>CM028131.1:1383915000-1385165000 GCA_016271365.2 Neoceratodus forsteri | reverse complement strand
TAGGAACATTCAGCCCCCCAAAGGCTCTGCAAACAGTTGTACACAATTGGGGGCGGGGCTTGAAAAATTCAAAGGCAAATTCTCTGTAATTTAGTTTCTTTTTATTTTGAAAAGTCCCCTACGTTTCAGCCACTGGATGGGCTTTTTCACGGTGATATAACTTGTAAATGCTGTTTTCTTAGTTTTTTCTGTAAATCAATTCAAACACACTTTAATAGAAATATTTTCATATGAACTTATAATATGCTTATAAGGTAACTTCAATAAATAATTAGCACTTTCCCATATCTTAGTAATGATGTAACTTGGTACTACTGTGAAAATTTGTTTTTAAAGGACCACATCTGTTGGCAGAAATAACTCAAATCTCTGTAACACACGTAAACAAACAAGCATTTGTCAATGCTGAATGTTGCTGGTTGTATGTGCTGTTTAGGTATTTGAAGTGACAGTTTCATGCCTTCCTCCCAAGACATCCACTGTGTCTTTCCATTCAGTATTCAAAGAAGAGTGGAGGGGCAAGGGCCACAGCAGTACAGCAGCTGCCAAGGGGTGAAGAGGTGGACAAGAGAGTCCTGCAGGAGCTCACTAAATTGAAGGTAGACAAAGCGATGGAACCAGATGGCATATGCGCAAGGATATTAACAGAACTGCGAAGGGAGATAGCAACACCTCTGGCAGCCATGTTCACTGAGTCATTCAACATGAGGAATTGGAGGAGGCACATGTGGTCCCTCTACACAAGTCCAGCAGCAGGGAGGAGGCAGGGAACAAAGGCCATTCAGCCTCATCTCAGTAGTGGGAAGATCATGGAGACATTGCTTAAAGAAATGATAGTGGGACATCTAGATGCCATCGAACCCAGGACCATAGACAACATGGATTCACAGTGGGGACATCATGTCAGATAAATCTGGGTGATTTATTTGGCTGGGTGACAAAGGAAGTGAATCAGGGTGGGCAGCGGACAACGCTACCTTGATTTCAGCAAAGCCTTTGACACCATCCCATATAGGAGGCTGATAAACTAGCTGGGTAGGCTGGACATGGGGCAAAGGGTGGTAAACTGGTAGAAACTGGCTAACAGACAGGAGGCAGAGAGTGGTGGTAAATGGTATGCAGTCTAGGGAGAGGGGCGACTAGTGGGTGCTGCAGGGATCAGTCCTGGGGCCAGTTCTGTTCAATGTCTTCATTAGTAATACTGCAGAACATCTGAAGGGAATTTTTTCACCAAATTTTCAACATAGCCATTTTAAGACCTCTGCTCATGAACAGTGTCACTGTGAATTTCTTAATTTGTCCTGACATTGATTTCACAACACCGACTGTGCCATTCTGTGCTACATGGGCAGAAACACATTTTGGGTGAGATGTGAAAATGACAGCTGTACTACTTATAAGAAGATGTGGTAAAATGGCAATGTTGAAAATCTGGAGGAAAATATTGAAATTTTGCGGACTTACTAAGCTCATGAGAACTGCAACGACGTTCAGAAACAGTCATTTTGAATTTTGCACCAATAACAGCGGTCTTTCAGGACGATTCACTGCTGGGCGGCGGAGCCTGGCCTGAAGGGTGATTTCACAGTCACCGCGCAGTCACTGCAAGAAATCACCTTCAGGCTCAAATAACGCCACGACAGTGACATTATTAATGAGAAGGGGTCCCAAAACTCCATGTGGAAAATTGGTGCAAAAAATTCCAAAATGCCTGAGATATGCAGCAAAGTTGAAACTCTCTATTTAGCCCATTATACAGCTTACCGGGTATTTCCTCAGTTCGCGTCGCCTTTGAAGAGTGCAGAAGTGTTCCGGTCCACCGAAGATCGGCCGTGCCAGAGTCCAGAGTTAAGTATGGTGAGAGGGGTGTGGGAGGCTGCGCGCAGGGTAGGTGTGGGTTGTGGGAGGGGTTGAGATGCCTCGGGACCGCTTTTGTTTTACAGGTAAAAAAAAGACATCGTGGCACAAGGACGCTGGGGGGTCTTTCAGCCGACGGGGATTGGGCACCCACGCCGGCCAAAGGAGTGCTTAAAAATAAAAAAGATGGATGTTTTGCCATGCTGGGAGGGTTCCAGCATGGCACAAGGATGTTGGGGGTCGTTCAGCCGACGGGGGATTGGGCACCCGCTATTGGCAAAAGGAGCTTGCCATGCTGGGGTGGGCTCAGCGGGCAATCATTACTGGGGACGAGCTCAGCCGATGGGGACTGGACACCACAGCTATACAGTGCGCATGGGGGTGCACGCCTGCTGTGTCTGTGGGGGGGGGAGCTGTGCGTGAGCAGCAGATATCTTATCGGTGCTCACTGAAGCATAACTCCCCCTTTTAACTGTATGCCACTGTATTTTGGACCGTGTCATAGACATCTCCAAAATGCATTGGCTTACAGAGGCCGCGCCTGCCAGCACACTGACTGAATTGGAGGAGGAGGTGACACACCTCCGAAATCTCGATGATGGCACTATGTTTCTTGCACATGCGCAAGCAACATAAAATGAAACCATTATTTGGCAGTCACTTTTCTCACTGTTAGTAAATACAGTAACTTGTGCTACTTTGTAACTGAAGGTACTATGCATACCTTAATCAGTATACTTTGTTTGGTGCAGGCAAAAATGTGCTTTAAAGCACTATGAAACTTTCTGTAAAAAAGGACCATAATAATACATATTTTGTCATTTCCTATATAGTATAACTTAAAAAAAATAATAATTAGTAAAATAAATCCCCATTAACTGAAAGGCACTCTGCATACCTTAGTCTATGTATTCTGTTTGACGCAGAAAAAATGTGCTTGAAATCATTAGGTTATTTCTGTAAAGGAGACGATAATGACAATTTTTATCACATCACTTTAAAATATGATTCACAAGATGTAATTTAAATTAATGAAATAAGTCCCTTTTACTTACTTAACTAGCTTTTTAGCCGAAATTCTTCTGAAAGTATCATCCCCTCTGCACCAAAAGATGGCTGCCTGTGTTTGTTACTACTGCAAATGAGATTATGAACCTCTTGTGCCCGCTCTGCTGAAATCCCATCTTAGGACATCTAAACGCAATGACGTCCCAATCGCGGTACCGCGCATGCGCGAACAAACTTCTGCTGCAGTCAGATAGCGGGCTCAGCCATAGAGCCATGGATTTTTCAGCAAAACCGGCACTGTGTAGACTGCCACTGTGACTGAACCATTACATTGTATACATCCTTCTAATAACTTTGTGAACATGATACTTTAACTATTGAAACTTGTTGCTAAACAATTTAAATGTTTTTAAACAATTAGGTAGAATAATTCTTAACAAATAAACATGAATCAAAATCAGCTTGTATATGAGTAAAGATACTGTAACACCACTAACCATTAAATTAAAGGGAAAAACAACCGAAGGCATAATGCTTAAACATTATTATACATGTGTTTAATATGCTACATAGTTTTATATGGCATTTTCACTCCTTATTTAAAATGCTACATAGTTTTATATGGCATTTTCACTCCTTATAAACAATAATAACAGATAATTATTTACTGAAAATAATCTTTTGTATATCATAGCTCAATTTTTTCTGTATTTCATGGATTTATGAATCTGAACTTGAAAAACTGTTAATCATTGTTAAACCATATACTGGTCCTTGCATACTGGGAGATCAAAAGGTCAATTTTTAGGAACAATTATAACACCAATGTACATAATAAACCAGTGAAAACTAAGAATTGCATAGTGCAAGAATACACATTTACATGTGCATCATATTTGTTTATGGGCCTAAACTCAATAGGCTAAAGACAATCACTATTGCCAGTAATAAACTTTACCTACCAGGAGGTCAAAAGGTCAATTTGTCAAAAAATGTTTGAATTTTTTTAATTGCACTAATATATTCTTGCATTATACAAATACCACTTAAATATATATAATGGCACTACCCCTAGAAACCAGCTGAACAGATGGGTCCCTCTCTGTACTGAATAGTGTTATATAAGTTTCTAAGTTAAATACAGGCTTGCCAATTACTTTCAACATTCATTCCTATATTTCTATCCAATGTGTGCATTTAGAAAATCCATTTCATCTCTTCCCTCAATAAAAGTTCTTTTACATTACCTCCTCTAGGAGGAATGAATATTTTTTCTAGACTCCAAAATCTAAGTAAGGTTCCAGAATGTGATGCCTCACTAAAATGTCTGGCCACAGGTGAATTTTCATCATCATTTCTGATATCACCTTTATGTTCCTGAATTCTTTTACGTAATTCTCTGCTAGTTTGTCCAATATATAACAAATCACAAGGACATTGTATCAGATACACAACCCCTTCTGTGGTGCAAGTGATGTGTTGTTTAATAAAAAAATCTCTCTTGTGTGTGTGGATGTACATATATTTCTTTCTTAGATGTATGATGACAAACACTGCACCTACCACAAGGGTTCATTCCTGGCAATAATGGGCCCAGCAAAAGCTGGCTACCAACCACTTCTGGTGTCTTAAATTGTGAATGGACCAAAGTGTCCTGTAAATTTGTAACCTTTTTGCTACTATAATTGGTCTATTCTGCAGTATTTCAATTTGTGTATTGTCTTGTGAATCTTTAATATATGATCTGGTGGTTTCAACCAAAGGTTGCAAATGATAATTAATATACTTAGATAGGGGTTCAAAATGGAGCCAATCCAGAAACAATTGGCCTTTACTTATTATTAATGAAAATAAACAAATTGAAACATCTTTGTTTAGAAAACCAACTGATAGAAACACATTGCTACATTATAAAAGCTTTCATGAAGTTAAATTAAAAAACAGCATACCCTATGCACAACTCACAAGGGTCAAACGTAATTGTAGTAAGACAGATAATTCTATACAAGAAACAAAAAAATGCTACATAAATTTAAAGTCCGAGGATATAAACAACATACATTGCAACAAGCAGAAATCAGAATCAATCAAAAACAGAGAAATTAATTATTACAACTGAAAACATCACAGAGTGATACTCAACGAGTGTTTTTTTTTCAACCAAATATAATCATAAAATGGCAGACATTCAAAAAATCATAAATAAACATTGGTATTTAGTCCAAACTGACAATACACAAATTGAAATACTGCAGAATAGACCAATTATAGTAGCAAAAAGATTAAAATTTACAGGACATGTTGGTCCATTCACAATTTAAGACACCAGAAGAGGTTGGTAGCCAGCTTTTGCTGGGCCCATTAATGCCAGGAATGAACCCTTGTGATAGGTGCAGTGTTTGTCATCATACATCTAGGAAAGAAATATATACACATACACACACACACACACACACACACACACACACACGAGAGATTTTTTATTAAACACCACATCACTTGCACCGCAGAAGGGGTTGTGTATCTGATACAATGTCCTTGTGATTTGTTATATATTGGACAAACTAGCAGAGAATTACGTAAAAGAATTCAGGAACATAAAGGTGATATCAGAAATGATGATGAAAATTCACCTGTGGCCAGACATTTTAATGAGGCATCACATTCTGGAGCCTCACTTAGATTTTGGGGTCTAGAAAAAGTATTCATTCCTCCTAGAGGAGGTAATGTAAAAGAACTTTTATTGAGGGCAGAGATGAAATGGATTTTCTAAATGCACATTGGATAGAAATATAGGAATGAATGTTGAAACTAATTGGCAAGCCTGTATTTAACTTAGAAACTTATAGAACACTATTCAGTACAGAGAGGGACCCATCTGTTCAGCTGGTTTCTAGGGGTAGTGCCATTCTATATATTTAAGTGGTATTTGTATAATGCAAGAATATATTAGTGCAATTAAAAAATTCAAAATTTTTTTTGACAAATTGACCTTTTGACCTCCTGGTAGGTAAAGTTTATTACTGGCAATAGTGATTGTCTTTAGCCTATTGAGTTTAGGCCCATAAACAAATATGATGCACATGTAAATGTGTATTCTGCACTATGCAATTTTAGTTTTCACTGGTTTATCATGTACATTGGTGTTATAACTGTTCCTAAAATTGACCTTTGACCTCCCAGTATGCAAGGACCAGTATATGGTAAAACAATGATTAACAGTTTTTCAAGTTCAGATTCATAAATCCATAAAATACACAAAAATTGAGCTATGATATTCAAAAGATTATTTTCAGTAAATATTCTATCTATTATTATTGTTTATAAGGAGTGAAAAGCCATATAAAACTATGTAGTATTTTAAATAAGGAGTGAAAATGCCATATAAAACTATACAGCATTTTAAACACATGTATAAGAATGTTTAAGATTATGCCTCCGGTTGTTTTTCCTTTAATTTAATGGTTAGAGGTGTTACAGTATCTTTACTCATATACAAGCTGATTTAGATTCATGTTTATTTGTTAAGAATTATTCTACCTAATTGTTTAAAAACATTTAAATTGTTTAGCAACAAGTTTCAATAGTTAAAGTATCCTGTTCACAAAGTTATTAGAAGGATGTATACAATGTAATGGTTCAGTCACAGTGGCAGTCTACACAGTGCCCGTTTTGCTGAAAAATCCATGGCTCTATGGCTGAGCCCACTATCTGACTGCAGCAGCAGTCTGTTCGCGCATGCGCGGTAGCGCGATTGTGACATCATTGCACATGCACGGTAGCGCAATTGGGTCATCATTGCGTATAGACGTCATTGCGTATAGACATCCTAGCAGATTTCAGCAGAGTGGGCACAAGAGGTTCATAAACTCATTTGCAGTAGTAAACACAGGCAGCCATCTTTTGGTGCAGAGGGGATGATACTTTCAAAAGAATTTTGGCTGAAAAGCTAATTAAGTAAGTAAAAGGGACTTATTTCACTAATTTAAATTACATCTTGTGAATCACATTTTAAAGTGATGTGATAAAAATTATGTCATTATGGTCTCCTTTACAAAAATAACCTAGTGATTTCAAACACATTTTTTCTGCATCGAACAGAATACATAGACTAAGGTATGCAGAGTGCCTTTCAGTTAATGGGGATTTATTTTACTAATTATTATATTTTTTAAGTTATACTACATAGGAAATGACAAAATATGTATTATTATGGTCCTTTTTTACAGAAAGTTTCATTGTGCTTTAAAGCACAATTTTGCCTGCACCAAACAGAGTATACTGATTAAGGTATGCATAGTACCTAAAGTTACAAAGTAGCACAAGTTATTTACTAACAGTGAGAAAAAGTGACAGCCAGAGTGACAGTTTCATTTTTTGTTTTACATGTGTTACAGAGATTTGAAAGTTATTTCTGCCAACAGATGTGGTCTTTTAAAAACATATTTTCACAGTAGTACCAAGTTACATCATTACTAAGGTATGGGAAAGTGCTAATTATTTATTGAAGTTACCTGATAAGCATAGTATAAGTTCAAATGAAAATATTTCTATTAAAGTGTGTGTGAACTGATTTACAGAAAAAACTAAGAAAAAAGCATTTACTAATTATATCCTCTTGAACAAGCCCATCCAGCGAGTGAAACGTAGGGAACTTTTCAAAATAAAAAGAAACTAAATTACAGAGAACTTGTCTTTGAAATTTTCAAGGCCCCCCCCCTCCATTGTTTACAATTGGGGCAAGTGGCACCTTATCCATCTCTTTGGGGGGTAGGTGGATCAGGCTCCTTGCACCGTGGAGCTGCTATGGCTGGATCATGACAGCTGCCTGAGGCGCAAGTGGCACCCTATCTATCTCTTTGGGGGTAAGTGGATCAGGCTCCTTGCATCGTGGAGGTGCTGTGGCTGGATTGTGCCCACTGCCTGAGGGGACAAATAGCACCCCATCTATCTCTTTGGGAAGTAGGTGGATCAGGCTTCTTGCACCATGGAGATGCTATGGCTGATCGTGAATGCTGCCTGAGGGGCAAGTAGCACCTATCATCTATCTCTTTGGGGGGTTAGTGGATGTGGCTCCTTGCACCATGGAGTGCTATGGCTGGATTATGACCGCTGCCTGAGGAGGCAAGTGACACATTAAGCCACACGTCTCGGGTGCTCCTGTCTCAGGTGAAAGAGACCAGCCAATTAGGGAACTCTACACAGGTGTGCAGGCAAAAGCGCTACCCTGAGAAGGCGCTGAAATTGAAAACTGAAAATCGCAAGTGATGATCCAGTTCAGCGTTCACACAGCCCAGAGAAATTGTAGCAATTTTTCAAGCATCGTACCTTATCTATCTCTTTGGGGGTTAGGTGGATCAGACTCCTTCCACCGTAGAGGTACTATGGCTGGATCATGACCACTTCCCAAGGGGGCAAGTGGAACCTTATCTATCTCTTTGGGGGGTAGGTGGATCAGGCCCCATGCACTGTGGAGGTGCTATGGCTGGATCATTACCGCTGCCCGAGGGGGCAAGTGGCACCCTAACTGTGTCTTTAGGGGGTACATGGATCAGGTTCCTTGTACCGTGGAGGTGCTATGGCTGGATCAGAATGCTGGCCAAGGGGCAAGGGTAGCTATCTATCTCTTTGGGGGTGGGAGATCAGGCTCACTTGCACCGTGGAGGTGCTATGGCTGGTTGTGACCGCTGCCCGGTGACAAGTGGCACATTAAGCAACACGTCTTGGGCGCTCCATCTCAGGTGAGTGAGACCAGCCAATTAGGGTGCTCATACATGCGTGACCAATAGCGCTACCTTGGGAAGGCGATAAAATTGAAAACAGCAAATTGCAAAGATGATCCGTTCAGCTCTCACACAGCCCAGAGTAATAGTGGCAATTTTTCAAGCATCGCACCTTACCTATCTCTCTGGGGGGTAGGTGGACCAGGCTCCTTGCACCGTGGAGGTGCTCTGGCTAGATTGTGAATGCTGCCTGAGGTGGCAAGTGGCACCTTATCTAACTCTGAGGGATAGGTGGATCAGGCTCTTTGCACCGTAGAGGTGTCATGAATGGATCGTGACCGCAGCCCAGGGGGGCAAGTGGCAGATTAAGCTACACGTCTCAGGTGCTCCCGTCTCCAGTGAGTGAGACCAGCCAATCAGGGAGCTCTACACATTCGAGGAGCCAACAGTGCTACCCTGAGTAAGCGCTGAATTTGAAAACAGCAAATTGTAAGTGATGATCCAGATCAGCATTCACACAGCCCAGAGAAATCCGTGGCAATTCTCAAGTGTCGACCTTATCTATCTTTTGGGACATAGGTGGATCAGGCTCCTAGCACCATGGAGATGATATGGCTGGACCGTGACCGCTACCCAAGGGGGAAAGTGGCACTGTATCCATCTCTTTGGGGGGTAGGTGGATCAGGCTCCTTGCACCGTGGTGGTGCTATGGCTGGATTGTGACCACTGTGCGAGGGGGCAAGTGGCACCTCATCTCTCTCTCTCTTTGGGGGGAAGGTGGATCAGGCTCCTTGCACCATGCAGATGCTATAGCAGGATCGAGACCGCTGCCCGTGGGGGCAAGTGGCACCTTATCCATGTCTTCGGGGGGTAGGAGGATCAGGCTCCTTGCACTGTGGAGGTGCTAAGGATGGATCTTGACTGCTGCCCGAGGTGGCCAGTAGCAACTTACCAATCTCTTTGGGGGGGTCAGGTGGATGTGGCTCCTTGCACCGTGGAGGTGCTATGACTGGATCATGACCACTGCCCGAGAGGGTAAGTGACACCTCATATATCTGTTTGGGGGGTACATAGATCAGGCTCCTGGCAATGTCGAGGTGCTATGGCTGGATCGTGAACACTGCCCGAGGCAGCAAGAGGCAACTCAGCTATCTCTTTGAGGGGTGGGTCGATCAGGCTTCTTGTACTGTGGAGGTGCTCTGGCTGGATCGTGAATGCTGCCAGAGGGGCAAGAGACACCTTATCTATCTCTTTGGGGGTAGATGGATCAGGCTCCTTGCATTGCAGAGGTGCTATGGCTGGATCGTGAACACTGCCCGAGGCGGCAAGTGGCACCTCATCTATCTCTGAGGGGTAGGTCGAGCAGGCTTCTTGCACCATGGAGGTGCTCTGGCTGGATCGTGAATTCTGCTGGAGAGGGCAAGAGACACCTTATCTATCTCTTTGGGGGGTAGGTGGATCAGGCTCCTTCCACCGTGGTGGTGCTATGCCTGGATCATGACCGCTGCCCGAGTGGGCAAGTGTCACTTCATCTATCTCTTCTGGGGGGGGTAGGTGGATCAGGCTCCTTGCACCATGGAGGTACTAAGGCTGGCTTGTGAACGCAGCCCGAGGGGCAGAGTGTCATCTTATCTATCTCTTGGGTGGGGTAGGTGGATCAGGCTCCTTCCACCGTGGAGGTGCTATGGCTGGATGGTGACCCCTGCCCGTAAGGGCAAGTGGTACCTTATCTATCTCTTTGATGGATGGGTGGATCAGGCTACTTGCACCATGGAGGTGCTATGGCTGAAACATAGAAACATAGAAGTTGGCAGATAAGGACCGCAAGGCCCATCCAGTCTGCCCATTTCTTTTTCTACCTTATAAATGTGCCATCGGCCTTTGCTCTGTCAGTGGCCTATCTATTCATAGTCATTTGTATTGCTCCTATGCCTATCCCATGCCTGTTTGAAGCCCTGCACTGTATTCATAGCCACCACTTCTTGTGGTAAGCCATTCCATGCATCCACCACCCTTTCTGTGAAAAAGAATTTCCTCACATTCCCCCTTAATCGGCCTCCCTCTAATCTCATGCTGTGTCCTCTTGTCCTGCTATTTTTCTTATATTTAAACATGTTAGACTCTTTCACCTTGTTTATGCCCTTAAGGTGTTTGAATGCCTCGATCATATCACCTCTCTCCCTCCTTTGCTCAAGGGTATACATATTGAGCTCCGTTAATCTGTCCTCTGTCCTATGGCTGGATCGTGAACGCTGTCTGAGGGGGCAAGTAGCACCTTATCTACCTCTTTGAGGGGGTTAGGTGGATGTGGCCCCTTGCACCGTGGAGGTGTCATGGCTGGATCATGACCGCTGCCTGAGGGGGTAAGTGCTACCTTGTATATCTCTTTGGACGGTAGGTGGATCAGGCTCCTGGCAACGTCGAGGTGTTATGGCTGGATCATGAATGCTGCCCGAGGGGGCAAGTGGCACCTTATCTATCTCTTTTGGGGGGCAGGTGGATCAGGCTCCTTGCACTGTGGAGCTGCTATGACTGTATCTCGAACGCAGCTGAGGGGTCAAGTGGCACCTGATCTGTCTATCTGGGGTGGTAAGTGGATCAGGCTCCTTGCACCATGGAGGTGCTATGGCTGGATCGTGACCACTGCCCGAGGGGGCAAGTGGCAACTTATCTATCTTTATTGGGGTGTAGGTGGATCAGGCTTCTTGCACTGTGGAGGTGCTATGGCTGGATCGTGACCACTGCCTGAGGGAGCAAGTGGCACCTTATCTGTCTCTTGAGGGGGGAAGGTGGATCAGGCTCCTTGAACCGTGGAGGTGCTATGGCTGGACTGTGACTGCTGACTGAGGGGCAAGAGGCACCTTATCTATCTCTATGGGGTGTAGATGGAACAGGCTCCTTGCACTGTGAAGGTGCTATGGCTAGATCATGAATGCTGCCCGAGGGGGGCAAGTGGCACCTTACCCATCACTTTGTGGGAGTAGGTGGATCAGACTCCTTGCACCGTGGAGGTGCTATGGCTCAATCGTGGTGCTGCCCAAGGGGGCAAGTGGCACCTTATCTGTCTCTTTGGGGGTTAGGTGGATCAGGCTACTGACACCGTGGAGGTGTTATGGCTGGATCGTGACTGCTGCCTAAGGAGGCAAGTGGCACATTAAGCCACATGCCTTGGGTGCTCCTGTCACAGGTGAGAGAGACCAGCCAATCAGGAAGCTCTACACCGGCGTGGAGACAATGGCGCTACCCTGAGAAGGCGCTGAAATTGAAAACAGCAAATCACAAGTGATGATCCGGTTCAGAGTTCATACAGCCCAGAGAAATCGTGGCAATTTTTCAAGCATTGTACCTTATCTATCTCTTTGGGGGTTAGGTGGATCAGGCTCCTTGCACCGTAGAGGTGATATGGCTGGATCGTGACCACTGCCCAAGGGGGCAAGTGGCTCCTTATCATCTCTATGGGGTTAGGTGGATCAGGCTCCTTGCACAGTGGAAGTGCTATGGCTGGATCGGAATGCTGCCGGAGGGGAAAATGGCACCTTATCTACATCTTTGGATGGGTAGGTGGATCAGGCTCTTTGCATCATGGAGGTGCTTTGCCTGGATCATGACAGCTGCAAGAGGGCCAAGTGTCACCTCATCTATCTCTTTGGGGAAGGTGGATCAGACTCCTTGCACCATGCTGGTGCTATGGCAGGATCGGAGACCGCTGCCCGAGGGGGCAAGTGGCATCTTATCTGTCTCTTTCTGGGGGGTAGGTGGATCAAGCTCCTTGCACTGTTTAGGTGCTATTGCTGGATCATGACCGATGCCCGAGGGGACAAGTGGCACCTTAAGCCACACATCTCGGGTGTTCAGGTCTCAGGCGAGTGATACCAGCCAATCAGGGCACTCTACACAGGCGTGGAGCCAATAGCGCTACCCTGAGAAGGTGATACTATTGAAAACAGCAAATTGCAAAGATGATCCGATTCAGCATTCACACAGCCCAGAGTAATTGGCAATTTTCCAAGCATCGCACCTTACCTATCTCTCTGGGGGGTAGGTGGAAGCAGGCTCCTTGCACGGTGGAGGTGCTCTGGCTAGATCGTGAATGCTGCCCGAGGTGTAAAGTGGCACCTTATCTCTCTCTTTGAGAGGTAGGTGGATCTGGCTCCTTGCACCATGGAGGTGCTATGGATGGATCGTGACCGCTGCCCGAGGGGGCAAGTGGCAGATTAAGCTACACATCTCGGGTGCTCATGTCTCCGATGAGTGAGACCAGCCAATCATGGAGCTCTACAAAGGCGTGGAGCCTATAGCGCTACCCTGAGAAAGCGTTGAAATTTAAAATGGCAAATTGCAATGATGATCCGGTTCAGCGTTCACAAATCCCAGAGAAATCGTGGCAATTTCTCAAGCATCGTACCTTATCTGTCTCTTTGGGAGATGGGTGGATCAGGCTCCTTGCACCGTGGAGTTACTATGGCTGGACCGTGACCGCTGCCCAAGGGGGAAAGTGGCACCATATCCATCTCATTGGGGGGTAGGTGGATCAGACTCCTTGCACCGTGGAGGTGCTATGGCTGAATCGTGACAGCTGCCCTAGGGTGCAAGTGGCACCTAAACTATCTCTTTGGGGGGCAGCTGGATCAGGCTCCTTGCACCGTGGAGGTGCTATGGCTGGATCGTGAATACTGCCCGAGGGGGAAAGTGGCACATCTTATATCTCTTTGGGGGGTAGATGGAGCAGGTTCCTTGAACTGTGGAGGTGCTATAGCTGGATCGTGAATGCTGCCCAAGGGGGAAAGTGGCACCTTACCCATCTCTTTGTGGGTAGGAGGACTGACTCCTTGCACCATGGAGGTGCTAGTGGCTCAACTGTGACTGCTGCTTGAGGGGTGAGTGGCACCACATCTATCTCTTTTGGGGTACGTGGATCAGGTTCCTTGCACCATGGAGGGGCTATGGCTGGATCGGAAATGCCGCCCAAGGGGGCAAGTGGCACCTTATCTATGTCTTTGGGGGTAGTGGATCAGGCTCCTTTTACCATGGAGGTGCTATGGTGCATCGTGACCGCTGCTCGAGGGGAAAGTGGCACCTATGTATCTCCAGTGGGGTAGATGCATCAGGATCCTTCCACCGTGGAGGTGGTATGGCTGGATCGTGAAAGCTGCCCAAGGGGGCAAGTGCACATTAAGTCACATGTCTCGGGTGCTCCTGTCTCAGGTGAGTGAGATGAGCCAATCAGGGAGCTCTACACAGGTGTGGAGCCAATAGCGCTACACAGAGAAGGCGATGAAATTGAAAACAGCAAATTGAAAAGATGAACCGGCTCAGTGTTCACACAGCCCAGAGAAATTGTGTCCATTTTTCAACCGTCATAGCTTATTTATCTCTTTGTGGGGAAGGTGGATCAGGCTCCTTGCACTCAGGAGGTGCTAATGCTGGATCATAACCACTGCTGAGGGAGGAAAGTGGTACCTTATCAACCTCTTTGGGGGCTAGGTGGATCAGGCTCCTTGCACCGTGGATGTGCTACGGCTGGATCGTGAACGCTGCCCAACGGGGGCAAGTGCCACTGATCTATCTCTTTGGGAGGTAGGTGGATCATTCTCCTTGCACCATGGAGGTGCTATGTCTGGAGCATGACTGCTGCCTGAGGGGACAAGTGGCACCTTATCCATCTCTTTCGGGGGTAGGTGGAACAGGCTCCTTACATCATGGAGGTGCTATGGCTGGTTCGTGACCACTGCCTGAGGGGGCAAGTGGCACCTTATCTATCTCTTTGGGGGGTAGGTGGAACAGGTGCCTAGCACCTAGGAGGTGCTATGGCAGACTCCTGAATGCTGCCAGTGGGGGCAAGTGGCACCTTATCTATCCATTTGGAGGGGGTAGGTGGATCAGGCTTCTTGCACCATGGAGGAGCTGTGTCTGGGTCGTGAATGCGGCCCGAGGGGCAAGTGGCACCTCATCTATCTCTTTGGGGGGGGGAAGGTGGATCAGGCTCCTTGCACCGTGGAGGTGCTGTGGCTGGATGGTGACCGCTGCCTGAAGGGGCAAGTGGCACCTTATCTATTTCTTCGGGGTAGGTGGATCAGGCTCCTTGCTCCATAGAGGTGCTATGGCTGGATCGTGACTGCTGGCCGAGGGGCAAGTGCTCCTTATCTACCTCTTCTGGGGAAAGTTGTGCCAGGCTCCTTGTACCATGGAGATAATATGGCAGGATCATGATGGCTGCCGAGGGCAAGGCACCTTTATCTATCTCTTTGGGGTAGGTGATTCAGGCTTCCTGCACCGAGAAGGTGCTATGCCTGAATCATGACCGCTGCCCTAAGGTGGATGTGACACCTCATCTATCTCTTTGGGGGGTAGGAGGACCAGGCTCCTTGCATCACGGAGGTGCTATGGTTGTATCGTGACCGCCAGTGGCGGCTCTACACCAGGGCCCGCCAGGGCACGTGCCCCGGGAAAAAAATGCTGTGCCCCAGTTGGTGCCCCATATGGTGCAGAGCTTCCCATGAATAACAACATATTAGTGCCCTGGCTGCCATCTGTTGTGCCCCAGCTGTGCCCTGGTAACCATTTGTGGCTAGAGCCGCTGCTGGTGACCGCTGCCCCAGGGGGCAAGTGCCACCTTATCTATCTCTTTTGGTGCAGGTGGATCAAGCTGCTCGCACTGTGGAGGTGCTATGGCTGGATCATGACTGCTGCCCGAGGGTGCTAGTGGCACCTTATCTATCTCTTTGGGGGAAAGTGGATCAGGCTCCTTGCATGGTTGAGGTGCTATGGCTGCATCGTGACCGCTGCCCGAGGGGGCAAGTGGCACCTTATCTATCTCTTTGGGGGATAGGTGGATCAGGCTCCTTCCACTGTGGGAGTGCTATGGCTGGATCGTGACCACAGCCCGAGGAGGCAAGAGGCACCTTTTGCATCTCTTTGAGGGGTAGGTGGATCTGGCTCCTTGCACCATGGAGGTGCTATGGATGGATCGTGACCGCTGCCCGAGGGGGCAAGTGGCAGATTAAGCTACACATCTCGGGTGCTCATGTCTCCGATGAGTGAGACCAGCCAATCATGGAGCTCTACAAAGGCGTGGAGCCTATAGCGCTACCCTGAGAAAGCATTGAAATTTAAAATGGCAAATTGCAATGATGATCCGGTTCAGCGTTCACAAATCCCAGAGAAATCGTGGCAATTTCTCAAGCATCGTACCTTATCTGTCTCTTTGGGAGATGGGTGGATCAGGCTCCTTGCACCGTGGAGTTACTATGGCTGGACCGTGACCGCTGCCCAAGGGGGAAAGTGGCACCATATCCATCTCATTGGGGGGTAGGTGGATCAGACTCCTTGCACCGTGGAGGTGCTATGGCTGAACGTGACAGCTGCCCTAGGGTGCAAGTGGCACCTAAACTATCTCTTTGGGGCAGCTGGATCAGGCTCCTTGCACCGTGGAGGTGCTATGGCTGGATCGTGAATACTGCCCGAGGGAAAGTGGCACATCTTATATCTCTTTGGGGGTAGATGGAGCAGGTTCCTTGAACTGTGGAGGTGCTATAGCTGGATCGTGAATGCTGCCCAAGGGGAAAGTGGCACCTTACCCATCTCTTTGTGGGTAGGAGGATTGACTCCTTGCACCATGGAGGTGCTATGGCTCAACTGTGACTGCTGCTTGAGGGGTGAGTGGCACCACATCTATCTCTTTTGGGGTACGTGGATCAGGTTCCTTGCACCATGGAGGGGCTATGGCTGGATCGAAATGCTGCCCAAGGGGCAAGTGGCACCTTATCTATGTCTTTGGGGTAGGTGGATCAGGCTCCTTTTACCATGGAGGTGCTATGGTGCATCGTGACCGCTGCTCGAGGGGGAGTGGCACCTATGTATCTCCAGTGGGGTAGGTGCATCAGGATCCTTCCACCGTGGAGGTGGTATGGCTGGATCGTGAAAGCTGCCCAAGGGGCAAGTGCACATTAAGTCACATGTCTCGGGTGCTCCTGTCTCAGGTGAGTGAGATGAGCCAATCAGGGAGCTCTACACAGGTGTGGAGCCAATGGCGCTACACAGAGAAGGTGATGAAATTGAAACAGCAAATTGAAAAGATGAACCGGCTCAGTGTTCACACAGCCCAGAGAATTGTCCATTTTCAACGTCATAGCTTATTTATCTCTTTGTGGGGAAGGTGGATCAGGCTCCTTGCACTCAGGAGGTGCTAATGCTGGATCATAACCACTGCTGAGGGAGGAAAGTGGTACCTTATCAACCTCTTTGGGGGCTAGGTGGATCAGGCTCCTTGCACCGTGGATGTGCTACGGCTGGATCGTGAACGCTGCCCAACGGGGCAAGTGCCACTGATCTATCTCTTTGGGAGGTAGGTGGATCATTCTCCTTGCACCATGGAGGTGCTATGTCTGGAGCATGACTGCTGCCTGAGGGGACAAGTGGCACCTTATCCATCTCTTTCGGGGGTAGGTGGAACAGGCTCCTTACATCATGGAGGTGCTATGGCTGGTTCCTGACCACTGCCTGAGGGGGCAAGTGGCACCTTATCTATCTCTTTGGGGGGTAGGTGGAACAGGTGCCTAGCACCTAGGAGGTGCTATGGCAGACTCCTGAATGCTGCCAGTGGGGGCAAGTGGCACCTCATCTATCTCTTTGGGGGGGGAAGGTGGATCAGGCTCCTTGCACCGTGGAGGTGCTGTGGCTGGATGGTGACCGCTGCCTGAAGGGGCAAGTGGCACCTTATCTATTTCTTCGGGGGTAGGTGGATCAGGCTCCTTGCTCCATAGAGGTGCTATGGCTGGATCGTGACTGCTGGCCGAGGGGGCAAGTGGCTCCTTATCTACCTCTTCTGGGGAAAGTTGTGCCAGGCTCCTTGTACCATGGAGATAATATGGCAGGATCATGATCGCTGCCCGAGGGGGCAAGGGGCACCTTATCTATCTCTTTGGGGGGGTAGGTGATTCAGGCTTCTTGCACCGAGAAGGTGCTATGCCTGAATCATGACCGCTGCCCTAAGGTGGATGTGACACCTTATCTATCTCTTTGGGGGGTAGGAGGACCAGGCTCCTTGCATCACGGAGGTGCTATGGTTGTATCGTGACCGCCAGTGGCGGCTCTACACCAGGGCCCGCCAGGGCACGTGCCCCGGTAAAAAAATGCTGTGCCCCAGTTGAATTGCCCCATATGGTGCAGAGCTTCCCCATAGTAACAACATATTAGTGCCCTGGCTGCCATCTGTTGTGCCCCAGCTGTGCCTGGTAACCATTTGTGGCTAGAGCACTGCTGGTGACCGCTTGCCCCAGGGGCAAGTGCCACCTTATCTATCTCTTTGGTGCAGGTGGATCAAGCTGCTCGCACTGTGGAGGTGCTATGGCTGATTCATGACTGCTGCCCGAGGTGCTAGTGGCACCTTATCTATCTCTTTGGGGAAAGTGGCTCAGGCTCCTTGCATGGTTGAGGTGCTATGGCTGCATCGTGACGCTGCCCGAGGGGCAAGTGGCACCTTATCTATCTTTGGGGATAGGTGGATCAGGCTCCTTCCACTGTGGGAGTGCTATGGCTGGATCGTGACCACAGCCCGAGGAGGCAAGAGGCACCTTTTGCATCTCTTTGAGGGGTAGGTGGATCAGGCTCCTTGCACCATGGGGGTGGTATGGCTGACTCGTGAATGCTGCCGAGGGGGCAAGTGGTACCTTATCTATCTCTTTGGGGCCACATAGATCAGGCTCTTTACATCATGGAGGTGGTATAGCGGGATCGTGACCACCGCCTGAAGGGCAAGTGGCACCATATGTATCTATTTGGGGAGTAGGTGGATCAGGTTCCTTTCACCTTGGAGGTGCTATGGCTGGGTCGTGAACTCTGCCCAAGGGGGCAAGTGGCACCTTATCTACCTCTTTGCGTGGTAGGTGGATCAGGCTCCTTTTACCAAGTAGGTGTTATGGCTGGATCGTGAATGCTGTCCGAGGGGGCAAGTGCCACCTTGTCTCTTTGGGGGATAGGTGGATCCGGCTCCTTGCAATAAGGAGGTGCTTTGGCTGGATCGGACCGCTGCCTGAGGGGGCTAGTAGCACCTTATCTATCTCTTTAGGGGGTAGGTGGATCAGGCTCCTTGCACCGTGGAGGTTTAATGGCTGCATCGTGACCGCTGCCCGAGGGGGCAAGTGGCACCTTATCTATCTCATTGGGGGGGCTTGGTGGATCAGGCTCCATGCACCATGGAGGAGCTATGGCTGGGTCATGAATGCTGCCAGAGGGGGCAAGTGGCTATTTATCTACCTCTTTGGGGGATAGGTGGATCAGGCTCCTTGCACCGTGGAGGTGCTATGGCTGGATCATGCCCGCCGCATGAGAGGTTTAGTTTCAACTTATCTATCGCTTTGTTGGGTAGGTGGATCAGGCAGCTTGCACTGTGGAAGTGCTATGGCTGGATCATGACCGCTGCTCAAGGGGGAAAGAGGCACCTTATCTATGTCTTTGGGGGTAGGTGGATCAGGCTGCTTGCACCATTGATGCCCCTTGTACCGTGGAGCTGCTGTGACTGGATCGTGACCGCTGCCCAAAGGGGCAAGTGCCACCTTATCTATCTCTTTAGGAGGTAGATGGATCAGGCTTCTTGCACCGTGGAGGTGCCATGGCTGGATCGTGACCATTGCCCAAGGGAGCAAGTGGCCCCATATCTATCTCTTTGGGTTGTTGGTGGATCAGGTTCCTTGCAACATGGAGGTGCTATGGCTGGATCGTGACCGCTTCCCAAGGGGGCAAGAGGCACATTAAGCCACAAATCTTGGGTGCTCCTGTCTCAGGTGAGTGAGACCAGACAATCAGGGAGCTCTACCCATGTGTAGAACCAATAGCGCTAACCTGAGAAGGCGCTGAAAGTGAAAACAGCAAATTGCAATGATGATACGGTTCAGTGTTCACACAGCCCAGAGAAATCATGACAATTTTTCAAGCATTTTACCTTATCTCTCTCTTTTGGAGGTAGGTGGAGCCAGCTCCTTGCACCGTGGAAGTGCTATGGCTAGATCGTGAACGCTGCCCGAGGGGGCACGTGGCACCTTATTCATCTCTTTGGGGCATAGGTGGAACAGACTTCATGAACCATGGAGGTGCTATGGTTAGATCGTGAATGCTGCCAGAGAGGGCAAGTGGCAACTTATCTATCTCTTTGGGAGTAGGTGGATTAGGCTCCTTGCACAGTGGGGGTGCTATGTCTGGATCATTGCAGCTGACTGAGGGGGCAAGTGGCACCTTATCTATCTCTTTAGGGGGTAGGCTGGATCAGGCTCCTTGCACTGAGGAGGTGCTATGGCTGGATCATGAACGCTGCACGAGGGGGAAAGTGGCACCATGATCTCTTTGGGGGGTAGATGGATCAGGCTACATGCACCATGGAGGTGCTATGGCCGGATCGTGAACGTTGTCCGAGGGGGCAAGTGGCACTTTGTCTATCTCTTTGGGGAGTAGGTGGATCAGGCTCCTTGCACCGTGGAAGTGCTATGACTGGATCGTGACCGCTGCATGAGAGAGCAAGTGGCACCTTATCTATCTCTTTGGGGGGTAGGTAGATCAGGGTCCTTGCACCATGGAGGTGCTATGGTTGGATCGTGACCCCTGCCCGAGGTGCCAAGTGGCACCTTATCTGTCTCTTTTGGGGAGTGGGTGGATCAGGCTCTTTGCACCATGGAGGTGCTATGGCTGTCTCGTGAACGCTGTCAAGGTGGCGAGTGGCACCTTATCTATCTATTTGGGGGGTGTAAGTGGATCAGTCTCCTTGCATTGTGGAGGTGCTATGGCTGGATCCTGAACGCTGCCCTAGGGAGCAAGTGGCAACTTATCTATCTCTTTGGCGGATAGGTGGATCAGTTTCATTGCACCGTGGAGGTGCTATGGCTGGATCGTGACCGAAAGGGAGTAACATTGCTCACAAATCTCGGGTGCTCCTGTCTCAGGTGAGTGAGACCAGCCAATCAGGAGCTCTACTCATGTGTAGAACCAATTGCTACCCTGAGAAGGCACTGAAATTGAAAACAGCAGATTGCAATGATGATATGGTTCAGTGTTCACACAGCCCAGAGAAATCGTGGCAATTTTTCAAGCATCGTACCTTATCTATCTCTTTGGAGGTAGGTGGATCAGGCTTCGCACCGTGGAAGTGCTATAGTTAGATCGTGAATGCTGCTTGAGGGACAAGGCACCTTATCTATCTCCTTGATGCGTGGGTGGAAGCAGACTCCTTGAACCGTGGAGGTGCTATGGCTAGATCATTAACACTGCCTGAGGGGCAAGTGGCATCTTATCTGTCTCATTGGGGTAGGTGGATTAGGCTCCTTGCACAGTGGATGGGCTATGGTTGGATCATGGCAGCTGACTGAGGGGCAAGTGGCACCTTATCTATCTCTTTGGGGGTAGGTGCAACAGGTTCCTTGCACCGTGGAGGTGCTATGGCTGGATCATGAATGCTGCCAAGGGGCAAGTGGCATCTTGATCTCTTTGGGGGTAGATGGATCAGGATCCTTGCACCATGGTGGTGTCATGGCCAGTCCATGAAAGTTGCCTGAAGGGGCTAGTGGCACTTTATCTAGCTCTTTGGGGGTAGGTGGATCAGGCTCCTTGCACCGTGGAAGTGCTATGACTGAATCATGACCGCTGCCTGAGGGGTCAAGTGGCACCTTATCTATCTCATTGGAGGTTAGGTGGAACAGGCTCCTTGCACTGTGGAGGTGCAATGGCTGTATCCTGAACGCTGCATGAGGGGGCAAGTGCCACCTTATCTATCTCTTTGGGGGGGTAGGTGGATCAGTCTCCATCTCTTTGGGGGTAGGTGGATCAGTCTCCTTGCACCATGGAGGAGCTATGGCTGGATCATGACCCTGCCGAGGGGCAAGTAGAACCTTATCTATCTCATTGGGGGTTAGGTGGAACAGATTCTTTGCACTGTGGAGGTGCTATGGCTGGATCGTGAATGCTGCCCGAGGTTCAAGTGGCACCTCATCTATCTCCCTGGGGATGGTGGATGAGGCCTTGCACCGTGGAGGCGCTATGGCTGGATTGTGACCGCTGCCCAGGGGCAAGTGGCACATTAAGCCCACATCTCACGTGCTCCTGTCTCAGGTGACTGAGAACAGCCAATAAGGGAGCTCTATACAAGTGCGGAACCAAGAGCGTTTAGCTGAGAAGGCACTGAAATTGAAAACAGCAAATTGCAATGATAATACGGTTCAGTGTTCACACAGCCCAGAGAAATCATAGAAATTTTTCAATCCTCGTACCTTATCTGTCTCTTTGGGGGGTTAGGTGGATCAGGCTGCTTGCACCGTGGAGGTGCAATGGCTGGATCGTGACCACTGCCCGAGGTGCCAAGTGGCACCTTATCTGTCTCATTGGGGGGTAGGTGGATCTGGCTCCATGCACCATGGAGGTGCTATGCCAGGATCGTGACCGTAGTCCTAGGGGGCAAGTGGCACTTTGTCTATCTCTTTGGGGAGTAGGTGGATCAGGCTCCTTGCACCGTGGAAGTGCTATGACTGGATCGTGACCGCTGCATGAGGGAGCAAGTGGCACCTTATTTATCTCTTTGGGGGGTAGGTAGATCAGGGTCCTTGCACCATGGAGGTGCTATGGTTGGATCGTGACCCCTGCCCGAGGTGCCAAGTGGCACCTTATCTGTCTCTTTTGGGGGGGGGATGGATCAGGCTCTTTGCACCGTGGAGGTGCTATGGCTGTCTCGTGAATGCTGTCAATTTGGCGAGTGGCACCTTATCTATCTATTTGGGGGGGTAAGTGGATCAGTCTCCTTGCATTGTGGAGGTGCTATGGCTGGATCCTGAACGCTGCCCTAGGGAGCAAGTGGCAACTTATCTATCTCTTTGGCGGATAGGTGGATCAGTTTCATTGCACCGTGGAGGTGCTATGGCTGGATCGTGACCACTGCCCGAGGGGGCAAGAGGCACATTAAGCCACAAATCTCGGGTGCTCCTGTCTCAGGTGAGTGAGACCAGCCAATCAGGGAGCTCTACTCATGTGTAGAACCAATTGCGCTACCCTGAGAAGGCACTGAAATTGAAAACAGCAGATTGCAATGATGATATGGTTCAGTGTTCACACAGCCCAGAGAAATCGTGGCAATTTTTCAAGCGTCGTACCTTATCTATCTCTTTCGGAGGTAGGTGGATCAGGCTTCTTGCACCGTGGAAGTGCTATAGTTAGATCGTGAATGCTGCTTGAGGGGACAAGTGGCACCTTATCTATCTCCTTGATGCGTAGGTGGAACAGACTCCTTGAACCGTGGAGGTGCTATGGCTAGATCGTTAACACTGCCTGAGGGGCCAAGTGGCATCTTATCTGTCTCATTGGGGGGTAGGTGGATTATGCTTCCTTGCACAGTGGATGGGCTATGGTTGGATCATGGCAGCTGACTGAGGGGGCAAGTGGCACCTTATCTATCTCTTTGGGGGGTAGGTGCAACAGGTTCCTTGCACCATGGAGGTGCTATGGCTGGATCATGAATGCTGCCCAAGGGGCAAGTGGCATCTTGATCTCTTTGGGGGGGGTAGGTGGATCAGGCTCCTTGCACCGTGGAAGTGCTATGACTGAATCATGACCGCTGCCTGAGGGGTCAAGTGGCACCTTATCTATCTCATTGGAGGTTAGGTGGAACAGGCTCCTTGCACTGTGGAGGTGCAATGGCTGTATCCTGAACGCTGCATGAGGGGGCAAGTGCCACCTTATCTATCTCTTTGGGGGGGTAGGTGGATCAGTCTCCATCTCTTTGGGGGGGTAGGTGGATCAGTCTCCTTGCACCATGGAGGAGCTATGGCTGGATCATGACCCCTGCCCGAGGGGGCAAGTAGAACCTTATCTATCTCATTGGGGGTTAGGTGGAACAGGCTCTTTGCACTGTGGAGGTGCTATGGCTGGATCGTGAATGCTGCCCGAGTGTTCAAGTGGCACCTCATCTATCTCCCTGGGGGATGGTGGATGAGGCTCCTTGCACCGTGGAGGCGCTATGGCTGGATCGTGACCGCTGCCCAAGGGGGAAAGTGGCACATTAAGCCACATGTCTCACGTGCTCCTGTCTCAGGTGACTGAGAACAGCCAATAAGGAAGCTCTATACAAGTGCGGAACCAAGAGCGCTTAGCTGAGAAGGCACTGAAATTGAAAACAGCAAATTGCAATGATAATACGGTTCAGCGTTCACACAGCCCAGAGAAATCATAGAAATTTTTTCAATCCTCGTACCTTATCTGTCTCTTTGGGGGGGTAGGTGGATCAGGCTGCTTGCACCGTGGAGGTGCAATGGCTGGATCACGACCACTGCCCGAGGTGCCAAGTGGCACCTTATCTGTCTCATTGGGGGGTAGGTGGATCTGGCTCCATGCACCGTGGAGGTGCTATGCCAGGATCGTGACCGTAGCCCTAGGGGGCAAGTGGCACCTTATCTATCCCTTTGGGTGGTAGATGGATCAGGCTCCTTGCACCATGGAGGTGCTATGGCTGGATCGTGACCGCTGCCAGAGGAGGCAAGTGGCACCTTATTAATATCTTTGGGGGGTAGGTGGATCAGGCTCCTTGCACCGAGGAGGTGCTATGACTGACTCATGAACACTGCCAATGGGGCAAGTGGCACTTTATCTATCTCTTTGGGGGGTCGGTGGATCAGGTGCCTTGCACCGTGGAGGTGCTAGGACTGGATCGTGACTGCTGCTCAAGGGGGCAAGAGGCACCTTATCTATCTCTTTGAGGGGTAGGTGGATCAGGCTCCCTGGACCATAGAGGTGTTATGGCTGGATTGTGAACGCTGCCTGAGTAGGCAAGTGCCTCCTTATCTTCTTGGGGGGGTTGGTGGATCAGGCTCCTTGCACCGTGGAGGCGCTCTGGCTGGATCATGACCGCTGCTTGAGGGGGCAAGTGGCACCTTATCTATCTCTTTGGAGGATAGGTGGATAATTCTTCTTGCACCATGGAGGTACGATGGCTTGATCGTGACCGCTGCCCAAGGGGGCAAGTGACATCTTATCTATCTTTTTGGGGATGGGAAGATCAGGCTCCTTGCTCCGTGGAGGTGCTATGGCTGGATCGTGACCGCTGCCTAAGGGTGCAAGGAGCACCTCATTTATCTCTATGGAGGTAGAAGAATCAGTCTCCTTGTCCCATGGAGGTGCTATGGCTGGATTGTGACTGCTGCCCAAGGGGGCAAGTGCCACCTCATCTATCTGTCTGGGGGAAGGTGGATCAGGCTCGTTGCACCATGGAAGTGCTATGGCTAGATCATGAATGCTGCCCGAGGGGGCAAGTGGCACCTTATCTATCTCATGGGGTTTTAGGTGAAACAGGCTCCTTGCACTGTGGAGGTGCTATGACTGACTCATGAACGCTGCCGAGGGGCCAAGTGGCACCTTATCTATCTCTTTGGGGGGGTAATAGGTGGATCAGGCACTTTGCACCATGGAGGTGTGATGGCTGACTCATTAACACTGCCCGAGGGGGCAAGTGGCATCTTATCTATCTCTTCGGGGGGTTGGTGGATCAGGCTCTTTGCACCGTGGAGGTGCTATGACTGACTTGTGAATGCTGCCGAGGGGCCAAGTGGCACCTTATCTATCTCTTTAGGGGGGTAGGTGGATCAGTCTCCTTGCAAAGTGGAGGTACTATGGCTGGATCATGACCACTGGCCAAGAGGGCAAGGGGCACCTTATCTATCTCTTTGCGGGGGAAAGGGGATCAGGCTCCTTGCACCATGGAGGACCTATGGCTTGGTCGTGAAAGCTGCCTGAGGGGGCAAGTGGCACTTTATCTCTTTGGGGGTAAGGTGGATCAGGCGCCTTGCACCATGGAGGTGCTATGGCTGGATGGTGACCACTGCTCAAGGGAGAAAGAGGCACCTTATCTATCTCTGAGGGTTAGGTGGATCAAGCTCCTTGTACCGTGGAGGTGCAATGGCTAGATTTTGAATGCTGCCCGAGGGAGCAATTGGCACCTTATCTATCTCTTTGGGGGGGTAGGTGGATCAGGCTCCTTGCATCGTGGAGGTGTTATGCCTGGATCGTGAATGCTGCCTGAGGGGGCAAGTGCCACCTTATCTCTTTGGGGGTAGGTGGATCAGGCTCCTTGCACCATGGAGGTGCTCTGGCTGGATCGTGACCGCTGCTCGAGGGGGCAAATGGCATCTTATCTATCTCTTTGGGAATAGGTAGATCAGGATCCTTGCATGGTGGAGGTGCTATGGCAGGATCGTGACTGCTGCCCTAGGGGTTAAGGGGCACCTTATCTATCTCTTTGAGGGGGTAGGTGGATCAGGCTCCTTGAACCATGGAGGTGCTATGGCTGGGTCATGAATGCTTCCTGAGGGGGCAAGTGGCACCTTATCTATCTCTTAGGGTGGTAGGTGCATCAGGCTGCTTGCACCGTGGAGGTGCTATAGCTGGATCGTGACCGCAGCCCGAGGGGGCAACTGCCACCACATCTATCTCCTTGGGGGGAAGGTGGATCAGGCTCCTTGCACCGTGGAGCTGCTAAGGCTGGATTGTGACCGCTTCCCGAGGGAGCAAGTGGCACATTAAGCCACACATCTTTTGTGATCCTGTCTCCGATGAGTGAGACCAGCCAATCAGGAAGCTCTACAAAGGTGTGGAACCAATAGCGCTACCCTAAGAAGGCACAGAAATTGAAGACAGAAAATTGCAATGATGATACGGTTCAGCGTTCACATAGCCCAGAGAAACTGTGGCAATTTTTCAAGTGTCGTACCTTAACTATCTCTCTGGGGGGTAGGTGGATCAGGCTTCTTGCACCATGGAGGTGGTATGGCAGGATCGTACCGCTGCCCAAGGAGGCAAGTGGCACCATATCATCTATCTCTTTGAGAAGCAGGTGGATCAGGCCTTGCACCATGGAGGTGCTATGGCTGGATCGTGACCGCTGATTGAGGGGCAAATGGCAAATTATCTATCTCTTTGGGGGTAGGTGGATCAGGCTTCTGCACCATGTGGTGCCATTGCTGGATCGTGACTACTGCCCGAGGGGCAATGCACCATATTTATCTCTTTGTTGGGCAGTCTGATCAGGCTCCTTACACCGTGGAATTGCTAGCGACTGGATCGTGACCACTGCCCAGGGGGCAAGTGGCACCTAATCTAAGTCTTTGGGGGTAGCTGGATCAGGGTCCTGACACCATGGAGCTGCTATAGCTGGATCATGATGACCGCAGCCAATGGGGCAATGCCACCTTAACTATCTCTATGGGGGGTAGGTGGATCAGGCTCCTTGCACCGTGGAGGGTGCTATGGCTGGATTGTGACCGCTGCCCGAGTGGACAAGTGGCACCTTATCTATCTCTTCCAATGGTAGGTGGATCAGGCTCCCTTTGCCCTAGAGTGCTATGGCTGGATCGTGACCACTGCCTGAGGGGCAAATGCCACCTCATCTATCTCTCAGGGGGGTAGGTGGATCAGACTCCTTGCACATGGAGGTGCTATGGCTAGATCGTGTCCGCTGCCCGAGGGGCAAGTGGCACCTTATCTATTTCTTGTGTGCTAGGTGGATCAGGCTCCTTGAACCATGGAGGTGCTATGGCTGGATCATAACTGCTGCCTGAGGGGGCAAGTGGCATATTAAGCCACATGTCTCGGGTGCCCCTGTCTCAGGCGAGTGAGACCAGCCAATCAGGGAGCCTCTACACAGGTGTGGAACCACTAGCGCTCCACTGAAAAGGCGCGAAATTGAAAAACAGAAAATTGCAGTGATGATCTGGTTCAGTCGCCTCACAGCCCAGAGAAATCATCACAATTTATCAAGCATAGTACCTTATCTTTCTCCTTGGGGGTAGGTGGATCAGGCTCCTTGCACCGTGGAGCTGCTATGTCTGGTTCGTGACCCCTGCCTGAGGGAAAGTGCCACCTCATCTGTCTCTGCGGTTTAGGTGGATGAGGCATCTTGCACCATGGAGGTGTTATGGCTGGATCGTGACCGCTGCCCGAGGGGGCAAGTGCCACCACTTCTATCTCCTTGAGGGATAGGTGGATCAGGCTCCTTGCACCATGGCCATCCTATGGCTGGATTGTGACTGCTGCCTGAGGGAGCAAGTGGCATCTCATCTATCTCTTTGGGGGGGGATGGTGGATCAGGCTCCTTGCACTGTGGAGGTGCTATGGCTGGATCATGACCGCTGCCCGAGGGTGTAAGTGGCACCTTATCTATCTCTTTGGGTGGTAGGTGGATCAGGCTCCTTGAAATGTGGAGGTGACATGGCTGGATTGTGACCACTGCCCGAGGGAGCAGGTGGCACCTTATCTATCTCTTTGGGGATTACGTGGATCAGGTTCCTTGCACCAAGGAGGTGCTATTGCTGGATCGTGACCACTGCCTGAGGGGGCAAGTGGCACCTTATGTATCTCTTTGGTGGTAGATGGATGAGGCTCCTTGCACAGTGGGGTGCTACGTGGGATCGTGACCACTGCCGAGGGGCAATTGGCACCTTATCTATCTCTTTAGGGAGCAAGTGGATTAGGCTTCTTGCAAGGTGGAGGTGCTATAGCAGGATCGTGAACACTGCCCGAGGGGGCAAGTGGCACCTTCATCCATCTCTTTAGGGAGAAGGTGGATCAGGCTTCTTGCACCGTGGATGTGCTATGGCTGGATAGTGACCACTGCCCGAATTGGCAAGTGGAACCTTATCCATCTGTTTGAGGGACAGGTCAATAAGGCTCCTTGCAGGGAGGAGGTGCTATAGCTGGATCATGAAAGCTGCCCGAGGGGCAAGTGGCACCATATCTATCTCTTAGGGAAGTAGGTGGATCAGGCTTCTTGCACCGAAGAGGTGCAATGGCTGGATCAAGAACGCTGCCCGAGTGGGCAAGTGGCACCTCATTTATCTCTCTGGGAGAAGGTGGATGAGGCTCCTTGCACCATGGAGGTGCTAGGGCTGGATCGTGAGCACTGCCCAAGGGGACAAGAGCCACCTCATCTATCTCTTTGGGGGTAGGTGGATCAGGGTCCTTGCACCGTGGAGGTGCTACGTCTGGATCGTTAACGCTGCCTGGGGGCTAGTGGCACCTTATCTATCTCTTTTTGGGGGTAGGTGGATCAGGCTCCTTGCACCTTTGGAGGTGCTATAACTGGATCATGAATGCTGCCGAGGGGCAAGTGGCACCTTACCTATCTCTTTGGGGGGTAGGTGGATCTGGCCCTTGCACCGGTGGTGGTGCTATGGCTGGATCGGTGACAGCTGCCCGAGGGGCAAGGGGCACACACCCACACATCTCAGGTGCCCCTGTCTCAGGTGAGTGAGACCAGTCAATCAGGGAGCTCACACAGGTGCAGAACCCATAGCTACCCCTGAGAAGGTGCGGAAATTGATAACAGCAAATTGCAATGATGCTACGGGTTCAGCGTCACACAGCCCAGAGAAATTGTGACAATTTTTCAAGCATTGTACCTTATCTATCTTTTGGGGGAAGGTGGATCTGGCTCCTTGCACCATGGAGGTGCTATGGCTGGATCGTGACTGCTGCCCGAGGGGGCCAGTGGCACCTTATCTATCTCTTTGGGGATTACGTGGCTCAGGTTCCATGCACCATGGAGGTGCTATTGCTGGATCGTGACCACTGCCTGAGGGGGCAAGTGGAACCTTATGTACCTCTTTGGTGGTAGATGGATGAGGCTCCTTGCACAGTGGGGGTGTTACGGCTGGATCGTGACCACTGCCGAGGGGGCAAGTGGCACCTTATCTATCTTTTTAGAGGGAAGGTGGATTAGGCTTCTTGCGAGGTGGAGGTGCTATAGCAGGATCGTGAACGCAGCCCGAGTGGGCAAGTGGCACCTTCATCCATCTCTTTAGGGAGAAGATGGATCAGGCTTCTTGCACCGTGGATGTGCTATGGCTGGATAGTGACCGCTGCCCTAGTTGGCAAGTGGCACCTTATCCATCTGTTTGAGGGGCAGGTCAATTAGGATCCTTGCAGCGAGGAGGTGCTATAGCTGGATCGTGAAAGCTGCCCGAGGGGCAAGTGCCACTTCATCTATCTCTCTGAGGGGTAGGTGGATCTGGCTCCTTGCACTGTGGCGGTGCTACGGCTAGATCGTGTCCGTTGCCCGAGGGGGCAAGTGGCACCTTATCTATCTCTCTGGGAGGTAGGTGGATGAGGCTCCTTGCACCATGGAAGTGCAATGTCTGGATCGTGAACACTGCCCGAGGGGCGTGGCACCTCATCTAATTCTTCGGAGAAGGTGGATCAGGCTCCCTGCACTGTGGAGTACTGTGACTGGATCGTGACCGCTTCCCGAGGGAGCAAGTGGCACATTAAGCCACATATCTTGGGTGATCCTGTCTTCGGTGAGTGAGACCAGCCAATCAGGGAGCTCTAAAAAGGTGTGGAACCAATAGCACTACACTGAGAAGGTGCTGAAATTGAAAACAGCAACTTGCAATGATGATACAGTTCAGCATTCACATAGCCCGGAGAGACCGTGGCAATTATTCAAGTGTTGTTCCTTAACTATCTTTCTGGTGGGTAGGTGGATCAGACTCCTTGCACCATGGAGGTGCTATGGCTGGATCCTGTCCGCTGCCCAAGGGGGCAAGTGGCACCTTATCTATCTCTTTAGGGGGTAGGTAGATCAGGCTCCTTGCACCGTGGAGGTGCTATGGCTGGATTCTGAGAGCTGCCCGACGGGGCAAGTGGCACCATATCTATCTCTTTGGGAAGTAGGTGGATCTGGCTTCTTGTACTGTGGAGGTGCAATGGCTGGTTCGTGAACGCTGCCCAAGGGGACAAGTGGCTCCTCATCTATCTCTCTAAGGGGAAGGTGGATGAGGCTCCTTGCACCGTGGAGGTGCTATGGCTGGATCTTACAGCTGCCCAAGCAGGCAAGTGCCACCTCATCTATCTCTTTGGTGGGTACATGGATCCGGCTCCTTGTACCGTGGAGGTGCTATAGCTGGATCGTGACCACTGCCCGAGGGGGAAAATGGCAAATTGTCTATCTCTTTAGAGGGATGGTGGATCAGGCTCCTTGAACTGTGCAGATACTTTGGCTGGAACGTGACTGCTGCCCGAGGGAGCAAGTGGCACATTAAGCCACACATCTTGGGTGCTTCTGTCTCCGGTGAGTGAGACCAGCCAATCAGGGAGCTCTATACAGGTGTGGAACCAATAGCGCTCTTCTTAAAATGTGCGGAAATTGAAAACAGCAAATTGCAATTATGATCCAGTTTAGCATTCACACAGCCCTGAGAAATCGTGACAATTTTTCAAGCGTCGTACCTTATCTATCTCTTTGGGGGGAAGGTGGATCAGGCTTCTTGCACCATGGAGGTGCTATGGCTGATTCGTGACCGCTGCCTCATTGGACAAGTGCTACCTCATCTATCTCTCTGCAGGGTAGGTGGATGAGGCATCTTGCACTGTGGCGGTGCTATGGCTGGATTGTGACTGCTGCCCAAGGTGGCAAATGCCACCACATCTATCTCCTTGGGGGGTAGGTGGATCAGTCTCCTTGCACTGTGGAGATGCTATGGCTGGATCGTGACCACTGCCAGAGGGGGCAATTGGCACCTTATCTGTCTCTTTGGTGTGTAGGTGGATCAGGCTCCTTGCACCATGGAGGTCCTCTGGCTGGATCGTGACCACTGCCTGAGGGGGGCAAGTGGCACCTTATCTATCTCTTTGGAGGTAGGTGGATCAGGCTTCTTGCACCATGGAGGTGCTATGGCTGAATCTTGAACACTGCCCGAGGGGGCAAGTGGCACCTCATCTATATCTGTGGAGGAATGGTGCATCAGGCTCCTTGCACCATCTAGGTACTATGGCTGGAACGTGACCGCTGCCTAAGGGGGCAAGTTGCACCTTATCTTTCTCTTTGGGGGGTAGGTGGATCAGGCTTCCTTGCACCGTGGAGGTACTATGGCTGGATCGTGACTGCTTCCCGAGGGAGCAAGTGACATATTAAGCCACACATCTTGGGTGCTCCTGTCTCCAGTGAGTGAGACCAGCCAATCAGGGAGCTCTACAAAGGTGTGGAACCAATAGTGCTACCCTGAGAAGGCAGTGAAATTGAAAACAACAAATTGCAATGATGATACAGTTCAGCATTCACACAGCCCCGAGAAACCATGGCGATTTTTCAAGTGTCGTACCTTAACTATCTCTCTGGGGGGTTGGTGGACCAGGCTCCTTGCACCGTGGATGCGCTATGGCTGGATCCTGACCGCTGCCCGAGTGGTCAAGTGGCATCTTATCTATCCCTTTGGGGATTAGATGGATCAGGCTCCTTGTATCATGGAGGTGCTATGGCTGGATCCTGACCACTGCCCGAGGGGGCAAGTGGCACCATATCTATCTCTTAGGGAAGTAGGTGGATCAGGTTCTTGCACCGTGGAGGTGCAATGGCTGGATCATGAACGTTGCCCAAGTGGGCAAGTGGCACCTCATCTATCTCTCTGGGGGGAAGGTGGATGAGGCTCCTTGCACCATGGAGGTGCAATGGCTGGATCATGAGCACTGCCCAAGGGGACAAGAGCCACCTCATCTATCTCTTTGGGGGAAGGTGGAACAGGGTCCTTGCACCTTGGAGGTGCTATCACTGGATCGTGAACGCTGCCCGAGGGGGCAAGTGGCACCTTATCTATCTCTTTGGGCGGTAGGTGTATCAACCTCCTTTCACCGTGGAGGTGTTATGGCTGGATCATAAACTCTGCTCAAGGGACAAATGGCACCATATCTATCTCTGTTGGGTAGGTGGATATTGCTCCTTGCACTGTGGAGGTGCTATGGTGGGATTGTGACCCCTGCCCTTGGAGGCAAGGGGCACCTTATCCATCTATTTGGAGGGGTAGGTAGATCAGGCTCCTTGACTCATGGAGATGCTACGTCTGGGTCGTGAACGCTGCCTAATGGGGCAAGTGGCACCTTATCTCTCTGTTTGCGGGAAGGTGGATCAGGTTCCTTGCACTGGTATGCCTGGATCGTGACCGCTGCATGAGGGGACAAGTGGCACCTTATCTATTTCTTTGGGTGGTATGTGGATCAGGCTCCTTGCACTGTGGAGGTGCTATGCCTGACTCGTGACCACTGCCTGAGGGGGCAAGTGGCAACTTATCTATCTCTTTGGGGGGTAGGTGGATCAGGCTCCTTGCACCGGGGAGGTGCTATGGCTGCATCGTGAACTCTGCCCGAGGAGACAAGTGGCACTTCCTGTATCTCCCTGGGGGGAAGGTGGATGAGGCTGCTTGCACTGTGGAGGTGCTATGGCTGGATTGTGACCGCTGCCCAAGGGGCAAGTGGCACATTAAGCCACATGTCTCAGGTGCTCCTGTCTCTGGTGACTGAGACCAGCCAATCATGGAGCTCTACACAGGTGTGGAACCAAAAGTGCTACCCTGAGAAGGTGCTGAAATTGAAAAGAGCAAATTGCAATGATGATACTGTTCAGCTTTCACACAGCCCGGAGAAACTGCGGCAATTTTTCAAGCGTCGTACCTTATCTATCTCTTCGCGGGGAGTGGAATGGACCAGGCTCGTTAAACCGTGGAGCTGCAATGGCTGGATCGTGTCAGCTGCCCAAAGAGACACGTGGCAGCTTATCTATCTCATTGGTGGAGGGGGATCAGTTCCTTGAACTGTGGAGGTGCTACGCTGGATCGTGACTGCTGCTCGAGGGGGTAAATGGCACATTATCTATCTCTTTGGTGGGGTAGGTGGATCAGACTCCTTGCACCATGGAGGCGCTATGGCGGACTCGTGACCACAGCACGAAGGTGCAAATGGCACCTTAGCTATCTCTTTGGGGGTAGCTGGATCAGGCTCCTTGCACTGAGGAGGTGCTATTCCAGGATCGCGAATGCTGCCCGAGGGTGCAAGTGGCACCTTATCTATCTCTTTGGGGGGTAGGTGGATAAGGCTTCTTGCACCATTGAGCTATGGCTCGAATGTGAACACTGCCGAGGAAGTGGCACCTTAGCAATCTCTTTGGGGAAGGTGGATCAGGCACTTTGCACCACAGAGGAGCTATGGCTGGATCGTGACCGCTGCCTAAGGGGGCAAGTGGCACCTCATCTATCTCATTGGGGGGTACAAGGATCTGGCTCCTTGCACTGTGGAGGTGCTATGGCTGAATCATGACCATTGCCCGAGGGGGCAAGTGGCACCTTATCTATCACTTTGGGGGTAGGTGGATCAGTCTCCTTGCAAAGTGGATGTACCATGGCTGGATCATGACCTCTGCCAGGGGGGCAAGGGGCACCTTATCTATCTCTTTGCGGGTAAAGGGGATAAGGCTGCTTGCACCATGGAGGTGCTATGGCTGGATCGCGGATCGTTGCACGAGGTGCCAAGTGGCACCTTATCTGTCTCAATGGGGGTATTAGGATCAGGCTCCATGCACAGTGGAGGTGGTGTGCCTGGATCTTGACCGCTGCCCGAGGGGCAAGAGGCACCTTGTCTCTCCCTTTGGGGGTAGGTGAATCAGGCTCCTTGCTCCTAGGAGGTGCTATGGCTGGTTCTTGAATACTGCCCAAGGAGGCAAGTGACACCTTATCTATCTCTTTGGGGGGTAGGTGGATTTGGCTCCTTGCACTGTGGAGGTGCTATAGCTGGATCGTGAATGCTGCCCACGGGGGAAGTAGCACCTTAATCTATCTCTTTTGGGAGAAGGTGGATCGGGCTCCTTGAACCGTGGAGGAACTATAGCTGGATCATGACCACTGCCAGACTGGTCAGGCGGCACCGTATCTATCTCTATGGTGGGGTAGGTCAATCAGGCTCCTTACTCTGCACCAGAAGACATATGAAGAGAGACTTGAGGAGCTTAATATGTATAGCCTCGAGGAAAGGAGGAGGGGGGACATGATAGAAACTTTAAGTACCTCAAGGGAATCAACAAAGTCCAAGAGGGTAGCATCTTTCAAAAAGAGGTGTGCAAGAACAAGGGGCACAATTTGAAGATAGAAGGGGTTGCTCAGAGGTAATTTAAGAAGTATTTTTCACAGAGGGGTTGTGGATGCATGGAGCGGCCTTCCCGGAGGAGGTTGTGGAGTCAAAAACAGTGGTGGAATTCAAGCATGCACGGGACAGTCATAAGGCAATTCTAGGGGGTGGGGGTAGGAAGAAGTAGGCTGCTGGTTAACTAGGATCTGCAACTTATCCATCAGGTAGGGAAATGGGCAGACTGGGTGGGCCAAGTGGTCCTTATCTGCTGTCAAATTATATGTTTCTATGTTACTCCGTGGAGGTGCTGTGACTGACTCGTGAACACTGCCAAGGGGGCAAGTGGCACCTTATCTATCTCTTTGGGGGGGTAGTAGATGGATCAGGCTCTTTGCACCATGGAGGTGCTATGGATGACTCATGAACACCTGCCCGAGGGGTCAAGTGGCACTTTATCTCTTTTGGGGGTAGCTGGGTCAGGCTCCCTTGCACCCGTGGAGGTGCTGTCCTGATTCGTGACCGCTGCCTGAGGGGGCAAGTGCCACCTCATCTGTCTCTCTGTGGTTTAGGTGGATGAGGCATCTTGCACCGTGGAGGTGCTATGGCTGGATCGTGACTGCTGCCCGAGGGGGCAAGTACCACCACTTCTATCTCGTTGAGGGGTAGGTGGATCAGGCTCCTTGCACCATAGTCATCCTATGGCTGGATTGTGACCGCTGCCTGAGAGAGCAAGTGGCACCTCATCTATCTCTTTGGGGGGGATGGTGGATCAGGCTCCTTGCACTGTGGAGGTGCTATGGCTGGATCATGACCGCTGCCCGAGGGAGCAAGAGGCACATTAAGACACACATCTTGGGTGCTCCTGTCTCCGGTGAGTGAGACCAGCCAATCAGGGAGCTCTACAAAGGTGTGGAACCAATAGGGCTACCCTGAGAAGGTGCTGAAATTGAAAACAGCAAAATTGCAATGATGATACGGTTCAGCGTTCACACAGCCCAGAGAAACCGTGGCAATTTTTCAAGTGTCGTACCTTAACAATCACTCTGGGGGGTAGGTGGATCAGGTTCCTTGCACCGTGGAGGTGCTATGGATGGATCGTGACCACTGCCCGAGGGTGCAAGTGGCACCTTATCTATCTCTTTCGGTGGTAGGTGGATCAGGCTCCTTGCAACGTGGAGGTGACATGGCTGGATTGTGACGCTGCCCGAGGGCAAGTGACACCTTATCCATCTCTTTGGGGGGTAGGTGGATCAGGCTCCTTGCACCGTGGGCGGTGCTATGGCTGGATCATGACAGCTGCCCGAGGGGGCAAGTGGCACATTAACCCACACATCTCGGGTGCCCCGTCTCAGGTGAGTGAGACCAGTCAATCAGGGAGCTCTACACAGGTGTAGAACACATAGCGCTACCCTGAGAAGGCGCAGAAATTGACAACAGCAAATTGCAATGATGATACGGTTCAGCATTCACACAGCCCAGAGAAATTGTGACAATTTTTCAAGCATCGTACCTTATCTATATCTTTGAGTGGGTAGGTGGATCAGGCTCCTTGCACCATGGAGGTGCTATGGCTGGATCGTGACCGCTGCCCGAGGGGGCCAGTGGCACCTTATCTATCTCTTTGGGGATTACGTGGATCAGGTTCCTTGCACCATGGAGGTGCTATTGCTGGATCGTGACCACAGGCTGCGGGGGCAAGTGGCACCTTATCTATCTCTTTGATGGTAGATGGATGAGGCTCCTTGCACAGTGGGGGTGCAACGGCTGGATCGTGACCACTGCTGAGGGGGCAAGTGGCACCTTATCTATCTCTTTGGGGGGCAGGTGGTTTAGGCTTCTTGCACCATGGAGGTGCAATAGCAGGATCGTGAATGCTGCCCAAGGGGGCAAGTGGCACCTTCATCCATCTCTTTAGGGAGAAGGTGGATCAGGCTTCTTGCACCGTGGATGTGCTATGGCTGGATAGTGACCGCTGCCCGAGTTGGCAAGTGGCACTTCATCCATCTGTTTGAGGGACAGGTCAATAAGGCTCCTTCCATCGTGTAGGTGCTATAGCTGGATCGTGAAAACTGCCCAAGGGGCAAGTGCCACCTTATCTATCTCTCTGGGGGGTAGGTGGATCTGGCTCCTTGCACCATGGAGGTGCAATGTCTGGATCGTGAACGCTGCCCGAGGGGGCAAGTGGCACCTCATCTAATTCTTTGGGGAGATGGTGGCTCAGGCTCCTTGCACTGTGGAGGTACTGTGGCTGGATCGTGACTGCTTCCCGAGGGAGCAAGTGGCACATTAAGCCACACATCTTGGGTGATCCTGTCTTCGGTGAGTGAGACCAGCCAATCAGGGAGTTCTACAAAGGTGTGGAACCAATAGCGCTACACTGAGAAGGTGCTGAAATTGAAAACAGCAACTTGCAATGATGATGCGGTTCAGCATTCACATAGCCCCGGAGAGACCGTGGCAATTATACAAGTGTCGTTCCTTAACTATCTTTCTGGTGAGTAGGTGGATCAGGCTCCTTGCACCGTGGAGGTACTATGGCTGGATCCTGTCCGCTGCCCAAGGGGGCAAGTGGCACCTTATCTATCTCTTTAGGGGGTAGGTGGATCAGGCTCCTTGCACCGTGGAGGTGATATGGCTGGGTCTTTACCACTTCCGAGGGGTCAAGTGGCACTTCATCTATCTCTGTAGGGGGAAGGAGGATGAGGCTCTTTGCAATGTGGAGGTTCTATGGCTGGATCGTGATCACTGCCCAAGAGGGCAAGTGCCACCTGATTTATCTCTCTGGGGGGTAGGTGGACAAGACTCCTTGCACCGTAGTGGAGGTATGGCTGGAACGTTACTGCTGCCCAAGGGGGCAAGTGCCACCACATCTATCTCTTTGGGGGGGATAGGTGGATCAGGCTCCTTGCACTGTGGAGATGCTATGGCTGGATTTTAACTGCTGCTTGAGGGGGCAAGTGGCACCTTATCTGTCTCTATGGGGGGTAGGTTGGGTCAGGCTCTTTATACTGTGGAGGTGTTATGGCTGGATCATGACCGCTGCACGAGGGGGCAAGTGGCACCTTATCTATCTCTTTGGAAGGTAGGTGGATCAGTCTCCTTGTACCGTGGAGGTTCTATGGCTGGATTGTTACCGCTGCCCGATGTGGCAAGTGGCACCTTATCTAACTCTTTGGGGGTAGGTGGATCAGGCTCCTTGCACCGTGGAGGTGCTATGGCTGGATGGTGACCACTGCCGGCGAAAAAGGCAACTTTATCTTTTGGGGGGTAGGTGGATCAGGCTCCTTGCATCATAGAGGTGCTATGGCTGGATCATGACCGCAGCCCCATGGGGCTTGTGGCACCTTATCTATCTCTTTGGGGGTTAGGTGGATCAGGCATCTTCCACCGTGGAGGTGCCATGGATGGATCGTGACCGCTGCCCAACGGGGAAAGTGCCACCTTATCTATCTCTTTGGGGGTTAGGTGGTTCAGGCTCCTAGCACTGTGGAGGTGCTATGGCTGGATCATGACCACTGCCCGAGGGGGCAAAGTGGCATCTTATCTTCCTCTTTGGAGGGTAGGTGAACAAGGCACCTTGCACAGTAGAGGTGGTATGGCTGGATCGTTATTGCTGCTCGAAGGAGAACGTGCCACCACATCTGTCTCTTTGGGGGGTAAGTGGATGAGGCTCTTTGCACTGTGGAGGTGCTACGGCTGCATCATGACTGCTGCCAGAGAGGGCCTGTGGCACCTTATCTATCTCTTTGGGGGGCAGGTGGATCAGGCTTCTTGCACCGTGCAGCTGCTATGACTGGATCATGAACACTGCCCGATGGGGCAAGTGGCCCCTCATCTCTGTCTTTGGGTGGTAAGTGGATCAGGCTCCATACACTGTGGAGGCACCATGGATGGATCGTGACCACTGTCCGAGGAGGCAAGTGGTACCTTATCTATCTCTTTTGGGGGTAGGTGGATCAGGCTTCTTACACCATGGAGGTGCTACGGCAGGATCATGACCGCTGCCCGAGTGGACAAGTGGCACCTAATCCGTCTCTTGGGGGGTAGGTGGATCAGGCTCCTTGCACCATGGAGGTGCTATGGCTGGATCGTGACAGCTGCCCAAGGGGGCAAGTGGCACCTTATCTATCTGTTTGGGGAGTAGGTGGCTCAGGCTTTTTGCACCGTGGAGGTGCTATGGGTCGATCCTGACCGCTGCCCGTTGGGGCAGGTGGCACCTCATCGATCTCTCTGGGGGGGGGAAGGAGGATGAGGATCTTTGCACTGTGGAGGTGCTATGGCTGGATAGTTACCGCTGCCCAAGGGGGCAAGCACCACTTCATCTATCTCTCAGGGGGGTAGGTGGACAAGGCTCCTTGCACCGTAGAGGAGGTATAGCTGGATCATTACCGCTGCCTGAGGGGCAAGTGCCACCACATCTTTCTCTTCGGGGATAGGTGGATCAGGCTCCTTGTACCGTGGAGTTGCTATGGCTGGATCATGATCGCTGCGAGGGGCAAGTGGCATCTTATCTATCTCTTTTGGGGGTAGGTGGATCAGGCTCCTTGGACCCTGGAGGTGCCATGGCTGGATCGTGACCACTGCCCGGGCAAGGGGCACCTTATTTGTCTCTTTGGGGGAAGGTGGATCAGGCTCCTTGCACCGTGGAGGTGCTATGGCTGGATCGTGACCGCTGCCCGAGGGGGCAAGTGGCACCTTATCTGTCTCTTTCTGGGGTAGGTGGATCAGGCTCCTTGCACTGTGGAGGTGCTGAGCCTGGATCCTGACCGTTGCTCGAGGGGGCAAGTGGCACCTCATCTATCTCTCTGGGGGGTAGGTGGACAATGCACCTTGCACTGTAGAGGTGGTATGGCTGGTTCGTTACGGCTGCCCGAGGGGGCAAATGCCACCACATCTGTCTCTTTTGGGGGAAGGTGGATCAGGCTCCTTGCACCGTGGAGGTGCTATGGCTGGATCGTGACTGCTGCCTGAGGGGGCAAGTGGCTCCTTATCTCTCTCTCTTTGGGGAGTAGGTGGATCAGGCTTCTTGCACCGTGGAGCTGCTATGGCTGGATCGTGACTGCTGCCCGAGGGGGCAAGTGGCACCTTATCTATCTCTTTGGGGGGTAGGTGGATCAGGCTCCTTGCACCGTGGAGGTGCTCTGGCTGGATCGTGACCACTGCCCGATGGGCAAGTGACACCTTATCTAACTCTTTGGGGAGTAGGTGGCTCAGGTTCCTTGCACCGTGGAGGTGCTATGGCTAGATCCTGACCGCTGCCCAAAGGGGCAAGTGGCACCTCATCTATCTCTCTGGGGGGGGAAGGAGGATGAGGATCTTTGCACTGTGGAGGTGCTACTGCTGGATAGTGACTGTTGCCCAGGGGCAAGTGCCACCTCATCTATCTCTCTTGGGGGTAGGTGGACAGGATCCTTGCACCTTAGAGGAGGTATGGCTGGATCGTTACCGCTGCCCGAGGGCAAGTGCCACCACATCTATCTCTTTGGGCGTAGGTGGATCAGGATCCTTGCACCATGGAGGTGCTATGGCTGGATCATGACCGCTGCCCTAGGGTCAAATGGCACCTAATCTATCTCTTTGGGGGTAGATGGATCAGGCTCCTTGCACCATGGAGGTTCTATGGGTGGATTGTTACCACTGCTCAATGGGGCAAGTGGCACGTCATCTATCTCTTTTGGGGGGTAGGTGAATCAGGCTCCTTGCACCCTGAAGGTGCCATGGCTGGATGGTGACCGCTGCCCGAGTTGGCAAGTGGCAACTTATCTATCTCTCTGGGGGTAGGTGGCTCAGGCTCCTTGCACCTTGGAGGTGCCATGGCTGGATCGTGACCGCTGCCCTACAGGGCAAGTGGCACCATATGTCTCTTTCTGGGGTAGGTGGATCAGGCTCCATGCACCGTGGAGGTGCTATGCTTGGATGCTGACCGCTGCCCAAGGGGGCAAGTGGCACCTCATCTATCTCTCTGGGGGAGGAGGTGAACAAGGCTCCTTGCATTGTAGATGTGGTATGGCTGGATCGGTACGGCTGCCCGAGGGGGAAAGTGCCACCACATCTATCTCTTTCGGGTGTAGGTGGATCATGCTCCTTGCACCATGGAGGTGCTACGGCTGGATTGACACGCTGCCCAAGGGCAAGTGGCACCTTATCTGCCTCTTTGGGGGTAGGTGGATCAGGCTCTTTGCATTGTGGAGGTGCTATGGCTGAATCGTGACCATGGCCCAGAGGCAGTGGCACCTTATCTATCTCTTTGGGGGTAGGTGTATCAGGCTCATTGCACCATGGAGGTGCTATGGCTAGATCGTGACTGCTTCCCTAGGGTTCAAGTGGCACCTCACCTATCTCGTTGGGGCAGGTGGATCAGACTCCTTGCACTGTGGAGATGCTATGATTGAATCATGAGTGCTGCCTGAGGGAAGCTAGACCTTATCTGTCTCTTTGGGGGTAGGTGGATCAAGATTCTTGCACCATGGAGGTGCAATTGCTGGATCGTGACTGCTGCCCTAGGGGTCAAGTGGCACCTAGTCTGTCTTTTTGGGGGGGGGGTAGGTGGATCAGGCTCCTTGCACTGTGGAGGTGCTATGGCTGGATCATGACCAATGCACGAGGGGACAAGTGGCAACTTATCTATCTCTTTGGGGGGTAGGTGGATCAGGCTCCTTGCACTGTGGAGGTGCTATGGCTGGATCGTAACCGCTGCACGAGGTGCAAGTGGCACCTTATCTCTCTCTTTGGGGGGGTAGGTGGATCAGGCTCCTTGCACCGTGGGGGTACCATGGATGGATCGTGACCGCTGCCCGACGGGACAATTACCACCTTATCTATCTCTTTGGGGGGTAGTTGGATCAGGCTCCTTCCACCGTGGAGGTGCAATGGTTGGATCGTGACCACTGCCCGAGGGCAAGTGACAACTTATCTATCTCTTTGGGGGTAGGTGGATCAGGCTCCTTGCACCGTGGAGGTGCTATGGCTGGAATCGGTGAGTGTTGACCGAGGGGCAAGTGGCACATTAAGCCACATGTCTTGGGTGCTCCTCTCTCAGGTGAGCAAGAAAAGCCAATCAGGGAGCTCTACACAGGTGTGGAACCAATAGCGCTACCCTGAAAAGGTGCTGAAATTGAAAACAGCAAATTGCAATGATGATCCGGTTCAGCGTTCACACAGCCGAGAGAAATCGTGGCAATTTTTCAAGCGTCGTACCTTATCTATCTCTTTGGGGGGGAGTCCATCAGGCTCCTTGCTCCATGGTGGTGCTGAGGCTGGATCATGACCACTGCCCAAGGAGGAAAGTGGCGCCTTATCTCTCTCTCTGTGGGGTAGGTGGATCAGGCTCCTTGCACCATGGAGGTGCTATGGCTGGATCGTGTGTGCTGCCCGAGGGAGCAAGTGGCACCTTATCAAGCTCTTTGGGGGGTAGGTGGATCAGGCTCCTTGCACCGTTTAGGTGCTATGGCTGGAGCAACAGAACAAAAGGGAAAACAGGAACAGAAGCAGCACTGTGGTAAATTTGGAGACCGGCAATGGTACCTACCAATCCGCATAGGGTTAGATATTGACCCTTCTCAGGGAGGAAACGGACAAGGAAATGACAGAAAGCATACTTAGAATGGCTGAAAAGGGAGATATTGCTGATGGGTGATCTGAATATGCCAGATGTTAACTGAAGTGCAGTTGCAGCAGCCACTTCGAAGAGTGGGATTATTCTGGAGATGAAGAGAGGATCACAGATGTAGAAGAGGGTAGCCATTTGGGAACTAGTGACCATCGAACAGTATGGTTCACAATAAACACAGCAATAGTCAAGCCATACAAAGGCAAAAGTACTGTACTTAAGGAGAGCTGACTTTGCCAAAACGGGTGAGTGTCTAAGGAATGCACTAGCAAATTGGCAGGAAGGAGGGGTGGAAGAACAATGGGAAATAATAAAAACTGCCATCACAGAGGTAACAAGCCTTTGTGTGAAGCAAATAAACAAATGAACGATGTAGAAACCTACTATGGTTCTCAAAGGAAGTGGCAGTGAAGGTTCAAGAGAAAAAGCATTCAGAAAGTACAAGGAATCACAGAAGACGCAGGACAGAGAACTGTATCAGTTAAAGCAAAAGAAACTGGGAAGGCAGTCAGAAAGCAAAGGCCCAAACCGAGGAAAAGATAGCCAACTCAGTTAAGAAGGGGATAAACCTTTATAGGTACATCAGGGAGCGAAGGAAGACCAAGGGAGGGATAGTGAGGCTTAATAAAGGGAGGAGGGTGGGCAGAGGGCGATTGTGAAAAGGCAGAGATATTAAAATATTTTTGCTCAGTATTTACAAAGGAAAAGGGGGAGGTACCTAAAACAAACAGTAGAAACACTCTGGATACAGAAGTTGATACCAGCCCATTTACAGAAGAATGGGGCCTGAAGGGATTCATCCCAGAATTCTAAAAGAACTAAGGGTAGAACTAGTGACACCACTGACTATCCTCTTTAACAAATCATGGGAGGATGGGGTGGTACCCAAGGACTGGAGGAGGGCAGATGTAATTCCCCTTCACAAAAGTGGGAGCAAAGCAGAAGCAGGAAACTACAGACCTATTAGTTTAACCTCAGTGGTAGGGAAAATGATGGAATCACTTCTGAAGGAAAGAATTGTCAAGTATCTAGAGGTCAGAGAGGCACAGGACCCAAGGCAGCATGGATTCACAGTGGGAAGGTCATGCCAGACAAATCTGACAGATTTCTTTGACTGGGTGACCAAAGTAGTAGATCAGGGAGGGGCTGTGGACATGGCCTACCTAGACTTTAGCAAGGCATTTGACACAGTCCCACACAAAAGATTAATATACAAGTTAGCCAGCCTGGGAGTGGGTCCCAAGATGACAGCCTGGGTAAAGAATTGGCTGGAGAATAGGACACAGAGTAATAGTAAATGGGAGTCCACTCTGAAGAAAGGGGGGTTACTAGTGGGGTACCACGGGGTTCAATATTAGGACCAGTCCTCTTAAATGTCTTTATAAGTGACATTGCAGAGGGACTGGAAGGAAAAGTAAGTCTCTTTGCAGATGACACAAAGATCTGCAACAGGGTTGATGCACAAGGTGGGGTGGAAAGGATGAGAAGGGACTTGGCAAGGTTAGAGGAATGGTCAAATGTATGGCAGCTTACATTCAGTGCTAAGAAGTGCAAGGTAATGCACCTGGGAAACAAAAAGCCAGGGGAAGAGTACACAATGGGGGGTGAGATACTAACAACAACAAAAATGGAAAGGGACCTGGGGAAATCACGATATCGTCATCTTGAAAAAATTTTAAAATCAAAAATTCAAAATCTCAAAATATCTTCACATCTCAAAACACTTAAATCCACCAAACCGAGACATGTAGAAAAGTCTCAAAACCTCAAAAACCTTAAAATCTCAAAATAACTCAAATCCAGCATATGGCGAAAATCTAAAAACCTCAAAATTTCAAAACATCAAAAATCTCAAATTCTCAAAAATCTAAAATCTCAAAAAAACTCAAAATCTCATATACGCACATTGAAAAATCTCAAAATCACAAAAATTCTCAAAATCTCAAAAAATCTTAAAATCTCAAAATAACTCAAATCCAACATATCGCGACATGTCGAAAAATCGCAAAATCTCAAAAATTCTCAAAATCTCAAAAAATCTTTAAATCTCAAAATAACCAAATCCAGCATATATGCGACATGTCGAAAAATCTAAACTTCCCTCAAGGTTGTCAGGCCTCAAAGGTTCTCGGGTTCTCAAAAAATCTTAAAATCTCAAAAAACTCAAAATCTCTGTCACGACATGTAAAAATCTCAAAATCTCAAAATTCTCAAATCTCAAAAATCTTAAAATCTCAAAATAACTCAGATCCGGCATAGGGCATGGGAAAGATCTAAAACCTCAACAGTTCTCAAGATCTCAAAGATCATCAGATCTCAAGAATGACTAAGATCGAGCAGCCACGTTGTGTCAAGGTATAAGAGCCTCAAGGGTTCTCAAAGACCTCAAAGGTTCTCAGGTTCTCAAAGATCTTAAAGATCTCAAGAGAGGCTCCAAATCAGCATATCACAACATGGAAAAATCTCAAAACCTCAACAATTCTCAAAATCTCAAAAAATCAAAAATCTAAAATAACTCAAATCCAGCATGTGGGCGTATCAAAGATCTAAAGGCCTCATGGTTCAAAGATCTCCCAAAGATCTTAAAGATCAAATAGCTCCAGATCCACATATGGGCGTATGAGAACTCAAAGACCTCAAGGTTATCAAAGATCTCAAAGATCTTGAAGATCAAGAAAGTCAAAGTCTCATGTGGGCGTGCCAGGAAGATCTCAAGATCTCAAAAATCTTAAGATCTCGTAATAGCTCAGATCCGGCATATCGCGACATGGTGAAAGACCTAAAGAACCTCAGGAGTTCTCAAAATCTGAAAAATCTTAAACTCTCAAAAAAACTCAAATCCAAACTTAGCGCGACATGGCGAAAATCTAAAACCTCAAAATTCTCAAAACCTCAAAAATCTTAAATCTCAAATAACTCAAATCCACGTATAGTCATCTTGAAAAATCTCAAAATTTCTTAAAATCTCAAAAAATCTAAAATCTCAAAACTCAATATCTCATAAGCCACATGGAAAATCTCAAATCTCAAAATTCACAAAATCCCCTAAAATCTTAAAATCTCAAAATAACTCAAATCCACCTAATCGACACATCTCGAAAAATCTCAAAATCTCAAAAATTCTCAAAATCTAAAATTTTAAAATCTCAAAATAACTCAAATCCAGCATATAAACATTTGAAAATCTAGAAACCACAAAATTCTCAAATCTCAAAATCTTAACTCTCAAAAACTCAAAATCTGCATATCGCGACATGGAAAGCTCAAAATCTCAAAAAGTCTAAAAATCAAAAATTCTCAAAGCTCAAAATCTTAAAATTGCAAAATAACTCAAATCCAACATATAGCGACATGTCGAAAATCTAAAATCACAAAATTCTCAAAATCTCAAAAAATCTTAAAATCTCAAAAAAACTCAAAATCTCTGTATCGCAACATGTCAAAAATCTCAAAATCTCAAAAATTCTCAAATTCTCAAAAATTCTCAAAATCACAAAAAATCTTAAAATCTCAAAATAACTCAAATCCAGCATATCGCGACATTTTAAAAAATCTAAAAACCACAAAAATTCTCAAAACCTCAAAAATTCTCAAATTCTTAAAAAATCTCAAAATCTCAAAAATCTAAAAACTTCAAAAATTCTCAAAATCTCAAAAAATCTTTAAATCTCAAAAAAACTCAAAATCTCCATATCGCCACATGTCGAAAAATCTCAAAATCACAAAAATTCTCAAAAAATATTAAAATCTCAAAATAACTCAAATCCAGCATATCGCGACATGTTAAAAATCTAAAAACCTCAAAAATTCTCAAAACCTCAAAAATTCTGAAATTCTTAAAAAATCTCAAAATCTCAAAAATTCTCAAAATCTCAAAAAATCTTAAAATCTCAAAATAACTCAAATCCAGCATATTGCGACATGTCAAAAAATCTAAAAATCTCAAAAATTCTCAAAATCTCAAAAAATCTTAAAATCTCAAAATAACTCAAAATCTCAGCATATACAACATATCGAAAAATCTCAAAACCTCAAAATTCAAATCTCAAAATCTCTCAAAATCTCAATCTTAAAAATCTCAAAAAAACTCAAAACTCATATGTCATATAATATGAAAAATCTCAAAACCTCAAAAATTCTCAAAATCTCAAAAATATTAAAACCTCAAAAAACTCAAATCACCATATCGACGTCAAATTGAAAAATCTCAAAATCACAAAAATTCTCAAAATCTCAAAAAATCTTAAAATCTCAAAATAACTCAAATCCAGCATATCGTGACATGTCAAAAGATCTAAAACCTCAAAAATTCTCAAAATCTCAAAAAATCTTAAAATCTCAAAATAACTCAAATCCACGATATCGTCACATCTTGAAAAATATTAAAATCTCAAAATTCTCAAAATCTCAAAATATCTTCACATCTCAAAATAACTTAAATCCACCATATCGAGACATGTCAAAAAGTCTCAAAACCTCAAAAAACCTTAAAATCTCAAAATAACTCAAATCCAGCATATCGCGACATGTCGAAAAATCTAAAAACCTCAAAAATTCTCAAAACATCAAAAATTCTCAAATTCTCAAAAAATCTTAAAATCTCAAAAAACTCAAAATCTCCATATCGCCACATGTTGAAAAATCTCAAAATCACAAAAATTCCCAAAATCTCAAAAAATCTTAAAATCTCAAAATAACTCAAATCCAGCATATCGAGACATGTCAAAAAATCTGAAAACCTCGACAATTCTCAAAATCTCAAAAAATCTTCAAATCTCAAAATAACTTAAATCCAGCATATCGCGACATGTCGAAAAATCTAAACCCCTCAAAAATTGTCAAACCTCAAAAATTCTCAAGTTCTCAAAAAATCTTAAAATCTCAAAAAAACTCAAAATCTCTGTATCGCGACATGTCAAAAATCTCAAAATCTCAAAAATTCTCAAAATCTCAAAAAATCTTAAAATCTCAAAATAACTCAAATCCAGCATATCGCGACATGTCGAAAAATCTAAAAACCTCAACAATTCTCAAAATCTCAAAAAATCATCAAATCTCAAAATAACTAAAATCCAGCTTATCGCGATATGTCAAAAAATCTAAAAACCTCAAAAATTCTCAAAACCTCAAAAATTCTCAAATTCTCAAAAAATCTTAAAATCTCAAAATAAACTCAAATCCAGCATATCACGACATGTCGAAAAATCTCAAAACCTCAACAATTCTCAAAATCTCAAAAAATCTGCAAATCTCAAAATAACTCAAATCCAGCATATCGTGACATGTCGAAAAATCTAAAGGCCTCATGGAGTTCTAAAGACTCTCAAAGATCTTAAAGTCTCAAGATAGCTCCAGATCCGGCGTATGGGCGTATGGGGGCTCTAAGGGCCTCGAAGGTTCTCAAGATCTCAAAGATCTTGGGTTGCAGAATGAGTCAAGATCTCCGTAGTGGGCGTAGTAGAAGGATCTCAGAGTCTCAAAGATCTTGAAGTCTCATGATGGCTCCAGATCCGGCGTATGGGCGTATTTGAAGGACCTAAAGGGCCTCAAGGAGTTCTCAAGAGATCTGAAAGATCTTGGGCTCCAGAATGGCTCAAGATCCGACCTTGCGGGCAGTGGTGAAGAGTCTAAGAGAGCCTCAAGGGTTCTCAGGAGCCTCAAAGATCTTGAGATCTCAAGAATGGCTCAGATCCACGGTATGGTCACGTCTTGAAAGATCTCAAGATCTCAAGGAGTTCTTAAAGATCTCAAAGTCTAAAGATCTCAAAGGCTCAGTATCTCCTTGTATGGCCACATGTGGAAAGATCTCAAGTCTCAAGGGTTCACAAAGTCCTAAAGATCTTAAGATCTCAAGATAAGGCTCAAGTGCACCTGATGGGCACGTCTCGGAGAAGATCTCAAGATCTCAAGGTTCTCAAGATCTAAAGGTTTTAAGATCTCAGATAGCTCAAATTCAGCGTATCATGGGCGTTGGAAGAGATCTAGGAGCCACAAGGGTTCTCCAGGGTCAAAGTCTTGGAGCTCTCAAGAGGCTCAGAATCTGCATGTCGGGCGTATTGAAAGGCTCAAAGTCTCAAGGAGTTCTCAAGATCTCAAGGGATTCTCAGGAATCTCAAAGGTCTTAAGGTTACAGATGGCTCCAGTCCAAGCATGTGAGGCGTAATTTGAGAGATCTAAAGATCACCAAGGATTCTCCAAGGTCTCAAAGATCATAAGATCTCCGAAAGGCTCCAAGATCTCGTGGTGCGACATGTCAAGAGATCTCAAGATCTCAGGGTTCTCAGGTTCTCAAGGTTCTCAGAGTCACTGAAAGATCTTAAAGATCTCAAGATAGCTCAAGATCCGGCGTATGTGACGTGTTTAAAGATCTAAGAGCCACAGGAGTTCTCAGAGGCCTCAAGGAGTTCTCAGATTCTTAAAAGTCTCAAAATCTCAAAAATCTAAAAACCTCAAAAATTCTCAAAATCTCAAAAAATCTTTAAATCTCAAAAAAACTCAAAATCTCCATATCGCCACATGTCGAAAAATCTCAAAATCACAAAAATTCTCAAAAAATATTAAAATCTCAAAATAACTCAAATCCTGCATATCGCGACATGTTAAAAAATCTAAAACCCTCAAAAGTTCTCAAAACCTCAAAAATTCTGAAATTCTAAAAAATCTCAAAATCTCAAAAATTCTCAAAATCCCAAAAAATCTTAAAATCTCAAAATAACTCAAATCCAGCATATCGCGACATGTCGAAAAAACTGAAAACTGCAATAATTCTCAAACTCTCAAAAAATCTTAAAATCTCAAAATAACTCAAATCCAGCATATCACAACATGTCGAAAAATCTCAAAACCTCAACAATTCTCAAAATCTCAAAAATTCTCAAAATCTCAAAAAATCTTAAAATCTCAAAATAATTCAAATCCAGCATATCGCGACATGTCGAAAAATCTAAAAACCTCAACAATTCTCAAAATCTCAAAAAATCATCAAATCTCAAAATAACTAAAATCCAGCTTATCGCGATATGTCAAAAAATCTAAAAACCTCAAAAATTCTCAAAACCTCAAAAATTCTCAAATTCTCAAAAAATCTTAAAATCTCAAAATAAACTCAAATCCAGCATATCACGACATGTGGAAAAATCTCAAAACCTCAACAATTCTCAAAATCTCAAAAAATCTGCAAATCTCAAAATAACTCAAATCCAGCATATCGTGACATGTCGAAAAATCTAAAAACCTCATAAATTCTCAAAATCTCAAAAAATCTTAAAATCTCAAAATAACTCAAATCCACGATATCGTCACATCTTGAAAAATTTTAAAATCTCAAAAATTCTCAAAATCTCAAAATATCTTCACATCTCAAAATGACTTAAATCCACCATATCGAGACATGTCGAAAAAGTCTCAAAACCTCAAAAAACCTTAAAATCTCAAAATAACTCAAATCCAGCATATCGCGACATGTCGAAAAATCTAAAAACCTCAAAAATTCTCAAAACATCAAAAATTCTCAAATTCTCAAAAAATCTTAAAATCTCAAAAAACTCAAAATCTCCATATCGTCACATGTTGAAAAATCTCAAAATCACAAAAATTCCCAAAATCTCAAAAAATCTTAAAATCTCAAAATAACTCAAATCCAGCATATCGAGACATGTCAAAAAATCTGAAAACCTCGACAATTCTCAAAATCTCAAAAAATCTTCAAATCTCAAAATAACTTAAATCCAGCATATCGCGACATGTCGAAAAATCTAAACCCCTCAAAAATTGTCAAACCTCAAAAATTCTCAAGTTCTCAAAAAATCTTAAAATCTCAAAAAACTCAAAATCTCCATATCGCGACATGTCGAAAAATCTCAAAATCTCAAAAATTCTCAAAATCTCAAAAAATCTTAAAATCTCAAAATAACTCAAATCCAGCATATCGCGACATGTCGAAAAATCTAAAAACCTCAAAAATTCTCAAAATCTCAAAAATCTTCAAATCTCAAATAAACTAAGATCCGGCGACATGGCGATGTGTCGAAAGTGTGAGCCTCAAAGGTTCTCAAGAGCCTCAAGGTTCTCAGGTTCTCCAAAGATCTTGAAGATCTCAAGAATGGCTCAAGATCCGGCATATCAGATAATGGAAGATCTCAGGAGCCTCAGCAGTTCTCAAGGGTCTCAAAGATCTGCAGATCTCCAGAATGGCTCCAGATCAGGCGTATGGGCGTGGCCGAGAGAGTCTAAAGGAGCCTCATGAGTTCTAAAGTCTCAAAGATCTTAAAGTCTCAAGATAGCTCCAGATCCGGCGTATGGGCGTATGAGAGGCTCTAAGGGCCTCAAAGGTTCTCAAAGATCTCAAAGAGTCTTAAGGTGCGAAAGATAGTCAAAGGTCTCCATGTCGGGCGTGCCGGGAAAGATCTCAAGATCTCAAAGATCTTAAGATCTCATAATAGCTCAGATCCGGCGTATGGACGTGTTGGAGAGGCCTAAAGAGCCTCAAGGAGTTCTCAAGATCTGGAAAGATCTTGGGCTCTCAGAATGGCTCAAGATCCGAGCTTGTGGGCGTGGTGAGAGATCTAAGAGCCTCAAGGGTTCTCAGGAGCCTCAAAGATCTTAAAGATCTCAAGATGGCTCAGATCCATGGGTAATGGTCACGTCTTGAAGATCTCAAGATCTCAAGGGTTCTTAAGTCTCAAAGATCTAAAAAATCTCAAAAGACTCAATATCTCCTTATCGCCACATGTCGAAAAATCTCAAAATCTCAAAAATTCACAAAATCCCCTAAAATCTTAAAATCTCAAAATAACTCAAATACACCTAATCGACACATCTCGAAAAATCTCAAAATCTCAAAAATTCTCAAAATCTAAAAAAATTTTAAAATCTCAAAATAACTCAAATCCAGCATATCGCGACATTTGGAAAAATCTAGAAACCACAAAAATTCTCAAAATCTCAAAAAATCTTAAACTCTCAAAAAAACTCAAAATCTGCATATCGCGACATGTCGAAAAACACAAAATCTCAAAAATTCTCAAAATCTCAAAAATTCTCAAAATCTCAAAAAATCTTAAAATTGCAAAATAACTCAAATCCAGCATATGGCGACATGTCGAAAATCTAAAAATCACAAAAATTCTCAAAATCTCAAAAAATCTTAAAATCTCAAAAAAACTCAAAATCTCCGTATCGCAACATGTCAAAAATATCAAAATCTCAAAAATTCTCAAATTCTCAAAAATTCTCAAAATCACAAAAAATCTTAAAATCTCAAAATAACTCAAATCCAGCATATCGCGACATGTTAAAAAATCTAAAAACCACAAAAATTCTCAAAACCTCAAAAATTCTCAAATTCTTAAAAAATCTCAAAATCTCAAAAATCTAAAAACCTCAAAAATTCTCAAAATCTCAAAAAATCTTTAAATCTCAAAAAAACTCAAAATCTCCATATCGCCACATGTATGAAAAATCTCAAAATCCTTTCACTTTTCACTCCCTCTGTATACTTTTTCAGTACCATTTTCACTCCCTCTATTCCTTTCAGTACCATTTTCACTCCTCTATATTCCTTTCAGTACCATTTTCACTCCCTCTGTATACTTTTTCAGTACCATTTTCACTCCCTCTATATTCCTTTCAGGACCATTTTCACTCCCTCTGTTCTTTTTCAGTACTATTTTCACTCTCTCTGTATACCTTTCAGTACCATTTTCCTCCCTCTGTATACCTTTCAATACCATTACTGCACTCCTTTTGAATACCTTTCTAGTACCATTTCACTCCTCTGTTCTTTTCAGTACCATTTCACTCTCTCTGTATACCTCTCAGTACCATTTTCACTCCCTCTATATTCCTTTCAGTACCATTTTCACTCCCTCTATATTCCTTTCAATACCATTTTCACTCTCTCTATACCTTTCAGTACCATTTTCACTCTCTCTATATTCCTTTCACTACCATTTTCACTCCCTCTGTGTTCTTTTTCAGTACCATTTTCACTCCCTCTGTGTTTCTTTTTCAGTACCATTTCACTCCCTCTGTCTTCTTTTCAATAACTATTTTCACTCCCTCTGTTTACTTTTCAGTACCATTTCCTCCCTCTGTCATTCCTTTCAGTACCATTTTCCTCCCTCTGCATACTTTTTCAGTACCATTTCCACACCCTCTGTATACTTTTTCAGTACCATTTTCACTCTCTCTGTATTCCTTTCACTACCATTTTTCACTCCCTCTATATACTTTTTCAGTATCATTTTCACTCCCTCTATATTCCTTTCAGTACCATTTTCACTCCCTCTGTATACCTTTCAGTACCATTTTTCACTCCCTCTGTATAATTTTTCAGTACCATATTCACTCCCTCTGCATAGCTTTCAGTACCATTTTCACTCTCTCTGTATACCTTTCAGTACCATTTTTCACTCTCTCTGTATACCTTTCAGTACCATTTTTCACTTCCTCTGTGTTCTTTTTCAGTACCATTTTCAGTGCCACTGTATATTTTCAATACCATTTACACTCTCTCTGTATACCTTTCAGAACCATTTTCACTCCCTCTGTGTTCTTTTTCAGTACCATTTTCAGTGCCACTGTATAATTTTTCACTACCATTTCCCTCCCTCTATATACTTTTTCAGTACCATTTTCATGCCACTGTATACTTTTTCAGTACTATTTTTCACTCTCTCTGTACACCTTTCAGTACCATTTTCAGTGCCACTGTATACTTTTTCAGTACCATTTTCACTCTCTCTGTATACCTTTCAGTACCATTTTCACTCCCTCTGTATGCCTTTCAGTACCATTTTCACTCTCTGTTCTTTTTCAGTACCATTTTCACTCCCTCTGTATACCTTTCAGTACCATTTTCACTCCCTCTATATTCCTTTCAGTACCATTTTCACTCCCTCTATATTCCTTTCCAGTACCATTTTCACTCTCTCTGTATTCTTTTTCAGTACCATTTTCACTCTCTGTATACCTTTCAGTACCATTTTCACTCCCTCTGTGTCCTTTTTCAGTACCATTTTCACTCTCTCTGTATACCTTTCAGTACCATTTTCACTCCCTCTGTATACCTTTCAGTACCATTTTCACTCCCTCTATATTCCTTTCAGTACCATTTTCACTCTCTCTATACTTTTCAGTACCATTTTCACTCCCTCTATATTCCTTTCAGTACCATTTTCACTCTCTATATACTTTTCTCAGAACCATTTTCACTCCATCTGTGTTCTTTTTCTGTACCATTTTCACTCCCTCTGTGTTCTTTTCAGTACCATTTTCAATCTCTCTGTATACCTTTCAGTACCATTTTCACTCCTTCCATATACTTTTTCAGTACCATTTTCACTCCCTCTATATACCTTTCAGTACCATTTTCACTCCCTCTGTGTTCTTTTTCAGTACCATTTTCAGTTCCACTGTATACTTTTTCAGTACCATTTTCACTCTCTCTGTATACCTTTCAGTACCATTTTCACTCTCTCTGTATACTTTTCAGTACCATATTTCACTCCCTCTGATTTCTTTTTCAGTACCATTTTCACTCTCTCTGTATACCTTTCAGTACCATTTTCTTTCCCTCTGTATACTTTTCAGTACTATTTTCACTCCCTCTATATTCCTTTCAGTACCATTTTACTCTCTGTATACCTTTCAGTACAATTTTCTCTCCCTCTATATACCGTTCAGTACCATTTTCACTCCTCTATATACTTTTTCAGTACCATTTGCACTCCCTCTATATACCTTTCAGTACCATTTTCACTCCCTCTATATACCTTTCAGTACCTTTTCACTCCTCTGTATACCTTTCAGTACCATTTTCAATCCTTCTCTGTTCTTTTTCAGTACCATTTTCACTTCCTCTGTGTTCTTTTTCAGTACCATTTTCACTCTCACTGTATACTTTTAAGTACAATTTTCACTCCCTCTGTGTTCTTTTTCAGTACCATTTTCACTCTCTCTGTGTTCTTTTTCAGTACTATTTTTCACTCCCTCTGTATACCCTTCAGTACCATTTTCACTCTCTATGTATACCGTTCAGTACCATTTTCACTCTCTCTGTATTCCTTTCAGTACCATTTTTCACTCCCTCTGTATACTTTTTCAGTACCATTTCCACTCCCTCTATATTCCTTTCAGTACCATTTTCACTCCCTCTATATTCCTTTCAGTACCATTTTTCACTCCCTCTGTATACTTTTCAGTACCATTTTCACTCCCTCTATATTCCTTTCAGAACCATTTTCACTCCTCTGTGTTCTTTTCAGTACTATTTTACTCTCTCTGTATACCTTTCAATACCATTTTCCTCTCCCCTCTGTACCTTTCAATACCATTTCCTCCTTTGAATACCTTTCAAGTACCATTTCCTCCTCTGTGTTCTTTTTCAGTACCATTTTCACTCTCTCTGTATACCTCTCAGTACCATTTTCACTCCCTCTGTATTCTTTTTCAGTACCATTTTCACTCCCTCTATATTCCTTTCAGTACCATTTTTACTCTCTCTGTATACCTTTCAATACCATTTTCACTCTCTCTGAATTCCTTTCACTACCATTTTCACTCCCTCTGTGTTCTTTTTCAATACCATTTTCACTCCCTCTGTGTTCTTTTCAGTACCATTTTCACTCCCTCTGTATTCTTTTCAGTACTATTTTCACTCCCTCTGTATACTTTTCAGTACCATTTCCACTCCCTCTGTATTCCTTTCAGTACCATTTTCACTCCCTCTGTATACTTTTTCAGTACCATTTTCACTCCCTCTGTATACTTTTTCAGTACCATTTTCACTCTCTCTGTATTCCTTTCAGTACCACTTTTCACTCCCTCTATATACTTTTTCAGTACCATTTTCACTCCCTCTATATTCCTTTCAGTACCATTTTCACTCCCTCTATATACCTTTCAGTACCATTTTCACTCCCTCTGTATAATTTTTCAGTACCATTTTCACTCCCTCTGTATAGCTTTCAGTACCATTTTCACTCTCTCTGTATACCTTTCAGTACCATTTTCACTCTCTCTGTATACCTTTCAGTACCATTTTCACTCCCTCTGTGTTCTTTTTCAGTACCATTTTCAGTGCCACTGTATACTTTTTCAATACCATTTACACTCTCTCTGTATACCTTTCAGAACCATTTTCACTCCCTCTGTGTTCTTTTTCAGTACCATTTTCAGTGCCACTGTATAATTTTTCACTACATTTTTCACTCCCTCTATATACTTTTTCAGTACCATTTTCATGCCACTGTATACTTTTTCAGTACTATTTTTCACTCTCTCTGTACACCTTTCAGTACCATTTTCAGTGCCACTGTATACTTTTTCAGTACCATTTTCACTCTCTCTGTATACCTTTCGGTACCATTTTCACTCCCTCTGTATACCTTTCAGTACCATTTTCACTCTCTCTGTGTTCTTTTTCAGTACCATTTTCACTCCTCTGTATACCTTTCAGTACCATTTTCACTCCCTCTATATTCCTTTCAGTACCATTTTCACTCCCTCTATATTCCTTTCAGTACCATTTTCACTCTCTGTGTTCTTTTTCAGTACCATTTTCACTCTCTCTGTATACCTTTCAGGACCATTTACACTCCCTCTGTGTTCTTTTCAGTACCATTTTCACTCTCTCTGTATACCTTTCAGTACCATTTTCACTCCCTCTGTATAACTTTCAGTACCATTTTCACTCCCTCTATATTCCTTTCAGTACCATTTTCTCTCTCTGTATACTTTTTTCAGTACCATTTTCACTCCCTCTATATTCCTTTCAGTACCATTTTCACTCTCTCTATTACTTTTCAGAACCATTTTCACTCCCTCTGTGTTCTTTTTCAGTACCATTTTCACTCCCTCTGTGTTCTTTTTCAGTACCATTTTCAATCTCTCTGTATACCTTTCAGCTGTATTTCCTCACTTCTATTACTTTTTCCAGTACCATTTTCACTCCCTCTATATACCTTTCAGTACCATTTTCACTCCCTCTGTGTTCTTTTCAGTACCATTTTCACTTCCACTGTATACTTTTTCAGTACCATTTTCACTCTCTCTGTATACCTTTCAGTACCATTTCCCTCTCTCTGTATACCTTTCTGTACAATTTTCACTCTCTCTGTATTCTTTTTCAGTACCATTTTCACTCCCTCTGTATACCTTTCAGTACCATTTTCACTCCCTCTGTGTTCTTTTTTAGTACCATTTTCACTCTCTCTGTATACCTTTCAGTACCATTTTCACTCCCTCTGTGTTCTTTTTCAGTACCATTTTCACTCCCTCTGTATACGTTTCAGTACCATTTTCACTCCCTCTGTATACCTTTCAGTACCATTTTCACTCCCTCTGTGTTCTTTTTCAGTACCATTTTCACTCTCTCTGTATACCTTTCAGTACCATTTTCACTCCCTCTGTATACCTTTCAGTACCATTTTCACTCCCTCTGTGTACCTTTCAGTACCATTTTCACTCTCTGTATTCTTTTTCAGTACCATTTTCACTCCCTCTGTATACTTTTTCAGTACCATTTTTCACTCCCTCTGTATACTTTTTCAGTATCATTTTCACTCCCTCTGTATACTTTTCAGTACCATTTTCACTCCCTCTGTGTTCTTTTTCAGTACCATTTTCTCCCTGTATACCTTTCAGTACCATTTTTACTCCCTCTGTGTTCTTTTTCAGTACCATTTTCACTCTCTCTGTATACCTTTCAGTACCATTTTCACTCTCTCTGTATACCTTTCAGTACCATTTTCACTCTCTATATTCCTTTCAGTACCATTTTCACTCCCTCTGTATTCTTTTCAGTACCATTTTCACTCCCTCTATATACCTTTCAGTACCATTTTCCACTCCCTCTGTGTTCTTTTCCAATCTGATTTTCCTCCTCTGTATACCTTTAAGTACCATTTTCACTCTCTCTGTATACCTTTCAGTACCATTTTCACTCCCTCTGTGTTCTTTTTCAGTACTGTTTTCACTCCCTCTGTGTTCTTTTTCAGTACCATTTTTTCTCTCTCTGTATACCTTTCAGTATCATTTTTACTCCCTCTATATTCCTTTCAGTACCATTTTCACTCCCTCTGTGTTCTTTTTAGTACCATTTTCAGTGCCACTGTATACTTTTTCAGTACCATTTTCACTCCCTCGATATACCTTTCAGTAACATTTTCACTCCCTCTATATTCCTTTCAGTACCATTTTCACTCTCTCTGTGCTCTTTTTCAGTACCATTTTCACTCCCTCCGTATACCTTTCAGTACCATTTTCACTCCCTCTATATTCCTTTCAGTACCATTTTCACTCATTCTGTATTCCTATCAGTACCATTTTCACTCCCTCTATATACTTTTCAGTACCATTTTCTTCTCTCTCTGTATACCTTTCAGTACCATTTTCACTCCCTCTGTGTTCTTTTTCAGTACCATTTTCACTTACTCTGTATACATTTCAGTACCTTTTTCACTCCCTCTGTGTTCTTTTTCAGTACTATTTTCACTCTTTCTGTTTACCTTTCAGTACCATTTTCACTCCTTCTGTCTACCTTTCAGTACCATTTTCACTCTCTCTGGATCCTTTCAGTACCATTTTCACTCCCTCTGTATACCTTTCAGTACCATTTTCACTCCCTCTGTGTACTTTTCAGTACCATTTTCACTCCCTCTATATTCCTTTCAGTACAATTTTCACTCCCTCTGTGTTCTTTTTCAGTACCATTTTTCACTCCCTCTATATTCCTTTCAGTACCATTTTCTCCCTCTGTATACCTTTCAGTACCATTTTCACTCCCTCTCTATTCTTTTTCAGTACCATTTTCACTCCTCTGTATACCTTTCAGTACCATTTTCACTCCCTCTGTATACCTTTCAGTACCATTTTCACTCCCTCTGTGTTCTTTTTCAGTACCATTTTCACTCCCTCTGTATTCCTTTCAGTACCATTTTTCACTCCCTCAGTGTTCTTTTTCAGTACCATTTTCACTCCCACTGTATACTTTTCAGTACCATTTTCACTCCTCTGTATACTTTTCAGTACCATTTTCATGCCACTGTATACTTTTTCAGTACTATTTTTCACTCTCTCTGTACACATTTCAGTACCATTTTCAGTGCCACTATATACTTTTTCAGTACCATTTTCACTCTCTCTGTATACCTTTCAGTACCATTTTCACTCCCTCTATATTCCTTTCAGTACCATTTTCACTCCCTCTGTGTTCTTTTTCAGTACCATTTTCACTCCCTCTGTATACCTTTCAGTACCATTTTCACTCCCTCTATATTCCTTTCAGTACCATTTTCACTCCCTCTATATTCCTTTCAGTACCATTTTCACTCTCTCGTTCTTTTTCAGTACCATTTTCACTCTCTCTGTATACCTTTCAGGACCATTTACACTCCCTCTGTGTCCTTTTTCAGTACCATTTTCACTCTCTCTGTATACCTTTCAGTACCATTTTCACTCCCTCTGTATACCTTTCAGTACCATTTTCACTCCCTCAGTGTTCTTTTTCAGTACCATTTTCACTCTCTCTGTATACTTTTTCAGTACCATTTTCACTCCCTCTATATTCCTTTCAGTACCATTTTCACTCCCTCTATATACTTTTCAGAACCATTTTCACTCCATCTGTGTTCTTTTTCTGTACCATTTTCACTCCCTCTGTGTTCTTTTTCAGTACCATTTTCAATCTCTCTGTATACCTTTCAGTACCATTTTCACTCCCTCTATATACTTTTTCAGTACCATTTTCACTCCCTCTATATACCTTTCAGTACCATTTTCACTCCCTCTGTGTTCTTTTTCAGTACCATTTTCAGTTCCACTGTATACTTTTTCAGTACCATTTTCACTCTCTCTGTATACCTTTCAGTACCATTTTCACTCTCTCTGTATACCTTTCTGTACCATTTTCACTCTCTCTGTGTTCTTTTTCAGTACAATTTTCACTCCCTCTGTATACCTTTCAGTACCATTTTCACTCCCTCTGTGTTCTTTTTTGTACCATTTTCACTCGCTCTGTATACCTTTCAGTACCATTTTCACTCCCTCTGTGTTCTTTTTCAGTACCATTTTCACTCCCTCTGTATACCTTTCAGTACCATTTTCACTCACTCTGTATACCTTTCAGTACCATTTTCACTCCCTCTGTGTTCTTTTTCTCTACCATTTTCACTCTCTCTGTATACCTTTCAGTACCATTTTCACTCCCTCTGTATACCTTTCAGTACCAATTTCACTCCCTCTGTATACCTTTCAGTACCATTTTCACTCTCTCTGTATTCTTTTCAGTACCATTTTCACTCCTCTGTTTACTTTTCAGTACCATTTTCACTCCCTCTGTATACTTTTCAGTATCATTTTCACTCCCTCTGTATACTTTTCAGTACCATTTTCCCCCCTCTGTTCTTTTTCAGTACCATTTTCACTCCCTCTGTATACCTTTCAGTACCATTTTCACTCCCTCTGTATTCTTTTTCAGTACCATTTTCACTCTCTGTATACCTTTCAGTACCATTTTCACTCTCTCTATATTCCTTTCAGTACCATTTTCTCTCCCTCTGTATTCTTTTTCAGTACTATTTTCACTCCCTCTATATACCTTTCAGTACCATTTTTACTCTCTCTGTATTCTTTTCAGTACCATTTTCACTCCCTCTGTATACCTTTCAGTACCATTTTCACTCTCTCTGTATACCTTTCAGTACCATTTTCACTCCCTCTGTGTTCTTTTCAGTACCATTTTCACTCCCTCTGTGTTCTTTTTCAGTACCATTTTTCTCTCTGTATACCTTTCAGTACCATTTTCACTCCCTCTATGTTCCTTTCAGTACAATTTTCACTCCCTCTGTGTTCTTTTTAGTACCATTTTCAGTCGCCACTGTATACTTTTCAGTACCATTTTCTCCTCTATATACCTTTCAGTAACATTTTCACTACCTCTATATTCCTTTCAGTACCATTTTCACTCTCTCTGTGTTCTTTTCAGTACCATTTTCACTCCTCCGTTATACCTTTCAGTACCATTTTCACTCCCTCTATATTCCTTTCAGTACCATTTTGCTCACTCTGTATACCTATCAGTACCATTTTCACTCCTTCTATATACCTTTCAGTAACATTTTCACTCTCTCTGTGTTCTTTTCAGTACCATTTTCACTCCCTCTGTATACTTTTCAGTACCATTTTCTCTCTCTGTATACCTTTCAGTACCATTTTCACTCTCTCTGTGTTCTTTTCAGTACCATTTTCACTCCCTCTGTGTTCTTTTCAGTACCATTTTCACTCCCTCTGTATACCTTTCAGTACCATTTTCACTCCCTCTGTGTTTTTTTTCAGTACCATTTTCACTCCCTCTGTATACCTTTCAGTACCATTTTCACTCCCTCTGTGTTCCTTTTCAGTACTATTTTCACTCTTTCTGTATACCTTTCAGTACCATTTTCACTCTCTCTGTATTCTTTTTCAGTACCATTTTCACTCCCTCTGTATACCTTTCAGTACCATTTTCACTCCCTCTGTATTCCTTTCAGTACCATTTTCACTCCCTCTGTATACCTTTCAGTACCATTTTCACTCCCTCTGTGTTCTTTTCAGTACCATTTTCACTCCCTCTGTGTTCTTTTCAGTACCATTTTCACTCCCTCTGTGTTCTTTTCAGTACCATTTTCACTCCCTCTATATACTTTTCAGTACCATTTTCCTCCCTCTGTGTGTTCTTTTTCAGTACCATTTTCACTCTCTGTATACCTTTCAGTACCATTTTCACTCCCTCTGTATACCTTTCAGTACCATTTTCAATCCCTCTATATTCCTTTCAGTACCATTTTCACTCCCTCTGTATACCTTTCAGTACCATTTTCACTCCTCTATATTCCTTTCAGTACCATTTTCACTCCCTCTGTATACTTTTCAGTACCATTTTCACTCCCTCTATATTCCTTTCAGTACAATTTTTCACTCCCTCTGTGTTCTTTTTCAGTACCATTTTCGCTCTCTCTGTATACCTTTCAGTACTATTTTCACTCCCTCTGTGTTCTTTTTCAGTACCATTTTCAGTGCCACTATATACTTTTTCTGTACCATTTTCACTCCCTCTATATTCCTTTCAGTACCATTTTCACTCTCTCTGTGTTCTTTTCAGTACCATTTTCACTCCCTCTGTATACCTTTCAGTACCATTTTCACTCCCTCTATATTCCTTTCAGTACCATTTTCACTCTGTATACCTTTCAGTACCATTTTCACTCCCTCTGTGTTCTTTTTCAGTACCATTTTCACTCTCTGTATACCTTTCAGTACCATTTTCACTCCCTCTGTACCTTTCAGTACCATTTTCACTCTCTCTGTATTCCATTCAGTACCATTTTCACTCCCTCTGTATACTTTTTCAGTACCATTTTCACTCCTCTGTATACTTTTCAGTACCATTTTCACTCTCTTTGTATACTTTTTCAGTACCATTTTCACTCCCTCTGTGTTCTTTTTCAGTACCATTTTCACTCCCTCTGTATACCTTTCAGTACCATTTTCACTCCCTCTGTGTTCTTTTCAGTACCATTTTCACTCTCTCTGTATATCTTTCAGTAAAATTTCCTCTCTCTGTACACCTTTCAGTACCATTTTCACTCCCTCTGTGTTCTTTTTCAGTACCATTTTCACTCCTCTGTATACCTTTCAGTACCATTTTCACTCTCTCTGTATACCTTTCCAGTACCATTTTCACTCCCTCTGTGTTCTTTTTCAGTACTATTTTCACTCACTCTGTGTTCTTTTTCAGTACTATTTTCTCTCTCTCTGTATACCTTTCAGTACCATTTTTCACTCCCTCTGTGTTCTTTTTCAGTACCATTTTCACTCCCTCTGTATTCCTTTCAGTACCATTTTCACTCCCTCTATATTCCTTTCAGTACCATTTTCACTCTCTCTGTATACCTTTCAGTACCATTTTCACTCTCTCTGTATACCTTTCAGTACCATTTTCACTCCCTCTATATACTTTTTCAGTACCATTTTCACTCCCTCTATATTCCTTTCAGTACCATTTTCACTCTCTGCATACCTTTCAGTACCATTTTCACTCTCTCTGTATACCTTTCAGTACCATTCTCACTCTCTCTATATTCCTTTCAGTACCATTTTCACTCTCTCTGTATACCTATCAGTACCATTTTCACTCCCTCTGTGTTCTTTTTCAGTACCATTTTCACTATCTCTTTATTCCTTTCACTACCATTTTCACTCCCTCTGTGTTCATTTTCATTACCATTTTCACTCCCTCTATATACATTTCAGTACCATTATCACTCCCTATGTTTTCTTTTTCAGTACCGTTTTCACTCTCTCTGCTACCTTTCAGTACCATTTTCACTCCCTCTGTGTTCTTTTTCATTACCATTTTCAGTGCCACTGTATACTTTTTCAGTACCATTTTCACTCCCTCTATATACCCTTCAGTACCATTTTCACTCCCTCTATATTCCTTTAAGTACCATTTTCTCTCTCTCTGTGTTCTTTTTCAGTACCATTTTCACTCCCTTTGTATACCTTTTAGTACCATTTTCACTCACTCTGTATACCTTTCAGTACCATTTTCACTCCCTCTATATACCTTTCAGTACCATTTTCACTCCCTCTGTGTTCTTTTTCAGTACCTTTTCCACTCCCTCTGTGTTCTTTTTCAGTACCATTTTCACTCGCTCTTTATACCTTAGCACGACCTGAAGCATAAGCACGAGCTTTAGCATAAGTACAACCTGTACTATATACAGTTTTAATGTAAGCATAAGTACTACCATTAGCTGTTGTGTTAGCTTTGTTGTAGCCTCAGCATAACTGTGGCAAAAGTATAGCTGTATCATTAGCTATGCTGTAGCACTGGCATTTGCTGTAGCATTGTCATTAGCTGTAGCATGAGCATTAGCTTAGCAGTAGCACTACTGTGACTTAGCTGTAGCATAAGCTGTAGCGTTACTGAATGCTGCAGCATTAGCTGTAACATTAGCTGTAGCATTAGCATAAGCCGTAGCATTAGAGTTAGTTGTAGCATAAACCGAAACAATACGATTAGTTCAAGAGTAAGCTGTAGCATAAGCCTAAGCTGTAGCATAGGCACGAGCTGTGGCATAAGCACGAGCTGTGGCATAAGCATGAGCTGTAGCATAAGTACAAACTGTACTATAAACAGTTTTAATGTAAGCATAAACACTAGTATTAGCTGTAATGTTAGCTTTGTTGTAGCCTCAGCATAGCTGTGGCAAAAGTACAGCGGTAGCATTAGCTTTTCTGAAGCACTGGCATTAGCTGTAGCACTGGCATTAGCTGTAGCTAGCTTTAGCTTAGCTGTAGCACTACTGTGACTTAGCTGCAGCACTAGAGTAAGCTGTAATGTTAGTGAATGCTGTTGCATTCACTGTAATCTTAGCAGTAAAATTATTTATTTATTATTTATTCCGCTTTTTTTGACCGGGTAAGTGCACTAGACAAATCCTGCCTATTTTCAGGCACGACCCGGGGAGGGGGATACAGATGAATGCCAACTGACCTTGACCCTGATAAAGCTGTTGGTCGTATTTTCAGTGAATGAGTGAAATTTGGCCAGGACATCGAGGATATTCCCCAACTCTTTTCGATAAGTGCCATTGGGATCTTTAAGATCCACCTGAACTATCATCAATCCAGGCAGATGGGACCTCGGTTTAACGTCTCATCGGAAAGACGGCATCTCAGAAATGCAGCACTCCTCTCATGCTGCATTACAGTGTCAGTACTTGGATATTAACCCAAGTGCCAGATGTGGGAACTGAACCCACAGCCCTCTGATCTACTGGCCTCAGAGGCGAGTGTGCTAGCTAATGATTCATTACAATTGGCATGAGCTGTAGCATTAGAGTTAGTTGTTGCATAAACTGAAACAATATGATTAGTTCAAGAGTAAGCTGTAGCATAAGCCTAAGCTGTAGCATAGGCAAGAGCTGTGGCATAAGCTCGAGCTGTGGCATAAACTTGAGCTGTAGCATAAGTATAAACTGTACTATAAACAGTTTTAATGTAAGCAGAAATACTAGCATTAGCTGTAGTGTTAGCGTTGTTGCAGCCTCAGCATAGCTGTGGCAAAAATATTGCTCCAGCATTAGCTTAGCTGTAGGATTAGCTTAGCTGTAGCAAAGGCATTAGCTGAAGCTGTGGCATTAGCTGAAGCATTGCCATTAGCATTAGCTTAGCAGTAGCACTACTGTGACTTAGCTGTAGCCCTAGCGTAAGCTGTAGCTTTAGTGAATGCTGTAACATTAGCTGTAGCATTAGCATAAGCTCTAGCATTAGCACAAGTTGTAGCATAAGCTGAAACATTACGTTTAGTGCAAGAGTAAGCTGAAGCATAAGCATAAGGTGTAGCATAAGCACGAGCTGTGGCATAAGCACGAGCTGTAGCATAAGCATGAGCTGTACTATAAACAGTTTAAATGTAAGCATAAGCACTAGCATTAGCTGCAGTGTTAGCTTTGTTGTAGCCTCAGCATAGCTGTGGCAAAAGTATTGCTGTAGCATTAGCTTAGCTGTAGCATTAGCTTAGATGTAGCATTGGCATTAGCTGAAGCATTGGCATTAGCTGAAGCATTGGCATTAGCATTAGCTTAGCTGTAGCACTACTGTGGACTTAGATGTAGTATTAGCATAAACTGTAGCATTAGCGTAAGTGAATGCTGTAGCATTAGCTGTAACGTCAGCAGTAGCATTAGCATTAGCTGTAGCGTTGGCGTAAGTTGTAGCATAAGCTGAAGCATTAGGTTTAGTGCAAGCGTAAGCTGTAGCATTAGCACGAGCTGTAGCATTAGCACAAGCTGTAGCATAAGCACGAGCTATAGCATAAGCATGAGCTGTAGCATAAGCATGAGCTGTAGCATAAGTACAAACTGTACTATATACAGTTTTAATGTAAGCATAAGCACTACCATTAGCTGTAGTGTTAGCTTTGTTGTTGCCTCAGCATAACTGTGGCAAAAGTATAGCTGTAGCATTAGCTAAGCTGTAGCACTGGCATTTGCTGTTGCATTGGCATTAGCTGTAGCATTAGCATTAGCTTAGCAGTATCACTACTGTGACTTAGCTGTAGCACAAGCATAAGCTGTAGAGTTACTGAATGCTGCAGCATTAGCTGTAACATTAGCTGTAGCATTAGCATAAGCTGTAACATTAGAGTAAGTTGTAGCATAAACTGAAACATTACGATTAGTGCAGGAGTAAGCTGTAGCATAAGCATAAGCTGTAGCATAAGCATAAGCTGTAGCAGAAGCACGAGCTGTGGCATAAGCACGAGCTGTGGCATAAGCATGAGCTGTAGCATAAGTACAAACTGTACTATAAACAGTTTTAATGTAAGCATAAAAACTAGTATTAGCTGAAATGTTAGCTTTGTGGTAGCCTCAGCATAGCTGTGGCAAAAGTACAGTTGTAGCATTAGCTTTTCTGAAGCACTGGCATTAGCTGTAGCATTAGCTTTAGCTTAGCTGAAGCACTACTGTGACTTAGCTGCAGCACTAGAGTAAGCTGTAATGTTAGTGAATGCTGTAGCATTCGCTGTCACCTTAGCAGGAAAATTGTTTATTTATTTTTTATTTTGCTTTTTTTGACCGGGTAAGTGCACTAGACAAATCCTGCCTATTTTCAGGCACGACCCGGGGAAGGGGGATACAGATGAATGCCAACTGACCTTGAACCAGATAAAGCTGTTGGTGGTATTTTTAGTGAATGAGGGAAATTTGGCCAGGACACCGGGGATATTCCTCAACTCTTTTCAATAAGTGCCATGGGATCTTTAACATCCACCTGAACTATCATCAATCCAGGCTGATGGGACCTCAGTTTAACGTCTCATCCGAAGGACGGCACCTCAGAAATGCAGCACTCCTCTGATGCTGCATTACAGTGTCAGTACTGGGATATTAACCCAAATGCCAGATGTGGGAACTGAACCCACAGCCCTCTGATCTCCCGGCCTCAGAGGCAAGTGTGCTAGCTACTGATTCATTACAATTGGCATGAGCTGTAGCATAAGTGTAAGCTGTTGCATAAGCTGAAACATTAGGTTTAGTGCAAGAGTAAGCTGTAGCATAAGCACGAGCTGTGGCATAAGCACAAGCTGTAGCATAAGCATGAGCTGTACCGTAAACAGTTTAAATGTAAGCATAAGCACTAGCATTAGCTGTAGTGTTAGCTTTGTTGTAGCCTCAGCATAGCTGTTGCAAAAGTATTGCTCTAGCATTAGCTTAGCTGTAGCAATGACATTAGCTGAAGCAATGGCATTAGCTGAAGCATTGGTTTTAGCATTAGCTTAGCTGTAGCACTACTGTGGACTTAGCTATAGCATTAGCATAAGCTGTATCATTAGCGAAAGTGAATGCTGTAGCATTTGCTGTAACGTTAGCAGTAGCATTAGCTTTAGCTGTAGCATTGGAGTAAGTTGTAGCATAAGATGAAGCATTAGGTTTAGTGCAAGCGTAAGATGTAGCATTAGCACGACCTGAAGCATAAGCACGAGCTTTAGCATAAGTACAACCTGCACTATATACAGTTTTAATGTAAGCATAAGGACTACCAATAGCTGTTGTGTTAGCTTTGTTGTAGCCTCAGCATAACTGTGCCAAAAGTATAGCTGTAGCATTAGCTAAACTGTAGCACTGGCATTTGCTGTAGCATTGTCATTAGCTGTAGCATTAGCATTAGCTTAGCAGTAGCACTACTGTGACTTAGCTGTAGCACTAGCATAAGCTGTAGCATTACTGAATGCTGCAGCATTAGCTGTAACATTAGCTGTAGCATTAGCATAAGCTGTAGCATTAGAGTTAGTTGTAGCATAAACTGAAACAATACGATTAGTTCAAGAGTAAGCTGTAGCATAAGCCTAAGCTGTAGCATAGGCATGAGCTGTGGCATAAGCACGAGCTGTGGCATAAGCATGAGCTGTAGCATAAGTATAAACTGTACTATAAACAGTTTTAATGTAAGCATAAGCACTAGCATTAGCTGTAGTGTTAGCGTTGTTGCAGCCTCAGCATAGCTGTGGCAGAAGTGTTGCTCAAGCATTTCCTTAGCTGTAGAATTAGCTTAGCTGTAGCAAAGGCATTAGCTGAAGCATTGCCATTAGCATTAGCTTAGCTGTAGCACTACTGTGGACTTAGCTATAGCATTAGCATAAGCTTTAGCATTAGCGTAAGTGAATGCTGTAGCATTAGCTGTAGCGTTAGCAGTAGCATTTGCTGTAGCGTTGGCGTAAGTTGTAGCATAAGCTGAAGTATTAGGTTTAGTGCAAGCATAAGCTGTAGCATTAGCAGGAGCTGAAGCATAAGCATGAGCTGTAGCATGAGCATCAGCTTTAGCATAAGTACAACCTGTACTATATACAGTTTTAATGTAAGCATAAGCACTAGCATTAGCTGTTGTCTTAGCTTTGTTGTAGCTTCAGCATAACTGTGGCAAAAGTATAGCTGTAGCATTAGCTAAGCTGTTGCACTGGCATTTGCTGTAGCATTGGAATTAGCTGTAGCATTAGCATTAGCTTAGCAGTAGCACTACTGTGACTTAGCTGTAGCACTATCGTAAGCTGTAGCATTAGTGAATGCTGTAGCATTAGCTGTAGCATTAGCATAAGCTCTAGCATTAGCGTAAGTTGTAGCATAAGCTGAAACATTACGTTTAGTGCAAGAGTAAGCTGTAGCATAAGCATAAGCTGTAGCATAAGCACGAGCTGTGGCATAAGCATGAGCTGTAGCATAAGCATGAGCTGTACTATAAACACTTTAAATGTAAGCATAAGCACTAGCATTAGGTGTAGTGTTAGCTTTTTTGTAGCCTCAGCATAGCTGTGGCAAAAGTATTGCTGTAGCATTAGCTTAGCTGCAGCATTAGCTTAGATGTAGCATTGGCATTAGCTGAAGCATTGGCATTAGCTGAAGCATTGGCATTCGCATTAGCTGTACTGTAGCACTACTGTGGACTTAGCTGTAGTTTTAGCATAAGCTGTAGCATTAGCGTAAGTGAATGCTGTAACTTTAACTGTAAGCGTTAAGCAGTAGCATTAGCATTAGCTGTAGCATTGGTGTGTTGTAGCATAAACTGAAGCATTGGGTTTGAGTTGGCGTAAGCTGTAGCATTAGCACGAGCTGTAGCATTAGCACAAGCTGCAGCATAAGCACGAGCTATAGCATAAGCATGAGCTGCAGCATAAGCATGAGCTGTAGCATAACTACAAACTGTACTATAAACAGTTTTAATGTAAGCATAAGCACTACCATTAGCTGTAGTGTTAGCTTTGTTTTTGCCTTAGCATAACTGTGGCGAAAGTATAGCTGTACCATTAGCTAAGCTGTAGCACTGGCATTTGCTGTAGCATTGGCATTAGCTGTAGCATTAGCATTAGCTTAGCAGTAGCACTACTGTGACTTAGCTGTAGCACTAGCATAAGCTGTAGCGTTACTGAATGCTGCAGCATTAGCTGTAACATTAGCTGTAGCATTAGCATAAGCTGTAGCATTAGAGTAAGTTGTAGCATAAACTGAAACATTACGATTAGTGGAAGAGTAAACTGTAGCATAAGCACGAGCTGTGGCATAAGCACGAGCTGTGGCATAAGCATGAGCTGTAGCATAACTACAAACTGTACTATAAACAGTTTTAATGTAAGCATAAACACTAGTATTAGCTGTAATGTTAGCTTTGTTGTAGCCTCAGCATAGCTGTGGCAAAAGTACAGCTGTAGCATTAGCTTTTCTGAAGCACTGGCATTAGCTGTAGCATTAGCTTTAGCTTAGCTGTAGCACTACTGTGACTTAGCTGCAGCACTAGAGTAAGCTGTAATGTTAGTGAATGCTGCATCTGCTGTAATCTTAGCAGGAAAATTATTTTTCATTATTTATTCGCTTTTTGACGGGTAAGTGCACTAGACAAATCCTGCCTATTTTCAGGCACGACCGGAGAGGATACAGATGATTGCCAACTGCCTGAACCAGATAAAGCTGTTGGTGGTATTTTTAGTGAATGAGGGAAATTTGGCCAGGACACCAGGGATATTCCTCAACTCTTTTCGATAAGTGCCATGGGATCTTTTACATCCACCTGAACTATCATCAATCCAGGCAGATGGCACCTCAGTTTAATGTCTCATCGGAAAGACGGCACCTCAGAAATGCAGCACTCCTCTGATGCTGCATTACAGTGTCAGTACTGGGATATTAACCCAAGTGCCAGATGTGGGAACTGAACCCACAGCCCTCTGATCTCCCGGCCTCAGAAGCGAGTGTGCTAGCTACTGATTCATTACAATTGGCATGAGCTGTAGCATAAGTGTAAGCTGTTGCATAGGCTGAAGCATTAAATTTAGTGCAAGAGTAAGCTGTAGCATAAGCACGAGCTGTGGCATAAGCACAAGCTGTAGCATAAGCATGAGCTGTACCATAAACAGTTTAAATGTAAGCAAAAGCACTAGCATTAGCTGTAGTGTTAGCTTTGTTGTCACCTCAGCATAGCTGTGGCAAAAGTATTGCTCTAGCATTAGCTTAGCTGTAGCAATGGCATTAGCTGAAGCAGTGGCATTAGCTGAAGCATTGGCATTAGCATTAGCTTAGCTGTAGCACTACCGTGGACTTAGCTATAGCATTTGCATAAGCTGTATCATTAGCGAAAGTGAATGCTGTAGCTTTAGCTGTAACGTTAGCAGTAGCATTAGCATGAGCTGTAGCATTGGTGTATGTTGTAGCATAAACTGAAGCATGAGGTTTAGTGCAAGCGTAAGCTGTAGCATTAGCACGAGCTGTAGCATTAGCACAAGCTGTAGCATAAGCACGAGCTATAGCATAAGCATGAGCTGCAGCATAAGCATCAGCTGTAGCATAAGTACAAACTGTACTATATACAGTTTTAATGTAAGCATAAGCACTACCATTAGCTGTAGTGTTAGCTTTGTTTTTGCCTTAGCATAACTGTGGCGAAAGTATAGCTGTACCATTAGCTAAGCTGTAGCACTGGCATTTGCTGTAGCATTGGCATTAGCTGTAGCATTAGCGTGGATTAACGGTAGCACTACTGTGACTTAGCTGTAGGACTAGCATAAGCTGTAGCGTTACTGAATGCTGCAGCATTAATGTAACATTAGCTGTAGCGTTAGCATAAGCTGTAGCATTAGAGTAAGTTGTAGCATAAACTGAAACAATACGATTAGTGGAAGAGTAAACTGTAGCATAAAGCCGCAGTGTGGCATAAGCACGAGCTGTGGCATGGCATGAGCTGTAGCATAACTACGAAACTGTACTATAAACAGTTTAATGTAAAGCATAAACACTAGTGATGGCTCATAAATGTTAGCTTGTTGTAGCCTCAGCATAGCTGTGGCAGAAATACAACTGTGGCATTAGCTTTTCTGAAGCACTGGCATTAGCTGTGAGCATTAGCTTGCTAGCTGTAGCACTACTGTGACTTAGCTGCAACACTAGAGTAAGCTGTAATGTTAGTGAATGCTGTAGCATTCGCTGTAATCTTACAGGAAAATTATTTTTCATTATTTATTTGGCTTTTTTGACCGGGTAAGTGCACTAAGACAAATCCTGCCTATTTTCGACTTCGACCGGAGGAGGATACGAGATGGAATTGCCAACCAAGCCAGACCAGATAAAGCTGTTGGTGGTATTTTTGAAGATGAATGGGGAAATTTGGCCAGGACACCAGGGATATTCCTCAACTCTTTTCGATAAGTGCCATGGGATCTTTTACATCCACCTGAACTATCATCAATCCAGGCAGATGGCACCTCAGTTTAACGTCTCATCGAAAGGCGGCACCTCAGAAATGCAGCACTCCTCTGATGCTGCATTACAGTGTCAGTACTGGGATATAACCGCAAGTGCCAGATGTGGGAACTGAACCACAGCCCTCTGATCTACCGGCCTCAGAAGCGAGTGGCTGGCTACTGATTCATTACAATTGGCATGAGCTGTAGCATAAGTGTAAGCTGTTGCGTAAGCTGAAGCATTAAATTTGGTGCAAGAGTAAGCTGTGCATAAGCACGAGCTGTGACATAAGCACAAGCTGTAGCATAAGCATGAGCTGTACCATAAACAGTTTAAATGTAAGCAAAAGCACTAGCATTAGCTGTAGTGTTAGCTTTGTTGTCACCTCAGCATAGCTGTGGCAAAAGTATTGCTCTAGCATTAGCTTAGCTGTAGCAATGGCATTTGCTGAAGCAGTGGCATTAGCTGAAGCATTGGCATTAGCATTAGCTTAGCTGTAGCACTACTGTGGACTTAGCTATAGCATTAGCATAAGCTGTATCATTAGCGAAAGTGAATGCTGTAGCATTTGCTGTAGCGTTAGCAGTGGCATTAGCATTAGCTGTAGCATTGGGTTAGTTGTAGCATAAGCTGAAGCGTTGGGTTTAGAGACAGCGTAAGATGTCTTAGCGTGCTAGCGACCTGAAGCATAAGCACGAGGCTTTGGCATAAGTACAACCTGCACTATATACATTTTAATGTAAAGCATAAGCACTACAATTGGCCTGTTGTGTTGGCTTTATTTGTAGCCTCAGCATAACTGTGGCAATGGTATGGCTGTAGCATTAGCTAAGCTGTGCCACTGGCATTTGCTGTAGCATTGTCGTGGGTGTAGCGTTAGCATTAGCCAACGGTAGCACTACTGTGACTTAGCTGAGCACTAGCATAAGCTGTAGCGTTACTGAATGCTGCAGCGATTAGCTGTAACATTAGCTGTAGCATTAGCATGAAGCTGTAGGATTAAGTTAGTTGTAGCATAAAGCTGAAACAATAAAGATTAGTTCAAGAGTAAGCTGTAGCATAAGCCTAAGCTGTAGCATAGGCACGAGCTGTGGCATAAGCACGAGCTGTGGCATAAGCATGAGCTGTAGCATAAGTATAAACTGTACTATAAACAGTTTTAATGTAAGCATAAGCACTAGCATTAGCTGTTGTGTTAGTGTTGTTGCAGCCTCAGCATAGCTGTGGGAAAAGTATTGCTCAAGCATTTCCTTAGCTGTAGAATTAGCTTAGCTGCAGCAAAGGCATTAGCTGAAGCAGTGGCATTAGCTGAAGCAATGCCATTAGCATTAGCTTAGCTGTAGCACTACTGTGGACTTAGCTATAGCATTAGCATAATCTGTAGCATTAGCGTAAGTGAATGCTGTAGCATTAGCTGTAACGTTAGCAGTAGCATTAGCTGTAGCATTGGCGTAAGTTGTTGCATAAGCTGAAGTATTAAGTTTAGTGCAAGCATAAGCTGTAGCATTAGCAAGAGCTGAAGCATAGGCACGAGCTGTAGCATAAGCATGAGCCTTAGCATAAGTACAACCTGTACTATATACAGTTTTAATGTAAGCATAAGCACTAGCATTAGCTGTTGTCTTAGCTTTGTTGTAGCTTCAGCATAACTGTGGCAAAAGTATAGCTGTAGCATTAGCTAAGCTGTTGCACTGGCATTTGCTGTAGCATTGGAATTAGCTGTAGCATTAGCATTAGCTTAGCAGTAGCACTACTGTGACTTAGCTGTAGCACTATCGTAAGCTGTAGCTTTAGTGAATGCTGTAACATTAGCTGTAGCATTAGCATAAGCTCTAGCATTAGCAGAAGTTGTAGCATAAGCTGAAACATTACGTTTAGTGCAAGAGTAAGCTGAAGCATAAGCATAAGCTGTAGCATAAGCACGAGCTGTGGCATAAGCATGAGCTGTAGCATAAGCATGAGCTGTACTATAAACACTTTAAATGTAAGCATAAGCACTAGCATTAGCTGTAGTGTTAGCTTTGTTGTAGCCTCAGCATAGCTGTGGCAAAAGTATTGCTGTAGCATTAGCTTAGCTGTAGCATTAGCTTAGATGTAGCATTGGCATTAGCTGAAGCATTGGCATTAGCTGAAGCATTGGCATTCGCATTAGCTTTACTGTAGCACTACTGTGGACTTAGCTGTAGTTTTAGCATAAGCTGTAGCATTAGCGTAAGTGAATGCTGTAGCTTTAGCTGTAACGTTAGCAGTAGCATTAGCATTAGCTGTAGCATTGGTGTATGTTGTAGCATAAACTGAAGCATGAGGTTTAGTGCAAGCGTAAGCTGTAGCATTAGCACGAGCTGTAGCATTAGCACAAGCTGTAGCATAAGCACGAGCTATAGCATAAGCATGAGCTGCAGCATAAGCATGAGCTGTAGCATAAGTACAAACTGTACTATATACAGTTTTAATGTAAGCATAAGCACTACCATTAGCTGTAGTGTTAGCTTTGTTTTTGCCTTAGCATAACTGTGGCGAAAGTATAGCTGTACCATTAGCTAAGCTGTAGCACTGGCATTTGCTGTAGCATTGGCATTAGCTGTAGCATTAGCATTAGCTTAGCAGTAGCACTACTGTGACTTAGCTGTAGCACTAGCATAAGCTGTAGCGTTACTGAATGCTGCAGCATTAGCTGTAACATTAGCTGTAGCATTAGCATAAGCTGTAGCATTAGAGTAAGTTGTAGCATAAACTGAAACATTACGATTAGTGGAAGAGTAAACTGTAGCATAAGCACGAGCTGTGGCATAAGCACGAGCTGTGGCATAAGCATGAGCTGTAGCATAACTACAAACTGTACTATAAACAGTTTTAATGTAAGCATAAACACTAGTATTAGCTGTAATGTTAGCTTTGTTGTAGCCTCAGCATAGCTGTGGCAAAAGTACAGCTGTAGCATTAGCTTTTCTGAAGCACTGGCATTAGCTGTAGCATTAGCTTTAGCTTAGCTGTAGCACTACTGTGACTTAGCTGCAGCACTAGAGTAAGCTGTAATGTTAGTGAATGCTGTAGCATTCGCTGTAATCTTAGCGGAAAATTATTTTTTCATTATTTATTTCGCTTTTTTTGACCGGGTAAGTGCACTAGACAAATCCTGCCTATTTTCAGGCACGACCCGGGGGAGGGGGATACAGATGATTGCCAACTGCCTTGAACCAGATAAAGCTGTTGGTGGTATTTTTAGTGAATGAGGGAAATTTGGCCAGGACACCAGGGATATTCCTCAACTCTTTTCGATAAGTGCCATGGGATCTTTAACATCCACCTGAACTATCATCAATCCAGGCAGATGGCACCTCAGTTTAACGTCTCATCCGAAAGACGGCACCTCAGAAATGCAGCACTCCTCTGATGCTGCATTACAGTGTCAGTACTGGGATATTAACCCAAGTGCCAGATGTGGGAACTGAACCCACAGCCCTCTGATCTCCCGGCCTCAGAAGCGAGTGTGCTAGCTACTGATTCATTACAATTGGCATGAGCTGTAGCATAAGTGTAAGCTGTTGCATAAGCTGAAGCATTAAATTTAGTGCAAGAGTAAGCTGTAGCATAAGCACGAGCTGTGGCATAAGCACAAGCTGTAGCATAAGAGGATCACAACCATGGTTCGAGACTGGCAATGGTAGCAGCCCCGGGTCGCCTCCAAGGGCGGCCCCATTTGCAGCGCCTATCCCTGAGAGATAACCCTCACCACGGATGCTTCGGGTCTCGTTGGGAGCACACCTAGACTGGGTGAGGTCTCAGGGTGTGGCGGACTCCTGTTGAGGCTCATCTCCATATCAACGCTCCTAGAGATGAGGGGGGTCCTCTATGCACTCCAAGCTCTTCAGTCCATGATCCCGCTTATGTACCCATCCTGCTTCAGGAAAGACAACACTGCGGTGATGCATTACCTCAACAAACAAGGAGGCGTGACATCTCCCTCTTTGCAGGAGGCCATGAGGGTGGGATTGGGTAATCGGACACGGCGCAAACCTGATCGTCTGATATGTTCCCAGAGGGACAACACGATCGCGGGACGTCTGAGTCGCCTCCCAGGCCAGAGTCCACAAGTGGGAACTTCTGTGAGGTGGGCGGAAGATCTGTTCCTTCGATGGGGAACCCAGAACTGGACTTGTTCGATCCCCATCCAATGCAAACTGCCCAATTTTTGCTCGCTAGATCCAGGGCCTGGTGTTTTCTGGCAGACGCTGCTCTCTCTCCTGGGTGAACAGATTCCTTTATGCCTTCCCCCTTCCCCGTAGATCCAGAGAGTTCTTCTCAAGCTGTGCAGAGAGCATGCAAGAATGATTCTGGTGGCCTGCTTTTGGCCCAGACAGATTTGGTTCCCCATGGCATTGTGCTGTCTCGAACCCCTGGCCCTGTTGTCACCAACTCCCACTTACTGTTCAGGAGAGAGGTTCATTGCTTCATCCGATCTCCGCTTTGAACCTGCATGCATGTCTCCCAGAGACATAGCTATTTTGTGTCACGGGTCTCGCAAGAGGTTGCAGAGATCCTTCCTAGTAGCCAGAAAGCCGCACGTTGCTACTTACACCATGAAGTGGCGCTGCTTTTGTTTGTGGTCATGGGCTCGTGACCTTTCCCTTTAGGTTGTCCCATTGGAGTGGTTCTAGACTACCTCTCTTTCTGATCTGGGCTAGCCTACCTCTATTAAGGTGCACCTCTGTGCTATTTCAGCCTCCCAGTATTCTGGAGGGGCACTTGTACTATTGCTCAGCTTGATCGCTCTTGAGTTTCTTAGAGGAGGTTGCACCCAGGCCTCCCATTAGGGACCCTGTCGCCTGTGGATCTACTTTGTCCTGAACAACTTACGCCCTCCCTTTGAGCCTGCCCCAGACTGGTGAGCCACGTTTCTGTCGTGAAGATGTTATTTTAGTTGCTCGTTACTTCAGCCAGTAGATTTCTGAGCTCAAGCTCTCATGTAAAGAGCCTTATTTGGTTTTCCACTGGGACAGAGTATCTCTACGATCTAATCCAAAGTTTTTGCCTAAGGTGGTTTTATTATTTACTTTAAATCAGGATATTGACCTTCCGGTCTATTTCCAGTTACTCCAACAGAGAGAGCTTGCTTCATACCCTGGATGTTCACCGCAGCCTGAGGTATTACTCAATAGAACTAAACCCTTGCAGGCTTCTGACCAGCTTTTGCCTTTTTTCAGAGAATGGAAGGCTAATCTGGTGTCCAAGCAGACCTTGTCACACTGGCTTGTCCAGTATATCTCGCACTGCTACCAGATTAAACAAAACCCTCCTGGTTCTCCTATCCGGGGCTTTCTACCAGAGGTGTGGCCACTTTGCAGTGCCTAGAAATGTTCTATTTCAGCTATTTTTGCCTGTTGCTACTTGGAGTCTGTACTGCACCTTTATCAGGCATTACAGTCTGGACACAGTCTCTAGAGTAGGGCTGGTTTGGCCTAGCGGTGTGTTGCTAAGGTCTTGTCCTGAGTCATGATTCTGACTGTTTTTTTTCTGTGGTCTCATGCCTCCTGATCTTCTGGCAGCGCCATTGCTTGGGAATCAGTCCTATTGGGGTTTGTTGTGAAGAGCTGTATCTCGAAGTAGATGGAAGCAGTTACGTAAGAACTTACCGTACAGTAGATCTTCGAGAACAGCTCTTGCAGCAGGTACCTTCCGCCCACCTCTCTTAGAGGAGATTCGCCTGTTTAAAAACAAACAAAAAACAAACATGCAAACAACAAATGAAAGTACAGTTGCAGAAGCAATATGTCATGGATGATTGAATGGAGGAAAAGAAAGAAATCTCTTGGTTGAGATTTTCCTTTATTGCCTTCTTGATGGTGGATCCTGGTCTCCTTCTGATGTCATCCTGCGGCCGGAGTCTCCAGTGGAGAATCTGGGGATTCTGGGCGGGACCCGCCTCTTTATGTATTCCCGCCTGACGCCGGAGGCAGGACCTGTCGTCCGTGGTGGTCCCCGCTGAAGATAGCTAGCTAGAAATTTTCCGGGGTCCTGGCACCTGCCAGCTTCAGTCCTAATGGTGTAACCTGCTGCAAGAGCTGTTCTCAAAGATCTACTGTTACGTTAAGTTCTTACGTAACTGTACTTTCATTAAAACTACACACCCCTTGACTACCTAGTGCACAAAGTCCATATAGTGCTCCAGTTGGTACAGCACCCATTTACACCATCGGAAGTCAAACGCCTCCACTCGATCCATTAGTCTAGCAGAGAGCCTTTCCAAAGCATAAATTTCCTTGGCCAGGGCACACCAGGCATCCCAAGCTGGGATTGTTTGTGTGCCATAGCTGGTTTATAGTTTTTTTGGTGGCAAAAACAAGTGCATTTGCCCTAGTAGCCTTGTCAACCCTGACTCTCCTCGGCAGTATAAAGTTCATATATATATATGTATATATAGTCTTCGATAGATTTAGAGCTGTGTCTGTTAAACTTGATGTTAGCTGATTGATACTGCATATCTCCCAACACGCTGCCTGCCTGCCTTAAGCTACTTTTCTGTTTGTGTTTTCTGCCAGTCTGATTACCTAGCATATTTAACTGATCTTTTTCTTTCCGCAAAGAGAAGGAATCCTGAACAAGGCTGTCTCTGCTGGTAACCCTCACCTGTTGTTTTTGCCTGCTGCTAAGTCAGGGCACTTGCTTAGTGCTAACCCTGTTATTGCTTGCTGCTAATCACCAGACCTACCCCTCCACTACAGTCTCCCTCCCCCAAAACTTCTTCATCCTTCTGGGAAATGGTAGCCGCCCCTCCATCCCTAGCTCATGCTTCCTACCCCTGGAGCTGCGGACTCACTTCCCAGTCATATCTTGAGCAGCCATGCGGGGCGCCAGACCTATGGTAGCCCTCGCCTTTATCGCCCTTATCCTGGGAGCTGACATGCCTCTCTCCTGGGCCCCAGTTCCTGGATCAGGTGGGCACTCTGGTCAGCCCCACTGCCCCTGAGTTCCTGATGGAGGAGACAAACTCACTGCTTCTTTCTATGTATGGGGTAGCCCGAAATGGAAATTGCTACAACCTCTTTTATGGCATCCACTTGGGGACAGATGAGATACTCCTTCTCCCCTAAATTAGTACCTTGCCAGGCTCAAGCTTGCTCTAGGGGAGATGTCAGTCTCAACTCGCCCCTCCTCCCAACCTTGCTCTCAGTGACCCTGCCAACCCACTCTGGCTGTGGCCAGGGCCTCTGGCTGGTCCACATGAACATTGGCAGCCTAAGGCACAAAATCCATGACCTTGAAGCCTGGACAGCATTACACAAACCTGATGTACTAGCAGTGATGGAGACCAGGCTCAAACCTCAAATACTGCCATACGAAATAGACCTACTTGGCTACAATGCCTTCAGAAGGGATTGTGTAGGCAGGAGAGGTGGTGGGGTTCTCATCTACACCAAAACGAATCTCAATGCCATGCAACTGGACCTCCTTCCCCTCGGTGACTCTGTAAATGAGATCATCTTCGTTAAGCTGCTATTTAAAGACACCAAACCCCTGTACGTTGGGTGTGTCTATCTCCTGCCCCAGTCTGCTGCCGCTTCCCTTGAATCCCTAACCCATGCCATGGCCAAGCATCCCCTGGGGGAACTCATCCTCCTCAGTTACTTTAACCAAAATTGGCTTGCCCTAGGGACCTCGACTAATAGAAACCTGGTCCTTGACTCCAACCTAACTGGCAGTCACTTCCTACTTGACTGGGCCCTTGTCTTTTGCCCCGTCCATATTCTGACAGCCGGGACCATGTCTGACTCCCTGAGTGACCACTCATCCAATCTTTTGTACTTAGTCTAATAAGCCCCCAAGCTGGTCGCTAGGTTATTGGAGGCCAGGAACTACACCAGACTTGTCACTGACAACTTTTGTTCAGACCTTCGTGCTCATCAATTGGCATCTCATTCTCACTCTTCCCACCCTAGATGAAGCCTTAGACTACTTCACCTGCTCATTTCTGTCCGTGGCTAATGCACATGCGCCATGAAAGGAGCTAAGGGTACAGGATAGTGTCACAAATGGCTAGGTCCTGGCCTCAGATGGAGTATGTTGCTCCATGATAGGGCCTGGGGACAGTATAAATCCTCCGGCAGTAACACTGACTGGGAGAAATACCGAGAACTAAGGAATCACTGTAAGAAAGCTTCCAAACTTGCCAAAACTAAATACCTACATGCTCTCCAGACTAATCACCTCCGGGACCCCAAGAAATTCTGGGGTCAAATTAACTTGTTGCTTAAGGGTGCCTCCTTTGCAGAGGGTGGAGCTATGCTCATTGAAAACACCCTTACTAATGACCCCTCCACAGTAGCGGAGGCATTCAATGTCTCCTTTTCCAACCCAGGTGGATCCTGTCTTCCTATCCCACCTGGCGCCCCTCCAGTGACTTCTCATGGGAGAGTGCACGGCCCCAGTTTCACCTTAAACTTATTAAGTCTCCTGAAGTACTGCCCCTCCTGCTCAGGATTGATCCTGATTCCCTCCGGGACATAATCTGCTCAAACCAAGGCTGCTGAGGGCTGCTGTTCCTGCCATTGCGCTCCCTGTCACCTGGCTCATTAATAGGTCCTTTCTTGAGGGAATAGTCCCAAGTAAATGGAAAGTAGGTACCTTAGTCCTGGTTCATAAAAAAGGGCCTAGGGACAAAGTGGGGAACTTCAGGCCCATTTCCATCCTCTGCCCCTTGGAAAAGTACAGGAGAGACAGGCCCATAACCAGCAGCATGACTACCTCGAGCTCACTCTCTCCTAGCTGACATGCAACATGGCTTCAGATAAATCCATGGCACAGACATGGCCTCATCTGGCTCACATCTGATATCCTTGACACCATGGACCAAGGCTCCCAGACTGGTGAACTATTCATCGACCTATCCAAGGCTTTTGACTTAGTCAACCATGGCCTTCTGCTCACCAAACTTCACCTCCTTAGACTGGACGGGCTCTCCCTCTCCTGGTTCGAGAGCTGTCTGCTAAACCAAAGCCAATTAGTCCGCTGGAGGGGAATGCAGTCCAGTGCCAGAGCAGTTGTCTCAGGGGTACCCCAGGGCTCAATCCTGGGCCCCCTGCTCTTCACTCTCTTTGTCAATGACATAGAGAGGGCTTGCAGGCTGAGCAATCTCATCTTCTATGCAGAAGACACCATTGTCTACTGCAGTGACCCGTTACCCAGTGTCATCACTGCTAACTGCAACACAGTCTCACAACACTAGAAGCCTGGTTCTCCACCAACTTTCTAGTATTAAACAAGGAGAAAACAAAGGCTGTCCTGTTTGGACCTAGATGCCTTGGATCAGATAGGAGTGACCTTCTCCAGCTCAAACTGGACCAGGGGAAATGGGTCAAGGTCATGGACAGGATCGAATACCTTGAGATACTTCTCAACCAGGAACTGTCCTACAAACCCCATATTGACTCATTAACCAAGTCCATCCACTAGAGACTTGGACTTCTCTATCAGTTGGGAAACTCCCTTACTAACGAGGCATGGCGTGCTATCTCCAACTGCACCCTTCTCCCCCACCTCCTTTATGGGGCCCCCTGCTACAGTTCCTACATGAAGGGGAACTCAGAAAACTCATGGTGCTCTACCATAGAGTGGCACGCTTTGCAACTAACTCCTCCCCCAGGAGACACCACTGTGAGGTCCTTGCAGACCTTCACTGGCCCACCATACGCCATAAACTGGCCTACTCCATCTTCTGCCTGACTCATAAATTCACCACCGTTAGCCATCCTCCTCACCTGTGTGGACTGCTTAACCCCATAGTACAATGCAGAAGTATGAGGTCCTCAGCCAGTCGGCCCCTAGTCATCCTCCGCATACGTACCAACCCGGTAAGCGCTCCTTCTCATATGCTGCCCCGCACTTGTGGAATACACTCCCAGCTACTCTGGTTGATAGACCTTCTCCAAGGATTCAAGGCTGGCCTTAAATCATACCTGCTGGAACTTAGCCTGTGTGGCTGCACTCGCTAGCCCTCCTTTTTCCCTACCAGACAAATTGTGACCTCTCATGCCCTGTTGATGAATATGTCAAATTGTGACCCCTATAAACTCTGTAATGTTAGAACTGCACACACTGGATTTTCTACCTGTAATCACTGTCTCTCCAGTCGATACTCTAACCTTGTATTTCTGTTTACTGTATGTAAAATTGCTGTATTGCACCTACTGTATGTAACGTCTGTCTACTGTATGTAAAAGTGCTGTTATGTACCTAATCCGGTTGCCCTGAAAAAGGGACCTTTGGACTCAGTGGATTTACCCAGCCACCAAAATCTAAATAAATATAGGTAGGAGTAAGTAACTCTGTACAGTCATAAATGGCTATTAATTCCTGAATCATCTCCTGCCAGTAAGGCGCCAAGGGTTCATGGGCCCACAAAATATGTCTCTGATCTAACTGCATACATCCACAGTCTCTCCAGCACCTCCCAAGTGTAGCATCAGAATACTTTGCTGCTGTCACAGGAGTGTGAAAAAATAGAGTTCTAAGCTTCCACACATATTCTTTCCAGTACCGAGAGCTGTACATTTTATAGGCTGGAAGAGCTGAGGTGAGCCACCCAGTGGTGGATATGTAAGTCTGTAGTTCTTGTGGCCATTTTGCTCTTATTGATTCAGTTGAATCCACTGGCCTCTCCCAAAGGGCCTTGTATATAGAGCTAATGGAATGCTCAGTTGAGGCTCCTGTCATGTGAGACTGAATCAATAAAACCAAAAGCGGAGGCTTCTCCGCCATACAAGATAATGCTTCCTCAGATGGTTGCAGGTATGATTTTAACTGCAATTATAAAATGGCAAGAAAATATCTAGAAATCTCATTGGTCAAGAGACATCAGCTGACTGTACAATAAATCTCTATATATACACATTCATCCTGGTCCTAAACCACATCTCACAATGAGCAAATTAGTCCTCCTACAACCAGAACTATCTTCCATCAGTCCCTCTGCAACCAGAACTGATCTTCCATCATAAACATGGTTACTACCTTTACACTGTAAAAACCCTTCTGTCTTTACCTGCTCCTCAGGGAAATCTCTTCTGCTTGCCCTGACAGTGAGATAATTGTGTCACTGACTCTAAAACAGGCCTTTATTGTATGTGTGTACAGTATGTTAGGAGAGGAAGATTCTACCAGCGGAATTGAGCAGAATTTTGAATCCCTGTATTCCATGGTAAACATTCTATGTCTTGAATGAGGGGAAAAAACAGAAAAAAAAAAACAACACGATGAAGAAAGTAGGCAATACAATAATACTTTATAAACAAAGCGAAAAGGTGGGAAAACACAGTTACATAGGCAGAGGCAGACCCAAACTGCTCAAATAATACATTGCTGTCCCTCCAACTCACTAGTTTAGCATTTTTCAGTGAATTGCTATTCAATCAGTTTTACCACTCCTTTACCCAAGTCTGGGGACTATTTTTTCACCTTATTTAAATAAAATAACATACTATTATTACATTTTTAATAATGCATCTAGAGTTTTATTTGATTGCTATAGAAATAGTTGTTACCCATTTTATAAGCGCTATAACACACTTCAGGGTGTGGGTTGTTGATTGATAAGAGCACTACCTAGTTGCTGTAGTCACTCAGCACAAGCACCTCGTGCCTAACAATGCATCTGGGGGCGTGCTCTTATCAATCAACAATCCACAACTTTTTGTGTCTTGTTGCTTTCATATCAATGGAAACATTCCTATGGAACAAGGTATGCAGTTTACAATGACACAAATGGGAGAATACCAATGGGTCCCACCAACTGAGAGACATATCTTAAGCCTTGATGTTGCCACCTAAGTAAGCCCTTATCAGTTTTACTGGGAGGAAAGGCCAAGTCATATACAAACACTCTTAAATAGAATGCTTCTGCTGGGGTTAAATACTGATGTAAAACAGAGAGCCATTGTTGGAATGGTTCCCTGTTATATTGTGGGAATTTAGTGAGTGGGATACACTGCGGGGGGTTGCCAAACAAATAGCCTGTAAGGTCAAATAGATCGCTCAGAGTGAATTCTAGCTGCTTCCAATGTGAGTTATACTGATGGTTCATCCAATACATGAGGGTTCGTAGCAGAGAAGCTACTGAATATTGCTGCAAATTGGGGAGGTTTATGCCTCCCTTCTCTCAAGGCAGTTGAAGAATAGAATACCTCACACTGGGGGCCTCCCTTTCCAAACAAATCATGAAATGTGTTGATCCCATGCTTGAAAGTTGTATTCACTAGGTACCGCGGCAAGTGTTTCTGGAAAAAAAAATAAGATGCAGGGTACCCATGTGGATATCTATATATACCCCACATAGTGCCAATGAAACATGAAAATGTGTATCAATTAATATATTATTAAAACACAATTCCATCAATTTATACCAGAAAATGGCACCAACTGCTAATTACAAGTGTCTGCAGGCTCAGTTCAGTAATTAATGAACACTCTACAAACACAAGGAAAAATTATCTGTTGTCCTGTGATTATATGCCAAACATTAAAAAGTGCCTGCAGAATCAAAGCAGTGTCAGTTTCAAGGCCAGCACAAATAATCTTTTAAAAATCTAGCAATTAAATTAATCACACAACAAACTACTGACATTGCAATTATTTAATACAACTGTATTGCATGTTACTAGCAGTTTATGCCATGTTTTAAAGACACAGACCACCAAAATATTAAATACAGCAAAATGCCATAAAACATTAAGTGACTATCACAAAACAGACAGTCAGCTAAAAGGGGTAAAGACCCCAAGGCACATCATACCAGACATAAATTACAGAAAAGTTTTGCAAGCTCAATCTGATCATTAATACCTGACCAATGAAGTGCCCCCAGTTGATAGATCCAAAACATTTCCCTTTTGGCCAGCAATTTTTCTGTATCCCCACCCCCTGGACCTTTACAGACTCTTTAAATTCCGATAAAGGTGGGACAGTGTACACACACACACACACACACCAATTAATATGCTGTGCTAGGGCATATTTCTCATTATTATTAACACTTGCCCTCATATATTCCCGAATACGGTCCTTAAATCTCCTTTTTGTCCTCCCCACATAGAACATACCACTTTTACACAAAGCAATATAAATTATATTTGTGATATCACATGTAATCAAGCTAGATATTTAATAACTTCTACCATCCCTAGAACTAGGAAACATATTGGTAGTAACCACTACATTACAATATTTGCAGTAAATACAACGTTTACACCAAGGGTTTGGCAAGGGAAACAACTGCTTTTTTTCTTAGGTTGCACACTGTGCACCACTGAATCCCTAATGTTCCTGGTTCTATTAAATAATACGGGGCAGTTCAACAACAACATCTCTCAATTTAGGTTCAGCCCTCAACGAATCCCAGTTCTTAAAAATAATGGCTTGAACAGCTTTTTCATCAGTAGAATATGTAGTGATAAAACTAATCTTATTTGTAGCCCCACTAGAGTCAGATTTAACTTGCAAACGAGACTCTCTGGAATACTATCAAGCTCTATTCTTGCCTTTTTTAATGTTACCGAGCCCATAACCACATTCTCAGAGGTGACTTGCCATTTCATCTGCTGTCTAATTATAATTATAACTCTTTGAGCAATTCCTTTTAACCCTCATAAATTGCCCATTAAGAAAATTCATTACAGTTTGGCAGGGGTGACAGCTACTGACCTGCAATAAGATAGTCCTATCAGTACTTGTATGATATAAAGATGTATTTAGGCTCCCATCCACAGTCCTGGAAATACATACTGTAGGTCCAGGAAGGGTCAGAATAGAACCTGTCTTGCAGTGTTGACAATTATAACATTTTTTAGGGTCTTGTTCTCATGTGTGTATTTGTAGAAACATTAGCAAACATGACAACAACCCATCGTGTAGCAGAGTAATTTATTTCTGACATGGCAAAAGGGGACTCAGGAAAAGCTCATCAAGGAGTTACTGGAAAGGAATGGAAAGGAACTGTAAGTAGTTGGAAACTGAGTGCATTTAATTGGAACTGGTGAGCTGTTACCACCTACATTAGACATGAAGAGTACCCCTGGAGCAATGCACACCCCTAGTATCTGCCTGATGCCAAGAGAGTGTTATCATGTGGTATTAGCCCCCAACTGAAAGAACAGGTACAGTAGCCACAGATGAAAGAGACTTTTGAGCTACATGCCATCTAGTCAGGGGATCCAAGAGACAGAGTAAAACGGGTTTACACATTCATTTTGAAAGCTGTCTTGCAGCATGTAGATTTTGAAAACTATCTCACAGTATGTAGGTTTTCAAAATCTTTATGACGTTCTGTGTAAACATTTTGTGAAAACCCTCATGCAATACACAGATCTTGAATACCATTGTGCAGCACATAGATTTTGAAAACCCTTGTACAGCATACAGATTATGAAAACCTTTGACGCACCTGGCAATGAGCATTTGCTGCTCAGTGTGCCTTTCTTGGTGACCTTTTCAATAATAAAAAAACAACATTGTCCTACTGAATGAAGAGTTTGAAAACTGTAGTATAGATGTTAAAATATTCATGCAGCATGAAGATTTTGATAAAATTTGTGAAGGATTCCTGTGCAGATGTTTTGATTTTTAATTAAAGACAACTAATTTTAATAAAGCACACACACACACACACACACTGGTCCTAATATTCATTCACAGTCATTTGTGTTGCACCAGCCCAATGATGCACTAAAAATAGCACTTGACTGGCAGGGAGCGATACTCAGAGAGCATGCCCTGTCCTTCCTGCTATGCCTGTCTAAATATTGGACTTCTATAGCAAGCAAGCAAATTTTATTTAATATAGCTCCTCATCCCAAAGGCTAGAAGCTCTGTATGTGCAATTTAATTTTATCAATTAAAAACATTTGAAACATTATAAAAGTCAAATCACAGTACAGCTGTTCCCTCTCATTCCTAACATATTTAGAATGCATCCTCAAATGCCAGGGAAAAAAAGATGGGTGTTGACAGCCCTTTGAAAAAGGTCAACAGAGATATCACAGAAGGCCCCTTCTCTGAGAATTTCTAAAAGGCACAGGAAACCACCAGATGATTATTCACTGTTGAGCAGAGCAGCCAAACTGAAGTGTATGGGAGCAGCAAGATTTTTATGTAGTCAGGACCCAAGCACAGCATGAGCCATGCACAATGGATATGTGCATCATTATCACAGCACCCACTGGCATCAAGCTCCCAGGGGCAAAAGGGAGATAACCCTTTTGAAATGGAATGGTACCATCACTTCTGTGAGTCATATTCTGTGGCTGGCATGCTAAAGACCACATGCTTATGGCATACATGGTGTTAAGGAACCATCTCCATGTCATTATGTGGCCATTAGCAGTTCAGTACAATGCATCCATGCACTAATGCAGAAGGCATTGTACAGAACCTCAGCCACCCCACATACAGGAGCCCTACCCACCTATGCCATCCCTGGCAGTGTAGCAGGACCCCCTCCTTCACCCAGTTTCTGTTGGCATTGTGGAATTGTACTAAAGCCCTTCCCTAGCTGTCTAGTGGACCCCCCACCTCACCCAATCCCTGATGGTATTGTGGAACTCTATGAAATCCCTGTCTTGTCAGTCTAATGGACCGTCATCCAATCAGGTGTTGTGGAAATGTACTGATGCCCATCCTGGGCAGTTTAGTGTTACTCCTCAACCAGTCAATGTAAAATCCCCTTCCCCAGCCCACACACTGAACAACTACCACCTCCACATCCTGTAACTTCCTAACTCATCCATCCATCAATAGGTGAGCTGCCATCCTGTCCTCAGACATTTAGTGGTGCAGACCTCCTGCTCACCACCTCAGGCATCTGACTGATAGATAGTGAGTGTGCACGTACTGCAGTAACAGTTCGTTCTACAGTATGCATGCATTCACTCTTTATCAGTCAGACAGTGACCTTTCAAAGTGGTGAGAGGGTCTGTGCCAATTGTCTGAGGACCAGGTGGTAGCCCACCTATGGACAGATGGGTGACTAGGGAGCAGATGGGAGGTGCTCAGTGGGCGAGCCAAGATCAGGGGATAACACAAGATTGCCAGGGATGGGCTTCAGTATATTTTTCCACAATATCGGATTGGGTGAGGGAGGGGGGTCCAATAGACTGCTAAGGCAATGTTTATCTACAGTTCAAAATACTGACAGGGATTGGGTGAGGAAAGGGGATTCACTCGGCTGCAAGGGAAGAGCTTCAATATAGTTCTGCAATGCTGAAAGGGCTCAGTTAAGAGTGGAGGGTCCACTAAACTACCGGGCAAGGGCTTTAGTGCAGTTCCACAATACTGTCAGGGACTGAGTGTGGGAGGTGTGTCCATTAGACTGCCAGGGTTCGGATCTTTAATATTGCACAGTACTGACAGCAGTTGGGAGCAGGGGAACCACTAGAGTTCCAAGGTTGGGACCTACAATATACAGTAGCTTTGTATTAACATGGCTGTAGTGGGTGGGTGGAAGCAGGGGTCACCAGCAAAAGTGCTGCTGGGGTGGCAGGGATCATACACCTCTGTGCACATTGATAGAAGCAGGGATCTTCTTCAGGGATATCTCTGTCATCAGGTCACACCTATGGAACTTAGCCATCAGGCATCAGGATCCCATGGAAGCTTTTTCTGCAGCAGTTTACTAGGGCTGCCCACACCAACATCAGGCTCCAATGTCACACACCCTACATAAGTGTGGGTGGCCCTGCTCCCTCCTCAGTTCTTTCCCACCATTGACCATTCATGCACAGACTCTATGGAAGCTACCTCACTCATTTTGACTGCCAAAATTACTTATCTTTTTTCTTACCTTTGAATTACTAGCTTAAAGTGATTCACTCATCCTTTGTATGTTGAGAACTAACCCATCATCATCTCTTTTCTGCCGCTGCGGAAAGATTTCTTCAACCAATGAACACGAGCTCTGTGTCTGCTGTCTTGGACCTAGCCACAGTGTTCTTGCCTGTGAGTCCTGTCTGAAGTTCAACCACACCACCCAGTGCCGATGCAAGAAAGCCCTGCAGAAGTTCCTCATGGAGCAATAGGTAGGAGACCCCTGCCCAGTTAACAACATCTTCAACAGGCTGTAAAGCAACTAAGGCCCAGGACAAGTCCTCAAGAAACATTCTCGATGGAACAAGGATCAGCCGAAGGACCATTCCCCCCATCGGTGATCCTGGCCCCTCAGGATTTCTCCTCTTCTCCGGGCATCGCCCTGTCAACTGCTTCGGTGTTAGCGTCTCACCCCGTGTAGGCCTCTGCTACAATCAGGACCCCCATTGAGGACTCTCCTCCCAGTCATTACAGGGCTGAGGAGGGGTTGTCAGCATCTTCGTCATTGGCCCCTGTCCTGCCTTCAAGACTTCTTGATCCTCATGGTCCTCAAGCGATAGGCCCAACCACTTCTATTGCTGCTAACAGTTCATTGTCATCGGATCTGGGATATGTGCCCACTTTGTCGACACCTGTATTGATGATGATTCCATATTGTTCCTTCAACCTCAATGCTATCCTTTCCACAGACTAGGCCATCATCACCCACGCTGTCAATGGCTGCTTTGTTGTTGATGCCAGTCCGACCCGTTGGCTCTGTGCCTTTCAGAGAACTGCCGGTACTCTGCCCATTGGTACCTGCCTCAGAGAAGGACAACTTGGAAGAGGAATACCATCCTGAACTCATCCTCCCTGAGGAAGAAGAAGAGGAGGAAGATATCGAAGTAGACTCCTCTGATAGGTCCACTGTCTCCTCTAGAAGTGAGGACTCTGTCAAACACACCCCCAAGTCTCCCCTGGAGCACCCCTCATTTTTCAATATTATGAAGCAGCTCTCCTCCACCATGGGGTTTCAAATGGAGAATGAAGATGAAACCTTGAGGAATCTGGTGGACTTCTTGAAGATCCTCGAGTCTCCACCCAAAGTTATTCCTACTCTGCTGCAAGCACTGAATGATGCTGCCACTGTGGCCAGGCCCATGCCCAATATGGTACCAGCTATGCCCAGAAAGACTGACATGCTCTACCAGGCACCTCAGAGTTTGACATTTTATGCTGCCCAGCCTGAATCCAATTCAGTGGTTATCAAGGCCACTCATGACAGAACTAAGGCCCCTAAACACCTTAGATCTCTGCCCCCCTGATCGGGAGTCTAGGAGGCTAGACCTCAAGGACAAGAAGACTTTTGCCATTGCCACTCTGGGCCTTTGGATTGCCAGTTATTTGGCCCATCTGATTAAGTACCAAAACACCCTCTGGGGGAAGGGCAAAGCTGCAGTGCAGGCCCTCCTTGGGGGTTCCCAGAGACAAGAGCTTATCAGAGTGCTCCAGGCCTTGGATGATGTCAGTAAGCATGTCCTCAGAGCCACCTATGATATTGCTGATCGACTATAGAAAAATCAGAGATTCGACTTTATGCCGATGATACGGTTATAACTGCGTCTGGAAAAACGGAAGAAATATTACAAACCAACTTGCGGTCTGATTCTCGAAGAATTGAGGGGTGGTTCACCAGGTTAGGGCTGATAATGAACACAAAAAAAACAAAGTGTATGAATTTCCCATTGAAAAAAAGTGGTAAACCTGTTTATGATTTATCCATTTATGCAGGAAATCAAACTAAATTAGAACAAGTTAAAGAATATAGTAATATTTGATGAACATCTGTCCTTTTCAAATCATATCATTGCATTGATTAAAAAAATAAATAGAAGGGTAGGGACGTTAAGAAGAAGTACTGATTGCTTATCTTTTTTAGATAGAAAAAAACTGGCAGATCAGTTAATTATTCCAGTGCTAAGATATGGAGAATTAATATATAGAAATGCAAATAAAACCCTATTGTCTAGAATAGATAGAACTTATTATTGTGTAGCAAGATATGTATTACAAGGTCACTATCAGATTCATCGTTTATTGTTGAAGAAAGTGAACTGGGCACCTTTAGACATAAATCATAAGTGTCATTGGTTATCTTTAATACACAAAATGAAATATTCATCTGTAAATCATCCAATTTCTTTAATATTATTTACAGTGAATAACTATCAAAAACGGATATTGACAAGACCAGTTCACTTAAATAAGATAGTTGTAGGTAAATATTATAATAAATATTGGGACAGGTCTTTGCTATATCAGGCTGCTAGTTTTTGGAATTCTCTTCCTGATGAGGTAAGAGAAATTCCAAATTATTCATTGTTTACTCACACTATAAAGGAGCTATATGCTCACATTTGTGAGTGTTAAATGTTTTTTTTCTCTAAGGTTCCTTGAGATTTTGAGATTTTATAATCCAGCTATTGTAAGTCTTTTAGGTATACCATGTTGTTTGTATACTGTAGTGTCTGTATTTATATGTATTTAATATGGAACTTACTTGTATGTAACTAGTTAGGAATTTACACAGGTCTGTCTTGTAAACTGGTTTATGTCCAAATGACATGTATTACCTGTATAAAAATAAATTTTACCTACCTACATACTTGATACTACAGCCAGGGCAACTGCCTCCAGCATTTGCCTCAGAATGCACTCCTGGCTTAGGGTTTCTGGCTTTGTGACTGATGTCCAACAAAAAGTGCTGAATGCCCCTTTTGTGGGCCACAAACGTTTTGGACCTGATGTGCTAAATATAATTGATGACCTTCAAGTCTCTGGCAGGGCTATTTGATCTGTCCACTCCCTGTACCATACCCAGCCCAGGAGTAGTCCAAGGCCCTCCTTTCATAAGGTCTCTCACAAGTTGGGTTCTGGAACCAAGCTTAAAGGTAAACACAGAGCCAGCTCTGCCTTGCCTGCCCCTCCTCTGCCTCTGGTTCTCCTACCAAACAACCCAGAGGAGGAGGTGTGGCCCTGACTGCTGGTTCAGCTTTAGTCTAACTTCTTGATAGACCCCCCTTGTTCTGAGCTAGGAGGTGGTGGTTGGAGGTCGGTACTCCCTCCATCTATCCCAGTGGAGAACCATCATAACCAATATTTGGATCCTGCAGATAATTGAACAGGGCCATACTCTAGAGCTTCTAGAACAGACTCCAGACATTCCCCCAGTCCCCATGGAGGAGGTCATAGGAGGAGGTGCCCCCTCGATATGCAAGATGCCTTTCATTGTTATGGTCCCTCTGGTCAGATTGCACATGAGGATTCCATAGTGAACCCTTAGGGTTCAGTGGGATCAGCACTCAGATGATCTAAACCAGCTGGTCCTGGTCTCCTCACCAGTATGCAAAGTGCTTCACTGGTGAATGGACCATGCCAATCTCTTAAAGGGGGTCCCCTTTCTTATACCTACTCCTCACCACATCCTCACCACAGATGTGTTGGGTCTGGGTTGGGGAGCCCATCTAGGTCTTTATCAGACCCAGGGTCTCTGGTACCACTGGGAGACTCACCTCCACATAAATGGCTTAGAAAGGAGGGCAGTTCTATATCTATTTGGGTCTCCTTCTCATGAATGCTGTCACTGTCATGGCGTTACTCGGGCCCGAAGGGTGATTTCGCAGCCACTGTGTGAAATCACCTTTCTGGAATGATTAATGAAACAACACTGCCAGTGTTCATAAGGAGGGCTCTCAAAAAGCCTATTTTGAAAATTTGGTGGAAAAATTCCTAAAAATGACTGTTTTACGAGCGTGTGTTGCGCAGTTCCTATGCACGCTCGTAAGTTCGCAAACTTTCAATATTTTCACTCCAGATTTTCAACATTGCCATTTTACCACACCTCCTTATGAGCAGTACAGTTGTCATTTCTCACATCTTGTCCACAACGTGTTTCTGCCCATGTAGCGCACAATGGCGCAGTCAGTGTGCAAAATCAGTGTATAGGACATGTTAAGAAAATCACAGTGACACTGGTCAAGAGCAGAGGTGTTAAAATGGCTACATTGAAAATTTGGTGAAAAAATTCCCAAAAATGACTGTTTTAGGAGTGCACGTTGCGCAGTTCCTACGCACGCTGACAAGTTTCCGAATTTGTAATATTTGCACACCAGATTTTTAACAGTGCCATTTTACCGCACTTCCTTATGAGCAGTACAGCTACCATTTTTCACATCTCTCCCAAAATGTGTTTCCGCACATATAGTGCACAATGGTACAGTCGGTGTGTGAAAACAATGTTTGGGACAGATTAAGAAAATCACAGTGACACTGTCATGAGCAGAGGTCTTAAAATGGCTAAGTTGAAAATTTGGTGACAAAACTCCATAAAATGACTGTTATGAGTGAGCATTGCGCAGTTTCCACGCCCCCTTGTAAGTTCATGACTTTGTAATATTTTCAGTCCAGATTTTCACCAGTGGCATTTTTCCACACCTCCTTATGTACAGTACAGCTGTCATTTTCCACAACACGGCCGAAATGTGTTTTCACACTTTCAGAACAGAAATGCGTGGTTGCTGTGGGAAAACATTGTTCAGGACAGATAAAGAAAATCTCACTGACATTGTTCATGATCGGAGGTCCCAAAATGCCTGTGTTAACAATCTGCTGTAAAAAAAAAAAATCCCCAAACTAGTTACATTACGGGTGTGCGTTGCACAGTTTCTACGCACGCTCATGACTTCACCAGTTTTTTTAAGATTTTCACAGCAGATTTTCAACATTGCCATTTTTTACACCTCCCCATGAATAGTACCGCTGTCATTTTTCACATCCTGTTCAGAATGTGTTTTTGCACCTGTGGTGCCAAATGCCATAGTCGCTGTGCAAAAGCAGTTTTTGGCTAACAAACTGATATTGCCCCTGTTCATGAGGTGGGGGTCACAAAAAACCATGTTGAAAATTTGGAGTGAAAATACCAACGAATGCCTGAGGCATTAGGGTTTCCGACCATAACACCCCACCCTGTAGAGAATGACAGGCATCAAGGGTGTGACTTGGGATTTTTGCCTGTCATGCTCATACCATTCCACGCCCACCCCCACCCTGCAGCCAGTGAGAGGCATCAAGGTGTGCCTCGGACTCTTCGGGCCCAAACTTCACCCCATTCTTCTATACCGCAACCATCTCACCATATTTCCTGATGGAATGGGGTGCACATAAGGGCCAAAGACCCCAAGGCACACCGTGACACTTGTCAGTGTCTGCAGGGTAGGGTGTGGTGAAATGGCGTGGTCATTATGCCTGACTACCTAAAGGCACACCCCAATGCCTGTCACTCTCTGCAGGGTGGTGGTGGGGTTGGCTTCAGTTCAATACATGACTGCCATTCCTATTATGCAAATGCTTGTTTTTTTACTGGTTATCAGTATTTTAATGTTTACTTTCCTATCAATTTGGACAGTTCGTATGTCCCTAGTGTTACAAGGAAAAATCCTTACCTGATTTGAGTTCCTTGTTCACTAGAATTTTCAGACAGATCCTTTGGATAACTAAAAGAACAAAGTTATGACAAGCTTAACAAACTTTGTTTTCTCCATTTTAGTAATCCTGACAAATGCATTGCTAGTCACTGCATTTTCTTCCACCTCGCTAGGACACACAGAGATGTTATTAATGAGACCCATAACTACTGCAGCCCATCACACTAACATGGTTATAGCTAACAAAAACAAAAGTAAAATAGCAATATGAATAAATTCCCTACTTATGAACCATTAGGATTAAAAGTTAGTTTTGTTTTTGTTTTGTCTTTTTTTATTGCATTAGCTAAGTTGATAAACCATTAAAATATTGCTACAGAATGCACATATTCCTATATAAAAACATAAAATGGTTCCTATATAAAAATGTAAAGTGGTTCACTGAATGTAGTCCTGTCCATGTAGCAACATACAGAACTGTATCATTAGTGCCTATACATTTTGACTGGACTCCCAAGTTTTCATTTAAAAAAAATTGTAGTTTCTAAACTAAATAGTTTAGATGTTAGTGTTACAAATACATATAAATCTGCGCAAAATATCATTAAAGATTATTTTTAGAAATGGTCGGAAGATATTGGTGGTTCTATCCAGACAGAGAGGTACAATGATGATCTGCCATCCTGTGCTGATTTTAACCCAGTGGTTGAAGAGGAAATGCTTTAGGTGACCTCAGGTCTGCACCCTACTTACTATGTACTGGATGCTTTGTCTGCCTGGCTGTTGATTGGCAGCATGGAATCCCTGGGGCCAGTTTTACTGACACTTATCAGGTGCTTCTTGAAGGAGGGTGTTTTTCCATCAGCTTTGGAAAGGGTGGTGGTGAAGCTCCTGAAGAAACTCTTTGGACCCCAGCAGTCTAGTGAACTACAGGCCTGTCTTCAGTCAATCAAATCTTTATTTATATAGTGTTGTTCAAAGTCAAGGCGCTGTACAGAATATGATCAAAGTTGTTAAAAATAACAGATTTATTTAAAATCAGTCAGGGAAAGCTAAAGGAAATAAGTACGTTTTTAACATGGATTTAAAGCTGCTAAGGGTCAGGCATTCTCTTAACTGACAAGGTAGAGAATTCCACAGGGTTGGTGCTGCAAATGAAAAAGCACGAGCCCCAGACATTTTTAAACTAGCAATCCCTTGTTGGTGGATCGGAGCAGACTATTGAGGGACTAGGGAGTCAGGAGATCTTTCAGGTAGTCGGGTCCCTGTTCATGTAGGGCTTTAAAGGTAAGCAAGCCTACCTTGTAGGTGATCCACCACTGAACTGGCAGCCAGTGCAGCTCATGCAGCACAGGCGTAATGTGACTGGTCCTAGAAGTATCAGTCAGCAGCCTGACTGCAGTGTTCTGCACTAGCTGCAAGCGGCGGATATCAACCCCAGACAGCCCTAGGTAGAGGGCACTGCAGTAGTCAAGACGGGTAGTAATGAAAGCAAGGACCAGTGTTGGAAGGTTGCCTGGTGGAACCAGCTGTTTTCACAAAGGCGATATTCCTCAGATGGTAAAATGAGGATTTAACAACAGCTGACACCTGAGATTTCAGGGTCAAGCAATCATCAAAAATAACACCCAGGTTACGCACTCGATTTGAGGTAGTGAGCTGGATACCATCAAGCCATAGGCCCAAGTGCCCAGCCCCCAAAACCGCCCCCAAGCAGCCCAGGTATACAACCAGCACCTCAGTCTTATCCGGATTCAGTCTTCGCCAACTTGAGCTCATCCAGTCTTTGATCTCGGAGAGGCAGCTATTTAGCATAGAGACCACATCAACCTGTCTCGGTACGAAGGACATATACAGCTGAGTGTCATCTGCATAGCAGTGAAAACTCAAGCCTGATGATATCTCCTAATGGCAGCATATACCTTGCAAACAACATGGGGGCCAATATGGAGCCCTGCAGTACCCCGCAGGACAGGGGAAGGGTATCAGAGGAATAAATTCTGGTGGCCACCCTCTGAGACCTGCCTACGAGAAATGATTGAAACTATTCGAGGACTGTACCTGATAGTCCACAAAGGAACTGCAGGGTCTCCAAAAGTACCCCTTAGTCCACAGTGACAAAGGCTGCTGAGAGATCAAGAAGGACCAAGGTGGTACGAGCCCTTTTAATCTCTCGCCACTAGGAGGTTGTTTAATACCCGTACAAGGGCAGTCTCCGTGCTATGCCTCTTCCTGAAATCAGACTGAAGAGCTTGATAGACATTGTGGGTTGCAAGATGATCATCCAGTTTGCAACGCAACCACCTTATTAATAACCTTCCCTACAAAGAGAAGATTAGAGACAGGTCGGTAGTTTGCTGGATTGACGAGATCCAGGGAGGGTTTTTTAAGGAGTGGTCAAATGACCGCATCCTTTAGGGGGTCTGGAAAAACTCCCTTCTCCAAGGATCGCCATACAATTTCAGTGAGGATCGGGCAGATGACATCTACACACACCACTAAAAGGGGTTTAGGGCCTGGATTCAAACTACAGCAGGTTGGGTGCAGAGTCTGGACAATCTTCATAATGTTCATGAATTCCAGTCGGCCGAAATTCGTCCAGAAAGACCGGGTGCGGGTCTTGAACGTTCCCTTTTTGGGGAAGGTAATCAAGAAGGTAGTTACAGTGTAAATTGAGGCTCAGCTGGAAACATTTAACATCTATGAACCTCTCAAATTGGAATGTAGGCCCTGTCACAGTACTGAGACTTCTTTAGTCAGAGTGTTTCATGATATCCTCATTACAACAGACCATGGGTTTTGTTCCATCTTGATCCTTCAGAGTTTCTCATTGGCATTTGACACTGTGGACCACAGTGTGTGGCTAGCTCACCTGAGGAACTATGTGGGAGTCAAAGACTCTTTTCAGCACTGGTTTGAGCCCTATATGACCAGGAGGTTACTGCAGGTTGCTCTAGGTAATTTAATCACTGGAGTAGCTGCAGTCTTCAAAGCTGTGTTTTGGCACCTGTGTTGTTCCCTGTGTACATACTGCCTTTGGGGGAGAATATTAGGCAGTATGCGGCTGAGTTTCACTTTTGTGCAGATGATGCCCAACTCTGTCTTGGGCTCCTGACAGGATGAAGGCAGCCTTGGTACTAAGGCAGTGCCTACAGGAGATCAATGATTAGATGGCCTCCAACTGGTTATGTCTCAACTCTGGTAAGACAGGTTATGATTGTCGATCCAGCTCTCCCCTATAGTCTATTCCCTTGCTCTTCACTTGCCTACTGTGGCTTTCTTTTCTTTTTCTCACCAAACTTTTTGACATCAGAGGTCAGGAGGGCCATCACTACTACACAGACAGTCCTCATGGCGGCAGTGACGAGAAGAAACAGGGAGGTAATATTTTGTGAATTTGTTTGCAGCAACCTCTGGACAGCCTGGAAATTATGACTGAACTACAATGGTTGCGCTCCTGTGGGAGGTCATGTGCCCCACAGTGGGCTGTGGCGCCAGTAGTTCTAGCAGCATTAGCCCTAATTGTTGAACCTATGGAGACATAGCAGTCTGCTGTTTGTGTTCCACTAACTCCCGGTTGCTGAACACAGACCCAGTCATCCCAGCCTCCTCAGCTTTTGGCTGTGCTTTCAGGTGATCGCAGGGCAATCTGGCCTACCCCTACTCTACAAATGCTCAGCCTCTGCTTACTCTCATTGAAGCAGTACTGCTTTTTGCAAGATTGCCCTTCAGATGCATGATGCTGTCCAGTGGCCCGGAGCACAGGTAAGTTATACTATTGGGTGTCACCTTATAACTTGTTTTCTGACTCTGCTGCTACTGTAACTTTATCCTTAAGCTCTTTCTACCTTTTGCGCTTACTTCGCCACCTGGATTGGGGTTGTTTGGGAGGTCGCTCATACTTGCTCACTTAAGTGAGGTCAGAACTTACAAAGATATTTTAAAAGTTGGTCTGTTACAAGGGGTACCACTTCAGTTAATCTCTCCCTTGGCAGTAGAAACCATCCTCCCCATATAGTTATCTGTGGTTTTGAATATATGGGTATCTAAAACTCGGGAGGCTAGCAGCCACCCTATATAAATAACAACAGAGATGGGTAATAAAATATGCCCCTTTTGCTAGAGCCCGAGGGGAGCTACCTACACTCATAACAGAAGTCTTCAGTGAGTTTAGGCATCAGTGGCAGGCACAAGGTGCAGGAAAGGGATTATCTGCTTTTCCTACTCCGTGTTTATTACCACTGACCTCACCCTTGAGGTTTTCAGGTTTGTGTCTGATGTACAATGTTTTCAACTTGTTTGGTTTTAATAAAGGAATCATGCCCGACAGGGTGGGAGTTATGCTGGGATAACATCCCACCTCAGGTGGTTGGGCCCGAGGCCAGGGCCGAGGGCATCTAACACCTGAGGCGGGATGTTATCCCAGCATAACACCCACCCTGGAGGGCATTATTCCTATTATACAATGGCTCAAATGTGTTAAATGAAGAGACAGATAAGAAAGAGTAACTTTAGTTCTGTTTTTTAAGTTTTAAATAGGTTACAAATATGGGAATAAATTTAGTATTTTTAACATGTGAAAGATATGCAACGTTTCTCAAACTTAGTAAACTTTTTTAATACTTTATAATTGTGCAGAAACACTGAAGACTTAAATTTGGTAGTTTAAGATCGATTTAGAAACAGCTGTAGAAACTGATTGTCAAATAGGTTAGTACTTTAACATTCATTTAGAAACGCTAACAGGTCAGTAGTTTTAAATTCATTTAGAAGCAACATGAAGGACAAATAAGAAGCGACAGAAGGAGTAAGTGCTACTTCATTTACGGCTTGTAAATATTAAATACACACATGCTGTTGCCTTGGATGTAGAATTGGTTGCTGTTGCTCGTAGTTTGCAGGGCGGTATTGCTATTTTCTTGCTCGATGCAGTCTTCTTGGGTGTTTCTTGGTGGTAGGATGTTTGCTGTTGCCATGGTGTGATTGGAGGTAGCTGTTGATGGTTGTGGTTCCGGCACTGTGACATTTGCTGTGGTGTCGCAGGTTTGAACCATGGATCCGGTGCTTCCTGTTGTTCCTAAGATGATAGCGCTCCATTGGGATCTTTGTTGCAATGTAGGGCCCCAGTAGCTTTTTAAAGATGATTCCTGTTTGTGGCCAGTTACGGATATTATTTGACGGCTCTCTAGTCCTGCATTACTTAACAACTGGATGGTCGTCGCTCGCAAGGAATGATTTGTGTATGTGTGTGGGAGCCCTGCAGCATGGCACATTTTGGCAGCATGGAAGACAGGTAATTTTTGCCGAGCGGCTCCAAGGTATACCACACTTTTTCTGTGACCCAGTGACTGGCAGGCTTTTTCCTAGGATGCAAAAACAGGCATGGGCTGTTGTTGGGGAGTTTTGAAATGTATTCTTTTAGGAGAACAACTGGGCATTGAGGATGACCTTGTATAGCAAACATTGTGCTCCTGTAGCGATCCCGGTCTTTTTCTAGTGGGTCGCAGTGATTCTTCATTTTTTCATTGAAGTTCAGGGTGGCATACTCAAGTCCGGTTTCTATTTTTTTAAAGTCAAAACTGGAGGGCTGTAGTTGTCTTTGCCCCTCACACCCACGTCTGGCGAAATGCAGTTGAACTTCTAGCCAGACTTGGTGTAGAAGTCCTCCGGGGGTTTCTGTGTTGAGTGCCTCAGATTGTCTGAGGAATGACAGTTCGGTCTCTGTGAGGGGAGCGTGGTGTTGGGCCTTGTCTTTTCTGTCACGTCTGAGGCTTTTGATTTGGGCTGTGAAAACATTATTCGCGCTCTGAAACGCTGTGCAGCTGATTATGTTTATGTTTCTTGACAGCAGGAGCTCGTTCAGGTAATGGTTGAGCCCCCAATCTTAACCCGATGAAACTGCTTAAGCCGTAGTGGGCTCCGTTACTGGTTCTGACTGAGGCATAGAATTTCCATAAAATTTGATTTAAGACAGTTTCGCTTACTGTTGCTAAGTCAACTTCGGTACCCGTTTCTTTGTTCCAGTCATTTAAGACGTTAATGGCCCACACAGTTTGTCGCTTTGTGGATGGTTCATTACTGTCACATTCAATTTGATCGAGTTGGTTGTCGTGGATTTCAACATGCCTTCATTCTTCTTTTTCCTTTTTGGGCTCAGTATTTTCTTTGTCCTCTGAAAACCATTCGTCTATTGTTGCCATTTTGAACAAATTGAAATTTAGCTTAGGAAATGCTGACATGAGTCTGCTTTATCTTGTTTATTATTTCTGACAGGGTGGTCTTTGACAGCTGCTGTGTAGTGATCTGTCTTTTGATTTGTAGTGATACGGCTGACAGTTGGCTGGCACTACAGCTGGGATGTTATGCCAGGATAACATCCCTGCTGTGGTGGGCAACTGACCAATCAGAGTCCAGGAAATTTTCCTGCCATTGTAGTATAATTTTTTTTTTTTTTTTTTACTGATTGAATGTTGATATCTCTTACACAAGTAGTTCTTGTTGTTAGGCTTATGTTCTGCCTTCAGATGAGGTTCTGTGGTTAATTACTGGTGGTGGAATTAATAAACAGGAACCAGAAGTAAAGAAATGAATTGAGTTTATTGCTTAAAACTGTCAGAGGGGTCACTGTTCTAGTACCTCATTCTCCCTTGGAGAAAACCTGTATATCTGGCAGGGCACACCATTTATTGCCCAGTTTTTATTTCACCAGCATGCTGCAGAATGTGCTTTCTTTGAAGGTTGTAGCAGCGTTGTGCAGTATAATCAAATGGGCCTCTTTGACATTTGGTGTCATCCAAAATTTGGCTTCCCATCGAGAGGGGCTTTTTTTGTCTACAACATAGAAAGGGTCCAGCGGATGGTGAGAGGCACTATAAAAATCCGCGGCAAGCAAAGCTGTGATCACGATGGGCTATAATTAGAAAGCTAAAGAGCTCTAAATTCTGCCATGCAAATTGACTGAGAAAATGACAAAAGGCAGTAGCTTTCAATGTACATTTTTGGGTTGTAATGAAATTAGAAGACCACCCTGAAACAATAAAATGATACCTGGAACATGAAAGCTTCACAGTGTCAAGTGTGCGCAGATGGGTGATAACAAGCGTGACTTGTTTCTGCCACACTGTGCTCTGAAGATGGTCCCAAAATGTGATCATGTTGAAGACTGGAAGGTTAAAACGAACTGCTTCAGCATCATACAGAATGTTGTCTTCAGATGTAGCGCCGACATTGTCCTCTGCTCCTGTGCACACAACAGCCTCAAGTTGTTGCCATGTCAGCACAACCCATGACTTGCTGGCCTGGCGATGATCCTTGTGTTGGGTCTCAAACAGTCGCAATGAGACCTGGTGCCTGAGGCCTGGGAACTATTGGACAGCGATGGTGCACATGACAGTGTCAAAGGTTGCTGAAGAGGATGCCACCAAGTGAAAGCACTACAATCACCACTGATGCTTCCCAGCTCCATTACCCACATGAAACACAGTCCTTGGCAGAGAACTTTGCTAGACCCTAAATGATAATCAGTTGGTATTATGCTGTGCCTCAAAGAATATTTTGTGGGGCAACTAGTTGCTGTGGATCCTGTGGAATATGGTACTACTGAAGTTCGTGAAACAGCATGGAAATATCTTTCAAACAACATGAAGTCTTGCTTTTATTGTGACGTTGCGGTTTGTCCCACCATAGAACTGCTCCGAGGAAAGGTTAACCCTAGCCAGGCATGGAACTTACAAGCTCATAGAAAACTCTTGGGTTTATTTCTGTGTGGAACTTAAATGTTTATCTGTTGGTTTGAACGATCAGGTTGTTTTAAAACTTATTCTATGCATTTAAAAGCTTTAAGTGCGGTTCTGGTTCTTATTGGTTAAAACAAACAAAAAAAAAACGGATTTTATTATGGTTTTTCCATGACCCATGACACGTTTGGGAACCGATATGGTTCTTGCCGATGCGGAAAAGGCAAGTTTTTGGTTAGGCTGGCATTATGTCTGAGGCCAAGAAAAACCAGGCCCACTGGGTGTCAGCACTGTAGTGTCTGGGGAAGTTTGCTAAAGCTGACCACACCACATGTGTTTATTGGCTGGGGTTTGACCTCGGTGCAGACTGCCGTTTGCAGAATTTCCCCAGCTACCCTAGACAGAGTTGAGGCTCAGGAGCTAGAGGCCAAAGTCCACTGACCGGTTGGCCCGGGCGGGCTCAGAGGAGTGCCTCTGACCAGGGCTAGACTGGCAGCGTGAAACTGACTCGGAGGAGCCAGTTCAGCAAGAGACTAGAAATTGCGGTGTGGGTCAAAAATTTCTTCTCCAACTGCAGAGATAGCCAAAGTAACCAAATTGTTCAGTTATTTTCCCGGTTCCGGCCCAAACCGCCACTATCTGCAAAAGGTTCGTCTGGACGGTTCCACCGTTCAAGAATATGATATAGAGGAGTTTATGAACCAGAGGAGGAGGATGATTATAAAAGTGTGAATGTGACTTGAAAGTCTGATGTGCCATTGAACCGGACATTCCCAGACAGACCTTTAGGTAATCTCCCCTAGGCTTTGAGTCCTCTTCCATTTCTGTTTTATAAAAAGTTGCTGAACCTCCAGCTCCATTGAGGAAGCTGTGGATGCCAGAGGAGCCTGACTTTGTAGATGATGGATATCCTAAGTCCAGTGTCTATCTTTACATAAATAATTTAGAAGCGAATAATAAAAATTTTAGCTCTAATTCTGTCCTATGGATAAAAAATGGACAGGAGGTGCACTTTGTGAGTCTTGATAAATTTCTTTCACAGCATTGCAGCTATGTTGGTGGTTGAGCTGCAGCCTGTATAAGGCTAATATTCCCGGCTCACATCCCCTTACAAGGACCCAGGGAGATTGATGCATGGCTAAAAACATACACAGAGTCCTGGGACTCAGACAAGCAATTATGTGGCAAGATACAGAAATCTAGATGGGATACTGTAATGGCTTTGTAAACAGGCCCCTGTTGGCTTGCTAGAGCTGAGCAGGTGGTCGCTGATGGTATTGAAGTATCTGGGTGCACTTCTTGCCGTAGTGGATTCAATGATGTATCCCTAGGTCATGGCTACATTGTGGCTTTTGTAGATTGGCTTGGTCGCTCAAGGTACTAGTTTGTCACAGGATACCCAGGTTAAGGCTGGTTTTCTGTGGGGGAAATTCTTGGGGGCAGAGAATTATATGAAGAAAATGGATGCATATAGAACCACTTGTAGGTGCAAAGTGAGGCGATAATGAAGCCACCTCAGGCAGCTTCAGGTAGGCAGGCCTTTCAGAGCCTTTTACTAAACTGAGTCCTCTTCAGCTTATGCCAGGGGGTTCTTCAGAGGGAGTGGACTTGGTACAAGCAGGCCTGCTCCTCCCAGCCTAAAGCCCCTGCCAGGCACCCTGATGGGATGCCAGGGCCGGGTTGTTACCACCTGTGGGAAGTCTGGCTTACTTGGTCCAGGACTGTCTTTAACATCAGACAGTGGGTCTGTAGTTTGTCATGGTCTGTTCTCGCTTCAAAGTTTCAAAGATGAGAATCGATTTTCCTGCAAACTTCTCTAGACTCTTGCTGGAGCGGAGTCCAACCCTCCTGGCTCTTGGAGCTGGAAGGGTTTCTCCTCACACCAGGGACGGGTCTGTACTCAGGTGCTTACCCCCAAAAGATAGGAGAATGGTGGCCCATCCTGGACCTAAGATATCCGAATATCTTTTGAAACAGAACAAAATGGTGACTTGGGGCTTTTATTCTCCCTAAGGCCAGGGGACTTGCTTCCTGGACCTCAGGATGCTCTTCATGTTCTTATCAAGTTCCCACCGAAGTACTTTTGATTGGAACTCCCTCAGGCTATTATCGTTCAGAGCATGCCATTCGGCCTGCCTCTGCCCCAAGGGTATTCACAAAATGCCTGGCAGTAGTAGTTGCTCATTTAAGAAGGCAAAAGATTGCCATGTTTCCTACCTAGATGACTGGGCTCGTTGTGGGTGGGTCTCAGACCAACCGATCACACCTGCAAGTTACCCACAGGCTGTCTCTCTGCTTTCCTCAATCTTCCAAAGTCATTCTGGAACCTGTCACAGGTACTCACCTTTATATAGGTGCAGAACTGGACTCGCGCAGACCAGAGCCTTCCTTCCCTAGAAGGGTAAGGACCCTGGTGACCCTAGCCTCCTCCTTCTTGTAGGTCTCCGACCACAGGCATTTCTGACTCCTAAGACACATGGCTGCCCACAGCTGTAGCAAGGAGCAAGATTTCAGATGGGGACATCTGTCCATTTGAGAGCCTTTGTCCGAAGATCCCATATCAAGTTGATCCCAGTGACTCAACCCTGATCCAGGCCCTCAGTGGTGGTAGGATCAGCACCTGAGACAAGGGTTTGTTATCCTCTATCTCACTCCTGACCCTTACTACAAATGTCTCCTTTTGGGAGGGGGAGCTCATGGGCTATCTCTCCACCCAGTTGTGGTCCCCTTGGAATCTCTGCTCCCATCAATCTATTGGAACTGGGCTGTTTTCTAGCACTTCAGGTTTTCTGTATCTGTTCAGAACAAAGTGGTACAGGTCGAACAGACAACACCACTGTGGTGCATCAACAAACAGGGGCACTTTGTCTTGGCCCGTGTACTCGAGGCAATGAAGTTGTGGTCTCTGGCTTATTCCTGAATACTTCTCTCGTAGTAGTTCACTCGAGCAAGACAATGTCCCAGATGCTCATAGATTTCCCAGGGCCATCATGAATGGTCATTGATCCCTGTGCTGGGGATGTTTTTTGCCAGATGGGGCTTCCTCAGATAGATCTTTTGCAGCCCAGACAACCTTCCATTGTTTTGTTTGAGGCCCCAGTGTTGGGCTAGTCCCCTGATGCCTTTCTCTTCGATTGGGAAGAGTTTTCTGTGCCTTTCCCCTTCCCTCCTATTCATGGTGTTAGTCAAATCAGATCTCATCCCTGCAGATGATTCTGATTGCTCCAGACTGGGCCAGGCATCTGTGCCCACTCTTCTGTCTTCCAGTCCACCTTCCCTGTGTTTCTAGAACCACAATCTGTTGACCTGTGCCCAGGGAGTTTTGGTATCAGTCTCCGTTCCTCAACCCCGTCTGGCTCTTGAGAGTTAGTTTGCTGACCTACACTTTTCAAGGTGCTCGAAATCTTGAAAGCTTTTAGAAGCTTCCACTAGGGCTACTTATAACTCCAAATGGAAAAGGTTTTCCTTCTGGTGTTCTGGAAGCATATCGGATCTGTGATTGCCCACTGTTTTGAACTATATGGTCCTAATTTTTGGGACTGGACCAGTTACCTGAAAGTGCATTTGGCATATCTCTGCTTTATTTCAGCAGGAAGCCCCTTCTTCCGTCACCTGTATTTTCAAGTTTTTCAAGGTTGTTTCATACTAATTCACCATTCAGGGCCCCTTCCTGCTGGGATGTAATGTTTGCATTGCTGTTTGCTGCAACCCCTTTTGAACCCTGTGTTCAGTGAACTTAAACGACTTGGAAACTGTTTTGTAGCCATCACTCTGTCATGATAAGGTTACAAGCTTTGTCAGTGGAGACGACTTTATTTCCTTTCACATGGATAAGGGTAGTCCTCAGGACTAACAGGATTTTGCCTGGTGGTTCAATTTCCACCTAATCGATTATTTCTTCAGTGTTCTCATTGCCATTTTTCCTGAGAGGAGGTTGCACAGCAGATGTTAAGAGTCCTAAGGCTACATAGGCGTGCTAAGGTCACAGGTTTGACCCTCCAACTATTTCCTTATGGTGAGGTTGGGAAAGGGAACCGCCACTAAGAGATCCATTGTCAGGTGGATTGTCTCTTGTATCAATTTTCTATCAAAAACTGATGAGTTTCCTCAGGCCTGAGGCTCCCTCTACCAGAGTTTTGCTTTGTCTCTAGCTGCTGAGACATCTATTTTGAGGTATGTGGCAGCTACTTGAAATAGTATTACCTGACCGCCACTCCCCTGGATATTAGGTCAGGAGGATGCCTGGTTTGGCATAGCTGCTTCTGTAGCCTATTCCCAAGCAGGTTCTGTCCCTCCTCCATGGAGTACTGCTGTGTAGTTCAGTAATTGTCAGTAATATAGCAAGACTTCATGTTGAGAGAAAAAATTACTCACCTTAGTAATATTGTTTCTTCTAATGGAGTCTTGCTATATTGTAACCTCCCAACCAGGCCTCAGAACTTCTACTTTGGTATGGGGTGGCAGTCCAGTGTTGGCACTTATTGATGCCCATTTTTATGTTTTTCCACCCTTCTTTTTGGGGTGTTTGGGTGTGGTTTTGTTTTATCTATCTTGTTTCTGGTCCCTGACTTGGTCTTGTTGGGACCAGGAAAATGTATAATATTAAGTAGCTAGTTGGTTAGTGTAGGTTGTAGCTTAACAGAACCATATGAGTTTTGTCAAGATCTGACAGTTTGTTTGAAATATTCCAGACAGGCTTTTCTGTGACTCGTGTTTAAGTCCATGCCTGACATGAAGTCAACTCTTCACCCTGGAGCAGTTCTAATGGTGGACAAACTGCGGTGTCATAATATAGCAAGACTCATTAGAGAAACAACATTACTAAGGATTAATTTTTCTTATGGCTATGGCACTGGGACGACTGGATTTGAAGATGACTTTTCATGGGCCAATTCGGTTTTGCAGGAAGTTGGAACTTTAGAGTTAATGGTGAATGGTGTAATCAGTGAGAAGTTCTGTACACTTCAGGACAAATGGAATTGGACTTCATTTCGGTGTACGGTGTGAACCCCCAAAATATCCAGTTTGCCAAAAATCGTAGTATTGTGTTTGTATAGATAGTGTAGTGTGTAGTCTAGTTGAGTATTTGTTGCTTGTGTAGAATTCTTATTTGTTGTTGTAATACTTGAGTGCTAATGTTGTAATATATATTTTTATTTTTATATGGTTACATGTTTGGTTGTATTACCCATTTGACTTTTTTTTTTTACCTTGAATGATAAAAATTGAAAATTGGACAGGTATTTGTCTTTTATTACATCTGTTGTTGTGTCATGTCCCCAGTTACGGCAGTTACTTTATGTCCCTGTCTGCGTGTAGCCTAGCTTTCATGTCCCATTACACGTCTGACTTTGGGAGGCTTTTCGGGATCTGAAATGGAGTTTTCTGTGGCATACCACATATTATATAAGTCACAGCATGAAATGATAATCATTGCTATTTTTGACTTTTAATTTACTCCAGTGCCACACTTTGGTACCCTTTTCATGTAGGTTACTGTATGTAATGTGCCTGAGCCCTAGAGGGTGGACAACTAAAACTACTATTAATATCTTGGATGTAGAAAGAAGACAGTAACTGTACTGTACATTGCTTGGGTACATTTGTCTTGACCATTTGTTGTCTTATCATTGATTTGCTCCATTTGCATTTATTCATTCTTTCGGTTCTCCTTCCCGCGGTAACAGACCTGTTCATGGGAACATCTTATCCAGGTCAAGACTTCTTTAGTGTGAGATGCTGTTTCATGGGATTTCAACAAGAAATAATCTTTCCATGGTGCAGTAGTTAAATGAAACCACACTGACAGTCTTTGAAAATGTACAGTACAGTTGTTGTTATGGCACTTTTTTGGCCTCATGTTGTTTTGACACAGATGCATCTGGTGACAGCCCTGGCATGAACATTTATGTGCTTTGCCATTATATTCCAAATATGATGCACTTCCACAGGGTGGGCACCCTTTGCTGTAATCACATTCAGTGACAATCCTGGAGAAGATAGCAGATACTGGCAGGCAACAGAGGATGATGTTGAAGAAAGCATCGAAAGATCTTGTGTTTTGAAGAGCACTGACCTTTACAGATAGTGGACTGATGGCACATCAGCCTGCCCTGTCCCATCTGCGTGGCCCATGGGCTACTATCTCTCAGGTGCACACCTGATTTTATGCTGTACAGTACTAATTAGCACTGTTATTCATCATTTATTACTATACAATATATATAGTATTAGAACATTACAAATTGTGGTTTACTGTCTACCTGTTTATTTATCTGCCTGACATTACTGTTCTTTCTGCATGGGAAACAATGCTACTTGTTGACAGTATGCTAACTGAGGATAATACTGCTGTGATGGGGGTTGATGTCTGGAAATGTACAGGGTAGTGGAACTGTTTCTCTGTAAAGAGAATGTGCTGCCAGATGGGATGGATATGGTGACACAGTAAAGCCACCCAAATAAGGTGATTATCAAGATAATTTATTTCATTATCACATGCAGTTAGATATAACCATGTTTTGTTTCCTAAAGCTTTCATTTCAGGATCAGGAATGTGAATCATATGTGTCCAAGTATAGTCATTAGCTGTATTTGTTGTGTGGAAGATCTGTCAGCTGTATAGCACTTTTATAAGACCTCACACATCGGCTGTGTTTCTTCAGCAAAGTCTAAACCACAGACATTTTCAGGCATATGCACTGTGCAAGTAAGCATCAGCTGCAGCTACAGAATCTCTCTCTCACCACTCTCTGCCATACACACCTAAACTGATGTTCAAACTGAGTGGTGGCCACATTTCATTATGCTCCTGAGGAAGAGAACACATCAAAACTTGGTTTCCCAAGTTTCACCTCTGCTTTTTTTTTTTAAATAACTCTTCTTTGTGCTGATGTTGTGATAATGTCTGACAAAGCTTGTACTACTTTATAAGACCTTACATAGCTGTACTCAAACAGCGTTATTCATGTGCACATGCACTGTGCAAGTAAGCTGAAGTCACAACTACAGTACATCACACATACACTAAACAGATGTTCAACTGTGTGTTGGCAACATTTCATTAAGCACTTCTGGAAGAGGACTATCTAAGGCCTTGGTTTCCAGAGGTTTATCACTGGCATTATTTCTCTAGAGTGCTGGTTGAGAAATAATGCACCTGTTAAATGTACGATAAAACAGCAAGCTCTGAAGTTGTGTACTATATAAAACAGCATCATGTAACATAGTGGTTATTTGAGGGTATGGGTACTGCCAGGAGGAAGGTATGTGAAATTACACCTATCTAATGTACTGATTGTCTAAACAAGGAAACATGTACAGTACTTATTCAGATGTAAGAATCTTGACTAAATTTCCATCCCTACTGGGATAATTTAGTAGGATGATTTAATTCAACCACCAAGAGCAATTCTCACCTTGTTACCATGATAACATCACATGTGGTAAGGGTAGTTAAAGCATTGTCCTTTATTTAGATTTTTGAGCAGGCCCACAGACTTATGAAATGAGTAAATGTGGGTGGTGAGCATATGAGGGTACAATGTTGGATGTTTTAGGAAGGTTGAGGTCCGCCAGGCAGAGAAAAATTCTGATTGTTGAATGCCATACTGTTTGTGGCATAAAGTCCTCATGAAATCCTTTGGGGTCACACCCAATTGCAGTACAGTACTTTGTGCACTGTCACTGGTGTGGGTGTCGGTTATATTAGATGAAATACAGTGCACTCCATGTATGTACAAAACATGTGACTAGAACAGTTATTAATTGTGCCTACAATATCCAAGACTAAACTGGCAATACTGACACTATTGATATGAATATTACTGTGGTATTTCTGATTCCCTCAGGAAAGGTGCCAGAATAAGAACTAGGTCCTACTACAGTACAGGTGTTTTAAAAAACTGCTAAAGACTACCATCACTTCCAAGCCATCATAATGGGATTGCTAGCCCGGGGTGGTGTTCACTGCATCCATCAGTGTAAGTCCCAATTTAAGTCAGTACAGTACATGGTTTTCGATGTTTCTCATTTGTAATACTGTGTATTATGCAATGCATGATTAAAAAAAATGTTCAGTCTTGTTTCATTTGGGATGGTTGGCCACCACTATAAACAGATCCCAGAGGAAGGAGGTCATTGAAGGGGGCATTGACCAGTGCTGGTAGATGGCACTATGTAACAACATGACCAAAAGGAACCACTATGTGACCCCCCCGCAACAGGGGTGGCAGGTTGTAGGCACCTGAGTACTGACAAAATATTGTGTGCCTAGTAATAAAACATATCTTCACGTCGTCTTTCAGACCAATAATGGATGGGGTCATGGATCCTGTAACCACACTGGCCTGGCACTGTATAACTTTGAAATAAACAAAAAGAAAAAAAAAGTAAAGTACATACAGCACTTGGATTAAAATATAGTACAAGAATATATATTGTATAACTGTAACATATATATTTAATTAATTTACTAGTGTCTTTTTATATTTATTCTGTATAGTATACTCTGTAAGTTTTTAATGTGATATCTGTGTGGTGGATGTTGCAACATGCAGCTAGAATGTCTTCACATCCTCAGCATTGCATGACAAACATCGCCAAAGTAGTATTCTTTGTTTTTTCTTGTGGTATACACAAGAAATTCGAATGCTTTACATGTTCCTCAGTGTGTCTCTGAAGGTCCATAAGTTCAGGTTAAAACATAAAGTTAAAGTTTTTCAAAGGGTGAATTAAGCTGAAACGATATATTCCCATGCCACTTAAATACATCTATCTACTGTAAGTTCTAACTGAATAGTAGAGATGCTTACCCCAACTGGGAACGGATTAGTTGTGGTGGACTTGAACCTGTGTGTTGGTAAGTCAGAATTCAAACATAACTCTAGAGACATACACACAAAAATATGTTTGGCTGGCTGATCCACCTGCATCACCATCGTCTTATGCCTCTCTGACATCACACTGTCTACGGTCTCCTTTAATCTCTGGCAACCACCCTTTTTCAGAAACTTGGCCAAACTGATTTTGTGGATTGCCTTTTGTCCTAGCTGGCTACCCAGCGAAAAACATCTTACTCGCCTGACCTGTTTTTCAAACTCTCTTTATGAAATGGTCCTTTGAAGTTTAACCAAATTAAAAACCATTTACAGGACAGGCAGTTGCGTCCCTGCCCAACCTCTGTGAACCCAGTAATGCTCACACCAAAGATCTGGGTTGCAATATGAGGCAATTTTCAGTTTTCTCTGTGCCCTTCTGGAAATTTTATAGGTATCATAACTAGCAAGATAATGAAACCTTCCGGGTTACAGCTTGTTTATGCTACAGCACGCTGTACTAAAAGTATGCTGCAGCTTATGCTATAACATTTGAATTTATAAGGATTTTAAATTTTAAGAAAAAGGTAAAAGTAAGTCAGTGTTAATCCACAATTTTGGTAAGAAGAGTATCTTCAGATTTAAAGGTGGGAGGAAACCAAGGGCTACAGTCTGAAATTTAGAAGGTAGGGTCAAGAGGGAAATAAGGAGACACTATTTCACGAAAGAAATTAGTTACATGATGCCAGAGGAAGGGGTATCATTGAGGTCAGTAAGCAGCTTCAAGGGAGGGCTCAAACTAAGGGAAAACATATGGTGTGAGTGAAAGGAGGAAAAACAAGCAGGTAGGAGGGGCAGCTGCGGTGTAAAAGTCTGATGTTCTGCACACTTGAGCAGACTAGACAAACCGTAAGGCCAGTATCTTCTGGAAAGTTCATATGTTTGCATTTGCACAGCACTTACACTCACCCAGCAGCACTAACAATATTCAAAGAGATGGCGCTCATTGACTGAGTGGTGCTGTCTGAATATCAGTCCATATTTGCACAGCGCTAAATTGATTTGCACTGCCAGTGCACAGCACGGACCAAGGCTGCATGTTGCCACATGAGATAGTGCTACCAGAAATGGGATAGTGCCCAAGGCTTCTGTGGGCCATATTCAGTCCTAGCATTCAAATGAACTCATGGGGCATGCAAGGTGCTAAGGGTCAGTTGCATGCCCATTATGGGCTCATTTTTATGGGGCGCATCAGCCCTTTAGCACCCCAGTCCATTTCAAAATCACTTCTTGGTGGTCCAGTGGCCCCCTTCATTCAATCACGTATGTGCCACTTAACAGAAATGCTCTAGTGGTCTAGTGGTCCCCCCCCCCCGTCGTCCTGTAAGCAGAAAAAGAAAATAAAACTGCAGAACTGGTGTCGGAGCATAGGTAGTGAAAATGGGATGGCCTTTCAGCAGCAGCTTACTTGTGTGTGCATTTGGTCAGCTTAATTGGCTTGCTTCTTACAAGCAGTCCTTCCCTTCACCCCCAGCACATTCCAACGTAGTACTTTCTTTGAAATAAATCACGAGCCTTGCTGCAGAAATATAAATGAACTTCTGCTGCTTGAACTCTGACTGTCCCAGAATTCAAGGTAGGGAGAAAACTTATCCAGTCTTCACTTCCAGATCACTGTTCTCTCTCCCTTTTATAGTTGCTAAATTATGGTTTCCAGAGTGAAACTTCTGGTGAGATTTATGTATTTAGGTAGAAGATGATGAGAAGACAGTGTAATTTAAATTAGAAGAGAACTTTTTTTTTTGGGGGGGGGCAGTGATGTTGCTGCTCTCCTGACAGCTATCTGGGTTTTGATGCATTGTGTGGGGCTCACTAAGTATCCACCTTCTCAATGTGCAATATGCCCATTCTCAGGAGTTTGTGGTGAGTGTCCCCTCCCTGGAACCCATATATTTACCAGTAGCACTCTGAAATAGTGTGCAAGCTAGTGTTTGAAACAATAATAATGCAAATGAAGGTAGGGACAAGGCAAGATTAACATTGTGTTATCACTGAATTGTGAAGCAAAACCCCAGGTTCAAATCCCACTGTAGCTGCTTGCATGTGGCCCTGAAAAAGTTTACACCAACCAGTGCGACCATCCGTCCCTCCTAGTTAAATAGCAGTACAAGCTAATGTCCCACTGTAAATGTGAGCTTACATGTTTGTTTGGCTATTCTGTGTTCATAACTTGCATAGGTCAAAAAGCAACCTAATTCTACCCTTCATGGCCCTCAGTTTCTATCATCTGCTCCAGGCACCAAGTTCAAAGGAGCGGAGAGTTTTTCTGTTACTGAGGGGACATATGAGCTCCGATCAGTCCCACCTTCAGTGTGTGTGTTTTTTTTTTTCCATATTTAGTACTGACAAATGCACAGTATTTTTTCCAATAAGTATTTTAGCTCCACTCCCCCTGCTCTGTCCCCTCCTGAATGGTCTATGACTTTTACGGTAGGCAGGGAAAATGGGCAGAATGGATGGACCAAGTGGTCCTTATCTGCCATCAATTTATTTTTTAATGTATATCTGGTCTCCCCATCCCTGTCACCCAGATTCTCTTGTACACCTGTCATCCTCTACCACAGAACCATAGAAATATTGAGTAAGCGGTGCAGGGGGCTGGGTTGCCATCCAGCTGCAGTCAGTCTCTCTCCCCCCCCCCACCTTTTTTCTGTTTGGGACCACATTGCGGTAGTGACACATTGTGCTCCATTGTTCTGTGCAACAGGACCGTGGAAGTGCTGAGTCAACAGTGCAGTGTCTGCAGGGAACTAGGCTGCCATCCAGCCAAAGTCACATTTTTCCCACCCATCTTCTGTCCACGACCACATGTGGATAGTAACTCATAGAAGCTGGACTGCTTGGCCAACCTAGTCTGCCCATGAAATCTCCCTATTAGTGGTCCCCAAGCACCTATTTGGGATGGGGGTCATCATCCACACTTCTCCCTTACCTGTTATACCCATGTGTTCATCCCATGCATTTTTATTTGCAATATACTATGCTTTTTAGCCACCACCTCTCAGGAGCTCAGCCCCACTACTTCTGTTTACCATCCTCCCCAGGGCTTCCCAAAATGGTAGTCCAGTCCCAGGCTTACCCCTACTGGCTGTGGCTTTCAGCCATACCAGTTTTCCAGAACTTTAATTCAGGAGCCGCGAGGCACGCCCCCAGGAGAACCCCTAGAGTTGCCCCAGGTAGGGCCACAGGATTGAACTGCACGGTGGAAACACATTGCTCTGCCACAGAGCAGGGACTTAGAAACATGGCCCAGTGATAGGGAAGTGGGCGCCAGCAAGGACCTAAGAGCAAGGCCAGGTGATGGATGGTGGGGCGTCATTGAGGAGCCGGCAGCATTTTACAAACTTTTCATCCCGGGAGACAGGCGACAGCAGCAACGCCTGATGCTGTTTTCCCAGCCAGCCCCATGAACTTTGAAAACAGACCAGGAACACTGAAGCAGTCTACGCATTCCCCCATGTTGCCTCAGTGTGCCACAAGTACTGTGCCAACAATATCAGAGTGGCTCGGGGGTAGGGGGGCTGAGTTTAGTGTGTGTGTGTGTGTGCACGTGCTTGCTGTCTGGCATGTGTCCTGCTGAAGCATGTAAGTCCAGCAGTGACTTTATAAAGCAACTACTTTTCGGTTAAAAGAATTGTCATATTTTTTTTAAAGTACATGAGACTGCAGTTACAGTCCAAAATAAGTGTTTATTTCATGATTAAAACAAATCGGTACTAGGCAAAATACTTTTATTGCATCACAAAACACTGACAGTACTCAAAATGAAGCAACCCCTATTAATTGAAAAGCAAACTTCCATATGAAAAGTGGAGTGATTTGAATTTAAATACTAGACATGGATATCTAAATTTCTCAAGTGGCCAGTACTTTTCATAAATAATCCACCTTTTGGGAACTCAGTGGTATAAATCTTTTCCATTGCTAACTGATATGGAGAATGCCAGTGGAGCGGGAGCAAGCCGCATAGAGGGAATGTCTAACTGCCCTCTCTTATAAGCAGGAGGCACTCGTGATTTTAGCTTCTGCTGCCACCATCTGAAACCTTCAGCTCCCCTGCACGGTGTTTACCTGGCAGTGGAAGGCTGGAGGAGCACAGATGTGTGGAAGTGCATGTCTTTTAAAGTAGCTCTGGCAAAACAGAAGATCCCCCTCTGCACCAGGACCCCCAGACCACCAAGTTGAGGTCCAAGGACACAGACAAGGAACCTGGGAGGCCGCAAAAGTTTTTTAAAAAGCACATGTAAATAAGCTAGTAGCTGGCTGCTGGGAACTGTAGTCCTGCGTGCCCCCCCCCAAAACCTACATTTCCTAGCCCCCAAGAGCACCAGTGCCACCATGCTTCTCAACCTTATGTCACCGAAATGAGGGTCATGGACATTTTCTGGTAATCACGTTGAGGGACATCAGACCCTTAGAATGAGGGACACCTCCTCAAACCCTAGAAGTACAAGTTCTGAGCACTGTGGGAATTGTTTACTTGTACAATGTTTATTTTTGATTCACCATGTTACAATATGAATTTTAAAGCCCGATGTATTAATTTACATAACATTCTCCTGTAGGCAGCAGCTTTTCAGTAATGGACAGGACACTAAGGAGTAAAATGAGGATGTACCTCATAAAGGGACACTTGAGAGGTATAAATGCCATTTTATTTATACAGAAGGTTACTAGCCCCCACTAGTCTTCACTAGCTCACCTGAGCTAAGTAAAATATTGTCCACCACTATAGACAAAGGGGTTTTAACTGAGCCCCCTTCCCAAAACCTCACCCCCTTTATTGGGCTTATGTTCTGTTATTACATTTTTATTCTACCCTTTTCTTTTCTTTTTTTTTTATAGGACGAGGGTTCTTAAACCTTATCAGATAGGTATATTTTATATCTTTCCTGTCCCTTCCTCCCTTCTGAACACCCCTAAAGAGCTGCAGATCCTTTCTGACCCCTTTCTATCTTTTATTTTACAGTTAGTGTACATTACACATTTGAACACCTACCTAGGGCAGGTAAGTCCTATATTTTACTTACTAAGCTGTTGGGATGAACATATTATGGAGACTACAAGGGTGTCCAATCTGCTGCAGGCTAGGGAGGCTGGAGGAAGACTGCAGTGCCTTGGTAGTGAGCTGGAGAGGTTCTGGCAGAGAATGAGAAAAGGGCAGGAGGGCCTCACCAGGGGGTAATGGGAGGGAGCACCAGGAGAAGGACATTAGGTGGAGAGAGGAGACAGGGAGGGAGTGCAGTTTCACATCTGAGAGGAGGTCAAGAGTTGAAGGCAGGTCAAGGGACAGGGGGAAGAGTCCAATGCAGGACAACATGGTGGCAGGCAACAGGCTTACAGAGCTGACAGTGGTGGAAGAGGGGGAATTAGGGGAACACCAGGAGAGGGAGACAGGGGGGGAAGGGAATGGAGGGAACAGGGTCAGGAAGTAAGAGAAGGTAGTGGGGGAGAGGTACAGCTGAAAAGGAAAGTGTCAGCAGTAGGGGTGCAGGGGAGAGGACAGTGCTGATGGTCAGACAAAGGTACATAGCTAAAGGGGGACAGGGCCAGGGCGCATGAGGGAAGGTGGATGGTAACATGGGACTGAGGGAGGGGTAAGGGAACACATGTCAGGAGGGGAGAGTGGGGGGTCATAGGGGTGAAGCATAGTGACATAAATGGGCAAGGAAGGGCAGATGTTAGTAATGGACAAGGAGGTTAAGTGGGAGGGGTGGAATGGAGCTGAGGAAGGGGGTGTGCTAGTGGTGGGGGACTCTATACTTAAAGCGATCAGATGGGGCAGTAAGGGAGAAAGACCTAGTCTAATATGGGCTAGGTGGGTCTATTTCCAGGTCGGTGGCAGGCTGGACAGGGCAGGCCATTCTCAGCTGCACAGGGAGAGGACTGAGGAAACTGCATGCTGTGGTGCATGTAGGTAAGAATGACCTCTCGGGGGAGACAGAGGTAGTAAAAGGGAGATTCAAGGAACTGAGGAAGCTATGCGAGGAGGAGGGGGAATCAGTGGCCTTTTGGGAGGTGCCTCCCATACCCTGTGCAAGTATTGAGGAAGAAGGGAAAAGAATAGGGGAGCTCATCACCTGGTTGTGGGAATGGTGTCATATCAGGGGGTATGGGATAGTAGGGGGCTGGGGCAGAACCTGGGAAGTAATACCCTGTATACAGGGGACAGGTTTCGCTTGAGCAAGGAGGGGAATGGAGTATTGAAGCAGGGCATGGAGGGGTACATAGCAACAAGGGTAGCTTTAAACTAGGAAAGGAGGGGTGGAAAGCTGGTAGGCAGGGTTTCCAGTGAGGGAAGCAGATGAGCCCACCCCCAAGCTACAGGGAGGTCATCAGGGTAGGAGCAGCGGGGGCAAATCAGGGTGAGGAAGGGCTAGGAGTAGGATGGAGGGAGAAGTGTCACTAAATAACGAGGGCCTGGGAAAGAAATCAGCTGAGTTGCAGGCTCTCTTGGCTGTGGGGCAGGTGGACATTGCAGCCATAATAGAAACTTGTGTCACACAGTACCAGGACTGAGAGATGATCCCAGGATACAGGCTGTTCAGGAAGGACAGGGCAATCTATGTAAGGAAAGGAATAATGTGCATAAGGGAAGAGGGGGAGGAAAGGCAGTACAGAGACCCTGTGGATGAAGTTTTAGGATCCAAAGAGCAGGGTACTGAGGATGGGGGTATTAGGGTACTCGAGGAACTGGCAGGTAGTCTAGCAGCACCACTGGCTGACCTGTTCAATACTTCTCTGCACACAGGATGTGTCCCTCAGGACTGGCAGTTAGCCCATGTGGTGTCTATTCAGAAAGGTGGTCCAAGGGATGATCCAAGCAACTGCAGGCTGTTGAGCCTCACATCAGTTGTGGGTAAGCTCATGGAGACAATTCTTCAGGAGAGACTGGTAATTTGGAGGACACTGAGCTCCAGGACAGGCAGCAGCATGTTTTTTTCCTCTGGCAGGTCCTAACAGACAGTCCAGATTGAGTACTATGAATGGGTGATCAGGGAGCTGGACAGGGGTAATGCAGTGGATGTCTTATACTTGGACTTCAGCAAGGCCTTTGTTTCAGTGCAACATGGGAGGCTTGGAGGGAAGCTAGAAGATGCAGGGGTGTGTACCAATGTAACCCATAGGTAGCGCTATCCTAAGGGCTACTCCCCTGCCTGCATGCCTAGGCACAGGTTGAGGTCTGAGCTCATTGAATGGGTCCTCCATCCCAAGGAATGGCTCTGGGGTAGAGTAACACTGCTGGTATAGCCCTCCAGGATGCTACAACCCCACCAACTCTCTAGTAAACACTAAACAGTATAGCAGCAAAACATTTCACATGTACTATATGGCAGTAATAACTTGCTCACCCCCTTGCACTTACCACCAGAGTTGGATCTCTGCAGTTGCCCTGCAGACCCCTGTAAAGTAAGACCTGTAATGTAACAGTTCAATGGCAGTACAATACCCCCACCGGAAAGGTACAGACTAGCCAGGTCAAATGCAAAAAGAACAAAATCTGATTTATTCAGCACAGCATCCCTATTATCAACTAATGCTCAACAAGTGAGTGCTGTTTGCAGAGATTATTTATTAAAGATCAACTAGTGAATAATAAATGTTGTACTAATACTCAATTCTTGGATAATTGCAGAAAATATTAAGAATTGGTTAGTAATGGGATGAGCAAAAGGAGTTGGCCACTAACTCATTTGCATGAGAAAAAATCAACCAAAGCAAAATGAAGGAATAATTGAACATCAACTAATTATTAGTGGTTTGAAGCAGTTGAGCATTGGGTAAATAAATAACTGCTGAAACTGTAAAGAATTGGTTAGCAGTAGGTTGAACAAAAGAGTTGGCCACTTACTCATTTGTATGTGAAAAAAAAACAACAAAGCAAAACTGGAATAATTGAACATTAACTAATTATTAGTGATTTCAGACAGTTGAAACGTGGGCCTATTTTTATGGTATGGGTTGTTCTACTTTTAGAGCGTGGTAACGGTCCTATTGTGTTTTGTTGTTTTTAAACTGATTTCATTACATTTTTTTCCATGACCTGTAACATGGTCAAGGAACCAATAAAGAATGTCTTGCCTGGCGGATTGCGAAAAAGCCTAAGTTTGGTTAGGACTGGCAATGTCTGAGAAACCCAAAGAGAAAACCGGGCCCTCTTGGTTTCAATATTGTAGTGTGTGTGGGGAAGCCTTTTGCTAAGGCTGATCCCCACACTCACTGTGTTTATTGTCTGGGTTTGACCATCTCAATTCAGACGTAGATTTACAAAATTTTCCTCTGCCCTGGAAAGAGTTATGGTATGCTCAGAGAAAGGAGGCCAAAGTCCGCTGACCCAGATGGCTAGCCCAGTTTGGTTCCAACTGAACCAGAAAGTGTGCCCCTCTGACCAGGGCGAAACTTCTTCAGGCGAGAGGACAACGACTCTGAGGAGTCAGTTCAAGTTAAAAAAGAAGGGATAAATCAGCCAGTTCGGATCACAAGTTTTCTCTGACGTTGATGAAATAGCCAAGCGATAAGTTGTTCTTTCGATAACCCGAGTTCCGACCGAACCCGGCACCATCAGGATGAGGCTCGGTTGGTCGGCTCCCAGTTCAGATTATAATTTGAGATTTTTATGAACTGGAGGAGGAGGAGGGAGAGTATGAGAATAGTGATGGTGATTATGAAAGTCTGGATGTGCCCATTGACCCAGACATCTCCCCAGACAGACCTTCAGGGGGTTTCTCCTCTTAGGCTTTCTGAGTCCTCTTCCAGTTTTTTGTTTTACAAAAAAGTAGCTGAAACTCTTCAACTTCCTATGGAGGAAGAACTAGAGGCATGTTGGGGTAGTGCAGGCTGCTGCCTGTGATAAGACAAATATACCCTTAGCTACCACACACAGATAAGGACTCCAGGAGGATTGATGCCATGGCAAAGAAACAGTACATGGCAGCATCTTTGGGACTCAGGTGGGCTAATTATATGGCCTGTACAGCTAGATACCAGAAGTCTAGATGGGACAATCTAATGGCTCTGGTTAAACAGGTCCCTGGCCAGCTTGCCAAGGAGGCTGGAGCAGGTGGTTGCAGATTGTATTGAGGCATCAAGGCTGCAATTTTATGCTGCAGTAGACTCCAGTGATGTTTCATCTAGGTCACGTGGCTACATCTGTGACCCTTCATAGGATAAGCTTGGCTCAGATGTACTAGCCTGTCTCAGGATACCCAGACTAAGGCCATGGATTTGCCTGTTGTGGGTAATCTGTTCGAGAGCAAACTAGAGAACAACATACGTAGAAAAATGGATGAATACAGGACCACCTATAGGTGCTCAGGCCAAGGAAAGGCAAGTCACTCCCCAGAACCAGCATTCCAGGGGCAGGCCTTTTCATGAGCCTTTCTACCAAGCCCAGGCTGCCTCTTCTGCTTACTCTCATGGGGGGTTCTTCAGAGGAGGCAGACTGGGTACAAGCAGGCCTACTACCACCCCTTGGCCTAAAGCCCCTGCCAAACAGGCACCCTGATGGGTTTTCAGGGCGATTCACCACCTGTGAGGGGCAGGCTGAAACACTTTGTCCAGGACTGGATGTCTTAACATCAGACAAATGGGTCCTGGAAGTAGAGAGCCAGGGACGGTTCTCAGCTTCAAAAATTTCCCAAGATGAGAACCAGATCCTTTCCACCTGCAGATCCTTCAAAGGCACTTGCCCTAGGGCAGGGTCTCTTTCCTCTTGGCTCTGAGAGCCATAGAAGAGGTTCCACCCCTACACAAGGAAAAGGATTGTACTCCAGGTACTTCCTAACTCCCAAAAGACAGGAGAATGGCGGCCCATCCTGGATCTCAGATATTTAAACAAGCACCTTTTAAAGCCAAAGTTCAAAATGGTGACTCTGGGAATAATTCTACCCTCTCTAAGGCCAGGAGACTGGCTAGTTTCCCTGGACCTTAAGGATGCCTATTTCTACATTCTCATCAGAAGATCTCACCGAAAGTACCTCAGGCCACTATCAATTCAGAGCAATGCCCTTTGGCCTAACTTCAGCTCTATGGGTGTTCACAAAATGCCTGACAGTAGTGGTTGCTTTCCTAAGGAGAAAAAGATCTCCATCTTTCCATACCTGGACGACTGGCTCATAGTAGGTCAGTCTCAGACCAAAATCAGGTCACACCTACAGATAACTCAGCAGCTGCTCCTTCTCTAGGATTCCTTCTCCAATCTTTCAAAGTCAGTTCTTGAGTCTATACGGCTCATCGCCTTCATGGGGCAGGCTGGATACATTAAAGGCAAGGCCTTCCTTCCCCTGGACATGGCAAGGATCCTCATTACACTGGCCTCTTCATTCCACCTCCAGGTGTCTCAACCAGCAAGGCATTTCTCAGCCCTAGGCCACATGGCTGCTTCTACAGCAGTGGACCAAGGAAGATTTCAGATGAGGGACATTCAGTTCCACCTGAGAGCCATCTGGTCTCAGAGAAAGGATCCTCTGACCAAACTAATCCCAGTTACTCGAACCTTGATCCAGGCTTTGCAGTGGTGGCAGGATCAGGACAACTTAAGGCTAGAAGTTCCCTTTGTCACTCAATCTCACTCTCTAATCTTTACTACATATGCCTCCCTCTTGGGCTGAGGAGCCCACTTGGGGGACCTGATCACCCAAGGGTTGTGGTCACCTCAAGAATCTCTACTTCACATCAATCTCTTAGAACTCAGAGCAGTGTTTCTAGCACTTCAAGCTTTTTCTAAGTCTGTTCAGAACAAAGTAGTTCAGATCAGGACAGACAATACCACCGCAATGTGGCACATCAACAAGCAAGGAGGGCACTTGGTCTACAGCCTTGTGCACAGAGGCAATGAAGTTGTGGTCTCTGGCCTATTCCCTGAATACCTCTCTCATAGCAGTGTCCTTACCTGGGAAATGCAATGTCCTGGCAGATGCTTTCAGCAGGATATCTCGGGGCCATCACAAATGGTCCTTAGATCCCCTGATTTTGAAGGTGATCTTTCCAGATGGGGCACCCCACAGATAGATCTTTGCAGCCCCAGACAATCACCAGCTTCCTCTCTTTCCGCTGAGGCCCCAGTGTGTGACTCAGTCCCCCTGGATGCCCTAGTTCTCAACTGGGAAGAGAAGTTCCTATATGCTCCCCCCCACTTCCCTCTCCTGTTCGAGGTACTAGTCAAAATTGGGTCTCAATCCTGCAAAGTGATTCTGATTGCTCCAGACTGGGCCAGACAGCCCTGGTACCCTCTCTTGCTGTCCTTAGCAGTCCACCTCCCCCTGTCTCTTCCCAGGAATTACAACCTGTTAACATGTTCTCAGGGGAGGGTCTGGCATCCAAATCTCAAATCTCTCAATCTCTAGGCCTGGCTCTTGAGGAGTTAGAATTTGCAGATTTGTATCTCTCTCTCAATGTGTTCTGGATATTTTAAAGGCTTCTCGAAAGCCTTCCACCAGAAAGACAACTCAAAATGGAAAAGGTTTACTATTTGGTGCTCTGGGAAGCATATTTCTCCAGTCTGCTGGGTTGCCTGCAGTCCTTGACTATATGGTTCATCTCAATAGCTTGGGACTCAGACCAGCTACACTTAGAGTGCATCTGGCAGCTGTCTCTGCCTTCTTGTCAGCAGGCAAGCACTCTTCCCTTTCAGCCCATCTTGTATTCTGTAAGTTCTTCAAGGGATTGCTGCATACCAATCCTCCCTTCAGGGACCCTGCCCCTGTGTGGGACCTTAATGTTTGCATTGCTCATCTTATGCAACCCCCTTTTGAGCCTTTGTCCTCAGCAGAGCTTAAGTACTTGACTTGGAAAACTGTGTTCTTGGTAGCCATTACTTCTGCCAGACGCATAAGTGAGTTACAGGCCCTGTCAGTGGATTCCATAGAGATAAGGTGGTCCTCAGGACTAATAGGAAGTTTTTGCCTAAGGTGGTTTCAGATTTCCACCTTAACCAGTCTGTCTCTTCCTGTTTTCTTCACTGACCATTCCTCCTCTGGGAGAGGAGGCTGCACAGCTTGGATGTGAAAGGCCCTTAGCTATTACATAGCTGCACCAAGGGTCACAGGTTTGACTCCTCCAACTGTTCCTCACTTATGGTGAGGTTGGTAAGGAAAACCCGCCACTAAGAGATCTGTTGCCAGGAGGATTGTCTCTTGCATACAATTTTGCTATGAAAAATTAGGTAGGGTCCCACCCTCAGGCCTGAGGGCTTACTCTGCCAGAGGTACAGCTGCTTCCCTGGCTGCTGTCAGGGATATTCCTATCTTAGAGATTTGTCAAGCAGCCACCTGGAAAACAGTACATACTTTTACCAAGCATTACTCTGTGGATATCCAGGCTAGGAGTGATGCTAGGTTTGGCACAGCAGTGCTTCAGAGCCTATTCCCAAAATAGGTTCTGTTCCTCCTCTATGGAGGTACTGCTTGATAGTCTGCATATGTCAGAATACAGCAAGACTTCATGTTGTTTGAAGAAAAAAATTACTCACCTTAGTAATGTTTCTTCTAATGGAGTCTTGCTGTATTCTGACCCCCCCCCCCCACAGAACCTGGGTTTTGGGATGTGGGTTGGCAGCAACAGTGTTGGCACTCTGGAGGTGTCCCCTTTTTCTCACCCTCTTAATTTGGGGGGGGTGTGTTTTATTTTTTGGGTTTCCTAACTTGAGTCTTTGCCTTGGAACCAAAAAATCTTATTATATTTAGTAGCCAGTTGGCTAGTGTAAGTTTACAGTTTCCATACAGTACACCCAGAGAGTATAGCTCGTAAAGATCTGGCGGTTTGAGTTCAAACAGACCAAGTCTCAACCGAGCTCAAGCTCAGCATTCCATGCCTTGCATGGAAAATTAACTTTCCTCTCCAGGGCAGTTCAAAGGTTGGACATCACTGCATATGTCAGAATACAGCAAGACTCCATTAGAAGAAACAACATTACTAAGGTGAGTAATTTTTTCTTCTTGCACGTCTCTTTCTGAAAGATGCTACCCTCTTGGACTTTGTTGATTCCACTGAGGTACTTAAAAGTTTCTATCATGTCCCCCTTCTCCCTTCTTTCCTCAAGGGTATACATGTTAAAATGCAAAATTAATATTTGTTAAAGCACATCACTGCACACTGAAACACTGAACAAAGTGATTAGTATAATATGTGTAGCAGTTGCATGCATTTAAAAGGGACTTTCTCAGTGCCGATTGGAACTCTTTAACATAATTATTTCCTTTAATTCTGGCTCAGCCTTATTCCAGACATTGACACGCTAGCTTGCAGTGTAACTCTCCCAAACCTGTTGTAACTACGGGAAGCATCAAATGTATTGTATTAGTTTAAATTGTATTTTCTTTCTCTCGTTGATTCAAATGTTGGCAATCCCGTAGTGGTTACATTAGACTTGATCAATTTAAAATTCCAGGTTAGCCAATTGCATGTAACTCCCTCACCCCTGCCTTTTGTAGCAAAACCACAGGGTCCATGCTATTGTAGCTGACAGCAGTACCTGGTGGGGACTGGGTTTGGGGAGGATGAGGTTACTCTCCACAGGGGGACCTAGGTTTGGCTATTCTGCACAGGGGCACCCAAGTAAATCAGAACGCTGGAAGCAATAACTAATGTCCAGAACCAGGAATGGGATTCTTCAGTGTGGCTTTTATTCACATCCAAGCTGAACAAACGAAGCATAGACGGACCCCCACGGGGCTACATTTCCTGGTAATGCAGATTAGAGACAACAGAACACTTTATCACTATTTTTGGCCCTCGGGCTCTAAACCCACTAGGCACACAGCCCAGACTTGCATGCAGCTTTGGTTACACAGCCCGACTTGTACACTACTTGGGTTTTCCCCACTGGCCCGGCTCCCCCGCTGGCCACTTGATCTGCGGTCCATTTGGGGAATGAACCAATTATCCACTTGTGGCTCCCCAAACCACACTAGAGTCTTTGACTCCTAGAGAGGATTTTTCTTACAATCTCACGTCTGGGTACTTCCCCCATCACTGGCCAAGTGCCTGAGGCAAAGTAGAAATCCACAGAAGATATCCGTAGAGGTGGACCTGGTCACTAAAGATGGTGGGCCACCCACCTCCAGCTTCCACAGCCCATACCTGACCATTTCACTGGAAACTGAACAATTCCTTTACTGAACTTACAACTGTAGATTCTGGGTAGATGTCTGTCACATCTCCTCTACATATCATTAGCATCCCAACAAGTTCTGGACTTGAACCTACTTTTACTTTGCTTGGCCCATTACTCTAGGCTTCCCAATATTTTAGTAGTTCAATCCCCACATTGTCACACAAGTCCCAGAGTGAAAAACATAGCCCTTTAGCAAGAGCAGACACCTCACCCTCAAGAGGTGCCCCACAGGTGCACTCACAAAACTTCTGGTTCTCCCAAATAAACACTGGAACACATAGGCAGCTTTTTCCTTCACAGGCAGAACTAGGGTTGCCCCAGGAATCTGTAGGGAACCCTTTCTATGTCCCCCGGCTGGGAGGGGGCCTCAAGACCAGAGAACGGCAGTCTCCACCACTAGTTATCTTCTGCCCCTTTAAGGTGGAGACACACACCTATTATACTAAAAGTAGCCCTCTGTCAGGGCTGAGGTCTCAGAGCCTTTACTGAGCTGCTTTCTCAGCAAGCTCCCAACTTCACACACACTCACTGAAGACTGACTTCAAAACCTCCCAACGTTCTAACCAACTCCTTTGCTGCAGATTCCAATGTGGCTCATGCAGCTGCAATTGTTCTATTGGTAATGTTCATCCTCAGTCTCAGTCTCAGCTGAGACTGAGAACAGAGTGAGACAGGTGAAACCCATTTAACTGGAGTTCACAAGGCTGCCTCCCTGCCTACCACTAGGTCTTACTGGGATTCAGTAACCCCGGTAACAAGGGGTTATATAAAATGTATGCATGTTAAAATCTGAAGTTGTTCCTGCATCTTAGTGGGGAGCTGCCATTGTGGTGCAGTACAGCATCATCCATCAACAGTTGGGATTGTGTTTGACAATCACTTCCAATCACCAGAAACAAACACTGAAAAACTAGATGGCCCATGATTAAACCTACATAATTAACACTATACTTTTCCCTTTTTGTTTTCTAATTTAGATTTGATTTTACAGAAAATAAATACATGTTACTTCACTAAATGACAAGTGCAGTGTGATAAACGTACAGAATTTGTGGATTTTAAACTTATTATAAACATGTCAGCCCTAGCTGTGCATAATCAAAACAAAACAAACTAATGATTACTCAAACTACATGTATATCTACACAGTCTAAAGTCCTATCCTCTGTTGGGTGAGAGGACAAAAATTAAAAGTAAATATTTCACTGTACCTGTACCCAGGCCAGCTTATTAGCAGCAGTCATTGGTAAGCACTGGCTGCAGAACACAGGCTAAGCAGTGTTTTTATCTTGCAGAAGTCATGTATGTGACAGGAAAAAAACAGAACATTGCATGCGTAGTAGGGGCATAATGAAATATCTTCATTGCATATAGAAACAAAGGAACCTAGGCAGTGACGCAGAAGAACACTGGTCTGTCCAGTCTGCCTATAAACCCTAACTAACCTGGGACAAATTGTACAATACAGGGTTCTAACCAACACCATCCACCCCATGCTTCCGCCCCTACTGCTACCATCCTGAGCAACCACTAAGTCCTTTACTCTATCCAGACTGCTTTTGAAACCATTGATAGTTTTGGCGTCAACCACTTCAAATGGCAGATTGTTCCACTGCTCCACCACCCTTTCTGTGAAATAAAACTTTCTCACTTCTTTCTTGAGTATCCCCCCAATCAGTTTCCTCTCACGCCCCTGTGTTCGTAGTCCGCCACTTATGCAAAATATTTTCCTTTCAGGAATTTGAAGGTCTGTGTCGTGTCTCCACTCTCTTGCCTGGCCTTCAGCGAGTACATGTTCAGTGCCTTTAGTTGCTCTTCATAAGCTCTGCACTGCTGGGCCCTGAATCCTTTTGGTCACTCTTTGTTGCACTACTTCCAGCCTGTCCTTCCTTTCCAGAGCTGGCACAGTGCACCAGGTGGAGCCTCACCAGTGATCTGTAGAGAGGTAGTAATACCTTCTTCCTTCTGCTGTCGATACCCTTCCTGTACACCCCAGCATTCTGTTTGCCTTACTGTAGACCTCATTACACTTGTTTGATTGTTTTAGGGATGACCCCCCCCGGTCTGTTTCCTCAGAGGTCATGCCCAGCTTTACTCCCACATCCACTACTCTGTCAGGGGTTCTTGTTCCCTGTGTGTATCACCTTGCACATTTTTGGCATTGAATTTCAGCTACCAAACCTCTGAACACCTCTATAGCCTTTCCATGTCTCTCTGCATCTCCCTAGCCCCTCCTCACTCTCTGCCCTGCCACAGAACGTTATGTTTGCAGCGAGACACATCTTAACCTGGGTTGTTCTCCCACGTTGCTGACTAACTAACATATTGAAAACTGCTGAACCCATGACTCATCCATGTGGCATCACTCTGGTGACCTCCTGCTCTTCTGATTGGATTTCATAACTACAGACCTCTGCTGTCTTCCTTTAACCAATTTCTCACCCATCTTTGTTCTTTGCTGCACTCAAGTCAGACTTTATTTTTAAAAAGCGCTTTTCAAATGCCAAAGCACTTGCACAAAGTAAAAGCAGAAACATACCCACAATTAAAGACACACAGATTGAAACAACCCAGATCCTCAGTCTTCAGCAACCTTCTGTGAGACACTGAGGTGAAAACCATGCTGAAATCAAAGTAAAATTCCACAGCATGGCCCTTATCCACTACCCTCATTACCCAGTCAAAAAAAATACTGTCAGGTTGGTCTGATACGATCTCCCTGCCACAAACCCCTCGCTGTTTACCTGGAGTCCACTATTTTGCAGGTAGTCCTCTGACTAGTGTGTCTCCATCAGTTTACCCACAATAGAGGTAAGACTGACAGGTCTTTAGTTACCCAATTGCTCATTTTCTGCCCCCAATTTATGGAGTGGGACTATGTCTGCAGCTGTTGTGTGTGTTTTTATTTTTTTCCTCACTTGATCCCTCTGCAGTACACAGCTCTGTCTTCGTTGTCTTTGATCACTCTCCTGGTTTCTGTTCTTCTCATTTGTACTCTGCCCATTCTTTTCCCCTTGTTTTCCTTGTACCTGGTGAAGGCCTTCTTTTTGGCTCTCACGACTTCCCTGACCTTTCCAGAGAACCATATTGGTCTCTTGTACCTGTCGCTTTTGAGTACCGTTCTCATACATGACTTTGCCTTGAGAAAGGCCCCAATCTTTCTTCCACATCCCTGATGCTGTTTACTCTAACATGTCCCAGACCAGCTCCTTCATCTGGTTGAAGTCTGCCCTTCTAAAGTTTTATTGATTTATTGAAATGCTTCACCAGGAAGGCACTCCAAGCAACATGTTGCTCATCTCCCAGTGCAGGGAGGAGGGGGGTGTACAGTTGGATGAAGAATTAGACATACAGTTTAACATTTAACATATCTGAGAAATTAAACATTGTTATATTTGTAACAAGATGTACAGATAAAAAATATCTAATCATACAGTCATATTTGTGACATAACATGCAGTTAAATATATCATGCATGTAATTACAAGTGGCATATCTGAGAAGCATAATGTAACCTTGGAACCAACTTCTTGCAGGAATGGATCACTGTTAAGAGGCAGATTATTTAGCAATTGAGTGAATGAGGTCCAGTGGGGAGACATCAAGGAAGGTAGAGGGGTAGACCGGGGAAACCAGCTGGGGGAAGAAAGGCTAAAGATGGGGGGGACATTACCAGAGAAAAGTGAGCACAGGAAAAATCAGTTGAGGGGCAAGTTAACACAGGGTTAGAGTAATCTGGGAGCACTTCAGGTAGAACAGAGTGCAAATTATTAGCTCAAGTGTACTAATTTCTTTAAGTGCAGGGGTTAGAGAGGGACAGAAGAGAGGTGAGGGAAGGAAGGACGAGTCATACCTGAAACTGGCCCCTTCAGAGTGTAGAGATTGCTGCCAGTGGCAGAATGAGGCAAGGACTTAGAATAACTGGCAGGAGTAGGCAAGGACAAGTTGGGTAGAGATAGTAGAGGGGGTAGTAAAGGGAAGGAGGATGAGGGGTGGAAGAAACTTGCCTAAGACTAGGCCTTTTCAGGATGCTGAGAACCCTGCCAGAGATCAAAACTAAGCAGGGGCAAGTTGGTAATGGAAAAAAGGTTAGGGATAGGAGTGAGGGGGTAAGCGATGAAAGGAGAGGAGAGCGTGCTGAGAAGTGGGCTCGGGGAAGAGGAAGGTTTAATATGGGATGTCAGTCATGGAGAGGAGCAGAAGTATAGGAGGATGATTAAGGAAGGTTGAAGCAGGAGCAGTTAGATGAGAGAGTTATGTAAGGCAGATGCAAGGGAGTAGGAGGAGGAAGAGTGCCATGTTTGGGGGGAGGGAGTTCCTGATTTGTGGGAAAGGATGGGTAAAGCCTGACTGACCGATTTAAGAGTGGTTCGATGGGGACCAACAAAGTGAGAGTGTCTGAGGATCGGGGGGGGCACTGAGCATGAGAGGTTGGAGGGAAGTTCTCCTAAGCAAAATTCAGAAGTGAGTCTGGCACGAGTGAGGTGCCTGTTGGCTAGTGGGGAAAGGGACAGGGCATGGTAGAAGTCACAGTGGGGAATGCGTGATGGTGCATCAAGTGCAGATTGACAGAAGAAGTTCAAGAGTGTCCAGTCTGGTTATGTAGGATTTGGAAGCGGCACCATAGACTACATCACAGTAGTTAAAAATGTGGAAGTTCATGTTCTGGACTAGTTCATGCCGCACTGTAGGAGGGATGCAAGTATGGTTCCTGAATAAGGCACCAAGATTGTGGCACAATTTTTTTCAGGGTGGTGTCAGTGTGGTCAGAGAAGTTGAGGTGTTGGTCCAACCAAACCCCAAGGTATCTGAATGAGGAGGTGTTCTCTAGGATTGTCCCATCAAGGTTATGGAAAGACGGTTAAGGGTGGAGCCTAGAGTCTCTTGCCTAGGGCCAAAGGTCATGGAGGCAGTCTTTTTAGCATTTAGGAATAGTTGATGTGAGGCAAACCATAGCTGAACCTTGTGGAAGTCAAGCTGAAGGGCGGTTGCTGCATCAGCGAGGCATTTGCATACATATGAATAGTGGAGGAGGGGGAGCATACTGAGGACAAGTCATTTAGGAAGATGGAGAAGAAAATGGGTCCAAGCACTGAGCCCTGTGAGACTTCTGTGGAAGTAGGCAGGGGGGAGAGGTTGTATCCTGGATCTTGACTGATTGTGTTCTGCCTGAGAGGTAAGCTCTAAACCAGTTTTGGGCAGAAGTAGACAACCCAGCAGCCATAAGGGAATCAAGAAGTAGGGACTGGGAGACTGTGTTGAAAGCCTTGGCGAGGTCGACAAAGATGGCCCCACCGGACAGTCAGTCGGGCGGGCGGGCGGGCGGCAGGCGGTGGATGCTGTCAGCCCGCCGCCGCGAGGGGAGCAGGTGAGGCTTCAGTGGGTGGGGGGGGACACTAGACACCAGGAGATGTTTGGGGGTTGTGATGTGACATTCTGCCCGCGATCGGGCTTTACGGTCCACTGGACCACCAGGAGATATTCGGTTGGGGAGGGTTACATTCTGCCCGCGATCGGGCACTGGGGGTTCATACACGCTCTGCCCGCTACTGGGCTGTGGGAGTGTGTGGGCGGGGGCGGGGTTCATGTAACTGTACTGCCCACATCGGGCTTCGGATGTGTGGGGGTTTCATGTACCTGTAATGCCCGCGATCGGCTGTGGGATATGTGGGGGTTTCTGAACTGTGATGCCCGCGATCGGGCTGTGGGATATGTGTGGGGGTTTCTGAACTGTGATGCCCGCGATCGGCTGTGGGAGATGTGTGTGGGCGGGGGTTTATGTTACTCTATGCCCGCGATCGGGCTGGTGGGGGGGCACAGGGACCGAGTTGGGGGCCAGCCAGGGGTGGCAGCTGCTGTGTTGCGCCCTGCAATACAGCAGCTCACCTGTGGGTGGCCCTCAACTTGATCCTTTTTTTTTTGGCTCAAGGTTGTGCAGGCGCAGGTTGGGGGTTGCGCATGCACAACTCTGCACAACCCGACTGAATATCGGGTTGCGCAGGTTATGCATGGTTCCTCCCCCTCCTGTTGAGCATGCATTCATTTGCATCGCTCTTTTGCGCAACCTGTTGCCAGTGGAGCAACTGCCTCCTGCTGAATATCGCAGAATGGCGCAATGTAGGACTTACGCATGTGCAACCCTGTTGCGCATGGAGAAACCCTTTTGAATATCTGGGCCAATATGTATTTTCTTGTACATTTTTGAGAATTTGTAGATGTATTATTACAACTGCCACACAAATGATATGCGATTTCTAACATTTCTCCAGAAGGATCTGGTAACTTTTTTTAATTTAGAAGTGAAGGCATAATGCTTACTACTACTGAAGATTGAACCCTCTACTTGGAGAATAAGTACTGGTTCCACAATTTAAAATATTGTTCTTTCTTCAACTGCACATATACTAAAATTGGAACGATACAGAGAAGATTAGCATGATCCCTACATAAGGATGACATGCAAATTCCTGAAGTGTTCCATATTTTTGGTGTGCCACCTCCTTTTCATACACTCAATTATGTTACAATTTCAGATTTTGATGAGAGTTTGCTAGCTTATATACAGTATAAAATCAGTCTGCAGTTCAGAATTTTGCATGCCATCTGACAAGTGTCATCCTCTCCCAATGGAAATATATAGCTCTGTCCCATGCTAGAAAAACTAGCTCAGAGATATTGATAATTACTAAGGCACTAAAGGATGCAATTAAATGGTTTTGTGGTTAAAAAGGTGCATGTTAGAGCAAAGGTAAGCTCTCTGTTGCTACAGAGAAAGGAGCTGATTCTCCAGTGCATGAATAGCAACAAGTACTGAAAATTAAAGTACCTAATGTATAGAAAAGTGGACAGCAACAGACATTAGAGTTTAACAGACACTGCCGGATAGAAGGTTGTCAAACAAGCTGGAGAACATGTGGGATGGGGAAGAGGATAGTGTTGTGGGTATGTAACTGACTGGGTAATCGGACATAGAAGGAGGTGCTAAACGGCTTCTAGTCTTCAAAGGAAAAGTGACGAGTGGGGTGCCACAGGGTTCAGTTTTTGGTCTGGCCCATTTCAATGCCTTCATAGTGACATTGCAGAGGGTCTAGTATTAAAAATGATGTCTGTTCACTGATGACACCAGGCTCTGCAACAGGATGGACATGTCTAGTGGAGTGCAAAGAATGAGGTGAGATCTAAAGAAGCTGTAGGATTGGTCAAGGGAGTTGCAACTGGGCTTCAATGCAAAAATGTGCTATATAATACACATGGGGCAGAAGAATCAAGAGACGATATATCATGGGGAGGGGGAACTCAATGATCCAAATAAGAAACTGACCTGGATGTGATCATCTCTGATGACATGAAGGTCAGCAGACAATGTGACAAGGCAGCAGGCAAGGCTAGCAGGATGCTTGGATGCATAGGCACAGGTATTACCAACAGAAAAAGGGAGGTGATTATTACACGATGTAGATCAGATCATTGGTGAGGTCAAACCTTGAGTACTATGTCCAGATGCAGAGGCCTCAGCTATGAAAGGACACTGACAGGTTGGAGGCATTTCAGTAGAGGGCAATGGAAATGTTTCAGGGAATGCATCACAAACCCTACAAGGATAGGCTGAGGAAATGAAATATGTATTCTCTGGAGGAGAGGAGAGAGACAGAGAGAGAGAGAGGGAGATATGAGTGGGATTTAAATACCTCCGAGGAATACATGAAGTGCATTAGAATACAATTTGCCAAAGAAAAAGATGCCAAAGTAGAAGGGTGCACAAGACGAAACTGGAAGGAGGGAGGTTCGGAGGAACGTGATGAAGTACTTCTTCACATGGACAGTAGTGGACAAATGGAACTGCTTGCCAGCAGAGATCATGGAGGCAGAAATGTTTACAGGTTTTAAAACAGGTTGGGATAGGCAAGGCAGGCATGCTGATAGACAGGGGTAGGAGACAACCTATTACCAGCACAAATTGAAAAAGCACATTTCATTGGGATGATAAGGCAGACTCGGCGGGCAGAAGGCCTTTATTTGCAGACAACTTTTATGTTTCTATGTTCTGTGTTTCTATGTTAACTAAGTGGACAAGACAGGGAGCTGAGAAGGCAGTTCACAAAAAACTTCAATGAGGAAAAAGTAAAACAGAATAAAGAATGTATAAAGAGGTTAAGAACTGAATTTTGCAGATTTGTGATTGCTAGAGGTCATTTTGAAAAATCAGACAGCTAAAAATAAATTTATGCTACTATATGCGTTTGAACCAAGACTAGCTAGATACATCTAGGAGTGTATGGAGAGAAGATTTCTACTACAGGGATCTGACTTATTGTTCAGTTTAGATATTCTTGAAATATCCATGTTATTTCTTGCTACATTTCTTCTGATATTTTATATTTTAATGATATGTGTCATGATGCAAATCTGGGATGAAGAATTTTAGTTTATATAAAATTGCAATAAAAATATCTTGGATGCTTGAGAAATGTATTGCAGGCAAGAAAGATATCTCATTATTTGTTCGTGTATTGTTTCACTTACACCTAAAGCAGTATGAAAAAAAAGTAGGAGATAGATAACGGCTGCCCAAAACACATAACTGATGTTTGTGTATCTTGTCTCTCATTTACATCCACTCATTTGCTGCTGGGATTAGGCATCTCATTGCCCAGAATGCAGTGCAAGATTGCTTTGAATTTTAAACCTAGTATTTCTTTTCTTGTACATTTTTGAGAACTTGTAGAAGTATTACAACTGCTACACAAATGCTATGCGATTCCTAACATTTGCTCAGAAGGATATGGTAACTTTTTAAACATAGTAGTGAAGGCATAATGCTCACTACTAGTGAAAATGGAACCCTCTACTTGGTGTATAAGTACTGGTTTCACAATTGAAGATATTGTGCTTGCTTCGGCAGCACTTATATTAAAATCGGAACGATTCAGAGGAGATTAGTATGGCCCCTGCGCAAGGATGACACGCAAATTCGTGAAGCTTTCCATATTTTTGGTGTGCCACCTCCTTTTCATACACTCATTTCTGTTACAATTTCAGGTTTTGTTGAGAGTTTGCTGGCTTATATTCAGGCCCAGATATTCAAAAGGGTTGCGCCATTCTGTGATATTCAGAAGGGGCCAGTTGCGCCACCAAAAACATGCTGAGCAACAGCGCAATGGAAATGAAGGCATACGCAACCAAAGGGGGCGGGTCCATGCATAAAGTGTGCAATGCGATAATCGAACACTTGCGCAATGCGCAAGAGTGGCTCAGCCGGAAGTTGCGCAGTAGCGGAATTGAGCCAAAATAAAAAGGCTCAAGGAAGTGGCGCAAGAACCCTAGCAGGCCGCAAACTGGGGGAGAGAGACAGAGAGAGAGAGAGACAGGAGCTGGAAGGGCAGAGAGGGACAGTGGGTCCAGGAGGACAGAGAGGCCAGTGGGGTGTCCGTGCAGTGGAAGCAGCAGTGGGGCAGCGGGGTAACACAGGAACAACAGCCGGGGCAGAAGCCAGGAGATGGACAGTGCCAGCTTCCACATGGAAGCTGTAATGAGGTGAGACACCATGCTGCAGGGGACGGGTCGAGGAGCCCGTCGGGGTATGCCCCGACAGGTGGTATCGCCTGCATCAGCTTCGAGCTGTACACAGACGCCGAGATTGTGGGCTGGTACCGCCTGAACAGGGCAATACTGAGACGGCTCTGCGAGCTGTGCAGTGATGTGATGCAGGCACCTCACGCACGGAGTCACGCCTGTCCGTGGAGACCAAGGTGACAGCCTGCATGTGCCTGCTCGCCACGGGCACCTTCCAGAGGCCAACAGGGGACACCACAGGCATTACACAGTCGGCCACGTCACGCATCCTCACCCAATTCCTCAGCGCACTGCTGCCTCATGCTGCGGAGTACATCCATTTCCCCAGCACCGCGGCAGAGCATACAACAAACATGCAGGAGTTCTACAAGGTAGCACGTATGCCTGGCATGCTAGAGGCCATAGACTGCACCCATGTGGCCATTCGCACGCCACCTAGCACCGACGGCCAGGCATATCAGAACCGAAAGGGGTTTTCCAGTGTCAACTGCCAGGTGGTGTGTGATGCCACTGGGCGCATTATCAATGTCTGTGCCACACACCCTGGCGGAGCACATGATGCCTTCATATGGCACCAGTCTGCACTGTGCCATCGATTCGAGAGTGGGGACATCCCACAGGTCATCTAGTGGGTGAGTACACATGTATGGAATGCAAACTCTGGGCAAGGGTGGGAATGACACAGGTGCCATGGTAGTGGCACACAAGGATATGGGCAATATGGACCTGACATGACACTGATCTCCACTATCTCCACACAGGTGACTCGGATACCCACCGTCCCTGGCTGCTCACACCGCATCGGCGCCCCACGACCCCAGCGCAGCTATGCTTCAATGAGGCACATGCTGCAACACGTAACATCATAGAGCGGGTGTTTGGGATGCTCAAGGCACGCCCGATGCCTGGACACCTGCGGAGCTTCCACAGCCCCAAAAGGCCTGTGGGATATTCCTGGCCTGTTGCATCCTGCACAACATGGCCAAAGACCATGGGATAGCCGACAGGTCCAAGAGGGGACAGCGATGGGGACGCCAGTGGCGCGGTGATGTTAGTGATGAGCAGCCCCAGGACGGAGGGACCTCGACTGACCCGGCAGGCCCAGCTGCACCGGGACACCATTGCAGAAGAGCACCACGCCCAACACAGGTAAGTCAAGGGACATGTGCAGGCAACACTGTCCATGCGCAAACCACAGGCACACAGGGGAACACACCGTGCATGAAGGTCAGGGGAGTTGAAGGTTCCAGGCATACCGACACACCATCAGAGAGGGTGAGCACTCATATGGACACACACACACACACACACAGGCAGCATACATGGGCAGCAGCACAGCACTGCGAAATGACATTGCCAACACACAGCACCACCAACCACCCCCACCACCTGGACTGTCCACGTACGTGTGTCAGGACCTGGGCACCCTTGCACCTTGGTGTACAGTGCAATGCAGGCATCATCATGCACACGCACCTGTGGACAGCAGTTGGGAGAGTGTGCAGGTGGTCCGTGTGTCAGCTTGGTGAGCAGAGCACCCAGCAGTGCACTGCCCACCATGACACACATTGCACACAGGGCAGCACCAGACTGGGCCTGCACTGGGAGACAGCTCAGTCAGGTAGCACTGTCCCACGGCCACCACGGATGCGTGGGCAGCCCCGCCGTGGCCCAGCAGCACTGGCAGGCTGAGCAGGGCTACATCGGTGGCGCTGGTGCACCACCAGGGGTCCCACTGTGCGAACGCGACCTTGCCCGCACAGGGGTCTGCATCCTGCCAAACAAACTTGCACCAGGGGTGCTTTGGATGCCCACAGCAGAACCCGGCGTCGACAGGCCTGGTGTCGCACGACGCCGGGAACGGGGAGTGGAGAGCGCACTGTGTGGGGTGTGTGGTACAGGGGCACCTGACAGTGTGGCCAATGCATCCGCGACAGAGACCACTGCCTGGGTCAGCCTGTCAATGGCAGCGGTCACATCCGGCCACATAAGGGCCAGCTCGCTCGGTCCTGAGCACACTCCTGCTATGCCGCTCCACGGACACAGACAGTGCCTCCACGGACCTTGCAACCCGCCCCTGCAGCTGTACCGAGTCCTGCAGCAGGCGGGTGTGCGATCCAATGGGTACTGTGCCCCAATGGCATCGTGACCTCCAGGGTGTGGACGGTCCTGGTGCACAGCACCCCTTGAGGGTGGGCGCTGTTTGCCAGGACCAGGTATGGGCGGATCAAAGGGCGGTGGACATGTGCCACTGCTTGACACTGTACCCCCAGACCTGGTGTGCGACTGCTGCTGCCGCCCCTCCAACTGTTGAGCCGCCAGGTCCACCTGTTCCACCTCCGTGCTGACAACAGTGCCAGACACCTGCACAGCCACCGGTGCTGCCCCACCGGTGCTGACAGGCACAGCCTGGGACTGTGCCAGCATGCTGGTACACAGGTGTGAACCAGGAAGGCCCAGGGGCACGGCTGGCCTGCCATGTGTCCGTCATGGGACACACACCTATCACTGCCCATTGCAGGCCTGCTATCATCAATGGTGCAGGTGCGTGCACTGCCATAGGCACAGCATGCTGGCATACCTGCATGCCTGACTGCTGTGACACAGGCTGTGCACCCCTGCACCCGTGATCACTGACACCGGAGTTGTTGGCCCAGCGTGCATGCTGCTGCAGTGCCTGCAGGCTGGTGGCGGAGGTGGATGGTCCCTCCTCCGCGTCCAGCAGGTCTGCATCACTGTCTGGACCCACCACCACCGTCTCCTGAAGACGAACAGGATCTGTAACAGAAAGAGAGTACATGTGAGTGAATGTGAACAACAGCCCCCTCCCAACAACACCACCATGTCATACCGTGCAGTGATGGGCTTCCATCTGTCTGGAATCCTCCACCTGGTACGCCCGCAATGGCACTCGGCTGCATGGCCACAACCAGTGTCTCCTCTGTAGGGGTCAGCTCCAACACCACTGGTAGGCCCCCACCAGTGCCAGCACGTGCCGCCCTGAAGGCTGCCACCTTCTCCTTCAGCCTCCTGCGGTCAGTCCCCATCTTCTTCATTCCTGCACGGAGCGCTGGTGGCTTCCGTGCAGGTTGACGCCCGAGCTACCCTCCCATGCAGCTGCACGCCCTGAGGGGTGCCCTCCGCTCCACTCACTAGTGGCTCATCCTCCAGGTAGGCCTGGAAGAGGGCCTCCGCCTCTGCTGCGGTGAAGTTCGCCTCCTCCACGCCCGCTGTCCACACCCTCAGCTTGGCTCTGGTCAGTCATGGTGATCTGTATGGGTGGAAGTGGACACCTGTCACTGTGCAGTCGACAGCATTTCCCATGAGCATAGCTGCCGGTCCGGGGGCAGAAGCCCGCTTCCACTCCGCATGGCAGATACTGATCGAAGGGTGCCCTTTGTCCCTTTCTAAGCGCCTTTTCATGCTCAGCCCCTCAGCCTTTATCATCCTCCGCCCATGAGCAATGTCCTGAGCATCACACAGCATGTAACTCACCTTTCACCTGCAGTAACCAAATCTGGCCAGCACAACCCACTGTCGCATTTTATAGCGCAACACATGCAAATGAGGTGTGGCGCAACTTTAATGACATGCTAATCACGCCATCATGCTTTTGAATAGCTGATCGATGATTTGCTATGTCAGCTGAATATCGCGTATTTGGCGCTTTGGCGCACACGGAAGGTCCGCTGAGCCAATGGCGCAGGTTTGTGGCTGTGCCACACTGCATTGCACATGCCCAGACAGCTTACGATGCATCTATCGCCTGCAGACCTGCTGAGCGTGATAGGCGATTTCAGACCATGGCCACCATTGTGCCAGTGGCGCTACAGCACTGGCACTATATGGCGCCAGTGCACTACCGCGCGATAGTCCACTGTGGCACTGGTGCTCAGCTTGGCAGTCGCCAGGATGCCTATATGTCCTATGGCGCTGTGCGTAGCCTTGCGTCATTGCCGTGACCTTGTGTATGCCCTCTGACCCCTGGCGCTGTTGGCATGCCATGTGTACGTCCCTATTGCGCTGTCTGGTGACAGCGCCATGTGAAGTGACGGCGCTATTCGAACAGCGCGATTGGAGCCTGTGGTGGTCTATTGCGCAACAACTCCACGTGGGGTTACAGCGCAGCGGGGCGCCATATTGCCTGCTGTAAAGTTGGTGCCATGGCTAGGAGGAGGGCGGTGTCCTGGAGCCAGCTTGAAGTGGCCAACCTGGTGGCCCTGGTGGAGCCCCACTGTGAGGCACTGTGGTGAGGCCCCCTCACCATGCCTAGGACCATGTGGGCAAGTGGCCGCTGACCTGGTGGGAGGTCACTGGCGGGGCCGGTCTGCTGAGCAGTGCTGGCACGGTACAGTGACCTCCCCGAGAAGCTGGAACTCTTGACGCGGCTGCGTACGCGTGCCAGGCGGGCGTGGTGCCTAGGCCAGGTGAGTGTACCATCTATGCACCTATATTCTCTGTAGGGGTGTGTGTGCCTAGTGGCTGTGCATAGGTGCCGGCTCAGACACGGTGGGCTGTGTCAGTGTGTGCAGCTGTGCAATGGATGGTTATGGCTGTGTGGGCAGGCACTCTCACTGGGGCAGGGGGCACTCTGCTTTTGAGTCACACTGATGTTTGTCTCAACATATGTCTCCCACAGGCCGGATTGTGAGGACACAGGGCCAGGGTGACGTGGGCCGTGCCAGGGCCCCAGTGCCGGGGGGTGTTGTGCCCCAACAGCAGCAGCAGCAGCAGCGTCAGACCCAGCTGCTGGAGGAGTGTGAGTATCATTACTTCATGGATGCTATTGCATGCTGGGGGGGCAAGACCACCAGCCATGCGGGACACAACCAAAGGGGAGGTCATAATTCCACTATACAAAACACTAGTGAGCCCCCCACACTGGAGTACAGTGTACAGTTCCGGAGACCATACCTACGTATGGACATGGACTGGGTGGAGAGGGTTCAGAGGAGGGCGACACGGATGGTGCATGGATTGCATCACAAGTCCTATGCAGACAGGTTGACGGAACTGAACATGTACTCCCTGGAGGGGAGGAGGGTGTGGGGATATGATGGGGACATACAAGTATCTGACAGGGGGGAACAGAGTGCAGGAAAACAGTATCTTTAAGCGTAAAGGATGTTCCAGGACTAGAGGGCATGGGATGAAGTTGGAGGGGGGACGATTCAGAGGAAACATGAGAAAGTATTTCTTCACAGAACGGGTGGTGGACAAGTGGAACACCCTGCCAGAGGAAGTGGTGGGGGCTGACTTGGTCACGGGATTTATGAATGCATGGGTTAGCCATACAGGAATTCTGGAGGTCAGGGGTAAGGGCAACAGACTTATAGGACAACAGAGTGAACTTACAAGGTCAAATGGACAGACTGGGTGTCCCATAGGCCTTTATCTGCCGACACTGTCTATGTATCCATGTATGTAGGCATGACACAGGTGACCTGCATCACAGTGCAGTATCACGGCATGTCTGTGTATGCGTCACTGGTGGTCCAGGCATGCACTGGGCACATAGCTGTGTAACTGGCATCGCACCACGTTGCCACATCACTTGCCAGCCTAGTTTGTACTGTGATTGACGTGGAAGGTGTGTGGGCGGTGGTGCATAGCTGGTGCCGCCTGTTTGTGATGGCCATGTGCATGTTCACTGTGGGTGGGTGCATGCCATCACAGGTGGGACATTGGGCACATGGCTTGCAGGTTGGGTGGTGTTCAGGGTTGTGGTCAGTCACAGCCATTGACTGTGTTCCCATTTTCCTAGGCCTCGAGGTTCTAAGGAGGATGCAGCGGGATGTCCGTCACCTCACAGAGGTCAGCGTGGCAAGCCACAGGATCCTGAGAGCAATACAGAGGCATGGACGCCATCAGGGGCAGCCTGGAATGGGGCGCCAGCAGGGGGAGGACCAGGAGCCGGCTGGGCCGTAGCCTGCATTACCCTTCCCACTTCTTCCATCCCTACCACCCTGCCTTCCCTCTCCAAGTTTTTAATCCTTCCCTCTTGAACACCCCTTCCTTGTACCCGTCCCCCCCCTTGTAAATAGTTTTTATTGTTCTTGTTGCACTATGTTCAATATACATTTCTATTTTGATATATGAATACTGTGTTGGTCTCTGATTTGCAGCTGGCTGTGGGTGCTCAGTTGCAGGTGTGTACATGCCATCTGGGCTGGTATGGTCCTGGGTATATATATGTGTGTGTGTGTGTGTGTGTGTGCATGGGGAGGTATCTCCAGCATGGCAGTGACTTTCGGTTGGTCTTGCCATCTGCTGCCACCCACTGCTGGGTGCACAGGGTGTGTCTGGCTTGTAGGCTTCTGTGTTGCACGGGCTGACATGTGCTGGGGGTCTGTATGGTTTCCTGCAGTGCCAGTCACTGCACATGGGTGGTGTCTTGGGGTCACAGTGCAGGGTGCGCCTGTGCATACGGGGCTGATGTGCACTGTGGTTGTCAACCCTGTGTGTGGCACTCCGCCTGCCAGTGGTTGTGCTAGTGTCAGGGCTCTGCTATGCTTTGTTGGCTTGTCCCCATGGGCACGTGGATCATCCGTCCCACCCCAGTGATGCTGTGCTTGGGGTGTGCCGGTGTGTGTGGTTCTGCAGTGTGTTCCTGTGCCCATGTGTGGCATGGCTGGCGGTGGGCCCCAGCCTGCCTCCCTGGATGTGCAGTTCCATTGCTCTGGGGGGCTATGCTTAGCGCTATGGCAGCTCTGGAATGCTCAGCTGAGCTTCCATGGTTGCGCCATAGCGCAACATTTTGGCTCAGCTTCTCCTTCTTGGTTGCGCGATGGCGCAGTATGTGCGATATTCAGACATTGGTTGCTTGCGCAATTTGCTCTGCTCCATGTTTGAATATCGCACCTGTTGCGCATTTGCGCAACTGGTTTACGCTTGCTCCTGCTGTTGCGCCAGTTTTGAGCGCAGTTTGAATATCCAGGCCTCAGTATATAATCGGTGTGCAGTTTAGGATTTTGCATGCCACCTGACAAGTCTCATCCTCCCCCAGTGGAAACATATAGCTGTGTCCCATGCTAGAAAATCTAGCTGAGAGATATTGAGAATTACTAAAGCACTAAAGGTTGCCATTAAAAGGTTTTCTGGTCACAAAGGTGCATGTTTGAGCAGAGGTAAACTCTCTGCTGCTAAACAGTAGAGGAGCTGATTCTCCAGTGCATGAACTGCAACAAGTACTGAGAATTAAAGTACCTTACGTATAGAAAAGTGCACAGCAACAGACAGGAGAGTTTAGCAGACAGTTCAAGTTCAAATTTATTGCAGGAAAGACTCCGTTGAGCAAGCTCATTCACAAGGAGGTCCTGCGGCACATACACATACAGTTCGCAATTACATAGACAGGAGATATAAAACGTAGAACAACAAAGAAAACAAATATATAATACAAGAGGCATACACAATAGAAGTCCTTATGCTATATATGCAGTACATTCCAGCTTTAACCTTGTCCTAAATTATGCAACACATTTCAGCTTAATAAGTAGAGGGCCAGTTGGTACCTAGGAAGTTGACTTGGTGTTGGGGGCCTAGTAGCACCTACATATGTCTTTTAATTTAGAGATTGCCCGTGTTTTGTAGGAGTTAATTGATACGATGCTGGTTAGCTTCAGCATGGCTTGTAGTTGGTTCCAAATGTTTGGGAGGGAGTATGAGACAGCTCTTTGCCCAGCTGTGGTACGTGTCCTGGGAACATCTAGTAGAATAAGGTCGGATTTCCTTAGGGAGTAGGCGCTATGTGAGATGTGTATGAGAGACGTTAACTAGACAGGCAGTTTGTGGAGTAGTAATTTGAGGGTCCAAATGCCAGCATGCAAGAGGCGTCTGGTGGCAAGAGAGGTCCACCCAACTGCTGCATAAAGATCACAGTGGTGTGTCCTGTACGCAGAGTTAGTAATGAAGCGAATAGCATGGTGATACAGTACGTCCAGTTTAGATAGGCTCAAAGTTGGGGAGGAGATAAAGATAATGTCTCCATAGTCAAGCAAGGGAAGGAATGTTGCTTGGACAAGTCTTTTGCAGGTTGTGAGAGAAAAGAGGGTCCTATTTCTAAAGAAGAAACCCAAGCGTGCTTTAAGCCTCTTTGATAGATCCTCGATGTGGTGGTTGAAGGAAAGCTTGTTGTCTATCCACATACCTAGATATTTAAATTTAGGTACGACTTCCAAGGCTTCACCTAGGGAGGTAACTATGAAGTTTTTAGGTGGGGTAGGTAGGGCACCAGACAAGGCAAGTCTCGAGAAAACCACTGTCTTGTTTTTTTTGGCATTTAAGAGAAGCTTGGCATTGATAAGATTGCTTTCTAACTGGACAAAGTCAGCTTGGAGTGCTTCCCTGACTTCAGTTAAGGACGAGCCTTACATATGGAAAAGTGCACAGCAACAGACAGGAGAGTTTAACAGACAGTTCAAGTTCAGATTTATTGCAGGAAAGACTCCGTTGAGCAAGCTCATTCACAAGGAGGTCCTGCGGCACATACACATACAGTTCACAATTACATAGACAGGAAATATAAAACGTAGAACAACAAAGAAAACAAATATATTCTAATAGCTTGGCAGAAGACACCAGGAGAAAGGACTGCTGTGTGACTGAACTTCTCTGTTGGGACTAAAGTAGAAGAACTTTTGTATTTGGACCTTTAATTTAGGGTAAAAAAACTAACATACAAAACAAAAAAGTGTGTGTTTGTGTTAACTGAACTGAATGGGTAACTGAAAAGTCATCTAGGTGTAAATCTCAGGCGACTGAAAGGACTTAACTGCTGTGAGGTTTAAATTACTTGTAGAAAGATCTGGTAAGTAGGGGGAGTGGCTTAGCTAGAAGGAAGCTACATTTAAAGACTGCCTTAGAAAGATTCTAATAGCTTGGCAGAAGACACCAGGAGAAAGGACTGCTGTGTGACTGAACTTCTCTACTGGGACTATATTGCCCTCCTTCCCTCTCCTCCACCCCCCCCACCCAAAGCTAGTTCTATTTTTATAGGCACAGGATTTGACTGACAACAGGAACTTCCTGTTTAGGGGCAGGAAGTGAGTGATCACAGAACCACCAAGGACCCACCATCCTAGAAGGGCAAGAGTAGCTCTCCGGCCCCCTCTAGCTGCTGGAGGTCTGCCTCTGAACAAGTAAGTGGTCTACTGAGAAATATAGGATATTCTTGTCTCAGAACAGGACAATCAGGAGCTTAAAGGGCACACAGGCAGAAAGTAAGGAGAGAGAGAGAGAAAAAAACAGAGGAAAGAATAAGGATTGCAAACAGTTAAGGGGCCAGAAATAAGACATGATTGGAGTGGTGCAGTGCAGTGGCTGTGGAGCAGCAGTCTTCCGGGAGATGTTCTGGAGGATGCGGTGTTGTCCCATCTGCAGGCACCTCTCTGGGCTGAGGGAGGAGGTTGCTCATCTCCAGGCTGAGTTGGCCAGGATTTGTGGGACCTCCTCTTCCATCCAGGGACCACCAGTGCCACTGCCGTTGCCTCAGAGGTTGCCAAGAAAGAGGAGCGGTTAGACCACAGTGGGCTCAGGGAGGGTGAGGGTGGTGGAACAGAGGCACATCCCTCCAGCTGTACCTCTCCACAATTCCTATGCCATTCTGGCAAAGTGTGGTTCCTCTATGGAGGCACCTACAGTGGAGACCAAGGAGGATGCTGGGAACCTCCACAAAGGAGACCCACAGGAGGGTGGCAGGGGACCCTGCAGGGGAAGGAAACAACTCCTGGTAGGGGACTCCATTGTTAGGAAGATAGAACTGGGCAAGGAAGGGGAGAGGGAGGTAAGGTGCCTGCCTGGCGCCATGGCTTGGAGGGACAGGGAGCGAATCCTCAGGATTGCCGGAGCAGCTGCACAGGGGAGGGAGCTGGATGTCACTGTTCACCTAGGGACAAATGACCTGGCTAAGAAAGGGATTAGAGAAGTGCAGGAAGAGTTTGTGGAATTGGGGAGGGGCCTTGGTCAAGTAGCACGACGGTAACCTTCTCGGAGGTGCTACCCATCTATGGCATAGGAGGCTAGGTGTTCCACTATCATGGATTCAATCAGTGGTTGAAAAACTGGTGTGGAGCTCAGGATTTGGCTTTATTGGGGACTGGGGTCCACCTGGAGTGATGCAAGCCTATACTGGCATGATGGGCTGCATCTGTCCGGGAGAGGAACCAGGATCCTAGGTGATAGGTTTAAATGCTTCATTGGCAAGTTTTTAAACTAGCCAAGGGGAGGCACTGGAAAGGAGCAGGAAAATCCTAGCCCCCAAACAATCACGGTAGTAAGTGTGGCAAACACCAACATGGAGGTGTAGGAGAAGGGCGGGGTAAATGGAGAAAGGACAAAGGCAAGAAGGACAGGGATGGGGCAAAAGGGTAAGGCCATCAGGAAATGGAGGGTAATGAGTACCAATGCCAGTAGTCTGGGCAACAAGCTCCTGAGCTGGTGGCCTTAATGGAAGAGGGATGCCTGGATATCAGAGCAGTCACAGAAACATGGTACACAGAGAACCATGACTGGGATGTTAACATACCAGGGACATAACTTACAGGAGAGACAGGCAGGGGAGAAGAGGGGAGGAGTAGCTCTCTATGTAAAGGAAGGGATAAAAGCAACTGAACAAAAGAGTAAACAGGGAGGAGAGAAGGCACTGTGGGTCACCTTGGAGACTGGAAAGGGCACCACAATCTGCACAGGGGTTGTGTACAGACCCCCATGTCAGGGGGAAGGAATGGACAAGGATATGATGGAAGGCATTCTTAGAATGGCAGAGAAAGGGGAGATACTGTTGATGGGAGACCTGAATATGCCAGATGTTAACTGGAGCACATTTGCTGCAGCCACATCCAAGAGAAGGGCCATTCTTGATGCCCTACAGGTGGCAGGCATTAGACAGCTAGTTTCAGAACCCACTCGTGAGGAAGCAATCTTAGACCTCGTACTCTCAAACGGGGGCAGTGAGAGGATCTCAGATCTAGAAGTGGGTTGCCATCTGGGGACAAGTGACCATCAAACAGTGTGGTTTACGTTAAACTCAGCTACAGAGTCAAGCCATACAAAAGTGAGGGTACTGGACTTTAGGAGGGCTGACTTTGCAAGATGGGAGAGTGCCTCAGAAAAGCACTAGCAAACAGGCTAGAAGGAGGTGTGGAGCAACAATGGGAATTATCAAAACTGCCATCACAGAGGCAACAAGCCTTTGTGTGAAGCAAATAAACAAATCAAACGAAAGAAAAACTACTATGGTTCTCAAGAGAGGTGGCTGTGAAAGTCAGGAAGAAAAGATAGCATTCCGGAAGTATAAGGAAACACAGAAGGAGCAGGACATAGAGCTGTACCAGTTAAGGCAGAAAGAAGCAGGGAGGGAAGTCAGAATAGCAAAGGCCCAAACTGAGGAAAAGATAGCTAACTCAGTTAAGAAGGGGATAAAACCTTTATAGGTACATCAGCGAGCGAGAAAGACAAAGGGAGGGATAGTGAGGCTGAATAGAATGAACGGTGGGTGGGCAGAGGGGACAGTGAAAGCAGGAATACAGAAACGAATATTTCTGCTCAGTATTCCTAAAAGAGGAGGGGAAGTGCCTAATCCAATTAACAGAAGCACTCTTGATAGGGGGTCGATCCCAGTCCTTTCACAGAAGAAAGGGTTCTGCAAGAACTCCTAAACTGAAGATGGACAAAGCAATGGGTCCTGATGGAATTCAACCCAGAATTCTAAAAGAATTAAGGAAGGAACTAGTGAAACCACTGGCTACTCTTTTAATAAATCATGGAGGATGGTGTGGTACCCAAGGACTGGAGGAAGGCGGATGTGATTCCCTTCACAAAAGTGGGACCAAGACAGAGGCAGGAAACTACAGACCTGTCAGTCTGACCTCTGTGGTAGGGAAAGTGATGGAGTCACTCTGAAGGAAAGAATAGTTGAGTACCTAGAGGTCAGTGGAGCACAGGATCCAAGGCAGCATGGGTTCACAGCAGGAAGGTCATGTCAGACGAATCTAATAGATTTCTTTGACTGGGTGACCAAAGTAGTAGACCAGGGAGGGGCTGTGGACATGGCCTACCTAGACTTTAGCAAGGCATCTGACACAGTCCCACACAAAGATTATTAGTCAAATTAACCAGCCTGGGAGTGGGTCCCAGGGTGGTAGCCTGCAAAACATTGGCTGGACAACAGGACACAGAAAGTAATTGTAAATGGAGTCCACTTGAAGAAAGGGCGTTACCAGTGGGTACCGAGGGTTCAGTATTGGGTCCAGTCGCTTTAATGTCTTCATCAGTGACATTGCAGAGGGACTGGAAGGAAAGATGCCTTTGCAGATGACACAAAGATCTGCAACAGGGTTGATACACAAGGAGGCGTGGAAAGGATGAAAAGGGACTTGGCAAGGTTGGAGGAATGGTGACGTATGGCAGCTAGGATTCAATGCAAAAAGTGCAAAATAATGCACCTGGGAAACAAGAACCCAGGGAAGAATACACAATGGGTGGGGAGCTAGTAAACAACAAAACAGGAAAGGGACCTGGGGGTAATCATATCAGATGATCTTAAGGTTAGCAAAGCAATGTGAGAAGGCAGTAGGGAGGGCCGGGGTATACTGGGATGTATAGGGAGAGGCATCAGCAGCAGAAAACAGGAAGTTGTTATCCCTCTGTACAGACAGTTGGTGAGACCCCATCTGGAATACTGTGTCCAGTTCTGGAGACCCCATCTCCGCAAGGACATAGACAGGATAGAGGCAGTCCAGAGGAGGGCAACTAAAATGGTGCAGGGTCTGCAAGAGAAGCCGTATGAGGAGAGACTAAAGGAGCTAGATATGTATACCTTGAGGAAAGAAGGGAGAGGGGGGACATGATAGAAACTTTCAAGTACCTCAAGGGAATCAACAAAGTCCAAGAAGGTAGCATCTTTCAGAAAAAGAGACTTGCAAGAACAAGGGACACAATTTAAAGATAGAAGGAGGGCGGTCAGGGCAATGTGAGGAAGTATTATTTCACAGAGAGGGTAGTGGATGCATGGAACAGCCTTCCTGAGGAAGTTGTGGGGTCTAAAACTGTGGGAGAATTCAAGAATGCATGGGACAGACATAAGGCAATTCTTGTGGGGGGCAGGAAGATATAGGCTGTTGGTTAACTAGGATCTGCGGCCTATCCTGTAGGTGGGGAAATGGGTAGACTAGATGGGCCTAGCGGTCCTTATCTGCCGTCAAAGTCTATGTTTCTATGTTTCTATAATACAAAAGATATATACAATAGAAGTCCTTATGCTATATATGCAGTACATTCCAGCTTTAACCTTGTCCTAAATTATGCAACACATTTCAGCTTAATAAGTAGAGGGCCAGTTGGTACCTAGGAAGTTGACTTGGTATTGGGGGCCTAGTAGCACCATCGTACTGTATGTCTTTTAGGGAGTAGGCGCTATACGAGATGTGTATGAGAGACGTTAACTAGACAGACCCTTCTCTGTCACCAGTGTACCCCCGCCTCCCTTTCCACTAACTAGTTTTCCCCTATGCCTGTCCCATGTACAGTGGCGTGAAAAAGTATTTGCCCCCTTCCTGATTTTCTCTATTATTGCATATTTGTCACACTGGATGTTTTCAGGTCTTTAGACAAAATATAATATTAGATAGAGGGAACCTGAGTGAACAAATAACACTTTTTTTTTTTTACTTATTTCATTTATTTAATGAAAAAAGTTAACCAACACCAACTGGCACTGTGTGAAAAAGTAATTGCCCCCTAGTTAAATCAACCCAATTAAAGGGATAATTAGAGTCAGCTGATTGAACACAGCCAGGCTTGATTACAGCCAGCCCTGCTCAATATAAACCTCACTTATTTTGCCCCTTACCATCAGAGTCACGTTGCCAGCACAAAGATTCAACAAGCACATTATGCCATGATCAAAGGAAGTTCCTGAAAAGATCAGAAAAAAATTTGTTGCCCTATCAGTCTGGAAAGGGTTACAAAGCTATTTCTAAGGCTCTGGGACTCCATCAACCACAGTGAGAGCCATAATCTCCAAATGGAGAACACTTGGAACAGTAGTGAACCTTCCCAGGAGTGGGTGGCCTGCCAAAATTACTCCAATGGCGCAGTGTAAAATCATCCAAGAAGTCTCAAAGGATCCTAAACAACATCCAAAGAACTGCAGGCTTCTCTTGCCTCAGCTAAGGTCAGTGTTCATGACTCCACAATCAGAAAGAGACTGGGCAAAAATGGGCTTCATGTGAGAGTAGCAAGGCGAAACCACTGCTAACAAGAAGAACATAAATGCTTGTCTCTCATTTGCCAAGGAGCACCTGGATGATCCACAAGCCTTTTGGGAAAATGTTCAATGGACAGATGAGTCCAAAGTGGAACTTTTGGACAACATGGATCCCATAATGTCTCACAGAAAGCAACACAGCATTCCACAGTAAGAACACCATACCAACAGTCAAACATGGTGGTGGTAGTGTGATGGTGTGGGATGCTTTGCTGCCTAAGGACCTGGATGACTTGCCATAATTAAAGGAACCATGAATTCTGCTCTGTACCAAAAATTCTGAAGGAGAATGTCCAGTCATCCTTCCGTCAGCTGAAGCTGAAGTGTAGTTGAGGTCATGCAGCAAGACAATGATCCAAAACACAAAAGCAAGTCCACATCAGAATGGCTAAAAGAAGTAAAATTAAAGTTTTGGAGTGGCCTAGTCAAAGTCCAGACTTAAACCAATAGAGATGCTGTGGCAGGATCCGAAACGAGCAGTTCATGCTGAAAACCTACCAAATGTTACTGAGTTAAAGCAGTTCTGCAAGGAAGAGTGGGTTAAAATTCCTCCACAGCGATGTGAAAGACTGATATTGAATTATAGGAAGTGTTTGGTTGCAGTCATTGCAGCTAAATGTGGCAAAACCAGTTATTAAGTGTAAGGGGCAATTCATTTTCACACAGTGCCAGTTGGTGTTGGTTAACTTTTTTTCATTAAATAAGTGAAATTAAAAAAAAAAAACAAGTGTTATTTGTTCACTCAGGTTCTCTTTATCTAATATTACGTTTTCTCTAAAGACCTGCAAACATCCAATGTGACAAATATGCAATAATAGAGAAAATCAGGAAGGGGGCAAATACTTTTTCACGCCACTGTATGCTTGAAGCTTCCTATAGTCTTAGCCCCACAACTCCTGCCAGTAGATGGTTCCAGCAGTCCCCGACTCTCATTGTGACAAGGTATTTCCTCACATCCCTTTTAAACTCCCCACACAGTTTCACTGCTTGCTCCCATCTTCTGCTGCCTTTTCTCTGAAGGAGTCAGCCGACCTGACCCTTGTTCACCCCTATGAGGTTTAGATCTCAATCATGTTCCCTCTTGCTCTCCTTTCTTCCAGGGAGACCATGTTGAGAACCTGCAGCCTTTCCTCATATGGCTTCTCATGCAGTTCCTGTACCATTTTTGTGCCCCTCATCTGTACCACTTCCACCCTATGTCCTTTCAGATGTGCAGCCTCCAGAACTGGACACTGTACTCCAGGTGGGGTCTCACTAGTGAGAGATACAGTGGCAACACCACCGCTCTCTTCCTGCTAGAAATTCCCTCCCTATGCAATCCAGCATCCCACTAGCATGTCCAACTGTCTTGTCACACTGATCAGCCACCTTGAGGTCATAGTGACCACTCATGCATATACTTTAGTATCCAGTGTACATACCATAAACTAAGAGTCTGCACGGAAATTTACTTATATGAAACAGCCAACAAGGAAGAAATAAACTCAGAGCATGCCCAGACCAACTGGAGCACCCTTCTTAAAGACAAATCTACTAAGTAGTGTTGGGAACACATAAAACATCATATACTGTACACTTGTAACAAACACATCAAATGTGTAAAAAAGTGTAATAGTAAAGGGTTCAAGCTGAAAGGGTTAAATAAAAAGATAATGAAACTAATGAAAAGAAAAAATCAAGAGATGCAGACTACAAACAGAACAACACAATACTAGCATGGGAAACATTTAAAAAAGCTTACAAAGCTTGTAAAAATGCAATAAGCAAAGCAAAAAGAGACATGGAAATTAAATTAGCAAAAACAGCAACCAAAGGGAACAGTAAACAGTGTTATGTATACATTAATTCTCTAAGGAAATCATACTCCCGACTAACAGCAATCACAGAAAAAAAAAAATAAATAAAACCATCTCAGATCAGACCAAGATGGCTAACATATTTAACGATTATTTTTGTTCTATCTATTCAAAATCTAGTACTATTTACAAACAGAATATGACAACAAATCTTATAAAATGGGCTAAAAAATGTGAGCCACTGATTGGCTGTTTCAGCTTCCCAGCCGTGTCCTTAATCCATTATATTGTACCCTACCAGCACTAACGTCTGCCAGTCTGCGCCCTAACAACAACAAATCACTGAGCTGTGCCAAGCAGAAACAAAAAGACAGCCTGGCACAGGTCAGTGAGCGGCAGGGAAATCGTTGTCCGCTGACAGCTGCTCAAACTGCACGCTGCTATCACAACCCAATCGCAAAACCAGAACTCATTCATCAGAGCTCAACTCGGGGAATCAAAATCCAACCAACAAAAGTGTTTCACATGCACCCTAATAAGCTAATATGCACATACTTTTATTTATTTTTTGCTGGCTACCACTCCGCTCCTCCGTTTAAATCCTGTAATTTTCCTTCTCTATACACTCGATTCCCTCACATTCAGAGTGACATGGACAGACTTTTTAAACTGAAGAATCTCTCTTTTTTTGAGCCTCTCTTGTCTTTTTCCTGTGTTCTGAAATTCCCAACACTACAAAAAGGAGTATCAAATTAGAGTCGTGCTTTCAAAAAACTGCTGACAAACGTCATCGTGCATTGCCATGGCAACACTCGCTCGGACTTCCACTCACTTCTGAACTTTGGACTCTCCCTGATGGATTTTGACTCTCAGCACCTTGTTAGACCCAAAACAAGTAAAGATAATCCAAAAATTAAACTTTTTAAATGCCCAGTAACTGAGAGAGTCCAATGGTCACAATCCTACAAACCGCAGCATCTGTTTCCGTGGCAATGCTCGCTCCTGGTTGCGACGATTTCTGAATTGTACTTTCTCTTCCTCTTGCAATTCAGATGTCGGCACCTTCTAAAAAAAGACCTAACGCAAAATACAACTTGTTAAATACACAGGACGTTTCTTAGAAGGGACTCAATTACAAGCTAATTTTCAGTAAAGCCTACATTTCCTCCCAAGCAAAAGGAGACTCTGAGCACTTGTCCTTAACACACTACAAAACAAAAAAAGAATGTGTGTGTGTGTGGGATGCTACTAAACCACTTGAAAAATATAGTAAGAAATACATAGCCAGCCCTCTGCTACTAAGGAAACAGTTTCCAAATGGGACTATTTTTTTTCTATTTCTCCTATTCAGACTTCCTCTCTAGATTTATTTTTCCTCTCTTCTTTTTTAATCACTTACATATGGATCCATTAATTGAAGGGCCCATTTTATAAGTGCAATAACACACTCCGAGGTGTGGTTTATCGCCTGATTAGAGCATGCCCAGGGGGCATAAGGCACTCGGCACAAGCGCCTCGTGCCTTAGTACACCCCGGGCGTGCTCTTAACAGGCGATAAACCACACCTCATTGTGTGTTATTGCTTGCATAATCACCAGAGTATAACAAACGAAACAGTAAAGAAAATAGACAGGCTTAAACAATTTGGTGCATCTGGCCTAGATAACATAACGCCTCAAATGTTAAAACTAATGAGACAGTATTAGTATCCTGTTGAAAATACTATTTGAAAAATTACCAAACACAGGGGATGTTCAGAAAGACTGGAGAACTGTAAAGATAAATCCAGTTCAACTCCAGTTCACAAGAAGGGGAAAAGGCAGGACATTCGTAACTATCATCCTATTAGTTTGACATCTGTGCCTGGCAAGATTCTAGGATCAATAATAAAAGATAGACTCATTCTACACGTGAAATCAAGGGATGTTTTACACATGCATCAACACAGCTTCACTACAGCCACTCTTGCATCACAAACCTCATAAGCTTTTCTGAAAACATCAGTAAAACGCTGGATATGGGGGGGAGCAGCTGATGTGATCCTGCTGGATTTCTGTAGAGCTTTTGATACTGTACCACACTGGGTGGTAAAAAAAAAAAAAAAAAAGAACTAAACTCGATACAGAAAAAAACTTGGCAAGGTGGATAGGTAACTGGTTTGCTGGTAGAACCCAGAGGGTGACAATGAACAGTTACTTGTCTGGGGGGGTGGGAAGCAGAGTGCCTCAGGGTTCCATACTGAGTCCAGTAATATTTCAACTATTTATAGCAGACCTAAGTAACAACATTCAGAACCACATCACAAAATACACAGATACAAAACTCAGAAGCCCTAGTGGTACACTGGAAAAAAATCAAAGGGTTACAAACAGACCTGGACTTAATAACAGACTGGACATTTAAATGGAGAATGTCATTTAACATGGACGAATGCTGTGTTGTGCATTTAGGTAGAAGCAGCATCTCTTACCAGTACATAGTAAGTAACACAATTTTAAAAAATCCACCAACAGAGAAAGAGATCTGAGAGTACTCATAGATAATGACCTAAGCTATGATGAGCAATGTGTCAGTGTTGTATCAAAGGCAAACAGAGGACTAGGGGCTATAAAGAGAAACATAAAACGTCATAAGGCTGAGGTCCTAATGCCACTATATAGATCCTACTGTACATAAGACCCCATCTCAACTTTTGCAGTCAACTCTGGAGCCCATAACAGGAAGTCAGACATAAACAGAATAGAAAGAGTACAACACAGAATGCCTAATAGTTATGTTGGAAACAAAGGATAAACCACATGAAGAGAACATTTAAAAAAAACCTGAAATTTTACACATTGGAGGAATGTAGGAGAAGAGGGGATCTGTTGTTATTTTACAAAGTGATGAATGACTCCTGCCTTACGAATTAATCTAACATTAACCTTAAAGACTTTAACTCAAAATCAAGGGAGCATGCACAACAGGTGACGGGTGGATGATTCAGAACCAACAAAAGGAAGCATTTCTTTACAGAGAGAGTGGCAAACCTCTGAAACAGTCTCCCTGAGAATATAATAATAATAAGTGAGAGCAAGAAAATTTTTAAAAGAAAACTAGATAAATTCATCATATAGGGTGGACAGCTTAAATACTACTACGGATCACAGGACCTGCTTTTGGGCAACGGCCTATTGGCACCTCACACATTAGTGACATTAGATATGATGACCCCATGGTCTCTTTCTTGCTTGGTGATTGTGAGTACCTCCCCGCCCACTGCTCCTATACACAGTTCCTGGGTTTCTCTGCCCTAGGTGCATGACCTTGCACTTTTTGGCACTGAAACCTAGTTGCACACTTTAGACCACTTCTCTGGCCTCCACAGATCACTATGCATTCTCTCCACACCCTCCTGAGTGTGCACTCTGTTACAGATTTTTGCATCATCCGCAAAAAGACAAACCTTCCCTTCTAGCTCCTCTGCAATGTCACTGCAGAATCGCAGGACCCTGACACACCTGCAACACTGCAGACAAATAGTATTGTCATTTGGGTATCATGATTTTGTGATGCCTGTTCTTCTACAGTCAGAGTTCAGTGTGTATGTTTACACCAGCAGCTGCAGAAACACAGACCCCTTAGAAGCCTGTGCTTCTGCATCCAGAAATGTATGTCATACAGTATGTATGAGTACATGTGGCTACAAAAGGGCTGGCCCCATAGGGGCAGGCGCTACCGCAGACAAAAGAACTCTTGTAACCTGGGTACCATGGATTTGTATTGGTGGCTGCAGGGGCCTGTGCTTCTGCAGACAGAAACAGTTCTTTAATTGAGGACTGTGGATTTCTATCCGCAGCCAGCAATGAGTGTTTATGCCTTTCAGTGTGCATGCAGCAGACACAAATCCATGAAGCTAGCACATTAGTGCTACTGCATTTGTATCATCTGTAAACAGCTATATGTTGTTTGCCTTACCTGGAGATGGCTGTCCATGATTGCTTGTGTGGTCTTGTCCTTTTGCTGTTTTGGGGGGAGAGTCACCTTAATGCCACATTCCCCTACTTTTGTGGCATTAACTTGAACCCTAACTGGTGCATTAATGCAGTTCTTTGCAAGGAATATATAAGAGCGTGTGTTGATATACATCTACACACAGCTGTTTCTACAGATCTCGCTATAGCCCTCTGTCAGATGGCAGCCAGCTGAGGAGATGAGCAGAGGGTTGTGCCAGTGGCCCATCTTTTATAGACAAACTGGTGACTGGAGGTAGGGGGCTGCATGGCAGGGAGTCCTCAGAGTGAGGGCAGGTGGATGAGATGGCACTTGGTTGGGGAGGATCTGCTAGACTACCAGGGAACGGACAGGTTGTTTCACACCATGGGTGTTAGTGGAGACCAGTACACCACCAGGAATGGACAGACTGTTTTAAATCATAGGCGATCGGGGAGGGATTTGGGGGGAGGGGATAATGGTCTACTTGGGAATGAGAGATTGCTTTGAAACATGGGTGATTGGGTGGAGGCGGGACCACTAGACTACCAGGGACAGACACACAGTTTCAGACCATAAGAATTCGGGGAAAGGGGGGCTACTACATGCCATGGAGTTCATTTCCACCCTCCTAGATGGGTGCTAGGTGATGCTGCATGGCATGCAAATGGTCCCATAATAGGCATGCAAATGGACCTTTAGTGCCTTGCATGTGCAATGGGTTCATTTGCATGCTACAGCTGAATTTGGTGCCCTAGAGCTATCTGTTTTGGGCAGTGCTATCTCTAGTGGGCCCCCTTGTGGGACGTATTAAGCCTTGAACTGTGTTAGTATAGCGCAGTTACAGTGCGCTGCACTGGCATACCCCACATTCACATTGTTAGCACATTCCACTGGAGCATGCTGTCTGCAACGTTACTGGCTGCGCAGAGCTATCGGCCGACTCTGAATATGGGGGCCTAACAGCAATGTAATTCTGACCCTTTATAGGCACTGGTAAGGTTGCACTTGCATGGTGCTAGGTGGTCACCCTGGCCCTCAATCAAAATAATATTACTAGACAAAATGAAATTTCAGGTAGCCAAAATACCTGACTGTCTCCTGCAGCAGCTGAAGTCCTGAAATTGCAGGAAAATTGTACCACCATTTGGGGACTTAAAGAGCTTGTAGACACCTCAATGACAAGTTTAGAAAATATAGTATTTTGGTACAATTCAGACTGCATTCCATATATACTTTAGATTTCTTTAATCCATTGTTCAGTAGTGAGGAAATTTGCCTGAATACATGATCTTTATCTATAAAGTTTATCTGCTTTTATAGCTTACTCCCTAATTCAAGTCTTAATCCTCTGTTGTGACAGCACAATCTGTTCCCATGGGAGTAACTGTGATGTCACAGGCCCTGCATTATGACCTCAGGTAGGGAGCAAGCAACAGGACTTGAACTCTTCAGCAGCAAAGATCCTGTTTTCATGCACATGATAAATAAAGGAGAGCAAAAATATAGAACTAATGTGAAATACAAAATGAACTACATCTAAATATTATGTTTTCTTAAAGTTTTCCTGAAAGTTTCAGCTGCTCTTTAAAGACCGTAGGACCCAGATATTCAGAAGGTTAGCATGGCGCAAACATAAGCTGAGAAGCCGGGAAGTGGGTCCTAACGTAGTAAGATGGGTAGAGAGCTGGCTGGACAACAGGAATCAAAGGGTGGTGGTAAATGGTGTCCACTCTGGAGAGATCAAATTGACAAGTGGGGTGCCACAAGGGTCAGTACTAGGCCCAGTCCTCTTCAATTTTTTTATAAGCTACACTTGCAGAAGGACTGGAAGGGAAAGTATGCCTTTTCGCAGATGACACAAAAAACTGCAACAAAGTAGACACACTGGGGGGGTGGAAAGAATGAGAGAAGATCTAAAAAAAAGGAAAAAGCTGGAAGAATGGTCACGGGCTTAGCAGCTGGGCTTCATAATGCAAAAATTGCAAAATCATGCACTTGGGGCACAGAAATCCGGGGACAACATATTCAACTGGGAGGAGAAGTACTAACAGTCACAAAACAGGAAAGGGACTCAGGGGTAATCATTTCTGATGACCTGACGGTAGCTAAACAGTGTGACAAGGCAGTGGGATAGGCTAGTGAGCTCAGATGCATAGGCAGGGGTATTACCAGCAGAAACAGGGAAGTAATAATACCCTTGTATAGATCACTACTGAGACCCCACCTCAAGTACTGTGTCCAGTTCTGGAGGCCCCATCTCCAAAAGGACACAGTACTTGGTAGAGGCGGTACAAAGGAGGGCAACCAAAATGTTGCAGGACCTGCAACAGAAGCCCTATGAAGAGAAGCTTAAGGAATTAAATATATACTCCCTAGAAGAAAGGAGGGAAAGGGGGGATATGATAGAAGTATTCAAATATCTCACAGGTATAAACAAGGTACAGGAAAGGAGCATTTTCCAGACAAAAAGATGCTCGAGGACAAGGGGTCCACTATACAGTTCTGGGGCTGAGAGGAATGTGAGGAAGTACATCCTCACAGAAAGTGTGGTGGATGCTGGAACAGCCCCCAGAGGAGATGGTAGGGGCTGAAATGGTTACAGGATTCAAGAAAGCATGGGATAGACACAAGGGGATCTTAGAAGTAAAGCAAGGGGGGGGGTGTGCAAACCGGAGACCGAGTTAGGTCTGTGGTGGCACTGTAGGTAAGGAAAACAGTGCAGACTAGGTGGGCCAGGAGGTCCTTATCTGACAACGATGTCTATGTGTCTACGTTTCTATAAACAGTGTGCTGCTAATGAGACACAGCATGGCTGAACAGGGCGTAGCCATGTTCAATGGTGCCCACAGCGTGGCACTATATGAAAAGCACAAATGTGCTAACTACACCACTGTGCCCAAGCAAATAAAGGTGCCCACTTACCTACAGGGTGCAGTGGTACAGTCAAAGGGTTTTGGAAGCACAAAAACTGCCAAGGCACTGCAATTTACTGCTTCCAAAACCCTAATTTTATCAATGTACACAGTGGTGCACGTGTGCACACACCCACACAAACCTACACACCCCAGCAGCAGTGGTGCCAGTGACACCATCCACCTCCAGCCCTGATCCCCCACTGAAGCACAGTGCAGTGCAGCCTAGTGGTACGCCCCCTCCTACCCCAATCCCTGATGAAACTAATTTGCTGGTAGTCCAGGGGTACCTCCCTTCCACATCCCTGATGAAACTACGTAATTACCTGGTAGTCCAGTGGAAACCCCATTCTGCCCTTATCCCCTCTGAAAGTAGAAACATCCTGGGCAGTCTAGTGGTACTTACCTCCCTCCTTGATCCCCAGTGACAGCACGTACTACGATTCCCTAGTAGTCCAGTGGTACTACCCCTCCCACCCTGAACGCTGATGTTAGGAGGGACCACAAGGTCAAATAAAGCCAGAAGTCTGTCCTCTGTAAGGAATAAAGGGTGCTCAGATCCTCAAAGAAGTGCATGTAATAGCGTACGTGTGGAACGAGATCTTGGACATAGGGTACCCCATAACACTGCCATTTTCCACCAGGTATAGGGAATCTCTCTATCCTGAGATATTATTGTTCCATAAGGGGGCATAGGTAACTGGTGGAGCAGGGATTCCCAGAACTGGGACATTTGGGCCCATTACCAACACGAAATGGGGATGGTGGGGTGATGTACCCTAATATTTGACTTACCATACTGGTTCACTGTGGTGGACGCATATGCGTAGCCTTCAATGGCCACCCATGATGGCTGTAGAGCTGGCTCCAGGAGGAAACATTATAAATGTATACTCAGTATCTGGGTATACATTTAGATGAGTCTGAAATTTAGTCAGCATATAGAAAATTTGTCTGTAAAACTCAAGAAGTTATCTTTTTTATAGAAACAGGACTAGTTTTAGTTTTTCCATACGTAAACAATTAGTTATCTATGTCATATATCGATTATGGAGACTGTATATACATGAAGACGTCTGATGCGGCCCTAAAGGTAATTGACCCACTGCATCACAGCGCCCTGAAGTTTGTCTCTGGCCTGCCATGGAGAACCCATAATTGCGGTTTATATACTGCGGTGGGATGGCAATCCCTAGCAGACCGGAGACAAAGTCATTGGTTAATTTTTGTTTATAGGTTTGTCATAAAAACACTGCCTTATCTGCAGGAACTAATACATCCGAAACAACTTAATAAATATGCATTAAGATCCACTGATCTGCCCCAGTATTTGATGTCTAGGCATAAAACAAACTACGGAAACAATACTTTGGCAGTTACTGTTACTCATACTTGGGTTGCTGTCCAAAAGAAACTCAAAATGGTATCACTTTCTCATTCTAAAAATTGTATTAAAAGTCTTGTAACTCATAAATGTGATTGTTATGGATAAGCTATTGTATTTTATAAATTATATGACTCGATTGTTGTTACAAGCTATGTTTATTTGTATTACATGTAACGTTTGTCATTGTTATATGTTGGACGCAATTGTAAATGAGATTGTACTCTCAATTGCTTTCCAATAAATTAACTTGTCTTACTTGAACTAGATCAAAAGTCATGTGGTATTGGGAGAAATTGGGGAGACCCCATCCCCCTCTGGACCAGCGCTACTTAAGCCTTGCCCTACTGAACCAGGGTTGCTTTCCTTCCCACAAAAAATAACCTATTAGAGCGTCAATTTTTGCAAACTAGATAGTGGGGATTCTGATGGGCACATGAGCTAGGAAGTGGAAAACTTTAGGTGACAGCACAGTTTTGATTGCAGCAAACCTACCAGTTGGGGATTGGTGAAGGCGCTTCCACCTCTCAGTATCACTCTGAAGCCTCGCTGGGGGAGGGGGGATAAAATTAGCATTACACAGGTCAGACTGCTTGGTTGTGACACCCCATGATAGGGGATACCCAAGTCCTTCCATGCCTAAGAAGCTCTCCAGGGACCGTTTAATACAAAGGGAGCTAACAGGGAAGCCCTCCAATTTGGAATGGCTAATTCAAAGCAATCACACACTGGTAAAAATTATGAAGAGTTCTTGCAGAGGGGTAGTAGCAGAGGGGACATCCGCCAGAAGAATGAAAATTTTATCCACATATAAAAAAGTGCCCTGTGTTCCTCATCCCCCCCCCCACAAAACAATCCCAGAAAGATGGTGGTGGGCCCATCGCCAGCAGATCAATGGCTAGTAGGAAAAGTAGGGGTGAGAGAGGGCATCCTTGGTGGATGCTTTGCTAGAGTGGGAAGGTACCAGAGAGGGTACTTTTTCTAAGAACCCTGCCTCTAGATCTTTCATACAGGGAGTTGACTGCTCTCAGGAACAGTGGGACAAATCCCATGTTACACATGACTTTGGAAAGGTAAACCCATTCAACAAAATCAAATGCCTTCTTGAAGTCAATAGTGAAGGCAGCTGGTACAGGTCTATTGGTATCCCATCCCCAACTGGAGATTTGTTCTTGTCCACGGATATGATTGATGTCTTGATCTCCTCCTGCGTAATAGCAGCCTCGAGGGCTTCTAGATGAGTAGGGGGAACTGACAGCAAGTTCATAGCCTGCAGGCTCTATGATTCCATCTGAGGAAGGGAAGGGGAGTACAGGGTACAGTAGAAGTCCCTTGTTAACTTTTTCAAGGCAGGGCCGTGTGCAAGATGCCCAAGGGGCCCTGGAACCAAGGGATGTGTCATTCAGACTGCATCTTGCAGACTCTATAAAAGAGGATCTTGGTGGATCCCCCCCCCCCCAAAAGAACCTACAGTGAAACCAAGCAATGCCAATTCTGTCTTGCAGGAATGCAGCTGCTTAAGCTTATCCCACAGCTGGAGGACATTGTGAGGATTAGAGGAGGCATCTGCTTTCAATTTGGCTTCCACTTCCCCTAGTTCCTTCACCAGAGCCTTAGCCCTGGCCTCCCTTAACTCTCTCCTGTGGGCCACAAAGCTCATCACCCAACCTCTTAAAAAGGCCTTCCAAGTTTCCCATAGGGTCATAAGGGACACTTCCCAATTATCGTTATGTAGCAGAAAATCATGTAACTCATACTTAACCCACGGAACAAATTTTGAGATCCTTGAGAAACAGGGGGTCAGGTTTCCAGGTGGCCATCTCGTGTGAAGGAGGGCATGGTCAGATATCACAATGGTATGTAAGGTGTCTGCCACCAACTGGGTGATATGGAGTGAGCAGAGTCAAAAATCCAGTCTACTAAAGGAATGGTGAACCTGGGAATAGTAAGAGTAATCTCTCACTCTAGGGCGTACCAGGTGCCAGATATTGGTGCGCGCAAACTGTTATATTCAATCCTATAAGACTGCCTGGGAGCATTGTTGCAGTCCTCCCTGCACCCCAGATCTGTCCAGCATCAGTTCTTATGTGAGGCTAAAAAGCCCCCCCCCATAGAATAGTTCCTCTACGACACCAAGTGGTGGGAAGGGAAGAGATCTTTATCCTGTGGCACAAGAACCCGAGTTGCAGTACTTTGGCCAAGCAGGCTGATACCAAAATGCGGTGGGTTGCAGGTATGTTTTCAACTCCCTGAAGTCCCATCATTATGATTAAGTCTTCATGCCCCTAGTGAAGATACCGCCTTCTTTTTTGCCCAGAATAACCAGCTAATGGTTGGACCGGGGTTGCCCTCTCTTAAGTTTCTCCACTTCTAGGATAAATAACTTGGTCTGTTGCAAGAATGCAACTTTGGCTCCTAAGGTTTTTCAGCTGGGTGAGGACCTTTTTGCACTTGACAGGAGAATTAAGCCCTTTAACATTCCAGGCAACCAATGTAGCATCAGCCATAGGGATTGGGAGCACCTCCTGTGCAACGACCAGATGCAGTACCATTCGAGTACCCCCTGTGATCCAGGGACACCAGAGATATGTATGACATACTCTTGGAAGTCGAAGTGGCAAACCTGCACGCCCTCAGGCAAAATGTCAAAGAAGCTCTTTACCTAATAAATCAATCAAAAGATGCAAAAGCAGCGAAGTAACAGTCCAATCTGCCCAACAGGGGCAATAAAAAGGATGTGAACAGGTAACTGGGTGGGGGTCTGCAGGAGATTAATACACAAACAAAACTGGGCCATAAGGCCCAGCATCTCTGTTCCAGGGAAAGCTACCCACACAACATAAAAGAATGCATTCAACTATCCCCTGAATTCCATTTCCTCAAATTAATGTTCTCATCAGAGATGTTTTCGGAGTCCAGACTCCTAAGAGCAGACAGGGCTGTTTCGGGTGACACAGCCATAAACTTGTTCCAGATATCTTTAGTGTAAAAGTCAACAGTATTCGCGTTACAGATTTTCAACCAGGCAATCAGGAAATCCTTCAGAGCGTTCAACTTGCCCTTGATGGTTTCTATGTCTATATTATCTAACGGCAAAGAGCGCATAGTGGACATGGGTGGTCAGCAAGCGGTGTACAAGAGTTACAACATTGCCAGGTAATTTATAACTGTGTAAGAGTTACAGATACGGTTTACAGCCTTGATCATACACCCTCTCAAACTATATAGACTACACGTACGCGCGACTTGATGACGCATTCACAAAGTCCCAGACAGTATGCATCGCTCATGCAGAACAAACAGTGACCCCCCCCCAAAAAAAAACCCCTCAAACTAGGAAGTCGTCATTTGTCTTCCAGGTAGAGAAATTAATACAATATGCACTAAGAAGCTGTATTAAGGGCTTGTTAAATAAAGCGCCCGATTTCATGCATAGATTAAAGATACAGTAAAAGCATTAGCGATTTCATCTTTGCATCAGCCGATCAGCACCCGTCGCAAGCCTTTCCCAGCGATCGATCCATTACTTCAGTCTGGATGTGAGCTGGTGACGTCAGAAGTGCGACTCGCGGAGAAAGAGCAGCAACGTGAGAGATTATGGCACCTGTGAGCCGGGCAAGTAACACGAATACACCGAAGTTCGGGATCCAGAGAAGGAACAAAGGCAAGGCACAAGGAACAAGCACACGAGCTATAACAAAAAAGCGAAAATGGAAACTGGACGCTTCTAAAAATTTCCTTGGCAGCGTCAAGGAAGGTAAGTTCTTGAGGTTGTGGACGGACTAGAGAGGGAAATCCTGCGTGGCCTTTAGCTGCAGCAGGCTACCGGGGAAGAGGGTCCCACCACACAGGAGACCTGTTGGTGAAGATGGGGGGAACTTCATCTGACATTGGGAAGGTGCGTTTTCCATGTCTAAATGAGAGACTAAGCAACGAGTGTCACTTCTGATTGAACTTCCCCCGCCAGTAACCATACCTCTCAAGTGTCCTGGATTTTCCACGAGTTTAGACTGCTTGTTCCGCGGTCACGAATTAATTGCTTCTATCACGGATTTTTTGAAGGCAGTGTGTTGTTTAACCCTTAAGTTACCAAAAGAATTAGCAAGTCTAGGAATTCTGTACAGATATTAGTCAGCAACACAGAATAAACTAAGCAGATAACAGCAGTCTGGAGGAGGCAGCCCCTCCCCCTGCATTCCACAGGCTTAGTTTCCGGAATGAAACGTGTGTGTGTTATATATGTGTGTATGTTATATATGTATGTATGTGTATGTATGTTATATATGTATGTATGTGTATGTATGTTATATATGTATGTATGTGTATGTATGTTATATATGTATGTGTATGTATGTTATATATGTATGTATATGTATGTTATATATGTATGTATGTTATATATGTATGTATGTATATGTATGTTATATATGTATGTTATATATGTATGTATGTTATATGTATGTGTATATAGGTATGTGTGTATGTACACATATATACACACACACACACATGCTGTATTCTGATACAGTATATTTCTTGTCAGGAGAACTGCACTGAGCCTGTAAGTCATTTTTTCCAATAGAAGCTGTTTTTTTTTAAGTGCAAGTTAAATTTATTTTATTGTTCCATCTATAGTAATGCACTCTATAGTGGGGCCACTAGTGGGTTGAACTTATAGCTGCTGTAACAGGCATGGTGTGCTGGACTTGTATTTACAAGGACTTGTCACAAGAATAAATCTTGTCTTGATCTTGGATCATTTGTCAGTGCTGGTTTATTTGGATTACCATTATTGGAATTTATCTTACATGTCAGAAAAGTATTGGAGCTGCTTTTAATTGACATGACATTGTCCCATCTATACAGGCCTTTTAGGAACCTTGGTGGGTGTTTCTGCTTTACACTCTGGTGTTGTCAGTTTAGAACTGTATGATGTAGTTTATGTCCCTCTCAGCCACACAGAGTTCTATAGTAGAACATAGATGCATTGTGTCAACAATAGAAGAGTAGAACAGGGACATAAACTACATCATACAATTCTAAAGTGTTTACCAGCAGCATGTAAATCAGAAATATCCACTAGGATAGCTGAAAAGTCTGGATATGAACATACGAAATTTGATAGCAGATAAAGGCCTAGAGGTCTATCAAGTCTGCTCGAATGTGCAGCTAGCACCCCTTATTCTGCAGCTGCCCCACCCTTTTCCTTCATTAACCCTCCCCTTTGTTCTATCCCATCCTCGTTTGAAGCAGTCCACTGTTCTACTGCATACCACTTCAGCAGGTAACGATTCCACCCAGCCACCACCCCTCTGTAAAAAGTGTCTCATCTCCTCCTGAACCTTCCTCGCCCAGTCTCATATCATGGCCCCTGGTGGCCCTCCTCCCTTACTTTGAACAGCCCTCTGTACCTGCTCTTGTTTATTCCTTTCATGTATTTAAAGGTTTCAATCATGTCACCCCTGTCTCTCCTCTCCTCCAGTGAGTACATGTTCAACTCCTTCAACCTCCTCCCATATGATAAGTCCCCCAGCACCTTGATCATCTTTGTCGCTCTGCGCTGCACCCCCTCCAATAACTTAATGTCCCTCTTCAGATACAGACGCCAGTACTGTACGCAGTACTCCAGGTGTGGATAGTTAGAGCAATAACATAATTTGAAGCAGTATTTTAAAAAAACAGTTTCTACTGGGAGAAAATGACCTATAGATTCAGTGTAGTTCTCCTTTAAGTCTGGAAAGTAATAACAGTGGATTCTTAAAAAGCCTGGGAATTAACTTAACACTGGATCCTTAAAAAAAAAAAAATTATTTAGAAGTGCCAATGTTCCACTTTATTTTCAAGTATGTCAATGGAAAAGAAATTACAGCATAAACATGTGGAACATTTGATAGAATGCAGCTGAATTAGACATTTAGAAAGCATTAAAGGAGAAGATTCCTGTATATGTATGATTTGGATATGTCTGATGCATTTATTATACAATACATCAAGTACTGTACATATGTCAATAAGAGACCAGCCATTTCTTCTGTTGCAACACATATCTAGAGTTTGAGGCTCTGACACAGGGTAGTAAAATGTCAAGCAAGCCTCCATTTACATGCAAATGAGTCACTTATAATGCAGTCTCTCCCATTCCTTGATGTCACTGCAGAACAAAATATAATCCCTAGGTGGTGCTATCTCAAGGGCTACTACCCCTGTCTGTATGGCTAGTGATAGGTTAAGGGGCCTAGGTCCAGTGACGGGTGCCTCCACCCAGAGGTCAGGGTTGTTAGTGGTTAAACTAGCTTGGGCACAGCCCTCTGGGACACTGTGGGCCCCCCCCTCTGTTCCCACTAGTGGCCCACACGGTACACAGGAGTTACCTTACCAACACCCCACATATGCACACTCATTACACATACAGTACCCACTTACCCTCAGGACCGATTCTGCAGCACGTCCCTGAGGACTCCCTGTAAAATAAGGGTAGTCAATGCCATCAAGAGTTATGCAACATCCTCTGCTGTAGGTACGGACACCACACATAGGATATAGTTCAACAAACATAAATTTGATTTATTCAGGGGAAGTAACAAGGAAGAGGGGATCAGGTTGATTGGCAGTAAGCACACTAATCACAGTATTGTGCATGCAATTTAGGGTCCAAATGTCACACTCTCTGGGTACCCAGGATGGGGGTGCTAGCCAGGTCCGTTGCCTGGGGATGGCCGGCTGGTGCAACTGGTTGGGGCCCTAAAGAAAAGAGCCATGCACAACAAAATTGTAATCCAAAGCAGAGGCTCAGTTCAGGAAAAAGAAAGCACAAATAAATCAGATGGCACACTTTTGATTAATAAATTGTTGCAGGGGGTTGCCCTGAATTGTACTCATGATACCCAATACAGATTTCAGGATGAATGGTGTTGTTTCTGGGTCTCCAGCATTCAGCATGCACTACAAAGTGAGGGAAATTAAGATCGCAATCTCCCTCCAACTTAAAGCACATCTATATGTAAAGAAAAGTACTGTACCAAGCAGACTGCTCCATGATCCCGATCGCAGTTACTGCAAAATACCCGGGAGCACACACAGCATCAGCAGTCCCTGACAGGCCAATCGCGTTCAGCAAACTTTCGGTCTTCTTCAGGTTAAGCCTGGTTCCCACACTTCTGCTTCTCCTTCCTCCTCAAAACTCAGATTCAGTCCGAATTTACACTCACTAATGGCTGCAGGCCGACTTCAGGGCCTTCCACGTGCTGCCTGCGCTAACTACACACCGCAACAAAGCAGAGCTCCTTCTCCTTTCACATCCACCTAGAGTCTGGCTTGCCAGAAACTGTCCAGGGCATTTCCTTCAGACCTACACAAGGTCGGTTGTTTGATTCGGCTGTCAATCATTGCAGGGCTCCCTCTGTTGGTGCAAAAAAGGTGCCGGGGTCCAAACTACAATTCCCAGAAGCACCGGTCATACAGCCTCCTTATAGCAGGCTCCATATGAGAGTCCAAACAGGCTCCATTTTAAAGGTTCCCCCCAATGGATTTGTCCAGTTTGGCAGTTCAGGACCAAAATGGAGGGCACAACAGAAACAGTTCATGCTGCAGGAAAACAGGTTAGAACAAACTGCATTTTTACATTTACTCTGCATTTTTCCCATGGCTAATTACAGCTTTCAGAAGGGCTCCCTCTGCAGACTTAGCGACGGCAGAAACGGAGCACTTAGGCAGCAGCCCGGGTGGACTCTGGCATAAACACACACGGTTCCCCCATGCAAACTAATTATGTCTGCAAGCAGACAGCTCTTAGACAGTACGCCGAGGCTCTGAAAGCACTCACTGTGCCCACATGTAAACAGCATTTCGCTGAACGTTGCCCAGACCTGAAGCACTCAGGCAAGTTCCTGGAAGACTTTTGGGAATCCCCATTTGCAGGGGGTTTACAAAAACATAAGTGTATCAATGCTGTCTAGCCTGATTTTAGTTTGTTTGCAATGACTTAAGGCAGTTCTGTCATACAATTCTCACAGGGAGTAATACTTGTAGTCTTAATACTGTATGTGTAGAGCAAATGATACATTTAATAGTATTTCATTCACAGGAAACAAAAACTGTTTCTTTGTACTGCTCATTTCTCTCTGTGAGACAGTTGTAACATGTTGTGGAACGCAGTAGACTGAATCAGTCAGTCAACCAACCAATCAATCGAGCAGTCATTCAGTCACTCTGTATTGAACCAGGTGAACACCCTTGAGAAGATTCATTAGAAGGGGAACCTGGGCAGTTTACCAAAGGATCACACAAGACTGACTTATACACATCCTCTTTCAGCAGCCTGAAAGTGGAGAGCTAGATTATTTACTTTATAAAGTGTGTTTTACATTTTAAATGCTTCTTAAATCTGAGTTTCTTTTGTGTTGAAAATTTATTTTCCGATAAAAGGTATACAAGATGCAGTATACATCTAGAGATTCTGTTCCATATAATTAATCATTCAGTTAGCAATGCACGTGTACAAACGTCCATGAAGCATAGGGAAGATAAATGTAGCTGGGTAAAGAGGGAGAAAAAGGACAGGTGGAAGGGGGGGAATATACAGTTTGGATAAGAGAGGGTTAGGGAGTAATACAGACATCAATCATTATTCTCTCAGAAGGTATGCAGACAATTATACATACAGTACACAAGAAGAAAGGTTAGACATCAAGTTAGGAAGATATTCAGTTGTAAGCAGATTACTGTCGGTCTTGTAACCACTGAAATTGTACATATACATTATAGTAGAAATACCATATGCAGGGTACAGCCGGTTTAACCTGTTGATAGCGTGGTGTTCTTATCAAGTCAGATTCCCACTGGGGGGACAATAACCACTTTGCACAATACTTGGTCAACTGCTAACATTCCCAGTCAAGCACCTCATAACCCACAGATGGTTCAAGGAGGGTTCATCCTATGCCTGTCTGTGGATGGACGCCTTTAAGTTAATTAAGATAGGGTGCCCAGCAGAGTCTAAATGTGGAAAAATCTGAGTTTCTGACTGGAAATACCAAGACACAGAATGCATATGACCTGGGAGGAGTGAGCTAAGCAAATACAGAGCACTACAAACACTGAGACTGATTAGTTTCTTTACCTAAAACAGCTGAGCTGTAGCATCTGATTTGTGAGGGACATTCTACTTCAAATGCTGGCATTACAAAGCGGCGGGGGGCTGCCACAGCTTATCCTTAGTACCTTGAAAGTGAAGTGCTATAGGTCTCACATCACTGCTAATGATTTATAATGGGAATTGGGGCATTTTTAAAGTCATGGACCTGAGGGGCCATCACAGTTTCCAAGGAAGTTAGGGGAACTTCTTAGGGGTTAGAGAGTAAGGGACTCTAGTAGGATTTGAACCAGAGTCCCCCAGTGCTTGTGCCTGTGCTTTAATCACTAGATTACCTTTCTTCCATATGCTGCAACTGATGCTTTCCTGGTAACCTATTCCTTGTTATAGCTGAATTCTTTATTGCCTTACAGCAGCCATCCAATCACTGACTGCCTAGTTACAAAGGGAAAGGGGCCTATTTGCAAGATAGTTTCTCACTGCTGGTGTTGGTCAAAACAGAGAATGTTAACACACACACAACATAATACAACATCTGTATAATACCACTTAAAACTCTTGTTGTACCCAGAGTCATTTATTGGGTAAACTGTTTTTGCTAACAGTAACACAACACATACAGGCACTTCCTTATATGAATACTGTATATAACTCAAATCAGTGCTGCATCACACTCACATGGTCCTAGTCCCTATTAGACCTGCACTTCAGGATGTGCACAACACTTAAAGGGTTCCTCCGTTCTCAAGTGGGGAACCAAACATTATGGGTTTGGTTTACTGGTGGAACTGCATTTAGTGCAGCACCATTATTTGTTGCTCTGATGACATCATCTTCCAGCAACATTGATGGTAAAATGGAGGACAAACACTTTGATAACTTTTGGGGGCTGTGTATTTTTATTTATAATCTAGATTTGGACAGCAGTAGGACTGCTGGCAACTGGAGGAGACATACAACAGTTACACATAAGGAGTTGGGAAAATATTGGTGGGGAACTCCGGGAGACTTCCCCTTTAACTAAAGGTACTTTACATATGTACAGTACTACATCGCGTGATGTACATGTCATGTGATGGCGCAGTGTCACACTGAGTAAAATATGGTGCCCCTGATTTTGGTCCTTTGTTCCTGATTTTGGTCTTAGCAGGTTGAGAGGTATGGTAACCCCCATCTAGCCTAGGATTTAGCCCCATTTTGCATCAATAATTTGAACAAATCCGGGAACAAAGCTGTGGTTTGAAGCAGTACTATCCAGGACTGAGGTTTATCTTTGAGTCCTGAAATTCCACAGTTGGCCTGCCTGGAGGCCAAGTATGTTGTGGTTGTAAGCAGGTTGATCCTGTGGATTATGGAGTGTCATCCAGAATTGGCACACCTCCTGCCCACTGTCCATGGAGCATCATTGATGATGTCTGTGAAGACAGCCACTTGCAACCCTCCCAGTTGGAGCACAGATGTGCTCACTTGCACTTTATGCTGCAGGTGTCATGGCGGACACCTTACAGCTGAAGTGGTATGGCGGACGAGAGTCTCGTACTGCTCAAGATTACTGCTCAGGACTACTCGTGCGCTGCTCAGATCACCACCCACCTTTTGAAACTACAAAGCTGCGAGGCAGAGCCTGTCTGGGAGCTGCTCGTTTAGAATAGTGGCTAAGGCAGTAGGCTATGAACCAGGCAGGATGTGGATTGTGATAGGGGTTCAAGTCCGACGGTCTGCAGTTGCGTCCTGTGTGAATATCGGCTAGGTGATCTGAATCAGTGAAAACTCTTGAGGTCGCACCTGCATATTAAATGCCGACTTCTATATTTATTTTTTTCAATACTGTGTGACCTTGGAGTTGATTATATTTATTTATGGGGGATGCGGCCCCCGCAAAACAAAATTGTCTGAATTGTTGGTCAAATTTACTGACTGACAGACATACAGTTATGGTACTGACGATGTTCCCGTCCATGATGGTATTCCTGTCGGCAGTACTTTTTCCTGTACGCCATGACACCTGCTTCATAAAATGCAACCACTCCCACCCACCAACTGATTCTCTCCACCCATGACTCATCGCTGAGAAGTGCAGCACACAACATGGACGATAGCCCTGCCTACTTAGTGGGGAGGCGCAGACAAGGGTGGCTGCTGTAATTGCTATGGCTACGGGATTCCTGCTTGACTTGGGCTTACTCAGCTTTTCACCAGGGCCACTGGCTGTTCCCACAGCAGGGGCAACACCCACAGGCAGCGTGGCAGCATTGAGTGTGGCTGGGACAATGACAGTTCCCAGAGTTGGCACTGCCATGCCGGGGGCTGCCCTAATGTTTCACCATTCCTTCTGGGACCTGGTGGCGAACTTGACTGGAACTGGAACAGCAACAGATGAAGAGGGTAATAATAGTTGCCTCACACCATGCCATGGTACTGGCCTTGTATTACCAGAATGGCAGCACCAATTAATTCAGTGCACAATAAATCAGTGATGCAAGAGCCTGGTCAGCTGTCACTTTGGGGGACAATTTTCTGTATTAAAGGTTCTTCAGACATGACAGTATCCTTTGGGTGATTGGTGGGGGGGAAGGTGCTGAGTGTTAGTGGGTGTATAGGAGCTTATTGTTAAATGGGACCAGGTGGGTGGGGTGTAATATGTTTTATATTTCAGGAATGGGTCCAGGGTAGGGCTCTATATAAATATTACTATGTATAGAACACAGGGAGGCCCTAGATGAGGGGCACAGGTTGCCAGGGATACTTATTTTCCTGGGACTCAGGAGATCAGTTGAAGGAGGGGAACCATGGGATGTTTATTTTATAAGATTCAGGGATTGGGTGAGGGACTTCGACCACTGGATGATGGGGAGGCTATTGTAACGGGGGGGGGGGTAATGGAGCACAGAGCACCCTCCACCATCACTGGGAGGGGGTGGCTAAGGTGTTGTTGGCTGGTGTTTTGTGCTCACATTAAGAGGTGATTTTTGCTTGCGGTAAGTAGCCTGCTCTGGCAGACTACCCCAGTGTGCGCATGGTAATGAGATACGCTTGGGGTGCCTCTATGGTGCAGTGCAAACCACATTGCGCATGCAAACAGTGTTTGCACTGGCGCAAATGCTTTGATTATGCTGCTCCTAGTCTTGTGCATGTTTTCTCTTTCCACATTCACATTATTCTGTGTAGTATCTACTCACTTTAGTTGCACCTGTGTATCACTTTCTATTTGAACAAAATATAACCACAAGTAAGGTACTAAAACAATTGTTTTCTGATCCAGGACTGCACGGTTATAGTACATTGATTTGGGGTTCTGTTTCTTTACCTTCTTTAAGCTAAATTCTGTGTAGGATTGTGAAAAGCTCTGGGTGGGAAATTTATTTGGTGAATTCTTGTACACATACAAAAATTAAGTCCAGCCATCCAGAGAGACTTGTGATTCAAACTTTGGTTACTGATTTATTGCTGAGTCTCTACAGCTACCGCTTGGCAACATCAGTAGTTTAAAGGCTGATGCAGTATCCTCTTTTTCACAAAAAAATCTTACAGTTCCTCTCTACGTCAAATAGCTGATGGACATATCTGTCCTCTCTTTGTACTACCCTTCTCCTTTTACTCCTTAAGAAACTCCAGTCTGTACACTTACATTTCCCCTCATTACCACAGATCTCATTTTTTTTTTTTTTTTCAGGCTGTATTCTAAAAGGGTAGTCCTAACTTTCTGCAACAAATGTCCCTCACATATTAACTCATTCTTTCTCGGTGGCCATTTTGGGTTGGGTTCAGCAGTGCATGATTCCGACACCATATGGTGGCTACGGGACTAGGGCACTGCTTGAAAGTAGTTGACTTTTATTTTGTACCGGAAGTGCATTTTATTTTTTCACTTTTGCTAATTAGAGTATTTTCTGCACAACAGTACTAGATATGACATGTGGAATATTTCTCTACCTGTAGTTTGCCATATTTAGAGTCAGAGGCCTCAAACTAGTGTAGGGTTAGGGCAGACTAGATGGGCCTAGTGGTCCTTATCTGCCAACAGTTTCTACATTTTTAGTTTGATTCCCCTCCATTCCTCATTAGCATGCATTTATTTGTTTTGCCAGAAAATGGATAGGTCATTCGTCCTGTTTTCAGCCATGCCTGGGGTATACATGGAACGTCAACGTAGTCTCAGAAAACAAAAGAATTGCAGTGCCACATAACATTTACAAGTTATGAGCACTGTGAACATAGTGCATGGCTTCAGGCACAATCATTTATACATTACTTGTAGGTGGTTACTTCTCAGATGTATTTCAGACAGTCACGTTTAAATGGAAACTTGGACAGTGATTGTGACATCACAGCTGATCAAAAAGAGCCACTTGCATTCTGCCAGATTGTTCAGAAGTGATGCCACACGAGTGAAGTCACAATGCTGATGAGGTGCGAAGAGGAATAGAACTAGGTATGTCAGCTTCCAATGCGAGTGTTCACATGTATCGCATCTAATACTGTACCTTCAACCCTGCTAAAGGTAATCATAATACTTAAAAAAAACAACAGCTGCTTATAAAAATTGCTAACATTTTCGGTCTGCTGAATGTGGCATTACTAGCTCTTCAAATCCTCTGTTTTGCGACTTGACGTGAGAATGTAGCGACATGAGCAGACATATATTATATTGCTCTTATTCTAAAAAATGTATTAAATTAACTGTAAACAAAAGGTAATATGTGCTAATGAGTATATTCATTAAATTTGTGTCCATACACTTTTTGTTTGTTTTTGTTTACCCACATTTACCTTTGTTGAAGTTTTTGCTTTGCAGTATTCTGTATTTCAGTGATTACTATGATAACTGTGTCACTCTACCCACCCACAGCAAGGTGTGCCAATGAGATAGTGTCTGAGGCAGATGTGGTGTGAGGACTGGCAGGCGAGCACTTCATTTTTTTAAACTTTTAGGCAAATTTACACTATTAATTGAAGCCTTCTGTGAATGAAATGCTGGATTGTGTCAATGTTAGAACCTGTGGTGCCCTAAGCCTGATGTGTGTAGGAAAACATAGGAAGGAAGGATTCTGAGAGATGAGAGAAAACATTTTGACGGGGTTATTTTAGAAGGAGAAAGAGCTGGCTATCTTGTGACTGTTGGTGGACTATAACGTTTATTAAAGTCTGAAAGCAGTAGGAGTTGATATTTTCAGCCATAGTCTCTGAAGTTCTGGCAGAATTTCAAAATCTATAATCTGCTTCTGTTCTGTGAGGCAGTTTTAATCCGTATTGTTCAGAGTCGCTATTAACATTTGGTAAATTTTGATTTTTATTTTAATTTTGGATGTATAAATTCCTGACAATAAAATATCTGTACATCTATGGGAGGTTCTGAATGACATTAAGTAATGCTTGTGAAATGCCCCAAAGTAAGGGGGTAAAACAATGGGGGCATCACAGAAATGCAACGGGGTTTAGACTGCCCCAGGGACTCTGTGGTGTTGTGAAGTATGAGGGCTTGAGTTGTGGGAGCCATTTGTAGTGTCTAAACCCCCCATCCCCAGAACATTGTTAGGCAGGGCACTTTGTGTAAAAGAAAAAAAGAGAAAAGAAAAAGTCCCCCCGTCTGCTGCCTGCTCCATTCCACCCCCCAAGCAAGCAGCATGAGAGTGGGCACCACACACTGGGACCGCTGTCTCTGTCCAGCGCGCGGTGCCCCATTTGAATCCCTGGCCGTTTGATTTGGCAGGGACTCGGGGTTCTGGAATAAGAACCCCAAGCCCTTTTTCAAACCTAGTGAAGCTGTTTTAAGTTAGTTCATGCTGGGCTGTTGAGTGAAGAGGAGGGACCTCAAGAGTGTGAGAGACAAGGGGCTTACCTGTAGGTTGAAGCTGTCTCATTGCCGCTGCACTGGTACCCTCCCCCTTCCAGCCAGCGAAGACTTATGTGCCTGCTGCTGCTCCTGTTTCAGTCTGCAGTCGAGTCCGGCGGTCGCCATCGCCGAGAAGAAGAAAATTCTGTTTCTGTGGCGATGTGGGCTCTGTTAAGCCCCATTTGCTTTGTTTTTTTTGTTTGTTTCTTCTCATGCGGGCGCCCCCTCCCCCAGTGTTCCAGTCTCTCGTTGGCGGCAGAGAAGAGCCACATTGTCGACCTTGCTGTCAGGAGACCCACAAGGCCCCTGCTGCCCACCGCCGCTTGCCTCCTCCTCCTCTCACGGTTCCCTCCCACTGTCGGAGACCTCCCACCTGTTTGTACAGCTGCTTCACCCCGGGCCGGGGCAGTGAGTCAGGAGGCAGCACATTAAAGAGTGCTGACCACCTAGTTTAATTAAATTTTAAAAGTCTAATTCATTGGGTGCTCGGAGTGCCACCGAAGGAGCGGGCAATTTAGGGCCAGCTTAGAAATGTAAATATTTTGGGCAGCGCTGCCCATGGGAAGGGGCCAGATATAAAGGCCCAAAAGGGAAATATTTAATTATTCATGAGGGGTAGGATCAGCCTGGAGTGATTGACAGTAGGGCCTTGATCAGGTCTACAATTAAAGGGGCAAGTTAGGACCATTGAGCAAATGAGGGGTCCCACAGCAATATAGAAAAGGGCAAAGAAGGCCCACGTGGGAGAAGGGCATCATAGGCCCTAGATTAAAAGGTGCCACATTGGGTCTGCAGTAATTAAAGGGGCGCTCTGCCAGTAGGCCAGCAATTACGAGGGCAAGGGAACCCCAGAGTAAAGAGAGGGCATTGACCCAAAGATATGTTAGGGTTAGCCAGATCCTGGAATTGAAGGACCCACAACAACAGTAATCTTGGGAAGGGTCAGTGAGGAAAGAAAAAGAAAGGTGCTTAGTACACAACTGCTGTTTAGTGACTGTCAAATACTGAAATGTGTACCTGAACTGTCATGTTGATTGCAAAGTACCAAGACTGTGTTATTACTGGGATTTTGGTTATTTGCCCCTGCAACGGACAATTTGCTCTTGTTTCTGGTTATTTGCCACTGCAACAAACACTTGCCCTGAGACTGCAGTTATTTGCCCTTGCAACAAACAGTTGCCCTGGATTTGGAGAATTTGCCCCTGTTCCTGGCAAATTACCCTAGTAATGAACAGTTTTCTTGGTGTAGTGTGAACGTGTATCTACCAGCTCCAGTATTGCCAACACATGTGGATAGACTCAATCTTCTGCCAAGATATTGTTCCATGGTGTTGTCTGTCATTCTACTCATACGGAATCCATCTCAAACTGGAGGAAGATGTCTTTCATCATCTCTCTTCTCCAGAAGGTTTCCACCCAGAAGATCATCGACCACGTCCACAGAGTTTGCCAAAGTCGAGTCTGTCAAAACCTGTGCAAGTTGCACCCACCGTTTTGTTGTGTTCCTGAATTCGAAGTCAAGAACACTGAAGTTCAAATGCATGGCGTCCGCCATGCCAGTGTCATCTCTTGGTTCCTGATCCGGATGTCGCGAAGTTGGCCGCCCTCAGAAGAGTGTGCTTGTCCTGGAAGAACCTTGTCTGTATCCCCTGGTTGTTCGCCGCAAGTAGAGTCCGTCAAAGCCCAGTGTGGGATGTGTCGGCCGTTTTTATTGTTTTGTTCCAGTTTCTTGTGTCAACACTTAAGAATCAACCGACTTCACCTCAGATTCTTCTGGTTCCTGGTTGCATTGGTTATCTATCGTTACCTCAGATTCTTCTAGTTCCTGCTGGCATCTGAAGCGCTGCAGCATTGTCCAGTCCTTGGTAATCCTCCAGTGGGTTCATCACCAAGCATCTTTCTGGTTCTCCTCTGTTCTTGGCAGCCTCAAAATGGGTTTTGGCCAGGGAACTTTCTGCATCTAGTTTTAGTCCAACAGTACTTAGGTGGGTTTGTACCAGGAACCAGCTTCTCTGGTTCCTTTCTTGTGGGCAGCCTTAGAGTGGGTTTTATGCAGAGAAACATATGGTCTGTTTAAAAAAAAAAAAAAAACTCACCACCCTAGTGGCCTTAGCTAGGTCTGTGCTGGGACCAATATCTGAGTGTCATAGATTTCTTTCTGCCTATCCCTGTAGCTACCAACTGTATTTGACGGTGCACACGAAGACTTCAGTGACAACTGGACTCTATATCATCATTGTATGGACGCTTCTGTAATAGACCTGGGTCAGCATTATAAGAGTTTTCTATGGGATAGTGATTATCTGATAGCTTAGACAGTACTAAAGTGACACAGCATATTATATTGCTGTACTAATTGATTCTAAGAAAGTAACGGAGTATAGTGGCATTAGGTCGAGGTGCACCTCAGCATATTTTTTTTTTTTTTTTAGTTTTCTATGTAATGTTAGATAAAAAGTGACTAGTCATGGTCGTGGTTTCTTTTTTTTTTTTTGTGTTGGTCTTGCTTACCTCTCCTGTGACTGTCATCCCACCCCATTGTTACTGAATAAAGCCCAACGAGCATCAAACTCTGTGGACGACTTCTGCCTCTCCTTGTCTGGATAACTATCATCTATCCTAATTCATTTGGACCCTGGTGTTCCTTACCATCATCAGAGCACCACACTTGTTTGTTATCCATATTAAAGGGGTTAGACTCAGTTTCTGATTTTGAAATCTGAACCAGCTCATGTACTTCTTATTTAATAATTGATTCTGGACTCTCTCATTTGTAGTTCTCATAATTGATATATTTAAAATAGTCTAAGAAAAAATTTGAAATTGCCACTCGTAGCTGTGACTAGTGACATATGTAATGTCAAACACCACTACTGACAGATCTGTTGCCATCTAGGAGAAACTCCGATACAAAGCTGAATTACATGGTAAGACGGGGGTTATCTTGATTTGATTGGTGAAGCCTTGTTTTTAGGGCCCTACCGGTCGGAGTATTTGATAAATTCAACCCCTCAGTTGAAAGTTCGACCTCATTGACTGACTGTGCATTCTGTCCTTTCTGCATATTTACCAAGCTATGGGCATATATGTATTGCAGTTAACCCATGATTACCCAGTAAATCGGTTTTTGGTTCTTAAATAATTTTTAGCATCAACTGCATTTTATATAAAATCTCCCGGGTTATGGATCTAATTGGCAAATATATTTTAATAGCAAAGTCATATATGATATCCATGCAAGCAATAATACCCAACAGGGTGTGCGGTATTGGGCAACACCAGACCCCCCGGGGGGCGTAGTGAGGCCTGATGCCACAGGCGGAGGGCCTTATAGCCCCTGGAAGGTGGTATTGCCCATACCGCCCACGCTGGAGGGTATTATTACATTTAGAAAATGGGCATGTTAGAACAAAAATAAGGTTAGTAAAAAATTAGACTAATATATGTTTTGAAATAAAATAGTTTCCTCCACTAATAATGTCCTTCTACAGCCTCTGTAGTTTAAGCATTTGGTCCTGGTTACTCTGGCCCCCCCCAACAGAGCATTGAATCACTGGTATACCTGATAAGGGAACAAGCCTATATTAAATCAGATGGATTGGAAAATTGTGTTCTGTGGTTTCTTTCTATCTTTTTTTTTTTTTTTGCTTGCTCCTGCTAGAGTTCTGGTAGTGGCAAGAGACAGCGAGTGCGTTGAGAGGGACGAGGGAGTGTGGAGCATTAGGACCTTGCCAGCGATCAAGTGCGAGTTGCTAGTTTCTTTTTTTTATTTATTTATTCTTTATGGTGCCCGCTCCGCTTTATGCCGGCATCCACCTGGTCACGGACCCCTCAGCTGCGGTGTCCCCAGATGAGCCGCACTCCCAGGACACCCTGGATTAACCCCCTCCAGGGCGGAGACGTGGCACCCCGGCCCTATAGGGCGCCGCGAACAACGGGATAGGGCTGGAGTCGGCCTGGGGAGCCGATTACAGCTGCAGGGGCGGGCTTCATTTAGGCAGGCGGAGCAGTCATATTTTTTTTCCCCTTCTGTAAGGGGGCGGGAACATGCAGTGACGCCATCATCCATCCCGCCCCCTGGAACCTTGTGGACATCGGTTGCTGTGGCACCTCTGGCCTCCGCCAGGGAGCCCCCATGGACAGACTACCCTCACTTTCCGGAGAAGGAGAGCAGTCGTAGGATGCTCAATCCTTCTCCCCCGGCTGGCCCTCCGACCCAAGTCTGTTCCCGAACCCGGGTCGCTGGTGTCACAAGCGGAAATCCAACTGCTGCGCCAGCCCCGGCGAGTTACTAGCTTCTAAATAAAACTAAACAGACTGACAAGGCAGGGAATAGTGTGGGAGAAGGCTGAGAAGGTGGACGGCCATATGATTGTTTTTTTTTTTTTCTTCTTTCCTTACCTTGCTGAGTTGTCGGAATGAACCTTGCAGCTGTTAGCTGTTGCCAAGTAACTTTTTCATGGCAGGCAGGTGGGGGGACCAGATCATGCAGACTGTCAGTCACTGCCTAAAGGAGTGGTAAATAGTTAACACATGTGCTTTTTGTTGTTGGGGGGGACAAACCATGGCAAATAAACTGGTGTGGCTGAAGGTACACTATGCGGTTGTTTGTAAATGAATAGAGAAGGTATCTGTGGATGTTCAGTTATGTTGGTGCCAGCACTTTTTTTTCCTTTAGAGAAAACAGCGTTTCGGCAGCTAGACCCACTTAACTTCCTCCTTCTGCAATATTTTTCAATTGTTGTAAGAGCTGTTTACAACTCAGGACTCGGGAGTGATCGTCGCCTCTCACTACTGCTTCCCCAACCCGGTGCTGGTGAAAGACCCAGATCTCACTGTGGATGCTGGCAGGAGTACAAGATGTAGAGCTGATGGAATAATAAAACAGAAAAAGAAACACAAGAAAACATTGACAGGTATACAGCCTACCTGCTCATCGACTCGCTGTAAAATTAGAACTGACGCAGTGAATGAAAGACGGATTCGGGAGAATCGGGGCAGCGCGTGGTGACATACATACTGTAGAGCGCTGCTTTAATGTGTAGTTTCAGTTTGGAGGGGGGTCAGGGTTAAAAAAAGACAGGAAAAAAGTCATAAATGAGCCCAGTGGAGCAGAGGATTATGTGTGATTTCACAGGTGGTACTGAGTGTTGGGTGCCAGTATTTCTCACTCAAGCGAGAAAAATGGCGGTTATTTGAAATTCAGTGGTGTGGTTTTAGCCAATCATCAGTTAGGTGGGCACAAGATACTTGTATGGGTGAAGAGGCATTTGGGCTGGCACTTTTTTATTTCCTGGGCATCTATTGTAAGTTAATGTACCCTCCTGGCAAGGGTACTATCCAGTCAGAGCCCAGGAAATAAAAGCCCATTTTCTAAGGAAGCATAAGAATAAACTTATTTAATGAGTCTACATATACAGTAACTGGGTTTGAACTGTTATTCTGATTAAACAGTTAGGTGTGCAAACCTTTTAAAACATTTTTACGTACAGTGCATTCCACTTGTTCGCACATGGGATGTAAGCACAATCCTGTTACATGCGCAGAATGTTACACGTCCCTGTCCCAATACAATGTATTTCATGAGAAAAAAAAGGGCTTATACACACACCAAATTTCGATTGTATACACACTTTTTCCTTCAGACTCTCCTGCTGTCATCACACCCATGTAAGCTTGAGTTAGTTTCAACCTGTTAGAGCTAGCAGCCATGGAGAAAACAAACAGCTGAAAATAGCTCCTGTGTGCAACATTTGATGAATTGGTACATTTAAGTGAGCCTGATGGCACACAATGAAGGTGAAAGTGCATTTTACTGAGTGGTTCCATTGATTTCAGTACAGTTTGGTTGTATGCCATTTTGGATGTATGCACAAAAATGGGATATAGTGTAGGAAGAACGCTGCTCCATGTGAAATCCATGCCTGGAACAGCATTGTTGTGCTGCACTGGGTGCATCATGATGTTTTGTGCTGCAATGAGTACGTCACTAGTGCAGCACAGCATCGAACATGGGCACGCGGGCTACGGCGATTGAGGACGTGAGCAGTGCTGGAACAAAGTGATACAGCTGTGCCAATGATGTAAGCCTTTTTTTTTTTTTTTTTTTTTGTACTGCGCGACCTGTTTTGGGGATCAAGGAGTGCCACTTATGGTTGCCTATGCGCTATAAAAGATTATGTATGAGCAACCATACACAAACAAGGCAGTTGTACGATCTCAATAGACCTCTCTATCTGCGCTCTTGAGGTCTCTGGTTACCATGAAAACCTCTCGATCATACAACTGCCTTGTTGTGTATGATTGCTCATACACAATCCTCTCTATAATATATGGTTATCCTTTGTTATATATTAGTCAACCGGCCATGCTCCTTCCTCGGCCCATCTCTAGTGCTTCTGTGCCTGGGTGCCCTCGACCGGGTGAACTGCTCGCTACCCTGGTGGCTGTGACTGGATAAGCCAGCCAGCTATGCTTCTTCCTCTGCCCATCTCTAGTGCTTCTGTGCCCAGGTGCCCTCAGCCGGGTGAACCTCTCGCTACCCTGGCATCTGCAGCTGGATAGCCAGCTGGTCGTGTTCCTTCCTTGGTCTGTCCCTAGTGCTTCTGTGCCTGTGTAAGCCTACCTGTACGACCGGGGAGTCTTCCTGAACTCCAGTTGGCCACTGTGCTGTTCTGCCTGCACCCGATTGAATGATGCTTTACTGCTCTCACTGGGATTGGTCTACAGCTTTCCCTTGCATTTCTGCCAGCTTCTATGACTTTTTTCTGACTACACGGCTTTTTTGCTGACTTTGGGAAGGGTATTTTCGTCCCTCCCGCCCTCTGTGACCCCGGCCTCTATTAAATACACTTATAACCCACCTCCTCCTTCTCTGTTGGTGGCTACTACTGTCTACCAAGCAGCTGACCTGCCTAAGTCATCCCACTCTCTTAAGATGGTGGCTGCCTACTCTAAAGTTGATCTACTGGACAGTGGAATGTTTCAAGCGGGCACTGAAGACCTTTTTGTGGGGAAAGGCCTACTCTGTATTGTCTTGATTTTATCTGTATTTATTGTGTTTGGTTGTATTCAATTGTACAGCTCTTTGATATGTGAAAGGCGCTATATCAAATACATTTATTGTTATTATTACCGCAGACACCACACTGCCTTTATGTTGGACTAAGGCTTTATCTTAGCTAACCACTATATGCCGACCCCCTTACCCTGTTGTCTGTCTTCTTCTGGAGTTTTTTCCCCTCTGTACCCTTACTGCCCTGCCATACCCTGATGGTCTTCCTGAGCTATTACCATTATTACCATTTGTATATTCACCATGGTCTGCTTAGACTGGGTAGTTTCTCTGGGCTCCCTTTTTTTCCTTAGTTATTGTGCTGACCAACTTAACACTAAATCTCTTCTTTGCCATGTTTCTAAGTTACCCTCCCCCTCTGTGTCATGTCTGGCTAGAATCCTCTCTTGTGCTCCTATGCATTCCTTGTCTTCCCAAGCCAGGCACTGCTGTACTTAGGCTCTGGCTACACAAATGTTTATTATGAATAAATGACTATTAGCAGTGTCAGTGGCTCAGTAGGTAGCACACTCGCTTCTGAGGCCGGGAGATCAGAGGGCTGTGGGTTCAGTTCCCAGTACTGACACTGTAGTGCAGCATGAGATGGGTGCTGCACTTCTGAGGTGCTGTCTTTCGGATGAGACGTTAAACCGAGGTCCTATCTGCCTGGATTGGTGGTAGTTCAGGTGGATGTTAAAGATCCCATGGCACTTATCGAAAAGAGTAGGAGAATGTTTTTATTATAAACTTCCAAAAAACAAAGAAAAAGTCACATACTCAAATTGTTAGTCACAACAAATATTACAAATCATAACTATACATCCATTTAAGTAAGAACTTCCAGAGACAGTCTTTTTTTTTCTCATACCTCCAAAAACAAACCTATAACCCCCCTTTTTTTAAAGAAATTCTTGATAAGTATTTTAATCATACAATATCAAAATAGCAAAACCATAAAACCTTTAACCTGTGTCTAGGCAGGAAATATTTGACCACCATAGTTTATATTTCTGTAAAGGAACTACAAAAGATTCCTGTAATTTATGAAGTTTCAAATTTTTTTGAATTATCCAAAATAATTGTTCTGGGGTCACACATTTTTGTCTTAAAGACCACTGACACCGTATTGCCAGATATGATATTTTATAAATATAAATATTATATGTAATGTCCCAATATGATATTTCTTCCATCTTGGAGATATAAGACTTAAAACCAAAATCTCTGAGTCAAGATCCGTAAAAGGGAAACCCATCCAATGCTTAACAATTTCTTTCCAAAACTGAATTATAAAAGGACATTCAAAAAATAGATGCCTCATTGTTTCCAATTCTTTTCCACACCAATCTTGTCTCGGACAATATCTTTCCATGCATCCTTTATGTTTTAAATTATTCTTAACATTCAGCCTGTCATGAGCACATAACCACAAAACATCCCACATATATACTGGTATTCGATTATTTCCCAACATTTGTATGATTTGTTTAAAATCTCCATCAGATCTGTTCCCAAAAGGGGGGAGATTCTCCCCAAAATTTCTGCAATATATGATTATATAACTCTTTTTCTTGATAAAGTATTTCCTTCAAACTTCGTTAAACCCCATAATTTTATTTTACTGAAACGGTGTTGAAAATATATTGAGAGACCACAAATGGGTTTTTGCCTAGCAATACCCTTATGGGTTTCCCAAGAGTCCAACCAAGGTGCTATTGTATCCAAAACCCAAGGACCCCAACATTTTTCTTTCCTTTGTAACAGGGGTAAGATATAAGCTTGAAAGAACATACTAAAGAAAAACAAAACTGGATTAATCATCCCCAGACCACCTTTCCCTATAGGTAACTATAAAACTCCTCTCTTTATAGGATTTAGATGACTTCCCCAAATACCCTGAAATAAGACACTATATATCCTTGTTTCTAATTGTATGGGCAACATATACACTGTACTCGGATGTAAAAACATGCTTAATAAATATGTTTTTAACATATAGACCCTCTTTTGTTTTGAAAGAAACCGTCTGTTCCAGTATACTACTTTCTTCTGAGCTTCCATTAATAAAATATCCCAATTCAAAAAACCCAGATCCTCTTGACCAAAAAAAAAAACCTGAAATCTTACAAGGGTGTGTTATAGGGATACTATTATGTCCTGATGCTGAGTAAAACTGTCCCAATCGGAACACACTTACTTTTTGTGAGATTTATCCTGGAACCTGTTTCCTGGGAAAAGTTGCTCAACAGAGTTCCCCATGCTCCACCAGAGGGAAAATCTGCCAGGGTAAAACATAAATTATTAGCATATGCAATGTATTTTATCTCCTTACAAATGCTTGAAATTGTTACCCCTTGAATTGCTGAATCCAATTTCACTTTATGTAAAAGAGGCTCTAGAGTCAAAATGTATAACATAGGGCTTAAAGGACAGCCTTGTCTAACTCCTTTCCTTACTGCACAACTAGATCCCAACCAGCCATTCACATATGGTATGGTGGATGCATTTGCATAAACCATGCGGATCCAATTTATGAAAGGCCGTGGAAAATTAAATTTCTCAAGACATTTCCAAATATACCTATGTGCCACATTATCAAAAGCTTTTGCTTGATCCAAGCTAATCAAAAAACCCATAATTTCTTGTAACCTTCCTTTTTCCATTACCTCTCGTAAAAAAAATAAGACCATCCGTAATCCTTCTCCCTGGTACCGAACAAAATTGTGTTGGTAAAATTATATCTTGTAAAACCATGCTAAGTCTACCACTAAGTATTTTGGTAAGAATTTTTAAATCCAAATTTAAAAGAGAAATGGGCTTCCAATTCTTCAAGCTCTCCCTTTCCCCACTTTTAAACAGTAATATCAATAGACTAATATTCAGTTTATCCGGAATATGATTTTCCAAAAGACAGTTGTTATACATTGATACTAATTCCTTCCCTAGATATCGATTTATATAGACATATACTTCACTAGGTAAACCGTCATTTCCTGGAGCCTTCCCTGAAGAGAGAGAGGTAATTATATTTGTAAGTTCCGAACTTGTAATTGGAGTTAATAAAGACAAAAAATAACAATCAAGAACTTGACGAAGTTGTAACTCTATTAACCAATCATCTAAACCACTCTCACCAATTTCAGTATCTTCTTGAAACATATTAGAAATAAAATTTTCTATTTCTTGCAATATTTCTTTATTAGTTTGTAACACACCCCCTTCTTGTGTTTTGATACATGTAATATCTTTTTGACGTCTCTGATTTTGACAACTGTCAAAAGGATTTGTAAAATCCTGTTTCCCTTGGGTTCCAAATTGTTGCTCCCTCTCTAAAGATTTCATCCTGTCATATTGTGACTGTACCAATTCAGTCTTAACTGCTGCTATTTCTTGTAAATAACACATTTCCGTTTTTAATTGCAAAGTCTGAAGCTGACTAAGATAGTCCGGTAAATTTTGACACCTGTCATTCCGACGTGTCCCCAGTAATTTCCCTATTTTCTGAAAAAATGCCCTGACATATTGTTTACTATCTTCAATCAATCAATCAATCAATCAAAATCTTTATTTATTCAGGCGAACATCATTGAGCATAGTTCATTTACAAGATGGACCTGAGTGGTCATAACAAAAAAGGTTACAGAGTGTATACAAAAACATGATATTGAAATAGCACAAATACAAACATTTATGAGTGAGATAGATGTACAATTATTTACATATATACAAGGCAAAGGACAGTAAACCAAAACCTATTAAAGGTGAGAAACAAACAGTCTGGTAGGGATAAGGCTTGGATAATGGTACATGGGTGGGCATATATGTTTGAGGTTTGATGTGGAAAGGACCAGAGGAATGATAGAAGAATAGGGAGGAGCTTTAGAAGGGGGGAGAGAGGGGGGTGGGGGTGGAGGACTAGGCCTTGTGGAAGCAATTGCATGAATCTGGGATTAGCTGGTGTACAGCTTTTGAAGTATGTAAGGGGATCAGTGTTCCATTTTCAATGTCTTTGGATAGAATTCCAGATAAGTGCCAGGGAATAACTGATTGCAGCTCTTCCATACGGTGCAGGTGATAGGAATCTTCAGCAGGATCAGTTTGTTGATCCTCAAGGTGTAGGGCCTGGATGTGATCTGGTTGAAGCAGTCTGAGATGTAGGAAGGGAGTTTGTTTGTCAGAGCTTTGTAGATCCAGGTAGCAGCATTTTTCTTCTTCTATGTTGCAGGGATGTCCAGCTGACTGCATTGTAGAGAGAGCAATGATGGGTGCTAGAGGGAAGGTCAGTAATGAATCTAATAGCTCTATGATACAGGGTGTCTAGTTTGTTTAGATGGGAGAGGAGCAATGACCATAGAGGAAGTCAGCATAATCAATGAGGGACATGAATGATGCAAGGATTAATCTTTGTTTGGAATCTTTGGTCAGGTAGTGTTTGATTCTATAGAATAGACCAAGTCTTTGTCTTAGCTTTTTCAGGAGCTCTTCAACGTGGGTAGTATAGTCTAGTTTATTGTCTATCCATACTCCTAGGTATTTGAATTTGTCAACATATTCCAGATTTTCGCCAAGGATGGTAGAGAGTTGTGGGAGGGTGAATGATGGGATAGTGGAAGAACAGTTCTTGGGGGCAAAGAACATAGCTTTGGTTTTCTTAGCATTTAGTAATAATTTCTTTTTTAATAGGTTATGCTGGAGGAGGGAGAATTGAGACTGTAGGAGCTCACAGGCTTTTGATGGTGAGGGATCGCTCACATAAAGTACAGTGTCATCTGCAAAAAGGTGGATATTAGAAAGAGAGAGATTGGAGTCAATATTGTTGATGTAAATGGCAAAAAGGATCTTCCCACCAAAGGATAGGAGAATCATATATGAAGAAAACAGATTGTCTTGCTTCTAATAAGGAAATAAAACCTGTCATAATCTCTGGCTTTTCAAGTAATGAAAGATTCATTCTCCAATACCCTGGACCCTTAGTAGTATTTTGGAAATTAGAAATCTTCATCATTAATAACCCATGATCAGAAGTTGCTACGATATGTACTTTTTGTTGGTAATATTGTAGAGTTGGAGTGCTAAAAAAGAAAAATCTATTCTTGTAGCTTTTTTGCCTTGAAAAAATGTCATTGAGTTATCTGTCTGTTCCCTACTAAAAACATCTCGGAGATCTGTTTGATGCAGTATATTAAATTATTCAGAAAACTTGCATCACAAAAGGTTTTTTTTGTCTGCCCAGTTTTATTTGAAAAATTTCTACAAATATTAAAATCTCCACCAAACACTACATTTTTACTAGTAAATAAAAAAAGGCTTAATTACTTTTAATAAATCTATCTGCTCCGTTTTACCCTGAGGTGCATACACATTAATTAAATGAAAATCTACTCCTTTTACCTGGATATCCAATAATAACGCTGTACCTGGGAAAATCTCAACTAAACGTATTTCTTTAAACTCTGAAGAAAGAAAACAAATTCCTGTCCCACAGCATCGGTCCTCACCACCAGACCAGAAACATGGGCCTCATACCCATGCCCTGGAAGCAACCTCAAAATCTCCTCCATTATATGGTCTGGTATCTTGTAAAAATACTATATCTACTATATAATGAGAAAATAAAGAAAAGGTGGCTAATCGCTTACGTTCTGTAAGGATACTATTTACATTCAAACTTGCAAAGGTTAAATTATATTGTGTTGAAGGCAAAGTAATTGTTTTCTTCCTAATACTTTTCCTTAAACCCATCCTGGTACCCCGTATTTGTTTTTTCTTAACTTTTTCTGCTGGTTCAATATTTGTTTCTACATCCAACATAGCGTCTCGCTGTGAGGATGTACCCGAAACAACAGTGTCTGAATCCTCCCCTTCCTCTGTTTGTAAAATGGTAAAGGGGTTGGAAGTGGCTATACCTCCTGGAGTTATTGCTGAAACTGACAGAACTGTTTTAGTACCTTTACTGGCTTGAAAATCCTTGCTAGAAACAGAAGGGGGTAACATGGAGGTAACTACCTCAGGCACACAAAGGGAGATAGGAGACACTGTTGTAACCAAATCTTTCAACCTAGAATCCTGTAATAATATGTGAGTAGGGCAAAGTACATCTAAATTTAACATAGGCCCCTGCTTGGCTGCCTCTGCATATGTGCGGCCTTCTGAAGTATTTCTATAGTACTATTCCACAGGGGTCCAGGAACTTGATCTAACATTTTTCCTTGTTGTACTAGCTAAATATTGATCTTGTATCCCAAAATCTGAATCTGTGGTGTTATGGAATGCTTTTGCACAATCTGAAAAATCATGACCCGTGTCTTGACACAAAGAACATTTAGGACTGTTGGCACAATGAAACCCGGAAAGCCCTGGTTCCCAGCAATAAGAGCACAAAATAACAATGCAAGATGTACTTATATGTCTAGCTGAGCCACATCTATAACATCTTCGTGGTTGGCCTGGATAAAAAATAAAACCCTTGTCTCTACCAATAAAAAGACAGTTTGGTAAATGTTTAAAATCTGTCCCTTCTTCAAAAAGTTTTACTTTAACCCTCCAACCACCTTTCCAAAAACCCTCAGTCTAATATGGGATCTGGTGCTCCTAATACTTCACAATGTTGTTCTAGCCAAAACATAACATCCACAATATTTACTCCTTCACTACGAAAAAGAACTGTAATTAAACGGAAAGCTTGTTTTGAAAGAGGAGTAACTTGAAAAGGAGTCCAAGGAGGGTTCGTTTTTAATATTGCATACTTTGTCCAATATTTTTCTAAAAGTGCTGCTGAACGAAAACTAAAGTCAAAAGTATGCTCCCCAGAAATATGTATAAAGGCATAAATATCCGAAGGGGTAAAACCCAAAGATTGTTTAATCAAAACTTGTCCCACATATTGCCTGTCGGGCAGTTCCTGCAACCCAGTCAGATATCTTATTCGGATTGCATGCCTTCTCTTTGCCAAATGTAGTTGCTTCCTTATAGGCCTAAAGGAAGTTTGTTTGGGCCCTGAAGATTCGGTCCCAGGAGAGACCGCCTCATTTTCCTGAGCCTCCCCCTCCTGTCCTTCTTCCATAACCTCAGTTCGGACAATTAGCTGTTCCCGGGCCAAATTTTGCATTAAAATGTTCCGCTCGCCTAAAACGCCATCCGACAGTTTATCCCGCCCTTCGCTCCATATTCCTGGAGATGCTGGAGCTTGCTCATAATTCTGAAAAGATGTGATTGAAAAAGCTGGTCCGTGTCCGACCGACTTACCGGCTTCATCTCGCTGTAATTCCGTCCTGGAGTCTGCAAGCCATTCACCTGTGGAAGTCCGAGACCATCCAGCGTTTTCTAACGCCCTGTCAGGTGACCGATTGATATTTTCTAACTACTGAGAGACCAACTGCTTCTCCGTTTCCCTCTCCTGTTTGTTTTCTGAATTTACATCCAAAGCGAATACTTTTGCAGTAGGTGAAACTGACAAACCCAAAGGAACGTCTTGAATCCGTTTTCTCTTTCCTTACTCTTCTTGACCCACGATTTCTTTTTCCAATAATAATTCTACCGATTTTAACTTTGTCTGCAAAATGTCTCTTTTTTCTTGTAGAGACAATCTAGAGGCTAGATCTGAAAACCCATGTTTTACACATTTTGTAGAGTCCTTCACGACTTCCATCGAGCAAGATGCTGCTTCTTCGGCATCTCCAGCGCCTAGCGCTTGCAGCACCACTCCTTCCTCCTCCATGTCTCACACCACACTGACCTTCTCCACCACTCGGCGAGCAGCAACGCCACCCTCCAATCAGTAGGGGATTTTCCCTGGTATCCTGGCCAAATTTCCCTCATTCACTAAAAATACCACCAACAGCTTAATCTGGTTCATGGTCAGTTGGCATTCATCTGTGTCCCCCTCCCCCGGGTCGTGCCTGAAAATAGGCAGGATTTGTCTAGTGCACTTACCCGGTCAACAAAAACTAAATAAATAAATATATATACCTAATGTGAGAACTGTCCTAAAATTGCTCTCTTCCTGTGCCTCACCTTAGGTCCATACTTCTGTCGTCCTCCTGTTGGCCCGTGCCAGGGACATTGAGTCTAACCCTGGACCCCCCTCGTCCTGTGCCTGCCCATTCCCCTTCTACAAATTCCATACCCCTGACAAAAGGCCTTTAAAATTGCTCACATGAATGTCCACAGTCTCCGCCCTAAAATGGCTTAACTTGAGGCTTGGGTCCTTCAGAAATCCCCTGACATCTTATGTATATCGGAATCCTGGCTTAAACCGGCCACTAAACAGCATGAGGTGGCTCTAGCTGGATATAATTGCCTCAGAAAAGATAGATTGGGTAAGAGGGCTGGAGGTGTTCTCATCTACTTCAGGTCAGATCTCAGCGTCCTTGAAATCACTAATCATGACATGAGCTAATCCCCTATAGAATCCCTGCTCGTCTCCCTAACCCTTGGAAATGTTAAACTCATTATTGGGTGTGTTTATCTGCCCCCTACTAAAGCTTTCCTCTGCCTGCCTTCCCTCCTAGATTCCATAGCTAACCTCCCCTGTCACGACCTTAGACTCTTTGGTGACGTTAATTTAGATTGGCTCCACCCGGATGCTGTTAAAATGCGTGCCTCACTTACCGACTCCAACTTAGCTCAACTCCTCCAGGAACCAATGTGTATCAACACCAAGTCCTGAAAACATTCTTTGCTTGATTGTATGGTCACCAATTGCCCTCAGAAGATCAAAGCTGTGGGTGTCCTCTCTGACTGTATAAGCGATCATTCCCCCACTTGTTGTGTGTGGAGAAACAATTGTCCCAACCCCCCCCCACCCCAGATCTCCCTGGTCTGGGACATGTCGTCTTTGTTTGATGCATGTAACTTTATTACCTCCATCAATAATACTGACTGGGATTCTATTCAAACACTCCCCGATATAAATCAATCCCTGGCTTCCTAATATCTACCTTCACTCAAATAGTAAACCGCCATGCCCCCATAAAAAAAAAAAATGTAGGTCAAAGGGTATCGAGGCTCCTTGGCTCACTAAGGATAATCGGGTCTCTCATGGCCCACCATGAGCCAGACGCCACCATTTTAAGTCCCTACAAAATGAGCACCTTTGTAACCCAAAGGAATTCTGGAGGCAAGTTAACTCCCTGGTAAAAGGGAAGATTGCCGAAGCCCCGAGCTCCATCACTTACAGTGGCTCCACCCTGGCTGATTCTGCATTCATAACATCCAGATTTAATAACTTTTTCACTGATCTTCACAAATATACCTCGTTATTCCAGTACTCCTCCTCTTCCCCTCTACACAATTCCTTCCAAACACCCCTGAAGCTTGTCCAGAATTCCACCTGCAGTTGGCTACCCTTAAAGAGGTACAGAAGCTTCTCTAGAACCTAAAATCAAACTGCTCTCCTGGCCATGACTCCCTTGAGCCAAAATTTCTTATGTTAGGTGCCTCAGCCCTTGCTCGCCCTGTCTGAGATTTATTCAATCACTCTTTCATCTCTAACACTGTTCCAGATAAATGGAAGGTGGCAGTAGTATTCCCAGTGCATAAGGGTGGTCCTAACTCCATGGTTGACAACTAATAGACTGATATCCATCCTCTACCCTTTGGCAAAGATTCAAGAGCGAATAGTTTATAGCCACCTTCAGGTATACCTGGAATCTTACAATCTGCTATCCCCATACCAGCATGGCTTCAGAAGGAACTGCAGTACCCTAACTGCTCTGATAAACGTGACAACTGGCATATTCCATGCAATGGACCAGGGCTGTGCCACAGGTGCCATTTTCGTGGACCTCACGAAAGTGTTTGAGTTGGTGAACCATAGTCTTGTACTTCATCAGCTTCATGCTTTTGGGCTGGATTCCAGTGCACTGAATTGGGTAAAAAGCAATTTGTCCTGCCGCTCCCAAAGAGTTAAGTGGAAGAGTTCCCTTTCCGATCTTCGGCCCATCACTCATGGCGTCCCGTAAGGGTCTGTACTGGGTCCTATGCTATTCTCTCTCTTCATTAATGACTTACCCAACTTCTGAGGAGGGGCCTCTGTACACCTTTATGTGGATGATGCCATCCTTTATTGCTCCTCTCCACAGTTTGATCTGCTAACAGAGAACTTGCCTCTGACTCTGCTTCCCTCGAGGGCTGGTTTAACTGAAATCGTCTTGTCCTCAATACTAAGAACACCAAATGTATGCTATTCTCCCACCGTCCCTTCTCAAAGTATACTTTCCTTCCCCTCAGCATTTTCTCTCTCAGTGGTGATATCTTAGAGTCAGTCCATTCATTTAAATACTTGGGCATCACCTTGGACTCTGCACTCTCCTTTAACTCACATGTCTCCGATGTTGCTAAATCTCTAAATCAGAAACTTGGACTCCTCTACTGTATTTGCCCTATTCTTACCTCTGTCTCCTGTCTTCAGATCGCTTAATCGTCCCTTCTTCCTTTCCTAACCTATGGAGCTACTTTGCTGCTCTCTTCCAACTCCTCCTCACACACTCTCCTATCCTTGGCTTACCATAGGGTTGGTAGGTTTGCCTTGGGGGCTAAAGCCCATACTCACCACTGTGTTGTCTTCTCCTGTCCTCTCTGGACTGTTTGCCATATGAAGCTAAACTAAGGTATTCCTCCTCAAGTCTCATGTTTTAAGCTTGTACACAAATTCCCACCTCCATGCCTTAGTGAGCAGATACGCCCAAGACGTGCTCCACATGCCCTCTGTTCTGCCTCTCTACCACTTTTAGTCCTGCCTAAGTTGCGACTAACCATTGCCTGTGAATCATTCTCTTTTGCAGCTGTTTCTTGATTGGAACCCCCCCCAACCCCCCACCAATTAGTCTTGTCCTATTCCTCTTTCTCCTTGTTCCAAACAAATCTGTATGCCTCTCTCAGCTTCCACATCTTGCTCCTGCTTCCACTGATAATACTCCCTCCCTGCCCTCTTTCCCTCCCCTCCTCCTGCCTTTCCCTAACTACAACCTGTTCCCCTCCTTCTGTCCCTCAGTTCTTACTCCTTTGTCGTTGCCTCATTCCCCTTCCCTTCCCATATTTTGCTCTATGCTACTAGTTCATTAGACCTATATTCTTAATTGTATATGTCCGGTACATGATGCTGTTATCAAAGTTTGCACTCAGTGCTCTGGTATACTTTGTATATATTGTTATGCTCTTTCAGTTTTTGCCATGTTGCCAACTTTTTGCTGTGCTTGGTTATACTTTGTATATATTGTAATGCTCTTGTCAGTTTTTGATATGTTGTGTTGCTCTTCTGTATTTTGCACTGTTTCTGTTGTTCTTATTGAAACTCCGGGTCGACCCTGAAAAAGGGACTGTTATTGTTTCAGTGGTCTTACCCGGTCACCAAAACTCAAATAAATAAATCAGCCTGCTCAAAATCCTTGTTAAGCGCATTCTAAAGTGTTATAGTATATGGTTAGGGCTTATAATGAATAGAAAGCCGTGGCTTTCAAAATCTTGTTGTAGGACAGTTCAAAGGTCAAAAAAGTTTTACTACCGGTCTGACGTCACATCGCTAGTACAACTTTTGCGCTTGTCCCAACCTGAGTTAGGCTTACTTAGCAACGGTCTGAGAAGAAAATGTGGAACATGGCGGCGCGATTAAGTGAGCGCCGGTCGGAGGACCCTCGTCTTCATGACACGGAGAGCCTCACAAGGCTCTGTGTCACTGAAGTGAATCGCCGGTTTGTTTTTTTTATTTTTAAACTAAGTGCTGCCAAGCTAGCGGGACGGGGTGAAGCCGACCTGAGAGCGGGACAAGTCGGAGCGGGAGCAGCATAACACTATGAAGGTAACCATCAACCTGGGGAAGAAATGAAAAAAGAAACACAAGCCAGGAACCATATACTATAAAAAAAATAGTGGATGGGTAACCATCCACAACTATGGCTATTTCTATCTTGGTTGTTGAAGACATCATGGAGACCTCTCGAGCTTCGCTCTCGAGGTCTCCATGATGTCATCAGCAACCTCGATGGAAACACAGCCTTGTTGTGGATGGTCACCCATCCACTATTCTATATGTTATGTGCATTCCGAACAGTTGTTATGCATAGTTCAAAGGTCCTACAATTTTAAATTTCTCATTTATTCTACACCTAGCTACTTACTAACCACCCAGTGCCCAAAGTCATACCTTTTACCTTTCAAAAGTCTGGACATTTGATTTTGATATGTAAGTAGAACAAAGAAATGGCATGTCTTTTTGTTTTCACTTCAGTGGGGGTTCTGTCGCTCTAGTGTAAAAAAAAAAAAAAACATATATTATAAAAAAATAAAATATGGTCAACCACACACAACTCGGCAGGCATGTGTTTCCATCTCGGTGCTGAGATGACAGCATGGACCTCTCGAGCTTCTCAGTCGAGGTTCATATGCTATCTTCTCAGTCCCTCGATGGAAGCACAGCCTTGTTTTCTATAGTTGCCCATACATTATTCTTTATATAGTCTGTGGTGGAATGCTGTTATGCATAGAATTCCATGCCAGGAATATGCTTGTTGTGCTGCAGTAGTGATGTCACTACTGCAGCAAAACAACATAGAATGCTGCCACACAACTGCTTTCCTTTTATCATATTTCGCTGAACAAGCTGGAGCACATTTAATCAGTAAGTTGAGCGTCTCGTCAACCCTCTCATGTGCCTCTTCCCCAACCCCCAGTTCACTGACTGGAGCTAAGCATCTGAAATGGGCATGGATGTCTATGCACTATAAAAGATAATGTATGGGCATCCATACACAGACAAGCCTGTGTCTTCATTTTGCGCTTTCTGTGGCATCAAGTGAACCACTCAAGCTTTCCTCTCAAGGTTCCTGGCTGCCATAAAGAAACTCATGATGCAGACACATGCTTGTTGTTTATGGCTGTCCATACATTATCCTCTCTGTCCCAAGCATGTGCATACAGTACATCAGAAATTGATTGTTTGCACTGGTCTGCTAAGAATGTGCCTCAAGCAACTTAACTTATTTGAGTTTTTAACTGCAGGGTACTATACAAATTATAGAAAGTCTCCAAACAGTGCAGTGCCATAAGAGCGGGGTGTATCTAGTAGCATGTCTTTTGATGTCTGGGACTATTTGACTGAGACAGTTCATTGTCCATTAGAACCGCACCAGCCTCTGAGTTGATGCTGGATGTCTCTGCAGCCATTGTCATCTACAACAGTATCCACTGTGGCCAGCTTTACTCCTTGAAGCGTGTATTTCTGTTTGGACATCCAACCCCCCTCCTCAGATCCCATCAGGGAGCAGGCATACAGCAGCAGGAGACTACTGCTCTCCTTGAGGCAGGAGGTATCTGAGTTGGTCACCGTCCTTGTACCCTGCTGCCAAATGCTCTGTGCGCTGGCATGAGCATATGTCACTGGCACACTGGGCTCAGGTGGTTTTTATTTATTTATTTTCTTTTTTTTTTACGTTTTTTTCCTCTTGTCTTCCACTAACTTGGAACCTCCTTCCACAGCAGCCATCTGGTACCTCTTGCCTGGCCTCAGAGCTGCTTCCTGATGTACCCATGAGATTCAACACCATGGTGCCTCATCTGAGTCCCCACTGAGGTGGGGCCCGCCTGTTCAGCAACTCAGAAGGCATTGACCCAGAATCCGGTAGTGATGTGGGGGCTATGATCATTTTGGGACATAGGGATCAGGCTGGACTTAACCTGCCCAGTCGGCAGTTGTGTTCCCATTTTCTGGTCCTTCCCCGAGAGCACCCAGCAGGGCTTCATCAGGTACTAGCAAGTCTGAAGACTAATGTCCTTGTGCTTTTGTCATCAAGAATATGCCTTGTAATGTTGGCTGTACCGACATGTGGGGTCACATTGATGATAGACAGCATTGTCCTTCCATCCAGAGGAGAAGCGCGTCCTCTGAGACTAAGTTCTACTCTGCAAGCCCTCCATGCTCGAGGCCCTTACCGGGGTCACAGTCATTACAAGTGGCAGCACTTGCACCATTTCTGAATTCAATCTAAGCATATGTGATCATTGCTGGTTATGTGCCAGAATCAATAACTTCTTGCAAGTGAAAGATTCAGGTCAGTTCTTTGTGAAACTGTAACTTCAACACATTGGTGGGATTTCATTTTGAGGGCCCTTTAGAAAAAACGGGGGACATAGAAAATGTGTGAGACTCCCAGCAAATTCTGTGATGAGAAACTTCTCTTTATTTTAAGAGTAACCGATTATGGCAAAAAGTGCCAAATTGTGGAACACAGCTGTATTTCAACCATTTTTTACTGCAGATATTTGGAAATAATTTAAGTACCAAATTGAAGAAAAATCTAACGCAATAGAGAGGAATTGCCATGTGTCTTTGGGATAGACATCAGAGAATCACCTGCATCCTGAACTGACTGTGCCCTAAAGGACGTGGGCACCTGCATCTCCAAAAGCCCTGCAGCAGATTGCACACTTCCTGGTTTGCACTGGGCATGTGCTCCAAAACAGTATACTGCACACCAATGGAGCATTTTGTGTGGTGAGATTTAAACACCTTTTACAAAATCAACCTGCATTATGTGGTTGAACCAAAATAGTTTTACCAACCATTGTGGACTTATTTTGAAAGGTGGACACATTGCTAAGTTAAAAAAAAGTCTGCAGCAAGCCAGACTCGTATGATTATTAATAGCTTCCTTCTATTCCATGCCATTTCAGTAGCATGGTTCTTGGGGACATGTGACCCCATGTTCTTTTAGGACCTATAGCTGGTCCGGGCACCAACAAAACTGGCAGCACATTGGTCCAGTAACTCTGTTTCTTTTACTTTGGGAGTCCAGGACTCTTGGGGTGGGGGAAAACTACTGAGAGCCGTGCAATATGAAGGAAGATAAAGCCATATTACCCAATACTGTGATCTGGGGGACTAAAACTAATAACCCATGAAACAAAACTAAGATGTTAAGATTAAATTTCTGCATTCCCCAGGTGTACTCTCATTTAGAAATAAAAATAAATAAATAAAAATACTTCCTAATCGGGGTTTGTATAGTCACCCTTACAGTCTTCAAAAACCCTGGTAGGATGAGAATTCCATTTCTGCAAATGGCCCACTTCAAAAATCAGTCACTCAATTTCCTCAAAACTTGAAGCTGATACAGTAATTGCAGTACCTTAGACTTTTTATTGTACAGTTTTTTTGCCTAACAATTCTGAGAAATCAGAGATGACTTGAATATAAACAATATGAAATGGCCTGATTCAAAAGATGCAGTTTGCCTTCCAGTTGTTGGGGGACAGGACTACAACTCATGAATGGCAGAGCCTTGAGTGAGTTATGAAAGTCCTACCCCCTCACAGGTGATGATGGACTGTATATCTTAAAGGGGAAATGTCCACTTGCAAATGCCCCCACACTATAGCGTGGGGCAGCCCCGGATTAGGTTTTCTGCCTAAAATAAAAAGTTTATCTGATTGAGTCTGCCATCCCTCTCACCGGCATTTCATGACAAGTGGCACTTGGGACGCATTCCAGAGCCTCCCACGTCTGACATCAGAGCCAGTGATCAGCTGCGGAAGAGTGTATAGTGTTTAGCAGTACAGTATATGGAGCTATTATCAGTTCCGGTTTGGTCATTCATGTTCACTGTGTCACCGAAATCAAGTATAGACTGTCCAGCCCTCATGTGGAGACACATGTGCACAGCACTCCCCCCACCACCACCTTCTTTGCCACTCCAGACTCGCACTATCATCAAGCTTCCACCTGGTGGCAGACATTTGGCAGAAATGACAATTATCCTTCCCCGGGAGAGGAGAGCAGTTCATCAGACATTCAGAACTCTCCACCCCAGGATCGCTCTTGATCCCGGGTCACCAGTGTAGTGGGTGGTAACACTACCACTGTGCCACTGGGCCAACCCATATTCCCCCATTACCTTTAATGTATTATTGGCGCGCTCATTTAATAGCAGGCAGTGCCATGAGCTGTTTACTTTTACCGTCTTTACCCTGTTTCCCTTGTGACCTGTATTTTTCTCCCTATTTTAGTTTTACCATCATTCACATTAGCGACTGTGTTTAATTCGTCCCTGTGCCCTGGCCCCCTTCTCCTTTTCACTTCATGTTTAGTTTATCTGTTTCGATATTTGCCAGTTTATTCACTCTCCTAGAACCCTGGCTCCATTTTTATTTAAGTGCAGCCCCTCCCACCTGAATAGCGTCTGTTGGCTCTCAGTGTTTTAGATTTCATGCGAAGTAGGTCCCTCTTTTTTGACCATTTTCTCAGCCATGCATTCATTTTTTTTTTTTATGTCCTCAACCATGTGTAACACCACTAATGTGTTATCTAAATATTTTCATGAATTTTAGCAACCTTGGCACCTGGTAGGCAGTATACCTTTGCCCTCTCCTGCCTGTTTCTGCATATTGAGTCTGTAAAGCGTAGGATAGAGTCCCCCAGGAACAGGATATTTTTCCCTGGCTTGACTGGCTCCTTTTCTGCAACTTCCTCATCCAAAGATAACCTCTCCCTAGTGCTAGGTGTAGTATCTTTTTCATCTGTGCTTCCTCTTCACTTGAGGCAAGAACACTAAAGCAGGTAGCCTTCTGCCACTTTTACCCCTTCAGCGCTTTTTAGTCCCATCACTATTGTCCGGTCCTTATCATTTAGGTCGGAGTTGCATATTTCCCCTCTGAGGAATTATCCCCAGTAGGCTTGTTCTGAAGCTGCAGGACCTAGGGGCAGGCACAGATAACCCGGTGGGTAGTAAATTGAGAGGTCAGGGGGGTCACAAGTGGAGTGCCACATGGATCATTTCTAAGCCCAGCACTGTTTAATATGCCAAGTTCCTTAGTGCACAAAGTTCAGTTGTAAAGCATCTCCAAAGAATAGCTGTTTTCATCAGTGAAGACATTTGTCTGCATCTAGAACGAGAAAAGGAGTGTGACAACAGACATCTGGTTTGCATCTTGCTTTTACAGATGGGGAAAATCCAGGTGCCACTTTGCATTTAGTAACCAGCCTAACTAAGTTCATATGCCTGAAGGACAGAAGCCCTTTTGCAATTGTTTTAAGATAATGATGTGGCATTTTGACTCTTCTTAAATTTATGCCTTTATCCATCTGAACTGAATGTACTTAATTTTGCAGTATTTAAATAATGCTATCATGCCATTTGTTTTTTATTAACTCGCTGAAGAAAAGTTCTAGCTTCAAAAAGAGAAAAAAAAGACTTAATGCTGTGGTTTATGGCATATCACTTCCTGCATTTCTATTTACAGAGGATGTTTGGGGTCTTGAGGGATTGACAGCATCTGTTAAGTGGGCCAACTCGAGGGACATCATCCCATCTTTGGCTCGGAGTAGGGCAAACGCAATTAAGTATTTTAGTTTTGTTAACAGACACTCATAAATTTGAAAGATTTTGTCTGTTCGGCATTATAATTGTGCCATTTAGGGCCCACTGTTGCTTCCACAGTATATCTCCATGATCTGGAATGTTCAGCTGCATTATTATTGAAACCAAGTGCTTTGGGTGATCCTCTGCTAAAATTCCCAGTGGTTAGTGTTCCACTGTCATCATGAGGGTTCGGTTCATTCCAGACAGAGATATGGGACCACTGGCTCCATCAGATTTCCTTGTTAGCAATAAATCTCTGCTGTCACTATTGTTTTCAAAAAATATCATATACTTGAAAAGGAGCAACTGTTTATTCTTGCAGAATCAAACTCTTGTCAGTGTTGCAACTAAGAAGCTATTAATAACAAGTAATGTGAGAGAATATCGGAAAGGTGAGAGCAGGCAGCCAGATCCTCCTAAGTGCCTCATGAATGCTTCTGCTGCTTCAGATTCTAATCTTGATTCTGTATACGTTATTCTGTTGAATTTGCAATGCATATCTAAGGAATCCTAAAATACTGAAAAAAAAAAATATATAAAAATTTAGTATTACACCCCGCAGACCAACTGTGAGTCAACGCACTCATACGTTCCCAATCACTTTATACTATTCTCTTGCATCTCATGTTTGCCCTAATGGTCATATCCGTAGGAAGCACTTTACTGGTTTTCATTTATCCCACTCTGCATCAAGCTCAACCTCACAGTTAGCTCTGTAAGGGTATCAATTTTCTTTTCCAGCGTTTCAGTTTATAATGTTATGAAGAAGGTGAGATTGATATGGTTACGGAAGTTCTTAATAATAAAAAAAAAAAAAAAAACTCCATTGCACCTGTCTTGCTAGTGTCTTTATATTGTTACACTTACAGGCTCCATCCAGTGTCCCAGTTCTCATTCTATAGCTACAGTATGTGTTGATTTTGAACTCTACCGTTTTTTAGAGAAAATAAAATGTTTAGAGACATAATGAACATTTGCATTCATAGTATTCTCCTCTGTGATTATAAATAACGGATGATGGGGGATATAGAATGGTGCTGGTGGCAGGTTCTTGAGAAGTCGTTGCTGAGCTAACCTTTACTGTGGAAACCATGTCTTTTGAGTCTGCAGCATTCCCACCAGCTGTTACCTATTTTTCTCAGTCTTCCACACAAATGCTTTTACAGTACTGATAATGTAATCCAAATTTCCTTTTCTCTTTCTGCCTTGTCCGGAAGCCTCTCAACCACCATGGTGTGGTTATCAGGAGAGATTTCTGATTCCATTTTCTCCCCAGTACCCAACCATTGAGACTAATAACAACACTAACAATAATAGTAAAAAAAAAAAAAGTCCATTAAAAAGTTATTTATAGACATAGAGATACGAGTGGGTGGTTTAGTATGGCCACCCAGTTTCTCCATTTGTGAAGAGGGGGTTGACATGATGCTTCCTCACCTCCTCAAGCCACTTGACCCCCTCAGATCTAGGGCAGGAAAAGTGGGACTTCAAGCTGCTGCTATGCCTTCTGGGCCAGCCCCAAACATACCATCTTTAGAGACAACATGAATTAATTTATAGCGGCAAGCAAAGTGAATTCATGGGGTCCCTGGCAGTCTGGATAAGACTTTGAGTATTCATGTTTCCCAGAGGACTATGCCCTACACCCATCCTGGTTGCAAAAAAATTGTGAGGACCCCCCCCCCCAACTGATGATGCCTGCTGAGTAGTTCCTGGTACTACAGCCTAATTTCTCAAGACCAGGGAACCTGAATTTTAACCCTCTTGTTCATAACTCAGTATTTTACTACCAAGTCAAAGGATCAGCTACTAGGAAATCACTGTATTCGGTGCTCCAGGGAGGATTTTACTGAGTGTTGTACTCACATTTTTAAAATGAGGCGAGTATACTTAAATTTGGATGCATACAATTTCTTGGTTGAGTATGTTTTTGGTAATATATTTTTGTGATTATGTACTCATCCAAATTTGGTTTCACTCTTCTCTAAAACTGGTGAGGTTTTAGTGTGGCAGGCAGTATGGAGCACAGAATCAGTGGGGAGCTAGACAGTGGCAGGAACTCTGGGGTTCTACTCCCATGAGTTGCACTCTGGAGGACTTGGCACTATCCGGTAAATAGGAGATTTCTGGAGCTCCAGGTACAGTTGGTAGCAGCCTAGGAAGAGGGAGCCATTCTGTGTCACCAGCTAGGCTGGTACCCACAGGCACACCCCCGCTCTCCCTGAAGCCCATTGGCATGGTGGCTGGAGAGTGGTAGGGAGGGGTGGCAGGGGCAGTGGCAAGAAAGTCGTCCAAACTTACCAAGTCTTAGTGCAGATCGCTGTGCACCACTGGAGGAGGAGGTGCAAGTGCCTGACTTTTTGGTGGGGGAAGGACTGAGTTGGTAGGGAATGGTGAACAGGATGACATGGTGGAACCCAGGTGAGTGAACAGGAAGGAGTATCTTAGTAGTAGAGGACTCTGTTATTAGAATGGTGAAGGTGAGAGGAAGGGGGGGGACAGATTGCAGGCACATGTCCTCCTGTGGGGGGTTAGGAGGACTGGAAATGACAGAGTAGGGACAGAGAAGATAGAGGAATGGTAATTGGTGTTTGATGGGATGGTGTCTGGAGGAGGGGTACCATATTGTGGAAGACGGGGGACTTATGGGACAGGAGGCTTTTCAAGGGTGACAGCCTTCACCTGACGAGAGGAGGTCAGTGCATGTTGGCAGAAGTTGGTCTGCTTAGGTGGGCATTTAAAGTGAGTGGTGCGGAGAAAGAGACTGGGAGGAACACATGGGATGGAGAACAAAAGACTAACCTAGCTAGGACTCCCCTAAAATGGAGACTAGCAGCAGTGGGATGGAAGCAGCAAAGCAGGAGTCCATTATAAGTTAAGAAAGGGTACAGGGAGGAGGGCTCGATGCATACCAGGAGCAGGAAAACTAGGAGATTAAGGAGAGAAGGGGAAGGCAAAGGGAGATGACTTGATGAGAAGTGGAAAGGTAAAGGCACAAGGTGGAAGGCATGCTGCTTAAATTCCAGGAGTCTAGGAAACAAAATTAGTGAGCTCTAGACAGTGGTGGCAGATGCAGGATTAGCACTCGTAGCCATTGCAGAAATATGGGCCACTGGAATGAACGACTGCGATCTGGCAGTACTGGGGAAACACTATGTATAGAAGAGATTGGGGTAAGGTAAGAGAAAGTGGTGTAGCCCTCCTATGTCAAAAAAAGGCATAAAAGTGGTAGATGGGTTGGATCCATTGGGGAGGGGCTGGGAGACGGATTCACTGTGGGTACAGCTCAAGACCGCATCGGATAAGAAATTCCACATTGGAGTGGTCTGTAGACAGCTGGGACAGAGAGATGAGGGTCATACGGAACTAAGGACAGAAACTAACATGGAGGCCACAAAGGGGGAAGATAGTGGTGGTAATGGATCTTAGTCTACCATAGAAACATAGAATTTGGCAGCAAATAATGGCTGCTTGTCCCACCCAGTCTACTCATTTTTTTTCTGCCTATATTGTCACCACAGACCCTACTTAATCTCTGGCTTCCCACTAAGATTCCCTTGTACCTATCCTATGCATGCTTGAAGACCACCACTGTTTTCGCCTCCACCACTTCCACTGGAAAATTGTTCCAGGGATCCACCACTCTTTGAGTGAAGACCTACTTACTCGCAACTCTTTTGAATTTACCCCCTTCCAGCTTCAGTACATGTCCCCTTGTTCTCGTGCATCTTTTCCTCTGAAAAATACTCCCTCCCTGCCAGACATAGATCAGGACCTTCCAGCAACTAAGAGCACCAGAAGTCTGGTCATGCTAGAGAAATTACATGATTGCCTGCTGGTGCAGCTGTTCAGGGAAACCCATGAGATGGCTGCCAGTCTTGACGTAGTGCTCATCAAAGCGGAAATGGTAGATGGAGTGGGTTGTGGAATCAATGGGGTCCAGTGACCATAACACCATATGGTTTAAGTTAGCCCTACTATAACACCATATGGTTTGTTAGCCCTGGGTATCAGTATGCCCTCTTCAGAGGCTGGGGTTCTGGATTTCAAGCAAGCAGACTTTGACCCATGGTGGGACAAATCAGTTTGTGAAATGGTGGTTACTTTGGCCACTAGTTTTCAAATTTTGGTAGCCAAATCAATATTTTTAGTGGCCATCATTTTTAAGGGAACAAAGGTCACTTCATGGGCAGGTTGTCAGCTGGCTGATAACTTTTCAAAATCTGGTAGGCGAACCAATTTCTTTTTGTGGTTATTGGACACCTGGCAACCTAACTTGTCCCACCGTGCTTTGACCAGATGAGGGAATTAATCAAGGGTAATTCACTGGAGTGGACAAAATCAAGGTGGGGGGGAGAGAGATGATGAGTAATTAAAGGGGCCATTCTTGAAGCAACAATGTCATGCTTGAGAATGGTTACCAAGGGAGACAGTGAGAGTCATAAAAAGGACCTTCACAGGCTACAAGGATCAATAGCAGAGAAGGAATGGAGCAAATGCAAGGTATACTGTAGATGAGGTAGGCCAACAAAAAACAGCCAGTGACTCAGAGCTGCATATTGCACAGGGGAAATCAGTTCTTCAGGTGCATTTGGGGGGGGGGAGGAAGATGAGAGGGAATTGTAAGGCTGATAAGAGGATAATAGAAATGTACAGACAGCAGGTAGCCATTCTTTAAAATGAAATATGGCTCTGTATAGGGAGCTGTACAGGAAAACTACTGCTTGGCTGGGCTAGCCTGATGGTAGCCATTCTTAACGACTGCATCTGCTTAGTATTCATAGTGAAGCATAGGCAGCCTTTGCCAGAAAGTGGCATAAAGGCTGCTAGAAGGGGATACCAGAAATACTGCAGGTGTTGTTTTTTTACAGGGGAAAAAGTTACAAAAGGGCTTACAACTCTGAAAACAAAAAAGGATCAAGGCTGGATCGGATGCGCCCCAGGATGCTCGATGAACTGGCCTCCAAACTGGCTGAACCCCTAGCAGAGTTATTTAATAGCTCACTACAGTCAGGGGTGGTTCCAAGAGATTGGAGGGTAGCAGGCATGGCTCTGTTCCACAAGGGAGTGGACAAGGAGTAATTTTGTAACTGCAGTCCCATGCTTACCTACATTGTAGTTAAACTGAGGGGGACAGTAGTCTTGGAGGACCTAGTAGACTGCCTGGAAAGAGATGTGTTCCAGGATAGAAAGTGGTATGGGTTTGTGGCAGGGAGGTCTTTCTCAGACCAACCTGACATTATTCATTGACTCAGTAACAAGGGCAGTGGATAAGGGACAAGCAGTGGATTTACCCTACTTCAGCTTCATCCAGACGTTCGACTTTATACCACACAGAAAGTTGCTGAGGAAGTTAGAGGATCTGGGAGCAATGAAGAACCTAGCTAGATGGGTGGGAAGTTGGCTGGGAGGGGGACAGCAGAGGATGGTAGAAAATGGGATCAAATTGGGTGGAGAGTAAGGTTGCAGATAGGGTCAATCCTGGGATCAGTTCTTTTCAATAAGTTCATCAGTGATGTAGGTTAAGGAATATAGGGCAAGATGTGTCTCTTTGCAGATGACACTAAGCTGTTAGTCAGAGTAGACAGCCAAGAGGGTGTAAGGGAGTTGCAGAGGGACCTGCAGAGGTTAGAGAGATGGTCTTAGGTTCGGCAGTTATAATTCTCCCCTCTCCTCCAGTGTGTACAGCCCAAGCTCTCCCAGTCTCGCCTCATAGGGCCCCCCCCCCATGCCCTGAATCATCCTGGTCACTGTCCTCTGGACCCTCTCCAGCAGTGCTATGTCCTTCTTCAGATGAGGTCTCCAGAACTGTACTCGAGTTGCGGCCTGACCAAGGCATTATATATTGGGAGGATCACCTCGCTCCACCTGGACATAATTCCCCAGGCTATACAGTCCAGTATCCTGTTTGCTTTGGCTGCGGTTCTTCTACAGTTTTCGGAGTTATTAATTTTGACATCTACCACACCCCTAGATCCTTCTCGCCCAATATGGCTTGCAGTGTGACCTCTTCCCCGGATGTATACATGGTCCGGGTTTCTGACCCCCAAATGAAGTACCTTACATTTCCCAGCATTAAACTTTAATCCCCACCTCCTTGACCATCCCTCCAGGGTATCCAGGTCCCCCTGGATGTCTCTTTCGCTTCTTCCCTATCCACCAGTGCTCCCAGTTTGGAGTCAACCACAAAAAGACTTCGCCTACTCCTAACCCCCCTCCCTACATCTGAGACATAGGCATTGAACAGGAGTGGCCCCAATACTGAACCTTGGGGGACCCAACTGATTACCTTCCTGGGGGAGGAGACTATCCCACCAACCATTACCCTTTGTATTCACCCTGAAAGCCAATTTTCCACCCACTTGAGCACCTGTCCTCCCACCCCATCTCCCCCAGCTTTGCTATCAGTCCATTATGGAGTACCAAATCAAACACCTTGTTGAAATCCAGGTATAGGACGTCCACCGGCCTATTGTCTGTCCAGGACCCCCATCACCCAGTCACAAAACTCTATGTTGTTGGACTGACACGATCTCCCCAGGACGAAGCCATACTGTGTGTCATCCTGGTGCCCTAACCTTTCCAGCTGCCTCCCAAGTCTCTCCTTGATAATGCCCTCCATTGCTTTGCCTACCACAGACGTTAGGCTGACAGGCCTATAATTCCCCATCTCCTCTCTAGACCCCCCCTTTTGTGAATAGGCACTACATAAGCCACTCTCCAGCCTTGGGGCACCCATCCTGTCTGCAGAGAGATGTTAGATTGTAGCTAGTGGAGCTGCCAGCTCCTCCGCCATTTCCTTCATAACCCGCGGATGTAGCCCGTCCAGTCCTGGTGCCTTATCAGTTTTTAGCTGCCGAAGGGCCTCCCCTCACCCTTTCCACTGTGATTTCTCCCCCCCCCCCCCAAGTCCTCCACCTCATGCAACCGCCCCACCCCTTCAGGGTCTGGCCCAGCCTGTACCCTAGCCTCTTTCAGTCCTCTGGTCTCAGACTGGCCCTTCGATCTTCTTGGTTCCTCTTCCCTCCCATCATGCTATAGGGATCCACTGACTCCCTCTGTAAAGATTGAGGCAAAGTACTGTTTAGCACCTCAGCCTGTTCCCCTGCTTCCTGAGCCCATTCCCCAGTCTTAATCCTACTGAACTGTGTCCTCGCTTTTCTCTCTTATGTATCTATAGAATCCCTTCCCCGGATATCCCTAGCCAGGTTTTGCTCCATCGCTGCCTTGGCTCCCCTCACCACTCTGGTGACCCTCCTGGCCATCAGTTCATACTCTCCTCGCTCCTTATCCCCCCCCCTTGAGCATTTAAAACGCGTGTAGGCAGCCTTTTGTTCCCTCACCACCTCTTTCACCTCCCTGGTCCACCAACATGGCTTGCTGGTTCTGCCATGGTTTTATCAATGAAAACGATATCACCATTTTTACATCAGTTTTGCTACTTTGTATTCACTCTTTGAATTGTCAGATTTTTTTGACGGTGTGACATAAGCGTAAGTAGAATTCCTGAGATAGCTATTTTGTGCCCCATATTTTTATATTTGAGCTAAGTCAAGTAACTGAACAGATGCCATTTTCATGTGATTTGCCTGTATTGTTAATACCAGCATGCAGAATGTCCACAGTTTGTTCAGGTAGTTTTATCATGTTCAAAACACCTGCCACGTTTTTAATTTTCTCTGGCAGTTTTACAAATGTGGGAATCTGTGAATCTAATGACAGAATCACCAATGACCAGTCTCTCGGCGAGTACAAACTTAGTAAGAGGGGCTGGGTCACCCAAGTTATCATTTACAACTTGAACATCCAGTGCTGAATATCTGTTATAAGTGGGAATTTGTGTCAGAGCCACAGGGGATTTTTGAATTGAATTTTGCACTGGGGCTGGTGTAGATTTTTGTTTTATCCTATGTTATCTTAGTCCAGGCTGCATCTTATATTGAGCCCTCACCCCTGCCTTTTTATTCTTTATTTTTTTGCTGTCTTTCGGATTCTGTAGAGTCCGTACTCTTATCATTATTGTGTTCTGTTCTCTTTCTTTTTGTTAGATTCATCTTTAGATGTGATTGCTCAGTGTTCACTGATTGAACAAATCTTTAAATATTAACAATATTTTTTTGCTTGTGTTAGCTCACCAATTAATTTACATCTGAGCATATTTTTTAAACAGTAAACAGAGCCAGAAATTGCAAAGCCAATATAACAAACCTGAGTAATCCTCGTCCCTTTGATCATGCTGGCATGTGGATCAGCGCAGTTCTGTTAACAAGCTTGTGGAGGTCAAAAGACATTTCAAGGTCAACTCCATGTATTACAGATTGTCACCTTTTTTAAGAAACCCAAATAGCTTTCTACAGTCTGGAAAACTGCTAGAAAAAGAGGGCTCGCAAGGTGCTGTGTGCACTTTTACCCTGAAGTGCTATTTCAAATTCGGTAACAAACAGTTCTCTGCTCTGTAGAGGTGGGTCAGCACCAGTAAAAGTAAGGAAACCAAACTGGTCTAACCTTAATATATTCGATTCCCGATAATGAGATAAAGTCAGCCAAAACTACTACTCCTTGTGTATTCATCCCTACTTATGGAGTAGGGATGGGTATGATGGAGCTAGAGTCCCTTCTGACCTTTAATTTCTCTATTAAAGAGTCATTGTAATTGATGGGTATCACTGGTGTCAAGCCTCATGTCTCCACCCTATCAATACACCCCCTTACCCATCCCTGTTCAGATGGCAAAACTTTGGTCTGTCCAGGGTAATCGCTCACCAGCTAGGGTCCTGCTGTATGAAGCTTTTCCCTATGTGGTTGCGATTCACCATCAGCACTGAGCAGGGCAAGGCCTGTGAGGCAGACGGGCAGGCCAGACCGCTGGCCAAGGTTATCGGGGTAAACATGCAATAGAGAGGAGATCAGAGAAGAGCGCAATAGCTAGAATACAAATATCACATAAAAAAAGGTAGATTACGTGTAGTAATTTGCATTGAATTCTTTATACTTGAGAACTAGTATTTAAAGACTAGAAGCATGTGAGAAAAGATACATTTTTAGCTGAGATTTGAAACATTATAGTGAGTCCAGTACACAGAGACAGACAGGAGTGTTATTCCAAACAGAAAGTTCAGCAAAGAAAAAGAAACGTTCTGGGGTTAATGGTTTTGCATTGTGAAACAGTAAGTGTCAGATGAGGGTCATGATCAAGGCGAAAGTAAAGGTGTATAATATCCAGTAAGTAATAAGATGAATTATCATGACCAATTTGAAATACCATAAGTGCATTTTTATACTGAATCGAGAATTTGATAAGACAACCTATGTAGATCTTTGAGAATGGGGTGATATGATTGTATTTTGTAATATATGAGAGGAGAAGCAGTAGACAGCAGCATTCTGGAGTCCCATTGTATAATTTTTAGAGATCTGGGAGTGTGTAAGCCTTAAGCTGGGAGTTGTAGTTAACATGTAATATTATATCACCACATTACATTCCCTCCTCCTTCTCTTCCTCGAGAGGAAAACATTTTTTTTTTAACTTACCCAGCTTACCCTCTGTCCAGGTTCTGGTTCAGGACCATGCTGTTGATGCCACATACTTAGGTTTCCCCACTGATCCCAACTTCTGAATTAGTCCTTGTACAGAGGCCTCCTTTTCAACACCAGGTTACTCAGGGTTTGAACTTGTAACCTTCACGCTCCCAACCCAGGACTTTACCCCCAAGCTGTAAGAGCAGCCGAGCTAGTAGAAGATCAGATCACTATATACTGTAGTCTGAGTGCGCCTTTCCTTCCTTTTAGTACATCGCCCCATCACAATTGTTAATGTTTCAGTTCCTGGTGTTACCGAGTATATCACAGTGCAGTACACAACAGTCAGTATGAGGGGGAAAAAGGGTATCCCAATCAACTCAGATATATTTTATACTGTTTCTTTCGTAATAAATAAAGGCAGCACTTTAATGTTTCAAGTGAAAACTGTCCTCGGCATCTAAAACCAGTAGCAAGTCAAATACATAAAGGGGTGTCTAAAGAGGAGATGGGGAATTGTAGGCCTGTTGGCCTAACATCTGTGGTAGGCAAGGTAATGGAGGGCATTATGAAGGAGAGGCTCGGGAGGCAGCTGGAAAGGTTAGGGCACCTGGATGACAAGCAGTACGGTTTCGTCTCGGTGAGATCGTATCAGACCAACCTCATAGATTTTTATGATTGGGTAACGGGGACCCTGGACCGACATAGGCCGGTGGACATCCTGTACCTGGATTTCAATAAGGTGTTTGATTTGGTACCTCACAGTGGGCTGCTTTCAAAGTTGGGGGGGAGGGCAGTTGCTCAGATGGGTAGAAAATTGGCCAGCGAGGTGAATACAGTTTAGTCTCCTCCCCCATGAAGGTCAATAGTGGGGTCCCCCAAGGGTCAGTGTTAGGAGTAGGATGAGTCTCTTTGCGGATGACTCAATACTGGGAGCACTGTTGGACGGAGACGAAGCAAGAAAGACAGACCAGAGGGACTTGGATACCCTGGAGGGGTGGTCAAAGAGGTGGGGACTGAGTTTTAATGCAGGGAAGTGTGGGATGATTCATCCGGGGCCAGAAACCCGGGTCCTGTATACACCCTGGGGGTCTCACTGCAAGCCACATCGAGCGAGAGGGACCTAGAAGTGGTGGTAGATGTCAGAATGAATAATACTGAAAATTGCAGAAGAACTGCTGCAAAAGCAAACAGGAATACTGGGCTGCATAGCCAGGGGGATTACATCCAGGAGGAGGGAGGTGATCCTACCTCTGTATAACACCCTGGTTAGACCTCATCTCAAGTACTGTGTGCAATTCTGGAGACCTCCTCTCAAGAAGGACATAGCACTGCTGGAGAGGGGTCCAGAGGAGAGCAACCATGATGATTCTGGGCATGGTGGGGGGGCCCCTATGAAGAAAGGCTGGATGTACTTGGGCTGTACTCGCTGGAGGAATGGAGAGATGGGGTCTTCAAATATGTAAAAAGAATGAACAAGGGCAGAGACAAAGAGATGTTCAGACTAAAGAAGGGGGGAACAACCAGGGGGCATGAGTGAAAGCTGGAGGGGGGAATTTACAGGGGCAACGCAGGAGACATTACTTCACTGAGAGGGTGGTGGAGCCATGGAATGCACTGCCCGGAGGTGTGGTGGAGGAGGGCACAGTGGAGGGCTTCAAGAAGGGATGGGACCGGTACTAAGGAAAACTGAAGCCAAAGATGACCCTCTCTGGGCCTGGGGGGGAATGGAAAAGTGAGCACCCATTAGGAGGCTGGCTACTGAGCAGACACGATGGACCATCAGGCCTATTCTGCTGGCTTTTAGTATGTTATTGTGTTAGTATGTAAATAAATGCAAAGAAACCTCCTATCCCGATCTACCAGCTGTGCCTTATCCTGTGGAAGGTTTGTGACCAGCAACAACAACCAAACAAAAAAGAACATTAACACTTACAGTACATATACATTTTTTCTGATGTATGTGAGAAGATTCAGCGCATGGTGCTTGTGTATTTGAATCTGTCCATTTATTTCCAGATGTTGGAGAAGAATCCCAGTAAGGATAAGCAGAAAATAAATCGCCATCATTGGTTAAAAAAAACAAAAAACTAACAGGTTGTATTTATTCAAAACAAGTACACCCTGTAATAACTGACAGTCGAGTGAGTAGAGGATTAGCCCTTCAGTGTCAGTAAGCAGTGATTATGTCAGAAAACCAAGGTGAGTTTATTAGATTAAAACTGGTTTCTGCCTCAAGGAGTGCTGTCTGCCAAGTTATTCTTGGGCACTGTTCACTGCGTGTAATTTGTATAGTCTTCAAAGTGATATCTACTGAACAAGCCCAATTTTTCCAACTTCAGTATTGGGTGAAAATACTGTTCAGATTATAAATTTAAGGGTGCAAGGTGGATAATCTTTAAAATTACCTTAGTAGGGAATCTCTTAAAAAAAAAAAAAAAAAAATAGTATTTGGGTGTGGCCCCCCACCCGGCCAGGGTCATGACCTGGGGTGGAGTCTGCCAAGCTTATTACCGTATATTTAATAGCAAACCATACTAAAGAGGCATGACATCTGGTGCATTTCGGGGTGTAACACGTAATATAGAATAAGTAAGCAATAATAATGCTGAAGGAGTCATCTGGCTAGCATCCAAGTTGATATGGGGTGGACCAAAGGTGTCCATCATCATGGAGGGAATAATGGTTGACACAGTGGTGTGTGTTGGGCTCAAATTGAAGAACTCTATAGCTAAAGCACCCAGCTGGTTTAGCACTGACATTGTCTAAGCAGTAGGGGAAAAGATGTCGGCCTACAAGAAATTCAAGAGGAGCCAGAGGGAGGAAGACTGGGAAGAGTACCTTATATGGCTAAAGTAGCAGGCAAGGTAGTCTGGTGAAGTAAAGCTCAGAAGGAACAGTCTTTTGTCACTACAGTAAAAACCCAGTGTACCCGAATGTTATGGGGGACATAAAATCTATTCTGATAAACATAGTTTAATGGAGTTCCTATACTTAACACAGTACAGTACTAAGATCCAGGCTCTTAATTCTTTCTTTCACTGAAGTGCTGCTGAAGTTAATACCCTAAGGAGAGCTAGGAGAGAGACTTTTACTGTGGTTACACAGCAGCCGCACCTCACTTTTACTCCGCAGCGCTGCAACTTGCACTGTAAGCTTTTCGTTTGCACTCCCGAGCCTGATGCATCACAGATCGTGCTGAAAGGAGTGTCTTTAGATGCGTGGGTGGGGTTAAAAATAATGACATCCTCATCCTGGACATAGAGGGACACAGGGGGTCGGGCGCATTGGTAATTTATACTGCGAGGTAATGCGCTTTATCCAGTTTGCATCCCCCACAATTTCATTGGTTTGAAAACTGGCACTGTGGAACATTTATGGCGATGTGGGGAGTGTCCACAGTACCGACTTTGCAGCGCATCAACCGGAGCGCATCTGTTGTTGTGCTGCAAAGCCGGTGGTGTAAACAGGGTATTTGTTTTGTTCAGTGAGGAGTGAAAGACCTTCTAAATGCTGCCGTATGTAAGCATGCTTGTGACCAGGAATACTGTACCATGGTTATAACCTTGGGGAGACCGAGAGAGAGAGAGAGAGAGAGAGAGAGAGAGAGGCAATTACTGCATTGAAATAACTCTGCCCTTAGAAATGGTATCAGGATAAAGGAGAGAGGGAGAGCATGAGCACAGAAACTTTGCAACTTGCTCATTTCGAACTTCAGTGCTGCAGCAGATTTGGCACGGAAGAGACCCCAAATGATGCCACATGCATGCACGTTTGTGTACGGGAATACTGTGCTGTACCACTCTTGTGACTGGGGACAGAGACAGAGAGACAAAGCAGGAGCACAGCAACGGGTTCAGCAGGGGAAACTGCTGCAGTGAAATAACAGTGACTTCAGTGATACAGGAGGTTCAGTTTACTTCACAAGGTACAGGATGGGGTTTGCCATTTCTTATGTTACACTTATGGTACAAATCCAAGCAAACACTCCTGGTGCAAGTAAGGGCAAGATGCCGCACTTCAAAAAAATATACAAAAACAACAAATGTAAGGTGCGCAAAAGAAGCAGGCAAATGCCAAGATATATATGCCCCCTTGAGGAAGGATTAGTGTACTCCAAAGCGCCAGGGAGTTTGTGTTGTCATTTTGTGTTCACCCGACTCCAATAAATGTTGCACTTATAACATATATGTCTTGGCATTATCCTGCTTCTTTTGTGCGCCTTATATTTGTTGATTATTTCACACTAGTCTGGGGGTTTCAAAGACTGACACTGAAAAGAAAAGACAGGCTGTACTATGCCCTGAGCATGTGTAAAAGTTTAACAATGGGGTATAAGAATTACCAAACACATAATGAGCCTGCTAATGACCAGTTTAAGGCAAGTGCTAATCACGCTGTCAGCACGGTTCAGCTGTTAAGGCTGAAAAATCAGGTTAGGTGTGGGGGACAAGACTCTGATTCGGAAAACTGAGAGTTTTGGAAAACCAGGGTTCAGATAGCCAGGGTTTTACTGTATATTAGTGAGAAAAGGGATAAAAAGATGGGGTTCTTAGGTTCAGGAAAGGGAATGGGTGGGTGGAGGAGAATGGTGGCAAAACAGAGGTACTTAATAGGTACTTAATGAGTACTTCTGTTCCGTCTTCACCAGAGAGAGACGGACCAGTGCCTCTAGGAGAAAGGGGGGGGCAAGTGTAGCAAGTGTTTTGATAGAGGTGGACAGAGTGAAAACAGGTTTGCTATCTTTGAGGGTAAGATAAGTCCCCAGGCCCAGATTGCATACACCCAGGGGTATTGAGGGAGCTGGCGGGGGAACTTGCAGATCCCTTGGCAGACCTGTTGAATAAGTCACTGGAATTGGCTGTGATACCACAGAAATGAAGAAAGGTACATGTAATGTCACTCCATACGAGTGGCCCCAAGGATGACCCAGGGAAATACAAACCGGTCAGTCTAACCTCAGTGGTATGTAAGCACATGGAGACCATACTTAAGGAAATATTAGTAAAGTACCTGGAAGAGAAGGATCTCCAGGATGAGAGACAGCATTGGTTTGTGGGATCATGTCAAACAAATCTGATTGATTGATTTCTTTAACTGGGTTACTAAAACAGTGGACAGGGTCCAAGTGGTGGACATCCTTAACCTGGACGTCAGCGAGGCATTTGACTCTATACAACACAAGAAGTTGATCAGGAAGTTGGCAGATCTGGAGATTGTAAAGAAATTGACCAGGTTAGTAGAAAGCCGGCTGAGGAGTAGGACCCAGAGTGTGATGGTGGCAGGGATGTGATGGTGGCAGGGAATTCTCCAGCATCAGGGATGTCACCAGTGGGGTCCCACAGGGCTCAGTGCTCAGAACAGTGCTGTTCAATGTTTATATCAGTGATATTGGAGATGGCATTAAGGGCAAAATTTGTCTATTCGCTGACGACACCAAGCTCTGTGGGAGGGTGGCCACAGTAGAAGGTTATAAGACCTAAAGGAGGATTTGAAAAAGCTCCAGAGGTGGTCTGGAATTTGGCAGCTTGGGTTCAGTGCAAAGTTATGCACATTGGAGCCAGTAACCCAAGGACTGAATACAGCCAGAGAGGAGTCTGGATTTCAACATCAGGGGAGGAGAAGGACCTAGGAATGATAACTAATGATTTAAAGTACTCTACACAACGTAGGAGGGCAGCAGCAAAGGCAGATAAAATGTTGGGCTGTATTGCCAAAGTGATCAGCAGTAGGTGAGAGGAGGTGATACTGCCATTGTACTGGTCATTAGTGTGATCGCATTTGGAATACAGTGTGCAGTTCCAGTGCCCGTACCTTAAAAGGACATAAAACTGCTGGAGACAGTCCAAAAGAGGGCCACAATAATAATAATTATGGGTTAGCAGGGTAGGGCGTACGAGGAAAGGTTGATGGCACTGAACATCTATTCCCTGGAAGAGAGGGGGGGAAGAGAGAGAGAGACGAGACATGATTGAGACCTTTCAAAGAAAAAGCCCCCTCAGTCTTTTATTGTTTCCCTGTGTAGTTCGTAGACATGCACAGTGATTGCCCCTACATCACCCTCCTAATTTTATCAGTATTTAAATATAAATTGCATCGAAGCAAAGGTCAGGAAGCATAGGAAAACCAGGAGCAATTATAAAATTTGCAAGTAGCATTTTATTATTATCAATAAAATAAAATTGTGCAGGATAGCTTTTATACAGGCAGATTCTGTGAAGAGGCTAGAGGTACCTGAGCCTGACATATTTTGTGTCCGCACCTCTAGCTGCAGGAGCATTGTTAATGGAGACTTTTCAGGTCAAGGAAGGGAATAAGATGCCTGTGAATGAGTAGCTCCTCTTTCAGGTGGTCCCAGTGCTAATGTTGCGTTTCTTGAAGCTTCATAACCCTCCTGGTATAGGAACTCTGTCAGTCCCGTCTTGCAGAGGTAGTTTGAGTTAAGTTCCAAACTTCAGGATAAGGACTGAGGCAAAAAGGAACAGGTAGGCACAGTGGAGCGAGAGGCCAGCTATAAAAATAGCAGTAGTGTAGTGGAGGAGGAATAGAAAGCAAAAAAAAAAAAATGTATCCTTTTGGGCATAGTTTCCTGTCTTGCACACACATTCCAGGAGACTAGTAAAGACCATCTCATGACATAAAAGGTCATATTTTGCTTTTTAAACACAGTCTTCTAACTTGGTGCATTTACTATAAAAAGACTGCAGCATGCAGATGTTCAAGCCTTCTCTCCCCAGCGGGCCCTCCGACACCAGAGTCCATTCCCGAATCGCTGGCATTGTAGCAGTGAATCTTTTTGCTGCGCCGGCTGGCTGGCAAAAAATCAGTTTCTAATAATACCGCCACACATTTATTTGATTTTTACAAAAATTTTACAGTTACAACTATTCACAAGGACTAGTTATAATACATTATGAAGTTTACAAAATTTGTTACACTCACACAAATTACAAAAGAAGAAAAACATACCAGTTATACAGTTACATCCAGCATTGTGTTATCAACAATGTATTAACACATCTCTTAAGTTGCATCGTACAAAAAATGATTTTTCATATTTCCTCATTCTTGGCTTCGTTCTTGGCCTAGGTGTTTCCCACACTTTTTGGGTTCTCAGTTTATACTCCAAGCTTTCATTTTTTTTTTTTTAATTAGGGGAATGCAGTCCGTGATTTGGTACATAAATCTCAGAAAAATGCCCTTGACAGCCTCTCCCTTCTCTGGTCCAGTTGGTCACCCCTACAGCTAACCAGCGTATCTCCGTACTTAACCTCAGACCCAAGAATAATCCTGCTTGCCCTTTTTTTGCAGTTTTTCAATGTCCTCAGACTCTGCCACGGTTAACACATCTTCCCAAACAGCCGCCTCATACTCAGAAACTGGTCTGGTGACAGTGGGGGGAAAAAATAACAGCAAATCGGATTGGCTTAATTCTGCTCTTCTAAGGATTAGCAAAAAATACAAGCAGGTTTTAGCCTTTTTTTTTTTTTGTTTGTTTGTTTTTTTTTTGTTTTACAGTGCTTTCCACATATCAGGACAACACAAAATTCCCCTGAAGATGGAAACCCAACAACTTTGTTTTCCACAACTATCATGTCCTGGTTACCAAAGGATAAAGCCAGCATAGTTCATTTTGTATGTTTACCAAAACGGAGTTCTATGGTCCTAACATGATTTATCTCCATTTTATTTTTCTTTGACCATTCCTCAATCCTCTGAAGGACCCCCTGCATTATGCTGTTGGCATTTTTGTCCAACACGTCAGTGATTGTAGTGTCATTGACGTGCTTGACTCAAAGGCCAACAGTACTCAGGTCATTTATCATCTACAGGAACAGGAGGGGACCCAGTTTTGTTCCTTCTGAGACACTCCCACTTGTAGTGTCTCTGCTTAACTTTACCCCGTTTACTTCCACCCTTTGGGACCTCCCCTGCAAAAAATCATGCACCCAACTGATAAGACAACTAGGAATATCGTATCGCCTCATTTTCTGTAACAAGATTTCATGATCTGTAAGATCAAAGACTTTACGGTAATCTACAAGCACAGCCCTCGCATTATCACAATTGTCCTAAGATTGCATACAAACCTCCCAACAATTTTGTAACAGCAATGGTGGTAGAACACCCTTCTTGTGAGCCAAACTGGTTTGGGCATGTTTTAACCTGGCCTCAAGCCATTAACCATCTATAGATAAAAATCATTATGCAGGTTAATAAGCTAGGCCTAAAATCTTTCTGAAAAGCCCTTTTTATACAATGGCAGCGATTGAAAATATCCGCCACTCCTCACTTGCTGCACTGTCTGTGAATGCAGTTTTTTGTATTTACAAAGGGTCCCCCCCCCCGCTGCACCACAAGTCATGATATAGGGTGGCTGTTCCTTCAGTGGGGGCGTGTTTCCAGATTGCAGGAAAAAAAGGACTACAGTGGATCGAGCACATTATTCCATTTACTGGAAAATGTGCTTGATCTGAAACGGGTACCCTCTCCTGCACTGATCCAAAATCTGGATCCGAAGGCATCCTGAGGCGCTCTGGTGACTGTCCATACGGTCCCATTTGCAGTGTATCAACCACTGCACATGGGTTGATGCGCTGCAAATGGGGTAGTGTAAACAGGGCTTAAATCTACTGGAGATCCTACCTCAGGAAGAATGGGTATTAGGTTTGCCTCCTTCCACTGTGATGGGACTTGGCCAAAAATTATGTAAGTAATAATACCAGACAGGGTGGGCGTTATTGGGATATAACGGACTGCCTGGGGGCGTAATTAGGCCCAACGCCACAGGCAGAGGGCCTTATAGCCCCTGGAAGGTCTGTTATATCCCATAACGCCCACCCTGGAGGGTATTATTACCCTTAGAAAATGGGCAATTGTATTTTATATATTTGGGGAAAATTATTTTTTTTTTAATGTTTAAAGTCTGAGCTGTTTTATTTATTTCAGTAATAAAATAGTTCCTCTGCCTGCATGTTACTGCTGCTTTTTGTTTTTAATTTAGGAATTTTTGTTCTAGTACAGCCCCAGTAGTTAAGTTTTGCTTGATGGTTGTTGTTGTCCACCCGTCCCCCCATGGCTTCGACAGTGGAGCGAGTGACTACAAGAAAGTGAAAGTATTTATTTTTAAACAGGTACAGTAGATATATTTTTCCATGCTTTTGATGTGGATTATGAGCGGTTTTACTTAGTAAGGGGGAGAATTGTAGTTTTGAAGGTTTTGTTAGAGTCCGGTTGACAAGTGGCACCGTCAGCTATATAGTATGCACAACCGAGATACGGAGATGTGCTGCCGGTCGCTCATGCTAGTACATCAGCCTGCATTTGTAGAAGCGGGAGATGTGACTATCTGTTTCACAGCATGGGACTTTGGTGAGGCTGAAACGGTTATTTTAGTAAGAATGTTTTGTTGGTTTGATACATTAATTGTAGCGCTGGCAATTTGCAGGATGAAAGAAATGCACTGGTGTTTGGGAGAGCGTGGGTCACAAGTAGCTCTGTAAGCAAGCATGAAAAATGGTGACTGGCGAGTTTTAGATTTTGGGTGCCAAAGGATAATGTCAGAAATGGGGCATTCCAAAGCGGCACTTGTTTTGAAGCGGGCCGCTGTTAAGAAATAACGTCCCGGGTAGCAGGCTGTTTCAGCCAATCAGGACGTCACTTTCAGTTTACCCATTATCTAAAGTCTTATTAAAAACATTGCATGCCCATTGGGCTAATACATCCGCTCCCTTCCACCTCACCAGGTTTGGAATTTCATCAGGTCCCATTGCTTTCCCCAATTCATTGGGTTGTGTGTGTTTTTTTTACAGTTCTTCTGCAACACCCTGAACATCCATAAGCAAATTACTGGGTATGTCCCATTGCCCAGATTGATTGCTATTTTGAGGCATTCAGTTTTTGCTGGCATTACAAAAAGCTGTATTAAAGGAATTCATAAACTCCTCAACAGTCCCTTCAAACTTGCGTGATTGATGCCATTTATTGATGTTTCCATCATTATTCTCGGATCCGAAGAACGTTTGTGTATTTCCACCAATTACATGGAATGGATCTCTGCAGATTTGCTTTGTTCTGATAATATTCTCTTTGTAATTTTTTGTCCTCCCTGACTACCTTATTTCTTAAATAATTAAATTAAACATGATTTAAAACATTACCTCTATGCTAAATGTCAGTGTAAATGTTATTCTGGTTAGTTGTATTTGCCTGTGTACATACTTTTGGATGCATCATTTGTTATATGTATGTATGTATTTTGAATTTTGTTGTGTTCTGGTCACCCTTGTAAACAGGACTTTGGCCCAAGGTCATACAAGATTATAAATAAACAAAACAAGCAAACAAATCTGGCCTTGCCATTAGTTTTAAGGGTGCTTTTCCTCTGATGGATTAAATCTTTGAAATCATCTGTTATCCACAGCTGCCCCCGCCACTACCACTTTCACTACAGGTGCTATTCTCTTCATCACTTCCCTAATGTTCCCTGTTACTTTATCCTGTGTCTCATGTGGATCATTTCCAAGGAACCATTCAGTGTTCAGTTCTTGTGTCAAACAGTTCAGGGGCCTGTCTTTTTTCTCAGTTGTCCATTTCCTGTACAGTTGGAGTTTCTATCTTGTTTTTTGTCCTTTTAAGAAACTTAACAAGCACTGTTTTATGGGCAGAGGCACCATTCTGTGGTAAGATCTTGGGGGTGTCAAAACCAGTCACCCATATTAGTGACCACAACATCCAAAACACTATTTAACCTAGTTCCTTCAGTTACAATCTGACTTAATTTTTGTTTCCTTCGTCAGTTAGCGGCAACCTGTTTGCATCCCCCATAATCATTGAACCACAGACTGAATGACTTTGAAACTCATCATTCAGTGCAGTCTTTTAAGTAATCAGTCAAATCCTTTTTACAGTTTGAAGAGGGAAGGTAGAAACCATCCAAAATTAAGGGCCTACATCCTCTTGGCAAATATTGCATTTTAATTTCAAACCACATATTTTGTATTTTGAATTTTCTGACTTGGTGAGGTGCTTGTATGTTGCACTTTCATGTAGATAGCATTCAACCCCATCTCCTTTCTGGCCAGCTGGATTCAGTCTCACCACATTAAAGTTTTCAATGGCAGTGGCTTCATGGGGTACAAGGTTAGTACAACATGTCTCTGATGCATGCTTTCTGCACTTGATTTTGTTTTAATACAATACTTAAGAGAACTACACCCTCATATCTTGTAAATTTTGTTTCCATGTCAAAAGACAACTCTCTGTGTAGCTGTTAGGGATATAATGTGTTTGCTTTAGTCTATTTTCACTGTTCATACCAGTCCCTGTAACCATACTGGGGGGTCTCCATTTTCTGGTTGTTGAAATCTCATTGTCCGTGAGAGCTGCATTAGCATATGAGAACATGATTTGTCAGCACCCTTTGGACTCCACAGTATGCCTGACTGCTTAATTCAGAGTTCAACAAAACAAGTTGCAGCAAGGTGTGACATTCCACATTTACCTTCAGTTAGCTTTGCAGACTGAGTTGTAATGCAGGGCTTTTCACTTTACATTTTGTTCAGTTTGTATGTTTCCAGAGAGTTTTTAATTTTTCCAGGATATTTGTACTTTCAGCATAGAGATACATGGTATAAATGGGTGCTGTGACATGTTCTCCTGCATTAATGCAGCTGTCCTGGGCAATGAGATTTCAACAACCATAAAATGGAGACCCCCCAGGATAGTTACAGGGGACTAACATGAACATTGAAAACAAACTAAAGCAAATGCATGTATCTCCATCACCTACAGCAAGAGTTGTCTGTTGACACGGAAACTAATAACATTTACAAGATATGAGGGGTGTAATTTTCCTTTAACGCGTTATTTTTTTGATACCAGCACTCTCACATTGTTGTTTAAAAAGGTTGAAGCACATATTTTTGTTATTATGTTTGCTTGCACGCATGTGCAAGAAACATAGTGCCATCATCCGAGTTTTCGGAGGTGTGTCAGCCCTCTTCCAATTCAGTCAGTGTGTTTGCAGGCGGGGCCACAGTTCTCCAATGCCTGCTGGAGCTGTCTATGACAGCTCCAAAATGCAGTGGCTTACAGTTGAAAGGGGGAGCTACACTTCATTGAGCAGCGATCAGATATCGCCTGCTCATGCGCGTTCCCCCTACACACACACACACACACATATATGTGCTGGCCCCCACCCCCCCAACGCACACACTGTATAGCCGACGGCCCCTGAAACACAGATCCATATGCCACGCTGGGTGCCCACCCCAGCGTAGCTACCATCATATAGCCGGCGGTGCCCAATCCCCGTCGTCACCTCCCCTCCCCGCGTGCAGGGTGCCACGCTGGGGAGCCGACCTGGCGTGGCAACAGTGCCATGGCCCGACAGGGTGCCCAATCCCTGTTGGCTCCACCTCCCAGTTGCTCCTTCTGCCACGCTGGAGCCCACCCAGCGTGGCAAAGCGTCCCCGTCGTCCTCATTCAAAAAAAACCCTGAAAATCAAAAAGCGGTCCCTCGCTGTGTCTGCCCCACCCTGCACCCTGCCTCCCACTCCCCACCCCATACTTACCTCCGAGCTTGTTGCGGCCAGTCTTGACGGACGGGAACATCTGCACTCTTCAAAGCCGACTGCGAACTGAGGAAATGCTGGTAAGCTGTATAATGGGATAGATAGGCTTTTTCATCTTTATTGCATATGTCAGGCATTTTTGGAATTTTGCACCAAATTTTCAGCATGGGGTTTTGGGTCCCTTCTCATGAATGCTGTCAATGTCATGGTATGCTACGGGCCCGAAGGTGATTTCCGCAGCCACTGCAGAAATCACCTTTCTGGAATGATTAACGAAACAACACTGCCAGTGTTCATAAGGTGGGCTCTCAAAAAGCCTATTTTGAAAATTTGGTGGAAAAATTCCTAAAAATGACTCTTTTACGAGCGTGTGTTGCGCAGTTCCTACGCATGCTCGTAAGTTCGCAAATTTTCAATATTTTCACTCCAGATTTTCAACATTGCCATTTTACCATACCTCCTTATGAGCAGTACAGTTGTCATTTTTCACATCTCGTCCACAACATGTTTCTGCCCATGTAGCGCACAATGGCGCAGTTGGTGCGCGAAATCAATGTATAGGACATGTTAAGAAAATCACAGTGACACTGGTCATGAGCAGAGGTGTTAAAATGGCTATGTTGAAAATTTGGTGAAAAAATTCCCAAAAATAACTGTTTTAGGAGTGCACGTTGCGCAGTTCCTACGCACGCTGGCAAGTTTGCGAATTTGTAATATTTGCACACCAGATTTTTAACAGTGCCATTTTACCGCACTTCCTTATGAGCAGTACAGCTACCATTTTTCACATCTCGCCCAAAATGTGTTTCTGCACATGTAGCTCACAATGGTACAGTCGATGTGCGAAAACAATGTTTGGGACAGATTAAGAAAATCACAGTGACACTGGTCATGAGCAGAGGTCTTAAAATGGCTAAGTTGAAAATTTGGTGACAAAACTCCATAAAATGACTGTGTTACGAGTGAGCATTGCGCAGTTTCCACGCCCCCCCCTTGTAAATTCATGACTTTGTAATATTTTCAGTCCAGATTTTCACCAGTGGCATTTTTCCACACCTCCTTATGAACAGTACAGCTGTCATTTTCCACAACATGGCCAAAATGTGTTTTCATCATGCTTTCAGCACAGAAATGCATGGTCGCTGTGGGAAAACATTGTTCGGGACAGATAAAGAAAATCTCACTGACATTGTTCATGATCGGAGGTCCCAAAATGCCTGTGTTAATAATCTGCTGTGTAAAAAAAAAAAAAAAAAAACCTAACTAGTTACATTACGGGTGTGCGTTGCACAGTTTCTACGCACGCTCGTGACTTCACCAGTTTTTTTAAGATTTTAGCAGATTTTCAACATTGCCATTTTTTTACACCTCCCCATGAACAGTACCGCTGTCATTTTTCACATCCTGTTCAGAATGTGTTTTTGCACCTGTGGTGCCAAATGCCATAGTCGCTGTGCAAAAGCAGTTTTTGGCTAACAAACTGATATTGCCCCTGTTCATGAGTGTGGGGTTACAAAAACCATGTTGAAAATTTGGGTGAAAATACCAGCGAATGCCTGAGGCATTAGGGTTTCCGACCATAACACCCACCCTGTGAGAGAATGACAGGCATCAGGGGTGTGACTTGGGATTCTTGCCTATCATGCTCATACCATTCCACACCCACCCCCACCCTGCAGCCAGTGAGAGGCATCAAGGTGTGCCTCGGACTCTTCGGGCTCAAACTTCACCCCATTCTCCTATACCGCACCCATCTCACCGTATTTCCTGATGGAATGGGGTGCACATAAGGGCCAAAGACCCCAAGGCACACCGTGACACTTGTCAGTGTCTGCAGGGTAGGGTGTGGTGAAATGGCGTGGTCGTTATGCCTGACTACCTAAAGGCACACCCCAATGCCTGTCACTCTCTGCAGGGTGGTGGTGGGGTTGGCTTCAGTTCAATACATCGCTGCCATTCCTATTATGCAGCTCTGTAACTTCTACACTACCAAGGCCAGCAAGCAAATATTCGGCATTGACAAATGCTTGTTTTTTTACTGGTTATCAGTATTTTAATGTTTACTTTCCTATCAGTTTGGACAGTTTGTATGTCCCTAGTGTTACAAGGAAAAATCCTTACCTGATTTGAGTTCCTTGTTCACTAGAATTTTCAGTCAGATCCTTTGGATAACTAAAAGAACAAAGTTATAACCAGCTTAACACACTTTGTTTTCTCCATTTTAGTAATCCTGACAAATGCATTGCTAGTCACTGCATTTTCTTCCACCTCGCTAGGACACACAGAGATGTTATTAATGAGACCCATAACTATTGCAGCCCCCCACACTAACATGGTTATAGCTAACAAAAACAAAAGTAAAATAGCAATATGAATAAATTCTCTACTTATGAACCATTAGGATTAAAAGTTAGTTTTGTTTTTGTTTTGTCTTTTTTTGAGTCAGCTAAATTGATAAACCATTAAAATATTGCTACAGCATGCACATATTCCTATATAAAAACATAAAATGGTTCCTATATAAAAATGTAAAGTGGTTCACTGAATGTAGTCCTGTCCATGTAGCAACACACAGAACTGTATCATTAGTGCCTATACATTTTGACTGGACTCCCAAGTTTTCATTTTAAAAAAAACTGTAGTTTCTAAACTAAACAGTTTAGAAGTTAGTGTTACAAATATATATAAATCTGCACAAAATATCATTAAAGATTATTTTTAGAAATGGTCGGAAGATATTGGTCGTTCTATCCAGACAGAGAGGTACAATGATGATCTGCCATCCTGTGCTGATTTTAACCCAGTGGTTGAAGAGGAAATGCTTTAGGTGACCTCAGGTCTGCACCCTACTTACTATGTACTGGATGCTTTGCCTGCCTGGCTGTTGATTGGCAGCATGGAATCCCTGGGGCCAGTTTTACTGACACTTGTCAGGTGCTTCTTGAAGGAGGGTGTTTTTCCATCAGCTCTGGAAAGGGTGGTGGTGAAGCTCCTGAAGAAACTCTTTGGACCCCAGCAATCTAGTGAACTACAGGCCTGTCTTCAGTCAATCAAATCTTTATTTATATAGCGCTGTTCAAAGTCAAGGCGCTGTACAGAATATGATCAAAGTTGTTAAAATAACAGAATTATTTAAAATCAGTCAGGGAAAGCCAAAGGAAATAAGTATGTTTTTAACGTGGATTTAAAGCTGCTAAGGGTCAGGCATTCTCTTAACTGACAGGGTAGAGAATTCCACAGGGTTGGTGCTGCAAATGAAAAAGCACGAGCTCCAGACGTTTTTAAACTAGCAATCCCTTGTTGGTGGATCGGAGCAGACGATTGAGGGACTAGGGAGTCAGGAGATCTTTCAGGTAGTTGGGTCTCTGTTCGTGTAGGGCTTTAAAGGTAAGCAAGCCTATGTTGTAGGTGATCCATCACTGAACTGGCAGCCAGTGCAGCTCATGCAGCACAGGCGTAATGTGACTGGTCCTAGAAGTATCAGTCAGCAGCCTGACTGCAGTGTTCTGAACTAGCTGCAAGCGGCGGATATCAACCCCAGACAGCCCTAGGTAGAGGGCATTGCAGTAGTCAAGACGGGTAGTAATGAAAGCAAGGACCAGTGTTGGAAGGTTGCCTGGTGGAACCAGCTGTTTTCACAAAGGCGATATTCCTCAGATGGTAAAATGAGGATTTAACGACAGCTGACACCTGAGATTTCAGGGTCAAGCAATCGTCAAAAATAACACCCATGTTATGCACCCGATTTGAGGTAGTGAGCTGGACACCATCAAGCCATAGGCCCAAGTGCCCAGCCCCCAAAACCACCCCCAGGCAGCCCAGGTATACAACCAACACCTCAGTCTTATCCGGATTCAGTCTCGGCCAACTTGAGCTCATCCAGTCTTTGATCTCGGAGAGGCAGCTGTTTAGCATAGAGACCACATCAACCTGTCTCGCTACGAAGGACATATACAGCTGAGTGTCATCTGCATAGCAGTGAAAACTCATGCCTGATGATATCTCCTAATGGCAGCATATACCTTGCGAACAACATGAGGGCCAGTATGGAGCCCTGCAGTACCCCGCAGGACAGGGGAAGGGTATCAGAGGAATAAATTCTGGTGACCACCCTCTGAGACCTGCCTACGAGGAATGATTGAAACTATTCGAGGACTGTACCTGACAGTCCACAAAGGAACCGCAGTGTCTCCAAAAGTACCCTTTGGTCCACAGTGACAAAGGCTGCTGAGAGATCAAGAAGGACCAAGGTGGTACGAGCCTTTTAATCTCTCGCCACTAGGAGGTTGTTTAATACCCGTACAAGGGCAGTCTCCGTGCTATGCCTCTTCCTGAAATCAGACTGAAGAGCTTGATAGACATTGTGGATTGCAAGATGATCGTCCAGTTTGCAACGCAACCACCTTATTAATAACCTTCCCTACAAAGAAAAGATTAGAGACAGGTCGGTAGTTTGCTGGATTGACGAGATCCGGGGTTTAAGGAGTGGTCAAATGACTGCGTCCTTTAGGGGGTCTGGAAAAACTCCCTTCTCCAAGGATCGCCATACAATTTCAGTGAGGATCGGGCAGATGACATCTACACACACCACTAAAAGGGGTTTAGGGCCCGGATTCAAACTACAGCAGGTTGGGTCAGAGTCTGGACAATCTTCACAATGTTCATGAATTCCAGTCGGCCGAAATTCGTCCAGAAAGACCGGGTGCGGGTCTTGAATGTTCCCTTTTTGGGGAAGGTAATCAAGAAGGTAGTTACAGTGTAAATTGAGGCTCAGCTGGAAACATTTAACATCTATGAACCTCTCAAATTGGAATGTAGGCCCTGTCACAGTACTGAGACTGCTTTAGTCAGAGTGTTTCATGATATCCTCATTACAACAGAGCATGGGTTTTGTTCCATCTTGATCCTTCAGAGTTTCTCATTGGCGTTTGACACTGTGGACCACAGTGTGTGGCTAGATCACCTGAGGAACTATGTGGGAGTCAAAGACTCTGTTCAGCACTGGTTTGAGCCCTATATGACCACGAGGTTACTGCAGGTTGCTCTAGGTAATTTAATCACTGGAGTAGCTGCAGTCTTCAAAGCTGTGTTTTGGCACCTGTGTTGTTCCCTGTGTACATACTGCCTTTGGGGAGATTATTAGGCAGTATGCGGCTGAGTTTCACTCTTGTGCAGATGATGCCCAACTCTGTCTTGGGCTCCTGGCAGGATGAAGGCAGCCTTGGTGCTAAGGCAGTGCCTACAGGAGATCAACGATTAGATGGCCTCCAACTGGTTATGTCTCAACTCTGGTAAGACAGGTTATGATTGTCGATCCAGCTCTCCCCTATAGTCTATTCCCTTGCTCTTCACTTGCCTACTGTGGCTTTCTTTCCTTTTTCTCACCAAACTTTTTGACATCAGAGGGCAGGAGGGCCATCACTACTACACAGACAGTCCTCATGGCGGCAGTGACGAGAAGAAACAGGGAGGTAATATTTTGTAAATTTGTTTGCAGCAACCTCTGGACAGCCTGGAAATTATGACTGAACTACAATGGTTGCGCTCCTGTGGGAGGTCATATGCCCCACAGTGGGCTGTGGCGCCAGTAGTTCTAGCAGCATTAGCCCTAATTGTTGGACCTATGGAGACATAGCAGTCTGCTGTTTGTGTTCCACTAACTCCCGGTTGCTGAACACAGACCCAGTCATCCCAGCCTCCTCAGCTTTTGGCTGTGCTTTCAGGTGATTGCAGGGTAATCTGGCCTACCCCTACTCTACAAATGCTCAGCCTCTGTTTGCTCTCATTGAAGCAGTACTGCTTTTTGCAAGATTGCCCTTCAGATGCATGATGCTGTCCAGTGGCCCGGAGCACAGGTAAGTTATACTATTGGGTGTCACCTTATAACTTGTTTACTGACTCTGCTGCTACTGTAACTTTATCCTTAAGCTCTCTCTATCCTTTGCGCTTACTTCTCCACCTGGATTGGGGTTGTTTGGGAGGTCGCTCATACCTGCTCACTTAAGTGAGGTCAGGACTTACAAAGATATTTTAAAAGTTGGTCTGTTACAAGGGATACCACTTCAGTTAATCTCTCCCTTGGCAGTAGAAACCATCCCCCCATATAGTTATCTGTGGTTTTGAATATATGGGTATCTAAAACTCGGGAGGCTAGCAGCCACCCTATATAAATAACAACAGAGATGGGTAATAAAATATGCCCTTTTGCTAGAGCCCGAGGGGAGCTACCTACACTCGTAACAGAAGTCTTCAGTGAGTTTAGGCATCAGTGGCAGGCACAAGGTGCAGGAAAGGGATTATCTGCTTTTCCTACTCCGTGTTTATTACCACTGACCTCCCCCTTGAGGTTTTCAGGTTTGTGTCTGATGTACAATGTTTTCAACTTGTTTGGTTTTAATAAAGGAATAATGCCCGACAGGGTTGGAGTTATGCTGGGATAACATCCCACCTCAGGTGGTTGGGCCCGAGGCCAGGGCCGAGGGCATCCAACACCTGAGGCGGGATGTTATCCCAGCATAACACCCACCCTGGAGGACATTATTCCTATTATACAATGGCTCGAATGTGTTAAATGAAGAGACAGATAAGAAAGAGTAACTTTAAATTATTTTTTTATTGATTAAAATGTGAAATATCCTTCCACTGCATTAAATAGTTCTGTTTTTTAAGTTTTAAATAGGTTACAAATATGGGAATAAATTAAGTATTTTTAACATGTGAAAGATATGCAACGTTTCTCAAACTTAGTAAACTTTTTTAATACTTTATAATTGTGCAGAAACACTGAAGACTTAAAGTTTGGTAGTTTAAGATCGATTTAGAACGGCTGTAGACACTGATTGTCAAACAGGTTAGTACTTTAACATTCATTTAGAAACGCTAACAGGTCAGTAGTTTTAAATTCATTTAGAAGCAACATGAAGGACAAATTAGAAGCAACAGAAGGAGTAAGTGCTACTTCATTTACGGCTTGTAAATATTAAATACACACATGCTGTTGCCTTGGATGTAGAACTGGTTGCTGTTGCTCGTAGTTTGCAGGGCAGTATTGCTGTTTTCTTGCTCGATGCAGTCTTCTTGGGTGTTTCTTGGTGGTGGGATGTTTGCTGTTGCCATGGTGTGATCGGAGGTAGCTGTTGATGGTTGTGGTTCCGGCGCTGTGACGTTTGCTGTGGTGTCGCAGGTTCGAGGCATGGATCCGGTGCTTCCTGTTGTTCCTAAGATGATAGCACTCCATTGGGATCTTTGTTGCAGTGTCAGGCCCCAGTAGCTTTTTAAAGATGATTCCTGTTTGTGGCCAGTTACGGATATTATTTGACGGCTCTCTAGTCCCGCATTACTTAACAATTGGATGGCCGTCGCTCGCAAGGAATGATTTGTGTATGTGTGTGGGAGCCCTGCAGCATGGCACATTTTCGGCAGCATGGAAGACAGGTAATTTTTGCCGAGTGGCTCCAAGGTATACCACACTTTATTTGTGACCCAGTGACTGGCAGGCTTTTTCCTAGGATGCAAAAACAGGCATGGGCTGTTGGGGAGTTTTGAAATGTATTTTTTTAGGAGAGCAACTGGGCATTGAGGATGACCTTGTATAGCAAACATTGTGCCCCTGTAGCGATCCCGGTCTTTCTCTAGTGGGTCGCAGTGATTCTTCATTTTTTCATTGAAGTTCAGGGTGGCATACTCAAGTCCGGTTTCTATTTTTTTAAAGTCAAAACTGGAGGGCTGTAGTTGTCTTTGCCCCTCGCACCCACATCTGGCGAAATGCAGTTGAACTTCTAGCCAGACTTGGCGTAGAAGTCCTTCGGGGGTTTCTGTGTTGAGTGCCTCGGATTGTCTGAGGAATGACAGTTCGGTCTCCGTGAGGGGAGCATGGTGTTGGGCCTTGTCTTTTCTGTCACGTCTGAGGCTTTTGATTTGGGCTGTGAAAACATTATTCGCGCTCTGAAACGCTGTGCGGCTGATTATGTTTATGTTTCTTGACAGCAGGAGCTCGTTCAGGTAACGGTTGAGCCTCAATCTTAACCCGATGAAACTGCTTATGCCGTAGTGGGCTCCGTTACTAGTTCTGACTGAGGCATAGAATTTCCGTAAAATTTGATTTAAGACAGTTTCGCTTACTGTTGCTAAGTCAACTTCGGTACCTGTTTCTTTGATCCAGTCATTTAAGACGTTAATGGCCCACACAGTTTGCCGCTTTGTGGATGGTTCATTCCTGTCATATTCAATTTGATCGAGTTGGTTGTCGGGATTTCAACATGCCTTCGTTCTTCTTTTTCTTTTGGGCTCAGTATTTTCTTTGTCCTCTGAAAACCATTTGTCTATTGTTGCCATTTTGAACAAATTGAAATTTAGCTTAGGAAATGCTGACATGAGTCTGCTTTATCTTGTTTATTATTTCTGACAGGGTGGTCTTTGACAGCTGCTGTGTAGTGATCTGTCTTTTGATTTGTAGTGATACGGCTGACAGTTGGCTGGCACTACAGCTGGGATGTTATGCCAGGATAACATCCCTGCTGTGGTGGGCAACTGACCAGTCCGAGTCCAGGAAATATTCCTGCCATTGTAGTATAAATTTTTTTTTATTTTTACTGTATGAATGTTGATATCTCTTACACGAGTAGTTCTTGTTGTTAGGCTTATGTTCTGCCTTCAGATGAAGGTTCTGTGGTTAATTTACTATGTAAAGACACTTTGCATGTTATGTGTTTAAGACAACATACTAAGTGTGAGGCATCACATCAAACAACTGTCTTTACACAAGTCATGATTTTATGATCTTACATATACTACTCGTGTCACATCACCGGTTAAAGATGATATTGAACCTCGAACCTTTCTTGCACAGTTACTTTGGTAGCATAATCCTCTCTCCCCATGTTATGGATAGGAAGGGAAACAGTAATCTAGGCATACATCAAATGAGACCGAGGCAGAACACACCACTCCGTTAAACGTCCATGATGACTCTGAAATTAAACCTTATCACTTTATTACAAGGAGTCTTCAGGGCCTAAAATTGCCCATCAAAAGAAAGCAGGTACTCTCTCATCTAAAGAAGGAAAAATGTGATGTGGCTTTCTTACAGGAAACTCGCCTCCTCCTTGCCGAGACACAAGCTTGCTAAGAACAGGGTGGGTCAGGTAGTGGGGTGTTCATTCTCTACCAAACTGGGGAGGGGGTTGCTATACCTTTTTTATAAACACTTTAAAGTGCAAATCCTTGCTTCTGAACACTCAAGGGAAGGCAGATGGGTTTGTGTGCTAATTAATGCCAAATCAATCCTCTTTTCATGCCTCTGTGGCCCAAATAGAGAAAGTGCAGATTTTTACCCAGAGGTGGCACAGCAAATCTCATCCTTATTGCAGCCTAAGGATCTCCTTGAAGTAGGTGATGGTTTCAACAGTCTGGGACCCCATACTGTCCTGACTCATGAGCCCCACTACTGTGGTCACCAAAGCCAGGGCTGCACTCCATAACCTTGCAGTGGAGTTTGATCTACAGGATCCCTGGCGGGAAATGTTCCCCACTGAGAGGGGTTTTTCATTTCACTCAGCCCCACATAATACTGTTAGCAGAACTGATTTTTTTCTGCACCCTAGGAAGCATCTACAGGAAGTGTATCACACCACAGTAAGCCCTGTCATTATCTTGGACCATGCCTGTGTCCGTTTAATTATAGGCATTGATCCCAATGCTCAAGCCACCCCCAGGTGGCATGGATCCTTTCCTTATTTCTCTGCTGGAATGCAAGTCATGACTGGCCAAAGAAATCACCTCCTTTCTTTAGCTCAGTCTCACGCCTGATGTTTCTAAAGTGGTAGTTTGGGATGCCTACTTGTGGGGTAGGATTATAAGTTTTGCATCCCATGGAAAGAACCACAGTTATGCCAAATAGTAGAAGGGTTTGAGAAGGAGCTTAAAAAGAAGGGGGGAGTTATAACAGCTCAGATGTACACTCACCCCAGCTTCACTGGGAAATCCTTTAACTAAAGCATCAAATTAATTGCATCACTTCTACCACCGCAGCCTGGCAGTAAAACGGATCTCCCACAAGTATTGGGAATCCGGAGAGAAAGCAGGGAAATTATTAGCCTACTGTACCAGAGGGCAACACACCATAAAGCACATGAGGATGATTCGGCTGTCCACAGGGGAAATCACAGCAGACCCCCAAAAAAATCAACCAAGCTTTTCAAAGCTATTATGAAAGCCTGTACTCTTCCAGGAGGAATTCCTTATTCCCGTCTCTAGAAGGCTTTTTGCAGCATACTGCTCTCCTCACATTGACTGTGGGCCAGCGACATCAGTTGGATGCTCAAGTCTCTTTCTCAGAAATTGAAGGTGTCCACAAAGGGAAAGTTCCCTGGACCAGATGGGCTTCCAGCTGACTTACCAGTCCTTACAACATGAGGTCAGATGATTCCTTATGGAAGTCCTTCAGGAGGCATATGAGAAAGGACAATTGCAATAATTGGTGTCAGAAGCATTGGTGACCCTTATCCCTAAACTAGGTAAAGATCCCCAACAAGTGTCCTGCTATAAGCCGATGTCTCTGCTGAATGCAGACTACAGGATCCTGGCAAAGGTATTGGCAACACAGATTCAGCACTTCATTCCCCATATTATCGAGAATTATCATACAAGTTTTGTTAAAGATAAGTTGGCCATAGATAACCTCAGAGCAGTAATGTATGTTATGTGGGCAGCTTCACACTCTTCCATCCTCACAGTCTTGATAAGTGTGGATACAGAAAATGCATTTGATTCCATGGAGTGGCAGTGTTTGTACTTTTGGAGTAGGTCCTTTCTTTTTTCTCTTGGATGAAACTCTTGTACACCAACCCTTCTGCATCCGTTATAAGAGGAGCTTCAGTCTCCCCCCCCAATATTAAGCTACATAGAGGTACAAGGCAAGGATGCCCACTGTCACCTTTATCATTTTTGATGAAGTTGGAACTGCTATTGAGGAAGATCAGAAATTCCCATCTGGCTCATCCTGTCTTATCACCCTGGCCTACGTCGATGATTTGTTAGTAGCCCTACAAAACCCAGAGGCCTCGCTTCCTGTCTTGCTGACTATCAATAATTTCACAGCTCTTTCTGGTTTAAAAGTTAAGTGGGACAAGATGAAGGTTTTGCTGCTAAGTGATCAGGTTCAACGGAGCTCCATAGAGCACCTTGGTCCTCAATGGAACCCCTCACATTTGACATATCTGAGAGTGATCTTACCAGCAGCCTTGCATAAAATTATAGAAATAAACTTATAGCCTCTGTATTCTGCCTTAGCAGGGGGACTTCAGTAGAAAGGGGGGGTGGGCTTAAATTATCCTTTGGGAGAAAGCTAGCAGCACATAAAATGATGGCCTTCCCTAGAATGCTATACTGTTGTTCCTTGATAGTCTCCCTTTATCCATCCCTCAAACCCAGTTTGACCGTTTAGAGAGACTCTTTGGTGCTTTTCTCTGGGAAGGTGTAAAGCCATACTTTAGTCCTCAGAAGCTAAGCTCCCCAGCTTGGAAAGGGGTGTGGGCTCTGCCCTGGCTTTTAGCCTATCACCAAGCCACAGGAATGAAGCAAAACCTTCACTGGTTCCCCCTCCACAAACCAAGATGCCAGTTTGACTTCCCCTTGAAACTGGCCCTGAAGAAGGTCCACCCTGGCTCAGCAGGGCTTCAGCTAGCCATTCCACAGTGCCTATATCCCCATTACACAGATTCACTACCCAGACATGGAACATCCTTCTGAAACGGCCGGGTAGGAACATGAGCTCCTTATGTCGCTGGGTACCTTTGTGGCATAACCACAGACTGAAAGTGGGGGTCTATAAACTGGAGCACTTGGAAGGAAAGATGTGTTTGGAGAGTGGAACACTTATGGAGTCCCTGGACAACACACCTACAGTAAGTACATTTCAGCAGTTGATGGACCATTGGGGTTTTCCAAGAACAGATTTTTGGTTTTATCTACAGATTTTACAGCTCGTACAGGGTGTGTTTAACCCCCAGCTCCTATGGGAGATACCTCTCTGAGTCAGCTGATGGACTCCTGGATGAAAACCCTTTCTGCCTTAGGGGCCATATCTATGACTCACTCTTGGAACCCTATATCCCCCTCGTTAAATGACCAAAAAAGGGCTTGGGAACAGAAATTGTAGATAGCACTACCAGATGAGGAGTGGGTGGGTTTGGTAAGAGGGGTGCACTCTCATTTTTGAGATCATGGGTACCAACTTCTACGAAAAAAGATTATTCATAGATGGTATCACACTCTTGTTGTCTTAAAGCAAATGGGGCTCTTGCCTTCAGAGGAGTGTTGGCACTGTCACAGTGATGCAGGAACACGTACTCCCAGTTTTATGGTCTTGTCCAACCCTACACCAATTCTGGACTCAGATTTTAAACTTCTGTAGGAAAGTTCTGGCCCAGCATATTCCTCAGGACCCGTTATTTTGGATCCTAGGTGGGTGTCCCCTGCCCCCAACAACCAAGGGACGGAATGTCAAAGTGGCTTAGACATGCTGCACTAGAAGCCAAGAGGCAGATATTGTTCCAGTGGAGATCGCCCCCTCACCCCCCATTGTTTGCTGACTGGGTAGCAGCTCTAATTAAACTAGTATAATACAGTAGACTCTCTCACCTAGCTACTGACAGCATAGTGAGATCTAATAATATATGGGGTCCGTTCCTAAGTCTTTTAAGCTGCACTTATAACACACCTACATCTAATTCCTGAATGTACTTTTTAAATTCAATATTGTTCTTAATATGCAAGTGAAGGGCTCTAATTTAATGGTAGTCCACCCTGTTTTGCATACCAGTTTTCAAGGCGTAATACCATTTTCATCATGCTGGTGTTCCGACTGGAATACCACTCCTTCATTCAGTCACTCTGTAGTTTAATCTGTAGCATGCTGTTTTGGATAGGTGGAATACAAGACTTTGAGACGGAATTCCAAATTTAGATTTTTGGTATTCCGCCTCCCAGACCAGATTATTTTCTTAATTTTTACCCCCTGAGGTATCTTATATATCCTAGTGTTAAGATGGTACAACCTTCAATATTGTATTATATCATGATGATCTGATATATGCTTCCATATGCAAATCAACGCATTGTATCAGGTTTATTTTTGTGACATGTTAAGTTATTGTTAACCGCTGTTTATGATTGCAAATGTTGGTTATTATGTTGTGTAATTGTTGTTTTTATATTATTCTTAACTAAAAAGTAAAAAAAAGAAAAAAGATTGTCGATCCAGGCCGGCATGGGTTGGCAATGACAAGTGGTGACCTTTTTTTACCATCTTTGAATGGTCAAACGCTTTGAGCCATGTATGAGGTGATCTGGGAGTTGTTTTGGACTGGAAGATAACACTAGAACAGCAGATGTCAGTGGTAGACTAAAATGTCTCTTACGTCTTCATAATATTGCCCCCTTTAAGCCACAACTGGCATCAGCTGACTTGAAGACGATTGTCGACGCTTTTGTCACTTAGGCTGGACTATTGCAGTGCTCTTTACTTACGATTATCTGGCAGCTTGATGTGTCACCTGCAGCTTGTCCAGAATGCTGTGGCTCGGCTGGTGGCAGGAACTTCAAAAAGGACCACATCACACCAGTCTTAAGCAATCTGCACTGGCTGCCAGTTTGATGGTGTAGCATCAGGGCTCCAGTTAAGGTGAGTAGCAACCTATTTTACTCTCCTAATTTTACGACATAATCTTCAGAAAACATTTTTTAATGAGTACCAGTACTCATCCAGCATTTAAAAATGCTCCACAAGCTACAGAATAGTGCTTAGTAACATAACTGGTGACTCAGAAGGAGCAGTTTTTTTTCAAAATTTACAGCACTTGTATGCATCGCAATTTTGTTTTACTCACTGTGTTTTAAAACTAGTGAGTAAAGACTCCTACCTGCCAACATTATCTGGAGCATTGTGTATTGTCTTCAAGATCTGCTCGTTAAGATTTAAGACCTACACCGTTTGGGCCCTAGCTACCTGAAAGATGATCTGATGTCCTGCACTACTGCTCGTCCCCTGTGCTACAGAGGTGTGAACTTGCTCCTCAACCCTCATTCCTGCCTCTAGTAATCGGGGAACAAGTCCTTGGTTGCTGCCCAATTGTATTGGAATACACTTCCGGTAACGGTACGATCTGCTCGAACTGTGGGGACTTTTAAGACCTCCTTAAAAACATTTTTATTTACTCAGGCCTACCCAGATTAGTTATTACTATATTTGCTTACTGTTTATTTGTAGTTCCATTGATTATTTGTTTTTACTGCTGTAAGATGCCCTGCGCCTTCTGGAATAGGAGCCAAACAAAATTGCTGGTCTAAGGATTAACACAATCTTTTCTAGTTTTATCGATGCCTTTCTATTTATTTAGCAAGTGATTAAACTGGAGAGGTGACCTGAGTGGAGGCAAGTTTTCAAGTGCAACCGTGGAGGGGGAGCTGTACAATGTGTTAGTAGAGGTACAGTGATGACAGTTTTAAGCAGCAGTAGCAAGACTACTTCGCATTTGAAGAATTGCAGTTGAGAATTACAGCGCAGCCAGGGAGGAATGATTGAGCATCCCAAGGACTGCTGTCCTTCCTATGGGGGGGGGTTCCAGATGTGTGACTGCCAGCTGGTCAGCAGCACAGTCAGGAACACCAAGAGGGTAGGAGTTGCCACAGGATGCCTGTCATTCATTCATGCCCCCGCATGCATGTGCAACTGCATCATTGCATACCATCATCCCAGGGGAGAAAAATCTGTAGGTAGGAGAAAATGCTGGATGTCCAAGATGGCACCCCCTGCAGGGTCTCATGAGACCAACACGGCTGGCCACCCACCACACTGTGGTCCTGGGTCAGTGGTGGACAACCGCTAAGTCCTATGAGAAGGTCAGTGAGAACAGCAAGAAAAAAAAACTTTGTAGAAAGAAAAAAGATTTACAGAATGGCAGTAAACAAAGAAGATTCTGTTGTAGAGAACCAAAGGTAAGAGCCACTGATTACTAGCAAACAGAGGCAAGCTGATTTGTAAACATCCTGCATGTGGGATCTAGATGAGGATTTTAGTAAGTAGAGACTAGAGCCAGGAGCAGGTGGGGTATAGTGTGCTCTGAGGGGCTGTTTGAGAGAGGGATAGGTGGATGAACAGGAGGAAATTGGGGGAGTGGCAAATGGCAACATGAGAATGGGAGTTCCAGAGGGCTATCAGTCGCACCAAAAAGGCAGATTGGCCAGTAGTAGTGTTGCAGAGAGGAGTGCTAAAAGAGTGCCAGTCCAAGAAGTGGCGTGAGTAGGACACAAATATATAGGGTGAGAGTAAATCAGAGAGGCAAGAGGGGAGTAGTGAGGTAAGCCCATATTTTGAAATGAAGTCGGCACTGTGAGAGACTTTGAGATTCAAGAGAGGGGATAGAGAATTTGGAAATTGGAGATTTCTTAAGCTAGCTGGATGTGCCCAAATATCAGGGGGCCCACAACCTTCTTCCCTGGGAGCCAAGTGTCTCCTTTCCATAATGCTGCTGGAGCTTCATTCATGCATGCCTCCTAACCTGCCTTCATACAGCAGAAGGCCAGTGTGAGTTCCAAGAGAGCTTGCAAGTTCCATCTTACAGTAGTGAGCGCTTGCATCAGTTGATGGAACCAGATTCTAACTTCTCACATAAACAACTGCTCCTGGAAGTAAAGAGATAGGGCAAGTTTATTTTTATGGTGCCCTATCCATGTGGCTCTGGGCACCATACAAAGATGATGGAACTGCAAACTTCATAAAATTACCTTAAAGTGGGGGGCATGGCTTGGACGCCGAGAAAGATGGCTGCCTAACTCACTCGCTCCGTCTCCAGCTAAGTCAATCCATCGTTAGTAGCCATCATCCAGAGGCATACTAAACGAATAAGGCGTGGAGGGACAATAACAGGATGTAAAACACCAGTTTTGAATGGGTTTTATCAGATTTTTAAACTCTGGGAACACAGGCTTCTGAGTTGGCCTCACAATCTCCAGAGCACTCTCGAGCATAGGCCGTGCAGCTACCAAAAGGCCTTGTTGGACTTCCCCTGCCACTGACTCGTTGAGAGCGGCACCAGGTCTTGCACATATTGCCCGAGGCAAGTAGCGACCATGCATACAACCCGACTATTGACTGCCACTATCGGCACCAACTGGATATACTGACATAGCCTAAGGTATGGCATCCGGCAGACACCTTGCGACTAAGCCTGCGACTCTGCCCCTGGCACACTTTTCCACACAGATAGACGTTGGCACCTCTCTACAACATATCACCACCTTATTAGAGACACTACTAGTAAGAATCGACAATATCTCGAGTACGTTGGCAAATACAGTAACCGAGGTGCACGTCCTGAGTGATAAACTAAATGTTATAGAGCAAAAGATGGAGGATCTCGAAGCAGGCCATACAGCTATCCTACGGGGATTTACAAGAACAGGACAATAAACTCACAATGCTCTGGAGAAGAGCGGAGGATCAGGAAAATAGGGAGAGGTGAAACAATATCTGGATTCTCAGCATACCGGGGGGATCTGAGGGCCAGAATATGGGACATTTCCTCAACAAAGTAATTCCTGTAATGTTGGGGATCGATGGCATGGCCCAGTGGAAGTAGAAAAGGCACATCGTATCCTGTGAGGCCCTCGACCCACTAACTCAACACCACACCCTGTGATAGCATACCTCCTAAGATTCTCAACTAAAGAGAGAGTGCTCAGAGCAGCCAGGGACAGGGGAGAAATGGTGTGGCATGGAGCCAAAATAGCCTTCTACAGACTTTTCAGCAGAAGTGGCAGCCCACAGAAAATCCTTTATCCAGATTAAAAATGTTTTGGCTCAGCACGGCTTCCAATACAGATTTCGGAATCTCGCTCACCTGCATGTTTCTCATGAAGGCAGGGACATCACTGCAGAGACACCCAGAGAAATCGAAACATGGATCACTAAATATTGGCCGAAAATACCATTGAGAACATCTCCCTGGCAGCTTTGGAGTCCAGGGCCGGGCAAGTACAATAGGAGGAACAAAACACCAGGGAGCAGAGATCATAGGGACCATGATTGCGACTGGATTTCACCATGGCTAAATGCCTCCCCCAGGCCGCCTTGGCTATCGGCATCTACTGAAGGAGCAGCTAAGCACTCATCTGGTCAACAAAGGCCAGGGATGGCAAATCTCGCAGCCAGACAACAGCGGGGAACTGGCCAGGTGGTCCATGCACACTCGCGCTCCAGAAGCAATCCAGAGTCCGTTTCTGAAGACTCCGATACAGCACCACCCGCTAAACTAACTAAGGAAGATGACATTCTACCCACCAGTGAGGATATACCGGACAATCTCATCATGGACGTCATAGACTGCAATCCTGGGCAGATGTAGCATCAGACACAGATGAGAATCACACTTCTGGGACATTGATAATTAAGCCAGGGCTTCAATCATGTGCAGAGGCAGTTTCCGGAGATCCACAGTGCATCATTGCCTCTACCTCCCATTTGAGGGAAAAATTAACCACCGGATTGAATCCTGATTTGTGGACACTTAGACCAGGATGTGACAGGTTTATTTTATATGCATAGGAAAAGAGGGTAGTTATCACCCAAGTGCTGTACAGAGGGCTAACCTCAGTACAGTTAATTGGGGATACCTCGAATTGTCTGTGTATAACAGAACTAGATGTTTTGAAGATAGGCTCATGGCAGGGTTGTAAAGTGCATCCTGCCAACCCCTGTCTTCTATATAGGAGGCTAATAAAAGCCCTGAATGATAGGGGGTACCTGCCCCTACCTCACTTTGTTTTTCCCCAACTACTAATCGCCTATACACCTAGTGTCCTTCCTTATCTCCATGCCATTCCCCCTGAGAATCTCGCTGGATGCCCACCCTATTCTAAATGGGAGGCAGGTAGCTTATAAAGGATATGGCAAGCTGGGGGCAGAGCCCTGAAGAGTTTAGCAGGCAGATTTCTCAATATTCCGGTATAGGTAATTGGTGTGCACGGCTGTGCGGATAGTGCCCTCATGTATACACCACATTATCTTTAGCTAATTGCTGAAACAAACATTACTGCTTTCTCTTTGCATTTTATAGTATACGTGTTTGTTGGTATACATTGTTGAGGTTCATTTGTTTGAGAAAGAACCCTTGGTTTAGTAATAACAGTTGTAGACTATACAATCTGTGGGTTTATTGTTATAACTTTCCTGTTTAACTCATTTTATTGCCAGGATCTATTTGTTATCTCTGCTCTCCTGGTTGATTCACCATACTTCTTCTCTTTCAATACCTCCTACATCTCTCTCTCTCTCTCTCTCTCTCTCTCTCTCTCTCTCTCTCTCTCTCTCTCTCTCTCTCTCTGTCTCTCTCTCTCTCCAATAGTTCAACTTCTAATCTCTGGAGTGTGAGGGTGAGTACCCGATTCTGTTTTGGTAGTAGAAAGTAAGATGTCACAGCATAATGGGGGGGATCAAGTTTATATCCTGGAATGTGAAGGGCCTTAATCACCCCATTAAGTGCACAATGGTCCTTAAACACCTACACTCCTTGCAGGCAGATATTGCGCTTATTCAAGAGACACACCTCCCTGCAAGAACTGTAGGATGGCTTAAAAAATCATGGGTGGGATCGGTATTAGCCAGTTCAGCAAAAAACAAATCTAAAGGGGTAGCAATACTGGTTCGGAAATTGTGCCTGGACGGAGGACAAGGTAATTACCGACACTCCAGGCTGATGGCTAGTGGCCAGATTCTCCTACTTCAGGGAGGGGGCGGTGCTGGCCAATTACTTCCTAGACTTTAACCAAGCTATTGAAACACTTTCGGCAGAGTACCCAATGTATGACATGATTGGGGGATTTCAGTTTAACCCTAGATATTTTTGTGGACAAATCCAAGCCTACCCTTAACTCGCATCCTAAAGCACTGCTGACTTTGCAGGATATGAAGAAGGAATGGGGCATTGTAGACATAAGGAGGAGAGAGCACGCATCGGGAAGGGACCACTTCTTCTTCTTCTCTACAGTGCACTCAACCTACAGCAGAATGCACTTCTGGCTGGCTAACCCCTCTGCGGCTCAAAATATTGTGACCTCACAAATAGACAATATTTTTATCTCAGATCATGCCCCAGTCTCCTGTGTTCTTGTACCGAAAGGACAAAGAGGATCAGGTACCAGGTGGCGATGTATTCCATTGTTAATACGGGATCCGCTCTTTCAGGATATGGTTAAAACAGCAGCCCAGGAGTACTTTTACAATAACAAGACTGCAGACACCTCTTCGGCAATGAGGTGGGAAGCCTTCATAGCGGTTATACGGGGCCATATACTAGCCTTTACAGCCCATAAAAATAAGACAAGGAAAGCTGAGCTCACCCGCCTCCAGACTGAACTGTCCACCCTAGAAGCTAAATTTAAGATTTCCACTACAGGGCGCCTAGATCAGATGGCACTTTGTGAAATAGCAGGCCTAAAATATTGCATAAACTCAAAGCTTCAGCAACAGACAGAATGGCTGATGATGAGAACTAAACATTCACCCTGGTAAAAGGGGGATAAGGGAGGCAAACTGTTGGTCTTTCAACTAAAGAAGCAGCAAGCTGCTTCACGTATCCTTGCCCTTAAGAACCACACAGGGGACAAAGTTACCAGTCTGGAAAAAATCAACGAGTGTATGAAGCAGTATTACCAGGAACTGTATCCGTCACATTTGTCCTTAGAACAAACTTGACTAGAGGGGCAGGTGGAGGACTTTTGTGACACAGCCAACACTACTCAAGTAACAGAATCCATGAAAGCTGCATTGGACAGACCTTTCACTGAGACGGAATTGAAGTTAGCTTTGTCGCTGCTGGCTATGGATAAGTCCCCTGGACCAGACGGTATGACCACAGAACTGTATCAGCTTCTGAATACTGAAATCAGTGCTCCATTACTGTCGATTCTCCAGGAAGCGCACGGAACTGGTGTATTGCCGCCCACTATGAGAGAAGCGCTGATAACCGTGCTCCCTAAAAAATAGGATGATCCCCTAAACTGCGCTCATTTTTGTCCTATCTCCCTTATCTCTGTGGATAATAAGATAGCGGCCAAGATGCTTGCAAACCGATTGGTGGATGTGCTACCCTCTCTAGTACACCCATCCCAGGTCGGATTTGCAAAAGAGGGAAAGCTACAGCAGATAACATCAGGCTGATCCTTAATTTGAAATGGGTGGCCATGCATTCACCCACTCCTATGGCAGCTATAGCTGTAGACTTTTCAAAAGCTTTTGACTGTCGAATGGCCATATTTGCATGCAGTTCTGACAAAGTATGGTTTGGGCCCTTATTTCAGACAATGGATTAGAGTACTCTATAACCAATCCCTGGCCAGAATTTTAATGAACAAAGACATTTCCACGCTGTTTCCTTTACATCAGGGCACACAGCAAGGATGCACACTTTCTCCCTTATTATTTCTGGTGGCATTAGATCCCCTCATACGAAAGCTACACCACACCAGAGAGGTTGAAGGTATACAGGTGGGGGAGTGCTCCTACCTTGCTGCGGCGTATGCAGATGACCTACTCCTTACACTTACATGCCCTTGGGAAGCCCTCCCCCAGTCTTAAAGATTTTAGACACCTATGCCTAGTTATCGGGATTGCATATCAACACCAGTAAAACCCAAGTCACACCCCTAAATGTGGCCTGTTCTGAGGACTGTATACATGGCCTTGGTCTGGCTTGGGCTCCCCAATAACTTATCATACTTAGGGATACAAATACCATTTGACTGGAAGCAGATCAAATCTAGGAACTTCCTCCCTTATAGCTCAACTATCGACTGAAATATCCAGATGACGTCATCTAAACCTATCTCTCCTAGGCAAAGTGGCGGTGATTCATATGCTTTTCATCCCCAGGGTCACGTACCTCTTCAATAATTTGCCCATTCCTCTATCAGATGAGGTTTTTCACACTCTAGAACAACTAATCACACGATACCTCTGGGAGGGTAAGAAGTCCCGGTAGAGTGTCAGCAAATTGAGAGCGCATTGGACTAGAGGTGGCCTTGGACTTCAGTGGCTACAGGGCTACCAATGGTCCTTTCTTTCAGCTCAAACCACTAGATGGTTTGTTCCCACTTCTTCCCCACCAGCTCTCTGGGTACAACTGGAAACCCAGCTGGCACAAGGGATCCCCCTCAGCTTATTTCTGATAAGGGTACCATTACCCCCTGATAGGCTCACGCCTGTAATGGCAGAAACTTGGAAAGCTTGGTTTCGGCTATTGGTAGCTGCCAAGACCAAGAAGCAAGAGTATGCGATACCCCTTAGATATCTAGCATTGTGGCATAACAGACCCCTGCAAGTGGATCATAAACCCATTTATCGGTCTACTTGGGATAAAAAAGGGATACATATAGTTCAAGACATGTATTTACCCAGTTCTAACACACTTATGTCATTCGAACAATTCAAGAGTTGCTAGTTGCTCCCGATCCAAGACTTTTGGAAATACCTACAGCTGCGTAAGGCGATGCAATCCCTTTATGGAACATACACTGTAGATCAGAAATGGCTTTGGTTATCCACACTGCATTTGAAGACCGCCTTCTGAGGTTTAGTCAGTAAATTTTACAACACATGGCAAGAAGCACAGCCAGTCCACACAGCACCCTGTAGGATGGCATGGAGCCAGGAACTGCAAGGTTCCATTACACCTCAGACCTGGTCTTGGTGTCTTCGCCTGGCACACACAATGTATAAAGAGGCTAAGAGTCAACTAATTCAACTCAAAATCCTCTTATGGTGGTATCGCACTCTGGCCATCCTACATAAATGGGGTATTCTCTCAAACGCAGCTTGCTGGAGATGCCAAGGCTGTCCAGCAACTATCCTTCACATCCTTTGGGAATGTCCGATGTTAGCTCCTTTCTGGTCTGCAGTGGCGATGGATTGTTCTGGGGTATTGGGGCAACCAGTGGACCTTAGCAGTCCCATGCTGCTCTTAGGGGACAATAAACCCATGCCTTGAGCTGCAACACAGGCATTAGATCATGTTAGCATTATTGGAGGCTAAGAGACTCCTCTTGATGTATTGGAAGCAACCCTTCCCCCCGACCACTGCTCTCTGGCAGTCTGCTTTGGAATGCCTCGCTACTTTTGAAAGGCTTACATATGCTAGTAAGGGACAGCTGGCATTATATTATAAACAATGGGGAGCATACAGTATCTAAACTCATCACTCTGTAAAGCACCACTACCCCAGCCGGGAAATCCCCCTCTTCCCCTCTAAAAACTGACTGACTCCAGAGTGAATAATTCTAGGCGTGGGCTAGCAGAGCTATGACATCTAGGATCTGCATTGTTTGGTGCTGCCTATAACAGAATAGGATCCTCACCCTGGTATCTATTAAATATAATCTCTTTTACTATCTGGGCTTTTTTATGTACCTAAGAAATATGGAATTTTAATCTGGTACGAATCGATGATGGGATAGATATGGTGAATGTTTGTTTCTTATTAATCTTTATCATCTGTTGGAACCCTACTTTTGTACACATTCTGTGTGTAGTGCTACCATAGGATGGCAATATTGTTATATCCATGTATTCTGTAATGTGTGCGAGTAAGTGGAACAGGTCTTTTACAATAATAAAAATTATACTATGATAAAAAAAAAATTACCTTAAAAGCATAAAAATATGAGGTGGCTATATACATTATTAGGACGAGCTAAGGTAAAAAGATAAATTTAAAGAGCCTTTTTAAAAGAGTCTATGAAAGGGGCATTTCTAACCATGGCTGGAAGACTATTCCATAAAACAGGAACGGCCACCTCAAAAGCTCTCTCCCTTGAGAATTTCAGCCTGACACAAGGAATCGTAAGTAAGTCCATCTGGGCAGAGTGGAGAGAGTGGCCAGGGGTATACAGAGTCGGGAAATCTTCAGTGAGCAGCAACTTTGGTGCAGTTCTTCACACTAGTCACTGGACGAGTAGTAGAGCAACTGTACCAAACTGTAGCGGTTTGCACTTTGTCACAGACAAATAAAATTATCTTAAAATTGACAAATTTTATTCAGTACTCGCTTGTATTTTCTGTGTGCATTTCTTGATTTACACTAAGTTTTTTTTATTTTATTTTTTTTTTAACTACAGGAAAAGGTTTTGCACTTTGGAGGAAGCAGAAAATTCTGCACGACTATAAGAAACTGTTACGAAAAGAAAGAAAAGCATGCCCTCTGCAGGATGTCCAGTACATGGAGAAGTACCCAGAACACCTAAAACATCTCTATCTCGCCGAAGAAGAAATGTTAAAAAAGCTATCAAAGAAAAAGTTAAATAGGAAGTCGTCTCCAGAAAACGAACCAAGTACTCAAGAGAAGGAAAAGTAATATTTTATTTGATTGTATTTGTAATAAACTTTTCTGTAAGCAGAAGGCATATCTTTTTCCCTTTTTGTGGAAAAATTTTCGAGTTTAGTTCAGTTACAAATTACAAACACTGCATTTTGACAAGAGTGTAAATATTCAATGGGGTGGTGAAATAAATCACCTCCAGGTTTGGTGGCTAGGTTGATGATCCATAAATCAGCATTTTTACAGATTTGGGACACAATCCTCAGTGGCAGCTCTTGAAATGTGCTGCCACCCAGCATATATTCACATACACAAAAGCCATTTCACAGCATAGGGAGGAAGAGACCCCTGCAAGTGTGGCACAGTGTAGGTTGGTGATTCAGATGTTTGTGCCCTGCTTGCATTTCCACATCAGGTTTCTTGGGGATGCAGATACCAGCATTCTTTGTGCTTGGTGAGTGGTTCAGGATGGGTACGAGTACCCCCGTGTGAGTCCCCAAGATGCACACTCTCTTGGGCCAAGGCACCCTCCCCGCTTTCTGCCTTCTCTGTTCCTCCTAACATTGAGTAAAACCCATCCATGCCCATTTGAGCCTCACCACCATCCCCAACCAGTCCTTGGTTCTGAGACCCCACATGGAATATTGTGTCCAGTTCTGGAATCACATCTCAGAATGGACATAGGGTGGAGGTAGTCCAGAGGAGGGCAACTAAATAGAGCAGGGGTTGGATCAAATGCCCTATGAAGAGGGTCAGAGGGATCCCAACATGCACACCGTGGAGGAGAGGCATGCTAGAGAAGACATGATGGAGACCTGCAGGTGTCTCACTGGATGAACAGGGTTTAGGAGGGGAGTCTCCTTGAAATGAGAAGGAACACTAGGACCAGAGGGCAAATAGGGATGAAATGGAGGGATGTAAGGGAGTACTTCACTAAAAGAGTGGTGGACGCCTGGAACAGACTGCCAGCAGAAGTGCTGGAGGCAAAAAACAGTAAGGGATTTTAAGCATGAGTAGTGGAATAGACATAGAGAAATATTAGTAAATAGGCAGAGAGGAGGGAGAATCACCAGAGACCAGCTGAGGTCTGCGGAGACAGACTAGATGGGGACCATCTGGGCTGACTGGGTAGGCAAAGCAGTCCTTTTCTGCTGACAAATTATACTTTTCTGTGAAACTCCTTTTTTGACTGTTTTTTGTTAGTTGCTTCCTAATCCTCTTTTCCATATAGCATGCCACTCCTTATTGAGAATGCCAGTATTTGGGCCTGGCGGCAGTGAGATGATGAGTATGCACTTACTGCATGTGACAGAGGATTAGAACTGTAATAGAAAATTTGGTCTAATAAGAGGATTTAAGGACTGGGCAAGGAGGGTGGAGGGTCCCAGTTCGGTGGGGATGGGAAGTTTGCTGTGTTCAATGGAGGCAGTATGGCCTAGTGGTTAGAATACCAGCTTGGGAACTGGGAAATCACAGGTTCAAATCTCAGCAGAACCAAATACTCACTGTGTGTCCTTAGATAAGTCACTTAACCTCCCAGTGCTCCAGTCCAGCCCTCTGTAGAAATGGGTAGCAGCAGTAACCCTACTGGAAACAAGATCTTGTATTTCAGCTGGGCTGTCCTAGGTAAATGGGCCCAAGTGTTTTTGACTTTTAGAAAGTTTGCATACAACACTGATGTGGGACAAAATGAGGAAAATCCCCAAAATGTCAGCTGTTGAGAGGTATTATTTTGGTAGGTGGGGGAGACTAAGTCTGTGCACCACTGCTACGCAGAGGAACTCGAAAATGTTCCTGGGACACTCAGAAATTTTTCTGTCCCCCCCCATCCCTGTTTTTAAGTGAAAGTCCAGGGTCCTCAAAACAAAAATCCTATAGAGAGCTCCACATATGCACTGGTGAACACTACACAGCATACCATTGTGCTGTCTAGTGACGCACCACATTGGTGACTTGAGTTGTCCACCCTACCTTCCAAAATCTGTATCACGTTCCCTGGTGATTCAGAGGTTTCTACCTCACTAACCCTCATAATGTTAATGCCAGGTGGCCCAGTGTCCTCCCACCCGCCCATCCCTCACCCCTAGTGGTCTTAAACATTATTGATTCAGCAGTTCCCTTTTTCCTAACCCCAGCCTGTCCCTGGTGGTGGTTTTCACACTCACTCACTCACATTCTTCAACTCTTTTGCCATTTGTCATCAAGTGTACCCCACTCTGTGGTACAGTGATGCAGGTATTGGGCCTTAACCATGGTGGAAGAAGCACCATGTGAGCTGCCTTGTGAGGGCCACTATGTAACTGTTGCATATAGGTGACCCCATCCCCTGTAATAATGAAAACAAAAAGATGAGTTTAGCTTGTTTTTAGAGGTGAATCACTCTGTTCACTGGGAGACATAGTGTAGTCTGCTCTGCCCTACACATACCCTGCCAGCCAACAATGGAGTAGCACTGGCTTTGAAGGCAGCTGGTTGTCCAGACAAAAATTGCATGCTAATTGTTGGGTGAAGTACAATGATTAAAATGCCTTGGCTCACACACACAAACAGTACAGATATAAAATTTCAGGTGTAACATGCACTGCTGCCTTAAAGAAATAATCAGCAACTTCAATAATATTTTATAGCTTTAAAATGCAGCACATTGCTTCAGTTAGTATTCCCAACTACAAATATATCAAAAAATGATTGTACCAATACCCCTTAAAAAAACAGAAAATCCTACAAGAGATTTCAAAGGGTTTCAAACAATGTGCTTACTTTTTAGCTCTCCTGTGTCCTGATCGATGCTGCGGTCATGAACCCATGGGTGAGTTGTTTTCATCCTGCATTGATAGGACTTGTGCCCAGATTGCCAATATGCTCTTCTGTTCCCCCTACAGGTCTTTAAGTCCTTCACTGAGCACCTGGTCCTAGCCAAGCTTATGGTCGGTGTCACAGATCCGAAGAATAAGGCCAGTGATGCCCCTCCTGTTCACCTCTCCTAAGGAGTCAAAGTAGCTGGAACTTTGGGGACATATGGTTGTTTCTGCTCCTCCCACTTTTCTCCAAAGATCTTGCACCATGTCCTCAGTCTCCCTTTTGTTGTGTCTACACTGTTTGGATCACAAGTCAACTAGCTCTTGATGTATTACCAGGCCTCTGTTGCCACTTGGACATTGATTTAGACAGTGTCTGTTATCACCAGTGTGCAGTCCTCTCCTCAGCAGAAGCAATGTACTTCCTACTCTTCTTTTCGTAGCAGTAATTGAGGGACACATCAGTGGAATAAGCCCTACAACTCACACTAAGACAAAGGTAAGGGTGAAAAATGTGAAAGCTCTGTAGCAAAAAAGGACAGTGCTAAACCTGTTTTTTCCTGCCATGTGACTTCAGGCAAGGCAGCAATGACCACTTATCTTAGTCCTTCCTCATCTTTCCTGTTGTGAGCCACTTATTGAGCTTCTTCTGCAGTGGTAATCAATGAACTCTGACTGCTGGGTGCTCTAGATCATCAACCGTGATCTCTCAATTGACTTTGTGACAATTTTCCAAGCTGTTTCTGCCCTTCGCTCAAGTGCCATCCAACTGCCTCAGTTTCTTTGAGAGGAAGTTTCTTTGCTCCTTCAGCTAAACACTGTTGAGCATGTTCCACCAGCTGACACTGCTTCAATGTATGTCTCTTAGTAGTTTCTGTTGACACCCCCCAAAAAAAGCACCAGGTAACCCATTATCAATCCATGTGGTGTTAACTTAGAAATAGACATTCTAGATGGTCAGTTTGGGCTTAGCCATCCCATCATTGAAGCAGGGGAATTGTTTTTGCGCCCTTGGCCTAAACGGTTCTTATTTGTACATCCCTAGTCAGGCATGCTGGAGTATGCCCACTCCATTCAAATTCGGGACAATCGACAGGCCATATATGTTTCTTTGCCTTCTCATTTCTATGGCATTGATGTCTTGTCATTCTGTGGGAACTAGAGGTGCAGTGGTGGCAAAAGTGGTCACCCCTGTCCTAGCTGGGCATGGTGAAGCCTATCATGATTTATGCCATCTCCTAGTGGCTGGATATGGAGCACCTAATAGATTGTTTTCCTTTCATCCTGATTTATGCCATCTCCTGGTGGTTGGATGTGGAGCACTAATAGTTTGGTTTCCTTTCATCCAGTCTCCCATGACACTGAGCCTCACATCCAGTGCCTCCCTCTTGGGTTAGGGCTAGCACCTAGGGGACCTGCTTACTGCTGGGCTGTGGTCTCTGCAGAAACAGTAGCTGGACATCACTGTGCATAAGTTAAGGGTGATTTGCCCTTTGCTGCAGATAGTCCCTTCAATCATGGCCAGTCACTCTGAGTCAATATAGATAACACAACAGCCATGTTCTGTGTGAATAAGCAAGGGGATTCCATTCTTCCAGACTCTGCACTTAGGCCCTGGAAATTTGGACAGTGGCAGTGAATCTCAATACTCACATGTCTGCCACAGAACTGATGGGAATAAACAAGTTGACAGACCATCTCGGCCATCGGAGAGACATGCCCCATGAGTGTGCAGTACACATAGATACATAGACAGTGTCGGCAGATAAGGGCCTATGGCCCACCCAGTCTGCCCATTTGAGCTTGTAAGTTCAGTTTGTTTTCCTAGAAGTCTGTTGCCCCTTACCCCTGACCTCTAGAATTCCTTTATGTCTATCCCATGCATTCTTAAATCCCGTGATTGTTTTAGCCCCCACCACTTCTTCTGGCAGGGTGTTCCACTTGTCCACACCGTTCTGTGAAGAAATTCTTTCTCATGTTTCCTCTGAATCGTCCTCCCTCCAACTTCATCCCATGCCCTCTAGTCTTGAAATATCTTTTTCGCTTAAAAATAGTGTTTTCCTGCACCTTGTTCCTCCCTGTAAGATACTTGTATGTCTCTATCATATCCCCTCTCTCCCTCCTCTCCTCCAGGGAGTACATGTTCAGTTCCTTCAACCTGTCTTCATAGGACTTGTGATACAATCCATGCACCATCTTTGTTGCCCTCCTCTGAACCTTCTCTACCCTGTCTGTGTCCTTACATCGGTATGGTCTCCAGAACTGTACACTGTACTCCAGGTGTAATTCATCTTAGTTTTGTATTCTTCCTCCCCATTATTTATTACTGAGGTAATTTGTATGAAAACATGATCTCTGCTCCTGAAGAGTTCATATATTCCTATTGCTTTCTCCCTGAGGTCATAATGCTCTACTTGTGACATCACAATTACTCCTATGGCAACAGATTGTGATGTCACAATAGAGCATTATGATTTGAAGAAGGGTGTAAGCTACAGAGGCAGATAAACTATAAGGGGAATCTAAGGGATGCAAATCATGTAATCATGCAATTTTAAAATAACAGGGAAGAGAAATATATAGAATACACATGGAATGCAAACTGAATTGTACCTAATTATTATGTTTTTCAAAGTTTTCTTTTTGGCATCAGTAGTTCTTTAAGTTTATGAATAAATGAAATTATTTGATTCAAATAGTTAAGAAAAATACATTAACATCTCTCTAAATAAGCAATAATTTAAACACAGATCTCAGAGTTCTTTGCCACTATGCTGGTATGCCCCCCCCCAAACTTGGATCATTACAGCCTTTCAGCTAGTGTAAGTAAGTAAGTAAAAGTTTATTTGTTTAGTGCCCAATCCCAGAGGCTCTGGGCGCTGTACAGGTAGGCAAACAATTAACAAATATACAATAATAAAGAACATAAAATGAAGAGAAGGATCGATAAACAACAGTACACAATCTAAGTGATCTTAAATTATTTAAAATAATGCAGCAGTTAGTATAGTATATATTGCTGTTGATTGCATTTGTGTATTTTTGTATGTTTTTTTGTCCGGGTTGGGCCTGAAAAGAGACCTTTGGTCCAGAGCCTTTACCCTGTTACCAAACAATAAATGAAAAATGAAATTAAATAATGAACAACTAAAGGCAATCTACAAATGCCTTTTTAAAAAAGATGCACCTTCAGCACCTGCTTAAAGAGCTCCACTGATGAGTCCTCCCTCAAAGATTTCAGAAGCAAGTTCTACAACACTGGGCGCACCACCTCAAATGAATGGTCTCCAGAGGATTTTAGGCAGGCCCTGGGAACTGCTAGGAGGCCCTCGGTGGAGGATCAGAGTGAGTGTACGGGACAGAAAGCGGTCAGGAGGTCATTCAGGTAGCCTGGGCCCAATCTGTATAAGACCTTATAGGTGAGCAAACCCACCTTGAAGATAATCCTCCACCTAACTGGCAGCCACTGCAGCTCACGCAGAACCATCAAAACCAAGGTCAAATCATGGAAAGTCATGTGTGTGCAAATGCCAGGAGCCTTAGCAACAAGATGGAAGATCTGGAGGCTGTCATGGTGCAGTCAGACCTGGACATTGTGGCATCACTGAAACCTGGTGTAATGATAACCACGACTGGGAGCTGGCCATACCTGGCTACAACATATTCAGAAGAGACAGGGCAGGCAGGAAGGGAGGAGGAGTGGCACTGTATGTGAAAAATGACATAAGGGCCACAGAGATCCAGGAGGAACAAAATGGGGGAGAGATGCTGTGGGTTAAGCTGGAAAGGAAAATGGGGCCAGCCATCCGCACAGGTGTGGTCTATAGACCACCAGCCCAAGAGGAAGAAACAGATAGGGAGCTGATGCTAGCCATCCAGAGGATGGCAGACAAGGGTGAGGTAGTACTGGTTGGAGACTTCAATATTTCAGACATGGACTGGAGCATTCCAGCAGCAGCATCAACTAGGAGCAGATTTATCCTGGACTCCCTTCAGGGTGCCTTCCTCAAGCAACTGGTCATGGAACCAACTTGGCAGAAGGCAATACTGGACCTTGTGCTCACAAACAGGGACAGTGTGATGGGGAGTAAGAGTGGGGAGCACCTGGGAACAGTGACCACCAGTCATTGTGGTTTGAAATCACAGAAAGAGCAGAACAAACCACACAAAACACGTATCCTGGATTTTAGGGGGCAAACTTTGGGAAAATGGGGAGATACTTGAAAGAGGCATTAGGGAATGGGGCAGGAATCAGGGGTTGAGGAACAGTGGAAGTATTTAAAATGGGGATTACAAGAGCAACAGAATTATGTATTAAGCAGGTTAGCAAGAGGAAAAGGAAGAGGAGACCATTATGGTTTTCCAAAGAGGTAAGAAAGTGAAAGCCAAAAGATTGCATTCAGGCAATACAAAAAGACACAGGCAGAAGGGGATAGGGAGAAGTACCAGGAGAAGCAAAGGGAGGCAGGGAGGTCAGTAAGGAAGCCAAAGCTCAGACAGAAGAACACATTGCAAAATCAGTGGGTAGAGGGGACAAAACCTTTTACAGGTACATAAGTGAAAAAAGAAAGGCAAAGGGAGGGATAGTGAGACTGAAGGGGGAGGATGGGGGCTGTGTGGAGGATGACAACAGTAAAGCTGACATATTGACAAGTATTTCTGCTCAGTCTTTACTAAGGAAGAGGAGGGTAATGGGTCTGAATGGAGTACAAGGGGTGAGAATGGGGCAGAAATGGACACAAGTCCCTTTACACGAGAAAGGGTCCTGAAGGAACTGGAAGTAATAAGAGTTGATAAAGCAATGGGGCCAGATGGGGTGCACCCCAGGGTCCTTAAAGAACTAAGAGAGGTGGTGGCTGAACCTCTTGCTATCCTGTTTAACCAATCACTAGAAACAGGGGAGGCACCCAAAGACTGGAGGATAGCAGATGTAGTCCCCTTATACAAAAGTGGGAACAAAGAGGAAGCGGGGAACTACAGACCAGTCAGCCTCACCTCGGTAGTGGGGAAGAACATGGAAGCACTACTGAAGGAGAGATTAATGGAACATCTGGTTGTCAATGGACTACAAGACCCAAGGCAGCATGGTTTCACCAGGGGAAGGTCATGTCAGACCAACCTCATTGAATTTTTTGACTGGGTGACTAGGGAGGTGGATCAGGGGAGGGCAGTGGACATGGCCTATCTGGACTTCAGCAAGGCCTTTGACACTGTGCCACATAGAGACTATTGCACAAACTGGGGAATATGGGTGTGGGCAGGACAGTAGTGCGGTGGGTAGGTAACTGGCTGGGCAGCAGGACACAGAGGGTGGTGGTAAATGGCTGTCACTCCACAGAGGGAAGAGTGACCAGTGGGGTACCACAGGGATCAGTGCTGGGACCGGTACTATTCAATATCTTCATCAGTGACATTGCACAGGACCTAGAAGGCAGAATTTCACTGTTCGCTGATGACACAAAGCTCTGTAACAGAGTAGACACACCAGAAGGTGTAGACAGAATGAGAAGGGACCTGCAGAAACTTGAAGAATGGTCAGCGGTTTGGCAGTTGAAATTCAATGCAAGGAAGTGCAAGATAATGCATATGGGGCACAAAAACCCTGGCACAATATATCAGTTGGGGGGTGAAGATATAGCATGCACCAAGCAGGAAAGGGATCTTGGAGTTATCATCTCTGATGACCTCAAGGCAGGAAACAGTGTGACAAGGCAGCAGGTAAAGCAAATAGGATGCTGGGATGGATAGGCAGGGCATCACCAGCAGGAAAAGGAGGTCATAATTCCACTATACAAGACACTAGTGAGGCCGCACCTGGAGTCCACTGTGCAGTTCTGGAGACCTTACCTACGTAAGGACATAGGGTAGAGAAGGTTCAGAGGAGGCAACAAAGATGGTGCATGGATTGCATCACAAGTCCTATGAGGACAGGTTGAAGGCACTGAACATGTACTCCCTGGAGGAGAGGAGAGAGGGGATATGATAGAGACATACAAGTATCTTACAGGGAGGAACAGGGTGCAGGAATGCACTATTTTTAAGCGAAAAAGATGTTCCAGGACTAGAGGGCATGGGATGAAGTTGGAGGGAGGACGATTCAGAGGAAATGTGAGGAAGAATTTCTTCACAGAATGGGTGGTGGACAAGTGGAACACCCTGCCAGAGGAAGTGGTGGGGGCTGTAACAATCACGGGATTTAAGAATGCATGGGATAGACATAAAGGAATTCTGGAGATCAGGGGTAAGGGGCAACAGACTTCCTGGAAAACATAAACTGAACTTACAAACTTAAATGGGCAGACTGGGTGGGCCATAGGCCCTTATCTGCCAACACTGTCTATGTATCTATGTAACATCACATGATGGGACCTTGGAAGGCCCATCAGCAACCTTGTCACTGCATTCTGTACCAACTGCAGTTGACGAAGAACCCCTCCATTGACCTTGAGGTACAGAGCGTTGCTGTAGTCGAATCCCGAAGTCACAAGCGCTTGTACCAGTGAGGGCAGGTCACCAGGCAGAATCAAGGCATTTATTGTACATACTAAGGGCCCCATATTCAGAGTTATCTGTTTTCACAGTGCTGACAGGAGTGCTGTGCAGCAAATAGCGCATGACCAGCTTGGGTGCAACATTCAGACAGCAAACACACTCCAACTGGATCTGAATATGGGTCTGTGTTGGTGCAGCACTTTGTGACTATGCGCTGTGCTGACACAGGCCCCAACCAAACATGGCCAACAGGCACCCAGTGAAGATAGTGCAGCTTAAACAGGATAGCACAGCCTAAAAGGAATAGTGCCAGTGCTTCTGTGGGCCATATTGGGCTCCAACATGCTAATAAGTTCATTATTCATGCAAAATGCTAGGGGCCATTTGAATGCCCATTATGGGCTCATTAGCATCTGTGTGCTGATGCACCCTACTCCGGAGCACCCACCCTGTCATCCATTACAAAGGCCCAGATGGTCTAGTGAACCCTCCACCCCCCAATCACTGGTTCTGCAGTTGGTTTTGATTTTCTGATAGTCTAGGGAGCCCCAACCCCCTATCGCTGGTCCTGTAATAGTTTTTCAGTCCATGGTAGTCCAGTGAACCCCCCACCCTTCGAACATGCACCCAAGTCCCATACAAACCCACCCACTCCTGACCCTCCACCCCCAACCCCCTCAACCTGGACACAGTAGCAGAAATTTGGAATTTGAGATGGTGATCAGCACAGCCTCCACTCAGCACCTCAGTTGGTCACTATCTGCCTGTCAGTGAGTGATCATGTACTTACCCTAAAATGGACCACTCCCACAAGCTTTGGTAAACAAGCTCTGACTAGATAGTTTTGTGTCCTTGACCAATATAAAAATTCTAACTTTCCCTAACCCAGCAAGATGGGAATGTATGAATTACTGCATGTTGTTGCTATGGCTGCAGAGCTTCAAAAGAAATCTGTAAGTGATTTATAATACTGCTCAAACTGAATTTAAGAAGAAACCTTAAAACATAGTTTTTCTTTCAGGTTGAAAGCTATCCCTTTCACATACTGGTCAGCTGACACCCACCTCATATGCACAGTCCACACAGACACATTTAAACCTACCCACACGTGGACAATTTTCACTGGTGCACTAAACTGACCACAGATGCACAGTCCACACAGATACACCAACAACTGCCCACAGATGCACAATACACATGGACACACACACACGTAAAGTAAAATTCAAAAAGATGTCCACATCAAACCACAGATGCACACCAATGCACGCACACCCACATACATATGCACAGTCCACACAGACATACTTAATTGATCCACAGATGCACAACACAAAAACACTCACACATTCCCATAGATGCACAATACACACAAAGGCAGTCCCACCTACAGATACACAATACACAAAAATGCTCACACACACAAATACACAATGCACATAGTCACACTCACATAAACCCAGAATCACAATACATACACCCTCCCTGATGCATCAAGCACACAGACCTTGACACATGCACAAAAACACTAATATTCACAATCACACACACACACAAACACTTACACTCCCACAAAAACTCATATACCAAAAAAAAACATAATATAGACTAAAATGCTCAATTACAACTTTTTGCTTACCCTAATGCTGCACTACAGGCCTAGGCTTGGGCCTCACTCTGCAGTTCTTTGCAGTAGAATCGAGACTAGAATTGGGGTATATGAGGGGTTGGTAGGGAACCACACGGAAAGGAGTGGGGAAGCCTGGGGACACTAACAATAGAGGCAATGATAAGGGCTAAACCCAGAGGCTACCAGCAGCAGCTAACACCACTGGCCTGACTGGGGCTTTAAAGTGCTTGAGGTATCGCAATAAAGTCCTTTTCATTTTGTAACTTTGCATTTCACAGTGTTTTTTCTTCTGAGAGTGTGTTTTTCCTGTTTTTTCTAATTATTTGTTGAGACTAGCCACCTCAAAAACAGCACCAGTGCAATTCCAGGTTGAGCTGCCTTTTGGTCCTGTTGATTGTGGTCAGAGCAGGCAGTATCTATTAACAACTACAGTAACACTACAGGCCCAATCAGGTCAAGAGCTGTCAGTCTCCAACTGTGGCTCTCACCACAGAACCATCAGGGCAGAAAAGCAATCATCCACCTGCAGCTAATGCCATAGGCCTAATTGGGTCCAGAGTTACCAATGTCCACCTTTGGCTAACTCCACAGACGTGATCAAAGCCAGACCCTCTGCCATCCCCTAATGACTAACACAACAGGCCTGATCAAAACCAAAATCCACACCCTCCACCTGAAGTAAACACTAGAAGGCCAATTATGACCAGAGCCACCACCTTCCACATTGAGCTAACACCATGGGCCCAATTGTGGTCAGAGCCACCTCCCTCTGCCTATGGCAAACATCACATGCCAGATCAGGACAATGCTGACCCCTCTACTCATAGATAAAACTGCAGGCCTGATTAAAGCAAAGGCTGTCACCCTCTACCCGTGGTTGAAACTGCAAGCCCAGTTGGGACCAGAACTACTTTCTCTACTTTTAATTAACACAACAGGCCAGACTGGGGCCAGAGCCATCACTTGTGGCTATTTATTTAATCACTGGTGTTTAGGTGATCCTCACCCCATTACATATGTTTCATGCTCCTGTCTGAGGGAAAATCAGCTCAGCTAACAACTCTTCTCCATGGTCTGCTGCCCATGTACTAACAACAGCACTAAACCACACTGACTGCAGTAAAAGAAATGCTTCATTTCTTTTACTACAATCAATGCATGAGTAAGCCACCTCTGGGACCTTACTAGTTAGGGCCCTGGGATTGTGCCTGCTTAGTCTCCATAGATCCCCTGCTGGTCGTAGGGGTCACTGGGACAGCAAGTATAAATAAGAGGATTTTGGTGCCTTAGAGGGAGGGAGAGAGCTGATGGAGACTCTGGGTGATTGGCGCCTGTTTTCAAGCAAAAGGGCTGAGATTCAAGGTGGGGGTGGGGCATTTGCCACCCCAGCCCACCACCCTTGAAGACTGGTGGCTAGTGAGTGTGTGGGGTCTGTGGTGAGATCAGCAGGTAGTGGGATCTCTGTGTCATCATTTGGAAGCTGGAGCCTGGGTGGAAATTTGGGATCCTGCCTCTTGAACTCTGGTACCAAGATGGGGTGGCACAGAGGGGTCCTTAGTTGGGCCTGGTGAGGGTGCATTCAATAAGTCCAGTGCATGGCCCAATGGTGAGGGCCTGGCTCATTGGTGGGGCAGAAGTGAAAGCATGCTCCATGGTTATCTCCAGATGTTGTTTGGTGCCTTATGAGTCAAACCAGAACAGTTAGGGACAGTGCAGGAGGTTACAGAGGAGTACGGGGCATCAGTCTCAGTGAGCAGCCTCCTAGCCATATAGTTCTTGGACCCTGCCTGGACCACCCTTTATGTAATCTGGTATGTGGTGCCTGATCTATGTTTGGACTTCTTGTGCACAGCATGTAGCGAAAAGGACCCCCCTCCATGTGTCCACAGTGCTGAACCTGAAGACTGCCAGGAGTAGCAGGCAAAGTCTCTGGGCTGCTCTGTGGGGTGCTTCAAAGATGTCAGCATCTGAGGTATCCTCGTGTAGCCTGAAGTAATGAATTTGAAGTCATGTGCAGGAGGGAGAAATGGGTTAGGTGTTTTAGCTCCTCAGCCTGCAAGCTGCAACTCCATGAGTTGCTGCCATCAAGATGGTTTGGTTCCTAGGAGGGGAAAGCAGTAAATGGACTGTTGAATCAAGTTAATGCTGCTATCTTGGCTGATGCCATGTTATATAGACCAAATGAACGTGCCCACCATGTTGCAAGCTACCTCAAGTCTCTCTGTGGAGTGGTTGTTTTATTGTTGCCTCATTAAATCTGTTTCTGCATTTTAAATCTTGGAGTTGACAATGGATTTAATTAATGTAACTGCTTGTGATTCTGTAACCAAGTTTTCTCCCAGCAGCTGCCAGCACCCCATCACACCCCCTGCACTGTATGCACTCCACGACCACCTCCAGAACCAGGTAAATGAGTGTTACGTTTTTGGACTGTGTTTCTTGCTGCAAGTACCCCCTCCCCCTTTTTTTCACCTGGCATATCCCAAGATACCATAAGGGGGGCTTACACATGTTTAGTGCTACTGTAAGAAGATAGGCCACCAGCTGTGAATAAGAGTGATGGAGTCCTTGACCAGTGTCCTTTTGGGAACATGAAACATGTACAATGGGGGTAGTTGTCCCCCTAAATGAGTAATTATTCATACTGAATGAACTGGGCTCATACTTGATATACTTCAGTGAGAAGTTACTGTAGTTTTTTAGGAGTGGTGAAGAGTATGTTATACAGTACAATACCAAGAGGATTTGTCCTTGGGAAATCAATGCACAGGCATGGGTTGCCTTTCTCCTGCCCCAGATCGAGACCATGAACGCAGACTGTGTTTTTCATGCTCAACTCTACTACTCTTACTGTAGTTTATCCTGCTCTTTCCCCTTTACTCAGTTCTAGCTAATACTGTCAAATCCGTCTTTCGGATGAGACATTAAACTGAGGTCCAATCTGCCTGGATTGGTGGTAGTTCAGGTGGATGTTAAAGAGCCCATGGCACTTATTGAAAAGAGTAGCGGAATGTCCCCGATGTCCTGGCCAAAATTTCCCTCATTCACTAAAAATACCATCAACAGTTTAATCTGGTTCAGTTTCAGTTGATTATCATCTGTATCCCCCGTCGCCCCTGAAAAGGGGACTTCTAGGCCCAGTGGGCTTCCCGGGTCAACAGAATTCAACAAACAAACAAAGGCTTTTTTTTAAGTTTACAAGAGTGCCACTGGCAGTAGAAGTGCTGCCATGCTGAAAAAAAAATAGATACTAGTACAGTACTACAAAAATAGCCAAAAAACTTGAAGCAATGTCACAATTCAACCATCAGGTATTGTAAGCACCAGCTAAACAGTATCTAAAGCAATGTTTCTCTCATGAAGCACACAGACTTCCTTCCCTTAACCCCCTCTCTCTTATTTCTCTCTCCTCCCTTCCAGTGACATAACCCCATGCTTGCAGTGTGCTAATGATTAAGGGCTCCATCTCAAGCTGCTAACTGTATTATAAGCAGTACACTGGTGCTTACTGACATAAGTATCCTTAGGTAGGCATGTTTAGGTGGAGGTATACAGAGGTAGTCCATCAAATAATGTACACATTGCCTTTTTCAGCTTCTGGTCAGATCCATACTATTGTGATCCCATGAATAAGCCAGTTTGACTTACATTAAACAACCTTAAAAATGTGCATGCAAGATAGTTCACTTTACTTTCACTACTTGATAAGTGTTACATCCACAAAAATTGTTCAACACCACTGAGTCCAAAGTAATTAGCACCTTTTAGCAACATAATGAACATCCTTCCTCTCACCCACATTCCCCACTGTCTGAATTACAATGCAGCTAAACTTACCAATGAGAATAACCTTGCCAAAGAACAGCTCTTTACAGCACAGTAGAGTAAGTAGAGAATCCCTATGAATTGGGTTCAGGTTTGTACAGATTTGTTTCATCCCTGCCTGTGAATTAGGGGTGATGGACGTGATGCCCAGTGTCCTTTCTGATCTTAAATTACTGTTACTAGGTATGAAACCCAGGAAAGGATCTCCAAACTTGTTCTTATACTAGGCCATAGTTGTGTACAGCATCTAACTAACTAGTCTTTTTTTAGGTTAAGAAGTAAAACTCCAACTGTACCCTCTTCAAACTGTATCATACCTCATCCACATGTTACAACCTATGTTTAAATAGTAAATGTGAGCTACTGGAGCCAAACATCTGTGCAAAGATGAGTCATTTACATGACTAGCAAAATGCTAACCAGTTATAGCATGGCCTAACTGAATGGGGGCCATACTTAAAGGTGCCCACAGCACAGCATTCAGTGGATAATGTGATTGCATTTTACACACCACCAAATTCCTGCAAATGAGGAACCATCATGCATACAGGACACACTGGTTTTCACAGTACATGCGTGCTCACTCCCTGTTATTCAGATGGTGGCTGGCAGAGGTGGTTTACAAAGGTGTCTGTGCCATTTGCTGCCTCCAGCACCATCAATGGCACACGAATGGCTATGGATGAGTGAGTTGGTGGTGGAGGGGGTGGAGGGTGGTGGATACTCGGTGTTTTAGCCAGGAAGTAGGGTTAGGGGCTTACAAATCCTGTCAGGGATTAGTCTGCAGGGGTACCATTAGGCAACCAGGAAATGAATAACAATTGATGATCAGGCAGGAAGGGGTATCACACTAGAAGGAAAAATGATTTTATCAGGGTTGAGATGGCAGGGTGGTACCACTAAACTACCATGAAAAGGTGTTACTCTGGGACTGAATGGGAGGAGACCACTAGACTGCCAGGAAAATGATATTTTACTCATGGAACAGGTAGCAGGTAAGTACCACTAGACTACCAGTAAGTTATTTTATTTCATGAGGACCTGGATGAGAGGGGGGGGGCCACTGGACTGCCAGGGATATTGTGTTAGGGATTGGGTGAAGGTGGGGGCAATTGCTGAGGTGCTGCACAATGCATCTGTGTGTTTATACATGTAGGCATTTTGCAGAGCTGCTAATGGCCATATAACAGCACACGTCTTGTCTCCACCTCCTTGGTCTGTGTGGGTGGCTGTGTTTGTTTGTGTCTGTAGCTATGTTTTTGTGACTTTTCATGTTTTTCTGCTTGAAGTAACTACTACATTCTTGCACACAACATCTGTGAAATTCTCCAGGACTGAATTTTTTGCAAAATGTCATCACCAAGTATCAGCATTTTCATCATAAATCAACTTTTTGGAAGCCATCCTTCGCAAAACAAAGTTCTGCAACTAAGCTTCACAAGCTGTCAGATGTGTCCTGCACTGAATCCACATTTTGTCTGACCTGCTCCTAAAGGAACTGTACTGGTGTCTGAGGGCTATTCACAACCATTTTGGGGAACAAAGGGAGGATATGTGTAACCCCCACCCCTGCCTTTTTGCCAAAACGACAGGTGGCATGTTGTTGGTGCTGGCAGCAATACCTGGCGGGGACCTGGGTTCATGGAGGATGAGGTTACCTGGCACAAGGGGACCTAGGTATAGCTACTCTGCACAGGGGCACCCAAGTAAATCCGAACACAGGAAGCAATAACTGTAATGTCCAGAACCAGGAATGGGATTTTTCAGTGTGGCTTTTATTCACTACTAGCTAAACACAACAAAGCATAGATGGACCCCCATGGGGCTACGTTTACTGATAATGCAGATTAGAGGCTACAAGGTGGTCCACTGGAAGAATGAACCATTTCTACTGTTTTCAGGCTCTGGACCCACCAGGCACACAGCCCGGACTTGCAGACGCTTTGGGTACACAGTCCGACTGGCCCGGCTCCCCTGCCGGCCACTTGACTGACGGTCCACTGGAAAAATGAACCCAATTTACTTGTTGTGGCTCCCCACACCGCTTAGAGTCTGCGACTCCTAGAGAGATTTCCTTCTTACTTCTTCTGACTCCCATCTCACAAAGAGAAAGTTTTACCCTTGTGGTTCCCCACACCACTTAGAGTCTGCGACTCCTAGAGAGATTTTCCCATTTGCGACCCACATCTGGGTACTTCCCTCATCACTGGTCAAGCGCATGAGGCAAGTAGCAATCACAGCAGAAATCTGTAGAGGTGGACCTGGTCACTAAAGATGGGGGGGTGTTCCCACCTCCAGCTCCCACAGCCCATACCCGGCCATTTCTCTGGACAAACTGAAACTTCAAAATGTAGATTAAATGGTGGATGAACTGTCGCACCCCCTCTACAAGATTACTTGAATTCACACAGCACTTTAGCTTTTGACACTACTCTATTTGTTTGTCCTAGTACTATAGGCCTCCCAAGTAGTAATTCAAATCCCAGATTTCTTCACATTTCCCAGGATGAAGAAACAACATTTTTGCTCTCTCAAATTAGAGCAAAACACTCACCCTTTTGTTGCAGGTGCCTCACAGGCGAAGTACAACTCTTCCCACTTTTCAAACGCAAACCGAAACTGTAAAAGGCAGCTTTCCTTCTTCAGCAGAAATTAGGGGATTGCCCCTGGAATCTACATGGGGATACTTTACTTCCTCTACTCCCCCCCCCCCGCAGGGAGAGGGGCACTGAGACCTGAACAGCGGTCTCCACCACTTGAACACTGGACACTGACCTTCTTGCTTCAAAACAAACAGGAGACTGACTTTGAAAACTCCCAACATTCTATCTCACTCCCTCTGCTGCAGATTCCAATGTGGCTTATGCAGCTGCGACAGTTCTATTGGTGATGTCATCTCTCAGTCTCAGCTGAGACTGAGAACAGAGTGAGAGTGTGAAACCCATTTAACTGGAGTTTCACAAGCTGCCTTCCCCGCCTACCACTAGGTCTTACTGGGATTCTAGTAACCCCAGGTAACAAGGGGTTACATATGGACAAAGGTTTTTCACACACTGTATATGCCCCAGGCCACAGCTCATCACCTTCAGGAATTTAACACATTTAATGTCTTTACTCTACAGTAGCAAGAGTTTATTGGGCTTCAGGAGTTTACCATTTCCTCTGGATTTGACCAGTTTTCTTCTTTTAACTCTTCATCTCCTGGACAAGAAATTATATTACATGTCTGGACTTACATTCTCTGAAGTAGCTCACCTACTGTCGTGTTTTGTTGGCATAGTGCTTTTTTACTGCTGTAATTCGCCCCCCCCCCACCCCGGCCTATGTCTAGGGGCCTGATGGAAAATGTGACTGGAGATGGGCACAAGCAGAGTAACCATCCAGAAAAGGAATACATTCATAACATACCTGAATGGTGACACAGGTCATGGTTCTACACAGCTTACCAGCAGCTGATTACACCAGGCAGCAGGCACAGCAGGCAGGTACGGCCCGGAGATTACTGGGGGGGGGGTCTTCATTAGCAGCATAAGCAGCACAAAATATACACCACTCATGGATAAAAGAATAACAAATAATTGATTTATTTAAAAGAACAAACTACTCCATGAGGCTGTGGTGGCACAACTGGAGACAGGCACTACAGAACTGGTCTTTAGGTTTCTCTCTGCAGCACAAGGCCATGACACAAACACTTAGGGCTGAGCTGACCCTGTGGATGGGCTCCACATCTACTGACCTGAGGGTCTGAGACTGCTCGAGCAGCAAAACCAGGCCTCAAAACTCCAGGGCTCTCTTAACTCAACCTTCCTCCCTGGCTCTATCCCTTGCTGCACACTTGCTGCTTTTTGCCCACAACACAAGGGAGTTACTCCTTCCCAGGGGCTCACAAAAATATGGATGGCTGCCTTTCCTTTTCCACCCAAACCTGCTGCAATATGGGCCTATGGTTAGCCCCGCCCACCATCCTAGAGCAGGCTAAACACTGTCCATGGGAGGGCACTGACCATAACTCGCTCCTGGCAGGCCACCCGTACTCGATGGTGTGCCACACAGGTAAGACCCAAAGGTGCTGCCACCACCTCCAGGGCCACACCACAGTGATGCCACTGCTGAAGCACCCCACCACCTCCAGGATTCACAAATTCGATCAGGCCCCACGTCCACCACGGAAAACAAGGGGGGCATCAAACGTACACTCCTCCAGGCTGCAGCTCCCCACCTCTACAGGGGTTCTATTCCCACTGGCCACATTCCCTGGCACCTCCCACTCCAATTCTAAGTGGACTTTCACTCTGCTAATGCCTGAGCTTGTGCTTCCGAACTGGGGATTGAATCCCTGGCCCGCTAGTGAATGTCTCCTGCAGGCCTCCTCGATCCTTCCAGAAACGGAAGTTTAAACACTACAGGGCTAGGCCCAAACTCTACCCAGAAGCAGACATCTACTCATTTATCCCTTATGAGGACAAAAGGGAGGGGACTGTTTACTCTAGTAAGCCCTCCTGAAAAGGGGGCTTACACTGACATATAGAGTGCATGTTGACAGTACTGGTTCCAGTACTCACCAGCCTCACCAGTTTGCACATGGCAGTTATAGTTTAGGCTACCTTGAGATGTAGTGTGGGGAAGAGTGCTTTCCTCTTCTCTTGACTGAGTTGGAATAGCAGGGTGCACCCACACACCCACTTACCCACTGATTGAGATACCTTGGTGCTTCCTGGTATTGGTATTGGTCTGCTTCTCTGTCTCATCTCAGGGCCGCATCCTTATTCAGCTTTTTTAGTACGTTGTTTTTGTTGGACTGCACTTTCCATCCCAGACTACCTGCAGTGGGGTCCTGAGGGGTGGAGGCACTAAAGAATAGCCCCCTCCCTCAATAACCCAGCCATTGTCTAAGTTCCTATCATCTGGTGACTGGGGAGTCAAGTGATCAGCTTACACTCTCCAAGCAGTTCACTAAGAATCTCAGAACTGTAATGTTCTGCTCCAAATCTTTTCAGGGTTTATTTCATGGACTACACTAACTTACTGCACCAAGAGACTTTTTCACCCACAAAAGTGACTGTTTGCTACCTTGCTAACTCAGGTATTCTTGCTACACCCTGTTCAGGTATAGGCTTTTTTCTGATTTATGCTTCAGTAATATTGCAGTGCACATCTTATTCAGCTGCTGTCACCATTTGCATGCTTGCTTGCTTTTGTTTGCTGTTTACTCTGACACCTTGCAAAACTCAGGTTACTGTAACTGTTATACCCCTCTGGGATTCAGTTTCATTGTTATCATGGTTAAGCCTGCACAGCATAGTTTTAATGGCATTTATCTGCTTGATAGTTGACAGTTGCCTGAATACTGGTGTTTTTCCTAGTGTTTGAACAAGTTGCTCATTTCTGTTCTCAATCTACTTGTTTACCATGCTGCCTGCTGTACTCATCTGCTTTCTCCTATTCCTTCCCCAACCCACTCTACTCCCATCACCTCTCCACCCTTCCTCTTCATCTTAACTGCCACTTTCACCCCCTCCTCCCATTTCCCATCCATCCTAGTCTCATTCCATCCCACTCCCTTAACCTGGAGTTTCTCCACTGTTCCATCTTGTTTCTTCCCCGTCTCCCACACTTCCATACCTGGCCAAGGGGATGTAAGTCTTATCCCATCCTTTGCCTCCTTACCCTACTTCTCCTCCTTGCTGGCAATGTGGAACTCTGCCCTGGTCCCTCCACCTATTCTTCAAGGCCTTAGTGTTTTCCACCTCAGTGCCAGAAGCCTCCTCCCTAAACTGGTTATCCTCACAGTATTGGTCTTTTGCTACTCTCCAGACCTCCTCTGTATCATAGAATCCTGGCTGTCTTCCAGGATACCTGATTCAAGCTTGGCCTTCCAAACTACCACCTTTTTAGACAGAACAGGTGTAAATGAAGGGGTGGGGTTACTCTATATGGCTGCCACAGCTTCTTCTGCACCATCACTCTCAGGGAGGCTGCACCCTCCTTCCATAAGTTTCTGCTAGCTAAAATCTCCTTTCCCTTCTCATTACCAATTTTTACTGTTGTTTTATGCCTCACCAAGAATTTCCCACTAGTTTCTGATGGTCTCGCTCTCCACTCTTTCCTCACACTCCTCTGTGTAACAGAGTTCTGTTATGAAGTGAAGTGAAATATCAGAAATTTAAGATGCCTCCCACTTATTTTCACTTTCCACTCTATCCTGTCTGCTTCTATATTCTTATCTATTCTTAATTTCTTGTCAGGGTGGCCACCCTGGCAATCTTTAAATCTTTCTTTACTGTCCCTTATTCTCTTGAAATAATCTGGCATCCAAAATCCTGATGAGCTGTAATACAGCTGAGTGATGGTGTAGGGCTTTAATACAGTATTTGCCCTTATGCAGCTATCCCCAGCTAAACAAGTAACTTTCATTGTATAGAGCTTCCCTGCTCTCTTAAAAAAGAGTTGTATTACTGGATATAAAGCCATTAGTTAGTAATAAGGCTGGCACCAGGTTGGATTGAAATTGCAGCCGATATTGTTGGAAACTTTCTGAAAATCACAGAAAAGCCTTATGCAGCTTGAATCCAGTGTTTAAGTGCAGACAATTCAATCAATCAATCAATCAATCAATCAAATCTTTATTTATTCAGGCGAACATCATTGAGCGTAGCTCATTTACAAGATGGACCTGAGTGGTCATAACAAAGCAAGGTTACAAATTATACACAAGAACATGGGACTGGGTAAACACAGATACAATCATTTGTGGTACAGATAGATATACAAATATACAAATGTTTACATATATACAAGGCAAGGTGACAAAGTACCTAAAAACCTCCTACAGGAGAGAAACAAACAGTACAGTCGGGAATGGCTTGGGTAATGGGAGTTGTTTGTGCATATCTGAAGAATTTTAGGGTGGAAAGGGCTAGATGATGAACAGAAAAGAAATGGATGACTTTTATTAAAAGGGGAGATGGCGGCGGGAGGGGGTTGAGGTAGGAGAGGGGGTATGGGAGGACTAGGCCTTATGGAAGCAGTTGCATGAATTGGGGAATAGACTGGTGTACAGCTTTTTGAAGGAGGTTAAGGGAATCAGGGTATCCATTTTCAAAGTCTTTTGAAGGGAATTCCAGATAAGTGCCAGAGAATGGCTGATTGCAGCTCTTCCATATCTGGTGAAGGTGATGGGCGTCTTCAGCATGATAAGTTTATTGATCCTTAGGGTATAGGGCCTGGATGTGATCCGGCTGAAACAGTCTGAGATGTAGGAAGGGAGTTTGTTTGTCAGAGCTTTACAGATCCAGATAGCAGCATGTTTATTTCTTCTTTGTTGCAATGATGTCCAACTGACTGCATTATAGAGAGAGCAATGATGGGTGCTGGAGGGAAGGTCTGTGATGAATCTAATTGCTCTATGATACAGAGTGTCTAGTTTGTTTAAGTGGGAGAGGGAGCAATGGTCATAGAGGAAGTCAGCGTAATCAATGAGGGACAGGAATGATGCTAGGATTAATCTTTGTTTGGAATCCCTGGACAGGTAGTGTTTGATCCTGTAGAATAGACCAAGTCTTTGCCTTAACTTTTTCAGGAGCTCCTCAATGTGGGTAGTATAGTCGAGTTTATTGTCTAACCATACTCCAAGATATTTGAAGTTGTCTACATATTCCAGATTTTCACCTAGGATGGCAGAGAGTTGTGGGGGGGTGAATGATGAGACAGTGGAAGAGCAATTCTTGGTGGCAAAGAACATAGCTTTGGTTTTCTTGGCATTTAATAGTAATTTCTTTTCTAATAGATTGTGCTGAAGGAGGGAGAATTCAGATTGTAGAAGCTCACAGGCTTTTGATGGTGAGGGATTGCTGACATAAAGTACAGTGTCATCTGCAAAAAGGTGAATATTAGACTGTGAGAGATTGGAGTCAATATTGTTGACATAAATGGCAAAGAGGATGGGACCCAGAATGGAGCCTTGCGGTACACCTCTTAGGAGTGGTTTAGAGGTAGATAGGTCACCTTCATTTTTTACCAACTGCAATCTTCCGGATAGATAGCATCTGAACCATTTGAGGGAAAGTGCGCAGCACAATTGTTGTGCTGGGTTAAAATAAAATATATTTCTTCTAATATTTTTTTCTCTTGGATTATTGTAGAAAAAAGGAGTTTAAAATATAAAAGAATCTAGAGTTTTACAAGGGGACAGATAGGGAGCGCGCCCTTCATCTGGTTATTCTTTGGTTAAGATTCTAGACTCTTTTTAATGAATTGACCATGCTTTCCTTTCTGTATGAGACATTTTGAATATGTATGGTATGTACAAAATGGATGCTTACCTGTATTCTGAAGGTTTACTTGGGAAGTTTCATAGGGCTGACAGCCCATGAAATGGCTGCCTTTATTGGAACTAGGTAAATGTGATGTCACAAAGGAGGAGGGGCTCAGTGAAAACCACCCCCCTTTCCTTCACTATATAAACCCTCCACTAGGAGGCTTAGATAGATAATTTGGTCAGCAGGGTTCTGACCAAGGTGAGAGAAGGCTCTCAGAGAGAAGCTAATGTGAGGACTTTCACATTACTTGAGAGAGGAGAGAACCCAGGAATGTCTTTATAGTGTTTGAAGCAAGAAGTATATCCTGACGTTCGATTGATGTGAAGATAATAACATCATATTTTTCCTTTCAGTAAATATTGAATTTTATTTTATTAATTATTTTTTTGAATTTTTCTAAATAAAATGATAGATGCAGACTTACGCATTTTTTATGCATCCTAGCTGGTTGTATGATCTGTTTATTGAGACCCACACATCTACACTCTGTTGTGAGCTCATCCTCCAAGGTGACTTTAACATCAATTGGTTTTCCACAACCTCCAGGCCGACCACCCACAGAATTGAGTCCCTTAACCTTTCACAGCTCATCAGAGACTCAATCCCCATTCACCAAACCATACCATCTTGGACTAGGTTCTTGCCTCACACCCCCACCACATTGTTGCAGCAGATATATTACCAGATGCCTTCAGTAGGTACTGCATGACATTTTGTGTCAGGGAAGTCCGACTCCCTTCTTCCTCCTTAAGGTATATCTGGTCCATGTTCCTTCAGTCACTGAATAAAGAAACTACTGAGTGACCTGGCTGCAACTGACTGGTCTCCCATGCTCACTGCTGTAGATATTGATATGTACCTTTCCCTTTTCTACTCAATACTTACTTCTGTCTGGGGACAAGCATGTCCCCATCTGGAAATCCAGGGTTAAATCCTCTCAGCACCCCCAGATCACCTTCGATTTTATCGACTTATGCAAGACCCGTGACCAAACCTGGTCCAGGTATAAATTATCCCACTACCTGTTGGATCTGCTGTCCTACAGAGCACCTACAAACTCTTGCACTAAGGCCATTCATACCACCTAGTCCCTCCACTTCAAGGCTAACCTCCAGAATAATCTTAATTCCCCAGTCAAATTCTGGAAGGTGATTCACTCCCTTCTTGATACCCCAACCCAGTCTTCAACCCCCATCCTCATGGTTAATGGCTCACCAGTGACTGAATGAGTTTTTTACCACTTGTTCTCTCTCCTCCCTCCCACCTCATGGCTCCACTCCTCTCCATCTCCTCCTTCCTCCTCCTTACCTCATCCGCAGAGGGTTTGAGTCTCCTCTGTCACTCCCTAGGAGATCCTGTTCACCCTTTTCCCACTCAACCCTTCCAAATCAAGCCCAGATAGCTTGGATCCTAAAGTTCTCTATCTGTCAGCTCCTGCCATCAGCCTCTCTTTACTCACCTCCTAAATTTCTCCTTCACCCTTTGCTCTGCACTCCAGTCTTGGTCAATTGCCAAGGTTCTCCCACTCCTCAAAGGAGAGATCCCTCCACTCTTGTCAACTTCCACCCTATCTCTCTCCTCCCTTTTCTTACAAACCTGCACAAGAAGCTAGTCTACTCACACCTTTCAGACTTATTCCACTCCTCCAACTGCCTCTCCCCCTCCAAATCTGGTTTTGGGAAGGATAATTCCACCATATGCTCCCTAATTAGGGTCACCGACTCCATCCTCTCAGCTATGGATCATGGCAAAATCACAGTGACCATTTTCATCGATCTGGTCAAGCCTTCGATTCGGTGTCCCATTCACACTTCCTAGATAAGCTGAGCTCTGCTGGCCTCTGAGCCCCTGCTATCAACTGGTTCTGTTCCTACCTCTAAGACAGTCAATCATTGGTACAGAAAGCAGTTACCATCCCCCTTCCCCTCCCTATCCAGGCTGGGGTACCACAGGGCTTCATTCTGGGTCTAATCCTCTTCTCTATTCTCCTAAATGATCTCCCTTCCACCTGTGGCAACTCAAAATAACACAGTTCTCTACATCTCCGGTCCTTCCACTACATCTCTGGAAGTCTTACTTCAGCAAGACTTTCACAATGTTCTGCACTGGTTCCAGTCCAACTAACTTTAGGTCAACATAAAAAAAAACAGTATCTATGACCTTTGGTATCAGCCAGAAGCTGGCCCAACCCCCCGTATTCTCCATGCTGGATGGCACACTGCTTGAAGTAGTCTCAGATTTTAAGTACCTTGGTGTGTGGTTAGATAGCAGGCTTGATTTCTCTGCCCACATTGATGTCATCAATGACAAATACCACCCCAAACTTGGTGTCCTATACCACAACAAGAACTGCCTTTATGCCCAGGTCCTCCAGAAGCTGGACATCAAAATGTTTTTTTCTGCTTTTCCACTATGTAGATGTGATTTATGGCTACACTCACTTGACCTCCTTTGCCAGATTTGATACCCTATGTGGCACATTTTACTGCTCTGCTGCCAACTCACTTGGTTCCACCATGTTACAACATCGGCAATGCTGCCGACATCCCCGACAGTGACAGGAACAATGGCAACTGTCGGCAATGCTCCTGTCAGGAGAACGTATTTTTCTTTGGAGGGCTTTGTCCTCTGCGCCCCCATCTCTAAATATACAGCTCTGAGTCTGACTTGTTTTGGGGGTGGGGTGGAACACCGGGAGTTGCGATGCCATTGTACAGTGCACTACCACAGCGAACTGGTGAGATCTGGCACTGTAGTGGTGTTCACTGTGATATTGTCACTGTGCTGTTGGTGCACCAGCTCATTCTCTTGTACAAAACACTGCTACCTTTGCTCCTCCCTAACAATTCTTTCTCTCCCCTCACATCACCAGATCCACTGTGTTTCCCTCATCTCTAAATACTGGTTTGGTTCCCTCCTATCATACCTATCCATCTCCTCTGCCCAGTCCTATCCTCCTCCTCCTACTCCCTTCATTCAGGAGACCCAAGACCCATGCACATTCTCCCTTCCCCACCCACACACATCAGCCAGGAAATCACCTTTAACACCATCCTTCCCTCTGGAACCAGCTACCATCCTCCATCCATCTCTCCTTCTCCTATCCCTCCATTAGATGCTAGCTAAAAACTCCTCCCCTTCCCCTTACCCCTGCTAGCCCTGTTTTCTGAACCGTTCCTTACCCTTGCCTGGCTCTTGACCACCCCTTACCTTTCTCCCCCAACCGTCTCATAGTTCCAGTAACCTCATTGAAGTTTATCAACCTGTTTTGATTCCTGCTTATGGCACCAGCTTAGTCTCCATTCACTCTGGCAGTATGCACTTTGTGTTGCTCAGAACTTGCAGTTGAGGTAGAAGGGGAGGGACCCCACTTTGAATTACCAAATTTACATAGATGGTTTGTATGCTAATTTATTTAACAGACTTTCGGATTGCAACCTTTGAGTCAGGGACACATTTACAAAGGCTCTGCATCAGAAAAACAAACAAACACTTAATACAGATAGACATAGAATGGCAGCTAAAGGTTACAGTTCTTTCAGTTATACAATATTGCAGAATGAAGATCAGCTCTGCATTGCATTGAACGTGTTACTGAGAGCTGTATTTTATAGTTTTCAAGAGAAGAATATGTTTGCTGATAGAGGGAGGGAGTAACAGGTTTGATATTTACAGCGAAGTAGAGAATTTGACAGATACCTTGTGAGTGCAGCCAAAGGAGACATTGTTAATTGGCAATGTTTGGTAGCCCTATCGGTAGGAGCTCAATGGCGTGGTGGATCCCGTAAGATGATAGATAGATGACCCAGCACTAGCTGGTACATTGGCAGTGCCCTGAAGCGAGAATGTGCTCTTTGAAGGCTGACCTGAAAGGTCCTAATTTGGAGATGGAGGAGACATCAGAGGGAGTTCTTTGTACCAGGCTGGGGTCCTGTGTGGGAATGACCTTTGGAATAAGGAGGTTCTAACCCTTGGGATGGACCACACCTGTCAGTTTGCAGTGCTGATGATCACCGAGACGTGAGCGGATAGGAGAGAGGCAGACTTCTTGTCCTTTATATGCAATGTTTTGCCATTTTGTGTGTGCTGCACTCAACTTATGCTCTTTATGTCGCCCTCATTGTAACCACATCACCTGACTGGCCGTATTTTGTTTGAAATTGTGCTTCTTCCCTTCCCTTCTCCTCTTCCCCTTTCCCCCCAAGTCACACCAGGTCACATCAGGAAATGAGCCTCAACTCGGTATGCTTCTCCCAGTTACCAATTATACATAAACAAATAAATGAAAATAAATAATCAATCAATCAATCAGTAAGTAGATAAATAAATCCAAATAAAGAAATAGTGGTCCCTCAGTGCCTTGTATGCCATATTGTACATTTGCATGCTGCTAGCTGAATATGGCTCCAGAAATAAAGGCGCTATCCCATTTAGAGTGAATTATCTTCTTTTGCTTCTGGGAGTCTGTTGTCAGCAGGGTGCTCTGGTACCACTTTGCATATGCACTTTGCTTGACGCGAACACAGCCCCATATTGTGGTTGCCATAATAAGCATGTTAGAGATTTTTCTGGCTAATTGGGACTGCTGAGCAATTCCCCCTTCCCCACTTATGAAACTGTCCTTGTTCTTGACTCAAGCTTTCCTTGTCCTTCCATTTGCTCGCACACTCCATTACTGCAAGATTTTGTGCAAGCCTTTTAGTTACAGGGATATCTGTAAATATTGGACTTGTACTGGAAACGTTTCGTGCTTTGGTATAAGAGGAGTAAGCAGGAAATAGAGGCTCTGTAACTGGCAAAATATTGTTTTTTTCTTTCATATAGAAGGTTAAACTTAAAAGATAAGGGGCCGGGTTCACAAAAAGTCGCAAAGCACAGCGCAAGAGTTTGCATTGCCCTTTGCGATTGCCAAGGTGTCAAAGGTTGCTATTCACAGTTCAGTAATGGACCTGTGCTATTCGACTTGAATAGGGCCAAGATGAGTCAGCTAATCCCAGTTCCAGTACTACTAACCACCAGCATCCCCACATGCAGCCAGAAGTGATGGTTCTGCAAATGAATACCGCAGGTGCAGTACTTGAATTCACAAAAGCAGCCACATAAATGAGCCCATTGGGCATACAAGGCACTAGGTGGCTATCTGCATGCTCATTATGGGCCCATTTACACAGGCTGCACCAGAGTTTAATGTGTGCCTCCCCAGCCCAACTGATCATAGGCCCAATTGTAAAACTATAAGTTTTCCCTGGTTCTAGTGTCCAGCCCCCCTGCTGATCACTGACCCAACTGTAAAAAAATACAAGTTTCCCTGGTGTTCAGTGTTCAGTGCCCCCCCCGATCTGATGCCCTGCTCAATGCAGAGAATCAGTTTTCTTGATGGCCAGTGTTCCCCCCTCACCTGATCCCTAACCCAATATATGCCATGTGTTTCCCTGGTGTCCAGTGGTCCCTCCCTCCCTCACCCATCCCATCACCCACCCGATAGGCACAGAGCCAGTACCTGGTAGCTATTGGTCCCTTCTCCCACCCGGTCACCTGCCCCATAGCTAGTGGTGCCTCCCTCCACCCGATTACCAGTCTGATAATATAATAAAGATTCCATGGTGTCCAGTGGTCCATTCCCCCACCTGATTCCCTGCCCAATAGACACAGTACCATTCCCTGGCAGCTAGTGGTCCTTTCCCCCATCCGATCAAGGGCCCCATCCCAATCACCCATGTCTCTGGTGTTTAGTGGTTCATCCCTCTGCCAATCGCCGGCCCAAGGTACCCAGTATCATGGTCCAAATGCCATGTATGTTTCCACCCCAGGCTACCATGGTAGCCAGAGTCAGGGCAACACATGAGTTGGCCTGACTGGCAACTTCCACTGGTCTGGGACTGGTACCAGCACCCACACTTCTATCCTTTGGTAAACCCTCCCATTCAAACCAAACAATCCCTGTTATAGCAGACCAGTCACCACCAGTCCCCTGCTGAGAGGTGTGGAATGGGGTCTGGCGTGCTGGCACACAGCACAGGCAGATGTGGGCAGTAACAGTTTCCCCCCCCTCCAGATACCCTCTGCAGTGCATTGCAAAAGTATGTCCCTGGCATCTAGTGGCCCCCATCCCCTGCAGTACCAACCATCCCACCCACCTCCCCCTCTTGCAAACAACAGTGCTGTGATGAATTGATGGCGACTTGCACAGCCCTCTGCTATCCTCCATGGCTGGCTGCCGACTGAACTGTCAAGGACAGCACACTGTATTCAGTACAGGCTCATTAACAGCTCAGTTGGTGGCCAACTGTGGTAAAGAGCAGAGGGCTGTGCCAGTTTCCATCGACTCACCATAGTATAGTTGTTTGAATGGGGGAGGCAGGTGGGATGGTCAGTGCTGTGAGGTGGAGGGGACACTAGATGTCAAGGACAGGACGTACTTTTGTTGTGCACAGCAGAGGGTATCTGGAGGGGGGAGATATTTTTTTTTTCAAATCAAAGTTTATTGTTTTTTAGAATAAAGAGAACAGGCCCAGTAAGAACAATCTGTGTGGTACATTGAACCAGAAACTAAATAAATTTATATACACTGGAACTGTCCCCCCCAACCATAAAGCCCCTCCCCCTCCCCATACTATAACCCTCCCTCCCAATTCAGCACAGTCTATATCTATCAACATAATCATCAGACTGTAACCCTAACAGCAATACACTATGGCCCAGATATTCAAAAGGGTTGCTCCATGCGCAACAGGGTTGCGCATGCGCAAGTCCTACATTGCGCCATTCTGCAATATTCAGCAGGAGGCAGTTGCGCCACTGACAACAGGTTGTGCAAAAGAGCAATGCAAATGAATGCATGCTCAACAGGAGGGGCAGGAACCATGCATAACCTGCGCAACCCGATATTCAGTCGGGTTGTGCAGAGTTGTGCATGCACAACCCCCAACCTGCGCCTGCACAACCTTGAGCCAAAAAAAAAAGGATCAAGTTGAGGGCCACCCACAGGTGAGGTGCTGTATTGCAGGGCACAACACAGCAGCTGCCACCCCTGGCTGGCCCCCAACTCGGTCTCTGTGCCCCCCCACCAGCCCGATCGCGGGCGGAGCGTAAAACAGCCCCGCCCACATCTCCAAAGTCCGATCGCGGGCATACAGTAACATCCCCCACACACACATATCTCCCTGAAGCCCGATCGCGGGCATAAAGTAGCGCGAACCCCCCTCCATGAAGCCCGATCGGGCATACAGTAACATGCCCCTGCCCACACATCTCGAAGCCCCATCAAGGGCAATAAAGTAACATGAACCCCCGCCCACACATCTCCGGAAAGCCCGATCACGGGCAGAACGTGGTATCAACCTTCCCCAGTGCCCGATCGCGGGCAGAATGTAAACCCCAACCCGAATATCTCCCTGGTGGTCCAGTGGACCGTAAAGCCCGATCGCAGGGCAGAATGTCAAGTTACAACCCCCAAACATCTCCCTGGTGTCTAGTGTCCCCACCCACCCACGACCCCTCACCCGCTTCCCCCCGCGGCGGCGGGGCAGCATCCACCTGCCTGCTGCCCGCTGCCCGCCAACTGACTGTCCGGTAGGGCTGCACGCCCATTGGTGCAGAGCTACAGCCAATGGGCATGCAGCCCATACCGTACATGACAGTCCAGATTTGTGAATGACTGCTAGAGAAAGCAACTGAGGAGTTGAACTATGCGGGTCAACGGCAGGAAAAGAACTGAGGTGGTGCCAGGGGACCACCGCTATATACCACGTCTGACGTTGGACATAGCCGACGTCGGGGGTGGTTCCCTGCCTCAGACCACTAGCTACAAGTTTTCCGTGGGATCCTGATGCCTGCCAGCTTCAGTCCTAATGGTATTACCTGCTGCAAGAGCTCCATCCTCAAAGCTAGATCACTCCACTACTACCTCCATTCTCAGGCTCACTGACTCCATCCTCACCGGAATGGATAATGGCTTTATTACCTCTGCCATCTTTGTCGACCTCGCCAAGGCTTTCAACACAGTCTCCCAGTCCCTACTTCTTGATTCCCTTATGGCTGCTGGGTTGTCTACTTCTGCCCAAAACTGGTTTAGAGCTTACCTCTCAGGCAGAACACAATCAGTCAAGATCCAGGATACAACCTCTCCCCCCTGCCTACTTCCACAGAAGTCTCACAGGGCTCAGTGCTTGGACCCATTTTCTTCTCCATCTTCCTAAATGACTTGTCCTCAGTATGTCCCCTCCTCCACTATTCATATGTATGTAAAATGCCTCGCTGATGCAGCAACCGCCTTCAGCTTGATCCCACAAGGTTCAGCTATGGTTTGCCTCACATCAACTATTCCTAAATGCTAAAAGACTGCCTCCATGACCTTTGGCCCTAGGCAAGAGACTCTAGGCTCCACCCTTAACCGTCTTTCCATAACCTTGATGGGACAATCCTAGAGAACACCTCCTCATTCAGATACCTTGGGGTTTGGTTGGACCAACACCTCAACTTCTCTGACCACACTGACACCACCCTGAAAAAAATTGTGCCACAATCTTGGTGCCTTATTCAGGAACCATACTTGCATCCCTCCTACAGTGCGGCATGAACTAGTCCAGAACATGAACTTCCACATTTTTAACTACTGTGATGTAGTCTATGGTGCCGCTTCAAATCCTACATAACCAGACTGGACACTCTTGAACTTCTTCTGTCAATCTGCACTTGATGCCCATCACGCATTCCCCACTGTGACTTCTACCATGCCCTGTCCCTTTCCCCACTAGCCAACAGGCACCTCACTCGTGCCAGACTCACTTCTGAATTTTGCTTAGGAGAACTTCCCTCCAACCTCTCATGCTCAGTGCCCCCGATCCTCAGACACTCTCACTTTGTTGGTCCCCCATCGAACCACTCTTAAATCGGTCAGTCAGGCTTTACCCATCCTTTCCCACAAATCAGGAACTCCCTCCCCCCAAACATGGCACTCTTCCTCCTCCTACTCCCTTGCATCTGCCTTACATAACTCTCTCATCTAACTGCTCCTGCTTCAACCTTCCTTAATCATCCTCCTATACTTCTGCTCCTCTCCATGACTGACATCCCATATTAAACCTTCCTCTTCCCCGAGCCCACTTCTCAGCACGCTCTCCTCTCCTTTCTCGCTTACCCCCTCACTCCTATCCCTAACCTTTTTTCCATTACCAACTTGCCCCTGCTTAGTTTTGATCTCTGGCAGGGTTCTCAGCATCCTGAAAAGGCCTAGTCTTAGGCAAGTTTCTTCCACCCCTCATCCTCCTTCCCTTTACTACCCCCTCTACTATCTCTACCCAACTTGTCCTTGCCTACTCCTGCCAGTTATTCTAAGTCCTTGCCTCATTCTGCCACTGGCAGCAATCTCTGCACTCTGAAGGGGCCAGTTTCAGGTATGACTCGTCCTTCCCTTCCCCTCACCTCTCTTCTGTCCCCTCTCTAACCCCTGCACTTAAAGAAATTAGTACACTTGAGCTAATAATTTGCACTCTGTTCTACCTGAAGTGCTCCCAGATTGCTCTAACCCTGTGTTAACTTGCCCCCTCAACTGATTTTTCCTGTGCTCACTTTTCTCTGGTAATGTCCCCCCCATCTTTAGCCTTTCTTCCCCCAGCTGGTTTCCCCGGTCTACCCCTCTACCTTCCTTGATGTCTCCCCACTGGACCTCATTCACTCAATTGCTAAATAATCTGCCTCTTAACAGTGATCCATTCCTGCAAGAAGTTGGTTCCAAGGTTACATTATGCTTCTCAGATATGCCACTTGTAATTACATGCATGATATATTTAACTGCATGTTATGTCACAAATATGACTGTATGATTAGATATTTTTATCTGTACATCTTATTACAAATATAACAATGTTTAATTTCTCAGATATGTTAAATGTTAAACTGTATCTAATTCTTCATCCAACTGTACACCCCCTCCTCCCTGCACTGGGAGATGAGCAACATGTTGCTTGGAGTGCCTTCCTGGTGAAGCATTTCAATAAATCAATAAAACTTTAGAAGGGCAGACTTCAACCAGATGAAGGAGCTGGTCTGGGACATGTTAGAGTAAACAGCATCAGGGATGTGGAAGAAAGATTGGGGCCTTTCTCAAAACAAAGTCATGTATGAGCGGTACTCAAAGCGGCAAATGTACAAGAGACCAATATGGTTCTCTGGAAAGGTCAGGAAGTCGTGAGAGCCAAAGAAGGCCTTCACCAGGTACAAGGAAAACAAGGGAGAAAGAATGGGCAGAGTACAAATGAGAAGAACAGAAACCAGGAGAGTGATCAAAGGCGCAAACGAAGACAGAGCTGTGTACTGCAGAGGGGATCAAGTGAAGGAAAAAAATTAAAAAACACACAAACAGCTGCAGACATAGTCCCACTCCATAAATTGGGGGGGGGGGGCAGAAAATGAGCAATTGGGTAACTAAAGACCTGTCAGTCTTACCTCTATTGTGGGTAAACTGATGGAGACACACTAGTCAGAGGACTACCTGCAAAATAGTGGACTCCAGGTAAACAGCAGGGGTTTGTGGCAGGGAGATCGTATCAGACCAACCTGACAGTATTTTTTTTGACTGGGTAATGAGGGTAGTGGATAAGGGCCATGCTGTGGAATTTTACTTTGATTTCAGCATGGTTTTCACCTCAGTGTCTCACAGAAGGTTGCTGAAGACTGAGGATCTGGGTTGTTTCAATCTGTGTGTCTTTAATTGTGGGTATGTTTCTGCTTTTACTTTGTGCAAGTGCTTTGGCATTTGAAAAGCGCTTTTTAAAAATAAAGTCTGACTTGAGTGCAGCAAAGAACAAAGATGGGTGAGAAATTGGTTAAAAGGAAGACAGCAGAGGTCTGTAGTTATGAAATCCAATCAGAAGAGCAGGAGGTCACCAGAGTGATGCCACATGGATGAGTCATGGGTTCAGCAGTTTTCAATATGTTAGTTAGTCAGCAACGTGGGAGAACAACCCAGGTTAAGATGTGTCTCGCTGCAAACATAACGTTCTGTGGCAGGGCAGAGAGTGAGGAGGGGCTAGGGAGATGCAGAGAGACATGGAAAGGCTATAGAGGTGTTCAGAGGTTTGGTAGCTGAAATTCAATGCCAAAATGTGCAAGGTGATACACACAGGAACAAGAACCCTGACAGAGTAGTGGATGTGGGAGTAAAGCTGGGCATGACCTCTGAGGAAACAGACCGGGGGGGGTCATCCCTAAAACAATCAAACAAGTGTAATGAGGTCTACAGTAAGGCAAACAGAATGCTGGGGTGTACAGGAAGGGTATCGACAGCAGAAGGAAGAAGGTATTACTACCTCTCTACAGATCACTGGTGAGGCTCCACCTGGTGCACTGTGCCAGCTCTGGAAAGGGAAGGACAGGCTGGAAGTAGTGCAACAAAGAGTGACCAAAAGGATTCAGGGCCCAGCAGTGCAGAGCTTATGAAGAGCAACTAAAGGCACTGAACATGTACTCGCTGAAGGCCAGGCAAGAGAGTGGAGACACGACACAGACCTTCAAATTCCTGAAAGGAAAATATTTTGCATAAGTGGCGGACTACGAACACAGGGGCGTGAGAGGAAACTGATTGGGGATACTCAAGAAGAAGTAGAAAGTTTTATTTCACAGAAAGGTGGTGGAGCAGTGGAACAATCTGCCATTTGAAGTGGTTGACGCCAAAACTATCAATGGTTTCAAAAGCAGTCTGGATAGAGTAAAGGACTTAGTGGTTGCTCAGGATGGTAGCAGTAGGGGCGGAAGCATGGGGTGGATGGTGTTGGTTAGAACCCTGTATTGTACAATTTGTCCCAGGTTAGTTAGGGTTTATAGGCAGACTGGACAGACCAGTGTTCTTCTGACGTCACTGCCTAGGTTCCTTTGTTTCTATATGCAATGAAGATATTTCATTATGCCCCTACTCGCATGCAATGTTCTGTTTTTTTTTTTTCCTGTCACATACATGACTTCTGCAAGATAAAAACACTGCTTAGCCTGTGTTCTGCAGCCAGTGCTTACCAATGACTGCTGCTAATAAGCTGGCCTGGGTACAGGTACAGTGAAAGTATTTTACTTTTAATTTTTTGTCCTCTCACCCAACAGAGGATAGGACTTTAGACTGTGTAGATATACATGTAGTTTGAGTAATCATTAGTTTGGTTTTTGTTTTTGATTATGCACAGCTAGGGCTGACATGTTTATAATAAGTTTAAAATCCACAAATTCTGTACCGTTTATCACACTGCACTTGTCATTTAGTGAAGTAACATGTATTTATTTTTCTGTAAAATCAAATCTAGAATTAGAAAACAAAAAAGGGAAAAGTATAGTGTTAATTATGTAGGTTTAATCATGGGCCATCTAGTTTTTTCAGTGTTTGTTTCTGGTGATTTGGGAAGTGATTGTCAAACACAATCCCAACTGTACGTGGATGATGCTGTACTGCACCACAATGGCAGCTCCCCACTAAGATGCAGGAACAACTTCAGATTTTAACATGCATACATTTATATGTAACCCCCTTGTTACCCGGGGTTACTAGAATCCCAGTAAGACCTAGTGGTAGGCAGGGAAGGCAGCTTGTGAAACTCCAGTTAAATGGGTTTCACACTGTCTCACTCTGTTCTCAGTCTCAGCTGAGACTGAGACTGAGGGATGACATTACCAATAGAACAATTGCAGCTGCATGAGCCACATTGGAATCTGCAGCAAAGGGAGTTGGTTAGAACGTTGGGAGGTTTTTGAAGTCAGTCTTCAGTGAGTGTGTGTGAAGTTGGGAGCTTGCTGAGAAAGCAGCTCAGTAAAGGCTCTAGGAGCCTCAGCCCTGACAGAGGGCTACTTTTAGTATAATAGAGTGTGTGTCTCCACCTTAAAGAGGGACCCAGAAGATAACTGAAGTGGTGGAGACTGCCGTTCTCTGGTCTTGGGGCCCCCTCCCTTCGGGGGGGACATAGGAAAGGGTTCCCTGCAGATTCCTGGGGCAACCCCCTAGTTCTGCCTGTGAAGGAAAAGCTGCCTATGTGTTCCAGTGTTTATTTGGGAGAACCAGAAGTTTTGTGAGTCGCCTGTGGGGCACCTGCGCGAGGGTGAGTGTCTGCTCTTGCTAAAAGGGCCTATGTTTTTCACTCTGGGACTTGTGTGACAATGTGGGGATTGAACTACTAAAATATTGGGAAGCCTAGAGTAATGGGCCAAGCAAAGTAAAAGTAGGTTCAAGTCCAGAACTTGTTGGGATGCTAATGATATGTAGAGGAGATGTGACAGACATCTACCCAGAATCTACAGTTGTAAGTTCAGTAAAGGAATTGTTCAGTTTCCAGTGAAATGGTCAGATATGGGCTGTGGAAGCTGGAGGTGGGTGGCCCACCATCTTTAGTGACCAGGTCCACCTCTGGATATCTTCTGTGGATTTCTACTTTGCCTCAGGCACTTGGCCAGTGATGGGAAGTACCCAGGCGTGAGATTGTAAAAAATCCTCTCTAGGAGTCAAAGACTCTAGTGTGGTTTGAGGAGCCACAAGTGGATAATTGGTTCATTCCCAAATGGACCGCAGATCAAGTAGCCAGCGGGGAGCCGGGCCAGTGGGGAAAACCAAGTAGATGTACAAGTCGGGCTGTGTAACAAAGCTGCATGCAAGTCTGGGCTGTGTGCCTAGTGGGTTTAGAGCCGAGGGCAAAAATAGTGATAAAGTGTTCTGTTGTCTCTAATCTGCATTACCAGGAAATGTAGCCCGTAAGAATCCGTCTATCGTCGTTTGTTCAGCTTGGATGTGAATAAAAGCCACACTGAAGAATCCATTCCTGGTTCTGGACATTAGTTATTGCTTCCAGCGTTCTGATTTACTTGGGTGCCCCTGTGCAGAATAGCCAAACCTAGGTCCCCCTGTGGAGAGTAACCTCATCCTCCCCAAACCCAGTCCCCACCAGGTACTGCTGTCAGCTACAATAGCATGGACCCTGTCGTTTTGCTACAAAAGGCAGGGGTGAGGGGTTACATATGCAATTGGCTAACCTGGAATTTTAAATTGATCAAGTCTAATGTAACCACTACGGGATTTGCCAACATTTGAATCAACGAGAGAAAGAAAATACAATTTAAGAACTAATGCAATACATTTGATGCTTCCCCGTAGTTACAACAGGTTTGGGGAGGTTACACTGCAAGCTAGCGTGTCAATGTCCTGGAATAAGGCTGAGCCAGAATTAAGGGAAATAATTATGTTAAAGAGTTCCAATCGGCACTGAGAAAGTCCCTTTTAAATGCATGCAACTGCTACACATATTATACTAATCACTTTGTTCAGTGTTTCAGTGTGCAGTGATGTTGCTTTTAACAAATATTAATTTTGCATTTAACATGTATACCCTTGAGGAAAGAAGGAGAGGGGACAATGATAGAAACTTTAAGTACCTCAGTGGAATCAACAAGTCCAAGAGGGTAGCATCTTTCAGAAAGAGCGTGCAAGAAGAAAAAAATTACTCACCTTAGTAATGTTGTTTCTTCTAATGGAGTCTTACTGTATTCTGACATATGCAGTGATGTCCAACCTTTGAACTGCCCTGGAGAGAAAGTTAATTTTCCATGCAAGGCATGGAATGCTAAACTTGAGCTCGGTTGAGACTTAGTCTGTTGAACTCAAACCGCCAGATCTTTCTGAGCTATACTCCTGGGTGTACTGTATGGAAACTGTAAACTTACACTAGCCAACTGGCTACTAAATATAATAAGATTTTTGGTTCCCAGGCAAAGACTCAAGTTAGGAAACCAAAAAATAAAACACACCCAAATTAGAGGGTGAGAAAAGGGACACCTCCAGGTGCCAACACTGTTGCTGCCCACCCATCCCAAAACCCAGGTTCTGTGAAGGGGGGTCAGAAATACAGCAAGACTCCATTAGAAGAAACATTACTAAGGTGAGTAATTTTTTCTTCAAACAACATGAAATCTTGCTGTATTCTGACATATGCAGACTATCAAGCAGTACCTCCATAGAGAGGAACAGAACCTATTTTGGAATAGGCTCTGAAGCACTGCTGTGCCAAACCTAGCATCACTCCTAGCCTGGATATCACAGAGTAATGCTTGGTAAGAAGTATACTGTTTTCAGGTGGCTGCTTGACAAATCTCTAAGATAGGAATATCCCTGACAGCAGCCAGGGAAGCAGCTGTACCTCTGGCAGAGTAAGCCCTCAGGCCTGAGGGTGGGACCCTACCTAATTTTTCATAGCAAAATTGTATGCAAGAGACAATCCTCCTGGCAACAGATCTCTTAGTGGCAGGTTTTCCCTTACCAACCTCACCATAAGTGAGGAACAGTTGGAGGGAGTCAAACCTGTGACCCTTGGTGCACGCTATGTAATAGCTAAGGGCCCTTTTCACATCCAAGCTGTGCAGCCTCCTCTCCCCAGAGGAGGAATGGTCAGTGAAGAAAACAGGAAGAGACAGACTGGTTAAGGTGGAAATCTGAAACCACCTTAGGCAAAAACTTCCTATTAGTCCTGAGGACCACCTTATCTCTATGGAATCCACTGACAGGGCCTGTAACTCACTTATGCGTCTGGCAGAAGTAATGGCTACCAAGAACACAGTTTTCCAAGTCAAGTACTTAAGCTCTGCTGAAGACAAAAGGCTCAAAGGGGTTACATAAGATGAGCAATGCAAACATTAAGGTCCCACAGGGCAGGGTCCCTGAAGGAGGATTGGTATGCAGCAATCCCTTGAAGAACTTACAGAATACAAGATGGGCTGAAAGGGAAAGTGCTTGCCTGCTGACAAGAAGGCAGAGACAGCTGCCAGATGCACTCTAAGTGTAGCTGGTCTGAGTCTCAAGCTATTGAGATGAACCATATAGTCAAGGACTGCAGGCAACCCAACAGACTGGAGAAATATACTTCCCAGAGCACCAAATAGTAAACCTTTTCCATTTGAGTTGTCTTTCTGGTGGAAGGCTTTGAGAAGCCTTTAAAATATCAGAACACATTGAGAGAGATACAAATCTGCAAATTCTAACTCCTCAAGAGCCAGGCCTAGAGATTGAGAGATTTGAGATTTGGATCCAGAACTCCCCTCCCCGAGAACATGTTAACAGGTTGTAATTCCTGGGAAGAGACAGGGGGAGGTGGACTGCTAAGGACAGCAAGAGAGGGTACCAGGGCTGTCTGGCCCAGTCTGGAGCAATCAGAATCACTTTGCAGGATTGAGACCCAATTTTGACTAGTACCTCGAACAGGAGAGGGAAGTGGGGGGGAGCATATAGGAACTTCTCTTCCCAGTTGAGAACTAGGGCATCCAGGGGGACTGAGTCACACACTGGGGGCCTGCGGCAAAAGAGAGGAAGCTGGTGATTGTCTGGGGCTGCAAAAAGATCTATCTGTGGGGTGCCCCATCTGGAGAAGATCACCTTCAAAATCAGGGGATCTAGGGACCATTTGTGATGGCCCCGAGATATCCTGCTGAGAGCATCTGCCAGGACATTGCATTTCCCAGGTAAGGACACTGCTATGAGAGAGGTATTCAGGGAATAGGCCAGAGACCACAACTTCATTGCCTCTGTGCACAAGGCTGTAGACCAAGTGCCCCCCTTGCTTGTTGATGTGCCACATTGCGGTGGTATTGTCTGTCCTGATCTGAACTACTTTGTTCTGAACAGACTTAGAAAAAGCTTGAAGTGCTAGAAACACTGCTCTGAGTTCTAAAGTTGATGTGAAGTAGAGATTCTTGAGGTGACCACAACCCTTGGGTGATCAGGTCCCCCAAGTGGGCTCCTCAGCCCAAGAGGGAGGCATATGTAGTAAAGATTAGAGAGTGAGATTGAGTGACAAAGGGAACTTCTAGCCTTAAGTTGTCCTGATCCTGCCACCACTGCAAAGCCTGGATCAAGGTTCGAGTAACTGGGATTAGTTTGGTCAGAGGATCCTTTCTCTGAGACCAGATGGCTCTCAGGTGGAACTGAATGTCCCTCATCTGAAATCTTGCTCTTTGGTCCACTGCTGTAGAAGCAGCCATGTGGCCTAGGAGCTGCAGAAAATGCCTTGCTGGTTGAGACACCTGGAGGGTGAATGAAGAGGCCAGTGTAATGAGGATCCTTGCCATGTCCAGGGGAAGGAAGGCTCTTGCCTTTAATGTATCCAGCTCTGCCCCATGAAGGCGAGGAGCTGCACAGACTCAAGAACTGACTTTGAAAGATTGAGAAGGAATCCTAGAGAAGTGAGCAGCTGCTGAGTTATCTGTAGGTGTGACCTGACTTGGTCTGGAGACTGACCTACTATGAGCCAGTCGTCCAGGTATGGAAAGATGGAGATCTTTTTCTCCTTAGGAAAGCAACCACTACTGTCAGGCATTTTGTGAACACCCATAGAGCTGAAGTTAGGCCAAAGGGCATTGCTCTGAATTGATAGTGGCCTGAGGTACTTTCGGTGAGAGCTTCTGATGAGAATGTAGAAATAGGCATCCTTAAGGTCCAGGGAAACTAGCCAGTCTCCTGGCCTTAGAGGGTAAATTATTCCCAGTCACCATTTTGAACTTTGGCTTTAAAGGTGCTTGTTTAAATATCTGAGATCCAGGATGGGCCGCCATTCTCTCTGTCTTTTTGGGAGTTAGGAAGTACCTGGGTACAATCCTTTTCCTTATGTGAGGGGTGGAACCCTTTCTATAGCTCTCAGAGCCAAGAGGAAGAGACCTCTGCCTCTAGGGCAAGTGCCTCTAGAGGATCTGCAGGTGGAAAGGATCTGGTTCTCATCTTGGGAAATTTTGAAGCTGAGAACCAGTCCCTGGCTCTCTACTTCCAGGACCCATTTGTCTGATGTTAAGACATCCAGTCCTGGACAAAAGTGACCAGTACTGCCCCTACAGGTGGTGAATCAGCCCTGAAAACCCATCAGGGTGCCTGTTTGGCAGGGGCTTTAGGCCAAGGGGTGGTAGTAGGCCTGCTTGTACCCAGTCTGCCTCTCCCTCTGAAGAACCCCCTATGAGCATAAGCAGAAGAGGCAGCCTGGGCTTGGTAGAAAGGCCTATGAAAAGGCCTGCCCCTGGAATGCTGCCTCTGGGGAGTGACTTGCCTTTCCTTGGCCTGAGCACTCCTATAGGTGGTCCTGTATTCATCCATTTTCTACATGTAGTTCTCAGTTTGCTCTCCAAACAGATTACCCACAACAGGAAAATCCATGGCCTTAGTCTGGGTATCCTGAGACAGGCTAGTACATCTGAGCCAAGCCATCCTATGAAGGGCCACAGATGTAGCCATGACTCTAGATGAAACATCACTGGAGTCTACTGCAGCATAAAATTGCACCTTGGATGCCTCAATACAATCTGCAACCACCTGCTCCAGCTCCTTGGCAAGCTGGCCAGGGACCTGTTTAACCAGAGCCATTAGATTGTCCCATCTAGACTTCTGGTATCTAGCTGTACAGGCCATATAATTAGCCCACCTGAGTCCCAAAGATGCTGCCATGTACTGTTTCTTTGCCATGGCATCAATCCTCCTGGAGTCCTTATCTGGGGGTGTGAAGCCAAGGGTATATTTGTCTTATCACAGGCAGCAGCCTGCACTACCCCAACATGCCTCTAGTTCTTCCTCCATAGGAAGTTGAAGAGTTTCAGCTACTTTTTTGTAAAACAAAAAACTGGAAGAGGACTCAGAAAGCCTAAGAGGAGAAACCCCTGAAGGTCTGTCTGGGAGATGTCTGGGTCAATGGGCATATCCAGACTTTCATAATCACCATCACTATTCTCATACTCTCCCTCCTCCTCCTCCAGTTCATAAAAATCCTCTAAATTATAATCTGGAACTGGGGAGCCGACCGAACCGAGCCTAACCACGATGGTGCCGGTTAAGGTCGGAACCAGGTTAGACGAGTGAACAAAAACTTATCGCTTTGGCTATTTCATCAACGGTCAGAGAAAACTTGTGGATCCGAACTGGCTGATTTATCCCTTCTTTCTTTAACTGAACTGATCCTAGGAGTCAGTTCCTCCCTTTACCTGAAGAAGTTTCGCCCTGGTCAGAGGGCACACTTTCTGGTTCAGTTGGAACCAAACTGGGCTAGCCATCTGGGTCAGCGGACTTTTTGGCCTCCCTTTCTCTGAGCATACCAACTCTTTTCCAGGGCAGCAGAGTGAAAATTTTTGCAAATCTAGCAGTCTGAATTGAGATGGTCAAACCCCAGACAATAAACACAGGTGGTGTGGGGATCAGCCTTAGCAAAGGCTTCCCCACACACACTACAGTGTTGAAACCCAGAGGGCCCGGTTTTTCTCTTGGGTTTCTCAGACATTGCCAGTCCTAACCAAACTTAGGCTTTTTTCGGCAATCCGCCAGGCAAGACACCCTTATTGGTTCCTGACCATGTTACAGGTCATGGAAAAAAAAATGTAATGAAATCAGTTTAAAAAAAAACAACAAAAAAAACAATAAGGACCGGTTACCACGCTCTAAAAGTAGAACAACCCATACCAAAAAATAGGCCCAATGCTCAACTGTCTGAAATCACTAATAATTAGTTAATGTTCAATTATTCCAGTTTTGCTTTGGTTGTTTTTTTCACATACAAATGAGTAAGTGGCCAACTCTTTTGTTCAACCTACTGCTAACCAATTCTTTACAGTTTCAGCAGTTATTTATTTACCCAATGCTCAACTGCTTCAAACCACTAATAATTAGTTGATGTTCAATTATTCCTTCATTTTGCTTTGGTTGATTTTTTCACATGCAAATGAGTTAGTGGCCAACTCCTTTTGCTCATCCCATTACTAACCAATTCTTAATATTTTCTGCAATTATCCAAGAATTGAGTATTAGTACAACATTTATTATTCACTAGTTGATCTTTAATAAATAATCTCTGCAAACAGCACTCACTTGTTGAGCATTAGTTGATAATAGGGATGCTGTGCTGAATAAATCAGATTTTGTTCTTTTGCATTTGACATGGCTAGTCTGCACCTTTCGGTGGGGTATTGTGCTGCCATTGAACTGTTACATTACAGGTCTTACTTTACAGGGTCTACAGACGCTGCACAGAATCCAACTCTGGTGGTAAGTGCAAGAGCGGGTGAGGCAGTCATTACTGCCATATAGTACATGTGAAATGTTTTGCTGCTATGCTGTTTAGGCCACTGGGAGAGGTTGGTGGGGTTGTGGCATCCTGGAGGCTATACCAGCAGCAGTTACTCTACCAGAGCCATTCCTTGGGATGGGCACCCATTCAATGAGCTCAGACCCCTCAACCTGTGCCTAGGCATGCAGGCAGGAGTAGCCCCTTAGGATAAGCGCTACCTACGGGTTACATTGGTACACACCTGCATCTTCTAGCTTCCCTCAAGCCTCCCATGTTGCACTGAAACAAGGCCTTGCTGAAGTCCAAGTATAAGACATCCACTGCATTACCCTGTCCAGCTCCTGATCACCCATTCATGAGTACTCAATCTGGACTGTCTAGTAGGACCTGCCAGAGGGAAAAAAACATGCTGCTGCCTGTCCTGGAGCTCAGTGTCCTCCAAATTACCAGTCTCTCCTGAAGAATTGTCTCCATGAGCTTACCCACAACTGATGTGAGCTCAACAGCCTGCAGTTGCTTGGATCATCCTTGGACCACCTTTCTGAATAGACACCACATGGGCTAACTGCCAGTCCTGAGGACACATCCTGTGTGCAGAAGAAGTGAACAGGTCAGCCAGTGGTGCTGCTAGACTACCTGCCAGTTCCTCGAGTACCTAATACCCCCATCCTCAGTACCCTGCTCTTTGGATCCCTGAAACTTCATCACGGTCTCTGTACTGCCTTTCCTCCCCCTCTTCCCTTATGCACATTATTCCTTTCCTTACATAGATTGCCCTGTCCTTCCTGAACAGCCTGTATCCTGGGATCATCTCTCAGTCCTGGTACTGTGTGACACAAGTTTCTATTATGGCTGCAATGTCCACCTGCCCCACAGCCAAGAGAGCCTGCAACTCAGCTGATTTCTTTCCCAGGCTCCTCGCATTTAGTGACACTACTCTCCATCCTACTCCTAGCCCTTCCTCACCCTGATTTGCCCCCGCCGTTGCTCCTACCCTGATGACCTCCCCTGTAGCTTGGGGGGTGGGCTAATCTAGCTTCCCTCACTGGAAACCCAGCCTACCAACACCACCCCTCCTTTCCCTAGTTTAAAGCTACCCTTGTTACAGTGTACCCTCCATGCCTCTGCTTCAATACTTCCATTCCTCCTTGCTCAAGCGAAATCCTGTCCCCTGTATACAGGGTATTACTCCCAGGTTCTGCCCCAGCCCCCTACTATCCCATACCCCTGATGATGACACCATTCCCACAACCAGGTGATGGCTCCCTATCCTTCCCTTCTTCTCCAATACTTGCAGGGTATGGGAGGCACCTCCCAAAAGCCACTGATTCCCCTCCTCCTGCGCGCAGCTTCCTCCAGTTCCTTGAATCTCCCTTTACTACCTCTGTCTCCCCGAGAGGTCATTTCTTACCTACATGCACCACAGCATGCAGTTTCCTCAGTCTCTCCCTGTGCAGCTGAGAATGGCCTGCCCTGTCAGCCTGCCACCGACCTGAAATAGACCCACCTAGCCCATATTAGACCAGGGTCTTCTCCCTTACCGCCCCATCTGATCGCTTTAAGTATAGAGTCCCCACCACTAGCACACCCCCTTCACTCAGCTCATTCCACCCTCCACTTAACCTCCTTGTCCATTACTAACATCTGCCCTTCCTTGCCCATTTATGTCACTATATGCTTCACCCCTATGACCTCCCCTCTCCCTCCTGACATGTGTTCCCTTACCCCTCCCTCAGTCCCATGTTACCATCCACCTTCCCCTCATGCGCCCTGGCCCCTGTCCCCCTTTAGCTATGTACCCTTTGTCTGACCATCGGCACTGTCCCTCTCCCCTGCACCCCTACTGCTGACACTTTCCTTTTCAGCTGTACCCCTCTCCCCCCACTACCCTTCTCTTACTTCCTGACCCCTGTTCCCTCCATTCCCTTCCCCCCCTGTCTCCCTCTCCTGGTGTTCCCCTAATTCCCCCTCTTCCACCACTGTCAGCTCTGTAAGCCTGTTGCCTGCCACCATGTTGTCCTGCATTGGACTCTTCCCCCTGTCCCTTGACCTGCCTTCAACTCTTGACCTCCTCTCAGATGTGAAACTGCACTCCCTCCCTGTCTCCTCTCTCCACCTAATGTCCTTCTCCTGGTGCTCCCTCCCATTACCCCCTGGTGAGGCCCTCCTGGCCCTTTTCTCATTCTCTGCCAGAACCCTCTCCAGCTCACTACCAAGGCACTGCAGTCTTCCCTCCAGCCTCCTTAGCCTGCAGCAGATTGGACACCCTTGTAGTCTCCATAATATGTTCATCCCAACAGCTTAGTAAGTAAAATATAGGACTTACCTGCCCTAGGTAGGTGTTCAAATGTGTAATGTCACTAACTGTAAAATAAAAAGATAGAAAGGGTCAGAAAGGATCTGCAGCTCTTAGAGGGTGTTCAGAAGGGAGAGGGACAGGAAAGATATAAAATATACCTATCTGATAGGGTTTAGAACCCTAAGTCCTATAAAAAAAAAAAGAAAAGGGTGAGAATAAAATATAATAACAGAACATAAGCCCAATAAAGGGGGTGAGGTTTTGGGAAGGGGGCTCAGTTAAAACCCCTTTGTCTATAGTGGTGGACAATATTTTACTTAGCTCAGGTGAGCTAGTGAAGACTAGTGGGGGCTAGTAACCCTTCTGTATAAATAAAAATGGCATTTATACCTCTCAAGTGTCCCTTATGAGGTACATCCCTCATTTTACTCCTTAAGTGTCCTGTCCATTACTGAAAAGCTGCTGCCTACAGAGAATGTTATGTAAATTAATACATCGACGCGAAAATTCATATTGTAACATGGTGAATCAAAAATAAACATTGTACAAGTAAACAATTCCCACAGTGCTCAGAACTTGTACTTCTAGGGTTTGAGGAGGTGTCCCTCATTCTAAGGGTCTGATGTCCCTCAACGTGATTACCAGAAAATGTCCATGACCCTCATTTCGGTGACATAAGGTTGAGAAGCATGGTGGCACTGGTGCTCTTGAGGGCTAGGAAATGTAGGTTTTGGGGGGGCACGCGGACTACAGTTCCCCAGCAGCCAGCTATAGCTGTTACATGTGCTTTTAAAAACTTTGCGGCCTCCCAGGTTCCTTGTCTGTGTCCTTGGACCTCAACTTGGTGGTCTGGGGTCCTGGTGCAGAGGGGATCTTCTGTTTTGCCAGAGCTACTTTAAAAGACATGCACTTCCACATCTGTGCTCCTCAACCTTCCACTGCCAGGTAAACACCGTGCAGGGGGCTGAAGGTTTCAGATGGTGGCAGCAAGCTAAAATCACGAGTGCCTCCTGCTTATAAGAGGCAGTTAGACATTCCCTCTATGGCTTGCTCCCGCTCCACTGGCATATTCTCCATATCAGTTAGCAATGGAAAGATTTATACCACTGAGTTCCCAAAAGGTGGATTATTTATGAAAGTACTGGCCACTTGAGAATTTAGATATCCATGTCTATATTTAAATTAAATCACTCCACTTTTCATATGGAAGTTTGCTTTTCAATTAATAAGAGTTTGCTTCATTTTGAGTACTGTCAGTGTTTTGTGATGCAATAAAAGTATTTTGCCTAGTACCGATTTGTTTAATCATGAAATAAACACTTATTTTTGGACTGTAACTGCAGTCTCATGTACTTTAAAAAAATATGACAATTTTTTAACAGAAAAGTAGTTGCTTTATAAAGTCACTGCTGGACTTACATGCTTCAGCAGGACACATGCCAGACAGCAAGCACGTGCACACACACACACACACTAAACTCAGCCCCCCTACCCCCGAGCCACTCTGATATTGTTGGCACAGTACTTGTGGCACACTGAGGCAACATGGGGGAATGCTGTGACTGCTTCAGTGTTCCCTGGTCTGTTTTCAAAGTTCATGGGGCTGGCTGGGAAAACAGCATCAGGCGTTGCTGCTGTGCGCCCCGTTCCCAGGGATGAAAGTTTGTAAAAATGCTGCCGGCTCCCTCAATGACGCCCCACCAGTCCATCACCTGGCCTTGCTCTTAGGTCCTTGCTAGGCGCCCACTTCCCTATCACTGGGCCATGTTTCTAAGTCCCTGCTCTGTGGCAGAGCAATGTGTTTCCACCGGTGCAGTTCAATCCTGTGGCCCTACCTTGGGGGCAACTCAGGGGGTTCTCCTGGTGGGCGTGCCTGCCGGGCTCCTGAATTAAAGTCTGGAAAACTGGTATGGCTGAAAGCCACAGCCAGTAGGGGTAAGCCTGGGACTGGACTACCATTTGGGAAGCCCTGGGGAGGATGGTAAACAGAAGTAGTAGGGCTGAGCTCCTGAGAGGTGTGGCAGCACGAAAAAAGCATAGTATATTGCAAATAAAAAATGCATGGGATGAACACATGGGTATAACAGGTAAGGGAGAAGTGTGGATGATGACCCCCATCCCAAATAGGTGCTTGGGGACCACTAATAGGGAGATTTCATGGGCAGACTAGGTTGGCCAAGCAGTCCAGCTTCTATGAGTTACTATCCACATGTGGTCGTGGACAGAAGATGGGTGGGAAAAATGAATGACTTTGGCTGGATGGCACCTAGTTCCTACAGACACTGCACTGTTGACTCAGCACTTCCACGGTCCTGTTGCACAGAACAATGGAGCACAATGTGTCACTACACCAACATGGTCCCAAACAGAAAAAGGGTGGGGAGAGAGACCGAGCTGCAGCTGGAAGCCCAGCCCCTGCACCGCTTACTCAATATTTCTATGGTTCTGTGGTAGAGGATGACAGGTGCAAGAGAATCTGGGTGACAGGGATGGGAGACAGATATACATTAAAAATAAATTGATGGCAGATAAGGACACTTGGTCCATCCATTCTGCCCATTTTCCTGCCTACCGTAAAAGTCATAGACCATTCAGGAGGGGACAGAGCAGGGAGTGGAGCTAAAATACTTATTGGAAAAATACTGTGCATTTGTCAGTACTAAATATGGAAAAAAAACACACACACTGGAAGGTGGACTGATCGAGCTCATATGTCCCTCAGTAACAGAAAACTCTCGCTCCTTTGAACTTGGTGCCTGGAGCAGATGATAGAAACTGAGGGCCATGAAGGGTAGAAGTAGGTTGCTTTTTGACCTATACAAGTTATGAACACAGAATAGCCAAACAAACATGTAGCTCACATTTACAGTGGGACATTGCCATGCTACTGCTATTTAACTAGGAGGACGGATGGTGCAGCACTGGTTGGTGTAAACTTTTCAGGGCCACATGCAAGCAGCTACAGTGGGATTTGAACCTGGGGTTTGCTTCACAATTCAGTGATAACACAATGTTAATCTTGCCTTTGTCCCTACCTTCATTTGCATTATTATTGTTTCTAAACACTAGCTTGCACACTATTTCAGAGTGCTACTGGTAAATATATGGGTTCCAGGGAGGACACTCACCACAAACTCCTGAGAATGGGCATGATTGCACATTGAGAAGGTGGATATTGGTGAGCCCACACAATGCATCAAAACCCAGATAGCTGTCAGGAGAGCAGCAACATCACTGCCCCCCCCCAAAAAAAAAAGTTCTCTTCTAATTTAAATTACACTGTCTTCTCATCATCTTCTACCTAAATACATAAATCTCACCAGAAGTTTCACTCTGGAAACCATAATTTAGCAACTATAAAAGGGAGAGAGAACAGTGATCTGGAAGTGAAGACTGGATAAGTTTTCTCCTACCTTGAATTCTGGGACAGTCAGAGTTCAAGCAGCAGAAGTTCATTTATATTTCTGCAGCAAGGCTCGTGATTTATTCAAAGTACTACGTTGGAATGTTGCTGGGGTGAAGGAAGGACTGCTTGTAGAAGCAAGCCAATTAAGCTGACCAAATGCACACACAGTAAGCTGCTGCTGAAGGCCATCCCATTTTCACTACCTATGCTCCGACACCAGTTCTGCAGTTTTTTTCTTTTTCTGCTTACAGGACGACAGGGGGACCACTAGACCACTAGAGCATTTCTGTTAAGTGGCACATACGTGATTGAATGGAGGGCCACTGGACCACCAAGTGATTTTGAAATGGACTGGGGTGCTAAAGGGCTGATCGTCATAAAAATGAAGCCCATAATGGGCATGCAACTGACCCTTAGCACCTTGCATAGCCCCATGAGTTCATTTGAATGCTAGGACTGAATATGGCCCACAGAAGCCTTGGGCACTATCCCATTTCTGGTAGCACTATCTCTCACGTGGCAACATGCAGCCTTGGTCCGTGCTGCACTGGCAGTGCAAATCAATTTAGCGCTCAGCAAATATGGACTGATATTCAGACAGCACCACTCAGTAATGGCGCCATCTCTTTGAATATTGTTAGTGCTGCTGGGTGAGTGTAAGTGCTGTGCAAATGCAAACATATGAACTTTCCAGAAGATACTGGCCTTCGGTTTGTCTAGTCTGCTCAGTGTGCAGAACATCAGACTTTACACCGACTGCCCCTCCACACTGCTTGTTTTCCTCCTTTCACTCACACCATATGTTTTCCCTTAGTTTGAGCCTTCCCTTGAAGCTGCTTACTGACCTCAATGATACCCCTTCCTCTGGCATCATGTAACCACCCTTTCGGTGAAATAGTGTCTCCTTATTTCCCCTCTTGACCCTACCTTCTTCAAATTTCAGACTGTGCCCCTTGGTTTCCCTCCCACCTTTAAATCTGAAGATACTCTTCCCTTACCAAAAATTGTGGATTAACACTGACTTACTTTTACCTTTTTCTTAAAATTTAAAATCCTTATAAATTCACTTGAAACTGTATTTAATCCAGCAAAATCTGTATGGTAATTTCCTATCTTTCGAATGGCTTAGTTTTGGCTGTATATGCAACAAATATGCTAATTTCTAATCCTATGTATTTCTAGCTGGAAAAAAGTGAAAAAAACCCTGCTTTTTTGAATGCATTTTTTTTTTTGGCTTTATTTAAAGAGCAAATATACACATTTTCAATCCTGGATTTCTTTTGGATTTTTAATGAATCTAAAAAATGTTTAGTTTTCAGCCAAAATAAATCCTAATGGAGTCTTTATGGCTTACCTTTGGTTGCATATGCAGCGAAATATGTAAATGAGCAAGTTTTGTTTACATCTGGATTTCTTTTAGAAAGATTTTATTTACATTGTAAATGCATTATCCATGAACTGAATGCATTTCCAATATAAATAAAATTTGTCTAAAAAAATCCAAATGTAGGCAAAACATGCTCATTTACACATTTTGCTGCATGTGCAGCCAGTCATTACTCCAGGGCTCCTAGTGGAATTACCTGAAGCTCTCCTCTGCATGTGGATGTCCCAAACAGATAGCTAATCTTGGTCCCCTGCACTGGACTCACATGCCCTTTTTGGTACCCTTGTGCAGGTCCTGCTGATGCATCCTGCCTGACTGGGTTCTGAGCTGCACATAATGTATTTACTCTGTTTCAGGTGATATTTTGACTGCAGCTCTGCTTTTGTGGTTGAGCTGTATAGAATGTTAAATTTACTGTTCATAGCCTTGGTGTCCCTACGTCTACATCTTGTTCATATCTTAACTGTACTTACTGTCTGCTGTGTTGTGTTCACTTGGTTCTAATTCTGTATATTGCCCAACTTGGGCCATGTTGTCCTCTGTATGGACTTGTATTTCATTATACTCTCCTGGGTCGTACCTGAAAATAGGCAAATGACTTGTCTAGTGTACTTACCTAGTCAACAAAAGCTAAATAGTCATAAATAATCCATTGTTATTTCTTAAAACCCGTATCTTTGGCCCAGTGGCACCGAGGGTTGATTGTCTGGATGCCACACCTTGCGCCATGCCGGTGCCCCGGTTCAGGAACAAGCCTGGGCCACTGGGAGTCAGCAGGGAGAGAGATGATAGAGCATCCGGAGGACAGCTCTCCTCTCTGGGGAGGAATTCACGCTTGCCCGGGATTGCAGTGCCCCCCCAGTGGTGACTGGAGGCACTGTGCACACCAGGGCAGCAAGTAGTGGGCCGGAGTTACGGCATGCATCTCCAGATGTCATTGCACATACGAGCTTGGGGGTGGGGGTCATGGGCATAAACAAGGGGAGAAAAAGTGCCAACTGGGTGAGGTGTCAGTGAACTCCAGATGCAAAAGCCCACACGCCTAATCCTGGCTGCACCCCCCAACTTTACCCTCTGGGAACTCCCAGCCTCTCCAAGGGCCCAGGAGAGAGACGGTAGTCTGGATAATGATTCAGAAGTTGGGGGAGCTGCAGGTCGAGAGAGGGAACCCGAGAGATGCCCCAGAAGGTAGGTTATAAAAAAAAAACAAAAAAACACACACACATGTATCTTCAATCCCCCCCATTTTGTTTATCCAATTATTGCTACAATTAGTTACTTTGGATGGATAGTGATCACCACATCAAAATTTGTCAGATTTGAAAATCATCAACTGAACCCAAGTGTTTTGCAGTTACTTTACCAGTGAAATAAGTACTTTGTCTTTGTACTGTGTTTCACTTAGCCTGACCATACACCAAGATTCTAAGCCCAGTCATCTCCCTCTCTTCTAGAGTCCCTAATATCCTTGGTGGGCTGAGGGCATCACTGGCACCAGCTGAAGAATTTCTGAAACTGTTCGTGCCAGTACTGTAGGAAGTCTTGCAGGATGAATGTATCCTTAACCGACCACCATGACCAACGCAAAATGTAAGCACACTCCAGAGAAACATGCAACATATGTCCAGGATAAATATTCCAACACAGGTAAGTAGCTTGAAAAAAATCCACAAATGCTGCAAGCACACAAACTGTTCAGGCTGTAGCCACTTATCTGTGTTGGAATTTTTATCCTGGACATACATTGCATGTTACTCTGGAGTGCGGTTAAATTTTATGTTGGTTGTCTTCAAAGTGGGCCACAAACCCTTAACCTGCACCATGCCACATTTCCCTGGCAGTTTTTTCATCCAGTGTTTCTCACCATATCCTATACCATATGGAGGTAGGGATTCACTTGTGGATTGGTACTGGTATCTGACTGGGTGCCCATGGCGTGGATCAGCTTTAGCCAATGCTGTGGCCCCTGCCCCATTGCACGGGTCCCCAAGTGTCTTGTGGGGGTTGTGAATGCCAACAGGCATAACCATGACCTGCAGGACAACACACCCCACATATGTGCAAGTTACTTGTATGTGGAGTACTTTTGAGGACTGGGTCCCAAAAACCATTACAGTCTGGCCAACCTTTTACATAGTCCCTTAAATGACTGAAGAGATAATAGAACTGTGATGTGCAGCCAGAAGGCTGATAACGCGAGTAAATGTTAACCACACTAAAATATAGAAATGTCTGTCTCAGTCTACCTATAGTATGATGCAAATATCCTAGTGGTCATTCACTCCCCTACCCTCGCTTCACGTCTTCCTCCCCAGATACCCTTACTAGCCCCATAAAACAGTCACCCTTACTTGAATCTTTCCACTTATCTGAGGTGGACCACCCATTCTTGCAACCTGTTCCTAAATGCTTTTCTAACGTACTTTCTAAATCTCCCTCTACTCACTGCTTTCACCCCTCTCCCGTGCCTGCTCTTAAACAGCTCATGCGTTTTGTCCTGTGAAGAAACTTTGAATAGTTCAACAGTGTTCTCCCCTTACCATCCTGGTTTCCACTGTAAATATGCTGAGATCCACTATGATATACAGTATCCTCTCCATGTAGGACTTCTCTTGCTGCCCCACACTTATTTTTGTTAACTTCCTCTGTACCATCTTAACTTCATCCCTGTCCTTTTGAGTGTGGATCTAGAACTGCATGCAGGATTCCAAGGGTGGGCGCATCAGAGATCTGCCTAGGGGAGGGATTACCACATTCCTTTTGATGGGATGCCTCTGCCTTTGCACACCCAGCAACCTATTTGTCTTCTGCACTGCTTTACTGTACTGTATTGATTATTTAAGTTATTAAAGACCCCCATGTCCATCTCATCTGTAGTTTGTTTCCAACACTTCCGTCAGCATTTCAGTTTTTTGACCCCCTTTGTACATAACTTTTTTGCTTTGAATTTTAGTTGCTAAACTCTTGCCCACACAGAAAAAGGCCTTCAAATTCAATTCAAGTATTCATTTTTTTTTTTTAAAGATTACTTTAAAAACATGAATAATTTAAATTGACTTCACTGTACTTCAAACACCAGTTTTTATTCATTGAAAAACTCTCAATTTGTTCTCAAATGCCCTTCAAAAAGTGCACGAAAAATGCCAATTAGCCTTCAAAAAGAAGGCCGAAATAATGGTAAACTGTTATGAACAAGACCTTCAGCTGTACTTTAAATACCTTTTAAAGTACAACAGTCCTGAAACATAAGAATCAAATGACCATCAAAACAGGAAAACTGTCACTCCCACCAATGGGCCCCATTTTCTTCCACCCAGACCAGCCCTAGGACCTCTGACTAGCATCCTGTACCTACATGTCCCCCTCTCTTCCCACCCAGACTAGCAACTGGAACCCAAACCAGTCTTCCCCATCCTCCACCTCGAATCATCCATGGGACTGCTGGGCTGGCCTGCCTCACCTATGTCTCCATGGTATCCTCAAATGAGTAGCCTTGGGGTGACTGGCCTCCCATGACTACATTTCCATTGTCCACCCACCTGGACCAGCCCTGAAAGCACTAGATCTGCCACCACACCTACTGTACACGTGAAGCTTGCCAGGATTAAACCCAATTCTGTAGTATGCTGCAGCGGAGTTACTACAGTAAACAATGCAATTTCAATAGTAGTCAGTCCCTTTTGTCATGCAGGAAATTGTGACACTACACTTTATCCTGACAGGCTTCACTGTATGTCTTCTTTGTCCCTCAATCTGGATCAGTGCTGGGATCCAAGGTCTAGCTTTCTCTAGGAAAATCTCCCCTTTTTGCCCACTTGGGACTATCCCTGGGAACCCATACTGGCTTTCCCCATGTATCTCACCATGTTCCTTCACCCAGATAACCCCTTGGACCATGTGACTAGCCTTCCACATCTATGGACTCCCCCGCCTGCCCATCCAAACCTGCCGTGGGACCCCAGGACTAGTTTTTCCCCACCTATGTACCAATATCCCTCTACCTGGACCAGCCTTCAGACCACTGTACTGCCCTCCCTTATTCAAGTCCCTTTTCGTTAACCACCCAGACTAGCTCTGGAATCTCAAACTGGAATTTTTCACCTACTGTAAGTCCGTCCTTCTGCCCAAAAGGACAAGTCCTGCAAATCCTAGAAAATTATTTGACACCAGCCTCCACATTTATCTCCCACACTGTCCAGCAGCTTGAACTCCCAAACAGGTGTCCTAAACTCACCTCTACCCCTTACTTCTAGCAGGACTAGACTAGGGACCCATTTTCCAATTGGACCAGCCACAGGACTTGTATACAAGGGTCCAATACTCACCTCCACCCCCTTCTCCCACCTGGAGCACCCCATGGTCCATAGAAATTGGGTCTGAAATACATCTGCACACACACACACACACACACACACACACACACACACACACACGCCTCCCACTCATACCAACCTTAGGACCCTACAACTGGGGCCAGATACCCACATGCACCTTCATCAAATTTACTATGACATACCAAAATGCCAAATCCCAACACCCAGGAGCACAGAAATTATAGCCCAACTAGCTGGTATGCCGAAAGTCTGGAACTGCACACGGATGTTTTTTCTGTGTTTTTTTTGGGGGGGGCTATGCCACCCACCTACTCCTTATTTACAATTGCCAACTCTGCTGCTGGTAATTCCAGATTGTTAGGATACAGACTGTTGGGACATAATTATCACGCTCCTGGGTACTGGGATTCTGCAATTCGGTATTTCATAATACTCCCCATTCATCTTCCACTCAGCCTACCCTTAGGATCATCATACTAGGATGATGACACCACCTGCATCTTCTTTCACACCATTCCTAGAACCCCAGAACCAGGATTCAAAAGCCACCATACTCTGCCCGCCCAACCACCTATAGGCTCCCCTGGAGCCTATTTACTCATCTGAATCACCAAAGGGCCCCCCCAACAAGACTTCCTCTTCCCTCAACTGGTCCTCCCAGGGGACCCACATAATACAGTCCCCCACATACGTTCACCCTCTTCTTCCATCGGGACCACCCAGACCATGCTGACCCCACCCAGGACTCGGGGGGGGGATTAGAAACATGTGGCCATGATTGGGGCAGTTAGGAGCCTAAGAGCATTGCTATGGGGGTGGGGAAACCTGAAGCTGGGGATGTGGCTCGAGAGCCTGCTGTCCCGGCTAAGAGGGGTATGACAGCGAGTATGACACGATAGCTGGGGGGGAGGTCTCAAGAGCTAGTGGCCCCACCTTCAGCATGCAATGGGTGTGGGCACGCCAATAAAGTCAACCCACCCAATACAGATTAAGTAGAGGGTCTTAGCTGAGCACTGTAAGAGCCAGAGGTAGGAATGTCAAAGGGATGTTGTCCACCACACCTGTTGAAGGCTAGTAGGCATGTTGGTAAATAAAAGAATAGTACTGATATTCTTACAAGCTAGGAATGCCATGGGGGGGCTACAAAGTAAAATGGTAGCCCTGATTGTCTAGTACCCTGTGGCTAAGGCCAATTTTCCTTTGAAATGAATCAGTACCCTTCTCTGGTGTCTAGTGGGGACTCTTTGAGCCCTATAGCTTTGTACAGGTGCTGCTGATGTGGAATAGTGGCTGGAGGAGAATACGCTTGGGTTGCACCTGCAGCAAGCTATATAGTGCAATCGTGGTACAGTGAAAGTGCCTACAGACACATGTGACCTAGCCCACAGATCTCAGGCTGCGGCCCACTCTGCCTGGGGGGTGCACTTGAGTAAGGATCCAGAGGGAAGTGGAGGAGGCAATAATAGAAGTGCCTCCCCCCTCACCTTCCCAAACCATCACTTCAGCAACAGAATTTGTTTATGTCCCAAGGGGCTGAAGCAATAGCAAGGAGTAGGCCATGGAAGAGCCACATCCCCTGGCTGCAACAGCAGTTTTGAAAGTTGGATCTGGAAGACGGCAGGAGCTGCCACCGAGTGAAACCACTTCCACAGTAATGCTGCAGCCAGGTAGGGAGTGCAGAGGTGGCAGGAGCTGCAAGGGAGTGAAAATAACCACTCCCATGGCAATAGCTGGGATGAGAGGGTTGGTTGTAAAAATGGGAGAAGAAAGGATGGCCAGGATTGGGGAGGAGGGGGTTGTAAGAATGGGAGAAGAGAGCATGGCAGAAGTAGCAGTGACAGGTGTTTATTTAGAAGAGATTCACCAGGAAAACATGAACTAACAGCTCATTTCCAGCAGCATCTTGGGGTTGGGGTTTCATAGGAAGAAGCATGAGAATCATTTATAAGACAGACATTACAAGTAGTAGATAATTAAGAACTAGTGCAGTGTGCAAAATCTATACATTTCAGTTACAGACCAGGTAAACAAACATGAATATGTGTTATATCACAGTCTCATGGCAAGCACAGCATTTTTGGATAGGACAGTTAGTTGACTTAAACCAGGTGATAAAGTGTAGAGAGACTGATAGTACTTTGAGATTGTAAGGCGGTCTGGGGGTAATTGCTTGGTTGGGATGACAGTAGCCAAGTGCTAGCTGATTGACATAGAGTTAGACAGTATTTAAAATACCTAGGGTGGGTGTAGTAGAGAGGGGAGAGGCTCAGGCCTTCACTCCCCCCAGGTGCTGAGAAGGGGACAAGGGAGAGAGCATTAGAAATGATAGAGGAGAAAGGTGGAAGAGGATACAGGGACAGGGACTAGGGGTGGGGTTGCTAGGGATATTTAGAGGTAGGAGGGGTAGTTAAGGAAGAATTGGGGGTAGAATGGTGGAAAAAGAAAGGAAGCCATTACCTTCAACCCTTCAAGAGACAAAGAACCCAGCAGTGGCAGAGGAGGGATTGGGAGCTGGCAGAGGAAACTATAGTCAGACTAATGGGGGAAGAGATAGGGAAGCAAGTGCGTACACCCTCTTCAGGATGCAAAGAACCCTGAAAGGGGTTGGGGGACTGGCAGAGAAAGGAGGAACATAGGGCTGAGAGGAGATGGAAGCCAGTGCCAACACCCCCTTCAGGATGCAGAGAACCCTGCAAAGGGATGGAGAGCTGGCAGACAAAAGTGCTGATGGTCTAAGGGGAGGGAAGATAGGAGGGGGGGTAGGGTGGAAGGGTAACACAGAAGAGAAGATAGGGGAGTGGGAAGCCAGAGCCTTCACCCCTCCAGGATGCAGTGAACCCTGCAAGGGGATGGGGATCTGGTAGAGGAAAGTGGATTTTGTGGGGGGGGGGGATGTTGCATAGTTTAAGCCACACTGTGCCTTTAGGAATGCCAGAGGGCCAAATATTATTGTAAAGAGCTACAGGATGCAGGCAAGATTTAGCGCTCCTCAAAGGGAGTAACAGAGCCATCCGCAGCTTCAGTCAATCCTGAGGGGTCGGTACCTGAGCTGGGGGGGGGCAGAAGTGTACATTAAGGCTGGGAGAGCCCAGAGATGCTGTGGCAGCAACAGCAGAAGCACAAAAGGGCATTAATTAAAAAAAATATACTGTAGATTTAATTGTGGCTACCTGGGGTGGGGGCAAGCAATCCTCCAGGTGAACTCCAGGCAGGCCATGTTTAGGTACTCAGAGAGCCTCTTACCTGAATACTATGGAGCCAGAAGTGGGTCTTTAAGGGAAAATGTCCAAGGGACCTGTAAAATATAAATATAAGAAAAGGAGTCACAAAGGATCCACAGTTCTTAGAGAGTAAATAGGGTGGAAAGAATAAGTTGTGGCTAGAATGACACTTATCTGATGGTGAAGGAAGGAGTCAGCAACTTGGCATACCTGTAAAATAAAGAAAATTAGGTCAACATGGAGAAAACACACAACAAGAGAAGAAAGAGAGCCAAGAGATACAAGAGGTATTGGACAGCACATGTTTAAATATAAGAAACCCAGCAGTGGCATCAGGAGTGAGATGAGTCTCTTTGCAGATGACTCGAAACTGGGGGCGGTGGTGGATGGGGAGATGGGGAGGGTGGCCCTACAGGGGGACCTGGAGGCTCTGGAAAGATGGTCTAGAAAGTGGATGCTGAGGTTCAATGCAGGGAAATGCAAGGTACTCCACCTGGGGGCCAGAAACCCAGGCCAAGTGTACACCCTGGGGGAATGCCAAGTCTCGATGGCTGAGAGGGACCCAAGGGTGGGGGTGGATGTCAAGATGAACAACTCTGAGACTTGTAGGAGGCAGCAGCCAAGGCCAACAGGATGCTGGGATGCATCGCTAGAGGATCACCTCCAGAAGGAGGGAAGTGATACTCCTCTGTATAACTGCTTGGTGAGGCCGCACTTGAGTACTGCGCAGTTTTGAGGCCACGCTTAAAGAGGGACATTAACCTCCTGGAGAGGGTCCAGAGGAGGGCAAACCAAAATGATTTGGGGCTTGGGGACAGGACCTATGAGGAGAGGCTCAAGAACTAAATATGTACACATTGGAAGAGAGAAGGGACGGGGGACATGATAGAGGTCTTCAGGTACATGAAGAGGGTAATAGGGAGGAACAGTCAGGGTGCTTCAAGGAAGGAGGAGGGGCCACTAGAGGGCATGGGTGGAAGCTGGAGGGGAAGATTCAGGAGAGAAAGGAGGAGGTGCTACTTCACTGAGAGGGTGGTGGAGCCATGGAATGCACTGCCTAGGGGCTGGTGGAGGCAGAGACAGTGGAGGGGTTCAAGAGGGGGACAGGTACAGGGAAGGGTTCGAAGCAAAATCCAATGCAGCAAGAATATCCGGAACTGGGAAGGAAGAAGCCAGAGAAGGCGAGGGGGACAGCAAGGTCAGCACCTAGGGTGGGGGCTGACCAAACGAGCAGACACAAAAGACCGTTAGGCCTATTCTGCTGGCATTTTAGTATGTTAGTAAGAAACATAGCAGGACAAGAGGACACAGCATGAGATTAGAGGGAGGCCGATTAAGGGGGAATGTGAGGAAATTATTTTTCACAGAAAGAGTGGTGGATGCATGGAATGGCCTACCTCAGGAAGTGGTGGCTATGAATACAGGGCAGGGCTTCACACAGACATGGGATAGGCATAAGGGAGCAATACAGATGAGTATGAATAGATAGGCCACTGATACAGCAAAGGCCAATGGCACATTTAGAAAAAAAAATGGGCAGACTGGATGGGCCTTGCGGTCCTTATCTGCCGTCAACCTCTGTTTCAATGTAAAAGAGGACCTTTATATTGAAAGATTAAAGTTGGGACAAAGCAGGAAAATGGACATATATAGAAAGTAAAGAATAAAGAGAGAAATGATGAGAAAGAGTAGAGAAAGCGCCGTTTGTGAATATCCTCAATTAAAACCCATTAGTGCTCTGGATGGCCAAGTGTCCAGTATTTTAGAATGGCAAAACATGTGTTATAGAGGAGCCTCTTACTGAGTTAATGGCTTTAATGAAATAGGAAAAGGGGAAATTGTCAAACCAGGATTGGCACACTAAAAGCTCGTTTCCAGGTACAACCTGAGAGCAAGAGTGGGGCTGTGAAATTCAAATCCAGGTCTCCAGGTTTGCATCTCAGTGCCCTAAAACCACACTGCTATACTGCCTCTTAAAAAATAAAGTTAGCACTGGTGGTCCTGTGGCTTGAATGACCCAGAGACTTGCTCACTGAACTGGTAACCCATGGGCTAGTTCCCTGGAAGCCAGTGATGCTAAACAAAGTCAGAACCCTCCCTGGGGTCTAGGGGGCTCCGTGGCCCTGATTTTGTGCTGGAGAGCAGGGACAAGAGTAGAAGAAGCTGGGCTGCTGCAGCAGCCATCCCTCTAGCAGGAGCACACTAAAAGTGAACATTTCTGCAGACACTTACTCTCAGCTCCTGTAGGCTCAATTTGCAGTCTGCTCCAATGGGTGGGACGGGGAGGCAGATGCTCAGTGGAGCTGGAGAAGCCCATGGTGAGTGCTCTCCTCCACCTTTCTGAACCACCACCTAGCAGAAATTGAGGGCTTGGAGGTGGCAGGAGGCAGCCAGAAAGACAGCCATACTCACTGCTAGTTGAAGCTCCCAGTTTGGAGCAGAAAAATAGCAGGAACAGTCAGCAGACAAAGCTGCACCATGGCAAATGCAAAGTGCCTGGCCAGTGGCCAAAGTTTTTTTTTTTTTTAATATACTTATGTAAAATTAGAACCTGTCCATGGTGTCTAGTGGGGGGTCCCTAGGCCTGGATATTGTGTTGGACAAGCAGAGAGGGAGAGGAGGAGAGCAAGCTCGGTCTGCTGCAGTAGCCATACCTGTAGCAGACCATGCTGAAAGCGAAAGTGTGACCAGCTCACTGACGCAGCAGAAAGATTCACCACTGTGGCGCTGGCAACCAGAGTTGAAATGAACTTGAACTGGAGGGCCAGTTTGAAGAAGAAGGCTGGAGCATCCAGTGACTGCTTGCCTCTCGGGGAATCGGTGCCTATGACTCTGTGGTGGAGGCCAGGGTACAGCAGTGCACCTGGTCCCACTAGCTAAGTAGTGTGACAGACTCTGGCATCTGCCTTGCGACCTGGACATCATGCTCCTGAGAGAGAAAAATGTGAAAATGGCCCACTGGTTGGACGACCCCCTAGATCCTTGACGCTGGACTACCTGAGCTCTCATCATCTGCCTCAGCAGCACCCAGGACCATATGGAAGGCCAGTAAGATTCATTCTCCTGCAAAAGGTAGGGGACCCGCCTGATGAAGGGATACATCTGGGAACCCTGGGACTGGATGCAATGTGGGCAGTGGAGGCTGGGGGCTGCCAGGGTGGGAAGGTCCATGTGGGACCTGAAAGAGGGACTGACCAGTGTGCAGGTGGGCTGGGAGCAAAAAAAAAAAAAAGTATAATACCTTAATGATGGGCAATCTCCCAACAAGTCCCAGTGCCCCCAGTAAGGTGCCCAATATAGTTTAGGAATCAAGTGTGGGGTAGATAAGGTAGGAGGATCCCCACAGAATAAACTGCTTGCCTCCCAGTTTAAAAAAGTCCCCCCCCCATTTTCTCTTCCCTGTACAACATTCCCAGGGATGGTGGCATGAGTCTGTGCCATCCTGGAGGTCCAGCTCATGCTTTAACATTCTTAGCCTCAGACTCCAACTGTTAATGTTTCTCTCTTCTCACAGTCTCAGTCCCTTGCTGATTTATCAGCTCTTTAGACCAGTGAGAATATATTTGTTCCCCCACACAGCCTATTAACCCAGAATTTAAACACACAATAAAAGGACAGTATTAAAAGGAAGGGAAAGAGCCAGCCTGGTGGCACTGAAGACTGAACCATCAAGTCCAATGGATTGCTCCCCTCTCCCGGGGGGGGGGGGCACAGTTCCATGATGTTAGTGGCTCCCAGCAGAGGCTGGGTGCACTGCAGTCAGGAATGTGGGGGGAGGGGGGAAATGTCTGCAAACATCCTGTGGGCAGGCGCAAGAGCATGCTCACTGGACATCACTGCATGTCCGTGTCTTGGGAGGGGGAGCACCAGAACAAGGAAAAGCCCACGCAACTGCAAGGACAGTAGTGGGCCTCCAGGAAAACCTCACCCTCAAGCATTGGACTTGACCCGTCAAGGCTCTTCAATTCCTCCTCCTCCTCTCAGCCTGGCAGCTGATTTGGAAGAGTGCCTGTAAGTGGGTGACAGCCCTACCTTTTTGGGGGGGGGTGCTAGGATTCAGGAGTGGGGTTCTGAGTCCGGGAGAGGGGGGTTCAGGCAGGGAGGAACTAGCCATCCTGACAGGTTACTCCTGAGATAGATCACAGTAGCCAGCAACTGGAGGCAAAAGGAATAAAAAAAAAAAAAAAGGTAGGAAGGGGAGGAACCACACCACTGCTGGTTTGTGTTTACATGGTGGGTGGGGGCTGTGCAATGTTCCTGATGGCTTTCTGGTGTTTTATATGGTAATTCTGCTGGGCCATGAGTTGGGTACAATTGGCTGAACATGCTGGGTGGGGGGTTAAAGCAGTGCAGGCAGAGCAACATGTCTGCACACTAACTCAAAACACCTGCAGCTGGTGCATGAACCCTCACAAACAGGGAACATACTGCGGCACAGCAGTGAGATGTACAATGCTCTGGCAGCCATTTACACTGCTGGATTTGTTCCACTGTAATTCACCTGCACCACTCACAATGGTGCAGATCCAGTAGCGTAAACACAGTTTTTAAGCACAGAGGAGTTCCAAACGTTCAATCAGGGCTAGCAAGGTGGCAGCAATTACATTTCTTTACTTTCTGTTTCCAGTGACAATTACCACATACAAACGGGGTGAAACCTGCCATTATCTTCCACTCGGGGCTTGAATCAGCACAACAAAGCCTGTTAGTCAAAGTGACCCTGAGGCAGCAAGACACACACAGGGTAATGGGCAAGTCAAGCTGTCCCATGGACAAAGGGAGGAAAGTGACCATTATTCCTGTACACTGCAACAGCTCAAGCAAGACATGCAGAGCCACCAGATATGCCATATAGGAACCAACAGCCAGCTACCCACTTAAGTGTGACAGCTTCCAGTTTTGCTGGGTACAGACATGGCAGGGAGATAGATGGTGGGCAGACAGGGCCCATCAATATCCACCCTGTTCACTCTCAGTCTCAACCCATTGCTTTATATACATTTTTTTTCTCGGTTTTTATTTGACCATTTCCCTGGACAAGATAAGTTAAGATAACCACCTCTTTTTAAGTTATTTAAATCCAGACTGCCTAGGAATAGTTTGTTCTTGTAGATTACCACCTATCCTGATTTTCACAGGACAGCCCTGATTTGAGCAGGGTACCATGAAAAATGCTACATATCCTGACCTTATAGTATATAAAGTATTACTTCATTCTAAAAGTTGCAGAACACTATACTTTAACTGAAATACTTTAAAAAGATAAGAAACCATAGCAACAAATAAACTACAGCACTTGGTCTCAGATTGTGATTATCAGAATAAGTATTTTGCATTAGTGGAGATTACAAATTGTCCTGTTAAAAATTATGATTCAGAAAGTATCCCACTTTGGGCTTCTTAAAAGGTGGTAACCCTTAATTTCTTGGTGTTCCAGGGAAAAAGGCGATACCGGAGAGTTAAGGATCCCTCGTGCTAGAAATCTAAAATTAAGTATGCTATGGTAATCCTTAATGGCATCGTCATGTTAGCCATGCCCCCTTTCCTGCCCCGTTCAATACAGACACTCCCTGCAGTTTTTGCTACGCAGCTTTTCACTCTAGCTATACAGTAAGAGAATGGTATAAGCGTAAAATGCACACTTTTCCGGCAGCCCAGTTAGATATGTAGAAGCCCAGCCACATTTAAAAATAAAAGTATTTATTGCACTGTATATAGTATAGTGTACACATAACAGCAAAAATGTCTAAATCGTTAACTTTTCTTTGTTCTGTGAGGGCGCTCCGCCCCCCCTGCCGCTTCTCGATGGTTATTTAAAAAAAACCGATTGCACTTGTAATTCAGTATTTGGCTATACTTCTGTCGAGACTAGTTGTGCTTGTTCAAACATTCATCTCCAGGGTCTGCAACTTGTATTTTGCAGACCGAACTTTTCTAACAATGGTGACGTCACGGCAGTAGGCGGTGCAACATGTTCGCGAGGAGAGGCCACTGCCCTATTTATGCCTAAGCGCAGGAGGGGTCCTTAACTCTCCGGTATCTCAGGCTAAAATGTTAGGGGCGATTATTTATATTAGGGGACACACAGCGCCCTGGATCTGGAATTCTGCAGATTACGGTACTTGTTCCTCCAAACGGCGGCAGTTAGCCATGCCCCCTTCTCTAACGTCAGTTCTCCCCGCCCCCAAACACACCGCTTGCAAGCAGCCACATCGGATATTTCCATGCCCATGTTATTGAACTGTACTGGTCTCCCTCCACCCCCGAACAAATGGGTAACATCACAGCATGAGACTGACTTATTCTTACACTTAAACTGGCCTTCTGAACATGACAAATCTCTGGAAACCCCATGACAAATGCCTTTTTTTTAATTTGGTTTAGCAGTGAACGCATGAATATACAACCGGGGGTATGAAGAAGTAGGCTTAAATTAGACTAAACTGTAATCGATTATAAGATTAGCAGCGCTAACAAGATTTGTTTGTTCCGTGGGGTGTTTGCCCCCAACCCTCTCTCGCCCAGCCATATATATATATATATATATATATATATATATATATATATACCGCATGTTGTTGGGTTGCATTTATATTCTGTCTGTCTTGTGCACAAATCATATGTTAGAAAACCAAAGGCTTTCTGACCAGTGTTGAAAAAGGTGGGAATCTGATCACTTTAACTCGGTTTCCCACATTCCCTGGTCTAAAGCAGGTATAGTTGCACCATATGTTCTACGAAAAGGTGGGAACTATTTTAAAATCATGGCTTTCCTAAAGGCCAAGATATGCACTGTCTCCCTTCCTCTCCCATACAAGCTCCTATCCTCGATACTCAGTCTTATGATCCTGCTGGCAGGAGTTGTAACACTGAACCCTGGTCCCCCATCTACCAGTATCCCAGCCATTGATCCCTCTGTGCCTACCTGGAGCAATTCCAAGGGGTTAAAAATAGCGCATTTGAACATAAATAGTCTCAGGCACAAGATGCATGAACATGAGGCCTGGGCTAACCTTTTCTCCCCTGATATTAGTTGCCTTATCAGAAACATGGCTAAAACCCAATATCCTATCACATGAGGTCGAACAAAAAGGGTTTAACTCTTTCAGAAAAGACCGTCATGGCAAAAAATGCAGTGGAGTTCTTATATATGTCAAATCCCACCTAAATGCCTCTCTGATGACCACCCCGGACCTAGAACAGTCCGGGTGTGAAGCAGTGTTTGCTAGGCTTTTCCTGGGAGGGGTAAAGCCCCTGTTAGTTGGTTGTGTCTGCAACACCCCGAAGTCAGCTATGGGTGCTTTAAAGGCTCTCACGGATATTATCCCTGAACTGCCGGGGTGTGAGAAAATAATACTGGGGGACTTTAACCTGCACTGGGGTGCTTCATTGAATGGTGAGGTTAAAATCTACCTGCAAGATGTGAATATGTCATAGTTAATTCAAGATCCCACACGCTTCAACCAGAAAATGGGCAAGCACACCACGCTTGACTGGGTACTAGTGTCCAACCCTGCCAGAGCTAAGCTTTCAGGCACATGTGCGGACACACTCGGTGACAACATGCCTGTGTTCATGATTTGGAAAAACAACTACTCCAAACAACCCCCTAGGACTTTCTGGTCTCAAAATTACTCTGCCCTAGATGAGGGCCCTTTCCTCCACTCCTTAGCAGGGGTGGATTGGTTTTAGATTCTTAGCACACCTAGTTTGGATGAAGCCCTTGATTGCTTCACTAAGCACTTCCTCTCTATTGCCAATAAACATGCCCCCAGGAGGAAGATTAGGGTCAAATGCCAACACTCAAGGTGGCTGACTAAAGGCCTGAGAGATCGGGCCTGGTGCAAATTCAAGGAAACTAATCTAGCTAGTGATTGGATAAAGTACAGGGAGTTGAGAAACAGGAATAAAAAAAGAGTTAAAAAGGGCAAAGAAGCATTATCTTCACACCCTGTAAGCTGGCAAAATCTCAGATCCTAAAAGGTTCTGGACACAGATAAACTCACTGCTAAAGGGTGATAGCACCAAAGGGGCTAGTGAAATTATATCAATGGGGTGTGCCACTCCACTGCTCAGGACTTGGCAAAAACCTTTAACAGGTTTTTCACAGATCTGGAAAAATTCACATCAAATGCTCCCAGCCCAATAGCTATCGATCAAGATAGACAGCGTGGGACTCATCAGGGCCCAGAATTCCACCTCAAACCTGTGTCCAATGCTGAAATCTTTAAGTTACTTAGGGGCATAAAGGCAGATGGATCAGTGGGTAATAATCACTTGGAGCCTAAGCTGCTTAAGATAACTTCCCTAGTCATTGCTGCACCAGTAGCATGCTTATGCAACCGATCATTACTCGAAGTGAAAGTTCCTTCAAAATGGAAGGTTGCCATGGTAATCCTTATTTCCAAAGGCAGGCCAAACACACAGGTGGAAAACTACAGACCTATCTCTATACTCTGCCCCCCCCCCCAGCAAACTGCTTAAAAAGGTGATCTACCAGCAGATTCTGTAATACTTGGAGGAAAACAGCCTGTTAACAGAGCAACAACATGGATTCAGGAAGAAGCACGGCACAGAGACGGCTCTGGTTAGCTTCACCTCTGATATCTATTAAGCCCTTGATCAAGGTCAGCTACTTGGTGCGGTCTTCATTGACCTCACCAAGACATTTGACCTGGTGAACCACCAGCTGCTTGCAGGGCAACTGAAATCCATGGGACCAGATGAACTGGCTTTAAAGTGGTTCACTGATTATCTCCATGATAGGACACAAGTTGTCCGGTGGCAAGGTCCTATGTCCGATGAGTGACAGGTAACTGACGTGGTTCTTAAGGCCTCCATCTTGGGCCCTCTACTATTCTCACTATTTGTGAACAATTTACCACAAAACTGTGGAGGGGCCAAGGTCACCCTGTATGCAGATGATGCCGTACTGTACAGAACCACAGGTGACTCAGCATCCCTGCACCTATCACTGAGTCAAAATTTGTTAATCCTTGAGCAGTGGTTCATTGATAACAAACTAGCATTAAATTGCAAAAAAAACAAGGCTATGCTCTTTGACTCTAAGGACCTGGGGGCTAATATGTCCAACTTGCTATCTCTCTCACTTTAAAATGGGACAAAAATTGAAGTGGTTGGCTGTATAAGGTACTTAGGAATGTTCATAGACTATGAAATGTCTTTTAAATGCCACATTGATCACATGACCAAAATGGTCAATCAAAAACTAGGCCTCTTGTACAGGCTTAGTCTTTTCCTAACCAATGAATCAAAATTTATTGTCAGTAATGGAACTGTTCTTCCACTTTACTCTATGGAGCCACACTGTTGCAATCATTGAATGCCGCAGAAATGCGGCTTCTGCAAACACTGTACCACCGGATCAGCTGTTTTGCCACTGAAGCACATTATATGGAGCATCACTGCAAGGTGCTGGGCACCATTAACTGGCTCCATTGGAAAACAAGCTAGCATACCCCACACTCTGTTTGGCATACAAGCTACAGTTATCAGATGCTCCCCCAAGTCTTGTGAACCTTCTGAACCTCAAACTGGGTAGCAGAGATCTCAGGTCCTCTGACTGCAAACTTCTTCAGGTTCCCAGGGCTAGGTCCTCCCATGGCCTGAGATCAGCTAGCTAATTTATCCCAAGACTCTGGAAAAATCTCCCAAAAGAACTGCAGAATTGCGAATCTCTTGCTGGTTTCAAGTCTGGACTTAAGTCACGCCTGATTAAACTGACTATCTGTTCTTGCTACTGGTGACCCAGTACTCTGAATTTAGGGGTTGTCGCCTTCTCAACCTCATGCTTGGGACAGTTCCCCCATGTCTGAGCACAACGTTGATACCTATAATGCTGACACATGAATTTGAACATTGCACCGGTAGCTATATTTAGTATCTGCTTACACACTTTGTCATGTTATTGTCAACTGTGATTTACATTGATGTGTGTTCAACCTTTGCCATGTATTTGTTGACCTTGTGTTATTCTCAGTTGTATGTGTTGAACCCTTATTTTTCACTCTAGGTACATGTAACTAATCCCGGGTCGCCCCTGAAAAAGGGACTGTTGTGGTTCCAGTAGGCTTACCAGGTTACTAAAATTTAAACAACTAAAATATTATTTCTATGTCCTTCACTTTATTAATATTGATAACCTTCCTAGTTACATATACTTTATATTTTGGACTAATCAATATTCCCTTTGGACATATTCCCTCAGAAAATCCAAGCCATATTCTCTATAGAGCGAGAAAACCTTGCATGTCCAATTTGACATTTTACAGCCCAATATCTGCCAACTTGTTTTTTTTTTGGCTAAATATTTATAGGGCAGTCCATGGTCTTCCAATCTGGTCATTTTAATCTAATAGGTAATTTTTTTGACCTCTGCCAAGGCTTTTAGCATTGTCACTCCAAGTTCTGCTCTCAATAAGGAGGTTGGAACAGAATTAGTGACCCCCAGGGATGTTTTATAAAGTTTGTTAAGGGAGATTTCTAAAGATTAATTTTTATCTATGTCCCATATCTCTGCTTGGTAGAGGGCTTGAGAAAATTATTTTGCCTTGACTGCTCCCAATAAGGATTTGATAGAATTGCCACCATATATTTTATTGAATCTTGTTAATGAACTAGTAGTTTGTTTAAGTTTCAAAGTTAATTCTTTTATATGTTTTGCCCAAGAACCATTATTAAAAAAAGTTAAACTAGGCTGGCCCAGTGGTGCTGAGGGTTTAGACGCTGAATACCACACCTCGCATCATGCTGGTGACCCATGTTCAGGAATGAGCACGGGCCGCCGGGGTTGTCAGGGGAGGGAGAGGATCCAACGTCCAATGACAGCACTCCTCTCCTAGGAAAGGGTGTGCATATTGTCCCACTCCTTGGCTGCCCCTCGTTGGAGGATGAGGGTAGCACCAGAGCCAGGGAAACAGATCGTATGGCATCATGATGTGCGTGTGCCTCCATGCTTGCACGTTCATGGCTGCGAGGGGGATGGGACCACAGGAAAGAGGAAATTGGCTGCCAGCTTCATGAAGCCCCTGAGGTACCCCTGGTGCTACAGCCTCACGGAGTCCAAAGGCCCACTCCGGATATGTGTTAGAGAGGGGGGGGAGGACAGCCCTCCTCCCTTTTGCCCTGCCTCAGAGGTAATCCAAGGGGGATATTGGGGCTGGGTATTTGGGGGGGGACAAATGTGGTGACTGGAGACCAGTGGGGATAGGAAGCCTGCTGGTTAGGAGTGTAAACACCCAAATTAAAAAAAAAAAGTTTAGCTTAGATAGACATAGAAGCTTAGTGAAGTTTTTTTATCACCAATTTTCCATTTTAATTCTGAACTTTTAGAGCCAAAAATAAGCACTTGACTTTTTGTTTCATTTATCTTCAACTGGTATTTTTCTACATATGTCATAAATATATCTAACTTTCTCTGTAGGCCAGAATAGGAAAGTGAAAACAAGGCCAGATCGTCAGCATATGCCAATGCCGGGCACAATGTATTCCCTATTTGTGGAGGATCCAATATTGTTTCTACAAGCTGTAATAAGAGGTTATCAATATAAATACAGAAAAGCAATGGTGCTAATACACAATCCTGCCTAACTCCCTTGTTTGTCAACACCTTTGTTGAATATTGACCATTATTCCCTGTCCTGACCTGACCTGAGCCCAAGTATTTGAATAAAGCTCTATTATGATACTTATTAGATCAGGTTTAAACCCCTCTGATATATTGTTTGCCGTAAAGAAGCCCTGGAGTCTGTATCAAAAGCAGAACTAAAATCGATAAAAGCGACATATAATTTTTTGATTTCTTTATTTTATATATTTTTCAAAGAGATGCATAAGTTTAAAACAATTATCTGTGGTACAATATCCAGAACAAAATCTAGCCTGAAGCTCTGAAAGCCCACCTAGTTCATTTGTTTGTTCAAGTAATCTGGATAAAATGAGTTTTAAGAACATTTTCCCAGTGATATCTAGAACTGAAATTGGCCTGTACATATTAGGGTCTTTTTTATCCCCTTTCTTGTAAATTCAGATGACTGAAGCCCCTTTCCAAGCTGTCGGAATAATTCTTTTTAATATGCTTAAGTTAAAATAAGGCAATAGAATTTTAGTCCATAAGAACAGCGCTGCTAAAAATACTGCTGGAGGAATTAAGTCAGGGCCAGGTGCCTTCCCTCTTTTTAAGGAGGTAATTGAAAAGTATAGCTCACTTGAAGTAAGTAAGTAATTTAAATTGGGAGCTGCCCACTGTGATTTTCCAATGGGGGATCAGTTCAGGGATTTCAGGATCACAAAATGTGTCTGTACAGTGTTTAACCCATTGTTTCATTGGGATATGGGTGTCAAGTTTGAACTTACTGCTGTCGGTGCCTTTCCCTATCAGAAGCCAGTAAGACTTCTGATCTTTGTCATTAATTGTCTGCAACATCCAATACCATTGTTTTAATTGAAACTCCTTTTGTTTACCTTTTAATAATGTTTTATATTCTTCTCTGGATTTATTCAGGTTTTTCAATTTATTCTTAACCCTGGAATTTCTAATAGATCTTATTAGCTGAGTAAGAGCCTTTTTCCTTGCAACATTCTCGGACAAATCATGTAATAGGTGTTTTCACTCGAGTCTTATTTACTGGTTCATAAAGGAATTTTCTGATCCTGTCATAACAGTCTATAAGTGTCTTCTGCAGTTCTTTATAATATTTCTTAGACAATGACTGTAAACTTGAAAAAGGTACACTATCTTCTTTTCACACCTGAGTCTCACTTGATTTTTGTCACATTTCTTTTTTCAAAATTCTGTGGTAAAGTGGGCAATGGATTTTTGTTATCCTCTCCAATAGTATCATCCCAAGGCAAAATAAGAGGGAAATGGTCACTTACTTCTCTATTTCATATTTTAAAAAGTCCCACCTAGTCATAGATTCATTCCAAAATAGGAAATTACGGACAGTAGGGCCTCTTAAATTATAATGTGTATAGTTGCCTGAAGCATCACCATTCAATCTGCCATTAATGGGGTCTAAGTTGTGTGTTATTAACTCATCTATCAATATTCCACCAGATTTGTTAGATTTATGATCCAGAGAGGACCTAGGGAATTTTAAAGCTTCAGGATTGAGCCAGTCATGTTCATTGCCATTCGCATAACCACCAAAGAGACCTATTTTTGGCATTCAAGTCAACACAAAGAATATTGTCACAAACTGACTCTTCCTGGATTTTATAAATCAGCCTTTCCAAACCCTTCCAGACTAACACATTATAGTATTTTGAGGTTGATGGAGAAATATACAGTATACATTAACTAGGCAACATTTGAATGATTGAACCTGAACCTCAAATGCCTGAGCAAAAGATGTGCTGGGGATAGGGTTATCTACTATTTCTTTATCAATTCTAACCAAGTAACAAGGCCTTCAGAAGGTCTTCCTGATTTCAGGATTTTCCTGCCTGGCTCATGATAAGTACAAAAACCATTGAAGGAGGCATCCATATCTTGTATATGTCAAGTTTCCTGCAAGCATATAATTTGGTGTTTTCTAATTAATTCGCACCATTCCACATCAGCAAATGTTGCTGTTAAGCCTACTATATTGCAGGAGAGCAAGTTAAACTTATGATTAAGTTCCATACTGTTACTAGTATCAGTAGGTTTGTTAACACCTAATCAACCATCCTGAATCGACAGATCAGCATATCTATTGCTGACAGAAATATTGAATTGTGGCTGCTGAGTATGGAATTCTTGATGAGCATATGACATTGCTTCAACATCACAATGGGTCTTTAAATTAAATTGAGATGTCTCACCCCAGTGTTTCTCAGAGGATGTGGTTGCATTAACTCTATTTTTGTTCAACGATATTGATGTCAATTCTGTCTAAAATAGTTAAACTGTCCAGTATTCTGCTATACAGGGCACCGGACTTTACTGTAATTAAAATGTGATCACAATCAGGATCTATCCTCATTCGTGTAACAGAAGATAAACTACCCTTTTCCAGGGAAATATTTAGTAGTTAATCAAAAAGATCTCTTATAATGAATTTCATTTTCATATTAGTCTCCTTGGGGAACCTCCTCAGATCGATTAAGGAGAAAGTTCTAATTAAATTATCCATCTCTACTGTATACTCTTTGTTAACTTTGTTACTGGGTACATTTTCCAAGATTTTGCTTTCAACAATATGAATACTGATCCTCATCTAATATAGAGGCCGTTTGCATTATTAGATCCATGGCTTCAGCCCCCCTGCAGTAAGACACTGATTTGTCCAGCCTTATTTTCTCTATCCCATCTGTGTACATTAGAATTTTTATATCTGCCAAAGATACTTGCAATATATGCGTAAATAGGTTATACAATGTTTTCTTATGTTTCCTAGGTTTTTCATTAGGTAGTCTTTTAAGACCAAAGATGCTAATTTGAGAAACTCTGTCCCTATTCAGGCTGTTTTTTGCATTCATCATGTCCCTATTAACATATCTGAGGCTGAGTCCCAGTTTCCTGGTTGCTTTGCTATTTATCCATAGCTGATTAGCAATCCTGGGCAATGTGTAGAAAATGTGTAAACAGTCTAGTCCAGCTTTGTCCTTATCACTCAAAATTTGGAAAAAATCTGATCTTACTTCGAGACACATCTCTTGCAGCAGGTTACACCATTAGGACTGAAGCCGGCAGGCGGCAGGACCCCACGGAAAAATCTAGCTAGCTATCTTCAGCGGGGACCGCCCCCGACGTCGGTCCCGCCTCCGACGTCAGACGTAGTACATAAGGGGGCGGTCCCTCCCGATTCCCCAGTTCTTTCCCGCCATCGACTTGCATGTCTCAGCCCTTCAGTTCAGTCTCTAGCGCGTGACGCGTGGTTTAATTCTTTCCTACGGAAATTTCGATTTTCTTCAATCAAGTTTTCTCTGATGCCCTCTCTGACCTCCGGTCACTCCTCGAAGTGTGCTTGTGGGAAACAGATCCCCTTCAAGGACCCTCACGCGGCCTGCATCCGGTGCCTAGGCCCAGATTCATGACACCTGGCCTGCTCCTTTTGCCAGGGGTTTAATAGCAGAACCGGATCCGTCGCCAGAAGGCCCTTCAGGCTTTTTGCTGGAAGAAAGCTTAAGACCATGTCTTCCAAGGGACTCTTCGAAAAAGGCCCACAAGCACGCTGAAAACATAGGGAGAAGGCCCCTTCCAGGCCCCCGTCTAGGGCCTCAGACTCACGCAGCTCTGGTTCCAGGTCCGACCGCTCCCCTTCCCGGGCCAGCTCTCAGCCTCCCCCTGCTGCGGTCAAGAAGTCTTCTTCCTCTTCTCAGGCCAAGACTGCCAGACCTTCCTCATCCTCCAGGGCCCTGGTCAAGTCTGGGGATCGCCACCATCACCATAAGTCAGGTTCCCACCTTTCCGAACCCGATGTCAGGTCGGCTTCCTTGCCTCCTCGCAAGACCTTGGAGCTTTCCTCTCTGAAGAGACCGCAGGACCCGACGCCGTTGCGCCTGTCGTCGTCCTCTCGCCACAGGTCCCCAGAGCCACCGTTGGCCAGATGACCATCGCCGGCCAGGCCAGTGCATCATCGGACGCCAGTAGGGGCACCGGCGCCTGCTCTTATTGAGAAGAGAACCCCGACGCCACTGACCGACGTCGGTCAGGAGACCATCACCGAGGAGGAATTGACTCAGCCCGAGGACCAGACGGGCAACCCCGGTCCTGTCAAGATGCCCAGGGAACCCTCGCCATTACCCGAGCCCCCTGTGGAGCTGACGCAGGGACCCGATGACCGTCCACTGGCGCCCGGACCGTCGTCGGGCTTTTCCATGGTAGAAGTGAAGGAGCTCTTCACTTACTGGTGGGACACCATAAAGAAGGACATGGTTCCCACTCCACCTCCTCTCCTTCCTCCCTTTCCTCCTACACCGATTACTCCTCTGGTTCCTGCGCCCCCTCCCCATCGGGGTCGGCAGGCCGACTACCTCCTCCCCGGGAGCACAGAACACCTCCAAGGGGGAGACCAGACAAATGGAGATCTCTGTCCTCCTCTTCCAGGTCACCCAGCCCTAAGAGACCCAGAAGACGCTGACGATCGCCTTCGACGGAGGACACGGGATCAGACTTCTCAACATCCAGATCCCCATCTCTCCTCTCATCCCTTCTCCGGATCCATGCGAGATGCCAAGGTCTCCTCCGGATGACCCTTCATTCTCAGATATTATGAGACACATCCAAGAGAACATGGGATGGGATGCAGAAGAGCTAGACCCTGAAAGGCTACACCTTGCAAAGTATCTTCGGCAGAAGGACCCCAAGACTGTGGTGGTGCCACCCTTGGTAGACACTTTCGTGGACGTCACCAAGGCAGTGTGGAAGCGTTCACATTCGCTCCCAGTGATGCCGAAGAAAGCTGATCACTTGTACAAGGCTCCCAGGGAAGACCAGTACTTGGCTCAGCATCCTCAGGCCGACTCTCTGGTCATAACAGCCTCACATGACCGGTCCCAGAGACCACAACATCTGAGCATCCTGCCACCGGACCCAGAGTCCAAACAGCTGGACGCCATGGGTAGGCGCAGGTAGCGGAAGCATACATCAGATCCCTGAATTACTTGACCCACATGGTGCAGTTCCAAAACTCCTTGTGGGAACAGGGTCTGGAAGCGGCTAAAAAACTGCCAGAAGGTGAGCAGAAGGAGGAGGTGCTTCAGCTCCTTCGTACAGGTTCGGACATGGGAACCCAAGTGCTACGAGCTGCGTATGACTCCGCAGACTCCTTGGCCCGAGCAGCAGCTTCAGGCATATGTATCCGGAGACACTCTTGGTTGCGTGTCTCTGGCTTTACCCCGGACATCCAGAAGAATATCATGGATGCCCCATTCGAGGGAGAAGTCTTGTTTGGTAAGCCCTCAGAGAAGATTATTACCAAACTCCAAGAGGCCGGGAAGGCGGTGAGGTCGGTTCAGGCCATGTACCGACCCAAGCTTAGTTCCTTTCGCAGGAACCAAAGCTGATTTCATGGACGGACGCAGAGGCAACAGTCCCACCCCGCTCCACAACAGAGGGGCTCCGGCTTTCACAGAGCCCAGGGGAAACAACCCGCAGGCCGTAGCCAGCGTACTTCCAAGCTGGTCCAGCCAGCGGGACCCTCAGCCGCCACAGCCTGACTCCTTTCCGGCCCCCGCCCCTCAGGATCAACGGGAAATCATGGTCGGGGGTCGCATTGCGAACTTCCTGCCGGGATGGCAGGCTATAACCACCGACAGGTGGGTTCTTCAGTTGGTCGGAAAAGGCCACTTTATAGAATTCGCAGAAAAGCCACCCTCGAGGCCTCCTTTGCTCTCCCGGTACCCGGGTCAGCACAAGTCACTGATCTGGCAAGAAATACTCACACTCTTGCAAAAGGGAGTGATAGAGTACGTCCCGGAGAACCAGAGAGGACAAGGATACTATTCCCACCTCTTCCTGGTTCCAAAGAAAACAGGGGACCTCCGTCCGATTCTTGACCTCAGCGACCTCAACATGTCAGTCGCCTACAAGAGATTCCGCATGGTGACTCTTCTGAGTCTCATTCCCATGCTGAAGCTAGACACCTTCTTAGCATCTCTAGACATGCAGGACGCATACCTCCACATCCCTATAGCTCAGGCGCACAAGAGGTTCCTGCGCTTCGAGTTTCTCGACCACCACCTTCAGTTCCGAGCCCTTCCATTCGGACTGTCATCTGCACCCAGGGTCTTTACCAAATGCATGGCAGTCATGGCAGCGTCTCTAAGGAGATAGGGCCATTATGTGTTCTCGTACCTGGATAATTGGCTTCTCATGGCCACCTCCAGAGAGGCGTTGTTACGAGCAATCCAGAGCACCCAGGACCTGTTCCGATCTCTGGGCATCCTAATCAACCACGAGAAGTCTCTCCTGGTACCGTCGCAGAAGCTGCAATTTATAGGCGCAGTACTGGACACCGTTCAGGGAAGAGCATTTCTTCCAGACGACAGAGCGGAGCGCATCAGATCCCTCATCAGGGAGCTTTCGTCGAACAAGACTGTCCCAGCCAGGTCGGTCCTTCGCTTGCTCAGACACATGGGTGCAGCCATTCCTACCGTCCCTTTCGCAAGGCTCCACATGCGGGTAACTCAGTGGATGCTCAAGGTGCAATGGGATCAAAGGCAAGACCACATGCAGCATCCGGTCAGAATCACGAACACCGTGATGCGAGACTGGCAGTGGTGGCTAGACCCAGGGACACTCTCCACGGGCGTCCCATTTTTAGCGCTGTCCCTGGAGGTAATCCTCACCACAGATGCCTCAGGTCTAGGGTGGGGAGCACACCTGGACGGGGTGAAGTCCCAGGGTACGTGGACCCCTCTGGAGGCCCACCTCCATATCAACGTCCTAGTGATGAGGGCGGTCCTTTATGCCCTGCAGGCCTTTCAGTCAGAAATCCCGCCGAGTACCCTCCTGCTTCAGACAGACAACACGATGGTGATGTATTACCTCAACAAACAAGGAGGCGCACACTCTTACCCCCTTTGCAGGGAGACCATGAGGGTGTGGGATTGGGTAATTCGACACGGCGCGAATCTGATCACTGTACATGTTCCTAGGGTGGACAATACGATTGCAGATGGCCTGAGTCACTCCCAGGCCAGAGTTCATGAGTGGGAACTTCTTCAAGAGGTAGCAGAGGATCTGTTTCTTCGATGGGGAACTCCAGAGTTGGACTTGTTCGCATCCCCATCCAACGCAAAACTGCCCCATTTTTGCTCGCTAGATCCAGGGCCTGGTGTTTTCTGGTGAGACGCGTTGTCCCTCTCCTGGGCGGACAGATTCCTCTACGCTTTTCCTCCCTTCCCATTGATCCAGAGAGTTCTTCTCAAACTGTGAAGGGAGCAAGCAACCATGATCCTTGTGGCCCTCTTTTGGCCCAGACAGATATGGTTCCCTTTACTGATTCAACTGTTTTAAAGCATTAGAGCATTAATTGCCATTTAATTTTCAGTGTGTGTATATAATGCAGGGCCACCTCAGCACTCTCAAAATGTCATTACTACAGCTTTTGTTAAATAATTTATTCTGTTATTGACTGTTAAGCAGTATCCTGAAACTATTATTTAACCAGATTGTACTGTCACTGCTAAGTGTCTTTGGACCTCCAGTTAGTGCTAGTTTATCATCACACCAGGTCTGTAGCCACACCACTGGTGCTCGTTATCACTCTTGGTCAGTAGCCTTACCCCTGGAGCTTGCTCAGCTCCTGCATGACCCTGCTCTCTGTCACCTCACTGCTCCCAGGTCCCCTACAGTATACCCCCTGTTCTATCCAAGATCGGCCTCTCGGCATGATCTCTGTTAAAGAATTCCATTTCCCCCCCTCCACTTCGTTCTCCTGGCTACCCTTATCCTGGGACTCATCCCCCTCCTCTCGGACACTGACCCTGTACAGGACAGCAGCAGTGGAAGGTCCATCCACCACTGCTCTGCGACCGATTTTACATTCTCTAACCTTATGGTCAATGCCGTTGGTCCCCGCTATCCTCCTAGCGGACTGCTGTCTAGACTCGTCCTGCCCCAAATCAACATTAAGCGACGTCGTGTCTGGAGGCCAGAAATCAAAGGTCCCCAGAGGACCCTTCTGTGGCTAATCTTACTGTCCATTGCCCTATCTGCAACATTGAAGTCAATTCTGGCCCCACCCTTGACTCTCCTCAGAAATGGTGGAGGAAAAGGCCTGAAAGGTGCTCACATCAACATTCGGAGTCTTCTTCCCAACCTTGATGAGCTCACTGCATGGGTCACTCTCTACAAGCCTGACATCCTGGGGATAACCGAGACCTGGCTTAAACCCCAGATTCCTGACTCGGTCTGCAGGCTCCCTGGCTATGAGCTAAAATGGCAGGACAGAATAGGGAGCAAAAGGGGAAGCAGTATCCTGATTTACTACAGGGCCCACCTCAATGTATCCCTTATAAACCACACCTCCATGTTGCCGTCAACCTGTGAGCTCCTCCACACCGTGCTGCTGCTTGGCAACACCAAGAAACTGCACGTGGCATGCTCCTACAACCTACCTAAGGGTGGGCTGCAGGGCCTCTCCCATCTCCTGGATACTGTTTGTCCCAGTACCGGGTTAAATGAACTCCTTATCTTGGGGGACATTAACCTAAACTGGGATGGGGAAAATGTCAAGCAGTTTGAGGCCCTGCTTGCCACCAAATCCCTAACACAACTGGTAAGGGAGCCCACCCGTCAAAAGGCAAACGGCACTTCCTGCTCCCTCTTGGATTGGATTATGTCAAACCGTCCCGAGAGGATCTCCTCAGTAGGGGGCCTACCCGACGCCATATCGGACCACTCTCAGTTCTGTGTATATGGAATATCCCCTCCCCTAAGGTTCCCCACAAAATCATCCAGGTTCGAAACTTTGCCAGATTAAACCCTGACCTGTTCTTGGAGGAACTCAGGCTTACGGACTGGTCAACAGTCTACAGAGCACTGGATCCCTCATCGGCCGTCGCTGCGCCCACAACATCTTTGTGGATCTACAAGATAGGCATGCCCCTATCACCAGGCATAGGGTCCTGTGGGACAGCCACCCAGTGGCTGAAAGGGGTCTCCTCTCCCACATGCGAGTGAGAGATAAATGCTGGCATCAGGTAAACGCCACACGACACTGCCCTGTTGCAGCAATACAGAAAACTCAGAAATGAGTGCAAGAAATGATCAGGGGGCAAAAGCGACTTCTGCAAGGCCGCCCTTCTCAGCTCTGCTAAAGACCCCAGACGGTTCTGGAGAACCATCCAATCACTGGTTGGCGGTCGCTCCTACTCCGGGGTCACTGACATGCTCATCGAAGGAGTCTCCTGCAACAATCCTCACGTGATTGCTAATGCTCTAAACTCTCATTTCACAGACCTCCTTCTGCTCTTCCGCTAGGGTCCTCAGCCCAAAACTCAAACTGCCCTGCCTCCCGTCCCAATGGGAGTGGTCTGACCGCCTTCATTTTACCCAAGGGCGGTATCGTGGCGAGGTGTGGTCTCCTTCTTGATCTCTCCCAGAATGCTAGCCCTGGTCCTGATGATCTGGAGCCAAAGCTTCTCAAACTAGGTGCTCCCCTTGTAGCCTCCCCGGTGGCCCACATTTTCAACCTATCCCTTACCCAGGGACTGATCCCGGATATCTGGAAGGTTGCCAAGGTCGTCCCTGTCCCTAAGCAGGGTGACCCCAAAATCCTGGACAACTACCGTCCCATAGCTATCCTCTCTGCTGTCAGCAAGCTCCTGGAAAAGGTGGTCGCCAAACAAATCTCGGAGTATATCCACACCCATGGTCTGCTGACCCCGGCCCAACATGGCTTTCGTAAAGGGCACAGCACTTCCACGGCTCTCATCTCAGTCTCTTCCAGCATCAGAGCTGCTATGGATCAGGGAAAACTCTCAGATGTGGTATCTATTGACTTATCCAAGGCGTTCGACCTCATTGACCACGACCTGCTTGCCCTGCAGATGAGGTCCCTTGGTTTGTCCCCCACTGCCCTAAACTGGGTCTCTGACTACCTATATGGCAGAAAACAACTAACTAAATTCAATAAAGTCCTCTTTGCCCCCCGGCCTGTCACCTCTGGTGTCCCTCAAGGCACCGTGCTGGGTCCCCTACTCTTTTCCCTGTTCATCAACAATCTCCCTGATGTGGTCTCCAGCTGCCATGTCATCATGTATGCGGATGACCTGGTTCTCCTGGCCCACTCCTGTGATACAGCCACACTAAACCGTCACTTATCTGAAGACCTCTGGAACATCCAGGCATGGCTCTCCAACCATAAATTGGTCCTAAATCAAAACAAAACCCAGGCTATGCTCTTCGGTTCCTCTGCCAAAATACGAGCCTCTTCAACTCCCCTACATATCAACTACGAAGATGGCTCCCCTCTCCCTACCGTGACCTCCCTCAAATATCTTGGAGTGATGCTTGATCCCCAATTGGACCTTGGTAGTCATATCCATAATGCCTACAGTGGGGTAAACCGCAAACTGGGGATGGCCTACAGGGCTCGGTACAACCTCACTCCAGCGGCTCGCTTAGCTCTTGCCAGGGGAGTACTACTTCCCTCCCTCAGCTACGGCCCCCTCATATTTGCTCATACTTCTAAGACCCTCCTAAGCAAGTGGAGCACAACGTACAACAACATCTGTCGTTTTGCCCTGGCCGCCCCTGCCACACCCATCACTGCGAGCTCTACAAGAAGCTTGGCTGGCTATCCCCACTCAATCACTTTAACTTTAGCACTGGGTGCCTCGTGAGTAAAGTACTTAGCTCCGGCACCCCTCTGGAACTGGCCCGGTTTCTTGCTTCTGCTGACCTCTCCCCCTACCTGTTTAGATCCCAAGGCCCTGGCCTACTAAGTGTACCTACTTCCCGCACCAACATGGTGGACCGGAGTTTTGCTGTCCATGGCCCCAGGCTCTGGAACTCCTTTCCTGAAAGAGTCCGTACTGCCTCCTCTCACAAGAGTTTCCAGACCTCCCTGTGGGATCATCTTAAGGTGGCTTCTCGCTGTGAATGTCCTAAGCCTCCTTAGCCTCCCGGTGTTGACTGGTGCCGGCTTCTTCTCTCCTGCTCTGGCATCACCACTCTTGCGCTATGTCCTCGTCCAAATCCCCCCTCCCTTGCTTGACCGACACTATGATGTTACTATGCTCATAATCCTCACCAGTCCTGTTGGTCATTGAATTTATCTCTAATTTATACCTTGCCCCAGCACTGTATCTGGGTGTACCTTCCACGTAAATGTAAAAAACTGTAAAAATTGTCTTTTCTCCTGTTTTTGTACCTGAATGTATTCGTCTGAACCAATTACTGTATCAATGTACCTGTTGTACCCTTTTGTACTTTCCCGGGTCGTTCCTGAAAATAGGCATAAAACTTGTCTAGTATACTTACCCGGTAAACAAAAACTAAATAAAATAAAAAATAAATAAACTATCCCGGGAACCTCTGCTCCCGTTGCCATTCAGCTCCCATCTCTTGTCTCAGGAGGAAGGTTCACTGGTCCACCCGGACTTATGCTCACTGAATCTGCATGCATGGCTCCTAGAGGCATAGCCATCTTGTGTCATGGGGTCTTGCAAGAGGTTGTGGAAGTTCTTTCTGCAGCCAGAAAGCCGGCAATGCATGCGACGTACGCCATGAAATGGCGCCGTTTTTGTTTATGGTCGCGAGCTCATGATTTTTCCCCTTTAGGTTGCCCGGTGAGAGTGATGTTGGACTACCTGCTCTCCCTTTTCCATTCGGGCCTAGCCTACTCCTCTATCAAGGTGCACCTCTGTGCCATCTCTGCCTACCACCTTCCGGTGGGACATCACACAGTGGCACAATTAGACACCTCTCGGGAATTTTTGAGAGGGGTGTTACATCTTAGGCCACCCATTAAGGACCCAGTGCCTCCATGGGATTTGCTCTTTGTCCTGGAACAACTCATGCTTCCCCCCCTTCGAACCTGCCTTTGATTGCGAGCTACGTTTTCTGTCATGGAAAACGCTGTTTTTGGTTGCTGTTACTTCAGTGAGAAGAGTTTCTGAGCTTCACGCTCTCATGTGCAAAGAGCCTTATTTAGTTTTCCACCGGGACAGAGTATCCCTGAGGACGAATCCTAAATTTTTGCCTAAGGTGGTTTCTGCACTCACTCTCAATCAGGATATTGACCTGCCGGTCTACTTCCCAAATTACTGTAATAGAGGAAAGGCATTGCTCCACACCCTGGATGTTCACCGCAGCTTGAGGTATTACCTCAACAGAACTAAACAACTTCGTAGTTCAGAGCAACTTTTCGTTTCCTTTTCTGAAAGGATGATGGGCCAACTAGTATCCAAACAGTCCCTGTCTCGCTGGCTTGTCCAGTGTACTTCATACTGTTATGATGTCAAACAAAAGCCCCTCCTGGGTACAGTCCGGGGTCATTCTACTAGGAGTGTGGCCACCTCCTTTGCAGCACTCCGAAACGTCTCCACCTCTGCCATATGTGCTGCAGTCACTTGGAGCTCTGTGCATACATTTATCAGGCATTGTAGCCTGGACATCGCCTCTCGGCGAAGAGCCGGCTTCGGCCTGGCGGTGCTACAGGGTCTCCTGTCCTAGATTCAGGACCTGGATTGTATTTCCTAGTTTCCTCCTCCCAGAATGTTGGCAGCGTTACTGCTTGGGAATAAGTCCTATTGGTGTAACCTGCTGCAAGAGCTGTGTCTCGAAGTAAGATAGTACAGTTACGTAAGAACTTAGCGTAACAGTAGATCTTCGAGAACAGTTCTTGCAGCAGGTACCTTCCCGCCCACCTTCCCCCTTGGAGGAGACATGGTTTACGCCTTCACTATCAGGGTTTTTCCCCCTTTGACTTCTGACAGTGGATCCTCGGTCTCCCATTTCGATGTCAGCCTGTGGCCGGAAGTCTCCGGTGGGAGAACTGGGGAATCGGGCGGGACCGCCCCCTTATGTACTACGTCTGACGTCAGAGGCGGGACCGACGTTGGGGGCGGTCACCACTGAAGATAGCTAGCTAGAATTTTTCCGTGGGGTCCTGACACCTGCCGGCTTCAGTCCTAATGGTATAACCTGCTGCAAGAGCTGTTCTCGAAGATCTACTGTTACGGTAAGTTCTTACGTAACTGTACTTTTCCTATCAGCCCTGGTTTCTTCCCATAACAGGTGCACAATCTTCTTTTTGATTCCCCCTTTGTAGTCGAGGGTCCAGTTTTATATGTTTATAGGGTTAGTGGGAGTTGTTTCTTATGAGATAATAATGTTATCTTGTGCGGGTTTGGGTGAGAGGGCCTCGAAGCTGAGAGGTTCTGTCAGCCCAAACCAGTATGAGATAACATTTTTATCTCATAAGAAACAACCCACACTAGCCCTATAAACATATTATACATATTATAAAGTGGTGAAACTGTGTTAGGATGTCTACTTACATGGACAATGTGTTATGGCATTTATTGCCGTCCAAGTTGTAGTATGGTGTTTTCCGCCGGCTTCTGAGCATGACTTGGTATGTTCTCTTTGCCCTGGGAGATGTGTGTTGTGCGTTGTGACTCAGCTGCCTTTTTAAATGATTTTACTGTATGTTTCTCTGTTCTGTACCCTTCACTGTCGCTAACTCACCCAGTGGATTATGTGCTCGCTGATGCACCACGGTTTCTCATACACAATGACAATCAGCATCTGATGAGAATGGCCATGGCTCGAATCAGCTGTGGGACAGTATGCGAGATGCCTACTGTATACTAGATAACAGTTACAGTAGATAGAGCCTCCTGATTGGTGGAAGCAGTTCCACCACTTTATAATAATCCATATAGGCAAAGTATTGCATATTGTTCAATATCAATCAATTTTGAGTTAGTATTGAGAGGACTAAATGAAAGGTTATTGTTGCCCTGATTTAAGTTCTTCCAGTATTTTCTGTTTGTTCATTTTGAAAATTTTTGATCCCTATTACTTCACACTATTTATTCAAGTCATGTCTTAATGCCTTTAAATCTGTGTCAAGGGTACTAAAAATATTAACCAGTATATTCACAGCTGGGTCTTTTAATGATTCTGAATTACCTTCGTCACCCTCGGACAAACTCACAGTTAAAGGTACCCCTTGACAAGATCCTCTGTTCTCCAAACACTGTTTTTTCCCCACTGACTTAACTGAGGATTTGTTTTTACTGACCCCACCATCTTGATTTTCCTCCACTAGATCAACAGGAGAATTAATTATATTAGCTTGCTCCCCTGCTGCTATTTGATCATTATCAGCAGGTGAAAATCTGTTTTTACTTTTTTCCCCTTTTTCTTCAGCTTGGTTTTAACAGGATAGACTGGAATAATAACAGCTGAGAAGTCAGTTCTGTTATGTTCCAGACCCTCCATAATAATTGTGGATGAGCCTTGATGTGGTATTAATTTGTCAAGTTTTATTAAAATATCTTCCAATCTAAAGCTGTTAAGTGCAATGTTTTCTTTGTTTCCATCTCATTTTTAACTACTAACAACTGATCCATAAGCATCAGATGGGCAGCATATGGATAACACATGTGTTTTTTTTTTTATCTTCACTGAAGTTAAAGAGGTAATTATTCCCTGGGACAGTAACTGGATCAACCTCAGCATTTTCAGTTACACCATGAATTGTATTCCTTGACCTGTTTCTTGGTGTTTTATTCATTGTCTGTTTTCTTTAGATCAATGATGGTGTTTTAAAGCTCCTCAGTTATCTTTCCCAGATTTGCATTTACATATCTAGATGAAGCATTTGATTCCACTTGTCTTACATCTATTGTAGGCTCCTCAGGTGAGAAGTCCAGTGACAAAGATGAACCATGCAGAGTGGAGTCAAAGATCTCTTTCTGTTCATGTAATGCAAAATTAGTTGAAATGATTTTATTTTCATCTTTAACATTTGTGTTGTCACTATTTAGCAACTGACTAATTTCTATACTATTAGTAAGCCTAAACCCCCCATTGGATTCACTTCACTCTCCTCATACAAAAAAATGAATAAAGTGTTTTCTCAAAACTTCCTACAGCACATACTTCAAAGTTTTAAAACACAAAATTACACTGATGTATTTCCACAAGGATATGGGATTTGACTTACCTGCCATCTATATCCTGACAGTATAGCCTAGAGGTTAGAGTAACAAGCTATGAATGAACTTGGTACATCCGGCAGACCTGTGTTTGATTCCCACAGTCTCTACTTGCATACTCTGTGATCCTGAACAAGTCACCTACCCTCCCCAGTACTCCCGGGTCACCCCTGAAAACAGGCCTTATGCCTATTGGGCTTAACCCAGTTACCAAAAGAACAGAATAAAAACATTACAAATAACTGCATCCTAGAGAGAGGCCTCCAAAACTGGGAAAGAAATTTAGTTCCAAATGAACCTCATACTGTACAAGACTCTACCAAGAGTGAGAATAGCATTGCTTGATCTTCTGATGGCCTCCAGTATTATCCAGACTTGCTGATTCCTGCAAATACTGGCATACCGACATTTTAATTTATTTATTGAATTTTGTTGACTAGGAAGGTTCAATGGGACCTCAGGAGTCTGTTTTTCAGGGGCGACCCGAGATTAATTACAGCAAAACAAGGAGCATACTATATCAGTATTTGTAGGTTACAGAAGCTACAGTGACTCATATAAATCAATTCACACAGTGAAGGTAAATGTATTTCCAAGTATCATCTTCACATACAGAGTATCAATATTAATAAGTTAGAGAAGGTACAATGATACATATGAAGCAGTTCACACAGTGAAGGTAACTATATCTACAGGCATCAGCTTCACATAGAGAAGAAGGGTGAGGCATAACACTTAGCAAGGCAGACACTTTGTTCAGGAAAGGTGGCTGGCTAAAGCAATAGATCATGTCAAAGGAAGAACCAAGGGACGGAAGGGCCAAGGAGACAGACCAGCCGCAGGAGACAAGAGCCTATCAATAAGAACAGTTGCATAGACTGCTCTCCAATAAGAATGTCTTCAGGCCTTTTCTGAAACCACCAAGTGAGGAGCATTCTTGTAGGCTACTAGGGAGGCCATTCCATGGGAAGGGGATTGAGGTGGCAAAACACCTTTAACCTGAGGTGGTCCGGACATTGGGGACCAGGAGGAGTGATTGGCTTGAGGACCTAAGGGACTGCATCTGGGGTTTTGAGATTAATATGTCTTGTAGACTAGGAGAAGCATTGCTGTTCCGAAGTTTAACAGCAATGCACAAACAGGAGTAATCCAGGCTGCCTTCAAGTAAGGGCCATTTTATCTTTTGAAGCACTTTACAATGGTGTTCCATGGGGGAAGCCCCTCTAGTGAAATGACCTAAGCTGTGGTACAGTGTTGTGAGCTTGTACATTTCAGAGCAACTGACTGAATGGAGAGCTGGGGACCCATAGAGTAGGGTAGGGAGCAGGGTGCCATTTGCAATGCGCAGGTGTGACTCCTTTGTGAAGAGGGGGCTTAGACAATAGAGGAGTCCTATTTTCAGATGCAGGGATTTGACTAGGTGTTCCACATGTACCTGGAAGGTGACATGTTGGCCCATGTATACCCCAAGGTACTTGATGCAATCAACTACCTCAACTGAAGTGTTGTTTAAAAAGGATGAGGTCAGAATATGCTGCCTTTGAGGGCCTAAACTCCTTGGGCCAAAGAGGATGATCTTGGTCTTCTTGACATTGAGGACCACTTTATTTGTTGAGACCCATTTCTCTAGTAACTGAAGGTCATTTGAGAGCAGGCTGTTATGTTGGGAAGCATCTTTAGAGCTGTGATACAGTACTACGTCATCTGCATACAGTAGCAAGTTTGCTCCACCACTGTTTCCTGGCATATTGTTTATAGAGAGGGAAAAGAGAAGGGGATCTATAATAGATTTTTGTGGAAAACTGTCTAGGATAGTGCATTTATTGGACAGAACTCCCTTCCACTTGAATATTTGCAATTTATTTGTGAGGTAGTCAGAGAACCACCATAAAGACAGTCTTTGAAGGCCAAGAGATTTTAATTTAGATAATAGCAGCTGGTAGTTTACTAGGTTGAAGGCCTTGATGAGGTCTATAAAGACTGCACCAGTCAGCAAGCCAGTATCGAGGGCTGCCAGGACATCAGTAGGGTATCCAGTGATGAGGGTGAATGGGGGAGGGCTACCCGCATAAGAATGAGTGCAAAGGGGTGACATACAAGACAGAGACAGTCCTGAAATGGTGACTGTCAACATCACGAATGTACAGTTCAGCGATTGCCATAACATCAAATAACAATGTCAGCAAACATGATTTGGGCGGCCTGCAAAAGGGTGAATAGCCCAAACTGGCGACTCCTGTGCCATGCACACTTGCGCATGTGCCTGTGCAACCACACTGTAAAGGCAGGCCTGCAGGCTGCAAGGAGACACAGGAGACATCGGCCTCCCCAAGACCACTGCAGGAGTGCCTCTGACCCTGGACAAAGTGCACCCCACACACTGGGTCCAGTGCTGTCCCCCCAACTGCATCGTGCACCCACCTGTGGCCTCCCCTACCTCCCCTCCAAACAAATGTGAAGGTGCATGATGGAGGGGTTGCCACCAAACAGCTGTCATGTCACACAGAAGAACACAATTACCGCAGAAGCAGCTGTGGTGTGCCGGGGCAGTGTGTCAGGTTTGAAACCCACAAGCTGCAGCCCCAACAATATACAACAGCATACAGTGACATATCACTGCAGTACTAGGGCCACAGGAGAGCAGGCCCACAGCAACAGACAGTGCGCCACAGCCAACAAAAGTACACTCACCGTCCTCCACATATCTTTCCCTTTGTCCCTGTCTGGACTGAACGGGTATGCCACTGTGGCACACCACTGATCACCCCTGCTGCAACACCCACATCAACTATGGGGGTCCTGCTGTGCAGCTACACTTTTTATGCTGCATCGCCATGGGGGGCCAGCCCACATGCAGAGACGCACACAGGTGCAACACCACATGACCCCCCTGTCAATTTAAAGGGGGACACTGTGGAAATGCAGGTTCTCAGTCCCAAGAGCAACTTGAAGGATGGACGACATCCGATTTCTCACAAGTCAGAAGGGAAAACCGCTCCTTGAGCACCAGGGCTTTATCTACCACTGGGACAAGGAGGTGAAGAACAAAGTATATTGGAGGTGCATGCAGGACCATAAATATCACTGTCCTGCATGCCTGCACACATTCACAGACCATGTGGTCTACACTGGGTGGACCACAACCACATACCTGATGCAGGTGAGGTGGGGGTGCATGGTGTGCTGGCTGAGGTGCAGGAATGGATGTGCAGCAGTGTGGAGATCACTTCTCAGGTGCTTGCCCACTGCACAACAGGTGTGCCTGATCCAGTGACTGGCAGGCTGCCAGCCCTGCCACTCATTAAATGGACCATGCAGTGGGTGCGGCAGGCTGCGAGGGGGTTCTCTGCCACATCCACATCACTGTTGGACCTAGTGATCCCCCAGAGTACACCATCACTGGGGGAGGGAAATCCTTCCTACAGCATGACAGCGGCCTTGCGGAGGACTGTTACCTGATGTTCACCACACAGTGGTCTCTCCAGTACCTGGCAGGGTCCAATGACTGGTTCCTGGATGGGACCTTCTGCTGTGCACCACCACTGTTCAGGCAGCTCTACACTATACACAGGATGTGTGTGGGTGTGGTTGTACCAGCTGTCTACCTACTCATGTTGGCACAAAATAAACAGGCATATGGCCAGGTGTTCGGGGAGGTGTGCAGGCTTGTGGGTGGGGGCCAGCCAAAGACAGCGCTGCTCGAATTTGAACGGGCAGCCTGGCATGCCTTCAGCAACACCATTGAAGGCACTGCCCTCAGGAGATGCTTTTTTCACTTCTGCCAGGCTGCCTGGTGGAAGGTCCAGCAGACCCTTGAGGTCCATGCCAGGTATGCCAAGGAGGAGGGGTTTGCACTCCAGGTCAGGATGCTCCTTGCCCTTGCTTTTGTGTCAGTGGACACTATGGAGGGGGTGTATAGGGAGCTTCTAGACCAACCCTTCTACTGTGCACATGAAGAGATCCTGTGTCCACTGCTGAAATACCTGGAGGTGATGTGGGTAAGTTGGGTGGTGTGCAGGACTGCCCACAGGCACCCAATGTTCTGAGTAAACACATGGAATATGCATGGGCCTGTGCTTGCTGGTCTGGTGTGAACCAACAACTCAGTCAAAGTCTGACACCAAGGTTTCAGCACCCGGCTTGGTGCCAGCAGCCCCAGCATTTAGTGGTTCCTAGATTGCCTCAGGGAGGAACAACGCGTGAGTGCAGTTCGTATGGAGCAGTTGCTGTCCGGGGCCAGCACTGCTGCTCAGAAGAGGATGTACTGGGACCTCTTTAAGCATATCAAAGCTGTTGTGGCCAAGTATAGGAAGTGCACCACACCCGACTACTTGCAAGGACTCACCTACAGTTTCCAGCTGCAGGTGTAGTCGGTGTGCCACTGGCCGGGTGGATGTCTCTGCTCCTCTGTTACCCCTGCGGTCCCTTCAACCCCGTCCACTGTCCACCACGGTCCTGCCTGGGGGGCTGTGCCCCCACCACTCCGTCCGTACCCGGCCTGGCATCCACAACCCTGTTGCTCCCTACATCCCTGCCACATACCTGCCATCTGTGTACGGCCATGCACCATGTGTCCATGTCATCCGTGCCCAAGGTGCTGGTGCGACTGGCCATTCCTCCTCTTCCTCCTCCACTGGAAGTGTTCACAGGAATCCCCCTGTCTTTTTTATGCCCCCGTCCTCCACGTGTTGTGGTGCCCCCCCCTTTGTCTCCGTCCATTGTCTTGTGTTTGTGGGGATGGTTTCCACATTTTTTTTCTTTTTCTTTTTCTTTAAATGAGCCCCGTTCGCCGTTTTGATGTTCATGCCTTTTGGGAGCCGCTGTTTTGGCTTTCCGCAATTTGCCTGTGCCATTTTGTGGTTCACTCTTCCACGTTCGCCTTCATCACATAAAACCCATCAGTAGTTAGGCAGACTAGGGCAGTGTCCATTCCATGGTTCTTCCTGAATCCATGTTGATTATTAGTGAGTAGGCCTCATAGTTCAATATATTCGTAGAGCTGATTGTACACTAGCCTCTCCAGTAACTTGCTCAGGATGCAGAGGAGTGAGAATGGGTAGTAGTTTTCAACTTGCTCTTTAGACCCACCCTTGTGTACAAGAGTCATAAAGGCCACTTTCCAAATACAGGGGACTTTGCTTTCAGGCAGAGGACTATGGAGCAGTGTAGCAATTGTGGAGGCAATGACTGGTGCTGCTAGGTTAAGAAGCTTGGGTTCAAACTTATCCTGACCAGTGGAGCCTTCCACTTTAAGTTACCTAAGGAGTTTAAGTACTTCTTTCCTGGTCACCAGTCTAAAATGGAAGTTGGGGAAGGGGAGTTTGTCCTCTGGAGGGTCAAAAGGAAGAGGGGGGAAACAGGAATAATTTTTATACCTAAGTCACTGAAGAACCGGGTTAGAGCCATGGCAGAGTCCAAGGGGTTACTAAAATGCTTTCCATCTGCTATAATATCACATTCGCTTGAGCTGGCACGTCCCTTCAAGATATCATTTATTTACCACTAAAATTTTTTATGATCCAAGAGATTCTAGTTTTGTGAGGTCCTATGATAACTATGTTTTGCACCCTTTGGGTCCCTTTTGCAATTATTCCGCAGTTCTTTATATCCATGCCAGTCTCATGAGAGTCCCAAGGCTTTGAAGAGCCCCCACACTCTGTCCCTTTCTCTCATTAGCTTTTTTAACCCTTGAGTCAGCCATTTTGATTGTTGCTCCTTAACTCTAAGTTGTTTAAGAGGGAATGTTCATTAGCTGCAGAAAGAAAATCGTTTATAAAGAAGTCTAAGGCTGAGTCAATACTAGGGAATTCTCTTATCTGGGTCCAATTTACCTTAGATAATGTGCTAAGGAAGGAACTAGTGTCAAAACTGGAAAAATCCTGTGCCCAAAAGATCCTAGGGGAGGTTTCAGGCAGTTGTTTGTCTAAACACGGAAGATAAGGGCATGATCGCTTCTGGAGTTGGCAAAGGTACCAACTGCTTTGATTCTCTCTGTTTTGGAGACAAGTATCCAGTCAAGGATGGTGTGGTTACCTGTTTTATTATTTAGCCGAGTGGGTTCACTAATGGGTGAGTTGGGCTTCCTACAGGGCGGCCTTTATGCCTCCTCTAATGTCAGGGGACCAGCGTATGTTGATGTCTCCTAGGAGTATCTTTTCCCCTGGTGAGAAGTCAATGAATGCTTTTGTCAGAGTATCAAGGGCAGTAGTGGCTACTTTGGGGGGATTATAGATATAATCAACTAGGAGAGGCTTTGTGTCACCTAATAAGTTTACAAATTAAGCCTCACATTCTGAATTTTCTACTTCAGGGATGGAAACCAGGGATGCCGTCAAGGAGGACTTAGTATAGATGACAACGTCACCACCTTTTTTGCTGTGCCTGTCATGTCTGAAGGTCATGAACCTGGGGAGCTCTACCTCCTGTGGTAGTGTAGTGGATATGAGCCAAGTTTTAGATATAGCAACTAGGTCCGGTGAGTACGTGACGACCCAGGCTTCCAATTCATGTATGCATTCATGAGCAATTTTTAGTCCATGGGTATTTACCCAACAAGTGTCCATGGGGCAGCCTATTTTTAGATTTGCAGAGGGAAGGGCAGGATTAGGTTCAATATCACCAGTCAGTAATGTTAAGAGGGATGTCAGGAGCTTAACGAGGGGTCTGGGGAAGGGGAGAATGGATCTACATTTATGTTTCCATAGAAAAGCACTCAGCTTGTAGCAATTTCTCTCTTTTTTTAGACCTTGGAGGACAAGTGAGAATGAGCTGTGAGTTCTAAGGGGATGGTAGTCAGACGGGGGGGGGGATGCAGTGAAGCAGATTGCTCCCCATTTTGGAATTTTGGGTTCAGAGGTAATAGGTAAGAGCCCAGAACTAGCACACTATAAATGAGGGCCATCATTATGCCTTGTAGGGCCATTTTCCAGCTAAACAGAGCAAGGGCAAGGCCTGATGGGTGTAGGTAGGCAGGTGTAGGTGGGCAGTAAGCAAGAATGGAGGGAATTCAATGGGACAGCTTACAGTTTGCGTTTTATAGTTCCCAAATGGGATCTGATTCCTGGAGATGGAGATGGAGTTTTCAGACCTATCATGCCAGGGCTAGTAGCAGCAGATTGGGCTAACACTGGGGGACCATTAGAAGCCATCAAATGCTAGCCACACCATTGCCAGGATAGACAGTTACAGAGGTGAGCTGTACTGTGGAGGTGTAGGGGAGTGGTGGAGACAATATCAGGAACCTGTCTGCCTGGATAGGCAGCAGCAGGTCAGTGTAGAACTCAGAGGCCATTTGAAGGCCCCCTCAATGCAATCGTTGCCCCGCCAAGGCAAGTAGTGACAGGGGAGCTGTACTGAAGGGTGGGGGAGTGGAAAGAGGGTGCAGTAACAATATCAGGATCCTGCCTGCTAGGTAGGCAGTAACAGGTCAGGGTAACACAAGAATGGGGGTGATCAGAATACTGGCAAACATTTTCAGTAGGATGCCAGTGATTAAACGATTCTGCCACGTGAGCCACATTAACTTCAAATTACTCCGACACAGGCTGTCGGAGTAATTTGATGTTAACATGGCTCGCGTGTCAGGCTGGCACCTTTTGCAGTGATTATTGTACGATTTATAATGGGGGGTGAGGTGCCAGTCTGCCCTTCTGATTGGACCATTTGTGCAGTGCATGGTATAATATAGTATAATTACTGGTGACCCCATTTATCAAATGGATTATGGTACCTTTCAAAAGCCATAATAACTTGAAATCAGGTTATTACGGCATTTCTTAAAACTTTATCTCACCATCAGTGTCACTCGTTTGTAGTGCGCCATGTTATTGGCCCTTACTCTCTGTGTGGGCAGGCTGAACAGATCAAAAAACATGGCAGCTACTATTTCCCATTAGTGATGATCAGACTACTTTTCCAAGGAACAATACCTGGGTGCGGTAAGTTACTGTGTTTTTTAATTAACTAGTTAATCCTGTCTTTTGGAGGAAACCATAAAAAAAGTTATCTGGTTGATCCCATCATTGTCGTGCTTTGGTAGGGGCTTCTGTCTGACCAAGCGCGATCTTGAAGGAGACTGTTTCCTCACTGTCAGCAGTAGTAGCAGTAGCATTTTTCTTTACAAAAGGAAAAAACAGAAAAAATGTCCTTATTGCACAAGGAGTTTGTGCATGTGTGTGTATGTGTGACAGATTGTGTGTGTGACTGAGGAGCAGAAATGACAGTGATTTTGTGAGGAAACAGCCTCTGGCACTGACTTCTTGCACCAGCAATTATAAAAAATAAAGTCTAGGCAGGGGTGTGTTCATGATGTTTTTTTCCACACCGTTGGCGACTGATGAGCTCACGAATCTCCCCAGCTTCGCTCTTGAGGTTTACGGCTTATCACTCACCTCAGGTGTGTAAAAAAAACATCAGAACCCCCCTCCCCGTCTAGCCATTATTCTTTATTTTTATTTATTTGTTATTATTTTTTACATATTTACGTGGCTGGTTGTCTATTCTGTGCTGTAAGGGTGCCCTGAGCCTATGGGGAAGGGCACCCAAAAGAAAAAAAAATTGCTACTATTACTACTACTACTGCTGCTGCTGCTGCTGCTGCTACTGCTGCTGCTGCTACTACTACTACTACTACTACTACTACTGCTACTTCTACTACTACTACTACAATTACTACTACTGCTACTACTACTGCTACTTGTACTACTGCTACTACTACTACTGCTACTACTACTACTGTTACTACTATTACTTCTACTACTACTGTTACTACTACTACTGCTACTATTACTACTACTACTGCTGCTACTACTACTACTATTGCTGCTACTACTACTGCTACTACTACTACTACTACTACTACTACTACTACTACTACTGCTGCTACTACTATTGCTACTACTACTACTACTACTACTACTGCTACTACTACTACTGCTACTACTACTGCTACTTCTACTACTACTACTGCTACTATTATTACTACTGCTACTACTACTACTGCTATTACTACTACTACTACTGCTACTACTACTACTGCTACAACTACTGCTACTACTGCTACTTCTACTACTGCTACTGCTACTACTACTACTGCTACTACTACTACTACTACTACTACCCTGCATGGAGGGAACCAGGGACTGCATGAAATCCCCTTCTTAATTTAGGCAGAAACCTCTGATAACTGGAGTTTTGGGGCCAGAAAGCCCCCCCAGCTATTTCAAAAGAATAAGGAAGGGTTTGGGGGAGTTAGGGGTAGAACTATGTTTAAAATGTTTTTCAACAATTTAAAACTTTTTTTTGTGTAATAATTGTTATTGAATTTCATGTGCACAGACAACACATTACGCCCGGCATAAAAAACTGGGATTGCATCCACTGTAACAAAAATGCAGTATCACAGGACTGGAAACACAATTTTAACTCAAAAGCTTTAGTCTATTTTCTACAAGTGAATTACATACCAGATAACATAAAATACATCACAGAAAAAGATAGACATTAGATTAAAACATAAATTCCAAATAATAAATCAGAGAGACACAGAGTGCACGTGTCATGTCATTCTTTAATAAAGGTTGCCCCTTGGGCAACTCCATTAATGTATTGTATGTCTTACCCCCAAAGGCTTCAAAGCAGTATATATGAGGCCCTCATGAAGCACTAGTGCCTCTGGTGAGGGTAAGGAATGGCACTAGGTTACAACAGCACCAACAACAAAAGCGCCAACAATAATAGTGCAGTATAAACAGCACTGTCAAATACGACGCCAGTTCTAAATGCCGCAACAAAAAGCAGCGCCCATGGTAGCGGTTGGAAACTACACTGACTGCTACCATTAAAAACATAATACACTTAACATTTCATTTTTGTAGCAATGGGTGCTCTGCCTCCCACACCCACCATAATTTTTATAACCAGCTCCGGGGGTGGGGGTGGGAGGAGTGCGGATCACGTGGAAATGTAGAAGCCTGGGGGGTGGGGTGGGGGCGTTTGTTTGTTTGTTTTATAGACACAATAAAAAAAAAAAAAAACATACTTCAGGTGGGAGAGGATGAAAAAAGCATGACTCTGAGACATTTCTCCCTTAGCCCTCTCCACCACGGGAGGAGCTCAGCCAGCTTCCACATTTGTTCTACTCCTCTCCACATCACTTGTAACATTGTCTGGCTAGCTATAGGGGTAGTGGTAGTTGACATTCACTATTCTACCCCTGTCACTTTTCAGACATTATGCAGTCCCTGCAGCTTGGTTTAGATAGTGCTGTTTCAGAAGTGCGATTCTAATCTGGTAGAGTAAAGAGTTGATAAACGTATCCCATGTCCTCTCAGACAGTTCTTCCCTCCAGTTAAGCATGTAAATCAGCCTCTCCAGTGCAGGAGACTGTAGGGCTGGAGTCTTACACTATGTAGCAGTAGGGACCATGCAAGAGGCCTATGTGTTCTGTACACATTGCCTCACCATTACCAACAGGGCCCTAACTCACCTGGGGTGTGTTCCTATCCCTCCACCTCCAGGTCCTCCATCCCAAACAGCAAGCCACCAGTTCCAATGAGTAAAGGGATGAACTATCCAGAGGCTCATGTCCCAGTCCCCTCACCTGCACAGTATCTGAAATGGTACATGGTGGGAAGTTCAAAACTGCCCCATAGGTCCTCAAAGGACCACATGCCATCCCCAGAATAGCAGTAACCCAGACATCTCACACCCTTTTTCTCCCATAACTTGAACCCCCATCCTCTAGAAAAGAAGTCTGGGTTCCCAGTAATAGGGACCAGTGGTGTGCTGTCTTCCTTGGCATTCTCTCTATGATGCCCCTCCACTCAGGCTTCCAGGGTGTACTTACCCAATGGATTATGCCAACCAGCTGACTCATACACCCTTTTCCCATCTCGGCCTAAATAGGTCAATAGTCTAATTCTGAACCTCCCTTCTTCCAAGTCAACCCAGTTAGCTGACCCTCTCTTGTTGACCCATTTGTGTATGTACTACTGTTATATGGGCAGGAAATAGCCCCTTGGGTCCAGAAAACCAAGACCCTCTTGTTCTGTTGCACATTTAATCTGCTGGAGACTCATTTTGGTTCTTTCTGCCAAATAAAGTCTGAGAAACTCCACTCCAGCCATTTAATGTCAGATTTGGAGGGAGCCATTGGCAACATCTGGATAATATAAAGTAACCTAGGCAGGGTGTTCGTCTTCAATAGGTTACTGCATCCTAGCCACAAAATTGACAATGCTCTCCAGCACTCAAGTTCTACCAGAATGATGTTGAACATCGGCCGGTAGTTTAAGTTATAAAAGCCTCCAATGTCATTCCCCACCTTTATACCCAGGTACTCTACGTGAGTGCTGTGCTAACTGATTTGAGCCCCCTTTCTCATTTGAGCTGAGGGTCTGGCCCCAGACTCACTAATTCTGATTTATGGATGTTTAATTTAAAGCCCGAGAACTGTGCAAAGTGTGCAATAACTCTTAATAACCCCGTCATGGAGGTCAGCAGCTCAGTGAAAAACAATACAAGGCTGTCAGCATATAGTGTTATTTTATGCTGATGATCCAGGTAGCTTCCTACTCCATTTATAGCCTCCATAGTTCTGACTTTAATGGTTAGGGGGTTCTATGACTAGTGCAAAAAATATCAGGGATTGGGGGCATCCTTGATTCATGCCTCTGTGCAATAAAAACATTTTTAATTGTGTTCTTGTTTTGTGCAATTAATACTTTAAGAGGTTCAGACATTTAGAACAGTAGGAGAGAGTATCTTCCCTCAAAAAAAAAGTAGTTTACAGGAAGAGTAGTATATCAGATCTGTAAAAAGGATGTTAGGAGAGGAAATATATCCAAATTTAGTTTTTTTGTACATTTCTCCAAACCACTAACATACGCTATAGCCTCAATCCTAGCAGGAGGCATCATGGGTATGCAAATTCTTGTGCATGACAAGGCTTAGCCAGAACAGATATTTAAGCAATAATGCATGACAGGATGTGTGTCGTGCTGGGATAATGTCATGCCTGGGGTGGTGCCTCCAACACACCAGAAGTGGCGTTATCCCAGCATGACACACAACCTGGAGTGCATTATTGCTATTATACAGTGACTCATTTATATTAAAACAATTTTCAAAAAGCTCGTTTAACAGATTTTAACTTCAATTAGCAATTTGGTGGTACATGAATGAAAACAATAGTTCAGTTTTGGCCAGTAGGTAGTGCTGCTGGCAAATGAGAAGGTATGTGTGTACAAATGGATGCCCCCCCCACCACACTTCTCTTTGTGTGGCTGGTCCCTGTACCTCCCCCCCAACTTTCATTTGATGTGCTTCAGTTGTGACCGACAGTTCCCTTCCCTCTCGGAGTTCATTGTCTGCATGGAGTTTAATTCAATTGTCCCTGGGACCCGATGAGTTGTACAACACAAAATCGCAATTGATGGGAACAACTGAGGAGAAAAGTGAAACTTCTGGAGTTGGGAACCGGGTGGAGCAAGTGACTGGCACTTTGCAAGAGGGAAAAATAAATAAAGCTGGTTACTTTAGTTAGGGCAAGGGCAGGAATGGAGAATGTCTGCTACCTGAAAGACAAAAATTGAATTTTAATGCCACCTTTTTCCCCGTGAACTGAGCAGCATCAGTGAACCATGTGACTGGCAGTTGTGGCCTTCACGATTCACTGAAACCACTCGGTTCATGGGAAAAAAAGCTGCCATAAGAATTAAGTTTTTTTCTTTGTGCTGCTAACTCTGCATTTAAAGATACCATTACCTTTCACTTTGGCATTAGTCAGAAAAGAAGACTGCCATAAAGGCAAGATGTGATCAGTGTAGCGGGTACTGAGCAGGGTCACTGAAGCGGGCTGTGTGGAGTGATTTAGGTTAACAGCAGATGCGGTTGTCTGTCTGCTGGGACTAGACCAGTGATGTTATACTGGGATAACATCATGGGTCCAGTCCCAGACTGACCAATCAGAGCCCAGCTTTCTTTCTTGCCATTGTGTAAGCAATAAGAGATGACAGAGTGGTGCTTGTTATGTGAAAACTGCACACCTAGGTGCGTGGTGAGGCACGAGACCGAAGGCCGAGTGTCCTTCCGCACCTAGGTGTGAGGATATCACATAACAACCACTGCCCTGGAGTGTCTTATTGTGCTTATAAAATGGGTAATAACTATGAAAAAAAAGGACAGTAACAAGTTGTTTTAATTTTGAAAACTTGTTAACATTTATTTAACTATAGAATAGAGAATTCATTGAAACATTGAGATAAAATAGTCCCCTTAGTAAACTTTCATAGTGGTCAAAAATAGCAATTAGCAACAACATTTGCAAGCAATAGGCTACTTGTAATTAATGAATTACACTTTACCATGGAATATTGGGTTCATGAGGTTAAATGGCATGTTTTCCAATACTGTTGTTTCTCTGGATGGTGCTTCAGATTTGCTGGAGGTTGATTCTATTTCAGGTTCTGGCTTTCGTCTCTTGATTGAAGGTTCCACTATGGGTGCCTTGCTTAAAGATTCTGATCTTTTGTTTTCTTCTGTAGTTTGTGCTAGGATTTTACTCCACTTTTTTTTATCTTCAGTAGACGCACTCCAGTAACTTCTAAAACTTGTTTCCGATCTGTGTCCTGTTACTGCCATTATTTCTCATGCTTGCAGTCCTGCAGTTGACAGTAGATGAACAGCAGTGGCTTGAATTGAGTGGTTTGTGTATCTTCGACTTAGATTGCATTCCTTGCTCAATCGGGGAATCGTGCCTGAAAGGTAGTTCACACCCATAGGTTCCTTAGAATACCAAATTGGACTGCTGTTCAGGTACTCCTGGTTTGCACGTAGTGGGTGAAGGTAGAAAGCTGGTGCCCCTGGTGGTAGCTTGGACAGGTATTGCTTGAATGACTTCACTGGGCAGAGTGGGTCATTGGGTGAAGCATATATGAAGCCCCTATACTGGTCTCGGTTGCCATCAGTGTGACTTTTGTGGTTTTTTGTTGCATCATTGTATTTGAGGCTGACATATTCAATACCATTTTCATCAGTGTCTATTCTGAATGACTCTGGATGTAGGTCCCTTTATCCCTCTCTCCCTGTAAGAGCCATGTGTAGCTGTACATCAACTCATACTTTACATACAAGCCCTGATGGTGTTGATGGTGACAGTATCAAGGAAGTCTTCAGTTGGTGCAGGTCAGCATCTAATAGTGGTGGGTGGTGAGAGGACACATCATTTTTCTCTCTTCTGTACTGCTTGACTACTGCAAGAAATATATTGTTTGTGGTGGTAAAATGGTCATCTGTTATTATGTTAACACAGTGCCAGATGTCAGGACTGTTCAGTAGTCTGTTGAGACCTGCATGAAGCCCAAGGTATCTAGAGATGGAATACAGTTCACCGGTACTGCTACGGACTTAACATACTATTTGCCAGCAGATTAGGCCTTACGGTCTATCGAGTCTGCTCAAACTTTAGAACCTTAGTTGGGTGCCAAGACCCTCCCATCCCTTGTGCTCCAGAAACCCGTATCCTCCATCCCCGCCCCCCCCGGGACAGGACATCATCCGATACATCCACTTTCTGTGTCTGTCCCCATCCTCTCTTGAAGCCCTCCACTGTGGATATCTGAACTAGCTCACCAGGCAGTGCATTCCAAGGGTCCACCACCCTCTCAGTGAAAAACCTCCTCCTCTTTCCCCCCTAACCCTTCTACCTTCCAACTTCAAACCATGCCCTCTGGTGATGCCTCCCTGCTTTAGTCTAAAGATCCCCTCCATGTTTACCCTATGTATTCCCTTGAGGTACTTAAAGACCTCAATCATGTCCCCCCTGTCTCTCCTCTCCTCCAGTGAAAACAGGCAGAGCTCCTTAAGTCTGTCCTCATATGTCAAATCCCTAGCCCTCGTATCATCTTTGTTGCCCTCCTCTGTACCCTCTCTAGGAGCTGTATGTCCCTCTTTAAGTGGGTCTCAGTACTGTACACAGTACTCAAGGTGTGGTCTAACCAGTCCATTGTACAGCAGAATCACTTCCTTGCTCCTAGAGGTGATCCCCCAGCGATGCATCCCAACATCCTGTTTGCCTGCTAGCCACTCTCCTGCACTGCTCAGAGTTATTCATACATGCATCCACCATGACCCCTAGGTCTTTTTCCCCTATTGAGACCTCCAGCGCCTCCCCTCCCAGGGTGTACCTGTGTTTATGGGTTCCCCAACCAAGATGCAACACCTTGCACTTGGTGATATTGAAATCTAATTTCCATGTGTGAGCCCAGCTTTCCAGGGTGTCCAGGTCCTCTTGCAGGGCCAACCTCCCCTCTTCTCCCTCAACTACTGCTCCCATCTTGGAGTCATCCACGAAGAGACTCATTTCACACCCTATACCCTCCCTGATGTCCGATATGTATGCATTAAACAGGATCGGACCCAGGACCGAGCCCTGCGGTACCCCACTACCAACCTCTCTAGGGTTCGAGAGCTCCCCACAGACCACTACTCTCTGAGTGCATCCAGCTATCCAGCTTTCAATCCATCTGACCATCAAAGGGCCTACTCCTAACCCCATCAGTTTCTCCACCAGACCATTGTGGTGGACAGAGTCAAACACCTTGCTGAAGTCCAAGAATAATACATCCACAGGCTTACCCCTGTCCAGTTCTGATGTTACCCATTCATAGAACTCCACAAGGTTGGTTTAACATGATCTACCTGGCACAAACCCATGTTGCCGACTATCCAGACCTTCCACCTCCTCCAAGTACACCCCCAATCGTTCCTTTAGTATACTCTCCATTAATTTTCCCACCACCGAGGTCAAACTGATGGGTCTATAGTTACCTGGTACTTCCCTCGATCCCCCTTTATAGATTGGTACCACATGTGCCTCTCACCAATCCCTAGGTACCCTCCCAGTCTCGAGTGACCTGCTGAAAAGCTCCGCCAGGAGTGCAGCCAGTATGTCCGCCAATTCCCATAGTACTCTCGGATGAATGCCATCCGGCCCAGGAGATTTGTCTTTCTTTAGGGCCTTGAGGGCTAACCACACCTTTTGCAGAGATAGCATCATCCGTCCCCTCCACCTTACTGGCCTTTTTATCTTTACCAGATGTGACACCCCTGGAAAATTCTCTCCCTCTTGCTCCATTTTTGTTGCTTTCCTGATCCCACTTACTGATGTTTCTATCCCTTTTGTGCCTTGCTGTAGATATCCCATCCCTCCCTAGTGAACACAGAGGCAAAGTACTTGTTAAATACCTCTGTCTGGTCCCTCGCCTCTTCCACCCACCCTCCTTCTGATCTCAATCTGCTGAGATGGCCCTTAGTTTTTCTCCACTCCCCAATGTACTGGAAGAACCCCTTTTCCCCTCCATGTATCCCCTGTGCCAGCCACTGCTCTTTACTGGACTTTGCTCCCCTCACCATACGGGTGACTTTTCTAGATGCAAGCTGGTACATTTCCTTATCCCTATCCTCTTGTTGTTTTATATTTTTGTAGGCGCCTTCTTTTCTCTGACTGCTACCTGTACCTCACTGGACCACCAGCATGGTTTATGTGACCTTGCTCTTACGTTTCAACTTAGTGCAGATCCTGACTGCCTCATGAAGCCCCGCTTATGACCTCCCATCTTCTTTCCACACTTGTCATTGAGGTAATCCCCATCAAGTGATCCTTGAGAATATTTCCATGCCCATGAAGTCTGCCCCCTGAAGTCCACTGCCAGTGTCCTAGATCTCACCCCCTTCCCCCATGCTTATTTGAAACCAGACAATATTGTGGTGCTCCCAGTCAGGGGGTCTTGTACAACCATGTCCCTTACCAGATTCCCATCTGCCAGAACCACATCCAGGACATGCCCCTCCCTTGTGGGCTCCATCACATGCTGTGTTAAGAAAACATCCTGGAAGCTATCCAGCAGTCTCTGCTCCTTCGCCACCTTAGAGGATATGGTTCCCCAATTTGTACCTGGCATATTAAGGTCCCCCATCAACACCACTCCTTCCCCTTTTGGTCCACACTGGGCAATGATGTTGTCCAGCAAACCATCCTCTAGAACCTCACTCATCCCAGGGGGCCTATATGCTACCCCCAGCTTGACCTTATTTCCTGCTGAGGATCGTAAAGTGACCCATAAGGCCTCCACGTTTCCCTCTGCCTCTTCTACCCTAGCAATTTCTATGTCATCTCTAATGAACATAGCCACTCCACCCCCTCTGCCCTCCTTTCTATCCTTCCTGAGCATTGTGTACCCCGCCGTTTAGGTCCCAGTCATGGTTTTGTTGGCCCATGTTTCCTGGACCGCCACATCCACCCCCCACTGAACAGCATGGCCTGGAATCTGGCAACTTGTTTCCAAGCTCCTGGCATTTACTAACACCAACCCCCACCCTTATCCCTGATTCTCTTTGTTGAACCCACCCAGATTCCTTATACTTCCATCCTCCTTCTGCTCAGAAACCTCCATCCCCAATCTGTTTCCCCTTCCCCCCTTGAGGCTACTCCCTCATCTGGAGGAGAGGGCTTCTGGTCAGCCCCTCCCTTATCCTGTCCCCCCCTCACAAGTTTAAACCCCACCTTTCTTGTATGTAGTCAGCCATCCCCTGTTTAAGGACTTCCTTCCCTAATGGGGCAAGATGAAACCTTGTAAACTTCAGTGTAGAATTTACGAAGTACGGTGTTCAAATCATTGATTGGGACAGTTTTCAAATCAATTTCGATTTCACATTTTGACACCCAACTCAAGAAAATCTGATAAACCCAGTTTGTTGTTTTAACTGTGTTTCACTCTTCTTTAAGCTTCTCTATGGCTGTCAACTGAGCATCAGTTAGAGTGAGGTGCTTACTTGCAGATGTGACAGCTTTTTCTTTGGTGGCTTCAACTGTTTCACTGGCGGGTGGTGTACCTGCTGGTGTCTCTGTACTGCCTCTCTCTACCTGCAGTATGGCTATGACATCTGAGGGGATTGCTGTTGTTTCATTACATATTTCTACATTTGTATTGCTACTTGTGACATCCATTTTCTCTTCTGCTTCCTGTAGTATTTGGTGTATTCTGGGATGCTGCAGTAGTGAGAAATACAATTGAGATACTTTTGACATGGCTGTCGACTTTATCCTATTAGAGAAAAATGGTAAACAATGCTGAAGTACTAATCATCAATTAGAACAAGTAGACTATTGCTTCCAAAGGCTGCTGTTGGTTGCTTTTTTTTTTTACGGTTAGTGTTATTGCTTCCTATTTGCAATGTTTCTATTAATTCTCTATTCCATGTTTAACATTTGTTTTACAAGGTAAGACACACTAGGCTGGGAACTTGTTCAGAGGTATTACCTGGGAGTACAGGGAAGTTCAGTTACTGGATCAGGATCACACAGTATGCAAGTGGGGGCTGTGGGATTCAAACTCAGCTCTCCAGAACTGCAGCTCAGAACATACAACCACTACACTACGCTGCCTACAAACATTTCATTCATGTCACAACGTTTTAAATATTTCAATTTGCCCACATTGATAGTTCCATTTCTTTGAAACATAGAAACATAGAATTTGATGGCAGATAAAGACCACTTGGCCCACCTAGTCTGCCCATTTTCCTACCTAACAGATAAGCTGCAAATCCTAGTTAACCAACAGCTTACTTCCTCCTACCCCCCACTAGGACTGCCTTATGCCTGTCCCATGCATTCTTGAAGTCCCCCACTGTTCTTGACTCCACAACCTCCTCTGGGAGGCTGTTCCATGCATCCACAACCCTCTCAGTGAAAAAATACTTCCTCACATTACCTCTGAGCTGTCCCCCCTCTATCTTCAAATTGTGCCTCCTTGTTCTTGCACATCTCTTTTTCTGGAAGATGCTACCCTCTTGGACTTTGTTAATTTCCTTGAGGTACTTGAAAGTTTCTATCATGTCCCCTCTCTCCCTCCTTTCCTCTAGGGTATACATATTAAGCTCCTTTAGTCTTTCTTTGTATGTCTTCTGGTGCAGACCCTGCACCATTTTGTGCCCTCCTCTGGACAGCTTCCACTCTGTCTATGTCTTTGTGGAGATGGGGTCTCAGAACTGCACACAGTACTCAGATGGGGTCTCACCAATTGTCTGTACAGAGGGATAACAACTTCCTGTTTTCTACTGTTGATGCCTCTTTCTATGCATCCCAGTATCCCCCTGCCTTCTTTACTGCCTTCTCACATTGCTTGCCCACCTTTGGGTCATCTGATATAATAACCCCAGCTCCCTTTCTATTTTTACTGTTGTCAGTATCTCACCCCCCATTGTGTACACTTCCCCTGGGTTTTTGTTTCCCATGTGCATTACCTTGCACTTCTTTGCATTGAATCTGAGCTGCCATACATTTGACCATTCCTCCAACCTTGCCAAGTCCCTTCTCATCCTTTACACTCCATCTTGTGTATCAACCCTGTTGCAGATCTTTGTGTCATCTGCAAAGAGACATACTTTTCCTTCCAGTTTCTCTGCAATGTCACTTATAAAGACATTAAAAAGGACTGGTCCCAGTACTGAACCCTGCGGTACCCCACTAGTAACCCTCCTTTTTTCACTGTTTATTCCATTTACTACTATCCTTTGTGTCCTGTTGTCTAGCCAATTTTTTATCCAGGAACCACCTTGGGACCCACTCCAAGGCTGGCTATCTTGTGAATTAATCTTTTGTGTGGGACTGTATCAAATGCCTTGCTAAAATCTAGGTAGGCCATGTCCACAGCCCCTCCCTGGTCTACTACTTTGGTCACCCAGTCAAAGAATCTAGATCTGTCTGACACAACCTTCCCATTGTGAATCCATGCTTCCTTGGGTCCTGTGCCCCACTGGCCTCTAGGTACTCAACAATTCTTTCCTTCAGAAGTGATTCCATCATTTTCCCTACCACTGAGGTCAAACTAACTGGTCTGTAGTTTCCTGCCTCTGTCCTGCTCCCACTTTTGTGAAGAGGAATCACATCTGCCCTCCTCCAGTTCTCGGGTACCACCCCATCCTCCCATGATTTGTTAAAGAGAGTAGTCAGCGGTGTCACTAGTTCTACCCTTAGTTCTTTTAGAATTCTTGGGTGAATCCCATCAGGCCCCATTGCTTTGTCCACCTTCAATTTTATTAGTTCTTTCAGAACCCTTTCTTCTGTAAATGGACTGGTATCGCCCCGCCTTCAGAGTGTTTCTCTTGTTTGGTTTAGGTAACTCCCCCTCCTCTTCCTTTGTGAATACTGAGCAGAAATATTCATTCAGTATCCCTGCTTTTTCACTGTCACCCTCTACCCACATTCCTCCCTTTATTAAGCTTTAGTATCCCTCCTTTGGTCTTTCTTCGCTCTCTAATGTACCTATAAAGGTCTTATCCCCTTCTTAACAGAACTGGCTATCCTTTCCTCGGTTTGGGCCTTTGCTATTCTGACTGCCTTCCCAACCTCTTTCTGCTTTAACTGATAAAGTTCTCTGTCCTGCTCCTTCTGTGTTTCCTTATATTTCCTGAATGCTGTCCTTTTCTCCTTAACCTTCCCTGCCACCTCTTTTGAGAACCATAGGGTTTTTTTCCTTCATTGTGTTTTATTGATTTGCTTTACACAAAGGCTTGTTGCCTCTGTGATGGCTGTTTTGATCACTCCTCATTGTTCTTCCATCCCTCCTTCTTGCCTGTTTGCTAGTGCTTTTCTGAGGCACTCTCTCATTTTCCCAAAGTCGGCCCTCCTAAAGTCCAATACTCTTGCTTTTGTATGGCTTGATTGTATGACTGTGTTTTTCGTGAACCACACCGTTTGGTGGTCGCTTGTTCCCAGATGGCTACCGACTTCTAAATCTGAGATTCTTTCTCCATCCCCATTTGAGAGTACCAGGTCTAAGATTGCTCCCTCCCGAGTGGGTTCCAATACTAGCTGTCTGAGGCATGCCCCCTGTAGGGCATCAAGAATGACCCTGCTCTTGGATGTGCCTGCAGCAAAGGTGCTCCAGTTAACATCTGGCATATTCAGGTCCCCCATCAACAATATCTCCCCTTTTTCTGCCATTCTAAGAAAGCCTTCTAACATTTCCTTGTCCATTCCCTCCCCCTGAGATGGGGGTCTGTATACAACCCCCATACGGATTGTGGTGCCATTTCCTGTCTCCAGGGTGACCCAAAGTGCCTCATCTGCTCCCTGTTTACTCTTTAGTTCTGTTGCTTTGATCCCTTCCTTTACATAGAGAGCTACCTCCTCCTCTTTTACCCTCCCTGTCCCTCCTGTAGATTGTGTATCCTGGTATGTTGACATCCCAGTCATGGTTCTCTGTGTACCATGTTTCTGTGACAGCCACAATATCCAGGCAACCTCTTCCATCAAGGGCATTAGTCTAGGGAGCTTGTTACACAGACTACGGGCATTGGTACTCATCACCCTCCACTTTTTGATAGCCTTACCCCTTTTAGCCCCATTTCTGTCCTTACTGCCTTTGCCTTTTTTTACATTTAAATCTGTTGTGCTCCCTAGTAACTTCTGTACCTTGGTGTTTACCTCACTAATCACCATGTTTTGTGGTGGGAGGCTCGGATTTCCCTGCTCCTTTTCAGTGCCTTCCCCCTTGGCTAGTTTAAATGCTTGCCAATGAAGCATTTAAACCTCTCACCTAGGATCCTGGTTCCCCCGGACAGATGTAGACCATCGCACCAGTATAGGTCTGCATCCCTCCAGGTGGCTCCCCAGTCCCCATTGAAGCCAAAACCCTGAGCTCCACACCAGTTTTTCAACCACTCATTGAATTCCCTGGTGAGAAATGCCCTAGCATCTCCCTTGCCATAGACAGGCAGCACCTCCGAGAAGGTTACCGTGCATGTGCTACTTGGTTCAAGGCCCTTCCCAACTCTATAAACTCCTCTTGCACTGCTCTGATCCCATTCCTAGCCAGGTAATTTGTCCCTAGGTGGACAATGACATCCAGCTCCTCCCTCATGCAGCTCCTCCCATGATCCTAAGGATTCGCTTGTCCCTCAAGCCGTGGCGCCAGGAAGGCACCTTACCTCCCTCTCCCCTTCCTCCCCCATTTCTACCCCCCAATGATTAAGTCCCCCACCAGGAGTTGTTTCCTTCCCCTGTGGGGTCCCATGCCAGCCTCCTGTGGGTCTCCTTTGTGAAGGTTCCCAGCATCCTCTTTGGTCTCCACTGCAGGTGCCTCCATAGAGGAACCACTATCCACCAGAAGAGCGAATAAATTATGGAGAGGTACAGCTGGAGGGATGCAACTCTTTTCCACCACCCTCTCCCTCCTTGAGTCCACCCTGGTCCAGCCTCTCTTCTTTCTTGGCAACCTCTGAGGTAGTGGCATTGGCCCTGGTGGTCCCTGGGTGGGGGAGGAGGTTTCACAAATCCTAACCAGGTCAGCCTGGAGACGGGCAACCTCCTCTCTCAGACCAGAGAGGTGCCTGCAAATAGGGCAGCATCGCAGCCTCCAGAATGTCTCCCAGAACACTGCCACCCCACAGCCATTACACTGCACCACTCCTATCATGTCTTATTTTGTGTCCTCTCTACTGTTTCTCTGGATGCTTACTCTCCTCTCCTTACAACTCTGACCCTTCCTGTTCTGGGTCAGCAACTTCCTATCTTCTTCAGTAGCCTCCTTCTTCCTTGCTCAATATCAGACCACCAGCAGCTGGGGAGTGAGCTACTTTTTATGTTTGCTTGCACGCATGTGCAAGAAACATAGTGCCTTATTGATTTTGGAGGTGTGTCACCTCCTCCAATCCAGGCAGTGTCCTGGCAGGCGCGGTCCCTGTGAGCCAATGCATTTTGGAGCTGTCTATGACACGCTCCAAAATGCAGTGGCATACAGTTGAAAGGCGGAGCTACGCTTCAGTGAGCAGCGATAAGAAGCTGCTCACGTGCAGCTCCCCCCCCAGCCACAGACGTGCGCGCCCCCTGCACGCAACCTATAGCTGACAGGGTGCCCAATCCCCATCGGCTGTGCTGCATCGTCTCCCCCGCCCCTTCCCGGTATTTGGTGCCATGCTGGGAGCCCACCCCAGCATGGCAAAGAATGATGTTACCGACGGGGTGCCAATCCCCATCGGCTAAACGCCCCTGTTGTCTTGTGCTACGCTGGGAGCCCACCCCAGCATGGTAAACGTGCTAATAGTTTTTGCTGATGGGGGGTGCTCAATCCCCTGCCGGCTGAATGACCCCCAGTCATTGTGCCACGCTGGGAGCCCACCCCAGTGTGGCAAGCGGTCCCGCGATGTTTTTTTTTTCCCCTGTAAAACGAAAACTGTCCCACGGCGCATCTCCCGAGCCCCCCTCCCACATCCCGCACCCACCCACTGCGCACCCAGCCTCCACACACCCCCCTCACCCCATACTTACCTCCAGACTCCGGCACGATGATCTTCGGTGGATCGGGAACACGTCTGCACACTTCAAAGCCGACCGTGAACTGAGGAAATGCCGTGCAGCTGTATAATGGGCTGAATAGGAGGGTTCAACTTCATGCATATCTCAGGCATTTTGAGATTTTGCACCAATTTCAACATGGGGTTTTGGGATCCTTCATGATCGATAAACACTGTCATGGCGTTATTCTGTCTCGGCGGGTGATTTCGCGCAGTGACTGCACAGTGACTGCGAAATCACCCTTCGGGACCAATACTGCCATGACAGTGACATCATTCATGAGAAGGGGGCCCAAAACCCCCATGTTGAACATTTGGTGCCAAAATTCCAAAAAATGACTGTTTGACGAGCGTGCGTTACGCAGTTCCTACGCAGGTTCGTAAGTTCGCAAAATTTCAATATTTTCACTCCAGATTTTCAACATTGCCATTTCACAACACCGTCTTATGAGTAGTACAGCTGTCATTTTTCACATCTCACCCAAAATGTGTTTCTGACCTTGTAGCACAGAATGGCTCAGTCGGTGTGCGAAATCAATGTACGGGACAAATTAAGAAAATCACAGTGACACTGTTCATGAGCAGAGGTCTTGAAATGGCTATGTTGAAAATTTGGTGAAAAAAATCCTAAAATTACTGTTTTATGAGCGTGCGTTGCGCAGTTCCTACGCAAGCTCATAGGTTTGCGAATTTTCAATATTTCCACTCCAGATTTTCAACATTGCCATTTTTCCATACCTTCTTATGAGTAGTATAGCTGTCATTTTTCACATCTCACCCAAAACGTGTTTCTGCCCATGTAGCGCACAATGGCACAGTCGTGCAAACTCAGTGAATGGGACACATTAAGGAAATCACAGTGTCACTGTTCATGAGCAGAGATCTTAAAATGGCAATGTTGAAAATTTGGTGACAGAATTCCTAAAATTGACTGTTTAACGAGTGTGCGTTGCACAGTTCCCACGCACGCTCGTAGGTTTGCGAATTTTCAATATTTCCACTCCAGATTTCCAACATTGCCATTTTTCCACACCTCCTTATGAGCAGTACAGCTGTCATTTTTCACATCCTGCCCAAAACGTGTTTCCGCCCATGTAGCGCACAATGGCGCAGTCGGTGTGCAAACTCAATGTATGGGACACATTAACAAAACCACAGTGACACTGTTCATGAGCAGAGGTCTTAAATGGCTATGTTGAAAACTTGGTGAAAAATGCCAGAAATGACTTTTACGAACGTATGCTGCACAGTTCCTATGCATGCTCATAAGTTTGCAAATTTAATTTTTTATTCTAGATTTTCAACATGTCCATTTTGTTAACTTCCTTATGAACAGTACAGCTGCAGTTTTTCATATGTCACCCAAATGTGTTATCGCGCACATGTAGCGCACAATGGTGCTGTTGGAAAGCAAAAGCAATGTTTAGGACACATAAGAAAATCACACTTACACTGTTCATGAGCAGAGGTCTTAAATGGCTATGTTGAAAATTTGCGACAAAAGTCCATAAATGACCATGTTACGAGTGAGCATTGTGCAGTTTCCATGCATCCTCGTTAGTTCATGACTTTGTGATATTTTCAGTCCAGATTTTCACTAGTGGCATTTTTCAACACTTCCTTATGAACAGTACAGCTGCCATTTTTCACAACATGGCCGAAGTGTGTTTTCACACTTTCAGTGCAGAGATGCGTGGTCGCTGTCGGAAATCATTGTTCGGCACAGATAAAGAAAATCACAGTGACACTGTTCATGATCGGAGGCACCAAAATGCCTGAGTTGACAATCTGCTATAAAATATCCCCAACCTATTTATATAACGGGTGTGCGTTGCACAGTTTCTATGTACGCTCGTGACTTCACCATTTTTTTAAATATTTTTACTACACATTTGCAACATAGCCATTTTTACACCTCCCCATGACAGAATACAGCCGCTATTTTTACAGCCTGTTCAGAATATTTTTGCACCTGTGTGCATAAGCAGCTTTCGGCTACCAACCTGATATTCCCCCTGTTCATGAGGTGGGGTCACAAAACAAACATGTTGAAAATTTGGAGTTAAAATACCAATGAATGCCTGAGGTATTAGGCTTTTCAACTAAATCACCCAACCCTATAGAGAATGACAGGAATCAGGTGTGACTTGGGATTCTTGCCTGTGATGCTCATACCATTCCACACCCTGCAGTCACTGAGAGGCATCGAGGTATGCCTTAGACTCTTCGGCCCCAAACTTCACCCCATTCTCCTATATTGCACCCATCTCACCGTATTTCCTAATGAAATGGGGTGCACATAAGGGCCAAAGCCCCCAAGGAACATGTGACACTTGCCAGTCTCTGCAGAGTGGGGTGTGGTGAAATGGCGTGGCCATTATGCCTGACGACCCAAATGCACACCCCTATGCCTGTCACTCTCTGCAGGGTGGTGGTGGGGTTGGCTTCAGTTCAGTACTTCACTGCCATTGCTATTACGCAGCTCTGTAACTTCTACACTACCACTGCCAATGCCAGTAAGCAAACATTCGGCATTGACAAATGCTTGTTTACTTTAGGGTTGACAAAACCAATGTTTCTCTATGATCCTTTCCTTCCTACTGCCAAACAGGAGGTTCCTGTTGACAGTCAAATCCAGTGGCTATAAAAGTAGAATTGGCTTTGGGTGGTGGGTGGGATGGATGGCACTTAGTAAGAAAAAGGCTAGCAACAAGAAGTTGTAATTTGACTCACCTGCTTTTCTAGTGTCTAAACCACACCCCAGGTAAGCTCTCTTTCCTCCTACTGGTTTAGCAAAGTCACCTGATACAGTACCTTTCCCTGCACAGAACACACACTGCCTTTCTTTCTTTTTTTAACCCTAAATAAGACCCCTTGTACTTCTAATAAAGTTATCTGTCTACTTAATCTTAACTGACACTGACTCCTGCTGAGATATACGTTTTAAATTAATAAGAAAATGTAGCTTCTTTTAGTTAGCTGCTTTCTGCTCTACAAGCAAGGCTAGCAACAGCATTATTATTTACTATTTTACTTAGTTAGCAGACTATTTTTTGTAGTTTTCTGTTGACTACTTTAGAGGCTATGCAGATGTGTGACAGTTACATATCTTTTCATCTCACCTTTAAAGCAATTCAGTCTGTGGGTTGCTGACTGATTTTAACGTTTTCTATGAGTTTATTTAAAACTCGTTTGCTGTTGCAACGTTCTAATTTAGTGCTTAGTTTGCATGAGATACTCTAGTCTCATGGACAAAACATTTCTATTGTTTTTTATTACTTGGATAACAGTGGCTACTTTCTAGTGAGCACATATGTGGTTGGTGTTTTAGGTCTGTGTGGGATTTAGGATTAGAGCTGCAGGCTTTTAATTACCTCCCTGTTTAAACCACTCACTGTTTCTTTCATTTTTTCTGCCTACCAGCATGCACTGCGTGGTGCCCTCTCAGCAAATGGATTGACTTTTACATCGATTGCTGTGTACTGTATTTAATTGCGTCTTCTTGCAACTTTTCCAAGTAGGTTGATGTTGTGGTGTGCTGATTTACTTTGTTTCGGCTTGAACCGAACAATCTGGTCGAGGGTAAGTGATCCAGCAGTGCGTTAACAGCTATGCCGTGCCTCCAGGTGATTTATTGGATGCATTGCGACTACGATCTGTGGCCTGATCATGTATGCTGGTTTTTTTTACATTCTTAGTATTGTTGCTCAACTCTGCTGTTATACTGATACTGTTATATGTGGGTGTGTTACTGAGGACTGGCTGACGGTTTAACAGAAATGGAACTGGGGCTAGATTATATTTTCTGCTGTGAGCTAGTCATATTTTATGAATTGAGCTCTCTAATGTGTTTACTGTTTATACTGATGGGGGGGGGATACTCAGTGACTGTGGAAGGTATGTGGCCATGAATCATTTGTCACTTGTTTTTGTGGGGAAGAAGGGTGAATGAGCATGCAGTCAGCTAGTAAGGTGGTTGCCTGATGGTCAGATTTAATGCACAGGTTTTATACATACTACGAACAGCGGGATGTGTGGCCTACTAAGACAAACACTGTAGATGGCTTTGGGAAAGGGACAGTGATGCAGCTAACATTGGGCACTAAAGAGGGATTCCTTACTTATTGCGATTTTTTTACTACTTTGTGTTATGGAGTCACGAATGTTTTGAATTTTATTATAATGTTATTTGCCAGTTTGTCTAGGTCAGACACTTTAATAAGATGGAGGACGGGCATTCCACAACAGAATGTGGATAAGGCATTTATTTCAGGGTTGTCTCTGCACAGCTGGCTGGAAATGTTCCCATCCCAGTGGTTGTTACTCATTATACCACTGGATTCCAAAGCCTATCATCCAATCAGAAAACATGATTTTTCTTATCCATTTTATAATGCCTTTTAAATTATGCTGAAAGGGGTTGTGTTCAATATGTTAGCTTCAAATCAGATCTAATCTAAGGCTATGTCTCATTAAAGTCAACTCCAGTGGCATTAAAAGGCATAACTGTGGTCCTGTGGTACATTAAAGTAAGGATTTATCAGCTAAAAGTGAGGCACAGTTAAAGCAAAGTAACTGTACATCGGCATGAAATAATTCTATGTGGATTGTTGAGCCAATCTCCCAATCCATGTCAGCACGATCTTCCTTCCTACCGATGGAGCCTCACTCAGTATCGATACAAATTCCACCAAGATAGGTCTCCCCCTCCCACAATTTTTTGAAAAGGCTTTTTTTCATATCCCTAATTTTGTATGTATTTATAGTAACTATTCCATTATGTTTTGGCAGGTTTTTGAGACATTTCTTTGACATTTAATGTTTTATAGATCATACACTAGAGGTCAAAATTAAATTTTAGCAGCCAGTAGTAAGCTGGTACAGTGACTGCTGGGAAAATGTACTAGCACCACAAACTTTTCCACTAACCTTACTGGTATGCTTATTGAAATGTTACCGTTTCCAACAGTAGCTGGTATGACTAGTTGAAGGAACATTTTTCTAGTCTCATACAAAATCTAGTAGCATTTGACTAGTGTGCTGGTGCCAATTCCAACCTTGCACACAGCTCAATAATTACTTATTTTATTTATTTATTTAGCTTTTGTTGACTGGGTAAGTGCACTAGACAATTTCTGACTATTTTCAGGCACGACCCGGGGGAGGGGGGATACAGATGAATGCCAACTGACCTTGAACCAGATTAAGCTGTTGGTGGTATTTCCAGTGAATGAGGGAAATTTGGCCAGGACAATTCTCAGTGCAATCTTTAATCTTTCTTGCTTTTGCAGACTGTGTCCATGAAAGAGTTGGGAGATGATAAGTTACCTTGTATTGCAAAGCACTCTGTGTTTTTATGAACCTTTCAATGTGGTTAAGAAAAATTGGGGAAGATTCTAGGAATAGACCAAACAACTTGGTAGTGAGTTCCTTTAAAGTACATTTCAAAGAGACACTGTTGCCAACCAACTGCCAACGACCTGTATGAGAATTTTTTTAAATTATAGATCATGGGAGTATCCTGTGATGCTCCCCGACCAATCACAGCACTTCCTTCAGTTGCATGTGAGGCTCTCTTACTGTAGTAAGAGTGCCTCACATGCTCACACTAACATGCTTCTCAAAAACCACAGCAGAAACTGACTGCAAAAAAATGTTTCTTTTATGGTGCCATGACCTATAATAAGTTTATAGGGGCACAAGAACGGCCTCTTGTGGATAGAAGAGTATTGTCTCTTGCACCCTTAGGGCACTAGAACTGCTCACCTTCGGTTCCCAGTTCTTTTGCTCTAAGAAGGCACAATGCAACTCTTTTATATCCATAAGGGGCCCTCCTGGCATTCCTATAAACTTATATATTAGTTCTTCCTGCAAACTGGCCTGTTGGTGCAGCAGTATTACTACTGCTCATAATTCCAGCATCAAGTTCAGGAATGTGCCTGGGTCATCTGGGGCTGGCCAGGGGGAGGAGGAAAGTCAAGCATCCCAGTGGACATTTCTTTCCTCTGAAGAGGGAGGTGTTGTATCCCCACTGCAGTATTGCTTCCTGAGCTATTACAGTGGGAGATACAGTGTTGGGCCACTGGATGAGTAGGTACCACCAATGTCGATGGGTGGGCACTCCACATGCGCTCATCATGACATCCTAGAACATGGTGTCCTCATGGGAGGAGAAACAGCAAGAGAAATTCCCTGGCCACACAAAATGACAGTCATGCCATGCTCGCAGGCCCTACAGCTGCCAGTCTAGACACTTGGGGCTGGATATTCAAACTGCACCCAAAAAGTGCGCAATAGTAGGAGCAAGCACAAGTCCATTGCACCCATGTGCAATAGACGCGATATTCAAAAATGGAGCAAGCCAAATTGTGCAAACAGCCAATGGCTGAATATCGCATAACTTGCGCCATAGCGCAACTAGGAAGGGGAAACTGAGCAGATAGGATGCGCTATAGCGCAACAAGGGCAACCCAGCTGAGCAGCCCAGAGGTGCCACAGTGCAAGCAGGAAGCCCCCCAGCAGCAGAGCAATGGAACTGCACAACCAGGGAGGTAGGTAGGGGCCCACCACCCATGCCACAGATGGGCACAGGAACACACTGCAGAACTGACAATGCACCCCCACACCCCAAGCACAGCACAACTGGAGGAGGGACAGAATATCCACCGGCCCATGGGGACAACCAAACAAAGCACAGCTGGGCCATGTTGCCCCAGCACACCCACCGGCAAGCTGAGACTACCACACAAGGGGGGCAGACCACCCCATGGTACAGCAACCCCCCCTGTGCACAGCACACCCTGCACCATGACTCCAAGACACCCCCCATGAGTAGTGACCATCACTGCAGGAATCCCCATGCATAACCCCCCCACTGTCATACTGCAACCCCGTGTACCACAGAACCATACAAGCCAGACCCACCATGAGCACCCAGCAGTGGGTGGCAGCACATGGCAATGCAACAACAGCAGACACAGTGCCAACATGCACAATCCTCCTGAGCCACAGCTGAGAGACCGAACATGTGTCACCACAAGAGTTACCCCACATGGGAAAGGGCATGCCCCTGACACCACCGCCATTGATACAGCACCCTGCACAGTAGACAAGTGTCATAGTGTGACCCACCATGAGCCACAGCAGCCAGCACAGACACCCACAGTGCTGCATGGAAGCATGCAGCACACCAGATGCAACACAGTGCAGGGGCAAACACACACCCATATCCTCGGGGATACCAACACAGGGACGCAGTAGTGTGGCAACCAAGCCCCCAGTGTGGGCCCATGTAAACTGTGTGCACACAGCCTGCAGTCCACCATGGCACGGGGTGACACTCACCCTGTGCATGAACTGTGGCCCTGTACGCCACCAGCATATGCCTGGATCACAAGTCACAGACAGCGGTGCACAGACCCTGCAACACACAAAAGCCACAGCGTGGAGGTGGAACAGCAACTGTGGAGGCCACAGTGTCACCCGAGGCAAACATGCACCTCACCAGTGACAGGAGGCAACCCAGCATTGTGACGGTCACAGTGGATGACCTGCAGGGACAGCCACCACTGACAAGGCAGCAGACCTCGCAGGACACAGACATGCAAGGGTGCCAGCTGCACAGGCCAAGGACAGTTTGACAGGGGCACAATGGACACAGATCAGGCACCATGGACCACTGCACACAGTAATGCAATGCACAGAGAACAACTCACACCACAGATACCAACTGATAGCCACTCCCACACCAGAGATACTTCCCCATGCACACACACACAAACCCATGATTGAACCACCCCAGATGCCATGCACACCACTGCAACTGAGCACCTATAGCCAGCTGCAAATCAGAGACCAATAACAACATCAACAACATCAACAACAACAACAAAAACAACAACAGCAAAAACAACAACAACTATATACATGTATATACAGAAATGGGGTGGAGGGACAGGAACAAGGTGGGCGGTGGGTAAGGGGCAGGGGTGAACAATTGAGAGAGGGAAGGCAGAATGTGAGGGTCGGTCAAAGGGGGGAGGTTCAGCTCCATCAGTGGTGTCCAGCATGCTCCACTGCTGCCTGGGGCTGTTCACGGGGACGCCTTCTCCTCCTCACCCCATGCTGATGGATTTCCCGTAGTACTGCAAGGGATTCTGCTGCCACATGAACAAGCTCCCGGATGGACTGCTCTATCCTGATGAGTATCCGCACACCTAGGACAAGGGATCAGAGTCAATGGGTGTGACTGTCCATCCCCCTGCAGCCCACCCATCATGCATGGCATACAGCCATGTGTCCCACTCCTGTGATGGTGTGCACCCACCCACAGTGACCATGTGCACAAGACATGACCAACCAGGCAGCAACAGCCATGTGTACAACTGCACACACACACACACACACACACACACACACACACACACACACCGCCCATGTCCAGCACAGCACAACCAAGGCTGTACAGTAACGTGGCTATGCGGTGGGCAGGCAGTGCCACAGCCATGTGCCCAGTGCACACATGGACCACCATTGATGCACACCCAGACATGCAGTGCCATTGGATAGTGCTGACTGTCACATGTTGCATGCATGGCAGTGCCGTCCATGGATGGTGGCCATGCCCTGCTCTCCACCCTGTCACACAGCATGCAATAGCAATCATGGTGTCATGGCACTCATCCTCATCAGGTTGATGCTGGCATTGGGGTTGTTCCCCGTCATGCTCACGGTCAGCTTCCACCACCCTCCAATGCTGCTCCATGGCCCTCCTCCACTCTGCCATGCCTGTGGGAAACAAAAGGTGAGAAACACATCAGTACCAACCCAAAACATATTCCCCCTGCCCCAATGTGTGTGCCCACCCACCCAGCCAGACCCATCCATCCCATACCCTGTAAACACTGCCACAGCCAACCCTAGACCATCCCTCCCCTATGTGCTGGACACATAAGACAGTTTTACCCATATGAACCAAACAGGTGTGTACACGTATCACCCACCTGGACAAGGCACCATGCCCCTCCTTGCGCGCTACCGCAGACGTGCCAGTCGCTCCGGCTCCCCCCGTCGCAGGTCACCATACTGGTGCCTGTACTGCTCAGCCAACCTCCCGCAGCCAGTGGCTGCCTCCAGGTCATTGGCCACCTCTTGCCTGACCTGGGTCCTGGCCCTGTCCAGTGGCACCTCTGCAAAGAGTGGACCATAGTGTGGCTCCACAATGGCCACAAGGTTGGCCAGCTCGAGGGCACTCCATTGGGGGACTCTCCTGTGTGCCATCTCCAGTGCTATAGTAGGCAATATGGTGCTCCACAGCACGGCAACCCCACGTGGAATTGCTGCGCAATACATCGCCGCCATTCCTTATCGAGCTGTTGGTGCAGCACTGCCATTCCCTATCGCGCTGTCACTGAACAGCGCGATAGAGCTGCAGACATGCCAGACGTATAGCGCCAAGGGGGAAAAGGTCGGGCACAGGGTCATGGGTCTCTGAGCAAGGCCACGCACAGTGCCATTGAATGTCTATGTGTCTAGCGTGATTGGTCGCCTGTGTGCCATTGCCTCAGCGAACTATTGCGCAGTTGTGCCACAGCGCCATGTAGTGACCATCACCATAGCGCCATTGACACAATGGTGGCCATGCCGTGAATTTCCTACTGTGCACAGCACGTCATCAGCACGGCAGATGCCTGCGTAAGCTACCTGGGCAAGTGCAATGTGGTGTACTATGCAGTCACAGAACTGCGCCATTGGCTCAGTATGTTCAACCCTATTGCACAAAGCGCAACAGCGCAATATTCAGCCGTCATATGCAAATCATCCGATCAGCCATTCAATGGTGCAGCAGCATGATTTGCATCTCATTAAAGTTGCTCCACACCTAATTTGCATGGATCGCGCCATAAAACTGTGACACTATTCTGCAGTGGCCATATTCGGTTACTGCAGTTTATAGGTGAGTTGCATGCTGTGTGGTGTTCTGGACTGTGGTCTCAGGGACTTGCTCTGTACTGTACAGTCACAGGTCAACACTGTCACCCATACAGGCTGAAAAATGACTGAGCGAGGACTGGGTGAGGAGGATGATGGTGGGCAGAAGAGGAGGCCCAATTTTACCAAGGCCGAGACGGATGCACTCTTTGAGGCCTACATCGATCAGGAGCCATTGCTCAGTGGATGGCGGGGCACCCCTCAGGCCCGTGCTGCTGCATGGGAGGGGGTGGCACGTGCCGTCAACCTGCACGGCAGCCACCAGTGCTCTGTGCAGGAATGTAAGAAGAAGAAGATGGGTACCGACAGGAGGAGGGTGAAGGAGAAGGTGGCTGCCATCAGGGCGGCATGTGCTGCAACAGGCGGGGGCCAGCTGGAGGTGGTGCAGCTGACTCCAGCAGAGGACAGGCTTGCTGCAAGCATGCAGCACAGTGCCATTGAGGGTGTTCCAGGAGGTAGCTTCCAGACAGGTGGTAGCCCATCACTGCATGGTACATCATGGTCTGGGGGGAGGTAGATCACATGCACTAACATGTCCTTACTTTCTTTTACAGATCCTGCACATCTGCAGGGGTCAGCGGTGGAGGGCCTGTCCACTGCGGACAGCCATCTGGAGTTGGAGGAGGGACCATCCACCTCCGCAGGTAGCCGGCGTGCATTGCAACAGTGGTACTGCCTGCCTGTCAACACTGATGTTGTTGAGACAGGTGTGGGGGAGGCCCTTCCTGTGTCTCAGCGGTCTGGCATCCAAGCATGCCAGCACAATGTGGCTGTGGCTGTGGCACAGACCTGCACCATTGATGATGCAATGACCATTATGGGCAGTGACATGTGTGTGTCACAGAATGGACACACAGCAGGCCAGCACATGCCCATGGACCTGGCTGTTTACGATGTGTGTGCCAGCATGTCAGCACAGTCCCAGGCTGTGCCTGTCATCACCGTTGGGGCAGCACCGGTGGCTGGTCAGGTCAGTGGCACTGTTGCGGCCACAGTGGTGGAATAGCCAGTCCCTTGGGCACAGCAGGCAGAGGGGCAGCAGTAGCAGTCACCCACTGGGACTGGGGGTACAGGGCTCAGCGGTGGCATCTGTGCACCGCCTGTGGACTTTCCCATACCTGGCCCTGGTGAGCAGCACCCACCCTCAAGGGGTGCTGAACATCAGGCCCTTCCATACCCTGAGGGACAGGTTGCCGAGGTGGCAGACAACCTCTTTGATGAGCACACCTGCCTGCTGCAGGCATCAGTACAGCAGCAGATGTGGCTTGCAACATCCGTGGAGGCACTGTGTGTGGCCCTGGAGTGGGTCATGGAGCAACACAGCAGGGACACTGAAAGGATCCTGTCACAGATAGACCATTTGCTGGAGGATGTGACCGCTGCCATTGACAGGCTACCACAGGCGTTGGTTGCTGTCATGGCCACAAAGGGCACACAGTCAGGTGCCCATGTGTCGCTCACACCGTGCAGTTTACTATCCACTCTCCATTCCCGGCATCGTGCGACACCCACCCTGTTGACGCCGGGTTCAGCTGTGGGTATCCCGAGCACTCCTGGTGCAGGTTTGTTCGGTGCACTGCAGACACCTGTGCGGGCACAGTCACGTTCGCACAGTAGAACCCCTGGTGGACCATCAGTGCCACCCCATGAAGCCCGTGCTCAGCCTGCCAGTGCGGCTGGGTCTTGGCGGGGCTGCCCATGCATCTTCGGTGGATGTGGCACTGTGCTGCATGACTGACCTGTGTCCCAGAGCGGGCCCTGTCTGGTGCTGCCCTGTGTGCATTGTGTGTTTTGGTGGACAGTGCACCGGTGGGTGTCCAGCCCTACCCACAGACACACGGTCCACCTGCACACCCAACTGCTGTCCACAGGTGCGTGTGCATGATGATGCCTGCATTGCGCTGTACACCAAAGTGCGATGGTGCCCAGCATCTGACACACGCACATAGACAGTCAGTGGGACATGGTGGCCTGTGGACATGTGTGTTGCTAGTGTCTGTGTTCCGGCTCTGTTGTGCACCTGACCCCTGTGCCCTATGTGCCTATTGTGTGTGCATGTGTGCGTCCGTCAATGTGGCGTGTTACTGTTCACCCCTCCCTGGTTGTATGTGTGTGCTTCTGTGCCCTGCCACTTCCCTTGTCATTATGCACCCCTGGTGTGTTTCCATGTGTGTATGTGGGTTGTGCCTTAGCCACTGGTGGTTGCACATGGCCCCATGACTTACCTGTGTTGGCTGAAGTGCTCCTCTGTGATGGTGTCCCAGTGCAGCTGGGCCAGCCGGATCAGTTGGGGGTCCCATCATCAAAGGGGGGGCTGCCCATCCCCATCATCACCGGCGTCACCGTTGTCCCCATCGCTGTCCCCCCTCTTTGACCTGTACGGCTATCCCACAGTCTTTGGCCATGTTGTGCAGGATACAACAGGCCAGGAATATCGCACAGGCCTTTGAGGGGCTATACTGTATGGCACCGCCGGAGGTGTCTAGGCAACGGAAATGCACCTTCAGCATCCCAAACACCCACTCAATGATGTTGCATGTGGCGGCATGTGCCTCATTGAAGCATTGCTGCGATGGGGTCATGGACTGCTGGTAGGGTGTGAGCAGCCAGGGATGGAGTGGGTATCCACTGTCACCTGTGTGGAAATAGTGGAGGTTAGTGTCTTGTTCAGGCTTAGACTGCCCCTAACCCTGTGTGCCACACCCATGGCACCTGTGGCTTACCCCCCGCCCACGATTTGTCAATTCTACATGCATACTCACCCACAAGATGTCCTGTAGGAATGTTCCCACTCTGAAATCAATGGCACAGTGCCGACTGGTACCATATAAAAGAATCATGTGCTCCCCCAGGGTGCATGGCACAGACATTGATGATGCGCCCACTGGCATCACACACCAGCTGGCAGTTGACACTGGCATATCCCTTCCAATTCAAATAGGTGGCCCCATCAGGGCCAGGTGGCATGCGAATAGCCACATGGGTGCAGTCTATTGCCCCTAGCATGCCAGGCATACGTGCTGCCCTGTGGAACTCCTGTATGTTTGCTGTGCACTCTGCCGCGGTGCTGGGGAAATGGATGTACTCCACAGCATGTGGCAGCAGTGCATTGAGGAATTGGGTGAGGATGCGTGATGTGGCTGACTATGTTATGCCTGTGTTGTCCCCTGTTGGTCTCTGGAAGGTACCCGTGGTGAACAAGCACATGCAGGCTGTTACCTTTGTCTCCACTGACAGAGCATGACTCCATCGTGTGGGTGCCTGCATCACATTACTGCACAGCTCACAGAGCTACCTCAGTATTGCCCTGTTCAGGCGGTACCAGCCCACTATCTCGACATCTGAGTACAGCTCAAAGCTGGTACGGACTCGGTACTGCCTGTTGGGGGTGTACTGCCGACGGGCCCTTCCACGGCCATGTCCCCCTGCAGCATGCCTTCTCACCCCCCTCATTACGGCTTCCATGTGGAAGGTGGCACTATCCATGTCCCTGGCTTGTGTTCCCCCCCTGGCTGTTGTTGCTTTGTTCCCCCCGCTGTCCTGTCTGCTACCTCCCCTGCACCAGGTACACCTACTGGCCTCTGCACTCTGTGGCCCCACACACCTTCCCTTGCCCCTATTCTGTGTTGTGGTTTCCCTGGCCTGCCCTCTTTGTGCCTCTTGCTCTGTCTCTCTCCCTGCCTCATGTGGCTTCCCTGTAGCATTCTTGCACCTCTTCCTTGCTCCTTTTCATTTTGGCTCATTTCCGCTATGGCACAACATCCGCCTGCTCCACTGTTGCGCATTGCACAAGTCTTTGAACATCGCACTGCATACTTCATGCATGGTTCCACCCCCTTCAGTTGACATGCCTTCATTTAGCATTGCTCATTGTTGTTTCACATGGTAGTACTGCCTCCTGTTGAATATTGCAGAATGAGATTTTCTGACTTGCGCTGGTGCAACCCTATTACAGATATGACTCTTTTGAATATCTGGCCTCTGATAAATACAAAGGCCCAGATATTAAACGTGTTGCTCCACGCGCAACAGGGCTGCGATGCTAAGTCCCACATTGCGCCATTCTGCGACATTCAGCAGGAGGCAGTTGCACCACTGACAACAGGTTGCGAAAAGAGCAATGCAAATGAATGCATGCTCAACAGGAGGGAGGAACTACATGATAACTCTGCCAACCCGATATTCAGTCGGGTTGTGCAGAGTTGTGCAAGGCAACCCCCAACCTGCGCCTGCACAACCTTGAGCCAAAAAAGGATCAAGTTGAGGGCTACCCAGGTGAGCTGCTGTATTGCAGGGTGCAACACAGCAGCTGCCACCCTGGCTGGCCCCAACTCGGTCCCTGTGCCCCACCAGCCTGATCACGGGCAGAGCGTAAAAAGCAACCCTGCCCACACATCTCCCAAGCCGATCGCGCGGCAATACAGTAACATGAACCCCCTGCCCACACATCTCCTGAAGCCCGATCGCGGGCATACAGTAACATGAACAACCCCCCCGCCCACACATCTCCAGAAGCCCAATTGTGGGCAGAACATGTATCAACCCCACCCCAGTGCCCGATTGTGGGCAGAATGTAAACCCCTCCAACCTGGATATCTCCCTGGTGGTCCAGTGGACCATAAAGCCCGATCGCGGGCAGAATGGCAAGTTACAACCACCCCCAAACATCTCCCTGGTGTCTAGTGTCCCCACCCACCCACAAGCCCATCCGCACCCGCTCCCAGCCGGCGGGGGCAGCATCCCACCTGCCTGCCACCCGAGGGCGCCGCCGACTGACTGTCCGGTAGGCTGCACGCCCACTGGTGCAGAGCTACAGCCATGGGCATGCAGCCCATACCGCATGACAGTCCAGATTTGGCGAATGAACATCATTCACACTTGATCGACTTAGATGTATATTGCACACCATTGGCTGTAGCTCTGCACCATCGGTGTGCAGCCCTACCGACAGTCAGTCGGTGGGCAGCGGACGGCAGGCGGGTGGATGCTGCCACCCGCCAGCCGCGGGGGAGCGGGTGGAGGGGCCGTGGGTGGGTGGGGGACACTAGACACCAGGGAGATGTTTGGGGAGTTGTAACTTGCCATTCTGCTCACGATCGAGCTTTACGGTTCACTGGACCACCAGGGAGATATTCGGTTAGGGGGTTTACATTTGCCCGCGATCGGGCACTGGGGGTTGATATACGCTCTGCCCGCGATCGGCTTCGGAGATGTGGGCGGGGTTGTTCATGTTACTGTATGCCCACGATTGGGCTTTGGGAGATGTGGGGGCTTCATAGTTACTGTATGCCCGGATCGGGCTGTGGAGATGTGTGTGTGGGGGAATGTAGACACAGAGATACTGCCCGCGATTGGCTGCAGGGTGCGCCGTCCTTAACGGCCGCTGCCTGGCAGGCAGCCAGGCGCAGTCCTCGGGATCGCGCACCTACATGCAATGGCATGCAATGGGGCTAAAATAGATGCAAATGGCCCCCACCTTGCATATATTATGGCCCAATTTGCATGTCACCTTTTGAATATCGGAATTTGAGCATGGCGCAATGGTACTTGCACCACCGCAAGTTTAATGCTCAACTCTGGCAACTGCAGGTGGCGCCAGTTCCACTCACGCCATCGCATGAGTGCTGTGGCTGGGGGTGATATTCAAAGGAGTTGCTCAATAGCGCAACTCCTTTGAATATCACCACGGCCACACCCCTGCGCAACTATTTTGAGCAGCGCAGGGGCTTGCGCCTCAGAATGGCGCAGTTTGAATATCTGGGCCTAAAACACTAAAACCTCAATAATGCAAATCAATGTGTGATGTGTATGCACATCACCATGAAAGAATAATACTCAGTCCAGATGACTTGCTGAGGAATTTTCCAAAGGTCCAGGCCTGACTGCTGTGCCATAGGAGGCAAACCACAGAGTCATAGTGAGGAGCAGGTAAATCCTGGAAAAAGGCAGGTGTTGGAGCTGGAGCATAGTAGAATCTTACAAGAGGGCCAAGGGCTATCTGGGTGCCAGAAGCACAAACAAAAAGAAAAAAGGCAATAGTTTTTCCTGCAAATGGTCCTTTAATGCAAAAATTTAAAGAAAAGAAAATAGTATATCTTCCATTTTTTGTGCCCCATAAAAATTAGGACTGGCTGGTAAACAGTGTCTTCACTGATAAATGGCTCTACTAAATGAAATAAAAAATGTTCCTTATTCCCATTTGATATTTAAATTTCATTTATAAACCCCTTGTTGAGCTTTAGGGGACAGTTTTCCTTTAAATATGTTGTCACAAATCTCTGATTATCTTACAATGCAATTTTAGACTATGATCTCAGTTTACAGTAATATGGACTCTTCATTTGCAGAACATACTTACTGCCTAATCAGACAGTGACAAAGTCCTAATACAGGGAAACATTGCTCATTTGTTGGGCAGATTGATAGGAAACCACGTGCTCTACGTTGCAATGAGCTAACCTCAGCATATAGCAGCTCCAAATGAATTAACTGTGTTCAGATAGTTACTCTGATTATCATACAATGCAATTTTAGACTGTGATCGGTTTCACTGCAATATGGACTCCTCAATTGCAGATCATATTTATTGCTTAATCAGATAGTGACACAAAGTCCTAATACTGTACAGGGAAACATTGCTCTTTTGTTGGGCAGATTCATTAAAAAACACATGCTCTATGTTGCAATGAGCTGAACCCAGCATACAGTAGCTCCAGTAAAAATGAATTAACTATGTTCACACAGTTGTTTATTTATTTGAAAAATGGTAACCTGGAGAGACACACTGAGCTGAGGTTCGTTTCCAGGTGCCACATGGGGGAGGGCAACAGGAGAAGCATAGTACAACACATGAAGCAAGTCAATAGAGCAACATTTGGTAAATACATTCATACAAAAATAGTTATATACAGGTAAAGTGCAGCCACAGCACAAAATGAGATGTCAGATTCAAGTGCAAGAAAAACGACAATCCATGGCATGCAGTTACTGACACAGGCAAGAAACCTGAAACACATGCTTAAGCCTAAATCTGTGTAGATGGAAAAGCAGTGGTGGTGAGAAGTGTGGTAAAGTAGAGGAGACCTAGCCAAAGATGGCTGAGGCATGGTTGAAGCAAGGCATGGGGAAGTTAGAGAAACAGGACCAAAAGGGCTGTGGTTAAAGTTTCAACTAATACATGAGGGAGCCAAGGGGATAAAGAGCAAGAGGAAGAAGTGGGGTTTGTTCTGGCATAAGGGAACTCGATAGGAGAAGGCAGATTGCTCAACAGAGGGGTAGGGGTGAGGAGTGGAGAAAGTGTAATGATCCCTGGAATGGAGGTAGCAGGAGGCAGGGAATAGTTGGGAGAGGAGAGAGAAGAGGTAGGAGTGAAGGGAGCCGAACCAGTACTTGGATAAGAAGGAGGCACAGTAAGCCTGGCGGCAAGAGGGCTGATGAAGGTTGAAGAGGAAGGAGTAGAGGGAGCAATGGTGAATACAAGGGGTGATTCATAGTGAAGTGGCAGAATGAGTTGCAGAGGGTATCCAGTCTAGCAGGAAAAGTGGATGGGGAGGTGCCATAGACTATATATGCATAGTCAAAGACAGGGAGCACTATTTTGGTAATGAGCTCCTTAAGGACCTGCAGAGGTAAGCAGTCTTTATTGTGATACAGGGCAGTAAGATTCAGATGGAGTTAAGAATGGATGGTATCAGTGTGGGCAGAGAAGTCAAGCATACTGTCAAGCTACACACCAAGGTACTTGAAGGACTGCATAACTTTAAGGGGGTGCCATCCAGTGTGGTGAAAACTGGGGGGGGGGGGTTAGTCTGGCCAGTTTTTGACTGGTACCAAAGGTCATGGACACTGTATCTTAGTGCAGACCAAGTGTTGGTTCAACTGGAACCAGTGCAGAATGTTGTTGCAGTCCTGTTGGAGCAGATCTTCAACAGCTGCTGTAGAAGGATTAGAGGTTAAGATGACTGTGTCATCAGCATACTTGTGAATGTGCAAGTTGGCACAGGCAGAGGGGAGATCATTCAGGAAGATGGAGAAGAGGATGAGGATCAGGATGATGCCCTGAGGGACTCTAACCTGTATGGGTAGTGGATGTGACAGGACATCTCCTACCTGTACTGACTGTTGACAACCTGTGAGGTAGGAACAGAACCAATCAACAGTGGAAGCTGAGAAGCCAGCAGAGCTCAGCTTGTCCCAGAGGAGTGAATAGGACACTGTATCAAAGGCATTGGCTAGATCAATGGAAATGGTGGCTGTAATGTGTCCCTGCTTCATCCCAGCAGAGCAGAAATCAATGATACACAGCAGGGAGAAAATGGTGCTTCCAGCAGCCAGAGTGGAAGGTGGAGAAGTTGGAGGATGAGAGGCAGTCAAGGAGTCTGGAATAGACCAGTTTCTCTTGCAGTTTGGAGAGGGAAGGAGATGAGGGAGGAGGGGTCACCCCTCTTGTAGAATAACTTTGGCCAACTCCCAGGACTGAAGAACAGCACAGAGGGAGAAGGAAAGATTGAGCAAGTGTGTTAGTGGAGCAGCAATGGTAGAAGCTTAGAGGTGGATGAGCTTGGGTCCAGCCTGTGAGGGATGACTTAAATGAGTTGAAGGGGGAGAGGGCAAGCAGGGATTCCTGGGCTGTGATGGGGGAGTGGAAACTTGTGGAAGGGTGGGTAGGGGAGGAAGGGGAAGAAGGAGGGGGAGCATAAGGGAGGGCACAGGTTGTGAATAATTCATTGAGGTGAGCAACAACAGAGAGAGAGGGTGAGCCACAGGTGCACCATTAACCATGAGGACTAGGGAATGAGACTGAGTAGGGCAAGGCTTGAAAGGGAGTAGATAACCTTTTAGAATTTTACTGGGGTGTAAAGGTTTTTCTGGAGATTGTTCTTGAAATAGTGTGATTTCACAGCCCAAACAGCCTTCGGACAGTTGTTCCACAGAGACGTGTGGTAGATAAGGTCAGGAATGGAGTGGGACAATTTGTATTGGACCCAGGCAAGATCATGGTCAATGATACTGGAGATAATCTAGAGGTGATGGGAAGTTTCGCATTGTGATTTCCTGAAGGGGGCATGCTTATCCCAGAAGGAAGTTAATTTAGAGTGAAATAGGGTGAAGGCCACATATATAACAGTATTAGAGTGTTAATGTTTTTAAATTGATAGAAACATAGAACACAGAAACATAGAAAGTGACGGCAGAAGGGGGCCATGTGGCCCATCTAGTCTGCCCAGAATCCTACCACTTCTCTTAACTGCTTTTTAGTGTTATGGTGCCCTTGTATCTATCCCATGCTTTCTTGAAAGTTTCCACTGTTTTTGCCTCCACTGCCTCCTGTGGAAGAAAGTTCCATGGTTCAACCACACTCTCGGTCAAGAAGAACTTGTTTGTGCCGCATCTGAATCTGCCCCCCTCTAGCTTCATGTTGTGCCCTCTGGTTCTTGAGTGATTTTTGATATGGAACAGGTCCTGGACCTGCACCTTGTTTATTCCTTTTAGGAATCTGAAGGTCTCGACCATGTCTCCTCTGTCCCTCTGCTGCTCCAGGGAGTACATGTTTAATTCACGCTGCCTCTCTTCATATGATTTGTCATGCAATCCATGAATTATTTTAGTAGCCCTCCTCTGCACTGTTTCCAGTCTGGTAATATCCTTCTTGAGATGTGGTCTCCAGAATTGTACACTGTACTCCAGGTGCAGCCTCACCATTGATCTATAGAGCTGAAAGATGACCTCCTTTTTCCTGCTGGTAATCCCCCTGCTTATGCATCCTAACATACCATTTGCGTCAGTGCTGCTTTCTCGCATTGCTTGGTAATTTTTAGCTCATCTGTTATAATTATTTCCAGATCCTTTCCTGTTTAGAGGCTTCCAGTTTTTCACTTCCTAGGTAGTAATCCACTCCTGGGTTAGTCCTTCTGAGGTGCATGATTTTGCATTGTTTAGTGTTGAAGTTTAGTTCCTATGTTCTTGACCACTTTTCTAGATATTCCAAGTCAGCCCTCATCTTCTCCACTCCTCCTGGGGCGTCCACCATGTTTCCTATCTTTGTGTCATCTGCAAACAAACTCACCTTGCCCTCTAGTCCATCAGATATGTCACTAATAAAGATGTTGAATATGATTGGGCCAAGCACTGAACCATTTGGAACTCCATTAGTTATGTTTCTTTCCTCTGAGAGTGAGCCATTCAATAATACCCTCTGGGTCCTACCAGTAAGCCAACTCCTTACCCAGTTACCACCTGATGACCTTCTCCCATGCTGTTTAATTTGTTTAGCAGCCTTCTATGTGGCACCAAGTTGAAGATTTTGCTGAAATCCAGGTACACTATGTCTACCGCACTTCCCTGGTCTACTGTTTTCATTACCCAGTTAAAGAAGTCAAGTAAATTGGTTTGTTTTTTAAAATAAATACTGCAGCTACAGTTTTGATAACTTTGAAGAAATAGGTCCTATAAGGTTGCTGATAGGGAGGACTAGTCTATGAGTTCTGGTTATGACATCATCAATGGCTTTTCACTAAAACTGACTTTTTTGAATAGGGTGTGAAATCAGTGTTACAAAATAGCTCATAACTTTAAAATGAAGTAATGTAGACATCTAGTTTTTGGTTTGAGATTTATTGGGAGTAGGCTTATTCTAATTCTGCATTGTAATGCCTTTGACTGGACTCCCTCTTTAACAGGAGCCACTTGTTCATCTGTGCCAGCTGGGGCTTCAGGGTTACAGCAAATTCAGTGGTGTGCTCAGTGCTGTGGCTTGGTGCACTTCAAGGGAATGTTAATTCAACTAACTAACTAACTAACTAACTTACTTACTTACTTACTTACTTCATTCCTTCCTTTCTTCTTTCCACCTTCCCTCTTTCTTTCCTTTCTTTCTTTCTTGTTAACCAGGTAGGGTGCACTCGACAAACATTTGCCGATTTTCAGGCATGACCCAGGACAGTACAACAAGTGACATGATTCAGTGTAAGACAACAACACATTAGAATAATGATACAGCAAGCTAAGTTTTCCTAGATATAAACCTATGTACAAAAACTATGGAGCATATATACAAAAGAGAGGTGCAAAGACCATTTTCTTATACACCGAGTAGGCAAAACATTTGTCACAGTTCAAAGCTAGGAACAGGCACATACAGGATTCAGTAGTAAGTGATAGCAATACTTGTTATTGAAAGTGCAGGTATCAAGACTATGCCTAGTGTTAGCTGATATAGTGTTCCAACGATTGGGGCAGTTTTATGGACAAGTATGGACAAAGTTTTTTGCAGGTCTATCACCTCAATTTATTGCAAACTTACATCCCAGGAGAATAAACTGCATTCATGTACTCACACTCCTGAAGAGGAGGACATCTGCAAACTGCCCAGCACCTTCGAGCTGTTCTGGCTCTTCATTGGCGGGCTCCCTACTTTTAAATTATTCTCACTGGATGCAAGTTTGCAATAAATTGAGGTGTTAGGCCTGCAAAAATGACTTGAAGTTTTAAAGTTTTATTCTGCTATGTAATAGTGCTCTCTACTCCTTGTTTGTTCTGGTTTAGGGTTTCCCCTGACTCTTCTGCTTGTCTATAGCACTTTGTTGTTACCACCCAGCCAACAATCTTCTACTGTCATTACTTCCAGCTTCACTCAATGTACTGATACCTCCAGCCTCTTTTGTATGAACCCACTGCCTGCACCCTCCATTGCCTTCAGCTGTATTCCTTGGACACTATAGCTTCTAAATTTGCTCTGGGCTTGCTGGCCCTGGTCTGGTGTTTCCCCCAGCAGTATGGGGGGGGGGGAACCTGTTTTCTGGTTTAGTTGTTCAGATGTCTGAACTGCTGAATCTTCCATTTCTGGCTTTCTCTGGCCACTCAGCTCAACCAGCCTGCCTGCTCCTGCGGAAAGGTTCAGTACAGTACTATATGCTCAGACCAGTATCCATTCATGAAGGGGCTTTTCTACACTATACAATCTCATTTATCTTTCTATCCCAATAAACATAAATTCTTCTAAACACATACAAAGGAACCCGTTCACCAGTTTCCTATTTGATGCCAGGCCTCATGCGTTCCTACAGTATTTTGCCCTTATCAAGGGTTCTATGCCACCTCAACAACAAGCTTAATATCTATTATACCATCCAGAGACTTTGAGTTTCATTAATAGCTCTGTTCACTAGCCTCCTCAGGCTCTGTGCCTTTCAGTCGCAGGCTCTGCTCCTCTACCAGGACTTCATGCCCATGCAACAAACAGGTCCTATCTGCTCTAGAAGGGTTCACACCTCTTCACTAGGCTCTGCCCCCCCCCCATCAGCCATCAGGCTCCATGCCTCCTCCAGGCTAAAGTCAACACCCTACACACTTCCACTTATGGGATTAATACCCATTACTGGCATATAGACCTCTTAGCTCCTTCTTAAAGGGCTAGTGCCCCTGAATTCCATCCTTCTAACGCATATTTTTTTATTGAACTGTCATCGTGTTATCAAAGACTTATAATTCAGATCGCTGTAAATTTATGCATACTGAGACCCTCTCAGAATGAGGATATGAAAGATGCAAAAGAGTCTTCAAAAGTGCCAGCCAATCAGAGCAGCAGTAGCACTACCACTCCTGACACTGGTGCCCTGGGTTTGGGAACAATACTGGGTCGTTGGCCTGCTGGGAAGAGGAGGAGGCTTGAGCATTCCACAGGATGCTCTCCTCTGCTGGGGGGAAATACAAGGCTGCTTTCATGCCTGTACTTGTACTGCCACTGTTGGAAGCATGGGTAGCGATCTCAGGCTCCCTGAGTCTTAAGGGGAGGAGGCCATTAGGTGCTTGACTGAAGCGTGCATCAGAACGTTGCCAGCCTGGACATATGTTCTTCGCGCCAGCAGCCTCTTGGGCAAGGACTAAAAGGAGGAAAAAAAATCACAAAAAATCCTCTGCATCAAGCAACATGACACCAGGATCCTGGTGCATCAGTACCTAGCATGGAGTGCTGGGGGTGATCCAGGTTAGCTGGGACCCAGCCGATATGGGGGGTATATCTCCAAGCCACCGACCGGGGGAAGTAAATAAATAAATAAATAAATTCTCCAAAAGCTGCAAAAATAAAGCAGAAATGTGAAACTCCATCTCTAACATGTAACTAGTAGATTTTCATTAAGTTCCAAGCAGCTTTGTGGTCTCACAGTATCTCTTTCCCTTCTAAAGCTAAATGGAAGGATCTTTTCAAACTGTACTCTTATCTTGACCTATCTGGTCAAAACCCCTTCCAATCCAGATTCTTTAAATCAAATCAATGAACTGAGTGAATTAATTTTAATCCAGTCTTCCTAATTTAGAAGGATGATATCCTAGAACAGGGACTTTAGTCTTCCTTGTGGGTCAACCCAATTTGATCCCATTCCTTTTTCCACTAACCTGAGCCAACCTACTTCTGAAACAGCACTTTGACTTCCTAATGTCACAAATTCTAATCCATCTCAACCATCACCATGCCCTGCTTTCTGTCTTCTTATAAATCCAGCCCCCTTACTGCCTCAGTTTCCAGCTTTAACTCAAGTGCCGAATGCTGGTAATATACCTTATAAATCACATCCCTTCAGACACTCCCACATTCCTTAGCAGACTGGGTTATGCTCAGGCTAAAAATGCACATTTGTATGCACCTTGTACCACCTCACTTGAGAACGTTCATCATAAATGGTAAAGATGGAAATTTAGTTGCCCTCCTTATTTGATTCCATGATATTGTACCACTGAGAACAGAATAATTTCATTTGCTGAAGTTTCTATCTTCTGTAAAGTCAAAGATGTTTATCTAAAGAAACTGTCAGTATCTTAGTTTATTGCTGCCTTCCGTATTTATCAGGACATGATGTGCAAAGTCTTTCCATCCTGCTGCAAGGAGCAGGAATTTGATCTGCTGTATATCACGAGTGATTGTGTCAGCAGATAGGATGGTACCACATTCTATGATTACTCACAATCCTTTGCTGCCACGTCAGCTGCCCTGCAACATAAATCCCTGATTCAAGTTCATTGGGTCATGCTTGAGAACAAGCTGTTTTGTTGATGTTTCACAGCTCGACGGGCGCCTTCCTGCTCAGCGTGTGGCTTCTTTTCTCACTTTTCTCCTTTATGTCCTCATGACTTCTGTGGACTATTCTCAGCTGACCTATAAGGTAAATTATACAATGGCAAGAAAGAATCCTGGGCTCTGATTGGTCAGTTGGCCATCACAGCAGGGATGTTATCCTGGCATAACATCCCTGCTGTTCACAGGTCTACTGTCATCATTATGGCTCCTATGGATGATGATCCTCATGAGCCCTTTTTTCCATCTCCTCTTAAGAAACAAAAATATTTTTCCACACTGATAAAAACATTCTTTAAAATTATTTTTTTATTTTATATATAACAACAAGCCATTGTATAATAGGAATAATGCCCTCCAGGGTGGGTGTTATGCTGGGATAACATCCCTTCTCGGGTGTTGGATGCCCTCGGCCGGTGGCCTCGGGCCCAACCACCCGAGGTGGGATGTTATCCCAGCATAACACCCACCCTGTCGGGCATTATTCCTTTAATCTTCCACATCTTTGGTGGTCTTTTACCCAATAATGTTTTTGTTTTAATTGTTTAGTTAAAGCTTATAATATAAGTAATACAAATATACCACAAGATATAAAGAGAAGCCTATATACATAGACCCCCGAGTAGTACACAGAAAGAATATGCCAAGGATCAGTTAAACAAGGAATCCAACCACCACTGAGGGAATTAAACAGTCCAAGAGAAGAAAAGTCTAGCTAGGTGAATCCATAGCAGATTCCACTCTCATTCATTGTCAGTACATGTGTAGGGATCAAATGACCAGCTTCCCTGCCCCTCAGAGGAGTAAAAGAAGTCTTTGAGGGGCTGAAACTTAAATAACAAATGCAGGAGATAATACAGATTGGTTAAACTCAGTTAAGTTACATTTAATCCTACACATTTAAGCATACTAAATTAGCCATGTGGGGATAAGGATATGTTCCAGTATTGAAAAATAAAGTTCACAAACTGAGGGAGTGTACTCATACCCATTTCTTAACAGCATTTATAAATAGTTCAAAAGATAATAGAACACACAGGTTTTTGTTAAACACAGCCATTGGATCTTCTCAGCCAAGAAAAGTCAGTTGTACATTAAGTGCATGAGATAATCTAACCACTAAATAGGGAATAAGAAACAAACAAAAAGGTGCAGTCAGTCAGGGTCCGTGTCAGTGTCCTGTTCTTGGTCTACTGTATGTTCTCTCTTACAGTGTTTGTCAGCAAAAGCCATGGCAATCTCCAGATCAGTAAAGACATGTATTTTGTTTTGATACTGATCTTGCAGTCTTGCTGGAAAAAACATCTGAGCTTGAATATCAGACTCCAAGAGCATTTTTTTTAACAACTTGCAGCTCCCATTTACAAATCTGTGTTTGAGACGACACATCAAAGAAAAATGCCAACTTACTCCCCTCCCATATAATGTTCCCCTTGGTCTTGCCGCCTGTAGCAATGTTATCCTCACCTCCAGGCATGAAAGCATGGCGATGCCAGCCAGTGGTTTTGATTTCTGTCCAGCTCTAGGGTGGGAATGAGTTGGGATGGTAAAGACTCTGAGAATAGAAATCCTACCTGAGGAGGCAAGAAGTTTCAGGTCAGTAAAAATCAGATGCTTGAGTGCAGGGATCAGATCTTGTTGACCAGCAAACCAGGAAGGGAAACACACCACCTGGACATTGCTTTGACGATAGCCATTCTGAAGTGTTTCAACTTTAGACTGGAGAAAAAGAAGATCTTCAGCAAATGTTGTGTTAATCGACCCTTGCTTTTTCACTCCTGCCTAAATTTCTGTAATAGTTGTTTGATTGGCAGAAATGCGAGTATCAAAGTCAATCAGTTTGGCTTCAACAGTGGCTAATCTCTTGTTTTTTTTGTCCCCAGTTGCTTGTATTTTTGTAAGCATGCTCAGTATCTGAGCAGTCGGCAAATCGCTATTCAGGCCAAGTGGCTGTGTTGGCCCTGTTCTCTTCAAGCCCGATGTCGAGGAGAGGAATGCTTCTAATCTTTGTGAGGCATGCTTCTGGTCTTTCTTCAGAGACACTGCATACACAGTTACTCCAAGCAACAGTTACTATCAACAATTTCTGAGTAAACAACAGCTTTGGGTAACTTGTAAGATATTTAGAAGAAAATTGAAGAGCGTCAGGGAAAAGCTGTTGCTTGGTTGGCTGTTCCACAGTGCCCCTGCCCAACAACTTTAATGTCATAAAAGGTAATTAAAAAGCAGCTGACATGATCATGGCAGGCAACTTGTGCTGTGTAGTTGCCTGCTCTAGGAACCTTTTCAGCTATAAATGACTATTTTCTGCTCTGTGGTTGTAGGGAAGGGAAGGGGTAGGGGAGAAAGGAGAGAGAGAAATGTCGAGAACAACACCCCTTCAGGATGCTGAGAACCCTGCAAAGGGACAAGAACCCAGCAAAGATGGTGGGGTTGGGGGAAGGGGAAGAGAGATGTCAAGAACAGCACCCTTTCAGGATGCTGAGAATCCTGCAAGGGACGAGAACCTGGTATGGATGATGAAGGGAGGGGAGAGAGGAAGAGAAACGTGCCGAGGGATGAGAGACATGCTGAGAACAACATCCCCTCAGGATGCTGATAACCCTGCAAGGGAGCAAGGACCCAGCAATCATGGAGGGTGGAGATGGAGGAGGGGGAGTAAAGGGGGGGTCAGAAGGGAAGACGGGGTGGGAGGTAGGGGGAAGCAGCAATCATTGGTAATCTTTGAATTTAGGGTGGGAGTAGAGAGGAGATGCTGGGAAGAGGGAGTTTGGCAGGCAGGGAAGTTAGGAGCAGGTGCAACAGTGAACTGTGTGCTTCTGGAGGAGGAGCGATAGTGAGTGACAGGAATTAGCCAAGCATAGCCAAGCAAACATCTAGCGGAAATGAATTTCAGGTGCTAGGGAACTTACGAAAATACAGCACGACCAGAGGAAGTGCACCGTAGGGGCAGTGCAAGAGTTCTATAAGAACTCTATGGAGAAAGAAGTGGGATCGGGGGCTGCCTAGATGCACTGAAATTGTCTTCTTGATGCAGTCTTCTTGCAATGTGGACCACATGTGCAACCGGCCTAATCCCTGCCTAGAAAGAGTCAAGACACTGAGTGGAGTTATGAGTTTCTACAATTAGCCGCTGCTTATATAACCCAGAACAAGACTGGGCCTGGGTGTCCATTCATGCCTCAGTGAGAGTGGATTATTCAGACACTGCAGGCTAGGACTGTTGTTTGGGATAACGTGCACCTGCCTCTTCCTGCTTGACATCATGAAAGGTCTACAGTCCCAAGCAAAAGTGCTCTTAGTGTTGTTGCACCTATGTATATAACGGAAGCCACTTTTTCATCTGTACCAAGGGCTTCAAGGTTAGAACAAATTCAGTGGTGTGCTCAGTGCAGTGGCGTGGTGCACCTCAAGGGAATGGTTAATTCAATGAACAGAGCAAACTAGGGATAGAGAGCACTCGTATATAGCAGAATACAGTCTCAAAACTTCAAATCCTTCCTTCTCTCTTTTGTCTCTTTCTCTCTTTCTTTCATTCTTTCTTTCTTGTTAACCAGGTAAGGTGCACTCAATAAACATTTGCTGATTTTCAGGAACGACCCAGGAGAGTACAAGTGAGACGATTCAGTGTAAGACAACAACACATTAGAATAATGATACAGCAAATTAGGTTATCTTAGATATAAACAGATGTACAAAAACTATTGAGCACATATACAAAAGAGAGGTGAAAGACCATTTTCTATACACTAAGGCCTGGATATTCAAAAGGGTTGCGCCATGTACATACGGGTTAACACTTATCTCATAAGTTCAAGTGTGCCATTTGCGATATTCAAAGGAGGCAGATCGCCACGAAAACATGCTGAGCAACAGCGCAATGAAAATGAAGGCATGCGCAACTGAAGGGGATGGATCCATGCATAAAGAGCGTAATGCGATATTCAAAGACTTGCGTGATGCGCAATAGCGGCACAGCCGGAAATTGCGCACTAGCGGAAATGAGCCAAAATAAAAAGGCTCAAGGAAGCGGTGCAAGAACGCTACAAGGATGCCAAGTGGGGGGAAGAGAGAGAGAGACAGACAGACAGACAGACAACAGACAGGCTAGGGCAGGCAAGGAAAGCATGGGCCATAGGCTGTAGAGGCCAGCGGGGGGTGCCCGGTGCAGTGGAAGTAGCAGTGAGGACAGCGGGGGTAACACAGCAACACCAGCCGGGGGTCAGAATCCAGGGAGATGGACAGTGCCAGCTTCCACATGGAAGCTGTAATGAGGGGGGTGAGAATGCATGCTGCAGGGGGACGTGACCGTGGAAGGGCCCGTCGGTGGTATGCCCCCAACAGGCAGTACCGTGCCTGCATCAGCTTTGAGTTGTACACAGATGTAGAGATTGTGGGCCGGTACTGCCTGAACAGGGCAATACTGAGACGGCTCTGTGAGCTGTGCAGTGATGTGATGCAGGCACCCTCATGACGAAGTCACGCTCTGTCGGTGGAGACCAAGGTGACAGCCTGCATGTGCCTGCTCGCCACGGGCACTTTCCAGAGGCCAACTGGGGACACCACAGGCATCATACAGTCGGCCACATCACGCATCCTCACCCAATTCCTCAGCGCACTGTTGCCACATGCTGCAGAGTACATCCATTTCTCCAGCAACGCGGCAGAGCGTTACAGCAAACATGCAGGAGTTCCACAGGGTAGCACGTATGCCTGGTGTGCTAGGGGCCATAGACTGCACCCATGTGGCCATTCGCACGCCACCTGGCCCCGATGGGCTCACATATAGGAACAGAAAGGGATTCTCCAGTGTCAACTGCCAGGTGGTGTGTGATGCCACTGGGCGCATAATCAGTGTCTGTGCCACACACCCTGGTGGAGCACATGATGCCTTCACATGGTATCAGTCAGCACTGTGCCATCGATTCAAGAGTGGGGACATCCAGTGGGTGAGTACACCTGTATGGAATGCAAACTCGGGGCAAGGGTGGGAATGCCACAGGTGCCATGGTAGTTGCACACAGGGATATGGGCAATATGGACCTGAACATGAAACTGATCTCCACTATCTCCACATAGGTGACAGCAGATACCCACTCCGTCCCAGGCTGCTCACACCGTACCGGCGCCCCATGACCCCATCGCAGCAACGCTATAATGAGGCACATGTTTCCACACACAACATCATAGAGCGGGTGTTTGGGATGCTCAAGGCACGCTTCCGATGCCTAGACACCTCCGGCAGTGCCCTACAGTACAGCCCCCAAAAGGCCTGTGGGATATTCCTGGCCTGTTGCAACCTGCACAACATGGCCAAAGGCTATGGGATAGCCATACAGGTTGAAGAGGGGGACAGTGATGGGGACGCCAGTGACGCCAGTGTTGATGGTGATGAGCAGCCCCCCCAGGACCCCGACTGATCCGGCAGGCCCAGCTGCACCGGGATACCATCACAGAGGAGCACTATGCAGAACACAGGTAAGTCAAGGGGACATGTGCAACCAACACTGTCCATGCGCAAACCACAGGCACACAGGGTAACACACCAGTGGTGCATGACGGCCAGGGGAGTGGAAGGGTCCAGGCATACAGACACACCATCAGGGAGGGGTGAGCACTCATATGGACACACACACACACCAGGCACAGAGCGTACATGGGCACATGCACAGCACAGCAGAACCGACATTGCTAACACACAGCACCACCCACCACCCCCACCACCTGTACTGTCCAAGTACGTGTGTCAGATGCTGGGCACCCTTGCACCTTGGTGTACAGTACAATGCAGGCATCATCAAGCACACACACCTGTGGACAGCAGTTGGGAGGGTGTGCAGGTGGTCCGTGTGTCAGCGTGGTGAGCAGAGCACCCAGTAGTGCACTGCCCACCTTGACACACATTGCACACATGGCAGCACCAGACAGGGCCTGCACTGGGAGACAGCTCAGTCATGTAGCACTATCCCACGGCCACCGTGGATGTGTGGGTGGCCCTGCCGTGACCCAACAGCACTGGCAGGCTGAGCAGGGGCCACATGGGGTGGCACTGTTGCACCACCAGGGGTCCCACTGTGTGAATGCGACCTTGCCTGCACAGGGGCCTGCAGCATGCCGAACAAACCTGCACCAGGGGTGCTCGGGATGGCCACAGCAGAACCCGGCGTTGACAGGCCTGGTGTCGCATGATGCCGGGAATGGGGAGTGGACAGTGAACTGTGTGGGGTGTGTGGTACAGGGGCACCTGACTGTGTGCCCAATGCGTCCACGACAGAGACCACTGCCTGGGTCAGCCTGCCAATAGCGGCGGTCACATCTGTCTACATACGCACCAGCTCTGCACAGTCCAGAGCACACTCCCTGCTGTGCCACTCCACAGCCACAGACAGTGCCTCCACGGACATTGCAACCCACCTCTGCAGCTGTACTGATTCCTGCAGCAGGCGGGTGTGCTCGTCAAATGGGTACTGTGCCCTAACGGCATCCTGTCCCCCAGGGTGTAGAAGGTCCTGATGCACAACACCCCTTGAGGGTGGGCGCTGTTCGCCAGGACCAGGAATGGGTGGATCAAACGGCGGCGGACATGTGCCACCGCTTGACACTGTACCCCCAGACCTGGTGGGTGACTGCTGCTGCTGCCCCGCCAACTGTTGTGCCCCAGAGTCCACTCGTTCCACCGCTGTGCTAGCAACAGTTCCAGACACCTGCACAGCCACCGGTGCTGCCTCACCGGTGCTGACAGGCACAGCCTGGGACTGTGCCAGCATGCTGGTACACAAGTTGGAACCAGAAAGGCCCTGGGGCACGTGCTGGCCTGCTGTGTGTCCGTCATGGGACACACACCTATCACTGCCCATTGTAGTCCTTGCATCATCAATGGTGCAGGTATGTGCTACAGCCATAGTCACAGCGTGCTGGCATGCTTGCATGCCAGACTGCTGAGACACAGGCTGTGCACCCCCCGCACCCGAATCACCGACACCAGAGTTGGTGGCCCAGCGTGCATGCTGCTGCAGTGCCTGCTGGCTGGTGATAGAGGTGGATGGACCCTCCTCCATGTTCAGCAGGTCATCATCACTGCCTGAACCCACCACCACCACCATCTCCTGAAGACGAACAGGATCTGTAACAGAGAGTACATGTGAGTGCATGTGAACAACCTTCCCCCCAACCCCCCCCAACACCACCACCATGTCATACCGTGCAGTGATGGGCTTCCACCTGTCTGGAATCCACCTCCTGGTATGCCCTCAATAGCGCTCTGCTGCATTGATGTAACCAGTGTCTCCTCAGCTGGGGTCAGCTCCAACACCACTGGCAGGCCCCTGCCAGTGCCAGCACATGCCGCCCTGAAGGCTGCCACCTTCTCCTTCAACCTCCTGTGGTCTGTCCCCATCTTCTTCTTGCATTCCTGCACAGAGCGCTGGTGGCTTCCATGCAGGTTCACGGCCCGAGCTACCCCCTCCCATGCAGCCACATGGGACTGAGGGGTGCCCCTCTGTCCACTCAGTACTGGCTCCTCATCCAGGTAGGCCTGGAAGAGGGCCTTTGTCTCTGCTGGGGTAAAGTTGGGCCTCCTCCTACGCCCACCATCCTCACCCTCACCTTGGCTCTGCTCGGTCATAGTGATCTGTATGGGGGCAAGTGGACACCTGTCATTGTGCAGTCTACAGCATTTTCCCATGACCATTGTCCAGAACATCACACAGCATGCAACTCACCTCTCACCTGCAGTAACTGAATCTGGCCAGCGCAGTCCAATGTCATACATTTATATTATGCGCAATGCATGCAAATTAGAAGTGGAGCAACTATAATGACATGCAGATCACGCCACTGCGCCTTTGAATGGCTGATCAGATGATTTGCATGTGTCGGCTGAATATCGCGAATCTGCACTTTGCACAATACGGTTGAGTTGGCTGAGCCAATGGCGCAGATCTGTGACTGTGTGGTACACTGCATTGTGCATGCCCAGATAGCTTAAGCAGGTGTCTGCCACGCTGCTGACGTGCTGTGTGAGATCGGCAATTCAGGCCATGGCCACCATTGTGCCAGTGGCGCTACAGCAATGAGCACTATATGGCGCTGTGGCACTACTGTGCAATAGTCCACTGTGGCACTGGTACGCAGCTGGTCAGTCGTGCAGGATGTCTATACCTCAGATGGTGCTGTGCGTGGCCTTGCATCATTGCCCATGACCTGGTGTCTGACCTTTGCCCCCTGGCGCTGTTCGCCTGCCATGTGTACGTCCCTATTGTGCTGTCTGGTGACAGCGCTATGTGAAGTGACGGTGCTGTTTGAACAGCACGATTGGAGCGTGTGGTGGTCTATTGCATCACATCTCCACATGGGGTTACGGCGCAGCGGGGCGCCATATTGCCTGCTGTAAAGTTGGTACCATGGCTGGAGAAGAGCTGTTCCTGGAGCCAATTGGAACTGGCCAACTTGGTGGCCCTAGTAGAGCTACTATGGGGCACTTTGGGTGACGCCCTCCCCATTGCCCGCCTGAGTGTGGCATCAGTGGCAACTGACCTGGTGGGGTCACTGGGCGGTGCCGGTCTGATGAGCAGTGCCGGCACCGGTACAGTGACCTCCACCGGAGGGATCCGGACCTTCTGGATAGGCTGCGGTCACGTGACAGGTGGGGCGTGGTGCCTAGGCCAGGTGGGTGTACCATCTATGCACCTGTATTCTCTGTAGGGATGTGAGTGTGTTTTGGTGGCTGTGCATAGGTGATGGCTCTGCCATGGTTGGCTGTGTCAGTGTGTGCAGCTGTGAGATGTGAGCTGGCTGTGTGGGCAGGCACTCTCACTAGAGCAGGGGGCAGTCTGCTTTGGAGTCACACTGATGTTTGTCTCAACATATGTCTCCCACAGGCCGGGATGTGAGGATGCAGGCCTGGGTTGAGGAGGGCCGTGCCAGGGCCCTGGTGCCAGCTGGAGTTGCACCCCAGCAGCAGCAGCAGCATCAGCAGCAGTGGCAGACACAGCAGCTTGAGCAGTGTATCATTACTTCATGGATGCTATTGCATGCTGGGGGGGGACCACTAGCCCTGCACAACACAACCATGCAGGAAAGGGGAGGTCATAATTCCACTATACAAGACACTAGTGAGGCTCCACCTGGAGTACAGTGTACAGTTCTGGAGACCATACCTACGTAAGGACATAGACTGGGCAGAGAAGGTTCAGAGGAGGGCAACAAAGATGGTGCATGGTTTGCATCACAAGTCCGATGAAGACAGGTTGAAGGAACTGAACATGTACTTCCTGGAGGAGAGGAGGGAGAGAGGGGATATGATAGAGACATACAAGTATCTTACAGGGAGGAACAGGGTGCAGGAAAACACTATTTTTAAGCGAAAAAGATGTTCTAGGACTAGAGAGCATTGGATGAAGTTGGAGGGAGGATGATTCAGAGGAAACATGAGAAAGAATTTCTTCACAGAACAGGTAGTGGACAAGTGGAACACCCTGCCAGAGGAAGTGGTGGGGGCTGAAACAAACACGGGATTTCAGAATGCACAGGATAGACATAAAGGAATTCTGGAGGTCAGGGGTAAGGGGCAACAGACTTATAGGAAAACAAAGTGAACTTACAAGCTCAAATGGACAGACTGGGTGGGCCATAGGCCCTTATCTGCCGACACTGTCTATGTATCTATGTATGTATGCAACGATACAGGTGACATGCATCACTGTCCAGTATCACAGCACATCTGTGTATGCGTCACTGGTGGTCCATGCATGCACTGGGCACATAGCTGTGCACCTGGCATCGCACTACGTTGCCACATCACTTGACAGCCTTGTTTGTGCTGTGATGGACATGGGCAGTGTGTGTGTGCAGTGGTGTGCATAGCTGGTGCCGCCTGTTTGTGATGGCCATGTGCATGTTCACTGTGGGTGGGTGCATGCCATCACAGGTGCGGGACATTGGTCTATATGGCTTGCAGGTTGGGTGGTGTTCAGGGTTGTGGTCAGTCACAGCCATTGACTGTGTTCCCATTTTCCTAGGCCTCGAGGGTTCTCCAGAGGATTCGACAGGATATTCGGGCCTCACACAGGTGTCCATGCAGAACAGGCTCATCCTCCAGTCCATCAGGCGCCATGGCGCCTCGGAGGAGGCGTCACAGGACAGTCTGGAACCAGGCAGAGGATGAGCAGCTGGCTGGGCCTTAGCAGAAGATACCCTTCCCACTTCTTCCATCCCTACCACCCTGCCTTCCCTCTCCAAGGTGTTCATCCCTACCCCTTGAACACCCCTACCTTGTACCCGTCCCCCCCTTGTAAATAGTTGTTATTGTGTTGATTCTTTACTATTTTGTAATTTAAATATACATTTAAATTTTGATATGAATACTGTGTTGGTCTCTGATTTGCAGCTGGCTATGGGTGCTCAGTTGCAGTGGTGTACATGCCATCTGGGGTGGTATGGTCCTGGGTATATATATATATGTGTGTGTGTGTGCGTGCGTGTGTGTGCATGGGGAGGTATCTCCAGCATGGCAGTGACTTTCTGTTGGTCTTGCCGTCTGCTGCCACCCACTGCTGGGTGCACAGGGTGTGTCTGGCTTGTATGCTTCTGTGCTGCACGGGGTTGATGTGTGCTGGGGGGATGCATGGTTTCCTGCAATGCCAGTCACTGCACATGGGTGGTGTCTTGGGGTCACGGTGCAGGGTGTGCTGTGCGTATGGGGAGCTGATGTGCACTGTGGATGTCAACCCCCTGTGTGTGGCACTCTCAGCCTGCCAGTGGTTGTGCTGGGGTGTCATGGCTCTGCTGTGCTTTGTTGGCTTGTCCCCATGGGCCAGTAGATCATCCATCACACCCCCAGTGATGCTGTGCTTGGGGTGTGCAGGAGTGGTGTTGGTTCTGCAGTGTGTTCCTGTGCCCATGTGTGGCATGGCTGGCGGTGGGCCCCATCCTGCCTCCCTGGATGTGCAGTTCCATTGCTCTGGGGGGGGGCTCGGCTTGCGTTATGGCACCTCTGGACTGCTCAGCTGGGCTGCCCTGGTTGCGCTATAGCGCAACATTTCTGCTCAGCTTCTCCTTCCTGGTTGTGCTATGGTGCAGTTAGTGCGATATTCAGACGTTGGCTGCTTGCGCAATTTGTTCTGCTCCATGTTTGAATATCGCACCTGTTGCACATATGCGCAATTGGTTTGTGCTTGCTCCTGCTGTTGCGCACATTTTGGGAGCAGTTTGAATATCTGGGCCTAAGTAGACAAATAGTTTGTCAGAGTTCAAAGCTAGGAACAGGCACAAACAGCCTTCAATAGCAAGTGAGGACAATACTGATTATAGAAAGTGCAGGTATCAGGACTATGCCTAATTTTAGCTGGTATAGTATTCCAAAGTTTGGGGCAGTTTTATGGACAAGTATGGGCAACGTTTTATGCAGGCCTATCACCTCAGTTTATTGCAAACTTATATCCTGGGAGAATAAATTGCACCCATGTACTCACAGTCCCAAACAGGAGGACATCTGCATCAGGAAGACAAATCTTCAACAATTTCAGTGATTCTGTATGCTCATCTTACTCCCATCAATATCTCCATAGTTGCAGTTACTGTGGCAACGTCCAATTGAAATCCATCCACCATCTGCAAAGGTACATCTTTAGGTTATGTATATTGCATAAATGATTGTGTCATCAGACAGGATAGTACAGTTACAGCTATAGATATGTCCAGATATTTCCAGATATTTCATGAAATATATAAATAATAATAATACGTTCATTTAATATAGCGCCTTTCACATTTCAAGGCGCTGCACTGTAAGCTAAAACAATTAGACAATAGGAACAATAAAATCAAAGGAATTCAGGATATGTTTTTCCCCACAAAAAAGTCTTCAGTGCCTGCTTAAAGCACCCCACTGTCTTGCAGTCACGTAGCTGACAGGGCAGAGAATTCCAGAGGGTAGGTGCAACAAACCCGAAGGCATGAACTCCAGATGACCTTAAACCCACCCTCGGAATCTCCAGCAACCCCTCGTCAACCAAGTGGTGCTGTCACAGAGGGGTGTAGGGAACCAGGAGCTCTTTCAAATAATCAGGACCCTGTCCATGTAGGGCTTTGTAGGTCAATAGACCTATCTTAAAGGTGATCCACCACTGAATAGGCAGCCAGTGCAGATTGCGCAGCACAGGTGTAATATGAGTTCTTCTCAAAGCCCCAGTCAACAAACGTGCTGCAATGTTCTGCACTAGCTGCAAGCGGCAGATATCAACCCCCGGAAGCCCTAAGTAAAGGGAGTTGCAATAGTCAAGGCACGATATCACAAGGCAGATCACTGGACGGAACAAGGTGCTTGATCCTAGCAATGTTCCTAAGATGGTAAAAGGCCAGCTTGATGACTGCCGACACCTGGTGATGAAGGGTCAGGCTATCATCAAGCACCACTCCTAGGCCACGCACCCATTCAGAGATGAGAATCTGTGCTCCCCACAGGACTAAACTGGAGGGGAGCCCAGTCCTCAACCCCTCTGTCCTATGACCCGGGTCTACAACCAAGACCTCAGTCTTTCCTGGGTTCAACTTTAAACCTCTGGTACTCATCCAATCTTGGATTTCTATGAGGCAGCTGTTCAGTACTGAGATATCACTAACCTTGTCAGGGGCAAAAGACAAGTAGAGCTGGGTGTCATCAGCATAGCAGTGAAACCTCAGCCCATACCATCTTACAATGTCTCCGAGGGACAGCATATACACTGCAAATAACATGGGGGACAGCGCCGAGCCCTGAGGCACCCCGCAAGGCAGAGAGATAGCCTCAGAGGAGAAAATACTCGAGACCACTCTCTGCATTCTACCAGCGAGCAAGGATGTAAACCATCTGAGAACTGACCCCAACAGCCCACAGATGAACCTCAAATGCTAGAGCAGAACCCCATAATCTACAGTGTCAAAAGCTGATGATAAATCAAGAAGAACCAAGATGGAGCAGTGTCTCAGATCTCTCGCCATCAGGAGATCATTGAGCACCCAAACCAGAGCAGTCTCAGTGCTATATCTCTTATGAAAACAGTCCTAGGAAAGGATCCCAAAAGGAAGTTAAAGATTGTCTCCCTTAACATTGGTAACCTCCTACCAAAATTTGTACAACTGGAAGCCTGGGTGGCACTTACTCAACCTGATGTAATTTTTCTTATGGAAACATGTCTTTCTCACAAAATCCCCTGACACTGCCATCACATTAGGTGGCTATAACTTATTTAGGCAAAACAACCAAGGTAAATGAGGAGGTGGTTGTCTACTATATAAGGACTGATCTATAAGGTCATAAACTTAACCATGACAACCCCAGGAGTGACTGTGAATGCTTGGTTGTCAAAATTCTGCTGGGAAGGGGACTTAAATTGCTTGTCATAATATCAGATTACATACCCACAGTCAAACAACAACTAGGCCTCAAAATATTTGCAATGTACTTCAAACAAGTATGTTGTCAACTACAGGCCCATATCAATCCTTTTGCCACTATCCAAGGCCCTAGAACAAATTATATTGGACCAGCTCGCCACCTACCTATGCAAGTACAACATTCAGTGTAAACAGCAACATGATTTCAGGAAGCTCCATAGCACTAGTACTGCCCTTATTGAGTACACCAGTTTCTTGCACGAGGCCATTGATGGTGACCATCTGGTGGCTGCCATCTACATTGTCTAGACAAAAGCATTTGGTCTGGTAAATTATTCACTATTGCTTGATAAGCTCCACACATTAGGCCTCTCCCCAGATACGGTAACCTGGTTCTGCAGTTACGTCTCTGGCCGCACACAACTGGTAAACCTTCAAGGTCCATTATCTACAGGAGTGCCGCAGTGCTCAATACTTGGCCTGCTCCTTTTTGGCCTGTTCATAAATAATCTCCCTGATGTGTGCTCTACTTCAAAGGGCCTCTTTGTGCAGATGATGCCTCATCTTTAGCAGTAGCACATGCCAGAAGTACTTCCTGTGACCTTCAAAGTAACTTTGAGTCCCTGGAGGATTGGTTCAAGCTAAATAAACTTGTTTTAACTACTAGAAAACCAAGACTATGCTGTTTTCTGGTCTTCATGTGAAAAACAATCCTTCCCCTTGCCATTCATAATGCTAATGGTACTATCTTGGATCAGGTTGATTCTTTAAAATAATTCAGAGTCACTCTGGATGATACCCTTTCCTTTGCAACCCATGTGGACAACATCGTCAGTCTTGCCAATAAAAAACTAGGTGTGCTGTTCAGGCAATATCTGAACTGCATCCCAGATGCCAGGTGCCTTGTGGTATCCAGCATGGTCCTCCTGCTTTTAGACTATTGCCTCTCAGTCCATGGTGCAGCCTCTGACTATGTTCTTATCAGAGTTAGGCTGGTACTGAATAAGACATGTCACTTTGCACTTGTGGCAGACAGGCTCATTCATAGCTGCTCCCTATATTCCCTAACCAATTGGCTTCCCCTACAGGACAGAATAAGGTACCAGACCTGTGGCCTTATCCCCCCAGCAATACAAAACCTCCTTCTCCCAGGTAATAACCAATACTCCACTAGGAATATGTCTAGGAACGCCCTGTTAGCAAACTTCTTAAAAACAAACCAGGCCATATGTTCCTTTGTAGTCAGAGCACCTCAATGGCTGAACAAATGTCCTGAATCCCTAGTGAGTCTTTCTAAAATAACCCCCTTTAAGTAAGAACTGAAAAAGGTTCTCACGCTCAGATCCAAATGTAACTGTCATAACTGGCATACTCATCTATTGTAACTGATTTTATAATATATTGTTCTTACTGTCCACTGCCAATAAGTTAATGTCATGTACTCTGCATAAGCTTTCACTTGATTTTTCCTGCCCTTCACAACATGATATGCTGTAATATGAACTTGCAACCACCTGCTTGTACTGATACTTGACAATGTTCCACTGGAGCTGTGTACTTTGTATCTTTATCATTACTTTGTCTGTGTACATTGTCCTGTTCCTTGACATGGAACCTTTTTTAAAAGTACACCTGTGTTCAAGGGTTTATTATGAATGACTGAAAGAATGAAAGAATGAATGTATAAATGTAATCAATCAATCAATCAATTGATCAGTCAATCAGTAAATAAAACCATAAATACATTCTCTCTGGTGGCCCATAGTGGTACTGTAGGCAGGCAGGGACTTTCTCCAGAGATATCACAGACATTTCAGGAAATATCTGACCATGTCTATGGCTGCAACTGTACCACAGTCTATGACTACTCTGAAACCTTTTCTGCTATATCAGTTGTCCTAAAACAGAAGTCCATAATTCAAATTAAATGGACTGTGCTTAAGAATAGCCAGCTTTGTTGATGTTTCACATGTCAGCTGGACCTTTCCTGCTGAATATGTGGCTCCTTGTCTTACTTTTCTTCTTGATGTCTTCTTGATTACTCTGTACTATTCTCTGCTAACCTATATGACTGGACCTTCCATGCCTTTTACACAGATTACACAGAAATTTGCTGGCAGAAATGGAGCCCATGGCCCATCCAGTCTACCCTCATACTCTCCCTGTTCCTCCCACCCCTTAACATGCTATCATCCCTTCCCCAACCCCTTATGTCCATCCCATGCCCTCTTGAAGCCCTCCGCTGACTCAGCTCCCAACACCTCCTCTGGCAAACTGTTCCAGGCTTCTACTACTCTCTCGGTGAAGAACTGCCCTCTGACATTGCCTTTGTGTCTCCCACCTTCTAATTCGAGCCCGTGCTCTCTCGTGTATGCTCCTTTTTTCATTTTGAACAAACTTCCTTCCTTCACCCTGTTTACACCCCTGAGGTACTTAAAAGCGTCAATCACGTGCCCCCTCTCCCTTCTAGTCTCCAACGGGTACAGGTTTAGCTCCCACTGCCAGTAACTTCCTCAGCTCCATGAGTACCCTTGGGTGTAGGCCATCAGGCCCTATCGCTTTATTTACCCTACGTCTACCTAGTTCTTCGCTTACTCTGTCAGCTGTGAATACCATAGGATCCATGTGCCTGTGGGTTCCCCCTTCCCCTCCCGTACTGGTCCGCTGCCCTCTCCCTCCTTTGTGAAGACTGAACACAAGTAATTGTTCAAGGCCTCCGTTTTCTCCAAGTCTCCCTCCGGAATAGTTCCAGCTTTACTCCTTAGTCTCCTGATCCCCTGCTGTGCCTTCATTCCTTCTTTCTCCCACATACCTAAAAAAGGTTTTATCCCCCTCCTGGCCTGCCTTGCTATCCTCTCCTCAGTGACTGCTTTACCCCACCTTATCATCTGCCCTGCCTCCCTCCTCTTTTCCCTGTAGGCCTCCCCATCCTCTGTCCTTTGTGTTGACTTGTACTTCCTGAAAGCCCTGACTTTCTCCTGGACCACCTTCGCCACCACTCTATTGTGTTCTTTTTGCCCCAAAACTATGTTCTGCTGTCATCAGGGAGACAAATTTGCAATACTTTCAGTGATTCTGTATGCTTAGCTTCCTTCTGTCAATATATTCATATTTGCAGTTACTGTGGTGATGTCCAACTGAAATCCATCCATCATCAACAAGGAGGTATCTGATCTTTAAACAGCAGGTGAAAAAAAAATTCTGATTACCAGTCCATGTTGGAAATATTTTTAGCCTGCATTGTTGAGTGCTCTTATCTTAAACTATTTCCTGCACATTGCAAGATGTAATAATTTGTTGTATTACATGTATGTGCAATTGTAAATTGTGTTAGCAACAGTGACTGCTCTGTACTGTGGCTCTGGGCCACACCTGAAAAAGGGTCTTAGACTCAGAGGGCCCAATTTTAAAACAGCCCTTAGAGTGACACAAGTTGCATCGCTCTAAGGGTTGCAGTAAACTCTGGGTGCACCACGGACCCTTCACCCAATTTTATAAAAAGCAGGGTCCCTGCACCAAACTCCCCAGGTTTGCTGCAAGCCACCAGCTGCACAAAATATTTGGTGTACCTGCGGAAATTGCAACAGGGATCCAGCCCCTCCCACCTTGGGCAACACTTTCGGGGTGAAATGGTGGGATGGGTGAAGCTGCTGAACAGGAGGGGGCCAGGTACAGAAGGAACACAGGAGGTGTCATGGGGTGGTCCAGGAGACAGCTGGGTAGCAGCAGTAGTGATAGCATCCGGCAGGGAGGGTTTGTATTGTACTGTATGTACAGTATAGCCGTTCTACTGTATATACAGTATAGTTATGAGCCCTGGTGGTCTGGCAGTCCTCCTTGATCCCCAATGTCCCCCAGAAATAGTTAAATATGTACCCTGGTAGTCTAGCACCCCAAGATCCCAGATATCCCTTGGAAATAGTTATGTATGTACCCTGGTAATCTAGCGCCCCTAGCACCCCGATCCCTGATGTCACCTAGAAATAGTTAAGTATGTATCCTGGTAGTCTAGTGCCCCCCCCCCAATCTCTCCCCAAATCATTTGCATTCAATTAACTTACAAGTTATTCCGGTGGTCCAGGTATCAGCAGGCAATCCACCTGCCCCAATTTCTGCCAGATATCATAAAAGGCACCCAGTCCAGAACAGCATCACTCAGTGTTTTTGAGCTTCTCTTTCCTTCCCTTCCAATGGCTGTTTCAGTCAGGGGGAGTAATTCTCATCACCCTATATTTCCTTTAGCATGGGGATGGTTGGGCAAACTCCATCTGGCACCTCTTTGATAGGGGTGGGAAAAGTCATGGATGTACGACTAAGAGATTACAGCCAAAGTAAACATCTTTCATAAGCACTGAAACATATTCATTGCCCAACAACCAACTGTACTAAATTTATGCTGAAAACTGACATTTTCACCATTCCTTTTACTGACTGCATCTTATTTGATTCAAGGTTTTTACCAGGAAAGGACTTTCCAGCTGTGAACAGCTTCATTCTAGTAGCTTCCTGAGAGGAGGGGGGTTGGTAAAAATGCAGTAAAAGAATACAGTAAAATCAAGTGCTTTACGAAAGTGCAAATAGTAGGCATAGTAAAGCAGCACAAGGCAGCACAACTGAGTACATTACAGAGGAGTGTACAGTGCAGAACAGTATACTGGAAGTCCTGTAGTAGGGTCAAAAAAAATAGATTAGTGCAACATTAAATTGCATTTAACAAGTACACATCACATACTGTAGATGTGAGCAGCCAGAATTCAACTAATATTACGGGGGAATATGTGGTGAGCAAGAGAAAATGAAGGGGAGAAGGAGACTGGGAGAAATGGAACAGGAAAAGAAGAACAGACAAAAAGAACAAGTGGAGGAATAGGGAGTGGGTTAGGTACTGGAGCATGTATGACAGGTGTGTGCACAGGGTAGGGCTTTCATGGCACAGGGGGAGGAAAAGGAACGGCTAGACAGCAGGACACTAGACCAGAGTCCAGGGAGTCAGCTGAAGAAGGAAGACTATCAGCAGCAATATACTTTATGATATTTCTGTATACTTTAGAGGAGCCTTCAGAAAGTTGCTGAACTAAGCAAAACTAAAAAACCCTGACACATTCACTTTAAAGTTTATTAATGGTAAGCAGTTCTGTGTTGACAAGAAGGAAAACTTTTATGGCTATGATGATGTATACTTGGAAAAGTTTATCATATCGGTGTTTTTGTTTTGCTTTTTTGTTTGCTAGAGAGACCTGTACAATGTTGAGAAGTTCTGTGATGAGACAAGCAGCACATACTTGAAGCTCAAGCCATACGTGCACACTGTGATGGCTATGCTGCTGGGACGAGAACTAACTGCGGATTCAGGAGAACACAACACAGATTTGAGCCCAATGTGCCTGAAATGTAGTGTTCAGCAAAATATAGTTTGCTGCTTGATATATAAGTTATTCAACTCATTAGTAAAACAACTAACTACATGAACTAGGAAATTATGTGGCCCATTCCTGATGATGTCATAATTAGGACAAAAACAATATTTGCACACTATCCTGGAGAATTGTTTTACAGTCCTGAATTTATCCTTCTTGTTCACCTCCAGCCAGCTCCTACCTGGTCCGCTTCCCCCAGCCCTGTTACCTAACTTGCATGGGACCACCTGTTCCGGTGCACCCTCTGCCTCAAGACTCATGTAAGAAAGGCCCAGTCATCACTTTGGTGTCTGCGAGGGGCCAGGCCATCACCCAGTTGTAGCCAGAGGAATTTTTCCTCCATTTTCTCCCGTGGGGCCCACACTTGTGTAATGATATAATGTGTGGGCTCCACCTACATGGAAACATCCCCACTGTAAAGGCATAGGGACCCTTCCCCTGCTGTCCCACTGTTCTACCATCCAGATTCTTCCAGGTGGCAGCCGATGTGGGGGGGGACTTGTGAATCTCCCTCCCAGCTGACAAGAGATGCTCAATATTCCCTTCCTGGCCTGCCCCCAAGAGACCCACATCAAATTCCACACCTGGACCACCAGTGAGGCAACCAGTGCCTCAGCCTGCAACGGCACTGGAACGGCCAGTTCTGGAGAATTTAAACAAATAAGTTTAGCTATTTTATTAAAAAAAAATACAAATTGTCATTGTGCTGCTATACAAAGAAATAATAGATATATCTTAAACATACTTATGCAAACAGCAGGACAACCAGGGAAGTAATCCCACCAGTGGGTCAGATCTCCCACTTCTGCTCTGATGAGTCAGACTCTTATCTGTGAAATGTCCTGGTGCTACAAGGTCCCCATTGTGGGTGTTTCATCCTGGTTGTTCTGTTGTCTGTATCAGTGAGTTTAAGCTACAGTGCCATCCAACTGGATCATGCATTTTTATCAGTTTTGCTGGGATATCTTGCAGGATACTGCAGAGACTCAATGTAATCCAATAGTAGTTACTCCAATTTGTCACTCAGTAAACTGTGAAATCACACTCAGAGTGCCTCATACTGGTAGATGGCACTGTATATCTATTACTTCTTTATACTGTGTGACTGGTCACTATTTATGTTATTAAATGGTGGCATCACAGCCTTGTTTTACCATTGTTCTGATGTAAAAATGCTGTTGGGCAATCATTCTAACACCAGATTAATGGTAAAACAGTACCCAGAAGTTTCATACCAGTCATGCAAATCTTCAAAGTAAACTACCAGTTTCCATGCATGAGACTGACAGAAACTGGCACTCCATTTTTAAGTTAAGTGACCCAACCATATGCTATATCCTGTGTACAAGGTATATCCTGGAAGAGAGATGACCAGGGCAGGGAGAAAATGTCTATAGAAAAACACGCACAGTCTGTTCCATCTGGGTATGTACACCACAATAATAGAAAGTAAGCATAATATTCTTATTAAAAGGCTAGGATCTGTTGCCAGCCTGGTGGAGTAAAGGGCTGAGGTGATGGTCACCTTACTTCTTGCCACACCAGTGACCCATGTTCGGGAATGAGCACAGGCCATCAGAGGACAGCATGGGGGGGAGCAGTGTAGGACTGAGCTGCTGATAGGCAGCTTTTCCCTCTGGGAAGGGATCTGTGCTCCCTCAGCTCTTGACTGCCTTGTGGTGGAGGCCAGGGGGCAGTGCGAGCTGTGGGAGCCAGGGCACTAGGCCAAGAGGGTGGGAGGAAGGTGCTGTCACCAGAGCAAGAGGGTGCATGTGCACCTCCACACAAATGCATCTCTCTGTCTGGGACCCTGGGTAACTGGGGAGAAAATGTGGAACCATCGGGGGCTGTGGCAGGATGAAGCCTCTGGACCTGCTCCATGGGCACCACTGGGACATGTATAGTGTATCAAGATCTTGAACGGCTTTGGAGTCCAGTAGGGTTGGTGGACAAGCAGTTGCGGCCCACTGAAGGAAGAATAAACACCTATATGTGTAACCTCCTGGCCACTTTCTAACTAGTGAGCAGACTCCCTATTAAAATCTGGAAACACTGGTACCCATATACTGGAATAACATTTTTACTTTACAAAAAGGTAGGTGCCACCCTTGGCGTTAGGATGTATACCTGGCTCAATGTCTAGAGGAAGAGAGAGGTGGGGGTACAGAAACAACACAACACAAACCTTGTGTAAATTACACAATCCAGATCCTGGGTAGAGGCTGTTAAGCATATGCTAGATCTAACCTGCTAAGGGCGGGGCCCCAGGAAATCCACTCAGCCAGAAGCAATAATCGGAATGTCCATAACAGTGACTAGAATTGTGCAGTATTGCTTTATTCAACAGATGGAAAGTAAAAGCAGAAGTGGACTCCCAAGGATCGGTCCAGGCTGGATAGGTACAATTCATGAACTCTCCTTGCATGCAGTACAGTTCATGAACAACAACAGAGCAATCTTCTACCCAAATTCCCAAAAGGTGCATTAGTGGACATCTGGCCATGCACATGAACATTTTCCTCCCATGAGTGTCATTTAGTGAATCTAAGCCACACACTTAGAACTCTTCTTGAACATAGGTGCACATAAATGAAACTTGGTCACACACCTTAACCTGCAGCTTGGCCCTTGCTCAGGTAAAACTAGTGCCCTTTACGAACCAGGAAGCCCTGTCTTGTAAGCAGTTAGATGGCATTCCTCCCACTCTTGGCCCCAACTGACAATCTCTGCCATTTTTCAGGGTTACACCAGTGAACCCCCATTCCCCACTGAAATGCTGGAGGTTCCATACTTTAACTTTTCACTCACTGAGGTGACCAAAGAATAAAACTACAATCACTTGGGTGAACAATTTAACAGTAATTTACTCACTTGGGTGAAACTAGGGGCACTGACAGGTGTAATCCAGCCTTGTCTATCAGCACACGCACCTCAGACTATTGAATCCCCTAGAAAAATGTGGAGATCTAGTCTCCTAGAACAGTATTCACAGAGGTTGTCCTGTCAACAGGGCATGGAACAACAAAAAGAAAAGGAAAGGCAAGTCACTCTCCTGGGTAGCTGATACAAGCAGTTTCTTTTCAGGTCCTATCCAAGGCAACTAAAAACACCACAAGAACATTCAGGGGATTGCCCCTTGAGTCCACTGAGAACAAGCAGTTCCTTCCACTTCACTGGGAGTAGAAATCAGGACATTCTGCTGTAGCACTGGTCTTCATCACTTCACTGGAAGCTGGAAATGTCACTCCACTAGGCTGAGAAATACTGGGCTCTCTCCACAGAGCCCACTCACAGTCGTTCTGCCACTCTCATCTCCTCACTCAAGCTTTAACTCTGACAGACTGAGCATTCTAAGCTCCCAAGAACAGCTATCCACACAGTGTGGCTTATGCTGCTATTAGAGTTCTGAATGGCCTAATCATTCTTCTCTCAGGATAGCTGAGTAAACAAGTATGCTATTGTGTAAGGAGCCCCTAATGAGCTCCCTACCAGCTATCTGCTGCCTTCCTAACAATAATACTGATAAGATTCCAGTAACCCCAGGGGACTGGGTGGTTACATATGAAAAAACAGGCTAGGATCCGCATCCCCAAATTGAGAAATGTTATTAAGAGGGAGTATCAAGAATAATCAAATGCCAACTAAAAGTAGCAATGCTGCTGGATAGCTCAAGAGCATATTGCAGTATCAGGATTATTTCAGGAACATATTTATTTATGTATTTTATTTTGATAACTAGGTAAGCCCACTGGAACCAAAGGTCTCTGTTTCAGGGGCAACCTGGAATTAACTACATACAAGCAGCAGAAGTATTCAGAGCATCAGATACAGGAGGAGGAGGAATAAATGTTGGAAGTATACATCACAGTGTCAGGCAATGGTGAGGTTAATTACATTACATGGAACAACATCAAACTGGACATAAAAATATTGTATAATCATAGATATTAAAACATAGATTGAACCTGAGCTAACAGGCACATAAACATGTGGGCAATGCAATGTGGACAATTATAGAGGGAACAAGTGCCATACAGGTTCACATCATTTGGAACTAACACTACAGCTGAATAAGTTCAGTGGACATAGAAATTCAGTGGAGGCAAAGGCATAGGGGACACTCAGGAAGATGTGTTTTTAGGCCCTTTCTGAAACTGGCTAAGGAACTAGCCATTTGCAAGTAGAGGTTTGGGGCTGGTACCCAAAGGATTTATTTTCCAGTGCAGATCTAGTCCTAGGGACCTCAAGCAGCATTTTGCCAGTGGTATGGAGCATCCCACAAGAGTGCTTAGGGACAAGGAGATCATCCAGATTTGGGGGAGCAAGCCCATTGACCAGTTTGAACACCAAGCAAGAATACCTAGTCAGTTCCAGTACTTTCCAACAAGAAGTATTGGAACTGACTAGGTAGTGAGGGCCAATTTAGGGAGGCCAGAACATCACAATGGTTCTCCCTGGGAGGGAACATTGTTGTGAAATGCCCAGTTTTGTTGTACAATATCTCCAACCTGTTTGTTTCTGTCTTACTTAAGGACTATGGGACAGAGGCAGAACATGTAGCTTTAGGAAGCAGTATACTATTCACTATTGCTAGTCTGGAGTCTGAGGTGAGGCAGCAGTTCAGTTGAAATAGGAGAGCCAGTTTTTGGTGGATAGTTCTGGTAGTCTGATCCACCTGTGCCTTAAAGGTAATGCCTTGGTCAAGTAATATACCAATGTATTTGACAGTGTCCACAACCTCGATCTTGGCTCCAGAACAGGTTATAAGGGGAAGCAGGTGACTTCTAACAGAGCCATGTTGTTTGGACCCAAATAAGACAGCTTTAGTCTTTTAAAACATTTAATAGTAACTTGTTTGACAGTATCCACTCTTCCAGGCCTACAAAGTCCTTTTGCAGCTGGGTGCTGAGTGCCAAGGTTCATGAGAGCTCTTATAAAGGACAGCATCATCTGCATACAATAGGAGTTGACTGCTGCACAGTTATCACTGAGATCATTGATAAATACTGAGAATTAAAGAGGGCCTAATGCAGAGCCCCGGGGTACACCAACCGAGATTGGCAGTTGGGAAGATGTGACACTGCTCCATCTGAGAACTTGGGTTCTGTGGGAGCGATAATGTGTGAACCAGGCTAGCGAGTGTGTGTCAAGGCCAAGTTTCTTTAGCTTCTTGATGAGAAGCTCATGACTATGTCAAAAGCTTTGGTTACGTCATTAAAGAGGGCCCCAATGGTGGTGCCATTATCTAGTTCCTTTAGTACATCGGTAGAAAACTTAACTAATGCAGTATCTGTGCCATGGCTACATCTAAAACCATGCTGCTAATCAGATAACAGGTGATGCAGTTCTAGATAATCCCTCAGCTGGTTATACACCAGGCTTTCCTGTACCTTTGCGAGAGTACAGAATAGGGAGATAGGCCAGTAGATGTCTATCAATTCCTTAAGTCCATGTTTGTGGACAGGGACTATGACCACCTCTTTCAACTTTGCTGGAATTTGACCAGCAAGGAAAGATTTGTTGAATAGCATGGTGACTGGGGATGCTATAGCAGCTGCCTTTAGCAGCCTTGGCTCCAGTTTATCAGGGCCCGTAGAGCCACTGAATTTTACTTTCTTGAGCAGAGCTAACACCTCCTTCCTAGTTACTAGCCTGAGATGGAATTTGGGGGGAAGCAGGCCCAGAGGGACTAGTGAATGAGGCGGGGGGACTGCTGACCCATTTTTGTATTTGTCGAGGTTCATAAAGTTATGGTTAAATGCACTGGCAGCACACTGTAGGTCACTGATGGACTGACCATTAAATAATTTTTTATTTATTTGTTTATTTATTTATGAATTTTTTTATTTATTGAGATCTTGGATAATACCTGTGAGCAAATGCTTGTTGAAAGGTTCCATGTCAGATACATTAGGCAAGAAGTTACAATACTGTGCACAAATATACAAATACTGAGAAAAATATAAATGGAGATTACAGAATTCAAACATAAAGCATTAGGTATGCTGAGGCATTTTACAATGTATGCCCTCATCAAGATGATAAGCAGATATGATAGGGAAGGATATATTGGGAGTGGGAGGGCTAGGTGAGCAGAGCACAGAGGGCAGGGAGGGAGAAGGGTAGGGATAGGTCAAGGGGCCAAGAGGCAGAGCCAGCGAGGGGTAGGGAGGTGGATGAAGTACTGTGGTTTGGCTATCCTGTTCTGACAGAGGCAAAGATAAGTGCTAGATGCAGATTGTTGCTGTGTGCTGAGCCTTGGTGGGGGGGGGCACATGCAGCTGCTCGTATCAATGAGGTGCTGGCACAGTCTATGTTTAAAAGAGCCAATCGTTGAGGAGTCAGAGATATCAGAGGGCAGTGCATTTACCCAGGGGGTGCACAGTGTGAGAATGCAGACTGTGCCATGGTAGTGCGGCATCTGGGCACTTGAAAAATTTGAGTGGTGGAGCTTCTGGTTTGTCTGGTATTCATAGGCAGTGTCAGGAGGTTCTGAACTCCTGTTGGAAGCAGATTGAATGTTGAGTTTTTTGACAAGAAAGCAGGTTTGGTACCTGATTCTGTCATTCAGTTGAAGCCAGCCAACCCAGGCATAAAGTTCATAGGTGTGTGTGAGTCATAGAAACATAGAAACATAGAAGTTGACGGCAGATAAGGACCACAAGGCCCATCCAGTCTGCCCATTTCTTTTTCTACCTTATAAATGTGCCATTAGCCTTTGCTCTGTCAGTGACCTATCTATTCATAGTCATTTGTATTGCTCCCTTATGCCTATCCCATGCCTGTTTGAAGCCCTGCACTGTATTCATAGCCACCATTTCTTGTGGTAAGCCATTCCATGCATCTACCACCCTTTCTGTGAAAAAGAATTTCCTCACATTCCCTCTTAATCGGCCTTCCTCTAATCTCATGCTGTGTCCTCTTGTCCTGCTATTTTTCTTATATTTAAACATGTTAGACTCTTTCACCTTGTTTATGCCTTTAAGGTGTTTGAATGCCTCAATCATATCACCTCTCTCCTCCTTTTGCTCAAGGGTATACATATTGAGCTCCGTCAATCTGTCCTCATATGTCTTCTGATGCAGTCCCTGCACCATTTGGTTGCCTTTCTCTGGACTGCCTCAATTTGGTTAATGTCCTTTTGAAGGTGTGGCCTCCAATACTGCACGCAGTACTCCAGATGGGGCCTAACCAATGTCTTGTACAGAGGGATTATTACCTCCCTCTTACAACTTGTGATACCCCTACTAATACACCCTAACACCCCCCTAGCCTTACCTACTGCTTTAGAGGTCTGCTTGGATGATTTCAAGTCATCAGTGATGATGATGCCCAAGTCTCTTTCTTCCTTTGTGCCTACTCACAAATGCACTTGGTGCATTTGTGAGTAGGCAGCAGGCTTTATTTAAGGCAACTGAGATCTTTTGGAGCACTGTGTTGGTAGCAGAACTGTATATGGCCAGCCCATAGTCTGTGAGAGAGACAACTGAGCTGCTGATTGTCAGGTTTAAAGCTTCATGGGTTAGACAATGCCTGTGGTGGTAGAGGATCCCAATTCTGGTATTATTAGCTGTTGCAGTGATATTGATATGCTGGGAGAAGGACAGGGAGGAGTTGATTGTAACCTCCAGGTATTTGAAATGTGGGATGAGCTCCAGTGTGTCACTGCTGTCATTCCTTATTGCCAGGGGGTAGCTTTGTAGCTTGTTTTGGGCTGTGGAGTAGAGCATGGTCTTTGTTTTTTTATAGTTCATGACCAGTCTTTGCTCTTTAAATCACTTTTCCACAGATGCGAAGACATTTTGGAGATCAATTTCAAGGAGTTCAGGACGCAGGTTGCTGGTAAAAATCACCGAGTCGTCAGCATATAGGAGCATGTGGCAATAGCAGGAGGTCAGAAGGTTATTCAAGAAAACACTGAACAGCAACGGTCTCAGAATGGACCCTTATGGTACACCAGATCTGACAGGTCGGCTGTCTGATAGGACTTCACCAATTCTGACTTGCTGGGAACGGCGGCTCAAGTAACTGCTAAACCAGTTCACAGTTTCAGGTGTGAGTCCAATGTCAGATAGTTGCTTGAGAAGGAGCGCATGATGAACTGTATCAAATGCCTCTGATAGGTCAATGAAGGCTGCCCCTACAAAGTGGCCTCGGTCGAAGGTGTTACAGATGAATTTGGTAATTTTGAGTAGGGCTGTGATGGTACTGTGGCTGCCCCGGAACCGTGTTCCTCTGGGCATAGGAGTTGGTATTGATTAAAGTATTCCACCATCTAGTCAGCCACAATCTGCTCGAGAGACTTGGAGAACATTGGGAATATGGAAATCAGTCTGTAGTTATTATGTAAGGACCTGTCCCCACTTTTGTGTACAGAGGTTTACTGTTGCAGACTTCCATCTTTGGGGGAATTGGGAGGAGAAGAGGGATAGGTTAAGTATTCTAGTTAGTGGTCCAAGTATTTCATCCAGTGCTAAGTAAAAAAATTTGAGGTCCAAGGAGTCCCCACTATACCTAGATTTTCTGAGAATCTTTTCAAGGTATTTCCTAGCATTTGCTTCAGAGACCATTTTGAAGCGGAATAGCAGCTGGTTAGGTGGCAGTACAGGCAACCTCATTTTGTCCCTTGGGTTGCGGGTATTGAAAAAGTCCCTGGGGAGCACACTACTGAGGTCAGTGAAAGCATGATTCAGTGAGTTGGCAATATGCAGAGGGTTCAAGGTTGGAAACCCCTCAACAGTAAGCATAGCAGGGGGGAGTTTGGGGGCCTTTCCCTGTGATGTCTTTAAGGTTGGCCCAGCAAGACTTGCTGCTGTTCCATGAATTAGAGAGGACTTCTTCGTAGTATGTGTCACAGGCTCACTCAGCAGATCAGGCCTTCTACTCCCAAAGTACCAACCTCTGAGCGCAGTCTTGTGAACAGTGTAACAGACAAGGTAACCCTTTTGTCTGTTTTTGTGAGTTTAGATCAACCTTTGGTCTCCAATTCTGGAGGGATTCAAACTGTTAACCTCTTGTCAGCATACCCAATGCACAGGCTCAGATACATCTGTCTTCAGGGGCCAGATATATTTGCCTACAGGCACTAACCATATATGCAGAAATGAACCCTTTAAAACTTTAATGAAGACCTCAGATTTTAAAACGCTTCTCTTTCCAGTTTGGTACCACCATACAAGCTTATGTCTGCTGTCTGCAATAACCATAAATATTTCTAAACAAAAGAAAGCAATTCAAAGACAGACCAGGTTTGCTCTAAAATTAGAGTTTTTATTAAAATATATAATAATACGTCAAACATACAATACAGAACTCTGATATCACAAGACATATATATCTTTAAACAAAACAAGGTTTAAAACAATGCAATTCCTACAACAATATTTAGACTTTATCTAGCTTTCTAAATACCTGTTTTCAGTGCTCAGATGTTATCATGGTCAGAGTCAGATAAAAGCGTCCCTGTAGTGAAACAGAATAATATTTACAAGCAATATCTGCCAACCCCTTTTGGATGAGGTCATCCAGTCTGTCAAAATATCTAGAAAGTATATATTTCTATACAACTACTGGATGTAATTTCAAGTATTAATTCTGCAACCTTAGCATAACTCAAGTTTCAATGACACCTCTTTTGATCTCATGCTATACCCTCCTCACACAGGCTTCATATGAGCATTTACAACCTCTCACCTCTGTGTAATAACCTGTGTTTTCTCTTCAATGTCATAAACCTTTTTTTATGATTTTCCCTCTTAACAAAGTTAACCCAAAACAACTCTGTAATTAACTCAGAGAAACAGGATTCTTGATTAAAGTCTTCCAGGTAACACATTGTCTCTAAAAACTGAGTGTGTGACACATGCTGTCAGCAGTTCTCTTGGCCTGCAGCTGTGAGCCGAAATCTGGGAAGGGGAGATGAGTGAGGTCATTCCTAGAGCATATGATTTTTCAGCAGACACAGTCATTAATACATTTTATATAAAAAATATTATATAGCATTCAGAACAGGCTGTCTACGTCACAGTATGTACTTTTTGCATGGCGGATAGCTTTCGTACAGTTATTGAGGGCCTTTTTATATTGTTGAATGTTTGCTGTAGTCCTCTGCGCTCATGCTATTTGCCTGATATGATCTCTTAAGGCAAGTTGCTCCAGGAGTTCAGGGGTAATCCAGGGGTTAAAAAGCCCTTTGGATTTTTTGTAGTAACTGGTGCATGTTTGTCACAGACAACATTAAATTTTGACACAAAGATGTGAAGTGCGGTGTTCACATTATTGGTTTTATGAAGGTCTGTTCAGTCAAGGAGTTTTAGGTCTGACTTTAGTGGTGGGAGGTGACCTTTTAGTAGAAGTCATTTTTTTTATGGTTCTGGTGGGGGATTTGCAGTAGTTGTTGTTCCAGTTGCATTTGACAGGGAGTGGTCACTCAAAGAGTAAGGGAGAATGGTGAGATTGGAGTTATGAGCAGGACGGTTGCTAAGCACCCAGTCCAGCAGTGTGCTGGTGCCGGTCTTGTAGTTGACTCATGTTGGAGTCTCCACCATTTGGGAGAAATGGATAGCAGATAGGATATCCTTGATAGAGGTGGAGGCAGGTGAGAGCCAATTTATATTAAAGTCACCTAGCAGAACAATTTCTGTGTTTAGACTCAGAGTACTGATGTAGTCCAGCAGGTTGCTGACACCGGTTGTGGTAAGTTTTGGTGGAATATATACTGAGAGCAGAGTAAGCACTGTATTGTGTGCCCCTGTAAGCAGTCTAATGGCCAGAACTTGCAGGTTGTCACTGCTACGCGGTTGTGGGGGAGGGTAAGACATGTCCCTGAAGAGAGTCTTTAGTGTAGGTGACAGAGCCCCTACCTCTTTTTGAGTGTTGGTCCTGTCTGTACAAGGTGTATCCAGGAAGAACAATGGCAGTGTCTGTTATCTTTGGGGACAACCAGGTTTCCACTACAGATAGCACATCTGAGTTATGACAAGAGACCCATACCTTCGGGCAGTCTATTTTGGGGAGGAGGCTGCAGATGTTTAGAGCAGCAAGCACAAGTCCTGTTGTTTTTCATGCTCGAGCATTGGAGTCATGTGGTGAGCCAGGGTTGGGGTGAATATGGTTGGGCCATTAGTGGTGCTGAGTACTTTCTTGAGCAGAGTATTGACTTGGGCCCAGAACTGCTTTGGGTTAGCCAGATTATTTTGTTGCAGGCCTCTTACATAGTGCCATTTTGCAGCCTTTGAACTCTTTTTACATTGGTTTCGGAGCTCCCTGAATCTGACCGAGTCAGCCTGTTGGCTGGGCTTCTTGTACTGTCCCCAGGCCTTGTCCCTCTGGATCATTATATTCTTTAGTTGTAGAGTTATCCACTTGTAGCATTTAACTATGACCCTAATCTTCCTTAGGGGGGCATATATACTGTATCAATTGTCCTTAAGTCTGAAACCCTCGTTGGGATTGTATATGAACCACGTTCAATAACCAAAGTGATCACAACTGATTCTGTAATTAGCAGCACAAACTGACTGCTGCATTAATACAAGTTATAATCTGCAAGTACATTGAGGACAACAGTTTTCAGCATGGGCAATAAACCACCCCTGTGAAGTGAATCAAACGTTATAACCATTCAACATATATGAGCAATACAGGCACGGAAAAAAGACTACATTTTAGCAGAAGCCATTTGAGTAAACAGCCCATGTAATATCTCGCTATATGGTTAAAGGTTATGCTTCCTTGATCCCCTGAAAATTAAACAAACAGCCTTCACATTTACAGTTAGTTATAAAGTAACTGGGATACAGTACTACTGCCACCATAAAAACAATTCTAAAACTATGCCTTAATGAAAGAAAGGGCTTTCAGTCAATGCACTGAGTCTAACATTTCCTCCTCAGCCCAAGTCCTTCAATGACTCATTACTACTATTTTTTCAGGCCATTTACCAGTTTCCAGGAAATCATTTAAAATATACAGTTACCCTTCATGCACAACCCAAAGTTGCAAAGGAAAAAACACCCTGGCCTGGATATTCAAAAGGGTTGCGCCATGCGCAACTCCAAAAATGCGCCATTCTGTGATATTCAGAAGGGGTCAGTTGCGCCACTGAAAACATGCTGAGCAACAGCGCAATGGAAATGAAGGCATGCGCAACTGAAGGGGCCGGGTCCATGCATAAAGTGCGCAATGCGATATCCGAACACTTGCGCAATGCGCAAGAGTGGCTCAGCCGGAAGTTGCGCAGTACCGGAATTGAGCCAAAATAAAAAGGCTCAAGGAAGCGGCGCAAGAACCCTAGCAGGCCGCAAACTGCGGGAGACAGACAGAGAGAGACAGAGACAGGAGCTGGAAGGGCAGAGAGGGACAGTGGGTCCAGGAGGACAGAGAGGCCAGTGGGGGGTGCCCGGTGCAGTGGAAGCAGCAGTGGGGGCAGCGGGGGTAACACAGGAACAGCAGCCGGGGGGGCAGAAGCCAGGGAGATGGACAGTGCCAGCTTCCACATGGAAGCTGTAATGAGGGGGGTGAGACACCATGCTGCAGGGGGACGTGGCCGTGGAGGGGCCTGTCGGCGGTATGCCCCCGACAGGCAGTATCGTGCCGCACCAGCTTCGAGCTGTACACAGACATCGAGATTGTGGGCCGGTACTGCCTGAACAGGGCAATACTGAGACGGCTCTGCGAGCTGTGCAGTGATGTGATGCAGGCACCCTCACGACGGAGTCATGCTCTGTCCGTGGAGACCAAGGTGACAGCCTGCATGTGCCTGCTCACCACGGGCACCTTCCAGAGGCTGACAGGGGACACCACAGGCATCACACAGTCAGCCACGTCACGCATCCTCACCCAATTCCTCAGCACACTGCTGCCTCATGCTGCGGAGTACATCCATTTCCCCAGCACCGCGGCAGAGCATACAGCAAACATGCAGGAGTTCCACAGGGTAGCACGCATGCCTGGCGTGCTAGGGGCCATAGACTGCACCCATGTGGCCATTCGCATGCCACCTGGCCCCGACGGCCAGGCTTATCGGAACCGAAAGGGCTTTTCCAGTGTCAACTGCCAGGTGGTGTGTGATGCCACTGGGCACATTATCAATGTCTGTACCACACACCCTGGCAGAACACATGATGCCTTCATATGGCACCAGTCTGCACTGTGCCATCGATTCGAGAGTGGAAACATCCCCACGGGTCATCTAGTGGGTAAGTACACATGTATGGAATGCAAACTCTGGGCAAGGGTGGGAATGACACAGGTGCCATGGTAGTGGCACACAAGGATATGGGCAATATGGACCTGACGTGACACTGATCTCCACTATCTCCACAAAGGTGACTGCGGATACCCACTCTGTCCCTGGCTGCTCACACCGTACCGTCGCCCCACGACCCCAGCGCAGCTATGTTTCAGTGAGGCACATGCCGCAACACGTAACATCATAGAGCGGGTGTTTGGGATGCTCAAGGCACGCTCCGATGCCGGGACACCTCCGGCGAACCCTGCAGTACAGCCCCAAAGAGCCTGTGGGATATTCCTGGCCTGTTGCATCCTGCACAACATGGCCAAAGACCATGGGATAGCCGTACAGGTCCAAGAGGGGGACAGCGATGGGGACGCCAGTGGCGCTGGTGATGGGGTGATGAGCAGCCCTCCCTAGGACGGAGGGACCCCCGACTGACCCGGCAGGCTCAGCTGCACTGGAACACCATTGCAGAAGAGCACTATGCCCAACACAGGTAAGTCAAGGGGACATGTGCAGGCAACACTGTCCATGCGCAAACCACAGGCACACAGGGGAACACACCGTGCATGAGGGTCAGGGGAGTTGATGGTTCCAGGCATACTAACACACCATCAGAGAGGGGTGAGCACTCATATGGACACACACACACCAGGCAGCGTACATGGGCAGCAGCACAGTACTGCGGAAATGACATTGCCAACACACAGCACCACCGACCACCCCCACCACCTGGACTGTCCACGGACATGTGTCAGGACCTGGGCACCCTTGCACCTTGGTGTACAGTGCAATGCAGGCATCATCATGCACACACACCTGTGGACAGCAGTTGGGAGAGTGTGCAGGTGGTCCGCGTGTCAGCGTGGTGAGCAGAGCACCCAGCAGTGCACTGCCCACCCAGACACATTGCACACAGGGCAGCACCAGACAGGGCCTGCACTGGGAGACAGCTCAGTCAGGTAGCACTGTCCCACGGCTACCACGGATGCGTGGTCGGCCCCGCCGTGTCCCAGCAGCACTGGCAGGCTGAGCAGGGGCCACATCGGGTGGCGCTGGTGCACCACCAGGGGTCCCACTGCACGAACGCGACCTTGCCCGCACAGGGGTCTGCATCCTGCCAAACAAACGTGCACCAGGGGTGCTTGGGTTGCCCACAGCAGAAGCCGGCGTTGACAGGCCTGGTGTCACACGACGCCGGGAACGGGGAGTGGAGAGTTCACTGTGTGGGGTGTGTAGTACAGGGGCACCTGACAGTGTGGCCAATGTGTCCACCACAGAGACCACTGCCTGGGTCAGCCTTTCAATGGCAGTGGTCACATCCATCCACAGAAGGACCAGCTCGGCTCGGTCCCGAGCACACTCCCTGCTATGCTGCTCCACGGACACAGACAGTGCCTCCACGGACCTTGCAACCCTCCCCTGCAGCTGTACCGAGTCCTGCAGCAGGTGGGTGTGCGCGTCCAATGGGTACTCTGCCCCAATGGCCTCGTGACCGCCAGGGTGTGGATGGTCCTGGTGCACAGCACCCCTTGAGGTTGGGCGCTGTTCGCCAGGACCAGGTATGGGCAGATCAATGAGCGGTGGACATGTGCCACTGATTGTCACTGTACCCCAGACCTGGTGTGCAACTGCTGCTGCCGCCTCAACTGCTGAGCCCCCAGGTCCACCTTGTTCCACCTCCGTGCTGACAACAGTGCCAGACACCTGCACAGCCACCGGTGCTGCCCCACCGGTGCTGACAGGTACAGCCTGGGACTGTGCCAGCATGCTGGTACACAGGTTTGAACCAGGAAGGCCCAGGGTCACGTGCTGGCCTGCCATGTGTCCGTCATGGGACACACACCTATCACTGCCCATTGCAGGCCTGCTATCATCAATGGTGCAGGTGCGTGCCACTGCCATAGGCACAGCATGCTGGCATACCTGGATGCCAGACTGCTGTGACACAGGCTGTGCACCCCCTGCACCCGTATCTCTGACACCGGAGTTGTAGGCCCAGCGTGCATGCTGCTGCAGTGCCTGCAGGCTGGTGGTGGAGGTGGATGGTCCCTCCTCCACGTCCAGCAGGTCTGCCTCACTGTCTGGACCCACCACCACCATCGTCTCCTGCAGACGAACAGGATCTGTAACAGAAGAGAATACATGGAGTGCATGTGAACAGCAGCACCCCCCAACAACACCACCATGTCATACCGTGCAGTGATGGGCTTCCACCTGTCTGGAATCCTCCGCCTGGTATGCCCGCAATGGCACTCGGCTGCATGGCCACGACCAGTGTCTCCTCTGTAGGGGTCAGCTGCAACACCACTGGTGGGCCCCCACCAGTGCCAGCACGTGCTGCCCTGAAGGCTGCCACCTTCTCCTTCAGCCTCCTGCGATCAGTCCCCATCTTCTTCCTGCATTCCTGAATGGAGCGCTGGTGGCTTCCATGCAGGTTGTGGCCCGAGCTACCCCTTCCCATGCAGCTGCACGCTCCTGAGGGGTGCCCCTCCATCCACTCAATAGTGGCTCATCCTCCAGGTAGGCCTGGAAGAGGGCCTCTGTCTCTGCTGCAGTGAAGTTCGGCCTCCTCCTACACCCGCCGTCCACACCCTCAGCTTGGCTCTGGTCAGTCATGGTGATCTGTATGGGTGGAAGTGGACACCTGTCACTGTGCAGTCGACAGCAGTTCCCCATGAGCATAGCTGCCTTTGAATGGCTGATCGACTGATTTGCATATGTCGGCTGAATATCGCGTATTTGCACTTTGCGCAATACGGAAGGTCCAGCTGAGCCAATGGCGCAGGTTTGTGGCTGCGTGCCACACTGCATTGCGCATGCCCAAACAGCTTACGCATGCATCTATCATGCTGCAGACCTGCTGACCGTGATAGGCGATTCAGGCCATGGCCACCATTGTGCCAGTGGCACTACAGCACTGGGCACTATATGGCGCTGTAGCACTACTGCGCGATAGTCCACTGTGGCACTGGTGCGTAGCTCGGCAGTCACGCAGGATGCCTATACATCCGGTGGCACTGTGCATAGCCTTGCATCATTGCCGTGACCTTGTGTATGCCCTGTGACCCCTGGCACTGTTCGCATGCCATGGGTGCGTCCCTATTGCGCTGTCCGGTGACAGCGCCATGTACAGTAACGGCGCTGTTCGAACAGCGCGATTGGAGCCTGTGGTGGTCTATTGTGCAACAACTCCACGTGGGGTTACGGCGCAGCGGGGCACCATATTGCCTGCTGTAAAGTTGGTGCCATGGCTCAGAGGAGGGCAGTGCCCTGGAGCCAGCTGGAAGTGGTCAACCTGGTGGCCCTGGTGGAGCCCCACTGTGAGGCACTGTATGGTGAGGCCCCCCTCACCATGCCTAGGACCCACGTGTGGCAGCAAGTGGCCACTGACCTGGTGGAGGTCACTGGCCGGGGCCGGTCTGCTGAGCAGTGCCGGCACTGGTACAGTGACCTCCGCCGGAGGGAGACGGAACTTTTGACATGGCTGCGGTCACGTGCCAGGCGGGGCGTAGTCCCTAGGCCAGGTGAGTGTACCATATATGCACCTATATTCTCTGTAGGGGTGTGTGTGTGTGCTTGGGTGGCTGTGCATAGGTGCTGGCTCAGACACGGTTGGCTGTGTCAGTGTGTGCAGCTGTGCAATGGATGGTTATGGCTGTGTGGGCAGGCACTCTCACTGGGGCAGGGGGCACTCTGCTTTTGAGTCACACTGATGTTTGTCTCAACATATGTCTCCCACAGGCCGGTTTGTGAGGACACAGGGCCAGGGTGACGTGGGCCGTGCCAGGGCCCTGGTGCCGGGGGGTGTTGTGCCAACAGCAGCAGCAGCATCAGACCCAGCTGCTGGAGGAGTGTGAGTATCATTACTCATGGATGCTATTGTATGCTGGGGGACAAGACCACCAGCCATGCGGGACACAACCAAAGGGGAGGTCATAATTCCACTATACAAAACACTAGTGAGGCCCCACACTGGAGTACTGTGTACAGTTCCGGAGACCATACCTACGTATGGACATGGACTGGGTGGAGAGGGTTCAGAGGAGGGCGACAAGGATGGTGTATGGATTGCATCACAAGTCCTATGCAGACAGGTTGACGGAACTGAACATGTACTCCCTGGAGGGGAGGAGGGTGTGGGATATAGATGGGGACATACAATTATCTTACAGGGGAAAAGAGTGCAGGAAAACAGTATTTTTAAGTGTAAGGATGTTCCAGGACTAGAGGGCATGGGATGAAGTTGGAGGGGGGGCGATTCAGAGGAAACATGAGAAAGTATTTCTTCATAGAACGGGTGGTGGACAAGTGGAACACCCTGCCAGAGGAAGTGGTGAGGACTGACTTGGTCACGGGATTTATGAATGCATGGGTTAGCCATAAAGGAATTCTGGAGGTCAGGGGTAAGGGGCAACAGACTTATAGGACAACAGAATGAACTTACAAGGTCAAATGGACAGACTGGGTGTCCCATAGGTCCTTATCTGCCGACACTGTCTATGTATCCATGTATGTAGGCATGACACAGGTGACCTGCATCACAGTGCAGTATCACGGCACGTCTGTGTATGCGTCACTGGTGGTCCAGGCATGCACTGGGCACATAGCTGTGTAACTGGCATCGCACCACGTTGCCACATCACTTGCCAGCCTAGTTTGTACTGTGATTGATGTGGGCAGTGTGTGTGGGTGGTGGTGCGCATAGCTGGTGCCGCCTGTTTGTGATGGCCATGTGCATGTTCACTGTGGTGGTGCATGCCATCACAGGTGCGGACATTGGGCTATATGGCTTGCAGGTTGGGTGGTGTTCAGGGTTGTGGTCAGTCACAGCCATTGACTGTGTTCCCATTTTCCTAGGCCTCGAGGTTCTAAGGAGGATGCAGCGGGATGTCCGTCGCCTCACAGGAGTCAGCATGGTGAACCACAGGATCCTCTGGCGATCACGGAGGCATGGGCGCCATCAGGGGCAGACTGGAATGGGGCGCCAGCAGGGAGGACCAGGAGCCGGCTGGTGCCAGCCCGCATTACCCTTCCCACTTCTCCCATCCCTACCACCTGCCTTCCCTCTCCAAGTTTTTAATCCTCCCTCTTGAACACCCCTTCCTTGTACCCGTCCCCCCTTGTAAATAGTTTTATTGTTCTTGTTGCACTATGTTTAATATACATTTCTATTTTGATATATGAATACTGTGTTGGTCTCTGATTTGCAGCTGGCTATGGGTGCTCAGTTGCAGGTGTACATGCCATCTGGGCTGGTATGGTCCTGGTATGTGTGTGTGTGTGTGCATGGGGAGGTATCTCCAGCATGGCAGTGACTTTCGGTTGGTCTTGCCATTGCTGCCACCCACTGCTGGGTGCACAGGTGTGTCTGGCTTGTAGGCTTCTGTGTTGCATGGGGCTGACGTGTGCTGGGGGTCTGCATGGTTTCCTGCAGTGCCAGTCACTGCACATGGGTGGTGTCTTGGGGTCACAGTGCAGGGTGCACTGTGCATCACGGGGCTGATGTGCACTGTGGTTGTCAGCCCCTGTGTGTGGCACCTTCACCTGCCAGTGGTTGTGTTGGGTGTCAGGGCTCTGCTATGCTTTGTTGGCTTGTCCCCATGGGCATGATGGATCATCCGTCCCACCCCCAGTGATGCTGTGCTTGGGGTGTGCCGGTGTGGTGTGGGTTCTGCAGTGTGTTCCTGTGCCCATGTGTGGCATGGCTGGCGGTGTGCCCCAGCCTGCCTCCCTGGATGTGCAGTTCCATTGCTCTGGGGGGGGCTGTGCTTGCGCTATGGCAGCTCTGGAATGCTCAGCTGAGCTTCCATGGTTGCGCCATAGCGCAACATTTTGGCTCAGCTTCTCCTTCCTGGTTGTGCAATGGCGCAGTATGTGCGATATTCAGATGTTGGTTGCTTGCGCAATTTGCTCTGCTCCATGTTTGAATATCGCACCTGTTGCGCATTTGCGCAACTGGTTTGCTCTTGCTCCTGCTGTTGCGCCAGTTTTGAGCACAGTTTGAATATCCAGGCCCCTGTGTCTGATGCCAGCTTCTTGCAAAATTATTTCTTTTTTTGATGAATTGCATGACTAAAGTTAAAAAAAAAAAGATCTGGGGTTTCCCCTCATACATATTTGGACCCTTCCTTTTAGCTAGAAACAGAATGTAGTCCTTACCCCATCAGTGACCACAAGCATGATCCAGGGTACAGTCTCATTGTCAGGCTGTCATCACAGTGTAACTCTATAGGCCTTTTGTATGGAAAAATTGTCATCTGAATCTTCCAAGAGGTTTTCTGCCAACCAGTCCCTCGAAAATGACATAAACTGGTCTATCTCTGCTCCCTTTGGGATCCCGAGGATCTAAACATTAGTTAAACAGCGTTGATTTTCCAGTGTTTTAAATCAGCTCCTGAGATGAGCATTGCCTTTACAAGGATGGTGGACCTGCAGGCCATGGAGTCTGCTATCTTTTAGTCTCTTCCAGTTCCTCCTTCACTTCTTCCACCGCTGTCTCCATGGCCACCATCCAGCCAGTGAACCCAAGTAATATGTCCCTAAGAGCTGCCACAGATTTGATCAGATTTAGGATCAGCAGGAACAGCAACAGAGTCCTCCCACCTCAAACAGAGCTGGCTTCACTTGCAGGCACTCTGTTCCCTCAGCCACAGCAGGAACAGCAACAGAGCCCTCCTGCCCTAGACGGAGCTAGCTTCACGTGCAGGCACTCTGTTCCCTCAGCCACAGCAGGAACAGCAATGGAATCCTCCAGCCTTAGGCGGAGCTAGCTTCACTCACAGGTATAGAACTTTGTGCAAGCTGGGTTCAGCAGGAAAAAGAATTTAAAAAAACTGTTTATCATGCTCGTTGGAATGCCTAGCTGTGGACAGTATCCAGCTGTTACTTTAATTTTAGCCAGCACAGCAATGATGATTGTTTTCCCACTTATGAGTCTCTGTTCTAGTACTGCTTAGCAAGGTAGTATCTCTAACATTGGACAAGGCTGGAATGCATGTTGATTTCAGGTTATTGCTTGGGCTTACCTGTGTGCTCCATCTATGTTCATTATTCCTTTGTTCCTCGTACAGAAAGGGCACCACTCCATTCATCCCAGGTCGCATTCGCAGTCTGGGTCCCCAACCCCCCACCACCAACCTAACCCCTCATCTCTCTTATCCAATAGGCACTCCATTCCCTAAGCCACAACAGGAACAGCAATGGAGCCCTTCCACCCCAGATGGAGCTAGCTTCACTCGCAGGTACAGAACTTTGAGCGAGCTGGGTTGTCCTGTCTGCGCTCACTCTCACCACCATATATCTCCCCCCAGGCACCCTGCACTCAGACTTGGAGTCACTGCTTGCCTTCAAACATTCCCTTCCTCTTAATAGAGAGTGAATAATCCTCAGAGATTTCAACATTAACTGGGACTCCAGCTCTGCAGTCGCCTCCAAAGCCTGCATTGCAAACCTAGGTCTCCACCAGCTCATATCCACCCCAAACTAGATTAAATTATAAAACCGGCACATATACTCTTATCGACTAGGTCATTACCACTCACCCATCCTGCATCACTAACTCGGGTATCCTTCCTGACTATATTAGCGACCACTGTACCATATTTTGTCTGTGGTCAGTTGCGCTCCCCAAACTCCCCCCAAATTCATCTACACCAGGAGACTCTCCATCCTAAACACCAAGCTAATCACCCATGATCTTGGTCTAGTTGATTGGTCTTTCACCAAGGGGTCAGCTGACCTTGACTCCATACTCAAAAAAATTCTCCAGCATCCCTGTCAGTGTCATTGACAAGCACACACCCCTTAAGAAAATTAGAACCAGGGGCCAAATTAATAATTGGATCATCCCAGTATCATTAGACAAAGCCTGGTCCATTACCAAATGCACAGAAACCCTTCCCAGCTTGCCCTCTACAGGCCGCTATGGATCAAATGCAAATTGGCTGTTAGAAAAGCTAAAACAGACTTCCTAAAAGATAAACAACTCAGTGAATCCTCAAAGCCCCTCTGGCTATGGGGAACACTGAACTCATTACGCGGCAACAACAGTAATTCAGACCCCATTACCTTGAACCATGGTGACAGGCAGATCAATGACCCAACCGAAGTAGCTAACCTCTTCAACGCTTTTTTCGGTGACCTCAAAGATACAAACCCACTTACTCCTCTCACCCGCCTCCACCACAGCATCCCTGCCCTAACTACCAGTAGGCCCTTACCCAGTTTCTACTTTAAGGCACTAAAACCCTCAGATACCATCAAGCTCATCCACGTGAACAACCCCAAAGAAAGTCAAGGTACTGACAGTATTGACTTAAAAATCCTGAAACTTGCCATCAATGCGCTGGCTGTCCCACTCACTAACCTTCTAAATCTCTCCCTATGCTCCAGGTATTTCCCCACCATCTGGAAAGCCACTATCATCACGCCTTTATTCAAGTCAGGGCCCAGAAATGAAGTAGGCAATTAATGCCCCATCTCCCTTACTCCTCTCTCAAAACTTATTGAAAAAGTGATGCATATCCAACTCATCGACTACCTTGAATCTAACAGCCTTCTCTTGAGTGCCCAGCATGGATTTGGACCTGGGCACAGCACCAGTACTGCCCTGGTCAGGTTCACCAGTGACATCATCAAAGCTAACGACAAAGGTCAGTACATAGGCTCTGTTTTTGTCGACCTGACCAAGGCGTTCGACCTTGTGGATCACATCCTTCTCCTAAACACCCTCAAAGGCCTACATCTGACACTCCCATCAAATGGGTTGGTAGCTACCTCTCTGAGAGATTCCATAAGACTTCCATTGATGGTCACCTCTTCTCTGAATGCCCTATGCAGTATGGTGTCCCCAAGGGTCAATCCTAGGCCTCCTGCTTTTCTCACGCTTTATTAACAACCTCCCCTCTATCTGCCACTCTACCCAAGTTGTCCTCTGTGCTGACACTGCAGCTTTCCACTGCAGTGACATCAACTATGTTTCAGAACCTGCAATCTGATTTTTGGAAGCTGCATTACTGGTTCTCCGTGAATGGCCTGGTCCTCAATGCCAAGAAAACAAGGTTCATGATCTTCTCGGACTCAAGGAAAGCCCCTGTCTCCGGCCTTAAACTTTCCAACAACTCTGGCACCCCCATTGAACAAGTCCTTGAGTTCAAATACCTGGGGATCCACCTTGATCCACACCTCTCCTTCAACATCCACACTAGTAACCTCATTAAAATGGTGCATGCCAGGCTTGGTCTTCTATATAGAGTTAGAAAATACCTGATTCCTGCTTCCAGATAACACTATTAGACTATGGCTCAGTTGTATTCTCTCCTCCTACAGCATCCCTCCTCTACACCAAACTCAGGGTCACATAAAACAGTATAGCCCATTTCAGCCTCCCCTGAAGAACTCACCACTGCACTCTCTACTCCTCCCTCGGCTGGCCCACACTCGAAGGCAGATTTCATCATAAAATGCTTGCTTTTCTCCAAAAGAGATATCTCAATATTCTCCTACCCAGTCTTAACTCCCTCTTCACTCTCTCAGCCCTGGGGCAAGCGACCAGAGGGACTGCCAGTCTGGTCTTTGATGCCTCCTTCTACAGGACTAACCTCGCCCAGAACTCAATCACCTATAGGGGCACACATTTTTACAACAAACTGCCCCCAGAAATCCAAGCATGCGGATCCCTCAACTCTTTTAACACCTCCCTCAAAGAGCTCCTCCTTGCATCATCCACCTGTTGTTGCCCCAACAGGCCCACTCCCAGTCTACCCACTAAACCCAGCTGCACATCCCTCCCTCCATGTAACCTGCACTTACCCTCACCTTTTGCTTCCCTTGCGTGCAACTAACACCGTAAATTAATTATTTGTTTGTTTACATAATATACCATTAGGCTTCTGTGCCTCTGCACTGTAAATACAGTGTATATATATTGTGTATTCCCTGACCTTTCTTGTGCCTCTAGAACTGTAAATACAGTGTATATATATTGTGTATTCCCTGACCTTTCTTGTGCCTCTGCACTGTAAATACAGTGTATATATATTGTGTATTCCCTGACCTTTCTTGTGCCTCTGCACTGTAAATACAGTGTATATATATTGTGTATTCCCTGACCTTTCTTGTGCCTCTGCACTGTAAATACAGTGTATATATATTGTGTATTCCCTGACCTTTCTTGTGCCTCTGCACTGTAAATACAGTGTATATATATTGTGTATTCCCTGACCTTTCTTGTGCCTCTGCACTGTAAATACAGTGTATATATATACTGTGTATTCCCTGACCTTTCTTGTGCCTCTGCACTGTAAATACAGTGTATATATATATTGTGTATTCCCTGACCTTTCTTGTGCCTCTAGAACTGTAAATACGATGTTTATATTATGTATTCCTCTCATCTTTAACCATTTATTCGTACAATGTATAAATTATGTATTCCTCTTACCTGTGTCCTTAGCTTCTACCACTGTAAATACGATGTACAGACTATATATTCCTCTCACCTGTAACCCGTTACCTGTTATTTACAGCACTGGATGTTTGTGAAAATTGGCATTTTTGCTCGCATACCATGCTCACATACCTTCCAGTATACAAATAAATTGAAATTAAAATTGAAATTGAAATCTTATATCCAATGATTGCAAAGTCTCTTTTGGGGCTGTATCAACTGAGACACAATGCTGTGCTCTCATTAACCTTGTGGCACATATCCCTGCCATGTTTTAACCTTAGGAAGTTAATTTTAGGGCTGATTCCTCTGTGGCTTCCCCTTCATTCAGTTAGGTAGATCTGATACACTACTGTATGCCACTCAAAAAACAGCAGTGAAACTAAAGCAGTTTAAAGTATAAACCATCTTGTTTGGACTCAGCAGCAACACCCCCTCCCCCAGGAACTGGCATTTGCTTAAACTAAACTGGTGCGGTATTTGTTTTATAATTCTAATTTACACTACATTACTTTGCGCTACAATTGTACCATGCTTTGCAATGGAGAGGAAAGAAGGAAGAAAGGAAGGAAGGAAGAGAGAGAGAGAGAGAGACAGAAAGAGAGAGCGAGAGAGAAAGAAAGAAAGAAAAAGAAAGAAAGAAAGAAATCAAATCATCAGCCTATTGAGCTCTTACCTCCACTAACTCAGGGGGGGGAGTACTCTGTCTCTTCAAGGTACTTATCTAGTTTAAGCTTGAGGGTAGCAACAGTGTCAACTCACACCACTTGCTGTTGAAGGATTTTCCAAGTGTTCACTACTCATTCTCTGAAATAGTTATGCCTGATGGTTCCTTGATTCATCCATCCACAATTCAATGACATTGAGCGTTGCCCTGTCCTCCCATCCTTGTGCATCTTGAAGAGCTGTATTTGGTCTGATATTTAAATACTGTAGATACCAAAGGGTCTTCTCTTTTCCATGGAGCAGTCCCAGTTCTTTCAGTTGGTCTTCATAGCCCATGTTTACAAGCCTTCAACACCTGGGTTGCTTTCTTCTGCACTCTCTCAATCCTGTCAGTATCCATCTTCAGATATGGGACTAGAACTATACACTGCAGCCAAAATGAGGTCTGACTAGTGATCTGTACAGGAGCATTGCAGTATTTCCTTATCTTCCTATGAAGTTTCTCTTGCTGCTGTGGTGTTTTGGTGTTTGTCTGCCACTAGAACCCTTACTTTTTCTTCAGATCTGCCAGGCTTATCTCTTGCTGTTCAGGTGGATCCCTTGCTGGACCATACGAATAACTGACAGATGCATAAAATAATGAATAAATTGGTGTTTATTTTCATACTTCAGAGACATCAACAGGGAACTTCATCAACCCATGAGGTTCAGATTCAGACTGACTGACTGACATGTTAGTCTAAGGGGTTTCCTAGCCCCTGGTAACACAGTAATCAGCATACATTAGCTACATTAATTCTGAGCTCTTAAAGGGCCGGCAGCTAGCATTAGCCCCATGCTTAAGGTGTACTCCACATCACCGCTGTGACAATGAATGTGAGCACTACTCGAACAAAGGAATAGAATTTTAACAGACATTAAGAAATAGTTTTATATTAAAAAAACCTTTAAGCATGGCATAAAAACACTTTACTAAACATTAAGAAAACCTTTTATCCAACATTACTCCGCTGCATGGGAAGGGGGAGGAGAGGATCTGGACTACAACGGTGACCAGTCAGAGTAGTACCAGGAGCCAGGGGTTGGGGAAACACCATAGCGACCTGAAGCTTGGTCAGGGCGACAAGTGCCACAGTGCAGTAAAGGAAGAATGGAAGAGAGGGAAGGGGTAGCAGCAGGAGAATACCCAGAATACAAGATAAACAGTGCAATAACAATTGTAGAACACTCATTTTTATGTTTGCTTGACCGCACATGCAAGAAACATAGCGCCTTCATCCGAGTTTTTGGAGGTGTGGCACCCCTCTTCCAATTCAATCAGTGTGTTATGTTTGCTTGCACTCATGTGAAAGAAACATAGTGCCATCATCTGAGTTTTCAGAGGTGTGGCACCCCTCTTCCAATTCAGTCAGTGTTTTTGCAGACGCGGCCCCAGTTCTCCAATGAAGGCTGCAGCTGTCTATGACAGTAGTTGAAAATGCAGTGCTGTACAGCTGAAAGGGAGAGCTCCGCTTCAGTGAGCATTGCTCCCCCCCCACATACACACACACGCATGCACACATGCATATTAATGTGGAATGTACACAGAAAACAGATCAAAGAGTTCCCCCATGCTCCTCCTTGATAGTCTATTTACATTTCTACTATATATTTATAATATATTTATATTTCACTGAGTGAAAGGGAGCAGCTGTTGTACTGCTACATGCAGGGAGAGACAGAGAGACATCAGTTAATGTGTGGCAGAATGTAACCCGCTTCTGTGTTTCTTTTCTCTCAGGAGTTACAGTGCCATCTCTCCCCGTACTCCTTCTGTGTCAAGAGAGCTGCCCATGTTTGATCCCCGTCCCATTATCTGCCAAATCTGTGTGCTACTGAGGTCCCATCTCCATTCCCTTCCCCCTCCAGCCACCATCAGAGCCAAGACAGGCTGAGGAGTCATCCTGAACTAGTTGTCTCCAGAGGTGTACTGCCATCAGATACAAAAGTGTGTTCTGAGGGACATTCACACAGTGGCTGTGTTATTTCCGTGCAGTAGCACTATGTATATTCTCCAACTGTGCTCCAGGGGAAGTGGTTTCACCCCGTATGCCTAGAGAGACTGCTCACTGGAGAGAGAGAGAGAGAGAGAGAGAAAGAGAAAGAGAGAGCAAGCATGGGACAGAGAAAGGCTGTATTCTTTTCCTCATCCCCGATACTCCATGCAGAGTGAGCCACTACACAGCCACTAGAGAGATGTGTCACTGGTCCTGCATGAGGAGCAGCAGCGCAGAATGGCAACTGCCAATGATGAGCACAGCTTTGGATTCTTTTTCAAATACACAGGGAAGATTTGTCAGGATTTTGGTTGGCAGTTAAATAGACCCAATGGTGAGCCGCAAGTCTGGTCGGATAGATGTTGGACAATCATACCAGACCCAACAGCAGTCATTGTCCCACAGCAGAATTCTTTGGCCCATGCCCACTCCTACAAAAATGTAGAAACTGAAGTTGTGGTCTGGTTTTCTGCACCTTATTGCCCCTTTGGCAGCCTACCCAGCTGTTGCAGGAGAGCAAGAGAAAAAAAAAACAGCAGTGATGAGCAGATTGTCACCGTTCTGTGTCAGGTTCTCCCACTCTGTACAACACTAAGAGCACTGAGCAGATGCAATGAGGGAGCCACAGAGAGTGAGTGACTGGGACAGTTCATACACTGCCCTCTGTCTGCGATGATTTCCCTTCTGCCCCATAGCTACTTGTGCACCAAGATTGTGGCTGGCTGGTGACGTGTGAGAGGAGACACATACAGCAAGTGGTGAAGCAGTCATGGTGAGTCTCTCTCTCTCATCTCCCGTCGGTTCCTCTTAAGGTTGCCCTGTGTCAGTGTGCTCTGAGGGTAATAAATGTTGTGGAAATAACTGCGGAATTAATGGATGACCACAAAATTTGCAGTTGACCTCGGACGTTTCAGAGGATTGGCAATCATGAAAAACAGTGAAACTGTAAACCATTTAAAAAAAAAAAAAAAAAGTACTAATCACCAAGAAATTCAGTTTTGTTTTTTTTTATGAGCCCCTGGCATCGCTGCCTGCCCTGCTGTACCTGTCAATTTCCAACCCACTTCTATCCCTCCCTTTATTGCAGCCTTCCGTTGCATAGCTCAAGCAAAATAAATACCCAGATGCTGGTATTACACCTGGCAATGACATTCCTCCATATCCTCTGTCCCCCCGAGTTTCCTTCCAATTTCATTTTTTTTGCTTTATTTATGAGTTTTTTCATATATCAACAGACATACAAAAAACATAATACTTCAATCAGACATTATATACAAAGCTTGACAGTACATTGCATGCTTTCAGTTAACCATGTGGATATCCTTAGGTTTAAAAAAAAAATCTTTATTTATTTCTTGGGTACATAGTCATGGCTAACGGAGAAATGCAAAGGGTAATCAAAGAATTATTTCAGGGGGAGTAAACCTAGCAGTCCAAATCTTTTCCTATGGAACAAAATCGGGCCTCAACAATGAGATATACAGTACCCATCTTCTCCATATTATTTAAAACCATGCCTGTTTCTTGTTTATAATTGCTGTCAGGGATTCCATCCTGTAGATGGACAACATTATAACCTGCTAGTGTGTTCTGGTTACAGGATCCTGGGTCAACCATTTTTTTGTGATAGCTTTTTGGGCTGCAAGGATGCAGATCCTTAGCAGTCTTTCTTGAGTTTGGATCCCTGCACTCTGCAGGAAACTCAGAGAAGAAAAACAAATTGGGGGAAATGATCAAGGGCTGAGTAAAGATATTCCTCAGAGCTTCTTGTAGAGTCTGACTATAGTGTCCTAATCTGGGACAGTGCCACATAATATGGGCTAGGGCTGCTGGGAAATGTCCACATCCCAGCCAACAAGCATGAGACCTGGTGGGCTGGAATTTTGCCTGGGTTGTGGGCATCCTAAAATATCTGTGTGTGACTTTCCATGAAAACTCTTTCCAGATAATAGCTTCTGTTCCCCAGTGAATGCAGCCCAGGAGTCTGTCCCATGTTTTCTCAAGGAGAGTTTCCTTCCAGTATCATTCCTATCTCCTTTCCTTCACACAGAGTATGTGCCCCTCTCTGACTAAATTGTGTGTGTCCAGCGCATTGTTTTTCATAGTTTTTTCACTGCATACACAACATATGCCTAATATGCATTTCACAATCACTGCACTGTTCATAAAATATGCTGCAACTAAGTGCACCCTGGGAAAAAAAACACACCTTTGCCTCTTCCTTACTTTTGGGTTTCATCGGTGTTGCAAATACCCAGCGTGTCTTTTTGCTATGGTAACATCACTTCATTTAGTTGTGGCTATAACAATGGCATATTCTCTTCTAGATGCAAATAAATCACCAAATACATGTGCTGTTCAGTTTTCAAGGCACTGGGGAATGTTTTACTTTGTATTTTACTTTAAATCTGCACAGTGACTATGGGTATGAGGTTAGCAGAAATCGAACCCATAAGGGCAGCAAAGCACAAAATGAGCTAGGCATTAGTGAGTTAGTGCACAAAGCTGACAAAGGTGAATGAGGTACAACATGCGTTTCCATACAAGCCCCAAATAGAGGCGTCCCCGAGATCCAAGTCAAGAGCTGCAGTTACTAGCGCTGCTAAGAGTCTAACAAACTTTCTGAGTGATGTCACTTGCAGATAGCACAGATCAATACATATAAACTATGTTATTTATACAAGATATTTAAATGATTTACACCAGAAAAGCTGAAAACCATTCTTAAATGTCCACCCACCCACCACCCCATACCCACCACCCCTCACACACCTTAAAAATTAAATCTTTACACTGTCTATGTAACCAAAAATGAGTATTCTAAGACTTGCTTTTCCTGAATTAATTTTTGGTTATACAGACAGTGTGAAGATTTGTTGTGTCCTTGTCCTGGCTGGCACCCGGCCACAGTAAACTGATACCCCCTCCCCTTGCTGGGACCCTGGGCTGAGCTAAGTCCTACTGCAATCAGAAAAATTTAAATTTTAACCAAAGCCTCTGCGGCTCTCCTTGTAAAATAATTCAGCCCAGGAGGGTGTTAACAAAAAAAAAAAATTCCTAAATGTCCCGAGCAGGGAGTATGCTGGCAAGGAGGGGAGGTTATTCTCAATTTTGACCTTGGAGTGGGTTCGATCCTCAGCAGAACCAGGGAGGCTTCAGTACAAATTGTAATCTTTTTTGTTTCCCACCAACAAAGGAACTGAGTACTGAAATACGGAAATTTACATAGAAACATAGACAGTGTCGGCAGATAAGGGCCTATGGCTCACCCAGTCTGCCCATTTGAGATTGTAAGTTCAGTTTATGTTTTCCTAGAAGTCTGTTGCCCCTTACCCCTGACCTCCAGAATTCCTTTATGTCTATCCCATGCATTCTTAAATCCCGTGATTGTTTCAGCCCCCACCACTTCCTCTGGTAGGATGTTCCACTTGTCCACCACCCGTTCTGTGAAGAAATTCTTCCTCATGTTTCCTCTGAATCATCCTCCCTCCAACTTCATCCCATGCCCTCTAGTCCTGGAACATCTTTTCACTTAGAAATAATGTATTCCTGCACCCTGTTCCTCCCTGTGAGATACTTGTATGTCTCTATCATATCCTCTCCCTCCTCTCCTTCAGGAGTACATGTTCAGTTCCTTCAACCTGTCTTCATAGGACTTGTGATGCAATCCATGCACCATCTTTGTTGCCCTCCTCTGAACCTTCTCTACCCTGTCTATGTCCTTACGTAGGTATGGTCTCCAGAACTGTACACTGTACTCCAGGTGGGGCCTCACTAGTGTCTTGTATAGCGGAATTATGACCTCCTTTTCCTGCTGGTGATGCCCTGCCTATACATCCCAGCATCCTATTTACTTTACCTGCTGCCTTGTCACACTGTTTCCCTACCTTGAGGTCATCAGAAATGATACCCCAAGATCCCTTTCCTGCTTGGTGCATGCTATATCCTCACCCCCCAACTGATATATTGTGCCAGGGTTTTTGTGCCCCATATACATTATCTTGTACTTCTTTGCATTGAATTTCAACTGCCAAACCCCTGACCATTCTTCAAGTTTCTGCAGGTCCCTTCTTATTCTGTCTACACCCTCTGGTGTGTCTACTCTATTACAGAGCTTTGTGTCATCAGTGAACAGTGAAATTCTGCCTTCTAGGTCCTGTGCAATGTCACTGAAGAAGATGTTGAATAGGACCGGTCCCAGTACTGATCCCTGTGGTACCCCACTAGTCACTCTTCTCTCTGTGGAGTGACAGTCATTTACCACCACCCTCTGTGTCCTGCCACCCAGCCAGTTACCTACCCACCACACTACTGTCCTGCATACACCCATATTCCCCAGTTTATGTTATAGTCTTCTATGTGGCACAGTGTCAAAGGCCTTGCTGAAGTCCAGATAGGCCATGTCCACTGCCTTCCCCTCATCCACCTACCTAGTCACCCAGTCAAAAAATTCAATGAGGTTGGTCTGACATGACCTCCCCCTGGTGAAACCATGCTGCCTAGGGTCCTGTAGTCCATTGACAACCAGATGTTCCACCAATCTCTCCTTCAGTAGTGCTTCCATGATCTTCCCCACTACCGAGTGAGGCTGACTGGTCTGTAGTTCCTGCTTCCTCTTTGTTCCCACTTTTGTATACGGGACTACATCTGCTGTCCTCCAGTCTTTGGGTACCTCCCCTGTTTCCAGTGATCGGCTAAACAGGATAGCCAGAGGTTCAGCCACCACCTCTCTTAGTTCTTTAAGGACCATGGGGTGCACCCTATCTGGCCCCATTGCTTTATCAACTCTTTTTACTTCCAGTTCCTTCAGGACCCTTTCTCGTGTAAAGGGACTTGTGTCCATTTCTGCACCATTCTCACCCCTTGTACTCCCTTCAGACCCATTACCTCCTCTTCCTCAGTAAAGACTGAGCAGAAATACCTGTTCAATATGTCAGCTTAACTGTTGTCATCCTCCACGCAGCCCCATCCTCCCCTTTCAGTCTCGCTATCCTCCTTTGTCTTTCTTTTTCACTTATGTACCTGTAAAGGTTTTGTCCCCTCTACCCACTGATTTTGCAATGTGTTCTTCTGTCTGAGCTTTGGCTTCCCTTACTGACCTCCCTGCCTCCCTTTGCTTCTCCTGGTACTTCTCCCTATCCCCTTCTGCCTGTATCTTTTTGTATGGCCTGAATGCAATCTTTTTGGCTTTCACTTTCTTTGCTACCTCTTTGGAAAACTATAATGGTCTCCTCTTCCTTTTCCTTACCTGCTTAATGCATAATTCTGTTGTTCTGGTAATCCCCATGTTAAATACTGCCCACTGTTCCTTAACCCCTGATTCCTGTCCCATTCCCCTTAATGCCTCTTTCAAGTATCTTCCCATTTTCCCAAAGTCTGCCCCCCTAAAATCCAGGATACGTGTTTTTGTGTGGTTTGGTTCTGCTCTTTCTGTGATTTCAAACCACAATGACTGGTGGTCACTGTTTCCGAGGTGCTCCCCCACTGTTACCCCCATGACACTGTCCCTGTTTGTGAGCACAAGGTCCAGTATTGCCTTCTGCCGAGTTGGTTCCATGACCAGTTGCTTGAGGAAGGCACCCTGAAGGGAGTCCAGGATAAATCTGCTCTAGTTGATGCTGCTGCTGGATGCTCCAGTCCACATCTGGAATATTGAAGTCTCAACCAGTACTACCTCACCTTGTCTGCCATCCTTTGGATGGCTAGCATCAACTCCCTATCTGTTTCTTCCTCCTGGGCTGGTGGTCTATTGATACACACCTGTGTGGATGGCTGTCCCCATTTTCCTTTCCAGCTTAATCCACAGTATCTCTCCCCATTTTGTTCCTCCTGGATCTCTGTGGCCCTTTGTCATTTTTCACATACAGTGCCACTCCTCCTCCTCCTCCTTTCCTGCCTGCTCTGTCTCTTCTGAATATGTTGTAGCAGGTATGGCCATCTCCCAGTCGTGGTTATCATTACACCAGGTTTCAGTGATGGCCATAATGTCCAGGTCTGACTGCACCATGACAGCCTCCAGATCTTCCATCTTGTTGCTAAGGCTCCTGGCATTTGCACACTTGGCTTTCCATGATTTGACCTCCCCAGACTGTTTCGCTGTTCTACTCAGCCCCTTCCTTGGTTGTCCTTTATCCCTGGTTCTCCTTGCTGTCTGCCCTTCTGCTGAATTTTGCCCCTTTTCTGCCTATCCACCTCTTGGGCACTAATCTCCATCTTTTGCACACCGCTTTGCAGAGATAGCCACTCATCTGGTTCACTGGTTCCACTGCTAGCTGTGGGTGGTGAGCAAGTAGGTACCCTCCTTGCTGGCCTGCCACCCCCTTTTGCTAGTTTAAATGCTTGTCAATGTAGCATTTAAGCTTATCATTGAATGCTTGGATTCCCCTCCAGGATGGATGCAGGCCGTCAGGCTTGAACAAACCTCCATCCTCCAGGTGGGTCCCCAGTCACCAATGAATCCAAACCCTTCCTCACAGCATCAGTTCTTCAACCATGAGTTAAAGTTCCTGGTGCATGAACTCCTATAAGCTCCTTGCCTCTGCAGGTAGTACTTCTGAGAAAGTGACAGAAGTAGCTACTTGCTTGAGACCCTCCCAATTTCCTATACTCTTCCTGAACTTCCTTTGGCTCCCATTTGCCAGGTCATTAGTACCTAGGTGGTTATGATATCCAGCTCACCCTCCGTCTTGCCTTCCCAGTGATCCCAGGATCTTCCTTCCATCCCTCCATGCAGTGGCACCTGGTAGGCACCTCACCTCCCTGTCCTCCCCCTCCTGTGTTCATAGCTGGATCCCTCTTATGATGGAGTCTCCCACCAGGTTGCTTCCTCCTCCTCTGGGATCCACTGCTTTCCCTGCTGAGGTCACCTCCTTGGCTAACCTCCACATCCTTTCCTTCCACTCTCTGGGTACCTCTATTTGGTTGTCCTCATTTCCAGTGTGGCATATGAGTTCTTGAGTGGAATAGGATCTGGGATGTGCCTCTGCCTGACTGTTCTAACCCTCCCTGAGCCCACTGTCATCCAAGTGCTCCTTGTTCTCGGCATCCTTTGAGGCAGTTGCATTGGACTGGGTGGTCTCTGGATAGGGGTGATGGTACTCCTGACCCAGTTTACTTCCACTTTGAGTCTGGCTACCTCATCTTGCAGTCCAGAGAGAAGCATGCAGATAGGGCAGCACCTCAGTGTCCAAAAGGTCTGCCTGAATATGACTGCCCCACTGCCACTGCATTGCACCACTCCCCACATTATACTGCAATTTATACTGCTATTCCACTACTTGTCTGCTACTGCAGCTCTCCTAGTTCCCTTTTTTTTCATTTACTGTCCTAAAAAGCCTGCCACTGACCCTCAGATAATTTTCTATATAAAAAAAAAAAGAAACCAATAAATAAATAAATGAGTCGGAACACTTGTGCTGAGTGTGGGCTTCTTCCCCCTTATGCCCCTCCTACTTCACACCCTTTACTATACCCTGTGTTTTGCTCCTGTCAATCAGATTTAACAGGGCATATAATTAAGAGTTGGGGAAAGACAGCACAGAATTACACCACCACTACATTTTAAATTTTCAACAGCCCAAAAACAATTCTAAGTAAAGACAACAAAGAAAGTACAGTGTCACTAAAAGCCCATAATCTAAGTTTAAAGAAAAATAGCAATTACCAGTTACTCTAAAGCACTGAACTGAATATGTTTCCTTCCTTCCTCTTCTAAATAAAACATAACAAAAAGAAAAATAAAACTAATCACATCCCCTCCTAGCTGGTACCATCCACTCCAGTGACATCACTTTCCAGTTTATTTTTGGCTGAAATACTTTAAAAATTGCAATGCCATCCTGACTAGAGACCGCCACAAGCAGAAATTATTTAACTCAGTTTGAGCCCATCCCTGACTCCCGTGCTCAATCCTTTTGCTGGTTATCCAGAGAGGCTTCAGTTTCAATTAAAATACAATTAAAATATTTTTTGTTTCCAACCCAGTTCTGGGCCAGGTGTCAGTCAGAACAGGATAGGGCAAAATGGGCACACCAAATATGCACACTATACGGTACTTGCAACATTAATTCAGTAATGACATCATTCCAAAAATTCATAACAGAGTTCATATTGGCTGAAAACTGCATGAGGACAGGTGCCCCTGTTTTGCCCTATAATGGCTGGCACCCCGCCAGAGTAAAGAGCTTTCCCTGCCCCAATTTTCACCTTTTACTTACCTGAAGCCCCTCCATGATTCTCTGGGGCTAGATGCAGTTGCTGGGTTTCAAAGCAAATAAAATACTTACATTATATGTGTGTGCATGTGTGTGAGTGTGTGTGTGTGTGTGTGTGTGTGTGTACGTGCTTCCAGCTACAAACATTCCATGTTGTGGCGGGGGAGGGGTCCTTTCTATGGCACTGCTGTGTGTATGCTTAATGTGATCAAAATTGTTTGATTGTAGTTAAAAAACAGAAAAGTTATGAGGCTACATTGAAGTTTGCGATTGCAGGCTCATAACTTTAACACCCCTGCCACATACACCATGCAAGGAAACATTCGGCATTGACAAATGGCAATGTGCAATTTAATGTTCCTACATAAAGCCACACATCGGCTCAAATATTCTTTTCATATGTTCAGGTGTATTACATTCACATTATAGGTTGCCTGTAGATACATAGTTTTACAGTAAAACCTTCCAGGTAATCATACACTAGGATTTAAAACCTGTTACTAAGAATACTGGATGGGCAACTATGTACAACTAGTGTGTTCTGCCACAGAGGGGTTCTGATTCCCTCTGACCTCAAGAGCAAAGTGCTCTTGAGGTCCTTGGGAATCAGGACCCCGAGGTGACAGAACACACTAGTTATGCATTAAGTTGCTCATCCTGTATTTTTTATAATGTATAGTAAATCCTTCCCACTTCCTTCCTCTGCTGTTGTCTTTCCCGCTCCCTCATTCTCATATACATTCCTGATTTTGAAACTGCAGCTCTGAACAGCAGGAGGAAATGTTGGTGAGAGAAAAGGGTTTGTAGGTACACCAAAGCACTGCACTGACAGCTTGCAGGAGGAAAAAGCAAGAGCTGCTTTGATTGTAGTGGTGGGTGACTGTAGAAGAGGAGAAGAGAAGAAGAAGGAGAGCTGCCCACAAAGCCCGCAGCACACAGGTATAGGAGTCGCTGCACACTCCCCCATCGATCCAGAAGAGAAACAGCTACAGAGGTCACTGCCAGTCAGAGGCTGCTATTACTTGAGACCCTGCTCCAACCAGATGGATCTTTCTAGTGGTTAAGTCTAAGGGCCATCGCTCTGGGCACAGAAATGAAACTGGCCACTGTCGCCGGGCCATGATCACCATCTGCCCCGGTTAGCTCTGAGCACACAGCCCAGCACCACAACAGTCAGGCGGTCAGCGGATTATGGCAGCCAAGTCCTCTGCATTCCAGTGCAGCCTTGGCTCTGTGAGTAGCTGGGAGTGATGGTGGATCAATTGCAGCAGACTGGAGGGAGATGCTCTCCAGGGCTCAGCGCTACTCTGCTCCCATCACCAGGGCACCAGATTGCCATTGTGGAATCACCCTGGGATCAAAGTGAGAAACACAGGCACCAAGCTGGAGAAAATACAATCATAACCCCTGACCATGGCACCAAACTGCTGTTGACTCCCTGGCACCCTGACAGAGGCATCCTGTGACCCTCACTCCAAACCCTGGCTTGGGCAGACAGGCCCTCCGGCACTGACCGGGCCAACCTCTCCATGACTTTCCTGATGAAAAAGAAGCTTACATTCCAGACCACTTTCACCCTGAAGGAGCTGAATGCTGTCCCATTCAATGCAGTGCTGTTCTGTAAGATCAGGCTGCTGGACTGCGGACACTTCACAGACTTCACAAACCTGTCATCCAGGTAAGGACTCTAACACCCCCCCCAGTCTGTGTATTCTTTCCTTTTACCACCCTCCTCCCCATACATTCCCTCCTTGTACTCTCTTTTACCCTACACTGTTAACACTGCCACTGCATTAACCCGTAACAAACTAAAATGGTCCTCTGTCATCTCCCTGGTCCCTTCCCCCCTCCTCACCCACACTTTGCACACCCATGCCCCTTCTGCCTCCTCGTAAGCCCCAAAGCCATAGGGCATAAATTAATCAAAAAGAACTGCTGCCACAGCAGTGATCAGAAAGGAGGGCAGGAGGTGCTTTGTAACATATCTCCTCCACCTTCCCCTGGCTTCATTTGTGCCCCCTCTGCCTCCTCTTAAGCCCCGTAGGGCATACATTCATTTAAAAAAAATGCTGTCGGAGCAGTGATCAGGAAGGTGGGGAGGAGGCACTTTCATTACATGCCTCTTCTACCTCCCACTGGCTCACACCTTTCCCTGTCTCCCACCCTGTAGAGTAGGCTGCAACCTAAGCTCCATATGGGCTTGGAGTTCTAGAGCACCAGCAGGCACTCTCAGTACAGTGGTGTCACGCTATCAGAAGACTGCCCAGCACTTCAACTTGCTCCTTTGCTGCCACCACAAATAAATCCCCATCACTGTGTACACCATAACTAGGGCTCAGGGAAGCCCCTCTTAGACCCAGGAAGGGTTTCAAGTTTATTTTAACATAAATGCTGGCCTCAGAACATGGGAGCTAGTCCAGTAGGCCACCAGGGCTATCTTTATGTTGTGCCCCCCTTTACAGGGCATTTCCAAGCCCCACTGACCACCAATAGTACTTTTATTTCTACAGAAGGGCTACTAACCTCCAGTAGCCCACTTGGGCTACTAAATAAATTACTGGCCACTTGACCACCACTAGGGGCAAAGAGTCTCAGCTGAGACCCCCCTTTCCCTATCCTCAGTCCCTTTTCTCTCCTGCTTTCTTACTGCTTTTTTGATCTAACTAACCTATTTCTCTTCTATTTCTGCAGGTCTGACCAAACAAGGGCTTCTATCTTACTCAGGTAAGTATTACTTTTATTTCTATCCTATCCCTTCTGCCCTGCTGGTCCCCCTAACAGCTGTGGATCATTTGTGGCTGTTTCTATGTTTTATTTTACAGGTATCTTGGGCGTCACCGCTTTGGACATCTACCTAGGCACTCTGTGGCAGGTAAGTCCCTTTATTTAACCTTACTTTGGGTGAGTTGACTGCAGCGGGTGTCCGTGTCCATTACAGCCACCTCTGTTTCTGTTTCTCTGTCCTGGGTGCTTTCTGCTTGTGGCCAGTGAGGACTTTGGAAAGGCTTGGCAGAGCAGTAAGTTCACTAACCCTTCTACTTCTGTAGTTGTTTGAGACATGCAAAGTTAACAGGGCAATGTAACCATGCCCACACACACATTCTGTACTTATGTTCAGGTGTTCTGCTCAGGCAGATGTCCATGGAAACATAAACACAGATTGCATGTGTTATGACACAAATTTTCAGCATAGCCATTTCTTCACAGCACCTCATGACTATGACAGCTGTCATTTTTCAACTGTGTTCTCGCAGCATCCTGAAAGGTGATTTCACAGTCACTGCACTAAGCCACCTTTTGGGCAGGAACTGAACATATTCTCCACCATTGCTCATGAGGCAGGGTCATAAGAAGGCTATGTTGAACATGTGGCAAAAAAACAATAAAGTTATCAGGCTATGTTGCATTTTGCTAACACAGGCTCATAACTTTAATACACCCCTGACACATACACCATGCAAGCAAACATTCAGCATTGACAAATGCTTATTTATAATGAACACAGAAAATACCATCATAAGAGAGTAACAGTTGTAGAACAGTCATATTTATAATGCAGACATGAAATATCACTAGAAAAGGAGTATGTACCACCACTGAGCCTTGTTACCAAAAGTTCAAGACCTCCGTTGACTTTTCCGGTCAGTGGGAATGATGGTATGTGTAGCTAGAATCAGTTCCTGACAGGACAGTGTGAGGTCATCAAAAGCAACCCAAGAGTTTTGCAAACTGTCAAAGTCACACTACTTGACTCGATAAGGCCAGTATCTGTTTATGTACATATTTCTAAGAATCTTCTCAATCTGGTACACCGATGTGTGTACAAGAGAGTCCTGAAAGAGGAAGAAGGCTGAGAAAACCCAGGAAGTTCATCTGGCTGTTCAGACAAAACAGGATCTGGCTGGAGAGTGGGAGGTATGTGAGGATTGGAAATAACTGGTTGCAAGTTATCTGGAGGAATTTTAGCTTCAGAAAGGATAGCAGGCTCAAGTGCTGCTTCATTACTGTGTGGGCTGGGATTATCTGGAAGGGTGCTACTCAGGTACCCATGCTTTAGATGATTGATGTGGACCTTGTTATGTACAAGCTTTCCATCGGACTTGTGTCGCAAATAGATGTGAACTGGAGAAAGCTTTTCCACAGTGTGGAAGGGACCAGTCCAAGGGTGAAGCAGTTTCTTAGTGGTGCCTGGAACTAGGACAGGTTTGATACAGGTAGACAATGTCCCCCACAGAAAATTGTAAGACTTGGCTGCTGACATTTTGTGCATGGCAGATTTTCTCTGTTCCAAAGCGATAACTGCAATACATCTGGCAAGTTCCAGCTGTTTCAGTACAGAAATGATAAATAAAGAAGCTTATTTTGGAACCTCTGGCAATGAGAGACCCCTTTCCAATGGCATTCTTGTATGGCTTCCATGGACCATGAAAAATGGTGTGTTCTCTGTACTGTCGGCACAAGGGCTGGTATTGTAGGCAAATTGAATCAAAAGGAACAAAGCGGTCCCTAGTGTTGAGTTTTATCCAGGTACTTGGAGAGTGTGTTGAGAATGGTAGACATCATTCTTTTACTTTGTCCATTGCAATGCAGATGACAACTTGTTGTGCAAGTCTTTTTTATACTGAGAAGTTTGCACACTTCTCGAACAATAGTCAAAAGGTAGTTAGTGCCTCTGTCTGAATGCAGGTACAAGGGGGTACTGTGATGACAAATGACAGTGTTGAGGAAGGCATTTGCTACAGTGGCAGCTTTGATGTCTTTTATTGGAATTAGTTCCAAGTACTTTGTTAGGCAGTCCACAAAAACAAGGATGTATTTGTTGCCAGAGCCAGAACATGTTGGTAAAGGTCCAAGAATGTCTGTGCTGACTCGCTGAAATGGTTTTGTGGCTACAGGCATTGGAATGATGTGTGTCTTTGTTGATTTGACAGGAGGCTTTCTTTGGGAGCAGGGCTGGCAGGATTTGACAAGTCAGACAATGTCCTTGTTCATGTGAGGCCAGAAGAAGTGAAGCCTTGTCTTTTCGAGAGTTCTGTGGATTCCCATATGACCTCCAGAAAGCGGAGAGACATGAGTAGAGACAAGAAATTGGTTGACTGAAGAGGCTGGCACAACTAACTGTACATGAATTTTATCCATGCAATGGCCCTTGCCTTCCCTAGTCCACATGTGGAAAAGCACACTGTCATTAAGGAAGTATTGTGAAGCAAAGAAAAGTACATCCTGGCAATGTTGCTTCTGTTGCGGTAAGGTTCCAGACTCTAAGTAAGTGATTATGTCTGTGAACTGAGAATCTGTTCTTTGTTGTGTTTCGACAGTTGCCAGATACAGATCAGAAGTAGAAGAGGTGAGAAGTTCTTCAGCTGCTTGAAGTAAGGAGGATTTGTGCTTTTTTCTGTAGAAGCAGTTGGGAGCAGCAAAGCAACTTGAGGTGCTGTAGGAGTGTCCACAGAGAGCACATCTGTGGCATGGAAAGGAAGAGCTTGTAAGCAAGATTCTTTGTCTGTTGAAGACGATGTGGAGGGATACCATCTCTGGCTTACAGCATTGGCACTGGAGTGAACTCAACCTGGTCTGTACTGAATTTCAGAATTGTAGTATTGCAGGATGGCAATCCAATGGACGAACTTGCCTGCTGGTTCTTTCATTTCAAATAACCATCTGAGGGCAGAGTGATCAACGATAGCTGTAAAGGAGGAGTAGCAAAGGTAACAATCAAATTTTGCTACAGTAAATACCATGGCAAGACGATCTTTTTCTGTGATACCATAGTTCTGCTCAGCTGAGAAAAAGGAGCACCTGGCATAGGAAACAACTCGTTCTGTTCCATCTTGTATTTGACATAGCACAGTGCCCACTGCAAAGAAACTAGCATCTGAGTAGTTTGAAGGGTTGGTCGAGCCTTAGGTAAGCCAATACTGGAACGGAGATCAGTTTTTCTTTTAAGGTGTCAAAAGCCTCTTTGCACTTGGAAGTCCATGCATATTTATATCCCTTTTTGGTGAGGGTATACGATGGAGCTGCAATCTTTGCATAGTTACAAATTAATCTTCTGTAGTATCCAGACAAGCCTAGGAAAGCTCTACGGTCTTTGAGATTGTGAGGTTTTGGATAGTCTTTGACTGCTGAGAGCTTGTCTGGGTCATGAGAGATGCCTTGAGAACTAACAACATGTTCCAGGTAATGAATTTGATGTTGTGTGAAACAACACTTCTCTGGGTGAAGCTTGAGATTGGCTTGTCTCAGACATTCAAACACTTCTTTGAGATGGTGAAGGTGCTCTGGCAAAGTTCTGCTGAAGACAACAACATCGTCTAGGTAGACTAGGCAAGATTTCCAAGACAACCCATGTAGTATGGCTTCCATAACACGCTGAAATGTGTCTGGACTGTTCCAAAGTCCGATAGGCAGTTGTTTGAATTGGAAAAGTCCTACATGACAGCACCAGGCTGTGTATGGACGAGAAGCTGGATCAATGGGGATTTAGTAGAACCCACTCTGTATATGCAGAGTGGTGAAGTAAGCTGGGCTGGCCATGTCAAGACTCTCTAAGGCATCTACAGTTATAGGTAAGGGATTAGCATCCTGCATTGTGTAGACATTGAGCTTTCTGTAGTCTACCACAAAGTGATACCCCTTGTCCTTCTTTACCACCAGCAGGCAAGGTGTGCCCTAGGGACTTGTAGACTCTTCAACAATGTCTTGTTTGAGCATGTCTTTGATCATGTCCTTTAGGACTTGTTTCCATTTGTGTTCCACTTTGTAGACTCACTGACGGATTGGTTTTTGGTTGGGCTACACCTCTATGGTGTGTTGCAGGATATCACAGTATCCAGGCTTGTTATCAGGACCAACAAAGATATCCAGGTAATTTTCCAGGAATTTCAAAAGCTGTTGTTTCTCAGTTGGAAATGTTGGAAGTTTTGAAGATGACAGTTGTGCACTGAGGGGTAACTCTTGTGAAACTGGAGTTGTTGTAATAGTACTGACAGGGCTAGAGTTGGTGGAACCAGGCTGAGGTTCTTACATAAGGTGGAGCTGGTCCCCTGTAGACAAGCAGGCAAACTTTCTGACATTGGCACCCTTGGAGATGACTACTGGCTCATCTGTAAAGTTGCAGCATTTTTGAAAGACTGTTCCACCACGCACAGCAGAGAAAGTTTTTCCTGGGAGAATACCTGATGAAATCAGAGTGGGGGGTCCCATAATGATGCCAACAACACCTTGTGGAAGTGGTTCATCTAAAATCTTGGCAATCAAAATAATCGCTGTTTGAGGAGACACAGTGACTGAGTCTGTATCTGCGAGTTGCCCCCGAGGTCTAGTCACAGTTTGTTTGATGCAAAGTCTAGGATGCCTTTGTGAGATTTGAAGACATCCAGGTGAAGAACCACTGATGGCTGTAGATCAGGCACTAGGTAGAACCTGATAGTAGCTTGTTGTGAGCCAAAGTGTAATGTACTTTAGGTCAGCTGGAGAGACATTAGGTCAGTGATGAACTGCTTTGCTGTTCAAAATATTAGTGTTGATAGCTGAGATTTCTGTCCCAGTGTCGACCAAGGCATGTGCAGAACAAGCTCCAGTGGTTACAGGGATATAGTTTGCTAGGAGTAGTGATCTGATGACTGGTACATTTGCCCCTAGAAGTGAGAGGGTACCCGAGCTGACAGTTGAGGAAGGCTAGTTGTGTGACATGCGAGAGTCAGGGGGTGGTCAGTTGCTGTGTTTCCCTGCCCAAAAAAAGCCCTTAGTTTGTTGGGCAGTGCATGTATCCATGATCCTGGGAGTAGTTGCAATTATCTTGCTGATTGTGCTATGGTGGGCGTCTTTGGTTCCCTTGATTTCTATTGTCATACTTTAGCTTTCAGCAGACAGCAGCAGTGTGTCCTCTAAATTCACACCACTGGAGGTCACAGGCTCTAGTGAAGGTGGTGGTGGATCAGGTAGCTGTTGAGGTGGTTGCAGAGCATTGACAGAGGTTGCAGAAGAAGCAGCTGAGCTGAGGTGTAAGCCATTGACAGTTGTAAGGAGCTTGTCTATCATTGCTTGCTGCTGCTGGACACATGTTGTGAGTACAGCCATTTATGAGGACTGAGGTGCTTGTGTCTATCTACGTTGTTGGCTTTTGCTGAATTACATAAGTGCAGAATTGAAGACTCAGTCCCTGGACAAAGGCTGTGATTTGCTGTTTCCCAGTTTTCTGCAGACATCTGCAGCATGCCTCAGTGTCCACTATGAAAGTTTCTAAAGAGTCAGAGGGTTGCATGGTGTGTTCTCACATCTGTTGTTCCAACAATCAGGCTGGATGTGCTTGAACAAAATGGTCTCTGAAAGTTGTATACAGAGTGCAGTAGCAGTGTTTCCTTTGACTTGTTCTAGAAGTGCATTGAATCAGGAAATAGCAGTCACTCTCTGAAGCAAGCACAAGGCATTGGAAATGTTCAAAGGATCAGTCCAGTCACTGAAGAAAATCCAGGCTTGGAATTGCTTGAGCCAGTCAACCACATCTTCATGAGGCAAGGCTGAGAAGGGTACTGGCTGTAAGCTGGTATGGACCATGGACTGAGGATAGTCTTAATGTAGGCCAGGTCATCTTGAATGGTTCGCATACCTGGTGCTCCTTGAGCTAAGATGGAAGACTGGGATTTCATGCAGTATAGTTTCTATTTTGTAGCCCCACATCACTGAGATGGGTGAGGGTAGAACTCCTGATGCTACGATGCCCATATCTACGTTGCCTTTGGACATTGTGGTTGGAGATGAGCTTTGTTTCACTGAGCAAAGTTCATAAGGATGAGAAAGAGTTTCTATCATGCAGGAGATGGGATGTTGTGGAGCAGATGGAGTGCCGAGAAGAAAATATTTTTATAGCCAAAAGTACAATTATTTGCAAGCAAAGCCCATCAAATGATGTCTTAATAAACTATTACAACTCAGTTTTGTGGTCTCTATTATTTCAATAAAGGTTTCCTTGCAAAAATCAACTATTTGTTGCAGTGTCAGTTCCTTTCAATAGATTGCCCCCTCAAAAACATGGCCACCATTGATTTTAATGTAGTGAGATTATTTTGAACAAGCTGGTGCCCCTCACAAACATGGCTGCTAAGCTTGACATACAGTTCCTGTGTATTTGGACTGTACCAAGATGGCCACCAACAGGGGTGAAGGGGCACTTCCTGTTTTGTACTTTTTGTAAACAAAGATGGCTGCTTCTTGACACGAGGCAGACTAGACTGCTGTGCAAGGGACAAAATGGCGATTGCCAAGCTGCTGTTTCCTTTCCCAACCCTGACACAGAAAAATGATGAGCTTTCCATTTTTTTGGTGAGTGGCAAGGGGAAATTGTCTGCATTTATTGGACTGCTCTCCATTTTGTTTGTGGAGCTGGAGCTTTAGTTTTATTTTTCTGTTATCTCCCAGGCTTTGTACTGTAATTATTTATTGTCCTGCATTTTATCTCAGTAGTTCTCATTGATCTATGCTATGCCCTGCATATGCTTTGCTGTTATACTTAGGATTTTTTTTTCTATTTGCTCCTTTTTGTGTTATTTATTCCATTCATTGGTCTGTTGTTGTATGGCTCTGTGTCACTTATTTGCTCCTTGTTGAAGTGTGGCTGAATGGGGAGATGAACGCTCCATTTGCAGTCCTGATTTAATTTATTTTACTCGGTATTACTCTGTGATTTAAAGATGGAAGAAGACATAAAGCCCATCCTGACCATCTTCCCCATACTGGGGGGCATATATTATTCTACCCCTAATAACATATTGTCCAGGTTATTTCTGAATTCATTAAAGCTTTTTATGTAAACCATATATTGTGGAAGTGAATTCCAAAGTAGTAGAGCCCTTACTGTAAAGTAAAATTTGCGTTTATTACTGACCATATTGAGCATCCTTATTTGTTTATTGTGGCACTTTAAGTTCATTGGCCTATCTGCCATAACAATATTACACTCTTTCATTAGATCAGGATCACTTAATATATTAAATAACATAAGCAAATTCCCTTTATCTCTTCTGGTCTGTAAGTCATATAGTCCCAAAACGTTGTAACCTTTCGTTGTATGGCACATTTTTCATATTGGGGACCAGCTTAGTAGCTTTCCTCTGCATACTCTAATAATTTTTCTATCCTTATACAGATATGGAGCCCAGAATGATATGGCATAATCAGTATATGGTCAAATATATGTATTATAATAATTCTTTCTTTATTTTATTATACAATTATACAAAGGGATAATGCAATTCTCATTCCTTGTAATAGAAGATCTTTTTATTGATATCAGTATTTAATTACCCATTTGAGTCACCTTTCTACACTGGTCTCTATTTGTTAACTGATTTGTTACTATAATTCTCAAATCGCTCTCAGTTTTAGCTGATTTTATAATAGTCCCATTTAAAGTATAATTTGTTAAAGTATTTCTTACTCCAAGATGAATCACTGTACATTTCTCAGTGTTAACGGTCATTTTATTATTAATTGCCCATACTTCAATGTGTGAGAGATCTTGTTGTAGTGAGTTTACGTTTACAACTGTGTCCACTTCTGAATAAAATTTGTATCATCCGCAAATTTACTGACTCTATTGTGTACACCCTCTTGTAAGTCACTTATATAAATACCAAATAGAATTGGTCCCAAGACTGACCCCTGAGGGACCCCACTACTCACTCCCACCTCACTTGATTTTGATTTAATGTTTGTTGAATGGCTGTTTTGAAGCATAACTGAGCATGAAGGGGTTGCTCCTCTGATGAAAGCAGCTGGGCAGACAAGATGCAATGCAGCCCTGAGTAAGAATGTAGCCGCAGTGCACAGTACAGCAGGTGGGGAGAACTGAACCACAGTGCACAGGAGTGGAGCTGGAGTGACTTTGCTGTGGCTGCAGCAGTTCAGTTGGGAGCTGTGATGAACAGGACTGAGTCAGGTATTGTGCAGCTGGGTGGTCAAAATGCTCATGTGGAGGCTCCGAGGTGCAGCTAAGAAGGAGGGCAGCGTGGCTTGCTGCTGTGGCTGCGCTCTTGGCAAGAGAGCCGAGGAGTGCAGAGACGGAGTGGCTGTTTGCATTAAAGCTGCAGTTGAAAGGCAGCATGAGTGAGGGCTTGTTTGTAAAATCATATTTCTTTTCCTCTTTAGCTGCAATCCCTGTTGTAGGGGAAGTTTACTTGGCAAAATGGAGCACTAGGAATTTTGTTCTGACAGGCAGGGAGTTCAGTGCAAGCCTGCTGCAATAAGTTAAATGCTGGGGGAGACTGCAGTTCGCAGCTCCATGGTGCTCAGACTTGGATGATCTAATTTGATAGTTCATTCAGTTAGTTGGCTTGTAATATGAAACCCACAATTTTTTTTTCTTTCACAGCCTACAATGTTAGAGGAGGGTTGCAGGCTACTGTACAAAGCAGGAGACAGTTCATCCTTTTCACTGCAGCCAGGGTTGTGGTACAGGAGGTATTCAGAGCTGTTTAGGCATACTGGAATAAATGACTTGGGGTACCCAGCGATGCAGACAAGCGAGATAGGGTCTGGGCAGAGGAAGGGCCACCTTCTCCACTATGTGTGGTGTTTTGATGTTGGTCTGCCACTAGGACACTTAACTTCTCTTCAGATCTGCCAGGCCAGCCTCTTGCTGTTCAGGTGGAGCCCTTGCTGGTCCATATTATTAACTGATGGACACAAAAAATAATGAATAAATCGGTGTTTATTCGCATACTTCAGAGATATCAACAGGGAACTTCATCAACCCATGAGGTTCAGACTCAGACTGACTGACAAATTAGTCTAAGGTTTTTTTTAGCCCCTACTAAAACAGTAATTAGCATAAATTATTTACATTAGCCCTGAGCTCTTAAAGGGGTGGCAGTTAGCATTAGCCCCATGCTGAAGGTGCACTCCACACTGCGCAGCATGATGTTATTTGTTTTGCTAGCTACTGCAGCACACTGTTGCCCCCATTTCAAGTTCTCACTGATCATTAGGCCCAGATCCTTTCCCAACTGAGTTTCATCAATCTCTGTTGCTCAGGTAATATTTTGCTTTTATGTTCTTCGTACCAAGATGTATCACTTTGCATTTTTACAACCAAGTCTCCATTGTAAAGTGCCTCACTTCTTTTTTTTTTGTATTTGCTTTGTCTCAAAAAAAAAAGTTGATTCAGAACTGTTGTCCTCTGGCTTAGGTCAAGATATGTTTTTAAGCTGTGACTTCATCTTCATAAATGCAAATATATCACATAGCTTTGTTAGTGGAACGCTCCATTAGGAGCATGGGTAATTAATGATAGACTGTACAGACCACTCAGTACCTACAGAAAGTAGTCTATTAGTAAAGGGGGCAGTTTTTGGGACCCTGATTAGAAGGGGTGGCTCAACACCCCCCCCAAAAAAAAAACACAAGGGCTGAATTCTGACCATCTGAATAGTGACCAAAGGCTATTGTCGATAGGTGCATAGTACCACTGGAGAAATTGAGAACTTATGCTAGCCTTTATAGACCACTCAATACCTAAGTATCCAAGTATTTATGGAGGTGGTTCTTGAGAAACTCATTAACTGGGATGGCTCAACAACACCCACCAAACACAAAGGACAAATTCTGATATCTGAGTGGTGTCTCAAGATTACAGTGGCCAGGTGAATAGCACAACTGAAGAAATTAGGACTGATCTTCTGAGTTCTTCTTTGATACTGGTGGAAGGGCTAATATGATCCTAAGGGGTGTGCTATTTAAATGTATACAAATCCAAAAAGACTGGAGCACACACACATTTTTCAAATACCAATGAGGCACTCCAATAATGCTAAAAATATTCTTTATTACATATAAAATGACATAAACTCCTGATGTGTTTTGGATTATAAAATCCTTTTTCAAAGGCTAAAGGCAGAATGAAACCAACACCAATATAACAGGCAAATGATAACATCACCCATGAAATTAAGTACAAATTGCACTTTATGAAAATTGCAAAATAAAGTGCAATTTGTACTTAATTTCACGGGGGTCCTGAGACATTGTTGTTTTTATTAAGTTGTGAATCAATCCTGCACTTTGTTTTTGCTGTGTTGCACATGTTTACACTTGTTGTCATGGTGAATAATCATTTTTGATCGACCAAAGATTTTGAAAAACCTATTAGTGATGTCACTGTGATGTCATCATTTGCTTGTTATATTGGTGTTAGCTTCATTGTGTTTTTAACCTTTGAAAAAGGATTTTATCATCTGAAACGCATCAGGCATTTATGTAATTTTACATGTAATAAAGCATAGTTTTAGCATTATTGGAGAGTCTCAATGGTATTTGAAAAATTGGTGTGTGTGCTCCAGTCTTTTTGGACTTGCATGCTATCAGTTTGACTGTTTGAACACCAGTTACCTTGTGTGCACTTTTGTGGGAGCAATTCTATTTAAATATATACAGAATGCCAAGACCCTTGCATGGTAGGAAAATGTTTTTTAAGGTAAGACAGTTTAATGCAACCAGAGCCTGAGTTAAGTACAGTATTTCAGACAGTAACTACCTCAATGTCAGAACAAAGTTGTTTTGCATATGTATTGTAAAGAAATTATTTTATGGTGAGGCACCTACAGGACTCACCTTTCAGAAGAAGAAGCCGTGGAGGAATGGGATACCAGCAGAAGCATTCCAACACCATGGATGTTCCTTTCCAGTTGGCATTATCAAATCCTCACCATATGCTGGCCTTGTGAATATTACTCAGTATAGGGTTATTCTTGAAACCCCTGCTTCACCTTGCCGCTTCCAACTACAGCAGATCTCTTTCAAAGAAGTTGAAGACCTGCTCATTAAGTTGGACACCAAGAAAAGTGGCTGTGGTGACGTGCTGGAACCATTCTTCCTAAAGATAAGCTACTATCACCTCACAGCCCCCATACTTCATGGGCCAGATTCCAGAACAGATATGCCGGACAGAAACGCAGTACGCCAGCACCGAATGTCGCAAATCGCAAGTTATGCCAGTGACCTGCATGATTACCAAAGGTGCCTTATGCCGCAAGCTGCAGCCACTGCTCCAAACATGGGTTATGACACAGTTATGCCAAACAAAGCCTGCACCGCTGCATAATTTGGCTTGCTACATGCATAACGCACCACTATGATGGAAGTGCAATTACAAAACAGGAGGCGTGAGTGAAGCCCATGATGGTACCGGTTCAGAGAGTGAGATGCACTCAGATGTCCTATGAGGAGCTAACTGAAGAGCAGGGCATAGTACACTACTGGTTCACCAAGAGCTGCATCAGAAAGCTATGCTAGGACCTGAGTGGGGAGCTACATAGTACCAGCAACAGGGGACACCCACTGCCACTGGAGGTGTGTGTAAGTGCAGCATTGTACTTCCTCACCACAGGCACATTTCAAATGCCCACAGGGGACACTGTGGGCATATCCCAGCCAGTGGTGTTGAAGCACCTGAGGAGGTTCCTGAAGGCCCTCATACGGTGCACCATGCAGCACATCAGCTTCTCATGGGATGCCCAACAGCAGCGCAATGTGAAGCAGCTCTTCTACAACATGGCAGAGTTCCCCTGGGTGCTAGGTGCAATCAACTGCACACATGTGGCCATCAGTGCCCCAACTGAAGATGGGGATGTGTACATAAATAGAAAGGGGTACCACTCGATGAACATCCAGGTGGTATGTGACAGCGGATGTCGCATTCTAGATGTGGTGGCCAAGTATCCTGGATCCTGCCACGACTCCCACATATTCAGGAACTGTGAGCTACAGGAGGCCTTCGAGAGAGGGGACATCACTGGTGGATGGCTTTTAGGTATGTACTGGGGTAAACAACACCTGAAAATGTGTGCAAGCGTCTGTGTGTGCATGAGTGGTAGACAATGCGTGCGGGTGTGAGTGGATACAGTGGCACAACAGGGCGCATAGACAATGCAGTGTACAGATGTGACAGCCACACTGATACGTGGTATGGCAGACATGGGATGAAGGTAGGGCCACAAGCCACAAGCAGTGCTACACATAGGGGCCTGTGAGGGCCACACAATGCCATGGTATGCCTGTGCTTTGCATGGACACAGCCAAGGATGGTTTAGTGTGACAGTATGTGCCTGCATGTGTTAGCATGTGCATGCAGCTGTTTGTGCCATGCAGAGGATAGATAGATGTTGATGACAATGCTGCACACAGCAACAGGCAGCTAACCTGTCCCCACCCAACAGGTGATACTCCCAGATGCCATGGCTGATGACACCTGTGAGGACACCCCAGACAGCATCTGAGGAGAGTTATAAGAAGGCTCTCACCAGCACACCTGTGGTAATTAAGCACACCTTCGGCCTACTAAAGTCCCGATATAGATGCCTTGACATTGGGGGAGTTGTGCTGCAGTACAGCCCTGTAATGGCCTGCAGGATAGTGCTCAACTGCTGTATCCTTCACAACATCACCTGGGCACACCGGGTACCAATGCCCAACACAGATCAGGAGGAAGGAAGTTCTAGCATGCCACAGCGACAGTGGCTGTGGAGACATCCCCAACAGTGACAGCCGCATTGCCGAATGTCGGCAGTGTAGCGTCAGGGATGCCTCCGTGATTTCATAGGGGGGCTGAGTCGGAGTTGGACCAGGGGAGTGAAACACCCTGAGAGGCAATCCCCTGGCTGTGTGGAGACCATCACAGCGACAGGTGGATTTTGGCTGAATCCTGTCGCTGTGATGGTCTTCGCCGTCGGGCATTTGCTGTGGTGTCGGTATACAGAGGAAGGCGCACTGCAGGAGGGGGATGGAGAGTCTGACAGCATGGCAGAACACCTGTCACAAGGTGGTGCATCAGCAGGATACCGTGCAAGACAGGAGGTGATACAGCAGTTCTTCTGAGGTGGCACACAACAACACCACCACCACTACCATGGTGGCATCTGCAGCAGTATGGGGGACACAGTGTGGTGCAATGCAACACAAGCAGCAATATGGCATCCAAGGCAATGTCACAGAGTCACAACAGGATGGTATACTGTCTGCCAGGTGCCATGCACACATGGGGCTGCACTGGAGCTGTAACAGTGGCCATGCATGTTGTACAGCATCTGGCAGGCATAACTGCAAATGACAGGAGGCCCCCCAGGCCACACAGAGAGGACCACAGCACACACGGCTGACAGACATGCAGAAACAAGTGAGCATGGGACACACATGGGACAGTGGCACAACGATGAGTGGATGGCACCACCAGGCACAATGCACCTGCCATGGCCACTGATTCATGTTAACAGTGCAACCACAACAGTGATACAGCACCGGGCAGCACATACCTGCAGATGTATGGCAGTAGTATGCACCATTGCATTGGCCACCAATGCCACCCACAGGGTCCACCATGCCCCTGGGTGGAATGGTGCCATAACGACCCATGGCTGCCACACAGGCATGACATACACAGTGTGGTGGCATGTGAACAGGACCCGGCACAGGGTGCTGCTGCACACACAATGCATCATGAGGGCATGCTCACCAGTGTGTGCCCAAGGCTGTGTGATGGACAGCCAGCACACAGGTACCACATGCCAGATGGGAATGCACATGCAACAGTGCAGCTCTGCAAAATGTGTGACTGCATGTGCACAGTGACACACATACACACAGGCACATGCGCATGCAGACCACAGACAGAGACACAGAGCCAGGGATGCAAATATATAATTTATTTTACACAATAGAAACACAGTACAGTAGAAAAGGCAAACACAACAATGTACAAACAATACCAACAGCAATACAAACCCCCCCACTAATTAACCCAGACTCCACTGCTATGTACAATACCCCTCAGCCCCAGAACCAACATATATGAATAGTCCCCACCCCTCAATGGCCCCAGTAACAAAAAGTAGAACATGTACCCCACCCCAGACACATACAGCATGAACAGTCCCCCAGGCACAATAGGACATACAGTTCCCCAGATACAAACAATATAAACATTCCCCACACCGCAAAACAGTATATACAGTCCCCACCCCCATCCTGGATACAAACAATATGAGCCATCCCCACCGGCCACCCTGATGAAAAGAATTACATCCCCCTCCACCATTTCACAGTACAGTGCCAGCGGCCATGGCCACAGTCTGCAGTCTAGTCCACATTGACACTGCCCTACCGCTCCTGCAGCACTGATAGCAGTGCACCACAGGACCCGTGTAGGCCTGCCACATCTGCCATTATGGCCACCACAAGATGGACAAGCCTTTGGTCATTGTCCGCCGGGTGTCCCGGGTGCACTGACTCTGGCTGTTGCTGTCCATCCCCTGCCTGTGGGCCAGGATATCCCTCAGGTGACCCATATTCCTTCTCGTGACCACTTGAGTGCAGTGAAGGCATATCCACAGGTCAAGCCTCAGTGTTGGCTCTCTCTGCTGGCAGCATGCCCTCCTCCACCAGCTCGTCCTGCTGCAGTTCTGCCAGATGTCCCAGCTGGTGCGCCTAGTCCCCTGGCTCCACAGCAGTGTGGCCCTCTATGAGCAATGGTGCATTCTCTGTGGCGGTGTCCACAGCAACATCTGACCTTTCCATGGCTGGCTGCTTCTCTGCCGCCTGCAACTCCATGGCATCATCTCCCTCATCCACCTCTTCCTCCTCCCCCTCCTCTAATGATGGTGGCATGGGGTGGACCCTGTGGCACTGGTGTAGTGTGCAGCGCATATGCTTGGCTGCATCATGGGCCTTCTGGTCCAACATGGACTGCAGCAGTGCCCGATGCCTTGGGGGAAAGCTGCTCCGCCCACCTGCAAGGTAGCAAAGGCATAGGTCAGTGCTATACAGGGACACCCTGAATGCACAGACACCCATGCAGGCATGCCAGTGCACGCTACACAAGACAATACCATAGCAACACACACACCACACCTGCTACATGGTGCACAGTGGCAGGCACATGGGTGGCATGCAATGGCCACAAGCACTGCAGGGGCACATGAGTACACCAATGGTGCATGGCCTAGCACCATTATATGTCGCTGCCCATGTGTGTGTATGCCAAGACAACACACAGCACCCCCCTGCCACTGCAGACCCTTGTAGCATGGCCACGACACATGGTAGACAGATCTTGCACCTACCTGACCTCTGGTGGTCCTGCGACTGCTGATGTCAGCATCCACGCTAGTGCTTCACCACCTGCTGCCCCTGCTAGTCCATATTGCTGCATCCTACACCTGTAAGGATGGAGACCACTGTTACATTCATGCAGCACTGCTGGCCATAGCATATGTGGCAGTGTCATGCCAGTGTATGCCTACATGTTGGCATACCCATCTGCACTGGTGTTCTGGCTGGTCCTCCTCTCCATGTCCCTCCTCACTGCTATGGCCATCAAGCGCTGCAGTATCCCAGGGTCCCACCTGGCAAGGTTCTGCCACCTGTGCTTAAGATGCCCGGGTGTGCAGGACACACTGCTGATGGCACTGAGGCGTGCCCCAATAGCCCTCCAGGCCCTGTCCCTCTCTGCAGAGGTGTGGTTCCTGCAGCCAGGTGGGAGCAATGTGGTGCTCCACTGCTGGACCTGGTTCACCAGTTGGGCAGTCTTAGCATCTGTAAAGTTAGGTGCCCTGCCACTTAGGCTGCACCTGCTGTTGGTTGCCATGGCCCTGTGTGCACTGTCTTTGCTGCTTCTGCCTCTCTTGCCACTGTGCAGCGTGTGCTCTGTGTGGCCTGTTCAGCACCTACGTGACTGCACCTAGCACATGGCACATGTGCTGGCCCCATGTGAGGCCTACAGTGGTACTACGCACATGCGGCATGCGTGCACACGAAATGCACATGAGTACTGCATCATCACAGGTTGCAGTTGCGGCCTGCAAGCATATCGCCTGCGTTTACAACATCACGGTTGTACAAGACAGGCCTTGCAGAGTGCAGCTGCATGGTGGATGAGGCTAGCATCTGCAGCCTGCGGATGCACATGTGCGTGTGCACCTTGGGCCATGCACACAGTCAGCAGTGCAGCCCAGTCACCTATGGTATGTCACATGTGGCCAGCCCTAATACATCCTGTGGGAATGAGTGACACCACACAGATAGCCAATGAAACAGCTTTACTAGGCACATGTTGTGGAACAATGATAGTGGAACACTACATTAGTGCAACACCCCTCAACACACATTCTTACACCCAGTGATAGTACACATCATTTACAGCCACTCTGTGCTGTCCCGCATCACCCGCACACCTGCATGCAGTGCACACACACACACACACCACACACGCACCACACACACACCTCCCACAGTGCTCTCCCCTTGTGCCACTATGTACAGTGCCCACCCCCCTTGCAGCAGCGCACCATACTGGTACTGTCAATAGTCCCCCTGTTGCTGTGTGGTCCATCTGTGCTTAGTGACTCATATGCCGTGTGCCCCTCCCTGCAGTGTGGGCGCCTCCACCCCTGCAGCACCGCTGGGCCCTCCCTGCCGCGGTTGCAAGGCTGCAGGTCCCCCACTGTCCATGTGTCCCTGCACTGCCACTGTCTTCTGACACCTGCCCTGCCTTCCTGTTGTGGCAGGTGCCAGTCCTGGCACAGTCCCCTGTCCCTTTGGGGGGTTTGCTGCTGTCATCCGCACCCAGGGCTTTTGCTGCCTCCTCTATTGTGACCTGTCTTGCAGTGGCTGCAGGTGCTCTTATGACCCACCTGGCCCTGGTCCTGTGGCTGGTGGCTCCTACATCACACCCACGGCCGAGAGAGCAGGTGGCGTGGGTGTTGGTGGTGATGCCAGTGGTGCCGGTGGTGCTGCAGTTGGTGATGATGGTGGTGGAGGTGGTAGTGCTGCTGGTGGTGGTGGTGGTGGTCTTGACAGCGGCTGCATACATGTGCCCCCTGGGGCTGTTGGTGGCACATCCTGCACTGCAGGTGGTGGCTGTGTGCCCCCAGCTGTTGTTGTGGCATGTGTTCTGTCATCCTGCTGATGGTGTTGCTCCACATCAGAGGCCTGTGTTGCAGTGTCCCTCCCCTGTGTGTGGTGCACAGGCTGGGCTGTTAGTGTGCTGTGTAGTGCAGTGGCAATGATGTCTGTCTGCCTCCTTTGCTGTGCCACTGACCCCTCCACGGCCATTGCCAGTCACGTGAGTGCCTGTGTCTGCTCCCTGATGGAGGCCTATAAGCCAACCATGGCATCCACCAGCCTCCCCATGGCCACCTCTGTGGTGCGTGTCCTAGACTCAGTAGTATCAATCAAATCAAATCAAACTTTATTTATAAAACGCGCCTTTCTAAAGCCAAGGCACCTGTACATAGCATAATAAAATCAATCTATCAATAAATAATTAAAAACCATATATCAGTTAAAATTCATGACAGCGACATTTAAAAATATTATATGCTAGGCTAAAAAGAAATGTTTTTAATGCTACTTTAAAGCTTTGGATGATGAGGGTGCCCATCTGCTCCTGCAGTGTCGTGTAGTGGGCATCAATGCTCAGGCATATGCAGCCATGCATCTCTGCCTGCTCTTCGTGCTTTGTGACCAGTGTTTGGCAGAATGCAGAGCAGTCAGTGGGTGTGGACACATGGTTGTCCTGCAGGGACTGTGATGCCTTGTCCAGGGTCACCTCCAGCCATTCATACAACACCAGGCTCAGGTCCTGGGTGATGTCCGCAATGCTGCCTATGCTGAAGAGGTCTCACAAGTCAACACCCACCTCCAACTGCTGGGGTGCTGCTCACCCAGCATGGCTGTCTGGGCTACATTCAGCTCCACTGTGTCTGCACTGCTTGCATGGTCCATACCAGTGGCCTGTGGGATGGTTGGCTATGTGCTGTCCCGCTCTGGCTCACTGCTTGTGCCACCACTATCCTGCTCCTCTGTGTCCGCTGCTGCTGTACCTGTGGGGTGATGACAGTGCCTCGGTGCAACTCTACCATGTCCTGCAATATGCACATGCGCCCATACTCACCCCTGCTTTGCCGTCCTGCGCACTGGTGGTGCATGCCACAGTGCATAGTGCTGTCATGGGGTGGCCCTTGCAGGCCACTGTACAGCTCCACTGCCCCACCTCCCCATCGTCCGTGTCCTGGGTGTCCCTGTCACCCTGGCCCTGGCAACCTACCCATGTCCATACTCTCCTCACGTACTGACTGCACTATGTGCTATGCTGCCACAGGTGGACACTGGCCCACATGCATTATGGTGCTGCTTGCATGCTGCGTGTCCCTATTGTCTGTCACCACTGTGCCACCTCCACTGCATTCCTGTATGCTTCCTGGGGTGCGTTTCACCCACCAGGCTACAGGCTCTGTCCAGCACCACACAGTGCTCCTGCATGGCTCCACTTCACTGCTCATGCATCCCTGCCCACGTGCCATGGCTCTTATGTCACTGTGGCTCAGCTGGTCCACCACATACCTGTCCCTGATGCCATCTGTGCTGTGTCCAGGTCTGTGTCACCATGGACACTGTGCTGGCTCAGGAAGGCAAGGATCCTCTCTTCATGGGTGCTCAGTGGTCTCTCCTCCCATGGCCCACTGCCTGTGGCTACCACCTGGAGCCTATTGTATGTCTCCTTCCCCTTCACATGGTGCTTCAGGTCTTTGATCCTCTTCTGAAGGTCCCTGACAGTGTGTCTGATGAAGGCCACTGCATTAACTTTTCGGGCAACAGCATCCCAGGCCTCCTTGTGCTTTCTTCGTACTTCGCACTCACCACCCTTGCCCATGAGCAGGGTGGCCTGTGCCTCAAGCTCATTGAGGAGCTCTTCAGTCTCCTTGTTGGTGAAATTGCATTTATGTTTCTGTGCAGATGCTGCCTGTGCTTCGGGCCAGGTTTGTGCCATCACTTCCACCTATGTTGCTGCCTGTGACATATTTGCGAGTTGCACACCTTTATATGGGCGTCGCATTGCGACATGCGTAACCTCTCTGCCCACTATTGTGACTTACACCTTGCAATTCTGGCATGCATTGCAATGTGTATAATTCTGCTGATTTCCATCATATCTTGCCTTTGTTCTGGAATAGGGTGCAACATGCATGTTGCAAGGCTTTGGGTGTAGTTTTCTGCCATGGCACAGCTTGAGCCCTGCTCTACTTGCTCTCTTGGAATCGGGTCCCATATCTTTAATCTTTCTATCGACACAGCCACAGTACCTTCCTGCTGGAAATCTACACACGCCCTTCCCTTGTTTAAATCAGGTGACCTATGTGATTTAAACAATTACAGGCCCATATCTATCCTGCCTGTCCTTTCCAAAATCTTCGAGAAACTGATTCACTGTCAACTTAAACACCATCTTGAGACTTTCTCCCGCCTTAACTTGGCTCAGTCCATCTTCCATCCCAATCATAGTACCATATCGCCCTTGCCAAAATAATAAATGACTGGATTACGGCCCTGGACTCCAAAAAGATCACTGGTGGAGTCTTCCTAGACCTAAGTAAGGCATTCGATACTGTCAACCACAACCTAGTTACCAGTAGCCTTATTAGTATAGGAGCTACCCACTCCCACTGCCCAGTGGTTTACCAGTTAACTGTCAGGGAGATTCCAAAAAGTAAAGGCCGATTGCCTATTCTCAGCCTCCATACCAGTCACTAGAGGCATCTCACAAGGCTTCACCTTAGGCTCTATCCTCTTTTTGCTCTATATTAACAACCTTGACTATAATATAACTCATTCCAAATTACATTTCTTTGCCAGTGATACAGTCCCGTGTGCCTCTAGCTCAATCCTATCTGAAGTAAGAGATGCACTACAAATGGACTTTGCCAAACTCGAGTTGAACCTTATTAATGTGAAGCTCCTTCTTAATGCCAAAAAAACAAAGGCCATGATCTTTAACTTCAATAACTCCCCCTGTTCCACACCAGTTTCTCCTACTGACTTTATTGTCACTACACTAAGCATATCCCTTGAGGTTGTTCCCAAACTAAAATCCATAGGTGTATGGCTAGACAACAAACTTAACTTCAGTGCACATATAGATAATCTGGCCAGTAAGCTAAAGTCTAGAATAGACTTCTTCTTCAGGAACAGGTCTCTTTTTCCACTTGAAATCAGAACTATGCTTGTACAGATCACATTCCTGCCTTTTTACTTGATTATGCTGACATAATTTACAATTCATCTGCAGCCATAAATCTGAATAAACTGATGTCCTTTACCGTCATGCCCTACAGTTCATCGCCAGCTCTCCCTTTCATACTCACCATTATGACTGCTGTGCGACTGTTCGCTGGACGTCACTTACTTTGTATAGCTGCCTTCTGAAACTTCCACTTGCATACTGTGTGATCCTAAGCAAGTCACTTATCCTCCTCGTGCTCCCAGGTCGCTCCTGTAAAAAAGCTTTCAGCTTAGTGTGCTATACCTGGTTAAACAACCAAATAAACAACAAAATAAAAGAAACAACCAGTGTGATGTTACTCTTCAACTGTGGTTCCAATGGAAACTGGTTGTTTTTACCAAGCTTCTAGCCCAACTGCACCATAACAAATTGTGCCATACTGAAGCTCCAAATTTGGATATATTTTAGTACAATCATCATTCAGGCATAAAAAAAGCTTCCCATTTTCATTTTAGGAATGCTAAGTTTCTGCTGAGCTACAAACATCATGTCTACTCTGCAACCATCTTAGCTCCCACCCCAAGCCATCTATTTAGTTCAGGTTTAACAGTAGGTGGACAGTCCACTTTAATGACATTACTCAGTCTGGCAGCAAAATGAACTAGTCCCTCCAACAACTTGAGAAATTGACTTTACACTTACATAGCTTCAACCAGCTGAAGTTGAATTTAACCCTTAAATAGCTTAAGAATTGGACAACATTACATCCAGGGAATGTCGACAGCAGTTCAGGAGCATTATTCACTATTAATCATAGACATTATGCTATTGTAGTATGAAATGTCCACTGCTACGCCAAGCAAAATTTTGTATCTTCTTGCAGCTTCAGCTGGAGCAAAGCAAGAGAACAGTTATTTTAAGTCATAGATAAGCACTATTATTGAATCTGTTGGAGCTTTTAAGAGTAATGTGGGCCTCTACTATTACAAGCAAAAAGGAATTGAAGGTTTAAAAAGGGGATCCCCGAAGCTGACTCAGTGGTGTGGAAGGCTGAGGCACTCAGTACTTCACTTCCTGCCACACCGGCAACCTGGGTTTGGAAATGGGCATAGGTTGCTTGGGGATAAGCCATGGAAGGAGGATTCAGCATCTCCCAGGCAACTCTTCTCCCTTGAGGAGGGGGAGTTACAGTCCCTCACTGCTCAAATGCCACCTGGAGGAATCTGGGCAGCAGCACAATGGTGCCATGCTGGGGGAGGGACTACACCCAGGACACCAGAGGCATCACTGTGGAGGCAGAGCTCACCCATCACCTCCATCACACATGTGGTGGTTCCTCAGGAAGAAATTGAGGAAAACTCCCAGTGGCAGGATGATGCCTGACACCCCCGAAGGTCCTGCACTGGTGACTGGGCATCTTCAAAGAGATCCTCTGGCCGAGGGTGAGCAGGAATGAGGCAAGCCCCAGAGATGTCAGGTGATGGGCCAAAAGGGTCGATTTGATGGGGGCTGCTGGGCAGCTCAAATTGGAAAAAAAAGTAAGATTAAAAAAGTCAGTCAGTAAGTAAGTAAATAAATAAATAAGTAAAACAAGGGTCTCAGTGAATGATCTGGTCTACCCATTGCTCTCCTCCATCATTTGTTAAAACCCCAAGTGCTTATGTCAGGAGGCATGGGGTCATAATGTCATAAGACATTATACCGCCACAACATACCGCACTGCTAGTACAGCACAATATATTGCAGCAGCATCTGTCTTTGTATTGCAGGGGCTACACCCCCTGCACCCCCCATTTTGGGGGGCTGTGCCCCTGAACCTCCCTACTAAAATATCAAACTCTGGGGGTGGGGGGGAATTATCACTTTTGATCCCCCCAAAAAATAAAATTTCTTGCGTCTGGGACCGGCAATCAAAACCCGGTCCCAAATGCACTGCCAAAATCCCTTGCTGCTCATGACTCATCCCATTGAGCCACAGCAGCATCTCGCTGGCCCCCTGTCCCAGCAGAGGTCTTATCCTCTGCCTGGGAATACAGAGAAGGTGCACTACAGCGCATACTTCCCTTAGTGGTGTTGCACCCTATCGCTGTTCCCTACTGCGCTGTTTCTGTTGCTATTCAGTGTGTGACATATTGACCTGGTAGGATGTTAGGAGCTTAGGGGAAGCCAAACTAGGATGTTTGCCTTTTGCCTTCCCCTGACATTTTTTAGGACCCCAACGTTTTTTGCCTGGGGCTCTGGGGAATATAAACCAGGAAATGTTAAGTCTAGTATCAAGTAAATTATTTTATTATTCAGCTACATAGCATTTACAGTCATAAAAACAAATACAAATACAATAAGCATTGATTATGACAGCATAGTACATAAGTGACAGATTAAAGTATGAGATAGAAAGCATAAATACAGTTAATGCAGTTTATATAGCCTTACAATGATTAAATACAAGTAAACCTGAATCCACAATATTACTATCAAGTAGATTATCTACTGATGTAGACTCCAATCTGTGAATGTTCCCTTAAACATCCACTTAGGTCACCCAGCTACACACTGCCATGTCACATGTGGGTGGCTTTAGCTGTAAGATAGAACTCCTCCTAAACTTTAGGGGTTAGATGGTGTTATTGCTTGTGATGCCCTGCACAGTCTGCTGAGAGATCAGAGGAGACAACTGGGTATTGTGGATCCTGAGAATCAGGTGCAAGTGCTTTGTGCCCTGATACTACAGGTACTCCGAGGGGTGTCACCCTATACATCAGAGATAACATCAAGGCAACAGCAATTCAGAGCCACATGGACAGACAGAAGAGGCATGAGTCACCCTTGAGTCAGGCAATGGAACAGCCGTTTACACAGGGGCCATCTACAGACCCACTAATCAGGGAGAGGAAATTGACAAGATAATGCTCGAGAACATACATAAGATGATGGCAAAAGGGGAAGTCCTACTAAAGGGGGATTTTAACATGCCAGACATAGACTGGTACATCCCAGCAGTGGCCTCAGCCTGGGCAAGGGACTTCATGGACTCCATTCTAGGAGCAGGCATCAGACAGCTGGTGCAAGAACTCACCAGAGACAGGGCAATCCTGGATCTGGTACTGACAAATGGGGACAGGGTGGCAGAACTCCAGATGGAAGGTCAACTAGGATCCAGCAACCACCATATGGTGTGGTTTAAACTGGACACAAGGACACAGTTAACTCATACCAAAGCAAGGGTCTTAGACTTCAGAAGAACTGACTTTACCAGGATGGTATTGCAGGTTAAGAAAACACTGGCAAAAAGGGAGATAGGAGAAGGAGTAGAGGAGAAATGGGCACACATCAAGGAAGCCATAATGGAAGTTACAAACAAATGTATAAGGAAGGTAAGGAAGGGGAAGAGAAGAAGGAAACCACTTTGGTTCTCGGGGGTGGTGGCAGAAAAGGTGAGGGCCAAGACATTGTCCTTCAGAAAGTACAAGGAGTCACAAAGGGATGAGGACAGGGAAGTATACCAGAATTGTCTGAGGGAGGTAGGAAAGGCTGTATGGAGTGCCAAAGCTCAACCGAAAGAGAGAATAGCTCACTCTGTTAAAAAGCAGACAAGACATTCTATAGGTACATAAGCAAGAGAAAGAAGGCTAGAGGAGGGCTAGCCAAACTTAAAGGGGTTGGGGGAGTGTGTAGAGGGAGACATGAAAAAAAAGCATCTGTCTTAAACAAATATTTCTGTTCAGTCTTCACTGTGGAAGGAGAGGGGCGGGGTCCACAGCTGCACTTCAAAGGAACGGTGGGGAGGAAGGTAGACATCAGCCATTTCACAGAGGAAAAGGTCCTGGAAGAGCTTTCAAAGCTAAAGGTGGACAAAGCCATGGGTCCAAATGGCATACATCCAAGGATCCTGAGGGAACTGAGGATAGAGCTTGCAGCCCCTCTAACAGACCTGTTCAGTGAGTCCCTTAACATTGGAAAGGTCCCAGAGGACTGGAGAAGGGCAAATGTCCCCCTTCACAAGAGAGGAAGCAAGGAGGATGCAAGAAATTACTGGCCAGCTCGCCTAACATCTATTGTCGGAAAAATCATGTAGACACTAATAAAGGAGCGAATAGTGAAGCATCTGGAAGCCATATGGATGCTTGATCCCAGGCATCATGGTTTCACATACGGAAGATCCTGTCAAACAAATCTGATCGATTTGTTTGACTGGGTAAGAAAGGCAGTGGACCATGAGGGGGGGTGTAGATATTGCCTACCTCAATTTCAGCAAAGCCTTTGGTACTGTTCCTCATAGTAGACTATTCAACAAACTCAGTAGTCTGGTGGTGGGCCACAAGGTAGTAAACTGGACTGCAAACCGGTTAGGGGGCAGGAAACAGAGGGTGGTGGTAAATGGAACATATTCAGATGAAATGGAGGTAATCAGTGGGGTACCTCAGGGTTCAGCACTTGGGCCAGTCGTCTTCATTGTCTTCATCAGCAACATTGCAGATGGGCTGAAGGGAAAGGTTTGCCTGTTTGCAGATGATACCAAGATCTTTAATTATTTATTGAAATGTTTCACCAGGAAGCCACGCTGAGCAAAAAGATGCTCATCTCATGGAGCGACCGGGGTTTACAGAGGAGAGCAACTGTATACATTTGTACAAGGAAGCAAAATTACACGAATGAAATTACATGACGGTGCATAAGTATAATACTACGGACACATGAAGTAGGAACAACATAGGAAACATTGCAACAAGGAGTAATCCACATTGTTACATGGAGTGAGAGAGAAATTGTACAAAGAATTATAATGACAAAGGGTGTAAATTATATCTACATACATGTCAGCTACTATCTACGGTAGTGCAGTAGACAGAGGGTCAGACTAGAAGTGCAGTAAGGGGTAAGTGCGGAGGTTGGTGGATATATGCCAGCCTTTGTAGCCATAGCTAAAGCCACTGGTCAGGCCACATAGGGTCTGGGATAGGGCAGTGGGAAGAGGAAGGGAGAAGGAAGAGAAGAGGAGGAGGGGAGGGGCACTGTCAGCGACACTGTCAGTTTACAGCGTAGTAGTTTGTCAGGGCAGAGGAGATGGAATACCTAGAGGAGGAGTGAAGGATTTGTGCTGGCAGGTCATTCCAGAGCCTCGGAAGGTGGTAGGAGAAGGCCGATTGGCCAGAAGTGGTCCAGCGGTGAGGGATTACTAACCACCAAGAGTCAGTAGATCTAAGGGCATGAGAGGGGGTTAGGGTGGGAGATAAGGAAGAGGTGAGGTAGGATGGAAGGGACCCAAGCCAGAGGTTTGAAGCAAATCTGCAACAAGGTAGACACCCCAGAAGATGCAGAAAGGATGAGAAGGGACCTGGAATATTTGGAGAGCTGGTCTGAAGCATGGCAATGCAAAGAAGTGCAGGGTCATGCACATGGGGAGTAAAAACCCATGAACAAGATACTGGATGGGAAGGGGCTGCTGAGAGTTACAAAGGAGGAAAGGGACTTGGGGATCATTATCAAGATGACTTGAAAGCCACCAGGCAGGCAGCAAAGGCAGTAGGGAAGGCCAATGGGATGTTGGGTTGTATTGGGAGAGGCATTATGAGCCAAAGAAGGGAGGTAATAGTTCCACTGTACAAAACCCTAGTGAGGCCTCATCTGGAGTACTGTGTGCAGTTCTGGAGGTCACACCTTTGTAAAGACATCAGCAGGATGGAGGTGGTGCAGAGAAGGGTGACAAAGATGGTCAGAGGGTTACTGCACAAGCCTTATGATGAGAGACTAAGGGACCTCAATATGTACACACTGGAGCAAAGTAGGGAGAGGGGCATAAACAAGGTTAAAGGGGAAAATATGTTCCACTTCAAAAAGAGTGCCAGGACCAGAGGACATGACATGCGAGTAGAGGGAGGCTGCATAAGAGGAAATGTGAGGAAGTTATTTTTCACTGAGAGAGTAGTGGATGCATGGAATGGCTTGCCCCAGGAGGTGGTGGCAGCATGTACGGTGGCAGGATTTAAACATGCATGGAACAAGAATCAAGGAGCACTAGTGATGGGAAAGTAATATGAAAGCCAATGACCATCTGGGTCATGGGTTGCTTTTACTGGCAGTAAAATGGGCAAACTAGATGGGCCTGGTGGTCCTTATCTGCCAACAAGTTCTATGTATCTCTGTATGTAGGAGAAGAGGTCTGAAAATATAACTTGTGGCAGCTAACCAGAGTGATCAGCAGGACAACAGAGGGTGGAATGAAATTCTGATGCTGGGCCATAGACTTTCCAGTGAGGCAACACCAGCCAAGGGGGCTACCACAAAACTGGAGAGAGGGATACCTTCCAGCGATGCAGCACCAGCTGAAAGGGCTATGATAATACCAGAGAGCCAGAGATCTGCAGACAGGAAGACGCCTGTGCAGAGATGTGCTTCAATGCAGAGAGGCCAGAGGAGAAGGAGGAAGAGGAGTAGTGGTAGTAAATTTTATCTCAGAGGCTCTGAACACTGTACAGCCATTGCAACAAGAACAATATCATAAATAAATGACACTTCATAATATACAACCACTAAATCAATAAAATAAATAATGTATATAAAACAGAACTGATAATACAATGCTGGTCAATGAGGTTTTTCAGTTTAAGGCTTCAACAGTGCCAAAAGCCTCCAGAGAGAGGAAGGATTTCAGGCCACCTCTTAAAGGCCTTTAAAGAAGGGACCTCTCTCAGAGCCCCAGGAAGCCTGTTTCAAGTCCCAAGGGCAGGACTGGTGGATGGAAAAGCCCTGTCTCTGGAGGATTTCAGCCTCACCCTAGGAATGGCTAAGAGGCCCATCTCAGAGGAGCTGAGTGGCAAGAGGTCTGATAAGTAGTCAGTAGGTCAATCAGGTAGCCATGACCCAATCCATATAGAGTCTTACAAGTCAGCAAGCCAATCTTGAAGCTGATAAGTAAGTAATAATACCCAATAGGGTGGGCATTATAGGGCCTTATAGCCCCTGGAAGGTCTGTTATATCCCATAACGCCCACCCTGGAGGGTATTATTACACTTAGATAATGGGTTTATACTATTAGTTTTTTTGTAAAATAATGATTTCATTAAAAAAAGTGTAAAATGTTAGAAAAAATTTAGTGAAATGCTGGCTTTTGTAAAATAGTCCGTTTAGTACCACTAGAGGGTGCTGCTGTTTGTTATACGTGTTTTTTGTAGTGTCTTACAGTGCCATCTTTTTGACAGCAATGTCTGGGGAAATGTTGCCTTTAATTTTTTATTGTCCTTGGTTATCTGTTCGCATTATGTTGAAAAAAATAGTTTGGTTGTCAGAATGAGAGGTGGGAGCGACAGGCTGAGCTGTAGAGCGGGAATCATGCAGTATTATGTGAGACCATTCGTGACAACTAAGTCATTTATAAGGTCTGAAGTAGAAATCAAGGAGGTGATTCATTTTTCTTTATTTTATGGAGGAGCGGAATTTCATTTTAATTTTTGGATGTAATGGAGTCATGTGTCGGGTAGTGGCAATTGTGAGAGTCGGAGAGGATGCGAGGTTCTGGAGCTTGCCGGCATTGAGTGAGGACTGATTTATTGGGGGGGGGGGACAAGAATAAGAGCTTTCAGTTTTTTGTTGTGTTTTATTGTTGAATGCTTTCAGGATTGGTTGTGTGTGGGTCCTTTTAAATCATCTTGTCACTAATAGCATAGTAAAAAATAGTGGCTAGCAAGCATGGGCACAGGGATATCAGGATGTGCTTGGTGCTGCTAGGGGGAACTTGTTATTGAGTGGGCCATAGTTAAGAAATAACAACCTGGGTGGGAGTCTGTTTCAGCCAATCAGGAAGCGAGTTTGACTTTACCCATTATCTAAATCAGTTTACCGACTACCAGTGCAGTTCACGCAGGACCGTGGTTATATGATGTGACCTCAAAAGGCCCATCAGCAACTGGACAGCTGCATTATTCACCAGCTGCAGATGTCATTGAACACCTCTACTCACCCCAAGGTATAAAGTGCTGCAGTAATCAAGTCTACAGGTGATGAATGCATGCACTAGTGAAAGCAAGTCTTCCAGTGGAATCAAGGTTTTAATCTGGGCAACGTTTTTGAGATGGTAAAAGGAATTTCAGATTATAGCCGACACTTAAGTCTCAAGGGTCAGTCTCTCGTCCAGAATGACCCCCAGATTCTTAACTTTAGTAGAGGCAATCAACCCAGAGGAACCTAGCTATAAGCCAGCCCCCCCATCGATGTCCCCTTCCCCGACCAGAGTCAATCTCCAGCACCCCCATCTTGTCTAGACTGAGTTACAACCAGCTTGATGACATCCAGTCCTATATCTCAGCCAGGCATGCATTAATTACCTTGACAGTACTAGGTGTCCCAGCTGCAAAAGACAGATACAGCTGGATATCATCAATGAAAACCCAGACCGTGTCATCTAATGATTCCTCTCAGGGCAGCATATACACCATAAACAACATGGAAGAGAGGAGCAGAGGCCTTGGGAGTGAGAAGAAACTCCCTATCACCACCCTCTACATTCTTTCTCCAAAGGACTCAAACCAGCAGATGACAGTGCCAGTTAGTCCACAATTCTCCCTGTGATGATCCAACAACAACCCATGGTCCACAGTGTCAAATGCTGAAGAGAGATTAAGAAGAACAAAGAACTGACCATTTTCCTCAGTCTCTTGCACTGAGAAGATCATTCTGCACCCTGATCAGTGCCATCTGAGTACTGTGCTTTGACCTAAACCTGGACTCCAAGGTCCCTTTCCTGTGACTGTCAATACCTCTTCCTCCATTTTATACCCTGCCTCTGGGTTTCTGTGCCCTAGGTGTATGATTTTGCACTTCTTTGCATTGAAACCCAGCTGCCATACCCTTGAACATTTCTTAAGTTTTCTCAGATCTCTACACATTCTCTCCATCCCCTCTGAAGTGTCTTTTTGGTATCATCTGCATAGAGACGCATGTTGCCTTCCATCTCTTCTGCAATGTCACATATAAAGACATTAAAGAGGTTTGGTCCCTTTACTGATCCCTGAGATACCCCACTGGTCACTCTCTCCTCCCGAGTGAGTGTCATTTACTACCACTTTCTGTCACCTATCCATTAACCAATTTCATACCATTTGCCACCTTGTGACCCTCCCCCAAACTACCCAGTTTTCTTATGAGCCTCCTATGTGGTACAGTGTCAAAGGTCTTGGTGAAGTCTAAGTAGGCCACGTCCACTACCCCAATTCTGATCTATTTCCCTGGTCACCCAGTTGAAGAAATCAATCAGGCTCATCTGATATAACCTCGCCCTTATGAATTCATGCTGCCTTGGATGTTATAGCCCACTGGATTCAAGATACTCCACACGTTTTCCCTTTAAAAGCATCTCCATTAACTTCCCCATCACTGACATCAGACTGATTGGCCTATACTTGTCAGCCTCTTCTCTGCTGCTGCTTTTATGAAGTGGAACCCAAAGTTAAATGAAAAGAGGATATACTGGTTAGAGTGCAGAATGTTTAGAAAAATAGAGAATTCTGGAGCAAATACCCACTCCAGGACTAGTTAATGAGGTAGTCAACTATTGTGCCTCTTGTTCTGAGCACCAAAGTGGGAAAAAAGCTTCCTTGTGTTTGGAAGACCAAACGATTACATCAAACAGAGTAGAATGTGCCTAATTGAAAATATACGATGAAAAGCCCTCTTCCTCGGAAAGAAGAGGACAAAGTATGGCAGAAGTGCCTGAATACCCTGACAGATTGGAACATTGATGTCATGAAGAAAAGGGTGCCCTGCTAAAGAATAAAATTGATGGCCCAGAGGGACAATGCCCTATATGCTTGTAGAGCATGCTGTGCAAATTTATGACAGACTTTAATATTTGGGGTAATACAATACTGTACTTAATACAGAGAATGCGGAAGATGCCTTCAACATCCATGAGAGGTACAGGTAACTAACCCCCAGGAGGACAAATCTCTTAAAGGAGAGCTGGGGAGTTGAGGCACACAGTCCACATACTGTCCTCCAGTCTGTCAATTGGAAATGACAGACTGGATGCAGTTAACAGATTTTCCATTGAGCAAATGCACTGCACACACATGCAGCTTTGACTACCCAGTGTGTTAGACTACAGGAACTTCAGCTAGGGAAATGCAGTACATTGCCCCATAGTGTGGGATGAATACAGAACATGGACCCCTTTTCTTACAAGGGGGCACTGATGGTCATTACCAAGCATGCTCCTGACACAGTTCTGAGGAGGTGGGTATGTGACAAGGTGAGTCTGCCCTTTGCCCTCCCTTGTCTTCTTTTCAGGACCCCAAGAGGTTTTGTCAGGGGCTCTGGGTGAGCCAAACCGAAGTGTCTGTCCCTTGCCCTTCCCTGCTGTTTTTCAGGTCCCCAAGGGGTTTTGTCTGGAGCTCTGAGGGGAGCTGAACCAGGCGGTGGCAAGTCAGTTCTTAATTGGATTATGCCCTTTAGGGCTGCAGTGCACTTGCTGGGTAGCAGAGTAGCAGCTGGCGAGAGGTAGTCAGCCCTTAAATTAATTTATATTTTTCTGGTACTTTGGCATTGATTGCAACTGGTGTGCAACTGGTGTGGGGGAGCTGAACCAGGCTGTGGAAAGTCAGTTCTTAATTGGATCATGCCCTTTAGGGCTGCAGTGCACTTGCTGGGTAGCAGAGTAACAGCTGGCCAGAGGTAGTCAGCCCTTAAATTAATTCATGTTTTTCTGGTACTTTGGCATTGATTGCAACTGGTGTGCAGCTTTCTGTGTTTCTTTGGTATTTCAGAGAGAAGCAGGCTGTGAAAGAGGGGCTAATGTGAAACCATAGAACAGTGTGAAAGGGCTGATGTAAAACCCCCAAACAGTGTGAAAAAGAGGCTGCTGGGAAACCCCAGAGCCAAATAGAGCAGAATCTGAGGCTGAAGTAAGTACTGTTTAGTTGACTGTGTAAATATGGAAGAAAGGTCATTGATGCTGAGATCTGTGAAAGATGCTGAATAAAAGCCATTTTATGCTTGAACCTTGAAAGACCGATGTAAACTGAAATCTGTGAGTGTTCCCTTTAATGTCCACCAAGGCCACCCTGTCACATGTTGCCCTGTTACAATCTCCCACTGTAATTACTTTCTGGGCCCTACATTTCAAAAGCCACAAGAATTTTGGGAGTATCAACCCCTTACATTTTGCTTATCTAAAATGTGTAATGGGGGATCCACTTACACTTTACACCACAAAGGCAGCACTGCAGCCCCGCTGAGCACCTCATGTATGAATTCAGGTCTCCCAGCATGCATGTGGACTGGAATGTATGTACAGTAAGACCTGTCTATTATGTACACAGAATCCTAAAACAAGGTCTGATCATAGCCGATATCACTGAGGAGAGCTTTTAGCAGTGGCAAGAGCATTGAAAAGAAAATGCAGTGCTCTTGCCAAACTGGAGTCAGCCGTAACTAGTACTGCTGCGATTACAGTACTGCAAATAGTTGATACTCGCGCATGTGCAGATTACCCAGGAGTCAACTATGCGCAGCATGGCGGCGCTGACATGGCTACTTATGACCGATACTCAGGCATGTGCAGTTTAAGTCAGTGCCGCCATGTTGCCCATGGCGGCCGTCACTTCTGCAGTTGTAGAAAGGAGAAGTAGTGCACCAGGAAGGAGGTGTGTTTATGCAACCTGTGGAGGGAAAGGGCTGCATAAACAGAATCACTGGAAATTATGCCAGAGTGCTATGGCAGCACATCAGACAGCAGTTTGGTCACGTGATTCCAAAGTGCTCTTATATAAATCTGATGATGGTATAACATCTGTGGAGCTTGGCCCATGCAGCCGCAGACTCAGGAAGAAACTATTAACAAACTAAAGATCTGGTCTGGGATTTACTTGCCATCACAGTCACTTTCTCATTCTTTTCTAAGCAGTAATTTCTGGTAAATGTGCCTTAACCACATTGATCTCAGTGCTGGTAGACTACTTCTGTTTTTCCCCTGATTGTAGCAAGTGGCAGTAGTAGCAGTCTTGAAGTGGTAGCTGGTGGTGGTGGCACTGTCGGAATAAAAATGGTACCCGTGCTCATATGCACATTTTAGAAATGACCCCTTTCCTTGTTTTTGCTGTAAAAAATCTGACCCCTTTAATACAAAAACAAAGAGTCAGTTATGCCCCCCCCCTTTTCTCTTCAAGTGAGGAACATGATTATGGGTTTGCAACAGATGTACAGTGGCAGCCATAGATGCATAATATAGTTAAACAGTAATCAACTGTATGCAAAAGCTTGAATTTTTTGAATGTGTGCTTTCTTAATGTTGTCAGTATCAGTCCATCCATTGTGTACTCTGTCCCTGGATTTCTGTGGCCCAAGTGCATTATTTTACATTTTTGTGTTGAAACCTAGCTGCCATACCCTTGACCACTGTTCACGTCTTTTAAGGTTTCTGCTCATACTTTTCCATCCTGCAGCAGATCTTGGAATAATCATGCAGAGTCAAACCTTCCCTTCCTGTTTCTTTGCAATTTAACTTATAAAGACATTAAAGAGGACTGGGTCCAGCACTGATCACTGAGGTACCCCCCCATCACCCTCCCTTCCTTCCTTGGCGTGAACTCCATTTACTACCAGCCTCTGTTAGCTATCCCTTAACCAATTTGTTACCAAACAGACACCTTGTGTTTCTCTCTTAGCCAACACAGTAGAAGTCATGCAGAACAAATGTAACTATCTTGGAAAATATTTAAGTTACACATACACAACTAGCATGAATGCTATTCAGGATAAAAAGATCTTTCAAATGAGCATATTCACTAAGCTGCACTAATTATATATTTTAAAATATGGCCATCTGATTACCTGAATTTTCATTTTTCTTCACTATTTTTACCTTTTGGATGGCTATATTTAAAAATGTATATATATATAATGAATTCAGTTTAGTGACTACCTTCATTTGAAAGGTATTTTTGTCCTGAACAACACACATGCTAGTGGCGTATCTGTAACTTGTATACTTTCTGAGATATTTACATTTGTTTGGCATGACTCCTAATGTGCTCGCTCAGAGAAAAAAATGAGTCTGTTTGGAAGTGCAGTAGGAGGCATACTAACATACTAAGAAGCCAGTTGAAGAAGACCATTTGGTCTATCTAGTCTGCTCATACTGCAGGGCCCAGAGCTTGAGCTACTGTCCCTCCCCACTCCTCCTATCCTCCCTATCCATGATTCTTACCTTCCGCCGCCCCTATCCCCACCTGTCTTGAAGTTGCCCACTGTGTTCAATGAGATCACCTCTTCTGACAGTGCATTCCAAGTGTCCATCACCCTCTCTGTGAAGAAGTGCTTCCTGACCACCATCTTAAACCTCTCACCCTCCATCTTAAGATTGTGCCCCCTTGTGTTATGGTTGCCACTCAAGTTAAAGAGACTGTTCTTATCCACCTTATTTATACCTTTACAGTATTTCAAGTCCCAATCATGTCCTCTCTCTCTCTCTCTCTCTCCTGTCCTCCATGGAGTACACGTTCAGTGCCCTCAATCTCTCCTCATATACCTTACCCTGTTGACCCGCTGTCATTTTTATAGTCCTGCTCTGTACTTTCTCCATCAGGTTAATGTCCTTTTGAGGTGTGGGCACCAGTACTGAATGCCATACTCTGGATGTGGCCTTACCGGTGACCTGTACAAGGGCAGTATAACCTCCTCTCTCCAACTAATGATTCCCCCAGCTATGCATCCCAACATCTTGTTTGCCCTTGCTGCTGCTTTCTTGCACTATGTGGAGTGCTTCAGGTCACCAGTGATCATCACTTCCAGGTCCCTTACCTCCTTGATGCAGATACTAGGACTCCACCCAGGTAGTACTCTGTCTTGGGATTCTTGATTCCAATATGCATAACTTTACATTTCTTGGCATTGAAGCCAAGATGCCAGATCCTGGACCACCTCCTCAGCTTTTCCAGGTCATCATGTAGGTCCTGTATCCCTTCAGCTGTGTCCACTGTCCTGCAGAACTTGATGTTATCAGTGAACAGGCACATTTTGCCCTTTATACCATCCCCCAATATCATTGATGAAGACACCGCAACCTCTCTGGTGCCAGATAACTCTCCCACCACATCCACCCTCTGAGTTTTGTACCCATCTGGCTGGTGATCCTCAACCCCGAGATCCACCGACTTCCTGATAAACCTTTTGTGGGGCACAGAGTAAAAGGCCTTGCTGAAATCCAGATAGAGGATGTCTACCACTTGGCCCCCATCTACTGTCTTAGTGATGCAGTCAAAGGAGTCAATCAGATATGTTTTATACAGTCCTCCCCCATGAACCCATGTTGCCTCAAATCCTGGAGACCATGCTCCAATATATATTCCACCAATCTTTCCTTTAGTATGGTCTCCATGAGCTTGCCCACAACTGTGGTCAGACTGACTGGTCTGTAATTCCCTGGGTCATTCTTGGGACCGCTTATGTGAAGGAGCACCACATGTTCTGTTCTCCAGTTCTGCAGTACCACACCTGACTGTAGTGAACTATTTAAGTGGTCTGTCAGTGGCCCTGCCAGCTCCTTGGCCAATTCTCTTAGTACCCTTGGATGTATTCTGTTTGGGCCTGGTGATTTGTCCACCATTAATGCAAGCAACCCATCCCTCACTCTATCTTCCTCTATCACTATATCTATGTTCTCCTCTCCCACTGCTCCTCTTCTCCATCCTGAAGGCACTGGTCCGTCCTTCTCCCTGGTGAAGACAGAACAGAAGTATTCATTTAGTATCTCTGCTTTTCCACCATTATCCTCCACCCACTCCTCCCCTTTCTTAAACCTAACAATTCCTTCCTTCTTGTTCCTTTTCCCCCCTTATATAGTGAAAGAAAGATTTCTTTCCCTTCTTAATTCAAAACAGCTATCCACAGCTCCTTCTGTGCATTAGCTTGCATGACTTCCTTACTTGTCTCACTAGCTAACCTTAGGTAATTTTCCTTATCCACCTCTGCCTTTGTCTTCCTGAATTTTCTATTGGCCAGCCTCTTTTCCCTTACTACCTTGGCAACTCTAGAACTGAACCAGCTGGGCGCTTTGGCCCTTGTGCTCTTACCCCTGAGCCTAACACACTTCTCTATGGCAACCAGTATTCCTTCCTTAATGATGAACCACCTTTGGTCCACCCCTATATCTGCTCTAATGCCTGCCAGGAGACTCCTTAGTACTTCAGCCTTATTTCTGAAGTCTGACCTTCTAAAATCCAGGGTTTTGGTCTTAGTCAGGATGCTTTCCCTGCCTGTATCTAACTGGAACCACACTGTGCAATGGTCACTCTCACCCAATGGCTCCCTGACTGTTATTTCCTGTGCATGCTCCCCATTTGTGAGAACAAGGTCAAGCATTGCCTCTGCTCTTATTGGATCTATGACGCCCTGAGTCAGGAACCCACTCCGCAGTTCTTTCAGGATCACCTCACTCCTAGCATATGTTGTTAATGGTATTCTTCAGTCCAACTTGTGCAGGTTAAAGTCCCCCACAATTACCACCTCTCCTTCCCCACAACTTCCAATATTTGTGAGTTCAGTTCCCTGTCCCTCTCCTTATCCTGGTTGGGTGGTCTGTACACTACTATCAACCTCACCTTTCCCCCTCTATTGGACCTTAATTGAACCCATAATGCCTCCACCTTCCCTTCCTCTGACTCCTCCTTCTTGCAAGTTATTCCCTCCCTGAAATAAACTGCCACCCTTCCCCCCTTCCCAGCTATCCTGTCCCTTTTGTGTAGTTTATATCCAGGGATCACAAGGTCCCAGTCATAGTGTAGTGATGCCCAAGTCTCAGTTACTGGCTCTATGTCCACCCATTATTCTCGACCCACTCCTCCCCTTTCTTAAGCCAACAATCCCTTCCTTCTTGTCTCTTTTTCACTTATATAGCAAATGAAAGACTTCTCCCCATCTTAATTCCTTCAACTATCTGCAGCTCCTTCTGTGCTTTAGCTCGCTGGACATCCTTACTTGCCTCACTACTCAATCTGAGGTAATTTTCCCTATCCACCTTTCTCTTGGTCTTCCTGAATTTTCTATAGGCCACCCTATTTTTCCTTACTACCTAGGCAACCCCAGAAGTGAACCAGCTGGATGCTTTGGCCCTTGTGTTCTTCTCTCTGAGCCAAACACACTGCTCTGTGGCAACCAGTATTTCTTCTTTAATGATGAACCACCTTTGCTCCACCCGCTTTTCTGGTCTGATGCCTGCCAGATGTCTCCTTAGTATGTCACCCATTTTCCTGAAGTCTGCCCTTATAAAATCCAAGATTTTGGTCTTAGTCAGGATGTTTTCCCTGTCCTTATCTAATTGGAACCACACTCTTCAGTGGTCACTCCCATCCAATGGCTCCCTGATCATTATTTCCTGTACATGCTCACCATCTGTGAGCATACGTGTACTTTGGTAGGCATAATTCATGCACAGAATACTTGATGGCATAAATTAGACTACCCATGTCCACAGAGGAAAGAGATATGTGGGCCATAGTCATTGACTCTCTGCAGCAAACAAGTCAATGCAACAAAGCATACAAAAAGGCACTGGAGGTGATGGGTTTTATTGGGAATGGTTTTCACAGTAGGCAATGCAAGGTGATTCTGTCACTGTGCAGATCCCTACTGAGGCTTCACCTGGAGTGCTATGACCAGTTCTGGAGACCTCACCTGAGGAAAGACCTAGAAAGACTATGGCTCTAAACATCTATTCACTGAAATTTAGAAGGGAGTGTGGGTACACGATTGAAACATACAAATTTCTCTGTGATGTAAAAAAGGTAAACTGTTATGTCCTATTTGTACAACATAGGGATGCAGTCACTAGTAGCATGAGTGGAGGTTGGTACAGTAGGATGCAAATTCCCTTCAAGGGTTTAAATGGGACTGGGACAGAGCAAGAGGAATCATAGTCCCCAAGAAGGGCAGTAAGGGTTCAAGGTGTGGTAGTGGGGGAAAAGATACAGTACAACAGTGCAGCAGGCCAGTGGAGTGAGTTGGTACAGCAAGGGCAAAGAAGATTGATATTCAGTGAAGTCAAGTTCTATTTTTCTATCTATCCCCTCACCCATGCACAATAGCATACCATTACCAAAACCCCTTATATAGATACATATCAATGTGCTTCAACAAATCCCTAGACATCGTAGTGTCCTGCATACATACACAGAGTTAACCATGGTCTTTCACCCATGCACAGTTATGCGGCAGTAACCCACAGTCAAGATATGTAAATGTGTTCTGCACTAAAATAACCAGGCATAAGTCTGCTGCACCCATACACACATTAGTACCATTGCCTTCCACCCATAGCCACAGATAACAGTACCCTGCATCAATACAAAGATATTCAGCAATGACCTAAACTAAAATAACAGTACATAAGTGCCCTGCACACATATGTACATTTGTACCATTGCACTGCACCTATACACACCCCTATAATAGTACTGTGCACCCATGCAGGCATTCACAAGAATGTTAGGCACAAAAATCAGTGCTGATAACTGTGTTCTGAAACTTTTCACACATTCGTACTATTGCCCTTTACCCATATACTCCTCCATAACAGAATACCTCATCCATACAAAGATATGTTACTGAGCAGTGCACTGTAAACCAGGCATAACTGTCATGCACCCATATCACCATAACATTCACCCATACACACTAATGTAAGAGTAGTGAGTCACTGACTTTGAAAAGTGATCTGAAAGTATCCTGTAACAACACAGAGACATGTAAGAGCACCAGTCACAGAAATTCATGCACATAATAACATACTGCAAACATACACACCTATGTAATATTAACCAGGAAAAGCAGATATCAATGCCTACATTTGTAACACAATCATGAACCTATAGACACAGCTACTACATTGCCAGTAACAGTAAAATAAATAGCTGTCTCTTTCAGCCACTTTCACAGACACACTGTTAGCATTCAGCAGCAATTCAGATATGGCAGTTGTAATAACAATTATCATATTTATCACTTGCTTCAATGAAACATAGAAAAATAGAATTTGTCGGCAGATAAGGACCGCTTGGCCCACTCAGTCTGCCCATTTCCCTGCCTACTGGTTAAGCTGCAGATCCTAGTTAACCAGCAGCCTACTTCTTTCTACCCCAACCCCCTAGAATTGCCTTATGACTGTCCCATGCATGCTTGAATTCCACCACTGTTTTTGACTCCACGACCTCCTCCAGAAGGCCATTCCATGCATCCATAACCTCTCTGTGAAAAAATACTTCCTTAAATTACCTCTGAGCCACTCCTCTATCTTCAAATTGTGCCCCCTTGTTCTTGCACACCTCTTTTTTTGAAAGATGCTACCCTCTTGGACTTTGTTGATTCCCTTGAGGTACTTGAACATGTCTATCATGTCCCTCTCTCCCTCCTTTCCTCGAGGCTATACATATTAAGCTCCTTAAGTCTCTCTTCATATGTCTTCCAGTGCAGACCCTGCACCATTTTAGTTGCCCTCCTCTGGACAGCTTCCATCCTGTCTATGTCTTTGCGAAGACTGGGTCTCCAGAACTGCACACAGTACTCCAGATGGGTTCTGACCAGCTGTCTGTACAGAGGGATAATAACTTCTTGTTTCCTACTGGTGATGCCTCTCCCTATGCATCCCAGTATCCCCCCAGCCCTCCTTGCTGCCCTCTCACATTGCTTGCCCACCTTTAGGTCATCTGATATGACTACCCCCAGGTCCCTTTCCATTTTTGTTGTTGTTAGTATCTCACCCCCCATTGTGTACTCTTCCCCTGGGTTTTTGTTTCCCAGGTGCATTACCTTGCACTTCTTAGCACTGAATCTAAGCTGCCATACATTTGACCATTTCTCTAACCTTGCCAAGTCCCTTTTCATCCTTTCCATCCCACCTTGTGCATCAATGCTGTTTCTATTCTGAATGACATTACTTTGGCATTTTTGGGTTTCTTGTTTAAATGAAAAAAATGGTGGAACATGCATCTGGTTTCAAACAACACTGACATAGAGTAAAACCAATAGTATCTTAAACAGGTTTTACACGTCATTAGGGCCGGCATCTTTGGGAGGGTGGTGGGGTGCACAGGGTGTGGAGCAGCCCTGATACTGGACTGGGCTTGGAAGTTCGGTGGTTGCCCAGTGTGCTACCAGCTGGCACAGTTTAGGGAGGAGGTTGCGGGGATTAGGAGAAAGCTGGGGAAGGGGGGTGGTATGGTTGGGGAAGGGGGGCTGGGAATCTCCCACGGGGTTGCACCAAGCACTGGGGGTGGGGGCATAGGGAAAGGAGTGCAGAAGAATACTCAGGGGTCACATAGGGACCCTGGCAGAGGGGGTCCAAAAGAACACTATCAAGGAAGCAGGCAGGTAACTGGGGACCCTCACAAAGGAGGGACGGAGGGACAACATTCTCAGGGAAGTAGGCAGATGGCCAGGGCTGGACACAAGGAAGTAAGGCGGGGAGGTGGATCAGACATTACACTCAATAACCGCTTCAATTCTCTTCTTCTGCTTGAGGATGAGGGGGGTGATGTAGCCACAACAGGAGTGGTTAGAGATGGAAAGGGAGTGGGAGGCAGGAGGCAGGGCCAGATAGCAGGAAGAGCAGGGGGGACCTGGAATGCAGGAAAATGGGGAGCAGTGAATCAGAGCAGGAGGGGCAGGGGAAGAGGAGGAAAGCGCAGAAGGACCAGTTGGGAGGAAGGTAAGGAGAAGGACCAGAAGTACAAGGAAGATTCAGTAAAGGGAGCTGAGGGTTTAGGCCAGGGGAGCACAACGAGCAAGGAGGAACTAAATGGAGACAGGAAGGGAGGGAGGACGAGCCAGGCTAGTTTAGCAGATGGGGGAGAAGGACCAGTTGTGAGCAGTGAGGGGGGAATTAGCAAGGTACAGAAGGATACTCAGGAGGAGGAGAGGCATAGGATTGGAGGGAAGGGGGTGGCCATGGTAAATAAGGAGGGGGTGGCATGTGGCACCCAGATAGGGGGAGGAACAAGGAGCCAGCTGGGTGGAGGGGCCGGTAGAAAGAATGAGGGACATGGAAGAGGGGGAATGGAGGAAAAGGAGCGGTCAGAGTGCTCCTGTTGGGGGATTCTATGATCAGGGGTATCAAATGGGATAGGGAGGGAGAAGCCTGGCCAGTTAGAACAAGATGCTTCCCTTCACTAATGGTGCACAGAGCTAAGCATGAGGTATATCAGCTGGCAAAGGATTGTGGGGGTTCCCCAGACATACTGGTCCACCTGGGTACAAATGAGGGTTCAGAGGAGGGCAACCAGAAAAATTTGGTGCTTGGGGGACAGGACCTATGAGGAGAGGCTCGAAGAGCTAAATATGTACACATTGGAAGAGAGAAGGGACCAGGGGGACATGATAGAGGTCTTCAGGTACATGAAGAGGGTAAATAGGGGAGGAATATTCAGGGTGCTTCGAAGGAAGGAGAAGGGGGCCACTAGAGGGCATGGGTGGAAGCTGGAGGGGGGAAGATTCAGGGGAGAAAGAAGGAGGTGCTACTTCACTGAGAGGGTGGTGGAGCCATGGAGTGCACTGCCTAGGGGCTGGTGGAGGCAGAGACAGTGGAGGGGTTCAAGAGGGGATGGGACAGGTACAGGGGAAGGGTTCTGGAAGCAAAATCCAATGCAGCAAGAATATCCAGAACTGGGAAGGGAGAAGCCAGAGAAGGCGAGGGGGACAGCAAGGTCAGCACCCAGGGTGGGGGCTGTCCAAACGAGCAGACACGAAAGACCGTTAGGCCTATTCTGCTGGCATTTTAGTATGTTAGTTTGAAAAATTGTAAATTGAGCTTCTGTAAAGTGGCCAGCACATAAAACACTATGATCAGTTAGTTCCTAGCATGCATATTTAACACCAAGTGCCCATTACTTGCACCGATGGTTACCTTTAGGAAAGTGATAGGAACTGTGTGTATACCCTTTCCCATTCTTACAACCAATGGCACACCAATGCTTCATATTAGTAAAAAATTACAACAGGAAATAACAAAAGAAAAAAAAGTTTGAACAAAAAGTAACCACAGACATTTAAGTCAGTTAAAAAATAAAATATACTGTAACAAATGTTGTTAACAAGTTGATAGCATTATAAAAGCAGAGAAATAACATGATTATATTGGTAAATGGGGCAGTAGAACTTATACTGTTGAAAAGCCACTGTCAGCAGTACCACTTAAACTGTCAGGAAACACAATAAATTTAGAGAGTGGGTCAAACATTGGCACAGGTCACTCCAGTACTGAGATTACAGACTAACACTGCCATGACAGACTGTTAGAAAAAGGGATAAATATAATAAATAAAATTGATTACAGAAACTACAAAAATCAAAGGATATGCAGAAATGGAACAGCAAGCAAAGCTATTTAGGGCCAAGCATGAAAGCTGATGTACAGTATCTGTGATGATGAGGGCCGAAATACAGGAAAGTGCAAGGGCTGGTCCAGACCTGTTGAACTACCCCTCCCACCAACACACACACACACACACACACACACACACACAGATGTATGAGAATATTTGTTTAGGACAACTGTAGAAACTCACCTAATCTAATAAATACACAGAGTAAGACATCATTACTGTACTGTTGAAGAGTCTGTGCATGACAACATAGCTGATAGGAGCCAAGCAGACAACAGAGCTAATCAGTCAAACTCCGATTTAATTTCTTACACACAGAAATGCAAAACGCAGTAAATTAGGTCTTATAAAGAAAATGGCAATAAAATAAATCACAGGGTGACTGCAACAGAGAAAAGCACAGATTACATGGACTGTCCAACATATAAACACAACCCGAAAAAATAACTTACTTAACTTGCCTGACAGTAACTCAATTTATACTAAGAGGAAAGAAAGACACATAAATTTGACAACTTAAAAGAAATTAGAAGCCAGTGTAAGGAGAAGAGAGTGCTAAATCAAACCAAAATACCCTGACTGCAGCCCTTTGCTAACCAGAAAACACTAATTTAAAAGAGAATCTCTGACAGATGGCAATGCTCATAGACCACTCACTAATGTCATGATGCTGCAGACCAGATGACAGCCACCCAGCTTAGCAGAGCATCAGGAACAAATTGTACCAGTCAGAGGAAAATGGAGCTTTGAACATGAAAGCACAATTACAGTATTTATTAAGCAGAGGGTTAAAAAACAACTAGGGCAGTGCTTTAACGGCATTTCTTTCTTAACACTACCATTTGCAGTAAAAAATAAAGTGTTGCACATGATCTTTAACCAGAAAGAAGGGAGTACTTAATTGAAATACCACAGTGATTCACATAATGTGGAAGGATACACTGAAAAGTCCAAAAATGTGTTCCATAATAAACCATTTTTCCAGCTGAGCTTCAGCAAGATGACTGTGGGCTCCACCCACAGCCATAACAATTATCCTTCTAATGATATTTCTTTTGGTCCCATCTTATGAATACCATGCATAATTGGAAGGCTATGCCTGTGGTTCAATGGACAAACAGCCAACCACTTCCCCTTCCTGTGCGACACAAGCAGTTCCTCTGAGCCTCTCTCTCAAGCACTTTTTCTTTGCAGTTGGAGGCTCTGTTGGTCTGTCCTTTGCTGCTTGCTGGGGCCTGCCCCCCCCCCACCTTGCTGTGTTTTGACTCTGCTTGTTTCTGCTGCACCTCTGTTTCTGTTCTCTTACATTTGGTTTGTATTGTTTGCCTTTGGCTGTGTGTTTCTCTGTGTTGCTTGTTCCCTGTTCTTCAGAGTTTTTGTGTCTTTTGTTTGTAGTCTTTTTTGGGATCTTCTGTTGTTAAACTCCTTGTATTTTTGTTAATCCAGAGCTCATGCTACTTGCTGCCATTTACTCACCATGCAACTGCAATCATTATCTGTGTGTTTCAGCTCAAGTTGCTTCCCTGCTACTGCTCTCCATGCTATTCACCTTAATTGTTTTCACCTGGTTCAGGCTCACTCTGAACTCTAGTCCATGCAGCTCAATCTTGCTTCCTAAACTTATACCACATACATCATTGCTGCTGTTCTCACTGCACTGTCTAGCCAATTTATTGCTTTTAGAGTGTTGCCTTTCTACAGTCTATGTTCATTCGAATTGCTACCCCTATAACTCATAATCACAGAATACTGATGCTGCTCTATTATATTTGCATACTGCTATTATACTCTGGAGGTCAGCTAAGCTACCGCTGATGCTATAAACTAATTTTAATATCTGCATGTGGGTCACAGCACCTTCACATTGCATTCTTGTTTTTTCTATGGTGGGGGACTGGAGGCGTTGTTGAGCAGCCATGACCCCGTGTTGCATACTAACTCATATTTCAATCCTGCGTTTGCTACAAAACTCCTCAGAGTATTTTGTCACCTTTCATTGACTTCCTTGATGGCCTGGCTGGCTTGCCCCGCTATTTATATTTGCTAATCCTTCATCCTCCGTGCAGGTCTGACCACTTGCTTACTCTACTTACTGACCTACATGTAGATCCACTCATTGCTTACACAATTCATTTGCTCAATGCTTGCTACTACCATGTCTGACCTATGTGAGGGTCCCAGCACTCACTGCTTCATTCAGCTCCTCCTCAGTTGTTTTCTGGGGTTTGCTAGCCATAACCATCTATGGAGCAGGGCCTCCCTGCAGCTGACCATCTCACTCTGCACCTATGAAATTCACATCTTTAAGGCTCCTGACTTAGGGTGGGGTCCTTCTCACCTGGACCATAGCTGGGAATGTCCTCACTCCAGGCCTGGCTTTAGCAGCTTGAGACTCGATGGCAGCTCCTGGTGCAGAATTTAAGACTAGCCATGAAGGTTGGTTACAGTGATCTCCTTTGACTCTAGTATTCTACTAGCAAGGCACCTTCACTGCATTCTCCATACAACTGCCTCTGGTTCACCTGGTTTGTTTTTAGGGCAGGCAGGCCAGGTGAGTGCCTCAACAGTTGTTGCCCTCCTCCTCTTGCTTTGGTTGCTCCTGATGTTGCAAAGCACTCTTGCAACCTTCCACAGCATTCCCGTTAGAGAGATCAAGCGAGTGCTTTTTTCCGAATTGGAATATTTTCCACCCCCCTTTAATTGGGTTTCTAAATTTCAGCAGTAGTGCCGTCACTAAACAAAGCATCCCAAGACTGGAGGGAAGCTGACCTAGGCCTTGGATCCCTTGAGATTTCCTCCTCAAAGGGTTTTTTTTCTCTCCTCTGTGCTTCAGGTTATAAATGTTAGTTAGCCGTAGTTAATGTTCCCTAGTTCCTTTAGGTAGATTCTGCTGTTGGATGGAGGTGGATGGTATCCATACTTGCTGTTCCCTCTCTCCTTAGGAGGCCCCTCAGACTCCAGTGCATCCCATTATACTCATGCCATTACTAACCTGTGCATCTCATAACGTTATCAAGCTGCCTGGTGCCTAATCTACTACTATGCCTCACAGCTACTGATTGCTAACATGCTTTCATTCTATTTTCTTTTTAGAGATGATTCCTAAGGTACCTTTAGCCAAGGGAATTGTCCCATGGCACTTCTAGGGGTGGAACCCTCTTTGAGGGTTCCTTGCCTTTGGTACCCCTACTGGGTGGTAATTCCTCTGGAACAGAGAGCATGAATGGCCCAAACCAAGTAACACTGTTGCACACGAATTACATCATACTGGCTGTTTAGGCCACTGAATTGGAAGACTATGCCTGTGGTTCAATGGACAAGCAGCCAGCCACTCCCCTTCCTGTGCTACATAAGCAGATCCTCTAAGCCTCTCTCTCAAGTACTTTTTCTTTGCCTCATCATCCTCTCTTCCTCCTCCAGAGGCATTGCCTCTCTTCCTGAGGTGCAACCCAAGGAACCTTTAGCCATGGGAATTATCCCGAGGCACCTCTTTCAGGGTTCCTTGCCTTTGGTACCTCTACAGGGTGGTAATTCCTCTGGAATAGAGAGCGTGAATGGCCAAAACCAACTAACACTGTTGCATAAGCATTACATCATGCTGGCTACGTAGGCCATTGAATAAAACAAAACACTGCACACACCACGACATGTATGATTGCAGAAAAAACTTTTTTTTTGCAGGTGAATACCACATAAAAAAACACCTTTCTTTCACTGCATAAATAAAATTAAAAAAGGATCTGAGAAATCATATACAGTTTGCACAGTGAATGAAACACCATAGAATCCCTTACAGCGACAATCTTGACAGGTTTTGAGATTGTCTCTGTAAGGGACCTGAGAGCAAAATGTTGCCCTTTCACCATCCTTCACCGGCCCCCTTCGAAATAACCCAGACTTGGAGTTAGATATATTAAGAAGGGGGGTGCGGGAGGTACAGTCCCCTGAGAAAAAACACGCAATGTCTGATAGTCGAAATTTTGCCTGTTTACATTAAGACATTTGCTGTGCCACACGTCAACAATTTCCCTGTCGACGCAGCATGGTGGAACCCTTAGAAATAGAGAATCAAGCTCAGATTCAACAAATGAGACAGTTCAGGTAGGGATAAAATCAACAAAGACAGGACTCAGAGAACAGGAAACTATGCAGCCAAAGACCAGCAAGAAAACAAACGAAAAATGAAGAACTGAAACAGAGTGCACGGTGTTACAACTAGGGCGGGGAAGCCCTAAACACAGGTACACCCTGGGAGGGGAGGCACTAGAGGCCTCAACAGGGAAAAAAGACCTAGGGGTTATGGTGGATGCCTGTATGGATAACTCTGAGCAGTGCAGGAGAGCGGCTAGCAAGGCAAACAGGATGTTGGGATGAATTGTAAGGGGGACCACCTCTAGGGGCAGGGAAGTGATTCTGCCACTGTACAATGGACTGGTTAGACCACACCTTGAGTACTGTGTACAGTACTGGAGACCACACTTGAAGAGGAACATACAGCTCCTGGAGAGGGTACAGAGGAGGGTAACTAAGATGATATGAGGACTAGGGGATTTGACGTATGAGGACAGACTTGAGGAGCTCTGCCTGTTTTCATTAGAGGAAAGGAGAGATGGGGGGACATGATTGAGGTCTTCAAGTACCTCAAGGGCATAAATAGGGTAATCATGGAGGGGATCTTTAGACTAAAGCTGGGAGGTATCACCAGAGGGCATGGTTTGAAGTTGGAAGGTGGAAAGGTGAGGGGGGGAAGAGGAGGAGGTTTTTCACTGAGAGGGTGGTGGACCCTTGGAATGTGCTGCCTGGTGAGCTGGTTCAGAGATCCACAGTGGAGGGCTTCAAAAGAGGGTGGGACAGACACAGAAAGTGGATGTATCAGATGATGGCCTGTCCCAGGGGGGTGGGGATGGATGATAGGGGTTTCTGGAACACAAAGGGAGGAGGGCCTTGGCACCCAACTAGGGATCTGAGGTGCGAGCAGACTTGATAGGCCGTGAGGCCTAATCTGCTGGCAATTAGTATGTTAGAGGGAGAAGAAGAAGGTACAGTAGGAGGTGTGAGCACCAGGTCCAAGACAGGGTTCTATAAAATCTCTTGTGAAAGCCACTAACTGGTCCCGAGGAATTCATCTTCAGCAAAGGACTGACCTTTGCTCCACAGCACTACTTAAAAAGTTTTCACATAAAACTTGATTTACAGTGGTTTTACAGAAAGCTAAGATTAAGTTATTCTTTCAATGACTCTTCAGAGCCCCTAGATTTGGAAAAAAGCAAGCATTAAGAAACAAACTGCACAGAGTGTCTACGTTTGTTCCCTCCAGCCCCATCCCCACTGTGATTGACACTTTCATGGAAGATGTCGACAAAGAGGTGGATTCACTTCTAAAGAATTTTACTACTAGAAATAGAAACCTTAGAGGAAGTGAAGAATTACTTTTCAAAATACAGAAAATGACCACCATGTAATCAAGCAAACTGATAAGAGGGAAGGGGTAATTATACTCACCACAGAGCATTATGTCACAGAATGCATCAGACAAGTTTCTAATCAACTTAACTATCAGGTTTTGGCACAAGACCCAATGAATGACCTCATAACAGAAATTTTCCAAGTAGGTAAAAGAGGATTAGATCAGGGGGAGATATATGATTGGGTTGCTGATTATCTGATCTCAAAGAACCCAACAGTCCCAGTTTTTTTACTGTTTACAGAAACTACATAAACCCACAAGACCACTTACAGACAGATCCACAATTCCTGGACTGGGGTCTGCCCTGCAGCCCCTATCATGATTCATGGACCATTTCCTCCAAGATATTATGACGGTGATGCTATCCTATTTACAGGACTCTAGGGATGCACTAAAGCTCACTGAGCAAATGACTAGAGATATTGGAAATACTGAACAGTTACTATTAGTGGCAATGGATGTGGTAGATCTTTATACCTCGATCCTGCAACAATGGGGACTGGAAGTGCTCTCTTACATCCCTGACTTTAGGAGTGCTGGGGAGAAACCTAGAACAAGATAGTTATTTGAATTGGCCTCACTGGTACTAGAAGTAAATTATTTGAGGTTTAACAACACCTACTGTCTTCAAACAAGGGGAACGGTGATGGGATCAATCATGATCCCCTCATTTACCAACCTTTTATGTACCAGATTCAAAAAATGAGTCCACATGCTCACAGTCCCAGCGGGTACAACAATAGGGCGACTACCCCAAGTACTCCAACAAGTTTTGTTGCACACCGACAAAAAACACTCACAGGCTCACTTTAAAGATCTGCTGACACCTAAAAGAAAACTTTGAAAAACATGATATTTAGGTACAATTCAGGTTGCATTCCACATATATTCTATAGATTTCTCCTCCCCATACTTTATTACTGAGGAAATTGGCAAGAATACATGATCTTTATACCTTAGAGTCCATCTGCCTCTTTAACGTACTCCCAACTTCAAGTCATAATACTGTGTTGTGGCATCACAATCTGTTGCCATGGGAGTAACTATGATGTCACAAAGAGTGCATTATAACCTCAGGTAAAGAGAAACCAACAGGAATAGATGAACTCTTCAGTAGCAAAGATCATGTTTTCATGCAAATAACGCCAGTAATAAATAATGATGAGGAGTAATGTAGAACTAATGTGAAATACAAGCTGAACTGTGTCTAAATATTATGCTTTGTTAAACTTTTCCTGATGATGACAGCTGCTCTTTAAGTAAAGAAAAATGCAATTTATTCAGCCAACTGCTCATAATATCTTTGGCCATTGCCAGTCATTCACAGGTATTACCCCGATGTACCAGTTTGAAATACATTTTATTGACACTGTAAGTCATACCAAGAGAACATTATTTTGTATAGGAGATATGTAGATGATTTGTTCTTTTTATGGCTGTCACAGTGGAAGATTTAGAACTACAGTATTCCTCAAATGTATGACTAGTCTGAACCCAAAAATACAGTTCACTTTGCAGTATGAGGTCAATATCATACCTTTTTTGGAGCTGGAGATTTTAAGGGAAGGTCACAGATTAGGGAGTTTGGGAGGGCAGCTGGAAAGGTTGGGGCACCTGGATGACAGGCAGTATGGTTTTGTTCTGGGGAGGTCATGCTAGACTAATCTGATGGAGTTTTATGACTGGGTGATGGGTGCCCTGGACTGACATTGACCGGTGGACATCCTCTATCTGGATTTCAGTAAGGTGTTCAATTTGGTACCCCACAACAGCCTACTAACAAAGCTGGGGGATGGGGCTGGGGGGCAGTTGCTCAGGTGGGTAGAAAACTGGCTTACGGGGTGAATACAGTGAGTGGTGGTTAGAAGGGATAGTCTCCTCACCCAGGAGGGTCATCAGTGGGTTCCCCCAGGGTTTGGTCCTGGGACCACTCCTGTTCAATTCCTATGTCTCGGACATAGGGTGGGGTGTTAGGAGTAGGTTGAGTCTCTTTACGGATGTCTCAAAACTGGGAGCACTGGTAGATGGTCAGGAGGGGAGAGAGGCCCTGCAGGGGGATCTAGATACCCTGTGGTTGGGCAAGGAAGTGGGGGTTGAAGTTCAGTGCAAAGAAATGTAGGGTGCTGCTTCTGGGGGTCAGAAACCTGGGACATGCATACACCCTGTGGGGGACCACACTTCAAGTCACATCTGGTGAGAGGAACTTAGGGATAGTGGTGGACAGCAAAATGAATAACACAGAGAATTTCTGAATAGCTGCAGCAAAAGCAAACCGGATACTGGTCTGCATAACCAGGGGGATTACCTCCAGGAGGAGGGAGGTGATCCTCCCTCTGTATAATGCCCTGGTTAGGCTGCATCTTGAGTACTGTGTGCAGTTCTGGAGACCCCATCTTAAGAGGGACATAGTGCTGCTGGAGAGGGTCCAGAGGAGGGTGACTAGGATGATTCAGGGCATGGAGGGTAGGACCTATGAGGAGAGACTGGATGAACTCAATCTGTATGCCTTGGAGGAGAGGAGGGACACAGGGAACATGATAGAGATTTTCAAGTATGTAAAGGGGATAAATAAGGGCAGATCCAGGGAAGTGTTCAGGCTTAAGAAGGGGAAACTACCAGACAGCATGAGTGGAAGCTGGAAGGGGGGAAGTACAGGGGGGAGCACAGGAGACACTCCATCACAGAGAGGGTGGTGGAACCATGGAACACACTGCCCAGGAGTCTGGTGGAATAGACCACAGTGGAAGGATTCAAGAAAGGTTGGGACAGGTACAGGGGGAAGCTGAGGCCAGGGAGGGCCACTCTAAGGCTGGGGTGGGGTGTAGGAATGACCTCCCAGTAGGGGCTAGCTTCTGAGCAGACATGCTGGACCGTGGGGCCTATTCTGCTGGCTTTTACTTTGATACTATGATATAGAAAGACAAGTGACAAGAACACCTTCCTGAAATCAGGCAGTCATCTCCACAAAAGCCTCATTAGGAATATACCATATGGTCAGTTCCTAAGACTGAAAAGGAACTGCTCGAATGCGTGTGACTATGATGGCACTGCAACAGATCTATGTACAGGTTTAGGCAGACAGGGTATGGTAGTGTTACAGTTTATCAGGCTAGGACTAGAGCGTCAGCCCCTCCACGGGACCAATTACTCTGGCCAACATTTGTAAACACTACTCCTCCAGCAGGTATGGTGCTTTTGAACACATCAAAGGTATTACTGAAAAAAATGGAATGTGCTCAACCCAATAGAAAGAGGTGCAGGGCAGTCAAGAACCCACCTCTCATAGTTGCCAAAAGGAGTGACACACTGAAAAGTAGGTTGGTACGCTCTATGTAACACCAAAAGAACCACAAAAGGGTTTTTCATTTGGACCCCACAAATAGGGAATTACTCCTGTGGGAACTGTGCCCAGTGTAATAACATGCATAAGATCTTGGAAGTTTATAACCAACATACGGATGAAACTATCAAAATTAAACAACACAATACATGTAGTTTGATGTTTGTAGTTTATCTTATCAAATGCAATTGTGATGCGCTGTGTATGAAGCAGACTAAATGTGAACTGAGGATAAGGATTTAGGAACACAAATCCATGATCAGGATGTGAGATGCTGCCTCCTGCTTAGTGAGACATTTCAATGCAGTCAACCACCAGCTCTTTTCCCTAAAATTCTTAGGACTGGAAATGGTTGATCCACTTAGCAGAAGAGGTAACAGAGAGAAAAGGTTGTCAATGAGGGAGGTGTTCTAGATTGAGAGATTCAGAACACTTCAAAGCACCATTGGTTTAAATCAGGAAATTGACATGCTACCTTTGTTGTAAAACCTTTGGTGGACAGTAGTCATTTTAGCTTAGTGACACTAGGCTGTGAGTGGGATATAACTATTCATTGCCTTAAGAAATGAGCTTGGAATATGGAGACTGTTCCCACATGTGCCCATTTCCCATTACAGTTTTTCCTGTGTCATCTTATTAATGTGTTTTTATTTTGCTATTTTTTTTGATAATTACAATTTTTGGAAAGGATTAATGACAAGGTTTTTCTGAGACACATCTGTTATGTTATGTCATGTCATGTTATGAGTTTTTGCAGAATTAAAACAGCAGTTGTCACTACCCCCACGATAGAGCAATGATTCAGTTACACTACCTCCTACTCACTTCATGGATAAGATATTCACTGCCAACAAGGAATGCAGGACTATTTACAACATGGTATTGGATGCTAGAGATAATCTGATTCAGTCCCTAATTCTGAAATGGGAAACAGAACTGGGTTCCATTATCTCGCCCGAAGAATGGGACTGCAGTTGGGCAAACATCCTTAAAGCATGCAAAGAGGCAAAGGGTAGGCTTACACATTACACAATACTACATAGATGGCATCACACACCAGAAAAGTTGTTTAAAATGGGCCTGTCTGATAACAATAAATGCTGGAGATGTTGTAGTGATGTTGGTACTATCTCTCATATTATCTGGTCCTGTCCTTTAATACAAAACTTTTGGGGTGAGGTTTTTGGAGTATGCAAAACAATTTTGAGGAAAACAATTGTTACCTCTGAGAAACTAGCAATATTGGGCATCACATCAGATTTGGCTCATTTGTCTCAGTTTGGTATTTTATGGCTACTAGTCGCCCTAATCTCTACTAAAAACATAATTCTCAGAAGATGGAAACAAGCCTCTCCTCCCACTCTGAATGGTTGGACGATAGTATCACCAGGTCAGGATATGAAAGATTAGCTTTTGTTTGTAGTGATCATATAGAAACATGTTGAGATATTTGGAACCCCTTCCTATAATCAGTACTCTGCAAAAGGGGAAAACAATTACTGAAGTTTAACGTTTTAGGAAAATGTTGGATTGATGTGATACCTGAGAAGTAATACAGTTTGCTTACATGAGTTATATTTTTACTCTAACATAGATGTATAATCTCATACTGGCTTTCCATGTATTATTGATTTGCTGTAATGTATGTATTACTTGAACTCTTACTAACGTACTAATATACTAAAATGCCAGCAGAATAGGCCTAACAGTCTTTCGCGTCTGCTCGTTTGGTCAGCCCCCACCCTGGGAGCTGACCTTGCTGCCCCCCTTGCCTCTTAATAAAGTTTTAATTATTAAAAAAAAATGACAACATGTTTATGTTGCTATTGAACTCCAATCGCCATACCCTTGACCACTCCTCAAGTTCCCAACTCATTCTTTCCACTCCATCCTGAATATCCACTTTATAATGGATTTTGGTGTAATCTGCAAAAAGGCATACCTTCCCTTCCAATTCTTCTGCAGTCACTTATAAAGACATTGAAGAGTACCGGTCCCAGTACTGAGCCCTGTGGCACCCCACTGGTCACTCTCCATCCTTAGAGTGTATGTCTTTTACCACTACCCTCCGTCGCCTATCCATTAAACATTTTTGTGTTTGCTTGCACACATGTGCAGGAAACACATTGCATCAGCTTCCTTCACAAGTGGGTTGTAGAGGGGTGGCCGTGTTGTGGTGAACAGCAGCAGTTTGTTGTGGGGCTGGTCTGCTCCGCACCAATACAGGAGCCTGCTGCACTTAATGAGTGTGATACTATGCTCAAAAGAACTGACTGCTGCAATCAGGGAGCACCTCGTCATGGAACAATCGGCTATGATGCTGGGGTGTTCCTGATTGTAGAGGTCAGTTCTGCAGTCTGCCCCCATTTCTGCAGTGTTTCAGTCTAAATCCTAGGTCTTCAGCAAGAAAACAAAAATATGCAAACTTTTTTTTGTAAAACAATCTAGTAGAGGCTCCTCAGTACTGAAACTGCAAAGACCACTAGTTTCATGTTGTACCGTGCATGCAAAGCTTTCCTAGAGCATCTGTTGTAGCAATAAAAACTCTCCCTCCCTCAGCTTCACAGGCACGGACAGATCTGCCGCTTACTCTAGATTACAGATCGGCAGACCCTGGGAGGCAGGATGCATTGTTCGTCCTGCAAGGCTCCCTCCCTCCTGCCTCCTCCATTATTTAGCATCCAAATTGGTAGTGGGCCTGGTTTGAATGAAAAATAAAAACATTTTGCTCGAGACTAGACACTACTGTCCCCATCACGTTATTGGGAGCAGAGACTATGGCCCCAGTTTGTGGTGCTCAAGAACAATGGGGGAGGAGGGGGGGTCTCCACTGTACTCCGGCTCGGTCTAACCAGTGAGCTAGGTCATGGTAGCACACTGGGAGCCCATCCCAGCATGCTTATGAGCCCTCCCACACACTGTATGACTGGGATGCCCAATCCTTGTCAGCTCCAGACCCCCCAAAGAAACGCCCAGGTGTGCCAGCACGCTGGGAGCCTACCCCTGCATGCAAAAAAGCATGCCATGTAGTTGCATTATTTTTTTTTCTTCAGTTAAATGGTTTATTATGTTTCTTAAAGCAGTTACAGTCATAGACAGCATCATAATATACAAGATTGTACACATGTATGCAGCTGCATACATTGGCATACCTGGCCCTGTCTGATTAAGCGGAATATCAAAAAATTTCCTAGGACCATTACTTTTACATATATGTTATTCAAATAAGAACACATTTTTATAAAGTGGACAAAATACCTGTAGTTGGACCTATGGAGTTGCTTCCTAGATATAGCTGTCAAAAGGTGAAGTTTATGTTGTAAACAAGTAAGGTAACTCTAGGGTAGGAGTTAGAAAATAAGACAGGTACCTTCCACCACACCAAGTATGAATCCACTGACCAAGTAGGAGGTACTGCTGCTGACATGTGCCATGGCTTCTTGTGCCTAGAAAGATGTACATTCAAGTAATCTCATCTGGCATATGTGTCTACAAAAGGAAGGTCACACAAAGTAACTGGTATCCTTGCAACATGATACAGATACAACCAGAGGGGCATTCAGACCGTTATTTGTAGCTGCCCTGTAATATGAAGAAAAATGTTTCCTACCACAAACAGCAAAAGGAAAAAGATAAAATATAACTATAAAACATATTCTACAGCTAACAGTAAACACACATTGTCATATTATCAAGTTAAACAAAGAGTGACATCAAGCATTAAGAAGAGTCAAAAGTGGTCTGTACATCTTGCGCCGAGGAAACAACAAAGTGGATCTATGTATTCATCAACCTATACCGGCTCTGGCAGACAGATATGCCATGTACGGAGCCCAGGATGCTTGAAACCTCTCTATCTGGCCTAATGTGACATGTGAGCACCTGTCCATCTCATATAACTGAGTGAGGGCAGAAAATATTTCACCCATGGGAGGGGGGCATGAGAGCTTCTCCAGGTTCTCTGAAGGGTGCGTTTCAGTTGCATGCTTAACAACATTACCCAGCAAAACTGTTGAGATGTAAGAGAAGTGGCCTCAGATTTCATACCGAGTAGTAGGAGGGGAGTATGAAGGGGAATAGGGACTGTAAGGATCTCACTGGCTTCTGAGATTGTTTTTTTCCCAGATTGGGGTTATCATGAGGCATTGCCAAAGGATGTGATATAAAGTGCCCCTGGGTTGCTGGCATCTCCAGCAATTATCATGTGATACAGCCTTAACTTTTTTAAGTACTTCTGGGGTCCTATACCATGAGTGTAGTATCTTGTTATGAATTAAATGACTTTGGGTATCTCTATGAACTGAGTGTCCAGTACGCCAGCAGTGTCCCCCTTGGCTATCTGAAATTGGAATTTGCAGCATTTGCTCCCATTTGGCTTTGGAAGTGAGAGAGGAGTTCGGTAGGGTATCTTTGAGTGTTGTATAGATCAGGCCAGCTTTTCCTTCTGAGGCCTTTAGCCATATATGAAGAGGGAAGGGGTGTCGGGTCTCTTTTTTTGAACTTTGTGAGGACAGTATATAATGCATCCCTAATCTGGAATTATTTCCAGATGTCAGTTTTAGGTAAAGACCACCTATCACACAAGTTGGGAGGCAGTATAGCGCAGTGGTTTAAGGCTCTGAGCTGCAAATCTGGTGACATCTGGCAGACCAGACCTGAGTTTGAATCCCACAGCTTCCACTTACATACTGTGTGACCCTGAGCAAATCACTTAACTTCACTGCGCTCCCAGGTCACTCCTGTAAAAAAGCATTCAGCTTAGTGTGTTACTCCTGGTTAAACAACTGAAAAAAAAAAAGGTTTGAAAAGGTATCAATAACTTGGGAGTCTAAGTCCAAAAGGTCACCCACAAACAGAATGCCTGCTTCTTTCCAGATAGGCAAAACTTCTGTTTTGGAGGGGTTAACTTTGAGGCTGGATATGGTTGTAAAAAGATGTAACAGCTTGAGCAGTGGAGGGATAAAGTGCTGTACCTCTCCCAGAGGGACCAATAGGTTGTCAGCATACAAAAGGGTGGAGTATTGGGATTGTCCTACGCTAATGCCAGTGATTAAAGGGTCCTGTCAGATTGCAGCTGCCAGAGGTTCAACTGCCAATACAAATAGAAGGGGGGAGAGGGGGCAGCCTTGTCTGGTTCCTCTATGGAGGTTGAAAGATTCGGATGGGTTAGAGTTGGTTAACACTCTGGCTAAAGGGGAGGTGTAGAAAGTCTTTATGGCAGATTGAAACTGTAGGCCAAAACTGAAGTGTTGAAGGACAGCCAGGAGATAATCCCATTCCACAGAGTCAAATGTTTTTTCAAAGACCATGGCCAGGGCCGCGGCCAGGGACTTCGAAGCTCTGAACTGATGTATAAGATTAATAAGGGTACAAAGGTGATCTGCACTGTACCTGCCTTTTACAAACCCAACCTGTGATGAGTGAATCAGAGAGGGTAAAATTGGGTTTAACCTATTTGCTAGGGCCTTAGCATATGCTTTACTATCTGAGTTGATTAGGGATATAGGGCAATAGCTAGCCGCCTCTGTGGGGTCTTTCCCTTTCTTGGGAAGCACTGTGATAATAGCCTCACGTAATGTGCAAGGTAATATACCTTGGTCTTCAGATTCTGTATATACTTGGGAGAGTCGAGGGGTAATCAGTGGTGCGACAGTCTGCAGAAATTTGACTGGAAAACCATCACCTCCGGGCACTTTTCCCACTTTGAAGGAGTTCAAAGCAGTTGAAATCTCTGGTGATGTAAGTGGGCCCTCTAAAGAGTCCCTCTATAAGGAGGACAACCTGGGATGTTGTATAGACTCTAGAAAGCCAGAGATCTCAGGGGGAGGTCCTGTCCATGAGGAGGTATATAACTGGGAATAGAATCCACCCATAATGTTATTCACATCTTTGGGGTTGATTTTCACAGTACCGGCCTGGGGGTCCCTAAGTACAGATATATGCCTACTGGTTTGCTGTCAGTGCAGTTGGTATGCTAGTATTTTCCCATTTTTATTACCCCCTTCCCAATATGTATGTATGTCAGATCTGGAGCAGTGCCAGGTCTGTTCTTCTGGAAATCAGTTTGTTTAATTGTAGACGGAGTGTCAGGACCTGCCATCCTAGGGCTGAATGTGGGGAGGGGGAAGGCATTTGTTTGAAATCATGCTCCGTAGTTGCTAAATCAACCTCTAGTTATGCCATTTCCCTTCCCTGTCCTGTCTCCTGTTTGCAGAATAACTTACAATGTTCCCCTCGTATTTGCCTTATACGTTTCCGAAGTGTTTTTAGCTGATGAGTCAGAGACTGGGTTTTCTTGCATAAATAATACTGTTTCTTTTTTGGCCCAGGTGACAAATTTGGGATCTTGCATCAGAAGAGGGTCAAGCCTCCATGTGGGAGAATGGTGGATGGAGGAACCAAAAGAAAATGCTAGTTGAACTGGAGCATGGTCTGATATGACCATAGGGTGAATAGTAGAATAGTGAATAGTAGAACTGAGAGCATGCTGTGTTACGGAGTGCGAGATGAGCCAAAAATCTAATCTACTAAAAGTCTTTTGTACTCCAGACTGAAAAGTGTAATCATGCTCTGTGGGGTGGAAAATTCTCCAAATATCAACTAGTTTAAGCTCGTCAGTGAGTCTCTGCACTGCTTGGGCACCTTTAATATCCATTTCTTTCCCCTGACTACTTCCATCTAATAATGGCACCAGGATCAGGTTGAAATCTCCTCCCATTATTATAGGAGTTTGCTCTTCTTTCATTCCTTCGATCCTACTAAGGAGTTCCAGAAAAAAAGGAGGGGCTATCCTCGTTGGGAGCATATATGTTTACTAATAAGATGTGACCAATTGGAGTGTCCACAAGGGCTAATACCCATCTGGCTTGTGGGTCCGCTTTGCTTTGTAATAAGGACCATAGGAGGGATTTGTGAAGAAGTATAACCACCGTCTCTTTTCTGTAGGTGCACTGGCATGAATTTCTTTCCCCACCCAATCTTTGACCAAAAATGCATGGTCCTGCTTAGTTAGTTTGGTTTCTTGCAGAAAGACTATCTGGGTTTTTCCCCTTTTCAAATGTGTTTGCACTTTTTTACATTTGGATGGGGAATTAAGCCCCCTAACATTCCATGTGACATAGGTGACATCATCCACATTCCAAGGGGTAAAGAGAAAGTAAGTACAGGATGACGTAAATATTTGGAAAGGGAGACCTCCCAGATACTAGTTGCATGTAAAAAACTTGCACCAACATATAGACTACTTCGCTACTATCTTTGAAAAGAATCTGCCATGGCATATCTGTCTGACCTGGTTTCCTATTAGTCGTTAAGGAAAGTGTGTGTACAATGGTGAAAAACCAAAAAAAAGAAAAACATCCAACTATTTACAGTTATTGTGCAACTGTGCACTATGGACAGAGTAGGCAAATAGAGGGGAGATTGAGGGTAGGACACTCTCAACGATTCAGCCTACACAGCTGGAATGGGGGGCTGTGTCCAGATGCTGCACGAGGCAACTACACTTACATTCAAAAGTAGAAGTGTGTAGTTTCAGTGGCTTTTAAACTAGGCCTGCATTCACCACACTGTCCCAGGGAGGGTCCTGTTTAAGTAAAATACACCAATCCACTTCCCCCTTACCAGGTTGTGGGGCTTAGGGGGACAGGACTGAGTCAGGTAAGGTCCAAAATAACTAACCATAAGCCCTGATCACAGTGTGCCATTAGAAAAGCAAGCATTTAATAAGGGAATGGTCACCCCCCCCCCGGTCACAATAAATTAGCAGTGGGGAATGAAGGGTCAGGGTATACCTCACCTAGCATACTAAGAATGTAGATCAACATAATGTCAAAACTGCATACAGGTATATGGGCCCATAAACTTGACTTTGTAACAACAGGGTCAGGGGATAGACATACCCACTATTAGCTAATATCAGGGGCAGGGACCTTCTGTTTACTTCATAAGGAACCGTATACAAAATTGGGGGACAGATTTAAACTATGCCGTGCCCAGGCCATGAGGCCAAAAACAAAGTTTATGGCACTTATCTAAGATGCACTGATGTTGATTGTAGGGCCATCTCTTCCGCCGTAATCTGCGAAGAGCGACTTTTCGGGTTTGCATCTTCCTGAGCAGTGGCTAGTAGACCTGGAGTGGAGGCTGTGCCCGAAATAAAAGCCGCAGCCCCTGCTTGCATCTCCTCTTCCAGGATGGAGGCCTCAAGCACCATCTCCTGATCTGGGTATGCGGGGAAGTCCTCTGTGTCAGACTGTTTCTCTTCAAGCAGGAGAGCATATCTGTTCGGGGAGGCAAAAGCTCTTGTCGTGGTGTCTGACTGATCTAAGCTCTGGAATTGGGGCTGGATGCCTTCAGCCAGCTGCTCCTGAGCACTCTTAGTATGTCGACCAGATTGTTGCCTCATGCAAGATCAGGCAGGTAGGCCTGACGCACCACCTGTAAAATGGAAGCCGGTACTGTAATCTGCCTGCGTAGGAAGTACGTCACTCACTGGGCCTTGCTTCGGAGTCATGTCTGGTGGCCTAACTGATGGCTCTTGATAGTTTTTGTTCACTGTGTTGGGCGAATTCCTATGAAGGTAATCCATAAGAGCCTCATGGGTAGAAAATAAGATAACTGTGCCACTGGCCTCCAGATTCATTACCACAGGGTAATGAAGAGAGAAGCTAATGCCCAATGAATGCATAAGATGACGGGATTCTGTGTATGCCTTTTGCCGGAGCGCCAACATGCGTGAGTAGTCCTGGAAGATTAGTATTTTGTGATCTCTCCACATTAAAGTCCCCACCTCCTGCACCCAATTGGAAATCCAGTCCTTATCTGCAAAATTGAGGATCTTAGCCATTATGGACCTGGGCCTCTCACTAGGTTTAGGCATGGGGTTCAATGTTCTGTGCACTCTCTCTGTAACAAAAACCTGGAGGTAACTCATGTTTTGGAAGCTCAGGCAGGACATCATATAGAAATTCTAGGGCATTCTCCCTTTCTGCATATTTGCGAAATCCTAGGAGCCGAAGATTGTTACGTCGACTCCTATTCTCGATATCATCCAATTTTGCATGCAGGGAATGTATAATGCAGTCTTGCTCTCGAATAGTCACCATGAGGGAAATAATGGCCTGAGTACTAGCTTGTACTTTAGTTTTGGCCATATCAATTATTTTGTCCATTTGTTGAATGGCTATGGTAGTGTTATTGGATGCCGCAGTGACCTCCGGCATACATTGCATGAGTGCAGCAAACATTCCACTGATCTGTTGTGTGTCCAGGCCTGCCGATGAAATCGGGCCCCCACTGTGCACCATGCTGAATATTAAGAAATGCCAAAATTAAGCCCTCGAAGGATGCACAGCATTTCTAAAAAAGACTTGCCTTTTGCCCAGGTGTGTTGCAAATATTCTGATCTGTACACCAGACTTCCACGAGTGTTACGGTGTTGTAAATCTGCGATTTCTTGCCCCGGGGTAGCAGCGTGAGGGATTCAAGTGGCCATTTGCAATGACAGTCAAGCCACCCCAGTATTATTGTTTTAAACCTGTAAAACAGAAAGCGGTCCCTCGTGGTCTCGTGCCCCTCCCCAGCCCGTACCCACCCTCTGCGCCTTACCTCCCCACACCCCATACTTACCTCTGGAGCCCTGCGCGACAATCTTCGGTGGACCAGGAACATGTCTGCACTCTTCAAAGCCGACCACGAATTGAAGAAATGCTGGTAAGCTGTATAATGGCATAAATACGTTTCTTTCAACTTAAGTGGATATCTCGGCCATTTTGGGGAATTGTTTCACCAAATTTTCAACATGGGGTTCTGGGACCCCACCTCATTAACTCAGTCACTGTCATTTTGTTGTTTGGTCCCAAAAGGTGATTTTGCGGTCACTGCGTGGAACCTTTTGGGACTGATTACCAAAATTACAGTGTCACAGTTCATGAGGCAGGCCCCCAAAAACCCTACATTGAAAATTTGGTGAAAAAATTCCCCAAAATGACTGTTTTACGAGCATGCATTGCGCAGTTCCTACACACGCTTGTAACTTTGAGAATTTTTTTATATTTTCACTGCAGATTTTCAACATTGCCATTTTACCACACCTCCTTATGAACAGTATAGCTGCCATTTTTCACATCTTGCGAAATGTTTTCACATTTATGGCATACAATGGTGCAGTCGGTGTCTGAAATCAATGCTTGGGACAGATTAAGAAAACCACAGTGACACTGTTCATGAGCAGAGGTCTTAAAATGACTATGTTGAAAATTTGGTGACAAAAGGCCATAAAATGACTGTGCTACAAGCGTGCATTGTGCAGTTTCCATGCACCCTTGTAACTTCAAGAATTTGCAATATTTTCACTCCAGATTTTCAATACTGGCATTTTTCCACAACTCCTTATGAGCAGTACAGCTGTCATTTTTCACATCCTGGACGGAATGTGTTTTCGCACTTCCAGTGCAGAATAACGCGGTCACAGTGGGAAATCAGTGTTCAGGACAGATTAAGAAAATCACAGTGACACTGGTCATGAGCAGAGCTTCCAAAATGCCTATGTTGAAACTCTGGTGTAAAAATATCCCCCAAATAATTACATTACAGGTGTGTGTTGCGCAGTTTCTATGCACGCTCGTGACTTCACCCGTTTTTTTACATTTTTACTTCAGATTTTCAACATCATCATTTTTTTACACCTCCTCATGAAAACTACAGCTGTCATTCTTCACATCCTATTCAAAATGTGTTTTCGCACCTGTGGCGCCAATTGGCGCAGTCACTGTGCAAAATCACCTTTTGGCTAACAAACTAATAGTGTCACTGTTCATGCAGTGGGGTCACAAAAAGCCCATGTTGAAAACTTGGAGTGAAAATACCAAGAAACGGTCAGGACATTAGGGTTTCTGACCATAGGGACCTGTAGGGACTGACAGGCTTCAGGGGTGTGACCTGGGATTGTCGACAGTAATGCTCACGCCATTCCACCCCAACCCCCACTCTGCAGCCAGTGACAGACATAGAAGTGCGCCTTGGATTCTTTGGCCCCAGAGTTCACCCCATTCTCCTATACTGCACCCATTTTAGTGTATTTCCTTATGGAATGAGCTGAGTGTAAAGCCCGAACACCCCAAAGCACACCTCAACACTTGTCAGTGTCTGCAGGGTAGGGTGAGGTGAAATGTGACTGTTATGGGCAACGACCCAAAGGCACACCCCAATGCCTGTCCATCTCTGCAGGGTGGGGGTGGAGTTGGCATCAGTTCAATACTTCACTGCCATTCCCATACTACATCTGTCTAACTCCTGCACTTTCACTGCTAATGCCAGCAAGCAAACATTCAGCATTGACAAATGCTTGTTTTACCCAGTTTACTGCTTTGGATCCCACACTTAGACTGTCCAGTTTGTCAGTCTCCTATGTGGCACAGTGCCAAAGGCCTTGCTGAAGTCCAAGTAGGCCATGATCTATTTCCCTGGTCACCTAGTCAAAGAAGTTGATCAGATTCATCTGGCATGACCTGCCCACATAAATACAGGCTGCGGTCTTGTTAATACCTTGGATTCAGATGTTTCACTAGCCTTTCCATTTACAGGGTTCCGTTAATTTCCCCACCACTGATATGAGACTGACATAGAAACACTGAATTTGACGGCAGATAAGGACCTCTTAGCCCACCTAGTCTGCTCTTTTTCCTACCTGTTTCATATACCGCAGATCCTAAATGATCTGCAGCTTACCCTCTTTTCCTATCGCTAGAGTTCCTTTATGCTTGTCCCATGCATTTTTTGAATTCCCCTACCCTTTGCTGCTTTTGCCCTCATGACCTCTGCAGGAAGGTAGTTCCATGCATCCACCAACCTTTCTGTGAAAAAATACTTTCTCATGTTACCCCTGAGTCTACTCCCATCTATTCTCATATCATGACCTCTTGTTCTTGAACACCTTTTTTATGAAAGATGCTACCATCTTGTACCTTATTTATATGCTTGAAATTTGAAAGTCTCTATCATATCCCCCTTTCTCCTTTCTTCCAGGGAATACATATTGAGATCCTCTAGTCACCCCTCATATGACTTCTGGTGTTGCCCCATGCACCATTTTTGTCACCCTACTCTGAACCGTTTCTATTCTGTCTATATTTTTCCAGAGATGCGGCCTCCAGAACTGGACACAGTATTCTAAATGAGGTCTCACCAATGTTCTGTACAGTGGCATTGCCACCTTCTTCCTTCTGCTGGTGAAACCTCTCCCTATGCACCCTAGCATTCCACTGGCTGTCCTCACAGCTTTCTCACATTGTTTGGCAACATTTAGGTCATCAGATATGATTACTCCCAGTTCCCTTTCCTGTTTAGTTGCCAATAGTACCTCCTCCCATCATATACTCCTCCCCTGCATTTCTGTGCCCCAAGTGCATGATCTTGCACTTCTCTGCATTGAATCTTAGCAGCCACACCCTTAACCACTCCTCAAGCTTGCTTAGGTCCCTTTTCATTTTCTCTACCCCCTCTCCCCCCCCCGCCGGAGCTTCAATCCTATTGCAGATCATTGTGTCATCTGCAAAGAGACATACCTTCCCTTCCAGTCCTTCTGTAATGTCATTTAAGAAGACATTAAAGAGGACTGGTCCAAGCACTGATACCTGTGGGACCCCACTGATCACCACCCTCTCTTCGGATTGAACTCCTTTCAGCACCACCTTCTGTGTCCTATCGCTCAGCCAACTTTTGACCCAATTTACCATCCTGGGACCCACTCCTAGGCTGCCCAGCTTGTTTACAAGCCCCCATGTGGGACGGTGTCCAAGGCCTAGCTGAAATCCAGGTAGGCCACGTCCACTGCCCCTCCTTGATCCACCTTTCTAGTCACCCAGTCAAAAAAATCTATCAGATTTGTTTGGCAAGATCTTTCTGCTATGAATTCATGCTGCCTTGGATCCTATGCTTCACTGGATTTGAGATATATCACAAACCTTTCTTTTAGTAGTGATTAGTTTCTCCATCACTGGGGTCAGGCTGACTGGCCTGTAACTGCCAACCTCCTCCTTGCTCCCACTTTTGCAGAGAGGGACTACATTCACTCTCTCTACTCCAGTCCTTTGGTACCTTGCCTGTTTCCAGTGACCTGTTTAATAGTGCTGTCAGCAGTGCTGCTAGCACCTCCCTGAGTTCTCTTAATACTCTGGGATGTATCCCATCTGGCCCCATTGCCTCGTCCACCTTCAGATTAGTAAATTCCATCAGCACTCTCTCTTCTGTAAATGGACTGGTGTCCACTTCCCACCCAGTGGTACTTCTGTCGCCTAACTGTGGTTCCTCTCTTTCCCCCTCTTCTGTAAATACTAGTAAGTAAGTAAAACTTTATTTGTTTAGCGCCCAATCCCGGAGGCTCTGGGTGCTTTACATAGAGGTGCAACATTTAAACACATTTCAATAATTACAATAATTTAAGTCAGAGTCAGTTAAAATAATACATAATAAATAATAAATAAAAACTCTAAACCCATTTTTAAAATACTATTAAAGATTAAAAGCTTGCTTAAAGGATACCTAAACAAGCAGTTTTTTAAAACAGCAAACTCCAAAATCTGGCTTCATTGCTAGGTAAAGTAAAGGCTACTGTTTACATTTATGCTAAAACTGCATTTATGTAAATAACATAAATGCAGTTTCATAGCTTTTGAAAAATGTAAACATCAAACTTTCACTTACAAAAAACAGCCTTGCCTTCTCCCAAAGATGTCTGCCAACTGTGTTAAGTGATGAGTCATGATGACATCATCGGAGCCAGAGCCAGAGACTAATATAGATTCCTATAGGTTAACTAGTTCTTCTTTCCCTCTTTGTTTTGAATTGTTTTACCAGAATGATCAACACCAGGGGCGGGATATTCAAAGGGGTTGCGCATGGTGCAATAGTGTTGCGCCATGCGCAACCCACTGATGCGCCCCAGACAGATATTCAAAAGGGGATGTTGCACAGCGCAATTTCTGATGTGCCAGGGTGCATTATTAGTATATGCAGCGGAAGTGCGGGGGGCATGCCCATGCATATCCGGCATATCCCGATATTCAGCCCGGGATGTGCGGCGCATATACAGGCTCAAACCCGCCTTGCACCGCACAGGGGGGGTGCAAAGATCTGCCCCTGAAAAGCAGGAGCAAGTTCTGGCCACTCATAGGTGAGCTGCCATATTGCAGGGTGCAACAAAGCAGCTGCCAGTGGTGAGTGGCCACCCAACCATCCCAGACACAGGCCGGGCGTCGTGCCCCCCCCCCACCTGAATGCGGGCGTAATGTATCACTATCCCTGGTGGTCCAGTGGACCCTACCCCCACGTCTGATCATGGGCAAATGAATGTTCACTTCCCCTGGTGGTCCAGTAGTCCTGCTCCCAGCCTGATCACAGGCAAATGAATGATTAAATACCCTGGTGGTCCAGTGGACCTGCTCCCCTGCCCAGTCGTGGGCTTAAGTAAAATAAACTATTCCCTGGTGGTCCAGTGGACCCACTCCCCAGCCCAATTGTGGGCTTAAGTAAAATAAATTATTCCCTGGTGGTCCAGTGGACCCGATCCCCAGCCCTATTGCGGGCTTCTGTTGTAAATAAATGCCCCAGTGGGCTATCAGCACCCGCCTCCCCACCTGCCCACTCAGACCCGCCACCCCACTCCCTCCCAGTCAGCGGTGGGCGGCAGCTCCTCACCCAGAAGCTGCTTGGCATCGCTGACTGACAGCATACAGTACGGCGATGGCGTGCAGACCAGAGTTGTATGCAGTAGTCTCAAATGTGAACCATTTCGGGACTGTATAGTACAGTACAGTTCATGTCCATTGGCCCATGCAGTGGATAATGGGTGTACAGCCGCATTGTACACTGTCAGTCGGTGGGTGGCCGGGTGGCTGTAGGGAAGCTGCCACCCACCACTGACTGGGGGACGGGGTAGTGGGTCTGAGGTGGGTGGGGAGGGGGTGCTGATAGCCCAATAGGGCATTTATTTACTACAGAAGCCCGCAATCGGTCTGGGGAGAGGGTCCACTGGACTACCAGGGAATAATTTATTTTACTTAAGCCCGCGATAGGGCTGGGGAGCGGGTCCACTGGACCACCAGGGAATTGAGATGTAACTCATGCCCGTGATCGGGCATTGGGGTGCATCCCCATTGGCTGCAGCCTGGCAGAGCGCCAGGTGTAAGTCGTCGGGGATCGGCGCACCTGCATGCAAATGGGACCATAATGACATGCAAATGGCCCCATTTGTGCCTTGCATTCATAATGGCCTCATTTGCATGCTCACTTCTGAATATCGCTCTTGCTGCACCTAGCGCAGCTGAACTTGCGCTGGTGCAGCCCCTTGCTCCTCTCATGCCACTTGCACTGGCACAGTGCCACTGCACCGTGCACAGTGCGGGAGGCCCCAGTGTCATGGCGCAGCACCGTTGACTATCGCCTGGGCCATGCCCTGGCGCATTCCAGTTGCGCTGCGCCAGGCTTGCGCCCATGCCTGGTGCATGTCTGAATATCCCACCCCATGTGTTAACATGTGGATTATTTTGATCAGTACACGTTAGGCTATGATTTTGTTCATTTTATTTACCTTAACTTGCTGAAAATGTTTTGCAATCTAGCTGACTTTCTCTTTGGCAAACTGCAGAACAGTATAACACTTCAAATACCTGATGAGCTAGTGGTTTTGTGATGCCCTGAATTTTTTTTTGTTAACCAGGAGAGACACACTATGCTGAAACCTTGTTTACAGATGTGGCCTGGCAACACAAGGAAGTTAAGTGACTTGTTCAGGGTCACACAGCGAAGTACCGGTCTGGTCCAATTCCAAAGCTCATGCATTCTTGTTAATCCACAAAAAAAGCTTCTCTTGTATTCTTTTCCAAGTGAACCCCCTGCACCTAGCCTGGCTTCTGTTGAACACCCTACCATCCATACTGTGTCCTTAGTACTGCCTGGGGCTGCATATGAGTTTGCGGTTTCATGAAGAGAATTATCACACCTAAGACTGTAATCGTATACCTCAGAGAGTTGTGTATACCTACACCGATAAGTATCATCAGCTGGCACTGTTAACAAATACCTCCCAAATCACTCTCAAGTCCACTTTTTCAATGTTTGACCTGCTCCCACAGTAAACATTGAGTGGATCACCACCCTTCTGCACAGTGAAGGCAGTATGTACAGTTCCCCTGTTGCATTTTTGTCCTGCCTCATTAACCAACAATTGGGTCTTTGTGGACGGCCAATTAATAAGTCTCAGGACTCCCCAGAAAAACTGCTGTTCATGCCCTCATAAGGGCTGTACTTACTATGGATAATATTATTAGCAGGAGAGGCATACCAACGCCTTGAGCGAATCCACCACACTTTCTGTGTCAGTCTACTCCTTTACCTATGATCTGCAGAACCCCGCAGGACAGTTCCCTGCAAATCTCCAGTACTTTTTAGTGCCCTACTCCACAATGCGAGCTGGTTGGCTGCAATGCTTCTAAATCTTGAATGATCTATACATAGCTCCCTCAATACTGTCCTAACAAACATCAACACCTCCCCACCTGAGAGTAATCTCCCTACACTGAATTCAAGTAACACTTTAGGTGCAGCCCTACCACTGAGTATTTGCCATCGCTGGCTGCTATCATTCATAGTCAGGTAGTGATCATGGTACTGGCAGCCGTACATTTCAGATCTCACAATGATCTGCTAAACATCCCCCTTTCTGTCTTCCCCTAACCTGAATATAGCTGTACCCTGCTGGAAAGGCCTCTTCAGTCCCTCTCTGGCATTCATTCTTTTCTTCTGCTCCCCACACCAAAAACTGGTGAGCTCACCACCCTTCTGCATCATGAATGCGGCTAGTACAGTTGCCCATGTCATTTTTACATATTAATAATGAATATGATCTTCTGGTAAGCCAGACTGATAACAGCAGGGCACAAGGGGAAACATAGGCATTCCTACCTATATAAGATCTAATCCACCTATGATTAGGCACTATTAAATGGCATACATAATGATGTGCACACCCATCATTTAATAGTGCCTAATCAAAGGTAGCCTAGATCTTTTAAGGATAGAAAAGCCTATAATTCCCCTTGTTCCCTGCTGCTATCAACCTGACTTACTGGAAAGATTTGTTTATTTTTGATATGTCAAAAAACCTCGGTACTGTACTACCTACATTCATTATGTACAAGGGTGATGAGCGCACCAGTTTTTGGTGTGTGGAGAAGTAGTGAGAATGAATACCAGAGGGGGACTGAGAAGACCACTCCTGCAAGGTACTCCTATATTCAGGGAAGGGGAAAGACAGAAGGGGAGAAATCTGAGCAGATCACTGTGAGAAATAAGATGTTGGGCTGCCAGCACCATGATCACTACCTGACCATGTTGTCCTGGCCAACATTCCCTTCCCAAAAAAAGAGTTCATGCAATTGTCCAAGGCTGTGTGTGGGTATTAATGTGTGAATTGGCTGCCACTACAACATTCAGTCACTTCGCTACCAGTCTAGCATTGCTTGTAAAGCACTTTGGGATACAAAGTGTATGAAATGACTATATTAATACTGATTCTTTTTATTATTTCCCATGATAACGAACATAGAAACATAGAACATAGACTTTGACGGCAGATAAGGACCGCTAGGCCCATCTAGTCTGCCCATTTCCCTACCTACAGGATAGGCCGCAGATCCTAGTTAACCAACAGCCTATATCTTCCTGCCCCCCACAAGAATTGCCTTATGTCTGTCCCATGCATTCTTGAATTCTCCCACAGTTTTAGACCCCACAACTTCCTCAGAAAGGCTGTTCCATGCATCCACTACCGTCTCTGTGAAATAATACTTCCTCACATTGCCCCTGAACTGCCCTCCTTCTATCTTTAAATTGTGTCCCCGTGTTCTTGCAAGTCTCTTTTTCTGAAAGATGCTACCCTCTTGGACTTTGTTGATTTCCTTGAGGTACTTGAAAGTTTCTATCATGTCCCCCTCTCCTTCTTTCCTCAAGGGTATACATATTAAGCTCCTTTAGTCTCTCCTCATACGGCTTCTCTTGCAGACCCTGCACCATTTTAGTTGCCCTCCTCTGGACTGCCTCTATCCTGTCTATGTCCTCGGAGATGGGGTCTCAGAACTGGACACAGTATTCCAGATGGGGTCTCACCAACTGTCTGTACAGAGGGATAACAACTTCCTGTTTTCTGCTGCTGATGCCTCTCCCTATACATCCCAGTATACCCCGGCCCTCCCTACTGCCTTCTCACATTGCTTGCTAACCTTAAGGTCATCTGATATGATTACCCTCAGGTCCCTTTCCTGTTTTGTTGCTGTTACTACCTCCCCACCCATTGTGTATTCTTCCCCGGGGTTCTTGTTTCCCAGGTGCATTATTGTGCACTTTTTTGCATTGAATCCTAGCTGCCATACGTCTGACCATTCCTCCAACCTTGCCACGTCCCTTTTCATCCTTTACACACCTCCTTGTGTATCAACTCTGTTGCAGATCTTTGTGTCATCTGCAAAAAGGCATACTTTTCCTTCCAGTCCCTCTGCAATGTCACTGACGAAGACATTAAAAAGGACTGGACCCAATACTGAACCCTGTGGTATCCCACTAGTAACCGCCTCTTTCTTCAGAGTGGACTCCATTTACAATTACCTTCTGTGTCCTGTTGTCCAGCCAATGTTTTATTTAGGCTACCACCCTGGGACCCACTCCCAGGCTGGTTAATTTGACTAATAATCTTTTGTGTGGGACTGTGTCAAATGCCTTGCTAAAGTCTAGGTAGGCCATGTCCACAGCCCCTCCCTGGTCTACTACTTTGGTCACCCAGTCAAAGAAATCTATTAGATTCGTCTGACATGACCTTCCCGCTGTGAACCCATGCTGCCTTGGATCCTGTGCTCCACTGACCTCTAGGTACTCAACTATTCTTTCCTTCAGAAGTGACTCCATCACTTTCCCTACCACAGAGGTCAGACTGATAGGTCTGTAGTTTCCTGCCTCTGTCTTGGTCCCACTTTTGTGAAGGGGATCACATCCGCTTCCTCCAGTCCTTGGGTACCACACCATCCTCCCATGATTTATTAAAAGAGTAGCCAGTGGTTTCACTAGTTCCTTCCTTAATTCTTTTAGAATTCTGGGTGAATTCCATCAGGACCCATTGCTTTGTCCACCTTCAGTTTTAGGAGTTCTTGCAGAACCCTTTCTTCTGTGAAAGGACTGGGATCAACCCCCCTATCAAGAGTGCTTCTGTTAATTGGATTAGGCACTTCCCCCTCCTCTTTTGTGAATACTGAGCAGAAATATTTGTTCAGTATTCCTGCTTTTTCACTGTCCCCCTCTGCCCACCCACTGTTCATTCTATTCAGCCTCACTATCCCTCCCTTTGTCTTTCTACGCTCGCTGATGTACCTATAAAAGGTTTTATCCCCCTTCTTAACTGAGTTGGCTATCTTTTCCTCAGTTTTGGGCCTTTGCTATTCTGGCTTCCCTCCTGCTTCTTTCTGCCTTAACTGGTACAGCTCTCTGTCCTGCTCCTTCTGTGTTTCCTTATACTTCTGGAATGCTATCTTTTTCTTCCTGACTTTCACAGCCACCTCTCTTGAGAACCATAGTGGCTTTTTCTTTTGTTTTGATTTGTTTATTTGTTTCACACAAAGGTTTGTTGCCTCTGTGATGGCAGTTTTGATAATTCCCCATTGTTGCTCCACACCTCCTTCTAGCCTGTTTGCTAGTGCTTTTCTGAGGCACTCTCCCATCTTGCCAAAGTCAGCCCTCCTAAAGTTCAGTACCCTCACTTTTGTATGGCTTGACTATGTAGCTGAGTTTAACGTGAACCACATTGTTTGATGGTCACTTGTCCCCAGATGGCAACCCACTTCTAGATCTGAGATCCTCTCACTGCCCCCGTTTGAGAGTATGAGGTCAAAGATTGCTCCCTCATGAGTGGGTTCCGAAACTAGCTGTCTAATGCCTGCCACCTGTAGGGCATCAAGAATGGCCCTGCTCTTGGATGTGGCTGCAGCAAATGTGCTCCAGTTAACATCTGGCATATTCAGGTCTCCCATCAACAGTATCTCCCCTTTCTCTGCCATTCTAAGAATGCCTTCCATCATATCCTTGTCCATTCCTTCCCCCTGACATGTGGGTCTGTACACAACCCCTGTGCGGATTGTGGTGCCCTTTCCAGTCTCCAAGGTGACCCACAGTGCCTCCTCTCCTCCCTGTTTACTCTTTTGTTCAGTTGCTTTTATCCCTTCCTTTACATAGAGAGCTACTCCTCCCCCTCTTCTCCCCTGCCTGTCTCTCCTGTAGGTTATGTACCCTGGTATGTTAACATCCCAGTCATGGTTCTCTGTGTACCATGTTTCTGTGACTGCTCGATATCCAGGCATCCCTCTTCCATTAAGGCCACCAGCTCAGGAGCTTGTTGCCCAGACTTCAGGCATTGGTACTCATTACCCTCCATTTCCTGATGGCCTTACCCCTTTTGCCCCATCCCTGTCCTTCTTGCCTTTGTCACTTTCTCCATTTACCACTGCCCTCTCCCATCGACACCTCCATGTTGGTGTTTGCCACACTTACTACCGTGATTGTTTGGGGTTTAGGATTTTCCTGCCCTTTCCAGTGCCTCCCCTTGGCTAGTTTAAAAGCTTGCCAATGAAGCATTTAAACCTATCACCTAGGATCCTGGTTCCCCTCCCGGACAGATGCAGCCCATCATGCCAGTATAGGCTTGCATCCTCCAGGTGGACCCCAGTCCCCAATGAAGCCAAATCCCTGAGCACCACACCAGTTTTCAACCACTGATTGAATCCCATGGTATGGAACACCCTAGCCTCTCCTATGCCATAGATGGGTAGCACCTCTGAGAAGGTTACCGTGCGTGCTACTTGACTAAGGCCCTTCCCCAATTCCACAAACTCTTCCTGCACTTCTCTAATCCCTTTCTTAGCCAGGTCATTTGTCCCTAGAGAAGAGAAGGCAAGCATATTTATGATTTCCAAGAAAGTATGAACTGTGGCACTGGACTACAGAAGAACTTTGCTACAAACAAGTGATGGATCTATAGGATGGTGAAGGGTGCGGCTGTAACCCCCCCCATTGTAAAGTACTCGCTAGCTACTGCATTTCACTTTGTTGAAGAAGTCTGATTTATTGATTGTACAAATGTTTACATTCAAAAATATGGATTACATTTGTAGTTTCAGTCAAAAATGTACTAGAAAAGCATAATAGCAGAACATATAAAGGTTTCATAAAAATGTTAAAAAGTGCATATCAAGTGTGCACACACTCCCTGCACCCCTCCCCCACCATTGTAGCACCCTAGATCTGCCATAACCACTAGACCACCAGGTTATTCAAGATTTGAACTGCACTGTGGTTTGCCAAAGACAAAGTCGGTTGGATTAAAACACAATTTCAGCATGTTAAAAGTAAACAAAATGAACAGAACCATAGCCTAACATGCGTATTGATCTAAATGATGCACATAGTTTTGACCATTTTCGTGAAACAATTCTATGCAAAGGGGAAAAAAGAACTAGTTAGCACTGTAGAGAGCCATATAGCTCTCTGACTTTGGCTCCGATGATGTCATCACTTAACACATTTGGCGGCCATTTTAAGAATCAAGTAAGGCAGTTTTTTTGAAATTGGATGGCTGATTTTACATTTTCCGAAGCTTTGGAACCACATTTAGGTAACTTATATAAATGCAGTTTTAGCGTAAATGAATTCAGCAGCTTTTCCTTTAGTCCTGTTTGAGGTCAGATGTTTGAATAGTTTATTGTCAAAATGTTGTCTAGGTATCCTTTAAACTGGTGTGCTTTGAGTCCTCATTTAAAGCTCTTCACAGAGGGAGCTTCCTTTAAAGATCATGGCAATGAGTTCACAGGATGGGTCCAGCAACCTCAGAGGTGCGGTCTCTGTATGTCTTGAACCATTCCCTTGGGACCACTAGGAAGCCCTCCATGGAAGGACAGAGTGAGTGTATTGGGTGGGCAGGTGTCAGAAGGTCTGACAAATAACCAGGACCTGAACCATATAAGGCCTTATAGGTGAGCAAGCCCACCTTGAAGACAATCCTTCACCTGACTGGCAGCCAGTGCAGTTTGCGCAAAACTGGAGTTTTATGAATGGACCTGGGAAGGTCCATTAACAACCTGGCTGCAGCATTCTGCACCAGCTGCAGTGGGCAGAGGTTACCCCCACTGACCCCAAAGTAGAGACCATTACAGTTATCAAGTCTGGATGTCACAAAAGCATGCACCAGTGAGGGCAGGTCATCAGGCGGGATTAAGAGTTTAATCCGGGGGACATTCCTCAGATGGTAGAAACTATTTTGGATGATGGAAGACACCTGTGCCTCAAGTGTCAGTCCATCATCAAGGATGATGCCCAGATTTCACACCTTATTGGTTCGACAGATAACCAGAACCTGATCCATATAGGGCCTTATAGGTGAGCAAGCCCACCTTGAAGGTAATCCTCCACCTAGACTGTACTTCCAGTCACCTGGACTACACTGCCCAGATTTGTTAGGCTAAAGAAGAGAGAAGGTGGGTGGGTGGAGGATGACCTTGAAAAAGCTGAGATACTGAACAAGTATTTTTAATCAGTATTTACCAAGGAAGAGGCAAGGGAGGGGCCAAGACTCACGAGGAAAGATGTACAGGTGGGAGAGGTGGACACCAGACCATTTACGATGGATAGAGTCTTGGAGGAACTAGGAAGAGTAAACACAGACAAGGCAATGGGGCCAGATGGGATTCACCCTAGAGTGTTGAAGGAACTCAGGGAAGTCCTAGCAGGTTCCCTGACAATCCTCTTCAACCAATCACTTGAGACGGTGCAGGTACCTGGGGACTGGAGGAGGGCAGAGGTGGTCTCCCTGCACAAGACTAGAAGGAGGAGGAGGCAGGCAATTACAGACCTGTAAGCCTGACCTCAGTGGTGGGGAAGCTGATGGAGTCCCTGTTTGAGGAGAGAGTAGTGAAGTTCCTGGAGTCAAGCGGTGCAAAAGACCCAAGGCAGCATGGATTCACTGAGGGTAGGTCCTGTCAGACTAATCTTATCAATTTCTTTGACTGGGTGACCAGGGTGGTGGATCACGGAGGGGCAGTGGATGTGGCCTACCTGGATTTCAGTAAGGCTTTTGACATTGTTCTGCATAGAAGGTTGCTTAACAAACTGGGGAATCTGGGTGTGGGCTCTAAAGTAGTAAAATGGGTTGAAAACTTGCTAAAAGGTAGGACCCAGAGGGTGGTAGTAAATGGCATAAATCAGAAGAGGGGAAGGTGACCAGTGGGGTTCCACAGGGATCGGTGCTTGATCCAGTTCTATTCAATGTCTTTATAAAATACATTGCAGAGGGACTGGAGGAGAAAGTATACCTGTACACAGAGGACACCAAGATCTGAAACAGAGTCGACACACAGGTAAGGCTAGATAAAAATGAGAAATGATCTAAGACTTCTTGAGGAATGGTCAAGGGTTTGACAGTTGGATTTCAAAGCTAACAAGTGCAAGATAATGCACCTGGGACACAGAAATCCAAGAAAGGAATACAGGATGGGGCCGGGGGAATGTTCTAGCCACCACAAGTCAGGAGAGAGACCTGGGGGTTATCATATCCGATGATCTGAAGTCAGCCAAACAATATGAAAAAGCAATGGGGAAGGCAAACAGAATGCTGGGGTGCATAGGAAGGGGCATAACCAGTAGGAGGAGTGAAGTGCTGATGTCACTATATAGATCACTGATGAGGCCTCATCTGGAATACTGTGTCCAATTCTGGACACTGCATCTCAGGAAGGATGTAGACAGAATGGAAGCAGTCCAGAGAAGAGCATCAAAAATGATACATGGACTGCACCACAAGCCTTATAAGGAACGACTAAAGGAGCTAAACATCTATTCACTGGAAGAGAGAAGGGAGAGGGGATATGATAGAGACTTTCAAATACCTTAGAGGAATAAAAAGGGTACATGAGGGGAGCATATTTCAGGGAAGAAAGTGCACAAGGAGAAGAGGACATAGCATGAAGCTGGGGGAGGGAGGCTAGGGGCATGCTAGGAAATATTTTTTCACAGAGAGGGTGGGGGATCAGTGGAACAGCCTACCAGTGGAGATGGTGGAAGCAAAAGCAGTACAGGGATTCAAAAGTGCATCGGATAAGCATAAAGACACCATGCTGTACAGCAGAGCGGGGAAAGGCAGTCCAGATAAGAGTAGGGATTGCCAAACCACATAGGGAAATGGGTAGACTAGTTGGGCTGTATGGTCCTTATCTGCCCTCAGATTATATGTTTCTATGTTTCTGACTGGCAGCCAATGCAGTCTGTGCAAAACCAGGGTTACATGAACAGACCTGGGACGGCCCATTAACCTGGCAGCAGCATTCTGCAGCAGCTGCATCCGGCAGAGGTTACCCTCACTGACCCTGAAGTAGAGAGCTTTACAATAATCAAGTCTGGATGTCACAAAAGCGTGCACCAGTGAGGGCAAGTCATCAGGCGGGAATAAGGGTTTAATCTGGGTGACATTCCTCAGATGGCAGAAACTATTTTGAATGACGGAAGACACCTGAGCCTCAAGTGTCAGTCCATCATCAAGGAAGACGCCCCGATTTCACACATTATTGGTTGATACCAATGAGGTGGCACCCAGGAACAACCTTGCTACTGCTCTGGTGGTGACCATATCTCGCCAATGACCTGGCTCAATCACCAGTACCTCGATCTTGTCTGGGTTGAGCCTTAGCCAGTTAGAGGACATCCAGTTCTGGATCTCAGATAGGTATTTATTTATCACATCCCCAGTGCCTGATGTTCCAGGGGCAAAGGAAATACACAGCTGGGTATCATCTGCATAGCAGTGAAAACCCAGATCGTAACACCTGATGATGTCACCCAGGGGCAGCATGTACACTGCAAACAGAATGGGCAACAAGATTGAGCCCTGAGAGACTCTGCAGGTCAGAAGCTTTGGGCAGGAGGGGGAAACTCTCCATCACTACCTGTTGTTTCCTGCCTGTCAGGAAGGACTCATACCAGCTGATTACTTTGCCGGTGAGTCCACAAAGCCCTCTAAGGTGATCAAGTAGCACCTTGTGGTCTATGGTGTCAAAAGCTGAGGTGAGGTCCAAGATAATGAGAATTGACCATTCTCCCCTGTCTCTCAACCTGAGAAGATCATTCTGCACCCCGACTAACGCTGTTTCAGTGCTATGCTTTCTCCTAAATCCTGACTGGAGTGACTCAGAGTGTCAAAGGTCATCAGGTGGGCCTCAAGCTGCAAAGCCACCACTTTCTCCACTACATTCTCCAAGAATGGAAGACTGGAGACAGGTCAGTAATTCACTAAGATGTCAGGGTTGAGCGATATTTTTTTCAGAAGGGGTCACTAATGCCTTCTTCAAGGCATCAGGGAACAGCTTCTCTAAGAGCAAACACCAGACAATCCCAGCAAGCACTGGACCAACGGACTTAATACATCCCAATAGGAGACACGTCAGGCCAGGGTCTATTTTACAAAAAGTGGGTCGCAGCTTTGAGATTACCTCGATGACCTCAGACACCCCCACTGGCTGAAACTCTTCCCAAATAGAATGCCTATGTACATACCAGACTCAATACTGTGGGATTGATCATGTTGAGAGATTCTGGTCCTAATGTAGGACACTCTGTCAGAAAAGAACTGAGTGAACTCCTCACACTGAGTGACTGAAACTGCTTTTTTCAGCTGCAGAGGAACTGGATGTAATAGTCTGTCTATAGTTCAAAAGAGCAAGGCCGGTCTGTTCCTTTCTGCAGCCGTCTCCCTGGACAGGAACTCTGCCTTCTTATGATTGATTGCCCTTTGCCCTTTGACACTCACCGTAGTGAGTTCTCAAAACCAGTTTGTCATCCAAGGACCAAGGACCCAGACCTTCTCCAGTAATGTTCCAACTTCTGACCCTTCGTCTTAATCTCCTCGAGAGCCCCATCAAACCACAGAGATCTTGAGTGAGAAGACCTGGGTCATATACGGATCAGTGTGATGTTGTCGAGTGCCTTGGTGACAGCGTTGTTATATGCTGCCACCACCTCGTCCAACCCCGCTGTACATGCTGCACTCACACCAGAAAAGTCCTCTACATCCAGCAGTCCCTCTGGTGACAGTCCCCTCTATGGGTGGTAGCTGACCATCTCAACAGGGAGAGGGACTAACAGGGGCAGCCCTGAACAAGAACTCCACTGTGCAATGATCCAACCTAGAGACCGAATCAATCTTAAGATTCGTGATCTCAAGTCTCAGTGAGAATATTAAGTCCAAGGCATGGCGATGGTGGTGAGTCACAGAAGCAACCACTTGTGTGAGGCCCAGAGATGTCATTGTCTGGAGGAAGTCCTTTCCAAAGTGCAAGAGTTCGTTGCCAACCCAGGCACTGAAGTCCCCCAGAATCACCATCTGGACGACTCCAACACCCTATCAGTGACGAAGTCCCTGACCTCCTGCAGGAAATCCCCCTCATGTTCCAGAGGATGATAAATGAGGAGGATCCTGTAACCTGCATCTGGACCCCCATGCACTGCTATTCATTCAAACGATGACGTAGATCCCATTGGGTGCACAGAAAAGTTCAGGTCAGATCTAAAACAGATGGCCACACCCCCACCCCTGCATTCCAACCTCAAGCAGTGCACTACAGAGTACTGGGTGGGATAGATGCCTCCAAAACTGGACCTACATTATCCCCCAACCAGGTCTCTGTGATGCAAGCAAGCTCAACCAAAGAAATCAAGTCCGCCATAATAGTGGTCTTGTTTCTCATCGACCCTTACATTACATAGCACCACCCAAAGGGGACCAGTGGAGGTTGCTGGTCCCTCAGATACCTGCCCACTCGGTCTGGCGGGAACCCTGGGAATGGGAACCAAACACATCTGGCATCTCTCATGGTACCATTTTACGCCAGTGCGCCTCCTGGACCTGACCACCCTGATGCTTCTCACACGGTCTGTATCACCAACAAACTGCCACTTGCCGACCTGCCCCCTTGTAGTTCCCACCTCCTTACAGCTTTTTGCTGCTGTTGCAAAGGGGTGGAGGTAGCACAGCAAAGATGATGAATAAGCAATATGGCCACTAATCATGAGCATATCCTGTTACTCTCTGTCATGCTTTATAACTAAAAACTACTTAAATACCCAGTCCTAAACAATTAAACCAAACACACAAACCCAACCTTCTAATAAACCACCTAACTCTCTATCTACACAATCAATCACTATCACTCAAATAACACTGTACCACACAACCATTTACACTCACACTATCTACCCACAAACCCGCCTCTCAACTCCACCAATTCAAAATACTAAATGAAATTACTTATCTTCCAACAAAGTAATATTTAACTTTAAATGGAGAATCCACAACAAGGGACAGCAGAGGAGAATTGTAATATATACTAATGTTTGTAAATAACACTCTAAACTTTAGAGCAAAGTCCAAAACATTTGGTCTATAATACAGTGCTCTCACCACTGTTGGATAGTCACTTGCAAATACCAGTGTCCAGGGAAACTATATAACACAGAAAGGTGCTCTCACCATCATTGTTCTATAGTTAAGAACTCTAAGAAAATGGGCTAGGAAATCCCAGGGCTCTGATTGGTTGATAGCACTGGCAAGCTGGGCGTCTATCAGGCAACACAGCCCGGGCATTAAAAGTGCCAGCTTTGCCACAAACCTCATTGCCAAGATCATTAAGCAATTGGAATGTTGTAATAAAAAAAGCTGCCATGTTTTTCTCTCGCTATGTAGTGGGAAAGTTTGCAGCCTCCACCCCCCCCCACCTTCTAAAACCATCAGTATGTCACATTCACCGAATAAGCAGTATCACATCCCCTAAAAGAAAACTACAAAATCCACAAACCTAGTGATTGCCTGTATTCACATTAAATAGCTGCACAGCATAAACATTCAACCACATTCTCTCGCCCCCAGGAAAGCCGGCGGCTCAGTTCAGAGTGCTAAGCTGGCACCACATATCCTGAAGCAGGCAACAGTAGCAGGCGGAGTCCCGTAGGTAGTAGTAGCTCCACACATAAAATTCTCTGACCTGCTAAAATAAAGGTTGTGTCCTCCACAGTGGTTTAAAAAAAAACAGTTTGCTACAAATCTTGGTGATCACTCCCATTGTACGGCTCCTCTGTCTGCATACCCACAACATGTCATCAAAAAGTGACCCCATCAGTGTAAAATGAAAAAAAAAAAGCATGTACCCAACAAATGTAAATACCTCTCCACAATCTGCAAAATGTTCCCTTCTTCCCTCCACAGTCCATATTGTCCCATTCATAAAAACAGGGGAATCCATAACGGACATGCTCGTTGTATCCTCAGGAAAGCAAAACAAATAGCAAACTCGTGACGGCACAGCATAACGTGAGCATGCTCATGAATAATAAATAGCAAATTTAAACTGCCTACTTAAAAGTTATCTCTACAACCTGCTTCTCATCGGCAATCCCGCTATGTACCACCGCTCACATGCCCCCCCCACACCACAGCATTCCTTTGACAGAAAAAAACTATTTTGTGCCACCAGAAATTATTTTTTTTACTTGCTTAAAAATCAGTCACTCTACTACATTGCGTGCTCTGCACTGGTACAGCTTCTTCCAGTTCACCTCGCCTCCAACTCAGCTCAACCCACAAAAACAACACAAGTGTAATTTTTTGTTTAATGTACACAGCCCGGTTCACTAACACATTCTTTTACTGCAGACATCTTCTTCTGATATGCTTCACCATGCACACCAATGAGTTGTCAGTGCATTTCCTCATGGAGGGGGTACAGCTCACTGATGTCAATCTGGCACACAAAAGAAACAAACAAAAACCACAACTTCATCTGCAAATGAAAGAAATGACTGCTATGAAGGCTTCTCAAAACAAATAGATATAGTGCCCTCTAGTGTCAGTAATAGCAGTATACAGACAGTATAAAAAAAATTCTAATGCAGGCGGAGGAACTATTTTATAATAAAAGCTACTTTAAAATCATTGTTTCCTTAACTTTTTTTATTAAACTTGTGTTGTTTTTTTTACAGTGTGTTTTCTAAGTGCAATAAGACCCTCCAGGGTGGGCGGTATTGGGGAATACTGAACCTTCCAGGGAACTATAAGGCCCTCCGCCTCGGAGTCGGGCCTCATCACGCCCCTGGGCAGTCTGGTATTACCCAATACCGCCCACCCTGTTGGGTATTATTGCTTACATAGGAGACCATCTTATGACTGGTAAGCAGGCATGATCATCAATTCCTTGTATAGTGTCAATAGCTTGATGGTACAGTCGGGACTCTCACCCCCAATCATAACATCCTGCAAAGATCTTATAGACACTCTTGGTGACATTAACAGTACTCAAAAGTCTTTCCAGATCACTTTTAGTCCAAGAGTACTGACGAGGACTCCCAGCCATTCAGTTCTTACATTTTCTTCAGGCCCGATCCTTCCACCCAGCATCCTAGTGATTCGGTTCCCCCAGGCAGTGTTGGACCGCTTCCAGTCAACGGACACCCACTGCCTGGTGTCTGGGACACGTCTGATCCTCCACCACCTGAGAAGTCAGTTCCCTGCTGGTTCAACATTGGTTTAATGCCCAACTACCCAACTAGGCATTTAATTTGGAAGGCTCCTATTTCTCAAGATGGATCCAAAACAGCTAACTCCCGCTCTAAGACTCTCCAGGTCTTCCATGGATGATGTTACAGAGTTATCCAATCTGTCTCACTTGGTCAGTAACTGGGCTTCTACAGGTTTTCCCATCGCTCTGGTTCTGCAGGTAGGCTCAAATGCCACTAGGGTATGCTCCTTGCACGGCGACACTATTACAGCGAACACGTCAGTGCTGACAACATAGACGTTTTTGCTGTAATAATCCGCCCAAGACCCCAGCACTCTGTCTCCTGCTCCTGCACCCCTTTCCCCAATCCAACTCCTACTCAGAGTTAGAATCCTATAGATTGGGGGGTGCAGGGGCAGAGTCACCTGCATGGAGGGTTCAGGGCCAAAGCTCCCCGATGACAAACAGCTGGGGTCGCCAGTCAGATTTATGTTGACCGCAAGTTGCGGTCGACATAAATCTATCGCTGTGATGGCGGTCGACAACTTAGTTGTCGAACTGGCATCGTAGAGCCTACAGCAAGTGCCCCTAATAAGCTGCACCAGTGTGCGTCAATCAGTTTTTTAACTCCTCTGTGGTACAGTCTTAGAATTAACCTACAAAATAAAATTGACTGCCTCCTAAACCTAACTCACTTAACCTGACCCTGACTACACTTAGTTACCCTACACCTTGTCAGCTACTTACTATATTAAGCTAAAAACAAACAAAACTATAAGCGCTTCTGGGCAGAATAACAAGTCCAGAACACCAATCTAATAAGGATTCTCCAAATTTTCTTTGACTCCTCAAAAATCCTAAATAACTTTAGAGAAGATAAAATACTGATTGTACTCAAACTAGAGCACAGCCAGACGCAAGCCCAGCCTGGCTGGAATGGAATCCTTGAGTCTTGCACAAGTTGTTACTTCTACAACCCATTAACACAGCCAATTCTTGGACTTGGTATTTTCCCTGGGGCTCGAGGTTGAGGGTCTTGAGATTGAACTAGTCAGATGGTCAGATCATTGTACCATCAGGTTCTCCTTCAGGTCTCCCCTTGTAGTCTGCCCTCACAAAAATGTTTGTTCAGGATTTCTGCTTTTCATTAGTCCCCTTCTACACACTTCCCTCCTTCCCTTCTTATTCTTACAATCCCACACTTAGTGTTTTTGCTTTCACTAATGTACCTGACAAAGTTCTTGTCCCCTTTCTTTTTTGCCTGGGCAATTTTTTCTTCCATTTGTGCCTTTGCGCTCCTGATTGCTTTCCCTGCCTCCCTTTGCTTTTCCAGATACAGTTCCCTGCCATCTTCTTTCTGTGTTTCCTTGTATCTCCTGAATGCTCCCCTTTTCTCCCTTACCTTCTCTGCCACTTCCTTTGAGAACCATAGTCCTTTTTTGGGGAAGGCTATGCCTGTAGTTCAATGGATGGAGAAACAACATCACACCCCCATCAGGCCTTAAAGGGCCACTCTTCCTGGACTATTCCAGGATTCATTTCTTCATTGTGGCCAGAGGCACCACTCTTCCTTGCTCCTCTCCTCTCCCCATTCCTCCTGCTGCTCTGTTCTTCCTGTGTTTTGTGGCACCCCCGGCCACTGGCTTGCTCCTTTATCCCCCCACCTGCCACTCCTGCAGTAGCCATTTTTGTCCTGCTCCCTGCCCATTTTCCCCCTCTGGTTTCTCCCTCTTTTGTCCTCCTCCTTCGTCTCCCACCTTGTTGTCTTTTTCCTGTCTTCTGATTTTCCTCTCAGTTTGGAGAGGGGTGACTTCCTTGCTCCATCGGGGCCATGGGTCCTTTTCCCCCTTGGCACTTCTGGATTGAGCTCCCCTAGCACTGTGGCTCATACCCATTCTCGGAGCTCCCACTCCACTCTCTCATTTTCAGCCCCTCCTTTGCTTCCCTCATTCCCTTTCCCCTGTGCCTCGCTCCTCATTTTCTGGGGTTGGTTTGCCTCATTGTCTCTCTCCTTTTGCTCATTTAGTATGCAGTGCTTGTCTTCGCTCATTCGGAGGATGCCTCACTCCTCCACTTTACTTCTCTCTTCAACGGTTTCCTGCACCCAGTACTTTTGAACTCCTCATCCATCCCTGTGAGCTGGGGAGCTGTGTTTCAAGAGGTACACTTATGAAGTACAGAGGCTCACTATTCTGATACTGACCTACCCAGGCAGTACTGCCTGACAGGTTCAGTATCTGGACAGTGAGCATCCCAGCATGATGGATCTTGAGGGACATTGATAGGGGTAAGGTAGCGTATGTGATGGCTTGCTACCTTACCCCTGTCCCTAGCATTCAAAGGGAGGACAAACTGGAAGCCTGGCCGAGCTACACAGATGGTGTTGCGGATTACACCACGGCGGCTTGGCCACCATGCTGTGTAGGTGCGAGTCATGTCCGCGCTGCAGGTGGCATACATTTTAGCAGTCCCACCTCATAACACTTTTGAGTTTCTAACTCTGAGGTCTGATCTCCCTCAGAGTTAAATATTTTTGTTACTTGGTATGTGGGGGTGGAGCCCCCACGTGTGGGTTTGGGGGGGTGAAGCGCCCCCTGATATGCCTAATGATTATTCAATCAGATGCCCAAAATTGTATTTTCGGGCATCTGATTGATTCATCAGACTGGGTTTCAGGCCAGTGGGGTCGGTATCCTGAGACTCAGGCTACTGAGTTTATGGATGCCATAGTATATCTGTTTCAAGAAGCTTCTCTCATCTTCTGCTATTTCCACCTGGTCAGCGCTCTGACTCTGACTTCGCTTAGCAGTTCCAGGACTATGTTTACAGGGTCGGTCTGCTGTTCAGAATGCATCAACTGTTCTTGCTCTGTGTTTTGGATCCTGATCTCCAGTGTTGGGTTAAGGATCCCGTTTTCTGAGGCAGTACTGATGGACATGACCACCAAACCAGATTGCACACCTTGATGGTATGTATGCTGTGCTGCCTACCTCTGGGATTTACCAATTGTCCCTGCCTCTGCTCTCCACTTGGCTGTCTTTGGAAACTCTGGTTTACATCTCCCTTCCAGAGCCTGGGTTGCCTTCTGGGGGCGGGGTCTCCATCTGCTTTTAGGTTGGGCCTCATCTACCTTACTACAATAGTTTGCTATATCAGATACTGCATGCATATCTCCACACTGAGCTCTACCTCTAGCTATCTCTGGCCCTCACTGCCATTTCTTCCTGCTTAGGCTCAGACTGTTTGCATTTCCCATGCCCATTGCCTTAGAGCTTCCTCTCTGAGTGCCTGCTGAGCCTTATAGACAAGAGGTCACTTTCTCCCCTGTTCCACTTGGGTTGTAGAGGCTATCTTACAGCAAACTTCTTCATTTCAGTCCTCGTTTCGAATTTCCTCAAGTTCTGTCTTCAGCTCTCTAGCCTCCACACCATTATTCCACCAGATGATGGGCACTTGCCCTCCTCCTCCTCCCATTCCTTCTGCCCTCCTTTCCTCTCCTTCTTTGACCTCTGCTTTCTTTTGGGGGATCCCTATCCTGGCGTCCTGCTATTTTCTCCTGCTACCACCACACCCTACCCTACTCATTCACATCACCTAATAGGCCCTCCTGCCTATTGCCTTGCCTACTTGTTTCCTCCTCTGACCCTGTACTCTCATTCTAGTCAAACCTATTCAGATGTTCTCCTGGTGCTGCCTACCTCACTGTCGGCTGCCAGCTTTGCCCGGCTGCTCTCACTCCTACCTTCGTGCAATTCTATCCATTCCTAATTTGGCTAAGTGGTCCTGGTTGGCATGTACTTCTGTGGTTACCAGTCATGGGTAGCTTCCTCATGACATGAGTCTGGTTCTCCTTCGCTCAGTCCGACCTCAGGGTCTATTCATTTACATCAATTAATTGAGCATACCTCTTATTAGGTATATGCTACCTCGCTGAACTGCTGCACTCCTGTGGTTATTATAACCTCAGTCTCCTCATGACTGCATCTAGGTCTCCCTCGCTCATCTGACCTTTCTGTGGGTCGATTCCTTCACATTGACTACTGAAGCATAACCCTCTCAGGTCCATGCTACCCTGACTCAACCTGCTCTCCACTCAAGACATGCCTTCTATGTCCATTGCCCCTTGGCTCTGGCCTGGCTGCATTGGCCTCTCATCAATGGACCTCCTTTAGCTGCCCGAGTGAGTTTGGAGGCACCCTCTATGCCATTCTCTGTCTGACTGCCTCTGGTTCACCTGGTCTGTTTTGTAGGTTTGCATAGGCCAGCTGAGTGCCTCAGCAGTCACCTCTCTCCTCTCTTGCTTTTGAGTGTCTAGTTGCAGAGTCATCACTTACAACTCTCAACAGCTGTCCCTTTGTAAAGACAGAGCAAGAGCTTCCTCTAAATTGGAATATTTTCCTCCTCTTTTGATTTCAACTCTAAACTGCAGTAGATGAACTGTCACTAATCAAAACGTCCTCCGGCCTGGAGGGAAGGTGATCTAGGCCTTGTATCCCCAGAGGTTTCCTCCTCAAAGGGGTTTTTTCCTCTCCTCTCCTCTCCTCTGTGCCAACGGTCATAATCTTAGACACAGTTAGCACTTTTCGTAGGTTCTGTGGTTAGGTTCCGCTGTTGAATAGAGTTAGATGGCGGCTCTGGCTGTTCCCTCTCTCCTTAGGATGTACGCTCTTCTGCATCTTGTCAGATTTCCTTTTGTTCATCATCCTCGTCATATCTCATTCTTCTCATGTCCTTCTCTTCTACGTCTAGCACCTTAAATTCCGGTCTTGATATATACTGATTTCTCATATCTTAGCTGCTCGACACCCTTTTGGGTATTATTTTTGGGCTTCTTCCTAAGATACCTTCAGCCAAGGGAATCATTCCCGCAGCACCTATAGGGTCGGAACCCTCCTGTAGGGCTCCTCACCGTTGTACCCCTGTAGGGTGATCTATCCCATGGATAGAGAGGCAAACAGCCACAATGTATCTAAGTCACACAAGCATACATCATATCAAGTTGTATAAGCACATTGAATGAGAAGGCTATGCCTGTGGTTCAATGGGCAGTGCAACAACGTCACTCACCCATCAGGCCTTAGAAGGCCACTCCTCCTGGATTGTTCCAGGATTCTTTTCTTCATTGCTCCACCATCCTCCATTCCTCCTCCTCCAGTGGCACATCTCTCTTTTCCGTGGGCTTCTTCCTAAGCTACCTTTAACCAAGGAAATCATTCCCATGGCACCTATAGGGGTGGAACCCTCTCTAGAGTTCCTCACCGTCGTGCCGCTGTATGGTGGTATATCCCATGGATAGAGAGGTGAACAGCCACAGTGAATCTAAGTCACACAGCATACATCAGACCAAGTTGTGTAAGCACATTGAACTTTCTCTTTGTTTTGCTTACTTGCCTAATGCAATGGCTTGTTATCTCTGCTATGGCACCCATATGCTTCTCCCATTGTTCCTCTATCCCTTCCCCTTTTCCTTTTCTCTGTCAATGATTTTCTAAGACATTCCCCATCATCGCAAAGTACCTTTGCTTTTGTATGATTTGACTATTCTGCTGTTCTCACATTGTACCACATCGTACTGTGATCGCTTGATCCCAAGTGGCTCCCCATTTTTACATCAGTAATTCTGTCCCTGTTGGTGAGTACCAGCTCCAAAGTCACTCCCTCAAAAGTGGGCTGTATCACTAGGTGTCTGAGGCATGTGCCATGCAGGGCATCCAGCATGTCTCTGCTCCTGGCTGTGGCTGCTGCCTGGTTGCTCCCATGCACATCCAATAGATTGAAGTCTCCCACCAGCGGCACCTCCCCTTAGCTTACATTCTATGAATGGCTTCTACAAGTTCCCTGTCCAGCTCTTCCCCTTGTGCGTGAGGCCTGTACATCACACCAGTATGAATAGTTCTGCCATTTCCTGTCTCCAGGGTAATCCACAGTGTCTCCACCTCTCCCTGTATTCCCTGTACCTCAATTGCCTTAATTCTCTCCCCAATGTAGATGACCACTCCTCCTCCCTTTTTACCCACCCTGTCCTTCCTGAATAAAGTGTAACCTGGTATGGCTATATACCAGTTATGGTTCCCCATGAACCATGTCTTGGTAACAGCTACAATGTCCAGGTCTGCCTCAGCCATCAGCCCACTTGGTCCAGAATTTTGTTTCCCAGACTGTGGGCAATTGTGCACATGGACTTCCAGTTTTTTTTTTGCCTCATCTCCTAATAATGCCCCTCCTGTCCCTATGTCTTTTCTTCAACCCCCTCTTTCCATACTCCCATTTTGCTCTGCTGTTTTACCTATTTTGGTTTTAGGTATTTTTGCAGAGTTCTCATCCTTAGGGTCCTCTCCACTGACTACTACATTCCGTGTGTGTGGAGGGGGGGCTGTGTACTTCTCCCTACTTACTTCAGTCACCCCCCTTGACTAGTTTAAATGTTTGCTGATGAAATATTTAAATCTCTTGCTGAGGATCCTGGTTTCCCCCCCTAGATAGACGCAGGCCATCATTTCTGTATAGGCCTGCATCCCTCCAGGTGGAACCCCCATCTCCAGTGAAGCCAAATCCCTCCACTCTGCACCAGTCCTTCAGTCATGCATTGAACCTCTTGGTGCAAAGTACCATATTCTCCCCTTTGTCATTGACAGGCAACACCTCTGAAAATGTTACAGAGTGTGCCGACTGTCTAAGACCCCTCCTCAACTCCCTAAACTGCTCCTGCACTACCCTAACCTCACCACTCGCCAGGTCACTTGTCCACAGGTGGACAATGACATCCAACACACCTTGTCATCCCTCAACTCCAGCACACTTTAGGATGCACTGTCCATCCCTCCAAGCTGTGTTGCTAGGTAGGCACTTGACCTCCCTCACTCCCTCCCCTCTTGCCCCCACATCTGCCCCCCAAATGATAAGAGTTCCACACCAGGAGTTGCTTCCTCCTCCTCCTCAGGGGTCCTCTGCTTCCTCCTCCTGGGGTCCCCACCATGGAGGACCCATGCATCCTCCTCATTTTACCTGCTACACCTCTTGACCAGTCTATAGTTGCTAGCCCCCTCCCTGCTGCAGCTGTTATGGAGTGGGACTATGTCAGCTCTCTTGCAGCCCTCTGGAACAACTCCAGTTTCCAGAGAGTTGCTGAAAAAGTCATCAGCGATGCAAAAGGCTCCCCTCAAGTTCACTTAATGCCCTTTGGTGTATCCTGTCCAGTCCCATGGCCTTATCCACTTCCAGGTTTGCAAGTCTCTTTAAGACTTCTTCCTCTAAAAATGGACTCTTGTTTATCTCCCCTCCAGTGTTCCTACTGCTCCACCATGGACCCTGCCCCCTCCCTCCATTGTGAAGACTAAGCAGAAGTAACTGTTCAGTATGTGAGCTTTTTCCTGATCCTCCTCTGCACAGTCACCCTGTGCTTTCCTTCTTCTACTCACTATCCATCCACTTGCCTTCATGTACTTGCTTATGTACCTGAAGAAATTGTTGTCCCTTTTTGACACCCTTTTGGCTATCCTTTCTTTTGTTTGTGCCTTTGCTTGCCTCACTGTATCCCTCTGTTTTACCTGCTACACTTCTCTATACTACTCCCTCTGTGTTTCTTTGTACCTCCTGAATGCCACCATTTTTTTCCTTCATTTTCATTGCCACTTCCCTGGCCTTTTTTCTTCTAGTTTTGCTTACTTCCTTTAGGCAGAGGTTGGTTGCCTTCAGTATGCCTTCCCTTAATTTTCTCCACTGTTTCTCTACCCCTCTCTGGCACTCAACCTCTGCTGAACTGCTTCTAAGGCAGTCTCTCATTTCTTTAAAATCTGCCTTCCTGAAGTCCAGGACCCTTGTCCTCATGCGGTTTACCTCTGCACCTGTGTTAATGTTGAGCCACACTGTACTGTGATCACTGGTGATACAAGGGTATGTATAGGACACTGTATGCAGGTGTAGTGTGTGCTTTGAATGTAGTCCTTGTACATTGTCTGCTGTGTACCAGTTCTGTGTGGAAATGATTGTCTTGATGTGCAAAGGCTTTTAGAAATGGTTCCATACTGTGCCAATTAACTTATTTCAAAGAAATAACTTGCACCACAGTTCTGTTTAAGCAATCAGCTCCTGCAAATGTAATAACTGCTCCAGTCCTGATCAAGACTGTGGAGTTTTAACTTACAGTCTCAGAAAGCTTTGTCTACGGTCATCTTTGAGGAGAATGGAAGCCTTGGATCTGTAGTTCTACATTTTACAACCTCTTGCTGAACGCGAGTCTAAGAGACTACTATCATATCAGCTATAGTGTATAAAATGTGTACCTTGGACTCTAGGCTTTAAACAGGTGTTTAACAGAGAGCACACTGCATTCAACACGCTGGATTTTCACCATGGCAGAAGAAACTGATCCCAGCTCTTTCTCTTCCTTCCAAAAGTGCATCACAAAGCATTTGAATCTGAAGTGGCATGTCGATTTCGACACACGTGTTATTAAAGGAAGTGTTGCTTTAACCATTGAGGCTCTGGAACAGAAACTATCTACTCTGGTAACTATATTTACATATTTATTAGTAGATCTTTCCTGAAGAAGACCAAATGGTTATGCTATGATTATTTTTTTACAATACTTTTTTTGCCATAAATATATTTATGGAATTCTTTCAGTTTTACAACAGCAATGCCTAGTGCAGTACAGTACAATACAATACATCACAGTGTACAGTTATACATAGATACATAGACAGTGTCGGCAGATAAGGGCCTATGGCCCACCTAGTCTGCCCATTTGAGCTTGTAAGTTCAGTTTGTTTTCCTAGAAGTCTATTTCCCCTTACCCCTGACCTCTAGAATTCCTTTATGTCTATCCCATGCACTCTTAAATCCCGTGATTGTTTCAGCCACCACCACTTCCTCTGGCAGGGTATTCCACTTGTCCACCACCCATTCTGTGAAGAAATTCTTTCTCACGTTTCCTCTGAATCGTCCTCCCTCCAACTTCATCCCATGCCCTCTAGTCCTGAAACATCTTTTTCGCTTAAAAATAGTGTTTTCCTGCACCCTGTTCCTCCCTGTAAGATACTTGTATGTATCTATCATATCCCCTCTCTCCCTCCTCTCCTCCAGGGAGTACATGTTCAGTTCCTTCAACCTGTCTTCATAGGACTTGTGATGCAACCCATACACCATCTTTGTTGCCCTCCTCTGAACCTTCTCTACCCTGTCTATGTCCTTACATAGGTATGGTCTCCAGAACTGTACACTGTACTCCAGGTGGGGCCTCACTAGTGTCTTGTATAGCGGAATTATGACCTCCCTTTTCCTGCTGGTGATGCCCCTGCCTATACATCCCAGCATCCTATTTGCTTTACCTGATGCCTTGTCACACTGTTTCCCTACCTTGAGGTTATAAACAATGTTGAAAAATATTGGATTCCACCCTGCCATTAGCCCTCTGCATTATCTAACATGTTACACATACTGTACTGGAGGAAAATGTGTCAGAGGTGAAATCAGCTTCAGAAGTGAGGTGGGTTCCAAGCAGAGTCCTGCTTTGGAAGTATTTTCCTGAAGACAACAAATGTGTTAATGACGTGCAAAAAGGTCCCCTAGAAAAGGCTTCTGAAAGGAAGAAAGGTCCTTATGTTCACTTACGTGGGCACCCAGTCAGTGGCCATCTGAGATTACAATGTAATAAATGTGAAGCAGTGAGGGAGGACAATGCGCATGTTCTCAGGTACTGTATGTACTGTGTCAAAAGCAATGACCCTAATGGGGAAGGGGCAACCATCAAAAGGAGCAAGTGATCTGGTAACTGCAGGTGTGCTAGACTCCAGTGCACCGGGCTGGAGAGATTTACTTCATCCTGTGCGAGAGGCTATCACCAAACATATGGGGAAGGGGAAACCATCAAAAGGAGCAAGTGATCTGGTAACTGCAGGTGTGCTAGGCTCCAGTGCACCGGGCTGGAGAGATTTACTTCATCCTGTGCGAGAGGCTATCACCAAACGTGTGGGGAGGAGAACCCCCCAGTACTCAAGATTACAACTGATGCCATGAGCAAGACTGCAACAGGTTTCTAGTGAGAGGAGTGATATGCAACTGGGGTTCACTCAACCGGCGGGGGGTGATGGGCCCTACTGGGTAAAATACTGCATGTGCTCCAGATAAAGTGAAAGATTTGCAGTTTTCTACATAAGTTCTCCCTCTGGTGGGAGACTCTATGGTGGAGAGTAGCTGGTAGCTGCAGTGGGGCCTGAGACTGTTGGACTGTATTCATTGCCAGAGAGCACACAAAACAACAGCCAATATCAACTATGGTTTCTGAAAACCCAGAATATCCCTGATGTGAATGGTAGCCAGAGGCACGTTTTTCAGTACAACAGAACGTATGATGGAGAATACATTAATGAAATGGACCATCCCTCATCACTAAGCTTCAGAGTGAAACATCGAGATTTGGATGGCCCCTTGAGAAATAAATAAATACATCTGAAAAAAATAATTCAGGTGATTGAGTGGAGTCTTTAATATGGAATGTGTGCCAAGGGTGCCCATGAGTCATCCTGCTGTCTGTTTTTTTCTTTCTTGTTACACCTTGCCCTCAGGACATCAGTATACAGGGGGCTCTATGTGCACACACATGCCGAACATGCAGATGTGGAGCCCAGCTGATGTGGTCTGTCCCATAGTACCTCCACTACACTGCTACACATGGCCAACCAGGTAGCAGTATTGTAGCAGAGGCAGCGGCCTTCCCTCTCTGAAGGAGAGCACCCTCAGTAGAGATGCTGCAAATTCTAATTCATCTGCAAAGTTGCAAGATTAGCATTCATGAAAAACTTTACAAATTTATTTATTTATTTATAACTTTGGTAATCGGGTAGGTGCACTGATCCCAGGGACCGTTTTCAGGCATGACCCGGGCAACATACAGTGGCACAGAGTAAAACACAAACAAGAATACATAGAACAGTAGAGACAGTCTGACAAATAAAAAAAGGTTACAATTGTACACAAGATATAAGGTAGCAAAACATATAAATCCACATGATACGAGGTGATATAGCACATAAATCCTATGTACATATACATAAAGAAAAATATATTTATACATGAAATTGATGCACAGCAAGTTGCATAGAAGATGATCAATGTTCCTTGGGAGTAGCATGAAAAGGATAAAGTGGGGCTAGTGGAGGGAAGGAGAGGGGAAGGGGTGTGAGAGGAAGGGGAATTGGACGATTTACAAAGGGAGTTGCATAGGCAAGAAACTCTGATGGTAAGTGCAGGTGGGAAATGAAAAACTACTCAGGAAAGCAGTGGCAGCAGGAAGTCTCCAAGAGCCAATTTTTGAGGCAAGATTTGAACTGGCAGCGGATGTGACTGGAGTGGAGCTCAGCAGGCAGTTTATTTCACAGTATAGGGGCTGCCACTGACAAGACTGGCTGGCAAATGACAAATTGCCCACTGACAAATTTCCCCTTTCTCCACTTTGCAATGAGTTTTTCTGGAGAAGTGGCATTTTTTTCAGGTGGAGTCAAGTGAGGTCATGGTGAAGCTGCAACTTTGCCATGGAATTTGCATGACTTCTCTTGTGAAAGTGCCACTTCACCTACCGAAAACGTCACAAAGTCAGCATTTTGCATTTCATGAATCTGGCAAACTTTACAAATTCATTTGTGAAGAGAAGTTTAGCAACTTTGCACATCTCCAATCCTCAGGGATGTACGATTCTTCGTTCCTCATCAGCACTCTAGTGCTTAGGCTCATTACCAAACCTGGGTCCCCAGCACCATGAATGGTAGCCCTGCTGCTGCACCCAGGGTCTGGCTAATGGTCATAATTTAGATTCTGATTTCAGTTTCCATTTTTAATGTGTATAACGCTTTCATTAATTTGGAGCCAACATGCTGATGAAGAACTTGCCCGACTCAACATGGGGCTTAGTATGCAATAGAAAAGGTGTATACGGAGCCTCACAGCTAAAATCAGCTAAAAAGAGCCACACCACGGTAGAGCGTGGTGCTCTATGACAGACAGCAGATACAAGTAAAACCAGTCATGGCACTCACCAGCACAGATAATGAATGAAAAAAATGAAGAAGTCCAGAAATACTTCCCAAAAGGACAATTTGCTTTGATTTTTGAGAAAGCCTCATGCACAGATTAAACGTAAAAGTATTTTTGGAATCATTCAGGCCCAGGGGGCCTTTGTAAACTTGGTGTTGTTTTTTTCAATAGACAAAGGAAATTGTCCTTTTGGAAAGTATTTCTGGACTTTTTTTGTTTTTTTCATTCATTGCCTGTGCTGGTGAGTACCATAACTGGTTTACTTGTGTGAGCCTCACAGCTGCAGTACATGCTGTGGAACTGGCCTCATTAGGGCACACCATACAACATTCAATACCTCTTGACAGCCCCCCTCAAGTACTGTACATATCAGTGCAAAGGAGATGGTCTAGGAAGTGAAGATGGCTAGGACACCAGGTGTCCAACTGGAATTTAGGTCTGGCTCTAAATGGATCTTCTCCATGGGAGCAGGTCATTATGAGAGATGGCAGTTCACTGCTAGGACTGCCATATCCCCATTTCGCCGCATAAGTTTACAAAAAAAAAAACCTCCACCAAAGTGGTCAGTCAAGGGGCTGTAGGCCTTCTATGCCAAGAAGGAAGGCTGGAGTTAAATTGTAGAGGCTGCACAGGCCCCCAGGAGAAATTACTCTGAGGGCTGCCCTGCATCTACTGGAGGGCTGCTTTTCCCCAGCAATATGGTAGCATCCTGGTTCATGCCTGAAACAGTGCATATCCTGTTTGATGCACAGACATGCTGAATGGTTGTGCAAGTGCATGGGATCTGATGTGGTCATCTGGGACAGAATTTGTGCATCTGCATGTGTCCGTAGGACTCCATGATCTATGTAACTCGATCCTATACAGCATAATATGTAGTACCTAGGGCTGAGAATGTTTCCTGCATAACATCCATAGGCAGCACCCTTTTATGTTCTTACACTGTGTATGACACCAGATGCAACTCAAAAGCTCCATTTAAACTAGATGCTACAACTCTGTATGCCCAATAGAGTATGCATGGTTATGCTGGTGTGGATATCAAATCTAAAGATTCACAATGTGTAGTGGGGCATTTAAAAGTGTGTTCATTTTTTTTCAATGACAGAAATTTGTAAGAACCCACAGTTATGTAGTTCCGAAGTAGAATTTTTAGTTCAAGGAGTGAAATTGTCTTTTGGAGGAACATGCCAGTAATGCCACCTCAAGAGATTTAATTTTCTCTGCCAAAAGATGGTAGGTCCCCTCACTTCCAGCTATTTTTCCATGTCACTCAAATTTTGATAAACTCTAACTGATAACTAAAGTAGGGGGCTATTAGTCTCACCTTCTTAGGTAATAAAGATGACCTTGTAAACATACTGTACATGGCACAGAAATAGTTTCCAGAAACATGCAATGCATATAAACTAGCTTTAATGCAGGTTCACTGCTGTCTGGTAAACGGCCATTCAGAGTTAAAAATGTTAAAGAAATACAGCCTAAGATTTCAAAAGTGGAAAAATAAAGTAGCGTTAAAGAGCTAGTGTACCGCCTAAAACTAAAATTAGTTTTTAAAAGCAGTCGACCATTGCCTTTTATATCTGAGGTACTTTTTTTATTCCGTTCGGTTTAATAGAAGATTGTGCACCTGATGCTAGTAGGTGTACTGCGTGGAATAGCACTATGCCTAACAGCTGATATATCTAGCTGTGTTCCATTCATTACATTATCAGCATTGTGTCTGCAGTGCTGCTTAGGAATAGCCACTCAGTAGCTGCCAGGTCCGTCACCTGTGATGTCACTGTCTGTGAGATCACAACACTGATGATGTAGTGAGGGGGGCTAGAGATAGATATGTCAGCTGCCAGATTAAGAGCTGTTCCACACATCCAGCACAATGTTATCACACAGAAGACTTTCTGATGAGCAAAAGGGAAATGAAAAATACTTCAGAAATAAAAAGCTGCAACTGTATACTTCTTAAAATTTGTATCATTTTTATGTCAGTCTGTTTTGGTTCCACTAGCTCTTTAATTTCACATTCACAATAGCACAGAATCTCTTCCCATTATAGCTAATGTCCAGTGGCACGTTGTACAAAAGATTTAAGTTTATGGGCCCAATTCTCAAAGTTCTTAGGATAGTGCAAGGGGCTTGAGTCCCAATGTTTGGCGCAAAGTGCCCCTTGTGCCAAACAATGCCTCAGGAGCAATTTACAAAGGCAGCCTGAGTCTCCTGTAGGCAGCCTGCACCAAACAGGGCTTGCATTGCTCTTGTACCACATACAAGGCTGCAGCATGCCACCAGGGGCTTGCAGCAGATGCAGGCTGCCAAATCCCTTGAATCAGGATTCACAAAACTGGGGGGGGGGTCACGTGATGCCTCAGAGCTAGTGGTTGCATCTTTTCACCGCTCCCACCTATACCACCTAGATTGGGTTATTGTTTTGGGGTATTTAGTGATATTTACCTGCCAGTGTAGCTAATCCACCCTTCCAGTGCTTGCTGGTTGTTAATTAGTTCTGTTTCCTCTACTTTTGCACACGGGATGGATGCCGAGATGCGACAGGCCCCGCCTTGCCATATGCCACCCACAACACCAGAAAAAAGTACAAAGAAGGCCAAGGCACATGGGACTTCCTCTGGGCACACCTCTACCGCTACACTGTCAGCTCTACCTCTTACCGAGGAGAAATTTATGGCTGTAATGCAGCCCTTCAAAGATATGAGGCAATCTTTCTCTGAGGAGCTAAAGGTACTGCAAGCAGACTTAAACACCACGGTGAGACGGGTTGGAGATGTAGAGGCAAGAGCTTGCAAAATAATAGAGAAAATTCATCTGAGTTTTAAATAGAGGCAAGAGCTACTTCATTAAAGGGGTGGCGTAAAAAATTAAACCCTGAAGTTACTTCACTTCGCCAAAAGCTGAGTAGGATGGAAAACAAATTAGATGATTTAGAAGGCAGAAGTAGGAGAAATAATTTAATTGTGTTTGGAGTGCCTGAAGACGCAGAAACTTCCATCACCCATTTATTTGCGCAGACGTTTCTGGAGCGCATAGCAGGTCCTTCTCCTAATCACTCCTCTTACATTGTGGAAAGGGCACATCGATCTCTGTGGCCTAGACCACTGCTAGGTACACCGCCTTGCCTTTTCATTTTTAAGCTCCTTAATTACCTGGATAAGCAACACATACTACAAAAGTGCAGGGAGCTTAAAGAAATCACCTGGGAGGACCAGCAAATTCCTATATTACAGGATTTGCCCACGACAACCTTTCATCCTCTGGTAGTAAAGTTTTTGGCTGCCGCCATTAAGTTCAGGATGCTATACTCGTCCAAACTCCAGATTTTTTGCAGACTCTTCACACTCCTTCGATACTGTGGAACAAGCAAGTATGGAACTGAAATGCCTATTGCCTGACGTATTTGCTAGTACCTGAAGGATGAATTGGAAGGTCCCAGAGTGGTGTTCTGATGGTCTGCTAAAAAGACTTTTCATCTTTTTTACAATGTATATCTGGATGTTAGTGATGCCTACTGCCAGAATTTAAATCTTCTTAATCTAGACTTCTGTGCAGGTTTTGTTTTGGTCACTGCATGGGATGACCGAGAGATGGTTTATTTTCCTGAGAATAAATAATGTGGGGGTAATGGTAGAGCTCAGTTTTTCCTATATGGGTTTTTCTCAGGACAACTTCCTATGTTTTAAATGTCTGGGTGATCATTTTTTCATTTTTTTTTTGGTGACTGAGAGTTTAAAGTACTAGGACGGACATTGCTGGTGTACCTCTATTGGAGACCTGTTACTATTCTTGATGGGCTTCAAGGACAAGTGTAAGGTGCTCTCCTCTCTTGTCCTTCAGTTATTCCCTCATCTCTAATATTTTATTTTGGTTATTGGGATCCTGTTTCTAATCCATTGTTAGTGTTGATGGAGTTGAGGCTACGATTTGATTTGTTAGTAACTGTTTAACACATGGGTTTTGGGTATCGTTGGCAGAGGGCAGGGGAAGGGGATTTTACTAGATGTAACAGCAAGAGTGGGGCTGACATGAGCCAAAGTTTTAGGGGATATTCCTCCTCTGACAGTACTTCATCTCACATGTTATAGGATTGGTTTGTTATTATGGGGGAGATTTGTGTTGGAGAGGGTGGTGTGGGGGTTGGGAAGGGTTTTGGTTTTGGAGATAGTTCTATGGGTTGTTAGAGGGCTGGAGGACCTTGATAGAGGGGTTGGTGGAGCTTACTGGGGACTACTTGAGGGATATATATCTGCTACTAGGCAATGAATCATATTGGTTTTGGTTTGAATATGGCTAATCCTTTAAAGTCTGCTTCCTGGAATATTAAAGGAGCCAGGTCACTCAAGAAAAGACACTAGATTATTAACATTTGCTACACCTTCAGTGTCTGGTTACCTTCCTCCAAGAAACCCACCTCTTGTCGTCGGAAGGCAATCTATTTTGAAGACAATCAATAGATCAAATGTTCACAGCGGGATGTGCTACTGCAAGTAAGGAGATGGACATTCTGGTCTCAGAAATTGGCACTTCCAAAGTCAACAATGCCTCACAGACCCTCAAAGTAGATATGTTTTTGTCAAAGGGATTTTAGATCATACAGAAGCAGTGTTAGGCAGTGTTTATGACCCTAATGTCACAGATCTGTCCTTTTTATTGGATTTAGCACACCAATTATCCATATTCTCCTTTATTCCTTTAATTATTGGAGGAGATTGGAATATTTCTCCTACACTGGATTTGGACAGGATGGGGGAGCCCTGGGGGGCTCTCCCCTGACCAGCACTACTTGCAGGATATGATCCATTCCCTAGGACTTTGTGACCCATGGCGGACTCTACACCCACAGGATAGAGTCTATACCTTCTACTCTTCAACTCATGGCTCCTACTCCAGGTTGGATTATGTACTTCTAAATTGTTCTCTTTTTGCTGGGGTGCTGGAGGGGGATATTTCTACCAAGGTCCTCTCAGATCACTCGTTAGTTTGGATCAAGCTTCTCCTTAATCCTAACTTAGAGAAAGATACAATTTGTAAACTTAATAATCAGCTTCTCAATGAGAATTTTGTTATTGACTGGATTAAAGAGCAGCTTACCCTATGTGCCCAGTATAATTCGGGATCCACTGGTCAACCGGATTTGGAATGGGGAGCTTCCAAGTGTTTTCTGAGGGGGGAGCTTATTAGACTTGTTTCTTGAAGTAAACGTATCTGTATACAAGTCGCCACTGTCCTTTTTAGGCAGATTATTGACATTGAGCAAGCCATCTCTCCACATACCCCAGAAAGTACCCTATGGGAACCTGCACTTTTAAGGGATAAATATGCTGATCTCCTAAGGGAAAGAGCGGAATATGTCATCCTAAAAAGTAAGGCTAAATATATTGATCAAGGAGACAAAGCAAGCTGTTTGCTAGCTCTCTGTCTCCAACAGTTAGAGTCTTCCAGGCTGATATCTGCTATTAAAGCAGGTGACGGGACTCTCTGAACCCAACCCAGAGATATCTCTAGTGAATTTGCTTCTTTTTATCTTGAGTTATATAGTCCCAGATTCTCTTCCCTGTCCTCTGCCAATTATATATCCGGTCTTAGAGATAGTCTCTTGCCACAATTAACACAAGCCCAACAAATCATTTTATCCCAGCCTATTTCCAAATTTGAAATTTGGCAGGCAATCTCTAATTTGGGGCCAGATAAGGCACTGGGGCCCGATAGTTTTATACCCAATTTTTATAAGCTTTTTGTTGAGAAATTGGTCCCTCTCTTGCATCATTTTTATCTCCATATACATAAATCGGGTATCTCAGATTCCACATTACTGGAGGCACTAATTGTTCTACTACCCAAACCTGGTGAGTCACCAGAACTTGTCACTAATTACAGGCCTGTTTCCCTGACTAACTGTGCTATTAAGAGACTCTCTAAAATTCTTGCCACCAGGGTAAACCAGGTTTGGGAAGGGCTTCTCAGTTGAGAACAAGTGGGTTTTGTCCCTAACCGGTCGTCTATGGATCATTTCAGGAAACTGGCTCATTTCCTTTCCCCACTCAGGGGTGCAGTAACCCCAATGGCTCTGATCTCTCTTGACGTGGAAAAAGCATTTGGTAGAGTGGACTGGGATTTTTTATGTCTCACATTGGAACCCTTCGGCTTTCTACAACCCTTTTTACATGGATTTGGGTCCTGTAGTCTTCTCCCACAGTAAGAATCTACTGCAATGGTATGTTCTCAACCTCATTTCCTTTGGCCTCTGGTACCAGACGGGGTGCCCTCTCTCTCCTGTCTTCTTTTCAATCTATATTTGGATCCTTTGCTTCACAGATTATAGACATCCCCAGACATAACTGGTAATTCTGTGGGTTTGGAAACATTCTTATTGTCTGTTCATGGAGATGATATTTTGTTACATCTGACTCACCCTGAGACTTCCTTCCCAGACGCTCTTCAGTCATAGAGGAACTTGGATCTTTCTCCAATTATAAGCTTAACCTCAATAAAACTGAGGTGTTGCCTCTTACCCCAAACTTTAACAAACAGGAGATGGTGTCTCTGGGTGTGATCTGGTCCCATCGTTTTCTTAAATATTTGGGTTTGTATATGGCTAAAGATATCTCCCTTATGCATAAGCTCAGTTTAGAAGACCTAGTACAATGTGTACATCAGGATTTGCAACCCTGGCAGGTTCTTCCTCTGACTCTTTGGGGTCGAATCTCTATTATTAAAATGAATGTATTACCTCAGTTATTTTATCCTCTACGCCATGTTAAATTGCTGGCTTCATTTTATGTGGCTCAAGCATATTCATAGGATGATAGCTAATTTCGTTTGGTTGAAAAAAGCCTCCAGGCATGCTTACAGGGAGCAGGCAGCCCCCCCAAAGCTTGGGAGGGGGTCTTAAGCTTCTGCATTTCCTTATTTATTACTTTGCCAGCCATTTCAGTAAATTATTCCAGTGGTTTATTCCTCCCTCCCACCCTGGTCCCCTCTTCAGGATATAGGTCCCTCTGGTTTGACCTAGAATTACAGTTGTTGTAAAAGATTGGAGTGTCCCCATCCTTTTTACTGCATGCTTCCTGGAGTGCATTGTCCCCAAACTTGAAAGAGTCAGTTATGGGCATCTCTCTTCATGTATATTCCCAATTCTGGTCTCTAATTAAATCTCCCATCTCAAAGGATATAACACAACCTATCCTCTAAAACCTTAATTTCAAAATTGGAGGTCAGGTTATTAAGTCAGACTGGCTTCCACAGCTGGCAGAGATCAGAGTGGGGTGACCTGCTGGAAGAATGGGTACTAAGGTCATCTGTAGACATCCTGACATGACTCAGTTTAGAATGCAGGTATATCTTTAAAATTTATCAACTGAGAAATGTCTTGAGTCAATGGTTTGACTCAGGCCCCTGGACCACTCATTTTTCAGGCTTCTTTCTTCTATTTCAGCACTGGTATCTCAAAAACATGCAGTGTCTACCATTTTACTGTCTGTTATTCTCCACTTTTAGCCCTGAAATAGATGGTTCCTCCCCTTATTGGGATCAGTTGTTTTATAATTCTTCTCAGCAATGGCAGTCTATTTGGAATAACTTATCTTGGTACAACACTCAAGATAGACTGAGGCTTACCCAGTTCAATATCTTAAACCATCTTTATTATACTCCTCAAAAATTGGCACATATAGGATGGTTGCCATCATCCAACTGTACTAGATGTGATCAGGATGAGGGCTTCCTGTTTCATATTTTATGGAGTTACCTCAAATTAGCCCCTCTCTGGAGTTTAATCGAAGCCAGGGCTGACCCTCTGTTAGGCTTGCAGGGGTTATTTGGGCCCGAAATATGTATCCTAAGGGAATGCAGCTCTATTTCTAAGGTTATATACAGACCCCATCTCAGGGGGAGGGAATGGACAAGGAAATGTTAGAAGGCTTTCTTAGAATGGCAGAAAAAGGGGAGATATTGTTGATGGGGGACCTGAATATGCCAGATGTTAACTGGAGCACCTTTGCTGCAGGCACATCCAAGAGCAGGGTCATTCTTCATGCCCTACAGGGGGCATGTCTCAGACAGCTAGTATTGGAACCGACTCGGGAGGGAGCAATCTTAGACCTGGTACTTCCAAATGGGGATGGAGAAAGAATCTCAGATTTAGAAGTGGGTAGCCATCTGGGAACAAGTGACCACCAAACAGTGTGGTTCACGATAAACACAGCCATGCAATCAAGCCATACAAAAGCAAGAGTACTAGACTTTAGGAGGGCTGACTTTGGGAAAATGAGGGAGTGCCTCAGAAAAACACTAGCAAACAGGCAAGAAGGAGGGGTGGAGGAACAATGGGAAGTGATCAAAACAGCCATCACAGAGGCAACAAGCCTTTTCGTAAAAAAAAAAAATCAATAAAACACAACAAAGGAAAAAACCACTATGGTTCACAAAAGAGGTGGCTGGGAAGGTTAAGGAGAAAAGGGCAGCATTCAGGAAATATAAGGAAACACAGAAGGAGCAGGACAGAGAACTTTATCAGTTAAAGCAGAAAGAAGCTGGGAAGGTAGTCAGAATAGCAAAGGCCCAAACCGAAGAAAGGCTAGCCAATTCTGTTAAGAAGGGGGATAAGACCTTTTATAGGTACATTAGGGAGCGAAGAAAGACCAAAGGAGGGATACTGAAGCTTAATAAAGGAGGGGGAATGTGGGTAGAGGGTGACAGTGAAAAAGCAGGGTTACTGAATGAATATTTCTGCTCAGTATTCACAAAGGAAGAGGAGGGGGAGTTACCTAAACCAAACAAGAGAAACACTCTGAAGACGGGGTCGATACCAGTCCATTTACAGAAGTAAGGGTTCTGAATGAACTAATAAAATTGAAGGTGGACAAAGCAATGGGGCCTGATGGGATTCACCCAAGAATTCTAAAAGAACTAAGGGTAGAACTAGTGACATCTCTGACTACTCTCTTTAACAAATCATGGGAGGATGGGGTGGTACCCAAGGACTGGAGGAAGGCAGATGTAATTCCTCTTCACAAAAGTGGGAGCAGGACAGTGGCAGGAAACTACAGACCAGTTAGTTTGACCTCAGTGGTAGGGAAAATGATGGAATCACTTCTGAAGGAAAGAATTGTTGAGTACCTTGAGGCCAGTGGGGCACAGGACCCGAGGCAGCATGGATTCACGATGGGAAGGTCGTGTCAGATGAATCTAATAGATTTCTTTGACTGGGTGACCAAAGTAGTAGATCAGGGAGGGGCTGTGGACATGGCCTACCTAGATTTTAGCAAGGCATTTGATACAGTCCCACACAAAAGATTAATACACAAGATAGCCAGCCTTGGAATGGGTCCCAAGGTGGTAGCCTGGATAAAAAATTAGCTAGACAACAGGACGCAAAGGGTAGTAGTAAATGGAGTACACAGTGAAGAAAGGAGGGTTACTAGTAGGGTACCACAGGGTTCAGTACTGGGACTGGTCCTTTTTAATGTCTTTATAAGTGACATTGCAGAGGAACTGGAAGGAAAAGTATGTCTCTTTGCAGATGACACAAAGATCTGCAACAGGGTTGATACACAGGATGGAGTGGAAAGGATGAGAAGGGACTTGGCAAGGTTGGAGGAATGGTCAAATGTATGGCAGCTCAGATTCAATGCAAAGAAAGTGCAAGATAATGCACCTGGGAAACAAAAACCCAGGGGAAGCATACACAATGGGGGGGTGAGATACTGACAACAGTAAAAATGGAAAGGGACCTGGGGGTAATTATATCAGATGACCTAAAGGTGGGCAAGCAATGTGAGAAGGCAGTAAGGAAGGCTGGAGGGATACTGGGATGCATAGGAAGAGGCATCAATAGTAGAAAACAGGAAGTTGTTATCCCTCTGTACAGACAGTTGGTGAGACCCCATCTGGAGTACTGTGTACAGTTCTGGAGACCCCATATCCGCAAAGACATAGACAGAGTGGAGGCTGTCCAGAGAAGGGCAACCAAAATGGTACAGGGTCTGCACCAGAAGACATAAGAAGAAAGACTAAAGGAGCTTAATATGTATACTCTTGAGGAAAGAAGTGAGAGAGGGGACATGATAGAAACTTTCAAGTACCTCAAGGGAATTAACAAAGTCCAAGAGGGTAGTATCTTCCAGAAAAAGAGATGTGCAAGAACAAGGGGGCACAATTTGAAGATAGAAGGGGGACGGCTCAGGGGTAGTGTGAGGAAGTATTTTTTCACTGAGAGGGTTGTGGATGCATGGAACAGCCTCCCTGAGGAGGTCGTGGAGTCAAGAACAGTGGTGGACTTCAAGAATGCATGGGACAGGCATAAGGCAGTCCTAGGTGCGGGTAAGAGGAAGTAAGCTGTTGGTTAACTAGGATCTGCAGCTTATCTGTTAGGTAGGAAAATGGGCAGACTAGGTGGGCCAAGCGGTCCTTATCTGCCGTCAAATTCTATGTTTCTATGTTTCTATATTTCAGTTAAGGAAAGTAGATATTTTATGGCCTTCCTCTCCCTTTCTCTAAAGAAGGTGGTCCTAAGGCACTGGCTAGACCAAAATTCTATCTTGTATCAAGAATGGTTACAAGAATTATTGTATAATCTTTGAGTAGAATGCATGATTGTGAACCTTCACTATAAGCCTCAAAGATTTGGTAAGAAATGGGGGAAATTATATACACTATACACAACATTGCACCCTGTTGGACTTTTATAATTTGAGAAGATTCTGGGATTGGACATTCAGTATACTTGTGGCCTACAGTGGATAAAAAGGTTTTTAAGTTCTGTTGTATAATTTCAAGGTCTTTTTTTTGTTATAAGCTCCACCATGGGGGGAGGGGTATATTGGGGGATGGGGGTTCCGACAATCTTCATGTCACATATACATGTTTATGTTTGTTGAATCTTATATACTCAATGAAGTTTATTAAATTAAAAAAAAAGGGATTCTCAAAACTCCCATGGAGGGCAAATTTCTAAGTACTGGGAGAGTTTACCTAGAAGCAGCAATGTGCCATGGTCCCCCATCCTGATGTCCCCAAGAAATATACTTCCCTGGTAGACTAGTGGACCACCAATCCCAGATTACTCCGATATAAATATACTGTAATCAAATCCCCCTCCCTGGTGGACTAGCAGACCCCCCTTTCCGATGTTCCCATGTTGGAATAATGTATAAAAAATTATCTGACGATCTCGCGGCCCCTCCCCAAAGCCCTATTCCCCCGTTACACCATGTTATGAATTTGTTGGTGGTGTAGTGGCCCCTCACCCTGGTAGGCAGTGTCCCACCACCCTGCTCCCTCATCCCCAAATTAAGCCAGCGACTGGAACAGCCCACCACTCACCACCACAGCCAGCCACCAACTGAGCTCTGAATGAACATGTACTGTATATGGTACATGCTCAGTGATTGACTGCTGTCACTGATCACATACTGTATACAGTACACATTCATTCAGAGCTCAGTTAGCAGATGGCCATGGTGGTGAATGGTGGGCTGTGCCAGTCACTGGCTCGATTTGGGGTTGTAGGGGAGTGGGAGTGGTAAGACACTGCCTACTGGGGTGGGGGACCTCTGTACCACTAACAATTTCATAACTTGGTGTAACAGTGGATCGGGGCTGTGGTTGGGGGGCCACTATACCATCAGTGATTTCATAACATGGTATAAAGATTGATCAGGGTTTGGGGGGGCAGTATACCACCACCAATTTCAAAATATGGCATAATGGGGGATTGGGGCTTGAGGAGGTGCTAGATCACCAGGGATCTGTACACATTATTACTTCATGGGGACATTGGAGATTGGGGAGGGTGGTTCACTAGACCATCAGGGAGTGTCTAGGGACATTGCTGCATGCCTGCCCCTGGCTTGCAGCACCTTATCCATGTGCGCCCTCTGTTTGGTGAACTGGTGCAGTTGCTGCAAGCTGCAGGACTTTGCCTCCAGAATCCTACCCGATCAAGAATCAGGTGCAGTGTTCCTGTTGCTCCCAGGCTTGCCACAGCCCTAGATCGCCGTAAGATGGACTTTTAATGAATCGGGCACTATGTTGAAGACTCATTTTTGGTCTTACAAAAGCAAGGCAGGCTTTAAAAATGCAAGTAAATTGCACAAAAATTGCCTTATATTTTATTGCTCTTATTTAGAGACTTTCATATGTAACGGGTTTATTTGTTGTTTGTGGGCTGATATTGCCATAGTTAATTATAGGAAAATGTACTTTACTGTTGGAATCCATTCTGAATATTGTACATTAAAAATATATATACAGTATATACTTGAAACAGAATGTCAAAACTATCTTGATTCACACCTTGTTAATGTTTCTTAAGGGAGGTGGGTAGTGGAAGTGATCAATCACTTGGTTGGGAGAGTAGTGGTGGTAAATGTCTATGCTCCAAATGGTGATCAGGTAGACTTTCCCTTCACCTCGGTCAAGCCTTAGCAGACATCACGTGGGATTCCTGTACCCTGACTGTGATTAGGGATGTTCTCGGGTCCAAGGTGTCCACAGACAACCACCCAAGAGTCAGGGTTTCATATTAGTAGGAGGTATGCACACACTGCGGAACTGTGGCCCCCACCCTTTGAAGCCTTTTGGAGCAAGCACTATCACCAAGCTTCCATCTGGTGGCAGTCAAATGCCAAGGCAGCTTGGTCACATCTCGGGAGAAAGGAGAGCAGTCCCTTGGATGCTCAGTCCACCCCCCCGGCCAACCCTCAGCAGCCTAAGGTCATACCCAAACCTGGGTTACTGGAATGTTGGCACGGGAGACACAAGTGTCTCTGTCCCCTAAACCACTGGAGCCACCAAAATATTTAATACTTTAAAAAACACTGGGATGCATGCCATACCATTGCGTTTAAATGTCAAGGAGCGCAAGGCGATGCACTTCGGGAAAATGAACCCACATATAAAATTTTGATGGGGGGCAGGGTAGACTGGTCACTACAGCTGAGGAAAGGGATCTGAGATTCATCACCAGTGACTCCCTCAAGCAAACCAGCCAGTACAATAAGGGCTAATGTAAGGCATCGAGGGTGCTGGGGTGCTTTAGGAAAGTTTTTGTTATAGTAGGAGAGGTGAAGTGATACAGCCCATATACAGCTGGACACAACACATGTTATATTTTATAATGCATATTAAACTTCAATGTTTGGAGATTGAAAGAACCAATTGGGTCAACAGGAAACATCAAATATTGGGCCCTATGCTCGAAGGCACAGAGTGCTTTCGTGCCACATATGTGAGGCGCGGAGACACTCCACACCCATTGCACCCTCGCATGGGATGCGCTAAGGGGGACACACAGCCCCCACGCACCCAGTTCCACACCCATGCAGACTGCAACATGTAGGGGCGGGCGTGGGGTATGCCAGCACTATGCAGCATGCACAACGTCGCATAGTGTTGTGTACCGGGGCACGTTGGGGGCAGCTGGTATGCCAGGGAAACCCTGCCATAAGTCCCTTATGTTCCCCACACTTCCATCCCACACCAAGGGGACCACCACCTCCACATCCAGTGGCCACTGACCCCAGCACCCAGCCGAGCCCCCACTGTCCTGATGAATGCCAAGCCCCCACACACACACACATAGGGGCACAGGCCCCAGGACCGCATGAACCCCCACCTCTGTGGCTCCCCATGCATTGGTTGGTGTGGTGGGCTGTGGCAAATGCCCCCCCAAACCTGTGTCACCACCCCCATACCTCCCTATCTGTTTGGGGGCATGACACAGTCAGTGGCACTACCTACCTCTCCTGTCCATGGCTGCCAGCCACATGTGGACATCCACAGGGGAGTGCAACCAATGTACCCCCCCACTGCACAAGGGATCTACTGTCAGACCAAGAAGAAGAAGAAGAAGAAGAATCAGTATTTATATAGCGCTTTTCATACATTCAAAGCACTTTTACAGGCAATGCTAGACTGGTAGTGAAGTGACTGAATGTGTGGTGGTGGCCATATCGCACATCATCACCCACACACAGCCTGAATAATTGCATGAACCGGTTTATGGGAAGGGGAATGTTGGCCAGGACACCGGGAATGTTCCCTACTCTTTGCGAAGAGTGCCCTGGGTTCTTTTACTTCCACCTGGACACCCACCAGGACAACACCAGGATGGGTAGAAGGGACCTCGGTTTAACATCTCATCTGAAGGATGGCACACCCCAGCAATACAGCACCCCCCAATACTGCACTCAGATGCCAGCGATTTTTAGGTGCAAGTCCAATCCCAGTGTGGGACGAGAACCCATGACCTTCTGGTCCAGAGGCGGATGTGCTACCAACTGAGCCACACTGACACGCCGATCGGATGCCCGCTCAGGTCTGCTACTCCACCCCCAACCACCCTGCAGAGTGCTGCGCACTTGGGGAGCATGCCCATGGAAAGGTCATGGCCATTGGGGAATACCAGTGGTGCACACATCTCTGAAAGTGCAGAGCTCTGTGAGCGGGATATGTGCCTTGGGCAAATAAATCCCGCCTGTTGGAGCATAGGCCCCCAAGATAGCATTCATTACACTGTTTGTCATTCTTGCAAAATTAACATGATTTCATTTTACCCCAGTGTGTCTGGTGTATTCTTTTAGTACCAGTGTAGCTCATTGAGCACTCCATACATAATTAGCATGGCCTCACTCGGAGGCAGGGTGGAGATATATTTATATATATATATAAGGGTCCCCACTGCCTTTCAAATTTTTGGGCCTGTTCCTTTAACTCAAATGTAAGTCTCTGCATGGGTAAGACTTCTAAAACCAGGTTATGCCACATTTCAAAAGCAGGCTGCTGCCAAGAGACACAGGTACTGTATTTTGTATGCATTTCCTCATAAGGGTTAGCAGAATATACACTACTCTTATATAAGAGGCCGACTCATCTTCCATCCTGTACTATAGAAACATAGAATTTGCCAGCAGAAAAGGACTGGTGGGTTCAAATAGTCTACCATATTTCCCTGCCTATTACTACTCCCCCTACCCTACTGCAGTTGGTCTCAAGTATCCCTCCCTTCTCCCCTTTCTCTACTTGTCATGCCTATGTGCCCATCCCACACATGCTTGAAGACCCGCCACCATCTTCACCCCCACCACCTCCTGCTCTGGCAGGCTGTTCCAGGTGTCTACCACTCTTTCTGACAAGTATTTCCTCACATCACTCTTAAACTCCCTCCAAGCTTCAGTGCCTTCCCCCTTTACCCCAAGAGGTATTTTAAAGTCTCAGACATGTCGTCTCTTAGTCTCGCCTCCTCCAGCGAGTATATGCTGAGTTCATAGCCTATCCTTATATGGTTTCTCATACAATCCCTGCACTATTTTGGTTGCCCTCCTCTGGATCACTTCTGCCCTGTTAATATCCTTGTGGAGAGGTGGCCTCCTGAACAGTACTGTACAGTGGCAACACTTCCCTTCTCCTGCTAGAAATCCAGTCCTCCTCCTTATGCACCCCAGCATCCAACTAGCTTTGCCAACGGTCCTATTGCACTGGCCAGCCACCCTGACAGTGAAGAAAGGACACAAGACATTCTATAGGTATATCAGTGAAGGAAGAAAATTTGGGGGATTGTAAGGCTTAAAGTGGATGAAGGTGAGTGTAAAGAGGGAGACCTAGACAAGGTGGAAATACTGAATTTATACTTCTGTTCAGTATTCAGTGAAGAGGGGGAGAGTCAGGAACCACAGCTGGGAAACAGAGGCAAAGGGGAGTGGGGGAGAGGTGGGCACCAGTCATTTCACAGTGGAGAGAGTCCTGGAAGAGCTCACAAAACTGAAGGTGGACAAAGCTATGGGGCCAGGTGGCATATACCAAAGGATGTTAAGGGAGCTGCGGAGTGAACTAGCAGCATCTCTGGCAGCCATGTTCACAGAGTCACTCAACACAGGAGTGATTCCAGAGGACTGAAAGTGGGCACATGTCCCTCTACACAAAAGCAGTAGGGAGGAGGTGGGGAACTAAAGGCCGGTCAGCCTCACCTCAGTGGTTGGGAAGATCAGGGAGGCACTGCTGAAAGAAAGAATAGTGGCGCATCTGGACTCCAAAGATGCCCAAGATTCCAAGGCAACATGGTTTCACAGCAGGAAGGTCATGTCAGACGAATCTTATAGATTCTTTTGATTGGGTGACAAATTAAGTAAATGGGGGGGGGTCAGTGGATGCTACCTACCTCGATTTCAGTAAGGCCTTCGACACTGTCCCACATAAAAGGCTGGTTAACAAGATGGATAGTCCCAGAGCACAACCACTGCCTTCTTTTGATCCAACTCCCTATTCACCCAGTCATAGAAATATATGACATTTTTTTGACATGATCTGCCCCCTGTGAAACTATATTGCCAATGGTCCTGCAGCCCATTTGCCTTCAGATACTCCATCAGGTTCTCATTCAGCAGGGTCTTCAATCATTTTCCCACCACTGATCTGAGAATGATTGGACTGTAATTGCCAGCCTGCTCCCTACTGCTGCTCTTGGGCAGAGGGACCACAGTGACTCTATCCAGTCCTCTTGATCTACCCTCCTCTCCAATGAGATGCTGAATAGTGTTGGCAGAGGGGTGGCTAGCACTGTGCTTAGTTCTTTTAGTACCCTTGGGTGAATCCTGTGTGACCATGTCACCTTGTTTTCCTTTAGGGCTTCCAATCCCCTAAGGAATCTCTCCTCCAAGAATGGACTTGTGTCCACTCTCCCTTCCCCCACAGTGCCTGCTGATATAGGTTGGTCCGTTCCACCTCCCCCCCCCCCACTGTGAATACCAAGCAGAAGTACTCATTTAAAATATTAGCTTTTCCTTGGGCTTCTTCTGCACAGTCTCTTCACCCCTGCTTTCCTGATCCTCGCTATCCCACCTCTTGCTTTCTTCTTTCCATACACATACCTGAAGAAAGTCTTATCCCCCTTTTTGACCTGCTTGGTAATCTCCTCTGTTTGTGCCTTAGCTGCTCTCACCCTCTTTCCTGCTTCCATTTATTTATCTAGATATACATCCATGTCCCCCTCTGTCTGGGTCTTCTTGTACTTCCTAAAAGCTGTTTTTTTTCTTCCTTACCACCTTAGCCACCTCTGTCAAGAATGACCATGGCCTTTTCCTCCTCCTGCCCTGGCTTACATCCTTCAAACAGCTTGCATTGCCTTAATTATTTTCTCTTTTTTCCTTTTCCTTTGTACCTCCACTTCCCCCTGGCACCCCCACCTTCAAGATATTTACTGAGGCAATCACCCATTTACTTAAAATGTGCCTTCCTGAAGTCAGTACTCTCACCCTATTGGGGTTTTTTTCTTGCCTAATTTGTATGCTAAACCACACCGTATGGGGATCCACCATGACATCTGCAATGATGTCCCTGTTTGAACGTACAAAGTTCAGCACTGCCCTGTCTCTAGTGGGTTTCATGACCAGCTGGCTGAGAAATGCCCCCGAAGGGAGTTGAGGTTACCTTTTTTAATTTATTTATTGAAATGTTTCACCAGGAAGGCATGCTGAGCAACTAGTTGCTCATCACCCAGTGTGACCTGGGGGGTAGGGGAACATGAGGATAGTATACAGAGATTTGGTACACAATATAGATACACAATTTGATTACATTCAATAAAGTGAGCAGACTATACAGAAGTACTGGAAAGGAGGAATGCTAACAGGTATGAACTAGATGGATACAATGCTAACAGTCTTGAACTAGATAGATACGATAGCACAAATATCTTTGGCAAACACTTGGTGGGACACAGCTTTGTAGTTAGAAAATGGCTGGATAGAATACAAGGAGGTTGAACTAGGGCAAGATTGCAAGGAGAGACACAGAACAAAATTTGCAAGATGTAACAAAAGTGCAAGGCTGACTATAAGTGCATTAGAGATTAGGGGTTAGCCAATAACTACAGCTAGGAAGGAGGGGGAGGTGGGTGGGGGGGCATAGCGGCAGAGAGCAGTGGGTGGAAAGGGCGGGATTTGGAGGAGGAGAAGACAAGGGATGGAGAAGAAGGGTCTGCCAAGGCCTGATCCCTCCAGAATGCTGGGGACCCTACCTGCACCAGGCAGAGGTCAAGCATGAACAGGAGGGAAGCAAGTTGTAGGCAGTGGGAGTTGAGTTGATTTGATTTGATAAAACTTTATTTTTAACACAGGAATATATAGATTAGGACCAATGGCCCTGTTTTCAACTAAAATCCTGTGTTCTTGTAGTACAAGTGTAGATAAATAAATAAATAAAATAAAACATATTACTTCCGTACTGGGTCTACCTTAAAAACAAACATTAAACATACAAGATAGTAACTTCAGGTCTACATGTCTTTAACAACAACTTAACACGTACATTCAGTCTGTAAATATTCCATTAATGTAGTTTTAAAAGTGGACAGATTATTTGTTGTCTTCAGATTTATTTGTAAGTTGTTCCAATGACTGGCTATTTTATTTTGCGGCTTTGTCTCTCCAATTTTTTGTGATATTTTAACATTGGAACTATTGATTTAGTTTTTCTTGTTTGATATTTTAAGTTGTTTGTTTGCTGAAGTGTAATACATTTTGCTAGAGGATGTTTACTATTAGTATAAATAATTTTGTGACAGATAGTTAACCAGATGTAGTTTCTTTGTGCATCTGGATTTAACCAGTGCAACTGATTATAAATTGTGTAATGGTGTGTTTTATTTTTACTCTTAGTTATGAATTTACCAAGTCTATAGTATACTTGGTTTACCTTATTTAATAACTTTTGGGTGGAATTCATATAAATGGGTGCTCCGTATTCTAGGACTGATATTAACATCTGCTTGACTAATTTCTCTCTGACTTTCCTTGAGAATACTGCCACTCTTCTGAGACCCCTCAACCTTTGGTTTGCCTTTTTAACCTGAGTATTAATATGATCATTAAATGTCATATGTGAGTTAATTTGCACTCCTTAATATCTGTATCCTTTCACTTCCATTACTTTTTTACCATTTGTTAGGTGGATACTCTCAACATGACCTGAACAAAACACCATACACTGAGTTTTTTTGAATTTAGGAGCAGTCCAGAGTCACCCATCCATCCATCTCTCCAACTGGTACAGATCTCCCTGCAACTTCTGTTCTAATTCCTCTAGGTTTTTAGTTGAGAATAATAGTACTGTATCATCTGCGTACATTCTGATTTCCCCATGTTTAATATTTTGCACTAAATTTTTAACATAAACGTTAAACATCAATGGGCCTAAGATCGATCCCTGAGGAACCCCACAATTTATTTCCTCAAGGCTCAATACCTCTGCTTCATTGACTACACATTGCTTACAGCCAGCCAGGTATGATGCAAACCACTACAATGAGCCCATTTGTACCCCTAATTGCCAAAGACTTTCTAAAAGCTTCCTGAGTTGGACCAAGTCAAATGCCTTACCAAGACGCATGAACACTGCCCCAGTACTTCCCCCCCCCCCGGTCCAAAGAGATAACAACCAGATTATGGAAGTCTATCAGGGTGGTGTTCATGGGTCTATTGGGTCTAAACCCATGTTGATTATCAGGTAATACTGCATTTTCTCCTAGGTATTGACTTCGTTGAAAATGGACTCTACGTTCCATTATTTTTGAAAGCACAGCAAATATTGTAATTGGTCTATAGTTAGATGGTACAGTACTATCGCCTCCCTTAAATACTGGTATTACTTTTCCCCTTTTCCATACTTCTGGGACAGTAGCACTACTAAGGCTCCAGTTTAATAAGTAAGTTATTATGGGTACAAGGGCCTCTGCTCCAGTTTTTAGAAATCTTGCCTCAATTTCGTCCAACCCACTAGCTTTGTTAACATTAAAATTTTGTAATTCTACTTGTACTTCCTTCAAGGTTAACAATCTAATATTAAATTAGGTTTCTGGTTGAACTACCTGTTTTGTTTTTAATTCCTCTATTATTTTATTTATTAATAAATCATCTGTACGTTCTTTTGGTGGAGGTATATTTAAGTCCCCTAACGCAACAAAATAGGAATTTAATATTGTAGCCACTCCCATTGGTTCATCAATCAACTTTTCTCCTTGCAATAAACTAATCTATTTTGTAGTTTTAGAAGTGTGTTTAATTTCAGAAATGTAATTCCAGAACATTTTTTGGTCTTTTACCTTGTTTAATTTGTTTAAGTAGTACATGTTCTTGGCATTTCTAACTACTTTACAACATTTGTTTCTCCATTGTTTAAAACTTTCCCAGTCATTTAAAGATTTTGTTTTCCTAGCTTTTTTCCATATTCTTTTTCTTAGCCTAAATAATTTCTTGATTTTGTCTGTTATCCATGGATCTTCTCCTGCTCTCTTATTTCTCTTGACTTTTGGAGCATGATTTTGAATCATGGATACCAGAGAATATTTAAATTCCTGTACAGCTAAATTAATATCTGGTATCAAAAATAGTCTGTCCCAATTAAATTCTCTAAGCGCATTTCTGAAGTTGGCTTCATTAAAATTCCTAATATCACTTGTCCAGTAAACATTCTTTTGTTGTACAAAAGGTATGGAAAGGTTAATAGTGCAAGTTATGGGGCTGTGATCCCCTGAATTTCTTAATAATACTTCCAATTTTTTAATATCCAAGTCCTGGGAAACAAACAGAAGATTGAGAATAGCCCCCCTGCCCCAGTTTGCTGTAATTCTGGTAGGTTCTTTAATCTTCTGTTCTAATCCCAGGATTTTGAGATTATTTCTAAGTCTTAGTCTTCTAGCCTGACTCCATTCAGCATTAAAATCCCCTGTAATTACCACATTTTTATCCTGTATTACTTCTGAAAGGAGATCTGGGAGGGTATCAAAACATTTAAGTTTTGTTTTGGGGGGGCATAAAAGGTTCCTACTACTAATTTTATTGTAAGTTGTTCAATCATTATACAATCAATCAGCACATCAGGAAGGAAGATGGGGAAAGAGAAGGATCTGCTGGGGCCTGATCCCTCCAGTATGCTGTGGACCCTGCCTGCACAAGGCAGAGGTAGAGCATGACAGAAGGGAAGCAGATTGTTGGCAGCAGAGGTAGAGCACAACAGGAGGGAAGTAGGCAGTGATGGGGAGTAGGCTTCAAAAGAACCAAGAGAGAGGAAGGTGGGAGGTGGGAGAGAAGAGGGCCCGAGACCCAGCCCTTTCAGAAAAGAATGGGGTGGGAATAGGAAGTGAAGAAGGTGTTTGCCTAGGTTCTGGACCCCTCCAGGATGCAGAGAACCCTGCCAGGGGCCTAGGCCAAGCAATGGTGAGTGGGCAGTGAGGGTAAGCTGGTGTACAGAGGAGAGAACGGGGTGGGAGTAAGGTGGAAAGGAAGGGGTGCTGGGGAGGATATAGGGGGAGGGTTTTGCAGGAAAGAGGTGGGTATGAAGCTGAAGCAGGCTCATAGGGGAACAAGTTAAGGAAGATAGTACAAGCAGCTAGCAGACAGAAAGTTATGTAAGGCAGTGGCAAGGGAATGAGAGGAGGAGGAGTGTAGCATGTGAGGTGGGAGGGAGCTTCAGATTTTGGGGAAGCGATGGGAGAAGCCTGATTGGCCGATGAGGGTAGTATGATGGGGACTAGCAGGGTGCGAGTGTCGGAGAATCTGAGGGAGTGAGAGAAAGACAGGCAGGGAGGGGAGGGAGCATGAGAGGTAGGAAGGAAGTACACCAAGCCCAAGTTTGGAAGTTAGCTTTGCACAATGAGCCAGGCATCTGTTAGCAAGTGGGGAGAAGGACAGAGCACAGCTGAGGTCACAATGATGCATTAAAGATGGGGCATCAAGAATGAATTGATAGAAGGGGTTGAAAGAGAGTCCAATTTGATAGCAGAAGATATAGGAGTGGCACCATAGACTACATCAGAGTAGTCAAAAATGGGGAGATCATCTTTTGAATAAGTTGTCACTGGGCCATAGGAGGGATGCAACTACAGTTCCTGTAAAAGGCTCCAAGCTTGGGGTGCAGTTTTTTCAGAATGGTGTCAATGTGGCCAGAGAAGCTGAGGCATTGGTCCAGCCAAACTCCAAGGTATCTGAAAGAGGGGGTGTTCTCAAGGATGGTTCCATCAAGAGTGTGGAAAGAGGGTAAGGGGTGGAGCCTAGAATGTTTCTGCCTAGTGCCAAAGGTCATGGAGACTATCTTTTTGGCATTTACAGGGTTTTAAATAATTGATTAGCAGTTTTTTTCTTGGGACTATACAAACCATACAGAAAGTATTTATATAGATTTTCTAGAAGTGCTGTGTTTGTTAAACACAATGAGGCAAGAGCGATGCATTTTCACAAAGATTTAGCACTTTTATGAGCAAAACGCTAATCAATTTTTAGAGTTATATAAACCCCTGATTTAGGAATAGCCAATGTGAGGCAAACCAGAGCCGAACCTGGTGGAAGTCATGCAGTAGAGTGGTTGCTATATCAATGGTGGTTTTGCCAGAGGTGAACAAGATGGTATCATCAGCATACATATGGATAGAAAAGGAGGGGAAGCAGACTGAGGGAAGGTCATTTAGGAAGTTGGAGAAAAGGATTGGGCCGAGCACAGAGCTCTGTGGGACTCCTGTGGAGATTGGGAGGGGTGGAGAGATTGCATTCTGAATCCTGACTGATTGTGTTCTGCCTGTGAGGTAAGCTCTAAACCAGGTAAGAGCACTAGTAGACAAATCAGCAGCCATAAGGGAGTCGAGAAGGAGGGTATTGGAAACTGTGTTGAAAGCCTTGGCAAGGTCAACAAAGATGGCAGAGGTGATGAAGCCATTGTCCATCCCAGCAAGGTTGGCATCAGTGAGCATAAGGAGGGAGGTGGTAGCGGAGTAGTTCTTCAGAACACCCGATTGGAACGGAGTGAAGAAGGAGGAGTCAGCAAGAAAAGAAGTCAGTTGAGAGAGAACCAGGTGTTTTTGGAGTTTAGCAAGGGTGGGAAGGAGGGAGATTGGATGATAGTTGGCAGGGGAGGAAAGATCACCACTCTTAGGGAGAGGGAGGACCACCACATGTTTCCAGGGTGTAGAGTTGGAGGAGGACGTAAAGGAGAGATTTAGAATTAGAGAGAAAGGGTAGGCAATAGCTGGGGCTGAGAGGTAGAGAAGTTTAGGGTCAAGATCATCCAGAGAGGAGCTTTTGGAGGGATTGAGAGAGAGAGGAGGACTGTTAGTGTCTCCTCAGGGGAGACAGGACAGAATAAGAAGGGGGTGAGTACAGGGGGTTTAGTGGTAGGAGAGGGAGGATGAGATGCTTGAGGGAGGGATTTAGAAGGACTAAGGCACAGGAGGTGTAGTAGGAGTTGAACACCTGAGCCACTATGCAAGGTTCAGACTCTGATGTGTTGTTTATATTAAGCACAGGGGGTGGGGGATGCAAGGGGGGGATAGTGAGTGGACTACTTTCCAAAATTTGGAGGGGGAGTTTATATTTTTGAGGAAAGAGGATTTTAAATATTCAGACTTGTCAAGTCTGATTGCTTTAGTACAAGCGTTTCTTAGCCTGCGATAGTTAGTAAGGGCTGATGGGCACTGAGAGGCCTTTTGTTTCCTCCACGCTTTATCGTGCTCCCTGAGGCAGGTCATTAATTCAGGGGTGATCCAGGGGTGATGGATACCTCGGACTCTAGTGCATTTGAATGGGGCATGGAAGTCCCAAGTAGCTATGAATCTGTCTTTGAAGTAAGTGAGGGCTTGGTTGATGGAAGTGGCAGATTCAATTGGGGACCAATCAGAATTAGGTATATCATTGAGGAGAGGGTTTGAGTCAAGGGAACTGAAAGAGCAGAGTTGCAGGATTTTATGTGGTGGCTTAGGTCTGTGGACCTTTCTGACCATGAATATAGGGTGGTGATCACTGTGGTCATCCGGGAGGATGGTGGACTTGATGACTCAGCAAGGGTGGGAGGTGAGAGCCCAGTCTAACAGCGAGTGGTTTGGGGTTTTGTGATTTAGTCAGGTAGGCTCTTGGATGAGTTGGGAGAGATTTAGAGCAGAGATATCACTTCATGTCTTAGAAGTGGTTGATGATAGCCAGTTTAGATTTACATTGCCTAATACATAAAGCTAACCTTTGTGTGAGACGGAAGCTATAGAGGTGATGAGGTCAATAGATTCAGAGGACTTGATACCCGAGTAAAAGTAGATACCGGCAATAAAGATAGGGGGGGAGGAGAAAGGCTGGGCAATATTTACTACCAGGGCTTCATAAGTGGAGCATAAGGCAGAAGAGAGAATGGTAGTATATTAGAGAGAGGACTGGATATACATAGCCACTTCATCTCCCCTACTTGTCCTATCCTGCATGACTAAGGAATAGCCTGGGATGGCATAGGAGGGATCAGAAATTTTAGTATTCAGCCAAGTTTCAGTTAAGATTAGAATATCTGGAGTGAGGGAGATTATAATCAGCTGTAACAGATCAATTTTCGGGACAAGGCTGTAGATATTTAAGTGAAGGATCTTTAAGCCTTTGGGGAGGGCAGAGGTGGTATTGGAAGGTTGTATGTTAACTGGAGGATAGCAGCTGGGGGGGGAGGGGACCAGGACTGGGATGTACATTTTTGAGGCAAGTAATAGGAGTGCAAATATAAGGAAATGTAGTTTAGGATATCTGTAGGGGAGAGTATTCGTGATGTATTTAGGGGGAAGGGGTGGGTAAGTGGATAATCGGCAGATGAAGGAAAGTGAGGTGGCTAGAAGCTGTGAATAACGCTGCAAGGGGTATGTGAGGAAGTGAGTCCAAAATATTTGAGAGGAAGAGGGTGTAATAGCAAGAATGAAGGAGGGGGCTAGAAGATCGTGGGGGGAAGGAGAGGGGACAGGGTTTTGAAATTGAGAAGTTTGTGGAGTTGTGTTAGAGATGATGGAAAGGAGAATTAGAAGGAGGGATAGTGGGGAAAGTTGGGTGGGCATGCTGTAGGTAGATGGGGGTACTTACTGATCAGGGTAGATTGGATAGTAGGGGGAGCATGGGACAGTGAAACTGGGAGGGGTGTCAATGAAAAAGTGGCCACTGATAGAGGGAATTGACAGCCACAAGCAAGTTGTGCAAACCTGGGGAAAAACAGGTAGCTAGAGATAGGCCTTGACTGAAGTAGAAGAGGGAGGGGGCAAAGACTGATGAATAGGGATAGAGTGACCACCCAATAAGTGAAACGAGACAGGGATTGGATTGGGTGAGTGCACTTATAACTGGGCCCTCTAGTGGCTAGAAGATATAATCTGCTAATGGAAAAGTCAACACTAGGAAAAAAAAAGATTAATTTGGCCAGTGGCAGTGACATACATGAAATAGTGAGAGGCTTCCTGCTTTACAAATTCACAAAAGAGCTGTGTCACAAATAATGGGAGTTAAATTGGGGGGCAGGACGCAGACAGCAAGTTTGGTGCCAGAAGGGTCTACAAAGGGGAGAAACAAAAGAAGCTCAAGTTGGGGGCGGACAGAAGAAATTAACTGAAAGTGGCTTTCACAGAAAAACCCAGTTTCGTAGCAGAGGCTCAGAATTGTTCAAGATCTAACATAGAATCAGGAATACAGTCTAGCCCTCTAAAATTCCCAGTTCAAACACACAGTTAAGTACAAGTAAAATTACACTATAAACTGAAGAAATTCGGCAGTGGGCGCATAAGAAAAATCAAAGGTTTGTGGGAGACAAGACCCTCTGCAAAGGCCAAAATTCTGACACAACACTGAATATAAAAACAGTCCAGAAATCAGAGGCAATACAGGATTAGGGGAAATAAAAAGGTTAATTTGGCTGATAGCAGTGACATTGTTCAGTCAGGAGGAATTGAAAATGCCGGGCAGGATCAGGAGCCAAACAAGGAGCTCATGGACCACAGGAGACCAATAAGAGCTATCCCAAGAGAAAGGCAATTGTCCTTTGAAAATTTATAGAGACAGCCACACAGCCTTGAGTTCCTGGAGTGCTGTCCGGACAATACCTGCAAGCAAGGGCTTGGGGAGTGTGGCAGCAGGCTCTTCTTGCCGTGGAGATGTGTAGATCACTGTCAGAGGTGACTATGGAGGCATTGTTAGCCTGAAGTGCTATGAGAGGATGCCTGCAGACAAGGACTCGGGGAGTGTGGCAGTAAGCTCTTCTCACTGTGGAGGCATGTAGATCCCCATCAGAGGTGACCACAGAGGTGTTGTTAGCCCAACGGGCTATAAGAAGATGCCTGCAAGCAAGGGCTCGGAGAGTGTGGCAGCAGGCTCTTCTCACCTTGGAGGCATGTAGATCCCTGTTAGAGGTGACCATGGAGGTGTTGTTAGCCCAAAGGGCTATGGGAGGACACCTGCAAACAAGGGCTTGGGGAGTGTGGTAGCAGGCTCTTCTCATCATGGAGGCAGGTAGATCCCCGTCGGACCTTGCTTCTTGATGTAGCTATGACCAAAATGGTCTAGTCTACATCTAGCAGATTAAAATCCCCAATAATTAATACCTCCCCTTTGGTTGCTATTCTGCCAATGGTCTCCCCAAAATCTTGTCTAACTACGTCCCCTGTATTAGTGGTCTGTACATTATCCCTATGTGGATAAAGGCTCCCTACCCTGTTTCTAACCTGATCCAAAGAACCTCCAGTCCTTTTTTCTCCCTCTGGTGCTCCTGTACCTCCATGGCCTTCATACCTTTCCTCACATATAAAACAACCCACCACCCTTTTCTTCCTGTCCTGTCCTTCCAGAACATGGTGCATCCTAGAATGGGTACATCCCAGCTGTGATTGCTGGTGAACCATGATTCTGTTATAGCCAACAGGTCCAGGCCTGCCTCCATAATGGTTGCCTCAAGTCAGGAATTTTATTTCCTATGCTCCTTGCATTGGAACACATGGCTCTCCATTCCTTCTGCCCTTCCCTCCCCATTAATTGCTCTCCTTCCCTCCCTCCTGATTCCATCTATCACCCTTCTCTTGTCCCTGGTACTGCTCCCCCCTTTTTGTCTTCTTTCTGCCCATCTTCCTTAACTCTACTTTCAGCACTAATTGTGTAGCTCGACCCTCCCATCCTTTCCTCCCCCTTGTCCCTATGCCTCTCTATCCCTGGGCATTTATTTCCACTAAACTTCTCCTCTTTGCTTCTCCATTTTTTTTTGGGGGGGGGGCATTCAGATCTGGTTTAAAAATCCTGCCCACAGAATTCATCTTGTGATATACAGTATGAGAGAGTGCTAACAAAATGTGACACACACTCTCACACAAAAATCTATATACTGTATTAACTGTAGTACAGTATATTCTCCTCCCCCACTACCAACCATGAAATCGTTGGATAGCAACAAAATGATACAGACTTCACCACCCCTACACAAACACTCACTTGTAGCCAAATTATGACATTATCAAATGCACCATTCTCTGCCCCATCCCCCCTCGTCCACCTATAAACTCTCGGCTAAGAACAAAATGCTGAGGACTGTCATACACACACACACACACACACACACACACACACACGCACACACACACACACACACATATACACACGCATATACAATCACTGTGGCAGTTGCTGAGCACAACATACATCCAACCTGACGTCCATCAAACTTTGATGCAACAAAACAATTGCAGAGGTATGAGGCTAGCCCACTGGCATGGGAGGCTGAGTTGCTGTGCATCTTACCTCCTACCATGCCAGGGACCCGAGTTCAGAAACAGGTTTGGGTTGCTGGGGGGGGGGACTGAGCATCCATCAGATAGCCCTCTTCTCCAGGGATGGAGAGGCATGTTGACTAGGCCCTTGGTTGCACCGAAGTGAAGGCCTGGGGGTAGCACCAGAAGCTTGAGCAGCATCGAAGGAAGGGGGCCACAGTTCCATAGCGCGTGTGGGCCTCCATACACACACATCTACATGCTGCCAATGCAAGGGATCTAAGGGGAGAAAATGGGAAACCGGTCAGCACAGTCTTCGTGAAGCCCTGACCACTTATCTCCATCCCACATAACCACCTGAATCACTGGCCCAATTGTGAATGTGAGTCACTGGGGAGGGGTTGGGGGGCTGGCCCTCTTCTTCCTGGCCCCGACATGGGGGCAATCTGCAGGGGGAATTTGGGGTTTGATTGGTCTGGGGCAGGTGAGTGCCAGATATGGGGTGCAGGGGACAAGGCTGAGAGCCTGCCTGCATCAACCACCTTGTCAAAAAGCTTTACGGAAAAGCAAAAAAAAGTGCTGTGGTATGTATCACTTTAATGCACACACACGCACACAGTAACAGGCACGGCTGGACCATTACAGTAAACCCACTAAGTATACTGTAGGTAATATGTAGAGGGTCTCTTACCTGGGTTCTAAGGAGCCAGAGGTAGGAGTCTTGTAGGGACAACATCCATTGGACCTGTACAATAAACTATAGAAAAGGGGACACAAAGGATTCGTAGTTCTTAGTGAGTAGATAAGAAGGCTAGGACAGTTTAGATATAGAGTAATATTTCTCTGATGGAGAAAGAGACAGCTTCCTGTCAGACACGTTAAAGTAAAAAGAAGACTAGGTTAATATGAAGAATATACAATAGTGAGAGCAAAGACAGAGAGTGGAGAGATATCGAAGGGGTATAGGACAGCATAGAAGTAAATAGAGGGAGCTTTAGATAAAAAGTTACAGTTAGGTCAAAGTAGGAAGATAGAGCTATAGAGAAGGAAAGAACATTAATAAACATATAGGAAAAAAGAAGAGTTTTGTTTGGGGAGGGAAGCGTGGCAAAACCACTTATCACCCCCTAGATGCCCAGTAATTAAAGTACATTTCCAAGATTTTATTTTATCTATTTGAGAGTCATAGCCCATTACCTTATGGCAGCATTAACTTGTTTGTGGCAAAAGTAGAATTTTGTACCATGTCCTGTTTGGGAGGGACAGGATCCTAAATGGAGCCAAACCCAAGGCCAGCTGATCCTTTTCACTTCCCAGTCTACCAGCTCTGCCTCTGCACTCAGATGTTTTGTGACGTCTAAGCAGGGAGAGTGGGCAAATCCCATACAAGTCTATGAGAACAGTTTTCAATGCATATTTGTATATGTTTAGGCAACCTTGGTGGAAAATAAAAGCCACTGCTTAACTAATAGGGCCCCATTAGTTGAGGGGTGGCTTTCATTTTTCTCCAGGGTTGTCTAGGTATATATAATTATGCATTGAAAACTGACCCCAAAAAACTTGTATGGGGTACACCTCCATGCTCTCCCTGCTGCTTTGACATCACAAAATGTCTGAGCATGGGAGGGGGGCCCAAGGACTGGGAAGTGCAAGGGATTGGCTGGCTGTGGGTTCTACTCCAGTTACTATCCCTTCTCTCCTGAACAGAATGTGGTAAAAAAATCTACATTTGCCAGAAACAGGTAGAAGCAGGTTAATTCTGCCTTAAGGTAACGGGCTATAAAGTCCATGTACATATCTTATAAAAGTAATTTACAAGTAGTAAAGTAGCAGCCTGGGTGTGCTAGCAGGAATCTTTTGGACTAGTGGCCCAGCATTATTAAAATACTATAACTAAGCACTGGTGGTCTTGGCCTAAAGTTGTCCCATGGAGGTCAGTGATTCATATAATACCCCTGGTGGGCTAGTTTTCCTGGTGGACAGTGGCTAGTGTATTTAAACAACATTAGATTCTCTTCCCTGGGGTCTAGTGTCAGTGATAGGGGTGGTGTGGGGGAGTCTCTGGTCCCCAATATTATGTTTTGAAGGTGAGATTGGGGAGTGTGAGGAGGAGGAGGAAAAGCTGGGGCTGCTGCTACAGCTGGCATGAGTGACCACACTAAAGGTGAAAGGGGAAGCCAGTGCTTTCTACTCCCAGCCCATACAGCTCTCAGGCTGTGGCCTGTTCCATGCATGTGGGAGATGGGGAGACAGAAGCTCATTAGGAGGTAGAGGAGGCCAGTGTAGGAGTAGCTCCCTCCACCTACCTGAGTTGCCTCTCCAGTGGAAAATGTAATTGCAGTGAGGGGCTAGAGAGTAGGAGAGGCAATGGGAGGCTGCCATATAGGTAACTGCACTCACAGCTATTTAAAGTTTCCAGTCAGGGGTGGAAGGTGGAGGAAAACACCAGACAACTGAGCCACACTGCAGTTACTACTTAAATAGCCCAGTGGGGGCTTTTGGTGCAGGTCCGGGGGCAGATGGAAGAAGGTGCCACCAAAGCCACATCGTGGCTAAGATTAAAGTGCCCAACTGGGTTTTATTTAAATAAATAATGCCTGTGGGAGGCAGAGGCAAGGCACTCCCTAAAGGGGAGCAACAAGAGAAGCTGCTCATTGGCTGTTATGGTCCCAGTCCTGAGGGGCTGAGTAAGGGAGAGTGTCTGACTATGAGACTGAGGGGGAATCTGACTATGAGATTGGGGGGCTGAATATGGAGGGACTGAATATATAAGTGCCGGGGGGGCTAAGTATGGGGGTAGTGCTACACAGGGGCTGGAAGGGCACATAGAAAGCTGCACCCTGAGCAGCTGCATTTGGGCAACATCCTTGGCTTGAGGTGTCCTGATCAGCCTCCATGTTGTGAACAACATGCAAAAAAATTAAACAAATAACATAACTCACAAATCAACGTAGGCAGTAAATTAAAAACAGTTATAAACTTTTATCACCAGTAGTGCACTGCCCAGTAACAGTTTCTTCTATAGTGCTGTTTGATACACTTAGAATTGTATTAACATACCTCTCACTTTTCTTGCTCTTGGTAGTCATCTTAATTATGGCTGCATGTGTGGAGCCATGCTGATGTGTTGCTGTAATACCCCAGGTCCCAGGGGCCAGTTTCCCAGCTTACAGGTCCCAGGGTGGTAGCCTGGGTAAAACATTGGCTGGACAACAGGACACAGAAGGTAATTGTAAATGGAGTCCACTCTGAAGAAAGGGTGGTTACTAGTGGGGTACCGCAGGGTTAAGTATTGGGTCCAGTCCTTTTTAATGTCTTCATCAGTGACATTGCAGAGGGACTGGAAGGAAAAGTATGCCGTTTTGCAGATGACACAAAGATCTGCAACAGGGTTGATACACAAGGAGGCGTGGAAAGGATGAAAAGGACTTGGCAAGGTTGGAGGAATGGTCAGACGATGGCAGCTAGGATTCAATGCAAAAGTGCAAATAATGCACCTGGGAAACAAGAACCCAGGGAAGAATACACAATGGGTGGGGAGGTAGTAACAACAACAAAACAGGAAAGGAACCTGGGGGTAATCATATCAGATGACCTTAAGGTTAGCAAGCAATGTGAGAAGGCAGTAGGAGGGCCGGGGTATACTGGAATGTATAGGGAGAGGCATCGGCAGCAGAAAACAGGAAGTTGTTATCCCTCTGTACAGACAGTTGGTGAGACCCCATCTGGAATACTGTGTCCAGTTCTGGAGACCCCATCTCCGCAAGGACATAGACAGGATAGAGGCAGTCCAGAGGAGGGCAACTAAAATGGTGCAGGGTCTGCAAGAGAAGCCGTATGAGGAGAGACTAAAGGAGCTTAATATGTATACCCTTGAGGAAAGAAGGGAGAGGGGGGACATGATAGAAACTTTCAAGTACCTCAAGGGAATCAACAAAGTCCAAGAGGGTAGCATCTTTCAGAAAAGAGACTTGCAAGAACAAGGGGACGAATTTAAAGATAGAAGGAGGGCTGTCTAGGGCAATGTGAGGAAGTATTATTTCACAGAGAGGGTAGTGGATGCATGGAACAGCCTTCCTGAGGAAGTTGTGGGGTCTAAGACTGTGGGAGAATTCAAGAATGCATGGGACAGACATAAGGCAATTCTTGTGGGGGGCAGGAAGATAAAGGCTGTTGGTTAACTAGGATCTGCGGCCTATCCTGTAGGTAGGGAAATGGGCAGACTAGATGGGCCTAGAGGTCCTTATCTGCTGTCAAAGTCTATGTTTCTATGTAATATAGGAGAGAGGGGACTGTGGAAGCATGTGACTGGGTACCTAGAGTGTCTTCCTCCAGGTAGTGCTTCAACTGGACATGAATCACATCTCTCCACATTCTCTCCATTTATGACAGTGGTGTGTTTGTGTCTGGCCCCCTCATACCCCTGTCTGCACTACATGGCACTATTTCATTGCTCACTCATCTCTCTGTTTGCTACACACACACACACACACACACACACACACACACCTCTTCTGTTCTGCTGCAGCTTGCCACATCTAGCCTACTGGAATTTGAACATTAATAACATTAAAAGCAACAACAAAACACTCCATGTTTGTTTAAATGGATGCCTTTTCCCAGCCTCATTTAAACTAACTTTGAGTAGTCACTGTGAGCTGAATCAAATTACAGAGCAGCTAAGCAAGCTTCCGTTCCTACACAGAGCTCAGCTAGTTATTCACAGCAAGCTTCTACAGTGCTGATTTCTTGAAAAAAAGTGTCTTTTAAACAAGATATTTATATTAATTACACACAATTCATGGAAACTACTGAAAACAGCCAAAAACATGCAGTCCTCTGTGAAGCAGAAACTGGAAGTTCTGTACACATCAGTAAATGAAAATGCAAGCTCCACTACAGTGCAGATTTAATGCTGCGGCTTGCTGCTGCATGAAAGTATACTCTCCCTACTGGCTAAACTCTGTCAATGTCTAAGGTTTGTGCACCCAGAACAATACTTTTTTTATTTAAGTTAATGAAGCTGTGTGCCTCATACTTTCTTTTTTACTGCTGAAAGTCCTACCATGAGCTGTTTCATGTGTTTTTGCCCTGTAGCTCCATCCTCCCCTGAACTGAGTTTTAACCCTTGATTATCCTGCTAGTTTATCTTCAGCCTTCTTGCAACTTGTAATGATATGTTTTTATTTTAGCTGCCAGTTCTTAGCTGCATTTCCCTGTTCAGATCAGACCCATAAAGGCATTGTGTTTTTATAGAGTATTCCTCACCTCTCTTATTTTATAATGCTGTTCAATAAGCACCTCAACATATACTTTTTTTTATTTCTATTTGATCAAGCTTCACAGCAGGTGGGGTAAGGTAGGAAGAAGCTTCACAGCTGTATCTTTATAGTGTAATGTACAGTATTTATCTCATTTCATCAACATGTTTTGTCTATCTGCAGCAGCCTGTACTTTTAGGGCCCAGTTCTTAAAAGGTTTGCTGCTCTTCCATTTGTGCAGAGGTCCTGGAAAAGCCATGGACTGTCCCCTATACACCACAAATGTACACCATTTGGGTACTATGCAGCATCCACAGTATTAGTGGGTTCCCCCTATGCACCCTATGCCTGACCTGCGCACCTCTCTATGTGGGTGGATGGGATGGTGGCTTGCCAGGGAGCATAGGCCAGTATCCACCCGATCCTGGACACAAACTCCTCGAGGCATAGGGCCAGTGGAGGGGGGGCATTAGCTAAGCCTGCCCGAGGGCACCAGTACCAGCTATGTGGCCCCCTCTGCCTGTCCACAAACCACATATCATACCCTGTTTGGCCCCATCTTCTCCAGTCCCCCTAGTCCTTGGAGCCTCTGCAGTGTGCTGGGGTTCATCACTGGCACCAGGTGGTGTTAAATTAAATTCTGTTTCATTTTCTGTGGGGATATGGCAGTCCAGGAGGATTGCACTCTCCCCCACCTCCTCCCCCACCAATGAAGTGTTATTTATACACTTTGTAAATGGTGAACACCCCATTGCTTGTGGGATACTTTATGCACCGCAAGAAGTCAAGGGACTCCTCATGATGGCATGCGCCTCTTTGTCCACAGATCCAAAAGATATGAGCACACTCCACCACCATACACCATGTATCTTGGATGAATGTTCCCCTTATCAGTCTTGTTAAAGCACCTGAGTAGTTTGAAATGATTAGCAATGAATGGAGGTGATCACTGTGTTAGGAGGTCTCAACCTCACTTTCAGATTCTTGACGATATTGGGAATGCAAGTAATCACAGACATGTTGCATTAGAGTAATAAACAAGTTTATTACTACCAAAGGGATAAATCACAGTTGCCCTAAGCAGTTCTTACTAATACAAACCAGGATCCAGTGCTAAGCATTCCCTAAACCTCAAGGTTTCTCTGTGTCTCTTGGGGTCTCTCAGGTCTCTGAGGTATAAGGCTTGTGCATTACATTATATACTTATGATAATTACTATGGTTACCAAAAGATAGAAACATTTCTAATTACAGAGATGAGCCCTATTGGCTAAATTAGAGGTGGCTCCATGGTCCAAGATAACATTATACAATTCTGTAAAGTCATCAGTTTGAGAACAAAAGAGTTCTTATATAGAGTCTTGCATAACTCAGTGTAATGGTACAAAACACCAAAAGGTGGCAATGCCATCTTACATATTATAATTACTCCAAGGACACAGGTGTCTTGGCATCTTACAAGTAAGAGATACACAGAAAATACATAGCAGAATATATGTATTAGCAAGCAAAGTGTATTACAACAATATGCATTCATATCCTGACATCTACTCTTGTACGGTAGATGCCCCATGCCCTATAATTTAGTATAACATATACTTAAGTGCTAGCTGTCTATGGTGTACCTCTGGGGGTACCAATTAGGGTGCAGGGACCTCGTGTAACATTCCCCCCCTTGTTGCCTCCAAGGGCAACACAGGCAAATGTCTCGGGAAAGGACAGGAGCAGTGGTCATTTACAAACCTGATGCACGAGCTTTGTAAAGGAACTCAAGCTGCTCATGGTGGTGCCGTAGGCAGCAGAGCATAATAATTAAAATGAAAATTCAAAATACTTGTATAATAACAAAATCTTTAAATGTGATCTCTAACCAGGTGTTAGTTAATGCGTTATTCATATCACCATCATTAATCAGGGCGAGAACAGCTTCATTGGCTTTGGTCATATTATTGCTGATGTGGATGAGGTATGTGTCTTTCCTGTCTAAAAGTGATTTTAATGTAAGTGTAAGTGGGTCTATGTGTACATTAAAGTATGGCAAATATTCTGACAGTGTGAGCAGATAATCGGGGGTTACCATCAATAATGTCTGCATCAAGGAGGGGGATGGGGGTTATAACAGTATGTCCAATGACAGTCTTCTGGTGGGGGACAAAACAGAAATTGGGGTAATCAATAGCACATGTCGCAGATCCATAGGTGCAAGACATGTAGTTTGTGACCACTCAATATTCGCCATTGGACTTATACTGTAAGCGCACAGTAGGAAGTCTCCACTTTTGCAGCTGGACAGGGCAGGTGTGGGTCGTCTTCAAAAATCCATGTTGACAGGCAATGAACCTCCTCACGATAGGATTGGTAGAGCTTATCTGGAGCCAAAATTGAGTCAAAGGAGTCGGTGCCATTCACAGTGATGTCATCATCCATGGTGAAAGTCCAGTCAATGCTGTCTGGAGAGTAACCACAAACAGGTTGAATAACATCAAATACATCACATCGGCACAAGTAAATATATTGCTTTTTCGCCCAGCAGTCCGTGTGTGGAGCCACCCAGGCATCCGGGAAAGGATGGTAAACCAGTAGAGGTGGTAGATCCAGGCGTTCTCTGTAGATGTCTTTGTCCAAATGCCCAATCGAATGTACCAGTGCAAGCTTGTCGAACAAAGCTGTAGTGGAATCAAAGCATGGAAAAGAGACAGTAAAGGAAACAAGTATGGTATCTGTTATGGAACACTTCTTAGCAGTGAAACAAGGACCAGTATTGGGGTGTCTGGTCACAAACCCCAAATTCCAAGCTGTAGAAAGAGGTATAGTTAAAGTCTGTTGCATACACATGGAAACACAGCTAGTGGTTTTACATCGTGGACAATACCATTTGGAGATGCTTCTGTCATGTATAATGGCTGGTATTCTTCCAGATTCTAGATCATGGAAGAGGTTGTTGATGGTAGTGATAATGTAGGAGCCATAGGCAGAGCAAAGTATCTCTCTAGCAATGTATTTTTTACCTGCTTCTTAGTTATTCCGTTGTATGAGTGCTTTAATCTTGTCTTTTGAATCAGTGAATGCCTTAGCAATGTCGTGCATGTTGTATACAGTGTATCTTTCTTCCTGACTAAGGCCATCCACACCATGCAATAATGGGGGTAGTATGTTGTTGACCAAACCAGTGGAGAATTTGACAGAATGAGCTTTGATAGGAGCAATGTCTGCTTTATTCCAGATAGACATAGCCGTACTAAAAAGGCCTGTGACAGTACCTGTTGCACCTGTAACATCAGAACTGTCAACTTCACGTGTTTAACGTTTATGAGTTAGATTATCAGGAGAGGTCTTCCTCCTGAAGTTGCCTCTATGTTCAGTAGAATGGATCCCGGCAATAGGATCTTGCATACGAATCTGAAATGCAGCTAAACTATCAAGCAATAATGTACTATAAAATGCTAATGAGTTAGTATTGTGACACATACCAAATTCTTTCATATTCCAGTAAGTGAGATTAAACAAAACAGGTATATGCATAAACTGTAAGTTATTAATCAAAGAACCTGGGAGGGCAGTGGCTGTTAGACCACTACGGGGACCAGAGGTATGCTTTTGATATTCCAAAAGCTGTTTGTCAGTGTGTGGTAACACAGAGAGGTACATTGCTGCAGAAGCCATGTGATGTATAGCGCAAAATTTGTGAGTAGAATCTCTGGACAAAGAATTACAGTATGAAGGATCAATTAAAGCAGTTATGTTGTACAAACCAGAATGTCTTAATGCAGTTTGTAACAAGGACAGCAAATTATTTGGGGATAATTTAGCATTGGGCCAACCTTGGAAAGTTCCTTTGGAGAGTTTGGCCACAGGGAGAATTTGTACTTGTGATGTGGTTTGCTACTCAATTTGAAAGGTAGATTTATCAGGAGCAACAACCGAGGCAGTGAGGTAAGCATCGGAACCTTCCAGGACAGTGATCATACTATCTGGTATATTGATGGATACTCCCTCTGGAGGAGGTGCTGGAGGATTGAGGTGTTGTAGGAGGTCTGGTACTGTGCCTTGGATGCAGGGGATAACTCCTGAGAGGAGGTGATAATGGAACAAGATAGCCATCTTGTCAGTGTATCTGAAAAGGAAGATCAAAGATTAGTATGTTAATACTATTCCGCCCAATGGGGTGAGGAAAAGTAATTTAAGCCCCTTTATACAGTTTCAGCTGGTTTGCATGTAACCATTTGTCAGTCAACTTGTTGTTATGGAGGAGTCTAACTTGATAGACTGACAGACTGAGCTTGTTGACAACGGGGTATGGGCCTTCCCACTTGTTGGAGAAGGAGTGGGTGGGATGTGCAAATTGAAGTACCATTACCTGATCTCCAACTTGCCAATCCACTTCTTGTGTGTGTTTGTCAAACTGTATTTTGGATTGTTGCAGGCCTTGCCCATGCAGTTAGCAGCATACAAGTGTGTGTGTGTATGAGGTCTTTTCTTAGTTTTTCCACATATTGGTCCACAGGTGCATGGTCTGCAGTGGGGACGTGCAGGTCAAACAACAGGTATTCAGGTAATCTCATCTGTCTGCCAGTCATCACCTCAAAGGGTGTAAGCTGGGCGGTGGCTGAGGGTGTACCCCTAATTGCCATAAGGAGTAACGGCAACAGGGAATCCCAAGTTTTGGGATTGTCCTTAATGAATTTGGAAAGCATTTGCTTAATCTGTCTGTTGGCTCTCTCTACTTGACCTGAGGATTGAGGGTGGTAGGGTATGTGGAACTTCTGTTGAACTCCAAGGAGTTCAAGGGATTCTTTCATCAACTCACCTGTAAAACTGGTTCCTTTATCAGAGTCTACTTTGAGGGGTAGATCCCACCTGGAGAAAATCTGTTCCACCAGGATTTTGGCAGTAGTTTTCGCTGCACATGTCTTAGTGGGGAAAGCTTCTACCCACTTAGAGAAGAGATCAGTTACCACAAGAGCATACTTGTTATTTCTGCTGGTGTTGGTCAGAGGACCAATGAAATCAATTTGTATGGCATGCCAAGGGCCAGAATGTTGTTGTGGTAAGAGTTAGGCATTTCGTTTGGTAGGGATGGGGTTGTTTTGCTCACAAATGAGACAGTTGTCTATGTATTGTTTAACATCTTTGGTGATACCAGGCCACCAGGCAGTGGTCTTGAGTCGTTGGAGGGTATTTTCTGCTCCCTGGTATCCACCAGTGGGGGTGTCATGCACTTGGTGCAAGAATTCAGACCTTAAATGTCTGGGGACCACCCACAAATTGGTGGTGGAGTCATCTGGTTGGAACTAGATGAGCTTGTCATCTGGTGACAAGTGTAACTTACCTTCATGCCTCCGATAGGGGTTATGTGTGGGAAGTTTCTCTTCAGTACCTTTGTCAAGGAATCTGAACACCTCTTTAAGTTCAGTGTCGAAATGCTGGGCTGTGGAGAGGTCCAAGGGGGGAAAAGGGTCCAGGTTTCTTCCTGAGTGCTGCAATGTGTACAGCTGCATTGGTCTCTGGATGGCCCATCATCCAGATGTCCCCCCATTGGGCCCCTTCCTTAGCAAGGGTGTCTGCTGTGTCATTGAAGGCATGGTAGGGGTCATGGGGAGAGTGGGCTTTGACTTTGTGTACATAGAGTTTGTGTGCAAATTTTTGTGCCAGTGAATGTATGTATATTACCAATTCCTTGTATTTCACTGGGCTGCCATTAGAGGAGAGGAAGGAGTTCTTCTGCCAGAAGGGAAGAAACTCCATAAGAGAACAACAAACCCAGTTAGAGTCTGTAAAAATGATGGTATACTTGGTTCCATGCTGGATGAACTTGAGGGTACAGGCCACTGCTGCCATCTCTGCATATTGTGATGATGCTACACTACAGCGCTTAGATATTTTGACAGTGTTCCCATAAGGGTAAATTACTAGCATGCCCATCCCTGCAATTTGTTCTCCCTGATAGTAGGATGCTGAACCATCAGTGAAGACATGGCACAAAGAAGTGTTGTCAAGTATTTGTGGCATGGCAGGGAGGAAAGGACCTGGATCTGGAAGATCAGGTGACTGTAGTGTACAGTCATGGGGTTCTCCCTGGAAAAGGAGGCCATGAGCTGACATAGATGGAACTTTAGTCAGTTGTACCTGTATGTCTCTATCCTGGAGAAGAAGTGACCAGTGTGTCAGTCTGGTGTTAGAGACTGACCCATCCTTCACTCTATCTGAGAGCAGAAAGGTGGTTGGGGTGTGGTTGGTGTTGATAATTCAGTGGTGAGTACCCAATGATATACAGAAAGTGCTTGACAGCCCAGTAGGTGGCCAGAAGGTTCCTTTCACAAAGGCTGTACTTCTTTTCCACTGGTTTCAAGAGCTGTGAGGCATATGCATTGGGTCTCAAGGTGCCATGCACCTTCTGAGCCAGCACTGCTGACATGGCAATGTCAGAGGTGGCACATGCCAGATGGAATGGTAGTGCTGGATTGGGGTTGACCAGAGCTGGGCGGAGGCCAAGGCCTGTTTCAGTGCTGTCACAGCCTGGATGTGTATAGGGCCATAAGTCCATGGTACATCCTTTTTGAGTAACTCATACAGAGGAGCAGCTTTCTGAGCAAAATCACAAATAAAATCTCTCGAATAATTCACCATACCTAGAAATCTTCGAAGAGTCGCCACACTGGTGGGTAATGGCAAGTCTAGCAATCCCTGTACCTTCTTCCAGGTAGGGCTTTGACCTTGGTCAGTTATTGTTAGACCCAGAAAGAGTACTTCTTTCTGACATAATTGTGCTTTTGCTGGGTTGCACTTCAGGCCTGCTCTCTGAATGAGTCAGTAGTTCATCCAAGAGATCCAAATGTTGTTCCTGTGTGGCTGTTGCCAGCAGCAGGCCATCCACATATTGCAAGAGACATTGGGGGGTAGAGAAACTCGCAAGGGCGTCCATCATGTGGAGATGGAACAGGGATGGACTGTTATGGAATCCTTGTGGCAAGCAAGTCCACGTGTGCTGTCTTCCTTCAAAGGTGAAGGTAAACTTATATTGACTCTTAAGGACCAATGGCAATGACCAAAAACCATTGGAGATGTCCAAGGCACTGAACCATTTCAAATCAGGGGTCAGAAGTTGTAGCACATCTGGTGCTGATGCCACAGTTGGAGAACAACTGGGGCGGGTGACCTGATTCAGTTTCCTGTAGTCAATAGTAAGTCTCCAGGCACCTGTGGGTTTTTCATGGGCCACACTGGGGAGCTGGCAGTGGAAACACAAGTTCTAATTACTCCTTGCTTGAGGAATGACTTGATTGTTTCTCTAAGGGAAGGCAAGGCCTCAGTTGGGAAAGGATATTGCCTTTGCCTCTCATGTGCTGGGCCTGGCACTTCGATGACAGTGTGCATTCTACCACAGTCATGCTTGTTGATTGCAAACACTTCCAAATGTCGCTGCAAAATAGGGAGGATTTTTGGGAAAAGTTCATGATTCTTGAACAAATCTATGACGTCATACTCTTTGTCAATGGCAGATATCGTTGCCACAACGTGTGAATCAGGAATCAAAATGGTCTGATATTGACCCTGAATCTGTATCAATAGCATTTTAGCTAGGTCCACCACACAGCCGTGTGGTGCAAGGAAGTCAATCCCTATGATACTAGGATGATCATGCAGTACCATTAGTTGGAAAGTATGTGAGGCCTTTAGATGGCCTAGCTCTACCGGTAAGGGTAGAGAATGGTATGCAGGTAGCCTAGTACCATCAACTCCTGACATGTTGGTCCTCTGTCTGGTGGACCAAGGGGACATGTCCAGGTGTTCATCATTTAGCACAGATACAGCTGCACCTGTATCTAGCAAGACTACTAGTAGGCAGCCCCCGACCTCGGCCTCGGTGCAGGGCCTTCTGTTTGTATCCAATACTAGCTAGTTTACAATCCAGATTGGGGCCTGTAATTGTCAATCTGTATTGCTGAAAGTATGTAGAGGTTGGGCCTGGCTCATGTGAATCACTTCACCATGTTGCTCTGATGCTATATAGGGAGGAGCTTCTGGGTTCAGGCCTGAATGGGGGCCTGTACCAGGGGTGTAGCCAGGGATTACAGATCTGTACACCAAGTGGGCTCACTGCTACCCCCCCCGTGTGTAGCCAGACAGTATACAAATGTACACCAGGACTGTGTTTGTTGCCTCATTTGGCACAATAAATGCAACTTTTGTATCTCATGACAGTGGTTGTTGCCATGCATGGGTAAATACAAATGACATGCATTATTCTCTTAAGACACCCACATACCAGCCCAGAGCCTGTAAAGTTGTATTGTCCTTGGGATGCAAAGAGAGTATTAGTGACCAGTCCTTCTAGTTTTGACTGCTATGAATAAAATTACAGAAAGGTACAGTATTTTCTTTGTTAGTTTTCACGGAAAAAGGAAGCAGTTCAGAGCCTATTTGATACCTCCTTAAATAAAATTGCACACCATGCAGTGCTTGGAGTATGCCTGCCTACACCCATGGCCTGTACCGCCGGTGTCCCCATGACTGGTTAGGGCCTGGGTTGCTGGTTGTACTGCCGCAAGGGCCTGCACAGGAACAGCATCTCCCACAGAGCGTACTTGTCCCAGGAGCTCTCGGAATTTCCAATTCTCTTCAGCTATCTCCCCATATGAAGGGCCTGTTCTTTGCTGTTGTGGTTTACCTCTACCCTTATGCGTCCTATTCTTGTGCCAATTCCGGTTCCCACCCCATTGTTGTTGCTGTTGTGGTTGTTGTTGATAGGCCTGTTGGGGGTGTTGATTATCAGCTGGAGGGGCTTGCTGATGTTGGGCCTGTTGGCGTTGGTCCTACCCTTCCACTTTGTAGTGTGTTGTGGCCTCCAGAGTGGACTCCACGGCGGCTACCATTTTGGAACCGAAGCCCAGATCACGGATATAGAGTTGATACACTCTTTCAGTTTTCCAAAGGATGTCGGCAAACCTATCTGTATTGGGGTAGGTGGTTGGCTCTACCTTTTCTCTTACTGCTGGAATCATGTTCCTAAGGAACAAGGTTTCTATTCAATAAGATCTACATCCGCCGCTTCTTGTGCCAAGTGCTTTCCTGCTCGGTAGACCATCCAGAGTCTCTGTGGTAAGTCACTGGACTTTCCTTTGCATTCTGTTTCACAGAATATGCAAACATCACTCCTACTACACCTGGGATGTGAGCAGAAATGAGCTCAGCTGCAACCTCGTCAAAGGTAGCGTTCCCATCCTGGCGAACAGCATCGGGGAGTTTGACCTACAATCCAGGATCGATGGTCTGGCGTAGTATTTGGACCTGATATTCTGCAGTAAAGCTAAGCATCTCGCATTTGGAATGTACCTTTTCCAAGTGACAGCTGAGGTTGTCAGACGGATTCATCCGACCGATGCTATCAGCAATTTGCTGAACAGAGTAGGCCATTTGTAGGGGATTACTGGGTCGATCAGGCAAAGGTAGATTGTCTTGAGCATCATCCAGGGCAGCCCAAGCTGCAGCTTCAGCCGCAGTATGGACAATACCTTCCTGAGTGCCAGCCTCTTGCAGAAGCTGCCTAATCTGGGTTTTAATAGCCCATTTACTCCTCTCAGGAAGCGGGACATTGCCTATTGCAGTTTCAATCATGTTTTCTATCTCCTGCCTGTCTTCCGCATTAATAATGGCTACCACAGGTGCTGTCAGGGCCAGGCTTGGGCCTGCTTCCCCCCATCATGGGGGCCACCATGTTGGCGTCTCCCATGATGAGCGTCACAACGTCGACGATGTTTGACATGGGGAGTTGGGGGTGGGGACCCGCCATGTTGTGGATGGCTGGGTGGGGTCTCTGGGCCATAGTAGGGGTGTGACTAGGCGTTGTACTGTGAAATGTCATCATCAGATAACTCCCCTACTGATGACGAGTGAAAGGCAGGGGCTACGCCTCCCATTGCCTTAACATGTCCAGCCAGAACTTCTCGCTGATGGCGCAGTTTCACCATCTTAGTTCTACATTCATTGTGACTCACACTTGCAACATCCATATCAACCTCATCTTGCTTTTGCTTTTGCAACACTCTATAAGCGGTGCTCAATTTGCGATTGTCCTTGACAGACACTTCTAAATCATTACTTACCTGGTTTATCTCGTCCTGCAGCTCACCCATTTCATCACTCAACTGAGCTTTCACAGCACTCAGAAAATCATTCATTTGCACTGCCTGACTCTTATCCTGTCTCAAACTTTCACACTCCTGCTTCAACATACACAGTTCCTGTTCTCCAGCTTGAGCTGAATGATGCAATAGTGAATCCTTTTCATTTCTCAGAGTTTGGAGTCCAGACTCCAAGTTCTGCTGCAGTCTTATACATTCTGTTTCCTGCAAACCCAACTGTTGCTTAAGAGATGAAATCTGCAGATCAAGGGTTTGAAACCTCGCTTTGGAGGTTTCCAGAGCAGTGTAGAGAGCCGCGACCATCAACCCTTTAGCGTGACACTTATTGGCTGATTGTCTCATCTCTGTATACTGGGTTGAAATCCCCAGTATAGGGTTTTCAGATTGACTTGCGTCCCATGCAAAGTCAGCCCATCCTCCATGGGAGGCAAGGAAGTTCGAGACATCGAATCTCAGTTCTGCGCAGATATTTGATACGGTGGCCATTGTGTGGGAGGGAATGAAAATTCAAACTGTGAAAAAGGCACTGTGCTGCGTATTGATCCACAGCGTGAGCACTTCATACACAGCCGGGCTACTGTATAAGTTGTAGGCTTGCAATTCAAAACTGCTATGGAGTGGGTCGAGACGGCATCGACCACACTCGAAAAGACAGCCAGACTTTGCAAGTTACTACAAACTGGTTTTAAAATGGGAGAGGTGATACGGGAGTGTACACCTACTGTCCACGTGGGAAAGGGAAAAGTTTAAGCAACAAGTGAAAACTTACAAACACCAAATATCACCTGCACACAGTCGCCAATTTGTTAGGAGGTCTAAACCTCACTTTCAGATTGTTGACAATATTGGGAATGCAAGTAATCACAGACATGTTGCATTAGAGTAATAAACAAGTTTATTACTACCAAAGAGATAAATCACAGTTGCCCTAAGCAGTTCTTACCAATAGGAACTGGGAGCCAGTGCTAAGCATTCCCTACACCTCGAGGTTTCTCTGCGTCTCTTGGGGGTCTCTCAGGTCTCCGAGGTATAAGGCTTGTGCATTACATTATATACCTATGATAATTACTATGGTTACCGAGAGATAGAAATATTTCTAGTTACAGAGATGAGCCCTATTGGCTAAATTAGAGGTGGCTCCATGGTCCAAGATAACATTATACAATTCTGTAAAGTCATCAGTTTGAGAACAAAAGAGTTCTTATACAGAGTCTTGCATAACTCAGTGTAATGGTACAAATCACCAAAAGGTGGCAATGCCGTCTTACATATTATAATTACTCCAAGGACACAGGTGTCTTGGCATCTTACAAGTAAGAAATACACAGAAAATACATAGCAGAATATATATGTATTAGCAAGCAAAGTGTATTGCAAAAATATGCATCCATATCCTGACATCTACTCTTGTACAGCAGATGCTCTTAGCCCTATATGTTAGTATAACATATACTTAAGTGCTAGCTGTCTATGGTGTACCTCTAAGGTTACCAATTAGGGTGCAGGGACCTCGTGTAACAACTGGGACAGTGGTGCTTCTTCAAGTAGATACAATTTGCTTTAAGTAGTGAAGGGCACTCACTCCTGCTTCAGAAACCATGGCAAAAAAACAGTCTAACTCAGAGATCTCTGAGGAAGCCCAAGAAGTCACGTGAAACATAAGAAGGCAGTGTTTCTACTGCCTGTCCTGATTTGCACCATTATGTGGATGTCTTCCTTGGAGGAATAAAGCATTTTAAACACAGCCTGTGTTAGACTGGTTTTTGCCCTGGTACCTGAAGCAAGGGTGAGTACTCTTCACTACTTCCAGTAGTTTGAAATGTTGTCTGTTGTTCCACTGGCTCTAGGGGACTCTTCATCTATATGCACCAACTGTTGTACCATTTTCTGATATTTGTGAGTAAAAAAAAAATAGTTCTGACTTACAACCTACCTGGACCTTTTAATAAGATACATGTGGTATGGTAGGGATGTGAGCTCGTATTTTTTAGTCCTGTGGTCTGTGTACGTATATTGCAGCAACATGCTGCAGGGGTGTACTCCTTTGCGTGTTTGCACCTCATGGTTCCTACGCTGTCCTGTAATCTCCCTGAGATACTCCCTGGAATTAACAGCAATATCTAACGTAAGTTCCATCAGAGTCTACGATTCTTTCACTAGTATATCCACTGCAGTCATGTGACTAACTATGGAGGCTATCAGTTGAGTGTTCATCAGGATTAGCTGTACTTAAAAGCCAATTCCATTCATAGCTGAGGCTCTTGCCACTTCAAACAGTTCAGCAAGCAAAGTGAGGCACTGCCAACCTGACTACACCTCCCAAAGTCTGTCACTGATCTTTTCAACTTCCCCATTATCCACTACTTACACAAGACCATCGCTTGGTAAGTGACCAGCCTTGTTGGTTGTGCAAGAGCCTGAATGTGGATACCGTCATGTACAGCATGGCTTTTTCCTACCATTCATTTTTCTTCCCTGCGGTGCAACTGTGAAATTACTTGTTTTTTCATGTGTGACTGGGTCTGACAGCAGCCATCTATATTCCCTGGTGGTCTTGTGACCTCCCCATCCTACCTTCCTGCACACAGACTCCCTCCCAGCACTCTCCATCCTAGTCTCTGCTCATTGCCACACCGCAATACAGTAACCCGCACAACCCTCAGCTCACCACCATGGCTGGCTGCCATATGAGCTATCAGCATACATACTGTAGAATCAGATGTTACAGTATGCATGGTGATAGCTCATAGAGCAGCTGGCCATAGTGGTGAGTGGAGGGCTGTGCAGATCACCGTATTGCAGTGCAGCGATGTATAGCTGCTGGGACAGCAGGATGCAGTGAGGTGGTCTATGTGTGACTGGATCAGATGGGGGTCACTGGACAACCAGGGAATATAGTTATCTACATAAAAGCCACCATGGTGATCAGGAAGGGGGGACTGAGAAACAGTCACTAGACCACCTAGAAATATAGATACCTACATACATGACACAATGGCAATCGGGGGGGGGGACATCAGACCACCAGGCCAGTCTCTACAATGGGGGACAATCCATCTCCCCTCCTAATACAGGTTCCACAGCACTGTTACAAATGACTGCAAATATGATTCCACTGAAACCCTTGCCTTTTTCAAATAGAATTCAGAAATGTTGTGCATAAATATAACAAAGGACTAAAGTCACTAATCTCTGTTTGCACTTGGGAGGTAATTATTCTTGCTGCCTCAGTCATATCTCTCTCTCTCTCTCTCTCTCATAAGGTAATCCCCAGAGAAGGTGGAATTAGGGCAGGGAGGATGAGCAGAGAGAACATAGTCTGCTGAGGAAGATAAATAGTAACTTAAAAAAAACTACTGGGATAGAGTGGAATAAGTCAAAAACATTAACATTGCAACTTAAGGTCAAAAGGACTTGAGGTCCATCATATCTGCATCGTACTTCATAAGCAGGGCTGCATCTGAATGAGCAATTTGTATAAAGGGAAGCCTGTGAATCCCTCAGTAGGCAGCAATTGCTCTTGCCTTACCTTGAAGGTCTGTACATCTTCATGCCCCCTGCCTGTGTTGGTAAGCTGTTGTGCAACTTCGCTGTTCTTTGTGAGAAGTGCCATCTAATGTTACCCTTGAGTTTTCCACCTCTGAACAGGGCATTTTCCCATGTCCTGCAGAACACATGATCAAACAACTCTGTCCAATCTTGTTGATACCCTTTAGCATGCAGAAGACTGAGATCATGTCCCATCTCAGCCGCCTTATATTATAAACATAGGTAATATCTTGAACTTTAACATTTTATTGTTCCCTATTATTGTGATGTTACTCTGGAACTTTGATATCACAATAATATAACAAATTCATTAAAACTCAACCCACACTTTAGTTGTACTGTATATATTTTATCAGCTTAGTGCATCAGCAGCCGTTTTGGCTCTGAACAGAGTTTGTTTTTCTTAACCAGTGTACAGAAGGTCCAGTTTAAAGTTCAGTCTGTGTTGCTAGGCAATACCAGCCTAAGGCCTGTTTAATGTACGTCAAGACAGTTTTTGTTTGTGCAACAGCCTTACCTTCAAGACTTAGACAAGATATCACTTCTAAGTCCTAAAACTGTATATTTTGCCTAATTTTAAGCCACATTTTGTGTAACTGGCCCCAGCCTCCTCAGGCTTGAGCTAACAACCTATTTTGGATAGCTGCCATCTCCACTCATGAGCTGTGCAATTCTTAAGAGTGTATGCTTATCTCACCTTCATTTGATTTAACTAAAAAAAGTCCTTGGAGGCTGTTATATAACCTCTCATACAGCAAGTGCTTTCTATTTCTATTCCACCCTATAACACATAGGCCTATATTCAACAAGCTGTTTAAGAGGGCATTAACAGTTCTTTTAAATGCTATTCATTAAGAATTTTCTTAGTTTTAGTTTTGATTTTTTTGTGGTTTTACTCCCCTCCTGATTCAGAAATGTTCTTTAGGAGTGGCATAAGCAGCAAGAAGAGAAAAATTAAGGTGAGTCAGCCAATCAGGACCCAAGAGTGCCACTTGACTGCCCTAGGTCTAAAGTCTGGAATATTTTTCAGTATCCTTGGTATACAAGCTGCAGATTTAGTGGAGAAACTAGTCCGGTATACAAGCTGCAGATTTGGTGGAGAAACTAGTCTAGTATACAAGCTGCAGATTTGGTGGAGAAACTAGTCCCTCTCTTCCATATGGTGCCTGTGTATGTTCTTCATACAGAGTGTCCTAGTGGACAAGATGCACCATGCACCTCTTGATTGTGAGGAACCTGGCTCGCTCCTAAATTTGAGTCACCTGTATGCCATCATAGTGACTGCTGTGTCATCAGGTGACCCCATATATTTCATGTTTAATGGGTGTTCATGACACAAAAGTCTGGTGAATTCCTAAAATGTGTTATTCATATATATATATATATATATATACATATATTTGAAGAAGGCAGTTTAGACTTAAAGAGCAGGTACCTACTGTCAGACACCCTGCTCCCCTCAAACACATATAATAGTAGATCTGCTCTACTGTTGAGGGGCATTAAAAATTCTATGCGCTTTCCTCTGGTTAAAAAGTTATAGCACCCCAAAGCTGCACCCTCATAAAACAAAGCCTTGTCTGACACGCCTCCTTTGTGATGTCAGAAAATGAATACTGAGGGTGCAGGTCATTAACCTGTATGCATGTGATATGTCTATGGTGTTTAATACTATTTAGAGGTGCCATGTAGACAAATCAAAGCAGCCGCTGGAGTTACAGTCCCTGTTTACTGGAGCAGTCACTTTCATTTTTCCAGGTGGCAACTCTAAATAGTACTAAACGTCATTGACAAATGGCACCAATAAAGAGCTATGGAGCACACACAAGCAGCCTTCATTTTCTGACATCACACAAGGGTTTGTTTTTATGGGGGTGCAACTTTGGGGCGCTATAACTTTTTAACCAGAGGGAAGCGCATAAAATTTTTAAAGCCCCTCAGCAGTAGAGCAGATCTACTATTATATGTGTTTGAGGGGAGCAGGGTGTCTGACAGTAGGTACCTGCTGTTTAAGCTATAAGGCATGACAAAGTGTGGTATATCATGGGATATCATCATGCCTTGGGTGGTTGAGCATGAGGCTGCAGGCCAAGTGTGTCTAACCACCCGAGAAGTGATGATATACCATACCTGGAGTGTCTTATTGCTATTATGAACTGGTTTATGAGTTTTGTTGGGAAAAATAATTAAAAATAAACTTTTAAACTGTTTTAATGCCCTTTTTAAAGTGTTGGAGGAGCATCTTTTAAAAAACAAGTTCCTGGGGGGCTTTGGGCTACAGATGGCACTTTTACAAGTGGAGTTCATGCAGAAGTGCAGCTGCAAGCCCAATACATCGACAGGGACAGCGATTGTTGTGGTCTGTGATCTGATCTGCTTCCCCCTCCCCAAATTATGTTGTGATTATTGCAACCCTGCAGCACAGAAAAACTGTTATACTTGATTTTTAAGGGAGAAGGTGAGGTTAGTAAAGAAGTTTTCTGTAATTGGGAGGGGCCGTTGTGACACCGAGGATGTTTTCTCCTCGCAAACAGCTGTTAATGAGCAGCGTGGTTGTGTTACAGTATTTCTTTGCTGGGAGCGGGTGCTTTTGTGAATGCTGCAGTCGGCAATTGCCCGTTGTGTTGTTTCGGTTGGGGGGGTGTTTTATTGGTTTATTTTATTTTAATTCTTCCTGGATGCTGACACTCCCACTGCATGAAAGCGAGTGAGGAATTGCTCATACTGACTGCGATTTTAATAGGTTCTGTAGCTGCCACTCGCCCTCGGATAACTTTGTTGTGGGTGAGGAGGCTGGTGGCTGGAAGCTTTTTGAAGCTGTGATGATGTACCTAGCTATCATCACGGCTTCAAAGAGCTGTCAGCCGATCAGCTTTGTCCCCTTTTGCCAGCCAGTTCATAACTGTGGTTTGAGAACAGTTAGGTGATCATGGAGATCCAGGTTCATATTAGGGCTGTCAAAATTTGTTCTAAAAAGATTAGAACCCCTTTAGAACAAAGGGGTTTGAGTTCTAATTTTAAGCTAGGACATCCATGGTTTATAAGTAATAAGGATTCGAAATACTAAATAAATTACTTGTTTTGCTCAGCTATTTCAAAAACAGGATGCTTCAATCTGGAAAAGAAATTAATTATTGAGCATTACTTTCTAAAATGTTTTAGTGAAACACATATACAAGAGCATGCAGCTCATATACTGTACCTGTATATACAGCTGTTTCATACTACAACACTTCAACTGCGACTCTTGGCATTTGCATTTTTAATGGGGCACAGTGTTTCTCTTTCTTTTCTGTATGTGTAGTGAAACCACATATTATTTTAATTTTTCCTCCTCGCAGTATCTCTACTTTTCTCTCCAGTCCTATAAACAAAAGATTTGGAGTTCTAAATAAGATTAGAATGCAATGTAACCCCTCCTGAAAAAGATGTGGGGGCTGACTAAAAGATTGCTTTGTCCTTAACACCACTTGAGCTTGCTGTCTCTGGACCTCTATGGGACTTTGCTGGACTGGAGGTCAGTGTACAATAAAGAGGAGTATGTTTGTATTAAACATGTACTGTGTCTTTAAGGACTGCCAGCTACAGGCAGAGTGCATTTCACTGCCTCCAACGGTAATGTATTCAGAATTATAAAATGGGTCGGTTATATCCTGGAAGCTGATTGACTGAGTCATGCTGTCACCCATATCCTAATTTTGGCATAGATCCCCCTGAAAAAGTACAGGTGCCAGACTGCTTCATGACCCCTAAACAGATCCCTTTCCCTTCAGAATTTTTACACTTGCACCCCCCCTCGATTGCCACCCTTTTTTATGACTGATGAGTACTATACATCACTCCTCCTTCAAAGCCATTTGTAATGTCAGGAAGAACTATGAAAGTGATAGTATTTTTTATACTGTTAATTACCCTCCCATTTCCTTTTTTTATCATTTATATATTCTGATATGCTTTAGCCAATTCTTGATAAATGAATTATCTAGGTTTGTGGTGCCCTTAAATCTACATTATGTTCTTCTGGCCTCAGCAACTACTGCTGTTTCTTCTTATATTTGTAAGATATGCCACAACATCAGCCACATCACTCCATTCTGTTCATCTGAATGGCATGGAGTGGTGCAACTTATATCAAGGAATGTTTACGTAGTTTGAAAACTAAGAGTAGTAGCTGCTGAGGACTCAGGGGAGAGGGATTCAGTGTAGTGACAACAGCAATGAAAAATTACATTAGTTTATCAAAACCATATCAGAATATATGACAGGCACAAAAACGGAAACAGGAGAGTATGTAAAGGTATACAAACGTTTTGCTATCGTAGCAGTAAAAGACCATGATTAAAATGCAGAGTGAAAAATATTTGGTTACGTTATTGCTAATGGTTTTATTAGCCATAATTTGCACCTCTCAGTTTGACTAGTTTTGCAAACAAAAGTCTGTATGATAATATCAGAACTTGTTTGTAACCACCACATGCAGCCAAACAGTGAATAGTTTGATACAGTTTGTTTTAAGAGTACGTGAGTACTCAAAATGGCTCAAAACTGGACTATATCTAAGCTAAACTGGATGAGTACCCCTCCCAAAAAAGCAGATTATCTGGTCCAAAGCCAAACAGATGGCAACCCTACCCCCCACCCCCACCCACAGAGGTACAGATGGAAAAAACATATTTATTTCAAAGGATTTACCAGAAAACACATACTGAGCTGACATCATTTGTTTCCAGATGTTTCCGGGGGGGGGATCAATGAGGAGAGTATAACAAGAAGTTACACAATGAAAAATCAAAAATATAGGTTAAACAATGAAGCAGCAACAAAAATGAACAAGATGCGCTAGACAGAGTATCTGAAGACCACTGAGTAACATAAGTGTAAACTGGAACATAACTGGAATATGAATAACACACTGCGAGGTACGGTATTAAAGTGCAGAAGGAAGCAAGTTGAAGGATGAATGAAATGGTACTTCATTCAGAAGGGAAGGATGGAGGAAACTAGTGGGGCAGAGGGAAATTAGGGGAGAAACAGAGGCAGTGGGGGGAGGGAACTGTAGGGTGGCAAACTACAGCACAGAAACAGAGACAGCTGTAGGAGTGAGTAGTGAATCCATGGAGGAGGCACTTGAGTGAGTGGGGGAAGGAAGGAAGGAGCAGTATGAATGGTAATGGGGAGAGAGACCCATAGTTTGTGGAAGTGGAAGAGAGGGCAGCTTGGCCAGCAGAGGATTTTATGGAGGGGAGTGCATGAAAGGGAGGACAAGAGCTGTTAAGGGAATAGGGGGTAGAATGGGGGAACTGAGGAGGGAGGAAAGATAAGAAGAGGTACCCAAACCAGAATTTGGAGATGAAAGTAGGGCAATGACTGTGATGCTTGGCATCAAGGGAAGGAAAGGAGGTGAGGACTTAAGAGAGTAGTGGTGGGTTCTGGGGTTGGGGGGTCAATCTAGGGTAAAGTGGCAAAAAGAGTGAAATAGTTGGTCCAGTTTGGCTAGGGTGGATTTGGGAGCAGCTCTGTAAATAATGTCACTGTAGTCCAAGATAGGGAGAATCATCTTTGAGATGATCTCTCTGCGGGCAGGAAGAGGGATACTCACTTTATTCCTGTAAAGAACACCCAGTTTGGGGTTTAGCTTCTGGTGGATAGCATCCACATAAACACTGAAATCAAGTTGATGATCCAGCTAGACCCACCCAGATGTATTTAAAGGAGGAAACATCCTCAATTGCAACACCATCAAGGGTATGGGGGGGTGGCCTAGCTTGTGTCTGCCTTGTGCCAAAAGCCATGGGGACTGTTTTCTTGACCTTGAGTGATAGCCAATTAGCCCAGAACCAGTGTTGGATGTTAATGAAGTAGTTAGAGTTACGGGGAACCCTGCTACCAGGTGAAATGCTGCCACTCTGCATGGAGTACCAAAAGCTTTAGAAAAGAAGATTATACAGGCTGAAATGAGCACGAGTGAATAAAACTAAAAAAGCATTAAAGCTATGTAATCTTGTGAATGATTAAGAAAGTAAGAGTAGAAGCTGATGGTTAGCTAAATTACAGCAGTATCTAAACACTGAATACACTACAGAATTATACCATTCTGTTCTTTGAGTAGGTGACAGGCCCAGACTCCCTGAGGAAGCCTTAAAGGTGAAACATTGGTAAAAGGGCATATGCAACAAATTAATAAATGAACATTACACTAAAGAGTTTTTTTGACTATGCGCTTAGTGAACTTCTTTGCTTCTTGGATTCTGAACCTTATACTAGCCCCAACCTGCTTTATTGCACTAGTGTAAACTATTTGTGGAGTTCCCATCAGTATTGGATTTTGGTATCCCCCAACACGTCAAATCCTGTAGGGTCTTATTGCTTACATAAGGCACTCTGCCTATGGTGTCGGGTTTCAGCATGCCCTGGGCATACAGTAATCTCAGCAGAACTACCCCCATGTTGTATCTGATTGCTTACTTAGTAACCAGATACTATCTAGTGATAAGAAAAAGAAAGTGATGTAGTTCATACAGAATTCATTTCCAGATGCAAAGTTCCATCTGGTGGAGAAATTGAAGACTGCAGAAAATAAGAACAGGAATAAGGGCAATGGAGGAGAAATCCATAGGAGGAGGTGGTGTGTGTGGAATAAGTGTGGGTACAGCTGGTTGTGGGGTTGACTACAGGCCCCCATATCAGACTGAGGCAGGGGACAGTTTTTTAGAAAGGGAGATTAGGAAGGCTTCTGAGCTGGGTAACATGGTCCTGATGGGATATGGACTGGACATACACATAACTAGGACTGCATAGAGTCAGGTACTGATGGGCACCTTAAAGAACTGCTTCCTAGTATGGTATGCCAGTGAACACAGTAGAAATGGGGCCATTCTAGATCTAGTACTCTCACAACACAATATTATTGAAGAAGTATGGGTTGATGCACCCTTAGGGATGAGGACCCACAGTGACACGTGGTTTAATATACCCTTTGAAGCCTCACATCCCAAGACCAATATGCTGGTGCTGAAACTGAGGAAGCAGGTTTTGGGAAGATGAGGAGTTACTGCAGGTTAAAAACAAGGGTATGGGGCAAACAGAAGGGATAGTAGCTAAATAGGGGCCCTTAAAAGGAAAGTGTTGAAGGTCTCCTAAATGTTGCATAAAATGACAAGGAAGGTTAAAAAACATAGGAAACCAATGTGGTTCTCCAAGAATGTGAAGGAGACTGTAAGGGCCAAGGGCAGCCATCAAAAATCACAAAAGGAAATGAACTTCAGAGAGTTGGGAGGATTACCAGGGCAGACTGAGGGCAGTTGGAGCAGCAACAACAAAAAAAGCCAATGCTGAGGCTGAACTCAGGATAGCAGTGGGTAAAGGAAAATGATGTCTTCTTAGGTATATTAATGAGAATATGAAGACTAAAGAGGACACTGAAAAACTACATAAGGAAGGGGTGTGGGTGGTTGAGGATGAAGGGAAGCAAATCCACTAAATATCAGTCTTCATAATTGAGGAAAGGAGGTGGAGCCCTCTTCCTGTGTATACAACAAAGCTGAAGGAGGGGGAACAGGAAGAAGGGCTGGAAATAGGTCAGATTACAAAACAAATTATAGGGGACTGGGTTCTCAAGGGGTTGAGGGGGCTGAAATTGAATAAAGCACTGGAACTGGATGTGCTCAACCCCAGGGTTCTGAGAGAAGGGGAGTACTGAAGGAGCCATTGTCAGATTTGTTTAACTGCTGTCAGTTAACATGGGTGGTCCAGGAGTGTAGAAGGTGGCAGGTGTGGTCCCTCTTCACATGGGAGGGGGCAGTGGGGGAGCATGGGGAACTACAAGTTTCTATCTAGCAGGGCAGATCCTATGAGGAATGGCTGAATCCCTTTAACACGTACTCGCTGGAGGTCAGCCAGGAACAGGAGGGCATAACCGAAACATAGAAAGGTTCTTAGGGGTATAAACAAGGTAAAAACAGTGAGGACCTATTTGTAAGAAATAGGATGCAGTCCCTAGGGATGTGGCTAGAGGCTGGTGAAGGGCAAATTCAGGATAAACTTGAAGAAGTTCCACTTCATTGAGAAGGTGGTGGATCCATGGAACAGACTGCCTGTGGAAGTGGTGAGGGCAGCTACCCTTAATGGGTTTAAACATGGTTGGGACAGGGTAATGGGACTTATAGTTCTCAAGGTGGGTATCACAGATTCGAGTGTTAGGGTAGCGGGGGGCCATACAGCCCACCAGGGCAATAGGTCAGTGTGGTGAGGTAGTATAGTAAGGGCAAACTAGATGGACCTATGGTTTCCTTCTGCCATTGAATTCTATATTATGTTTCTATTGTGGGGAAGTTGCTTGAGTCTATCATCAAGAAGCAGACAGTGGAACTGCATGAGGCAAATGACTTTCAGGATAAAAGGCCACATGGCTATGACTTTCAGGATAAAAGGCCACAAGGCTACATAAAAAGGAGGTCATGTCAGACAGAATTCATTAATTTCTTGGACCCAGTGTCATGGGCAGTGCACGGAGACCAGGCTGTGGACACTCTTTACCTAGACTTCAGAAAAGGCCTTTGATTCAATGCCACACAGGAGGCTTGTGAAGAAGTCGAGGGACCTGGGAACTAGGGAGTGTTTATCCAACTGCATAAGCAGCTGGCTGGTAGGAGGAGGACCCAGAGGGTACTGGTTAATGGGACTCACTCAGGAGTCAGGAGACTGATGAGTAGGGTATCATAGGGTTCAGTCCTTGTACCAGTACACTTCAGTATGTTCATCTGGGACAAAAGAGAAGGCACACTTGGGAAAATTAGGTGGTTCACAGATAACACAGAGATATGTGACTGGGTGGCTATGCAATAGGAGATTAGGGAAATGAGAAGTAATCTGAGAAGGCAGAACACTGGCCCAAGGCCAAGTAACTCAAATTCAATGCAAAAAATGCAGGATTATGCATATTGAAATAAAGAATCCTAAATGGAGGACTGGATAGGAGGTCCTCAGAGGAAAGGGATCTTGGTTTAATCATAAGTGACAATTTCAATGAATCAGCCCAATGCAATAAGGCATATGCTAAGGGCAACAGGATGCTGGGCTACATTGACAGGGGCTTCACTATAGATAAGCCTACAGTACTCGCTACAGATCCTTGGTAAAGCCACACCTGGAGTATTGTGTGCAGTTTTAGAGACCTCATCTTAAGAAAGACAGATTGCTTGGAATCTGTGCAGATGGGGTTCCAAAATGCTACTTGTCATTCAGGGATGGTCCTATGAGGAAAGGCTGAGCAGACAGAACATGTGCTCACCTGAGGCCATAAGGGAAAGGGGAGATACAACAGAAATATTTACATTCATCAGGGGAGATTGATAGGGTGACTTGTCGGCAACTGTTTAAGCACAGCAAAGGGACCTGCACCAATGGGCATGGATATATATTGGCCAGGGTAGATCCAGGGGAGATGTGAAGAAATACCTCTTCATGGAGTGGATGGTGGACAAGAGGAATAGCTTGCCAAGGGGAGTGGTCAAGGCAGAGGCAGTAAAGGGAGTCAAGGTGGGGTGGGACAGGTGGAGGTAATAGAAGTGGGAACAAGGGAGTTGGGAAGGAGTAAACCTATGAAACAGGTTGAGCTGTTTATAAGGGGCTCACACTATGCCCGTCCACCAATAGGCTGGAGCAGCAGTAGGTAGAACCAGAGCAGACATGATGGACTTGTAATATTTTTCTGTCTGTAAGCATCTACGTTGTCATCATTAAGAACAAGTGTCCATATATGTTAATGCCTTGGCTGAAAGGAAGGTCTCCTTTTAGCCGAATGCTTACAGCTGCTGCCTCTGAGACCAGGGATGCAAAGATCAATCCCTGGGTCTGACACGAGCCTGTAATTTAGTTTACAGAAGAAATCCCCTAATAAATCTGGGGAAGGACATTATATAGATGGAGAGTTTGATTATGGACGTGTATGTGACTCCTACCTTTTCACAGCAGAGGGTACAAGGAGCTGTTGTAACCTTAGCAAGGGATTTTGAGTGCATATGAGCTTGGAACTTTGTGTAAATAGAGACTTTATGAGATGCCAGAGATCCAATATGTTAGCTCTTGGTACCTTTGACAGCCTGGGACATAGAAACAGGGTCAGAGGGTCGGGCCATCAGACAATCTTGTTATTTGCTCCCACAACTGAGCCACAAGTACTGGTGGACTTCTGCTGGGCTCATTAATTAGCCTGGGATAAATTAATATTTTTTGGTACTACTAACTCTTAAGCCATCGGGTATCAAGTAACAGAATCACAACCCTGCCCAGAATGAATGACAGGAGCACCAACAATTCTGAGTGCAAGGAGATCAAGCTGGACTGGTGGGCTAGCTGAACTTTTGAGTCAGTCAGAGAGTTCGACAGAGTGAGTTTTGCATGGAATTTGAGAAGAAGAGTTGGGCATTATGGCCAAAAGAAGGCAGACTACTGTTTGCAAGAGACAACGTTTTCAAAAACCCTAGCAGAATTCCTAACTACAGTACATCTAAAAGTCAAAGCAGACATTCCCTCTGCAGCTGAAACATTTCCCTTGTAAATCATGCTGTTGGAGGGAGAACTGTGTGGATAAAAGCTGATAAGGGGGAGAAGACATCCACAAGTAAGAGAACTATGATTTCACATGCAGATTGGGGAGATGGTCTGAGTGGTAAGCAGCCCACAAACTGATCTCTGGTCACCTCAGAGAGACTTTTGTCAAACTGAAGGGGTTTGGCCAGAGCCCTGAATTGCATCTCAGTATTTGGGAGAGCCAGGCCACCAGTCAAACAGCCAACGTCTGCTCTGGTCGAGCATCAAACCCAGGTATTTGTAAAAATCTGTAGCACAGTTAGGAGTTGTGGGATAGTTGTGCTATGAGGTTGGTGGGTACCTCATCAGTGAAAACTGTACACCTGCTGCTGCTCAGAGAAAAATGGAGGAGGAGATGGTGTGAGAGGGAGGAAAAGAGACAAAGGCCTGCTGAAGGCTGCTGCCAACATCATAACTGCATCTCGGCCACAAGAGAGGTGAACCAGCTAAAGGAACTGATTCCACAGCTACCATCTGTACTGCCCAGGTTGAAGGTCAGCCTGGTCTGGTAACTGTGAATACATGAACAGAACCTATGGTTACAAGGAACAAGAAAATAAACAAGAGCAATGTTTTTTTTTGACCAACCAAAACAAATTGTGAGTCCAAATCTTTAAGTCACCACAAGCAGGGGAGAAACCTTAGAAGTACTGAAGGAGTTTGAATATTTGGGCATAACACTGGACACGCACTTACATTTTGAAAAACATGTGTAACTGACTACTACACAACTAAATGGAAAACTGGGTGCACTATACTCAGTCAAGGATTATTTGACAGCTGACTCTAGGAAAAGCCTACCACTGAGGTCTGATGAGCCTGATGCTTTGCATGTCCCTTTTTCAAGAACAGCAAAAAGTCAGAGGTCCTTTTGTGTTACAGCTATTAATACATGGAAAGAGAGTGGTTTAGGGATTAGAAAAGCTAACAACATTAATCTTTTTAAGCGAAAGCACAGCTTAAGGAAACCAGCTGTACATTCTTTATATATTTGTTTTTTTATTTAGTTGTTTAACCAGGTATAGCACACTAAGCTGGAAGCTTTTTTACAGGAGCGACCTGGGAACGTTAAGTGACTTGCTCAGGGTCACACAGTATGCAAGTGGAAGCTGTGGGATTCAAATCCAGGTCTGGTCTGGTGGATGTTACCAGATTTGCAGCTCAGAGCCTTAGACCACTGCACTATACTGCCTCTAATATATAGAATGCTATATTTATTTGTGTTATATTGCTTTGAATATAGACATCCATGTATTTTTGTAATTTGGTCTTTATCATATATACACTGCTATGTGACTCATCTATGTTTAATTTTGTGTCCTCTGTACCCAGGTAAGCCTGTAAAAGGGCATAGTGGTCCAGAGCGTCCCACCCGGTCAACAAAGTTTTAAATAAAAAAAATGGTTCCTGTGACACCAATAGTTTAGTTAGTTGGTTAGATAGGACCCTTGTTGGGTGTTTCATGGACTAGGCTGTCAGGCCCAGGTTACAATTTGTTTGTTGTTATTTGCAGAAGTAACTAAAGTGAGCCATCACCTACTAACATATGCAAATTAATTAGATATTGGACCTATTATGTTCCACAATCCGAGCACCCAGTGAACTGGGCACAAAGGAGCTCCCTTAGGGCTACCGGAGTTAAAGCTTGGTAGCACCAGAAGGTAGTTGGGGCTGTATCGAATAGTCAGACAGCAGCATAGTAATGAGGTAGAGCAAATGTTGTTATAGCCCAAATAGGTATAGTGACGGTGATTTTTGCCTTAATCCTACCCTTCCTTTCTATAATCTAATCCTATTTTCCCCACAAATAAAAACCCATTCTTATTTGTTGCATTTCTGTCTCTGCATATTATTTGTAGAACAAATTATGTTTAATTGTTACTGCACTGTGTAGGGTGATGCCTTCTGGGGGGAGAGTGGGTATAGTAAGCACTATATGCCGGGAAGGGGTGCTAGCTTTGACATCACGCCCTCTAGCACTTTTCTCTGGGTGAAGGCACCACACATTTTACTACCGTTTGGGACTTTGAACCTCTCATAAGGAGATCTAATAATCCAGGCCCCTCAACTTTAATGCAGGGGTAGTGGTGGTTCTATGGATGTAGCACCAGACCCACCTGAGAGCAGAGCACACCTATAACTAGTTGAAAAGTTCCAGACTCAAACCAGAATCCAGAATTTCAATGAGTTCTGACAGCCCTAGTTCATATCCCACCACTGCCGTTTATTCAGTGTGTGTGTGTGTGTGTATGTGTGTGTGGTGTGTGTGTATTTGTGTCTGCTTGTGTGAGACCTTGAATAAGTGATTTAATCATTCTGGGCTCAACCTCTTTTCTTTAACTCCTTCTTTCTCAGTCCTTAACATCTCTGCCCCCATGAGCTTTCCTCAGTCTCATTAATCTCTCTGTGTGTTCCTCATGGCTGCTGCTAACAGTTTATGAATTGCAAAGTGCTTTAGAATATAGTGGGTTTGATATTCAGATGTTTTGTGCAGCGCAAACAGTGTTTGGGACATTCAAAAAGTGCTTTGTGTGTCCCAAACCCTGTAAGTGTGTCAAGGGCTATATTAAAAGGCAGTTATTTATTTATTTTATGTTTGTTTTACTTTAAAACAAAGTTTGCCAGGTAAACAAGCAGAGCCCAGGAGACTCATTTCCAGCTGAGACCAGTTGGGGGGGGGTAGCAGGCATACATGTCCTGTACACAGATACATTTAAAACGCCAATCAGGATATACAGCAAAAGTAACAACAATGTGGACACCATTGAGTTGGTAATCTGACAAACGTATTAGTAGTAGTAGTCTGGCAGGTGTTGACCAGAGGGTGGGGTCAGCTATGGCAGGATAAAGGGGACCCTGTAGAACTCCTGAAGCTTAGACTAGATGGACTAGAAGCTGGACAATGAAGTTAAGGTATTTGGTAGGTTATTTCATACTTGTGGGAGTCAGTATCTGAAGGATGCTTTTACTGAGTCCTGTTTAAAGAGCAAAGTCTGTAATCTGTTGACTTCTTCAGATATGAGGGAGTAAAAAATGCTGCAAGCAGGGGAGAGGCTTCCATTTAGGTACTCAGAGAGTTTTACAACTCAGAATTTGTGACCCAAAGAGGCCATCTAAAGTGAGTGTTGTACCTCAGGGGGAGCCCAGCCCTGTTGATTAAACAATGTACAGTACAGTGGTACGTGTAAGGAGCGCAATCTAGAAAAAATTGGAGAGGGCATTGAAGATAATGGTAAATTTAGAAATTTCAGAGTTGGAAGCAACAGAGAAGGCCATATCCCCATAGCTTAAGGTAAGGAAAATCATCCTTTCCACAATGCATTTTCTAGTGCAAATGGGGAAACCACTTTTAACCCAATAAATTACTCCAAGTTTTTCAAAGCATTTGGAAACCAAGCTGTTGATGTGAACTGTGTAGTCCATGAACTGGTCGAGCATCAAACCCAGGTATTTGCAAGAAGATACATTAACAAGGTAGATACCTGACATGGAGTGGATGTTCAGAAATGAGGGTGATTTGGAAAGCAATTGTCTAGAGCTGAATAGCATGAAGACAGTTTTCTTTTATTTGACAACTAGTTGATTAGAGTGCAACCAGTATGGGATATTTTACGTGTCCCTATAGAAGTCTTGTTTGATGAGGGGTGAGGTGGGCCTGGAGAAAAACATAATGGTGTTGTTAGCATACATGTGATTGCTACAGTTGTTGAGTGACCTTGGGAGGTCATAGATGAATACTGAAAACAGAAAGGGCCCCAGGATGGAACTTGGTGGGATACTGTGGATGACTGGGAGTGAGGAGGAGGAGAGGGCAGGCCTCAACGTAACCACCTGTGATCTGCCAAATAGGTATGACTCAACCAGCAGAGGGAGCAGCTGATAGATCCAAGGAGGCTAGCTTAGATAAACTTAGGGGGTGGCACACAGTATCAAAGGCTTTGGCCAAATTAATGGTGCACTTTCCCCTGAAATGGAACCACACAGCATCTGACATTTTTGCAGAACCCCAGACTTTACAACATTTAAAAAAAGTAAGTTCCTGTATCTGAAGAATAATGTTTCCCTTGCAAAACGCCTAATCGTGGGATAAGGCTTTCAGAAGGTGGGCCTTGAGATTATGGCTGCCGCTGTTTTCCTTTAAGTAAACACAAGACTGGGGGTGTGGCTTGGTAACTGACAAGATGGCTGCCTAATGCTCTAGCTCTTAATAACCATAAACTGTATTCTTAAAGGGACACATTCATACCCAATGGCCATCAAAGGTTGAAAGCCCATGAACGTGTCTTTCAAACGAGGTATTACCCTCATCTGTAACTGGAAGCAATCCAGAGATATAAATGACTGAGTCTGTTCATTAAGACTACACTTCAACCATTTTTAGAACATTGTGATGTCATCAAGGAAGAAGTTGTGCCTAACTACATTGAGTGAAGCACAGCTTGTTCCTCTCTGACATCACAGTGCTTTAAAAATGGCTGCAGTGTAGTCTCAATATTAAATAAACTCACTCATCTAAATCTCTGGAGTGCTACCAGTTATAGTTGAGCTCAATACTTCACTTGAAAAAGCCTTTCATGGGCTTTCAAACTATGACAGCCACTGTACATGAATGTTTCTCTTTAATAATGCATGTCATCCTCTGTGATTACCTGAACTCACACGCATACTTCAATGGAGCAGCTTTCAGCGATCAAGTTGAGCCCAAACTGACTGGACTTAGTACAGAAAGGCTATATGATGCCGGTTTGACAACACTTTCGACGCATCACAGCGACAGGATTTATGTTGACCGCAAGTCGCAGTCGACATAAATCCTGATTGTCTCCTGGTCCATTTTTTCATTGTGGGCTTTGCCCCCTAAACCCCCCCATGTGTGGGGCTCTGCTTCCTGCACCCCCCATACTATGGCTTATCAATTTCGAGTTGGAGTTGATTCACGGAGGGGGTGCAGAACCAGGAGACAGTGTGCCCCTGTCTCAAGTGCACCAACACAGTGACCTGTTGGCGAACTGTCGATTTTGTTAACAGGGATGTAGATCGCTGTGTTGGTGTCACTGACCATAGCACGTACCATACAGAAACAACCACAATAGCAATGATGGAAGATATTCTGTCATGATCCTTCTCACAGAGAAGGTCTGTACTGCTGGAATGGTGCTCAATAATGGCAGCTCCACCCCTGTAGCTGTGACAGAGAATAATCTCAAACAACTGATGGCTCAAATAAGCAAACTGGATGTGCTACAATTTTATAGAATTGGTGTTGTAAAAAAGTAAATGCGATTTCTGTTTGTTCAAGACAGAGTTTATCAAGGACTGCTTTGACTTGGTGTTAGTTGTGCGGTGACCAAGTGATCTTCCTGTTGATGGGTCTGCTGCAAAAAATATAGAGCATTCTCTAGGTGTTGCTAGCACTCCTGGCATTGTCGCTTAAGCCTCGATGAGTGTTGAATGTGATAACCTCTCGGCACCGTTTTTTACGTATCCCATTGTATTGCTTGGGAGGTGCCTATAGCTGGGTTATCCTAAATAATTTCTTTTCAATTTTTCCTTTAGGAAAGTATGAAATTGAAGGGACTTCAGTAAGTATGTAATAAGGTGCCATCTCATGGATTGCTTATCTAAACTAAAATCCCACTGAGTTTTCACAAGTACATGATCTGAAAGATAGATATCCCCAAGGGTGCGCTGATTGACTCTAGAGAGGTGTTCAGTTTGTGTAAAGCAGTAATCTGTCCTAGAGTAGCTACAGTGTGCAGCTGAATAATGGGTATAGCCTCTTGTTTTAGGTTTAAAGAACACCACATGCCTACTCACCCTATCTTATGTGCTAAGTTCTTAACAAATGTTGTGTCGAGAGTGTGTGTGTGTGGGGAGGGGGATCCAGTTGTGGGCAGAGTGACATATTAAAGTCATCTGCCAGAAGCAGAATACCTCTAGTGAATGTTACTATTTTGTCCATTAAAAGTGTTAGGGTTGGGGTATTTATTCACAGGAGAAGATAGATGATGGTGAGAGGAACCTCTAATGGCGATTAATCTTTCCAAAACCCTGAAAGCACCAGGGCCACATGGTTAGGGTACAACATTCTACAAACTCACCAAAGAAGATTCAGTGCCTCTACTCCTGGCAGTCTATAATGAGGTGTTGAAGGGAAGGCCCCCCCCCAAAATGTGGGCTTATGCAACTATTTCAGTTATCTGCAAACCACTTGCCCTTCTTACCAGCCCGTATTGATCCTTAACTCAGACCGCAAATTGTTAATGTTGGAACTGGAGCGTAGGGTCAACAAACTACTTCCATATCTCATTCATAAGGATCAGACAGACCTTATCTGGTCTTGTACCACTACAGACAATGTTCAGTGTACCCTACATGTCATTCACCAGATGCAACACTTTCCTTCACCATCAGTGCTAGTGAGTCTTGATGCCAAAAAGGCCTTTGATCGGGTATCATGGCCTTTGCCCTATACAGACTTGCCTGGTTAGGATTCCTTACTCCCTTTGTTCCTCTCTAACAAAACATACAGTTTGCCATAGGCATGTGTTAAGGTCAGTGGCCATCATTCCTCCATTTTCCTCCTAAAATGGGGCAACCGGCAGGGCTGCCCATTGTCATAGAAACATAGAAGTTGTCAGCAAATAAGGGCCTCCTGGCCTACCAGGTCTACCCTATTTCCTCTGCCTACAGTGCCACCAAAGACCCTACTTGGTCTCCAATTTGCACCCCGCTTGCCTTGCTTCTAAGCTCCTCTTGTGTCTATCCCATGCTTTTTTGAATCCTGTAACCATTTTAGCCCCCACCACCTTTGCTTGGAGGCTATTTCAAGCACCCACCACCCTTTCCATGAAGAAGTACTTCCTCACATTTCTTCTCAGCCCCTCCCCCCCAGCTTCATAGTGTGGCCCCTTGTCCTTGAGCATCTTTTTCTCTGGAAAATGCTTCCTTCCTGTACCTTGTTTATTCCTGTGAGGTATTTGAATGTTTCCCTCTTTCTTCTAGGGAGCACATATTCAATTCCTTAAGCCTCTCTTCATAGGGCTTCTGATGCAGGCCCTGTAGTTATTTATTTATTAGATCATTGGTTTACAGACCCTTGAGTCATAGACTCATTTACAAGGGCACCTCGTTAAGAGAACAGTACATCACAGCAAACAAACAGTACAGTACATAATGCTTAGATTAAAAAAGCAACCAGTGTTACAGACATTCACTGGTGGTACACACTTGGTAATAGGTAGATCACAGTTGTCATAATATAGGTACACGAGTACCATGTCAGGTAGCAACCGGAGATATTTTATTACATTAGTCAGCAGATGTTGCATGAGACCATTTTGGTTGCCCTCCTTTGTACCGTCTCTACTCTGTCTATGTATTCACTTTTATTTGCAGTATGTATTGAACCCTTAGCTCAAGCTATAAGAGAAAAATCCCTAAGATTAGGAACCCCTCAAGTACTCTGGTGGAAATTACTTTTTTTTTTTTTTTTAATGGAGGAGCTCAATGAGGTCTGCTGTCCGTCCCGTGCTGGTCTGGAGCCCATACCCCCATGTTTGATTGGAGCAACACATGGTTCACAGTTTTTGAAATTTATTAGGCCTGTTCTCACTTTAATGTACTACATGCATGTCCTTTTCCCCCGCCCTGTCCCTAAGGGGAGATACAAATTCATAATTGACCGCTGTTAATGTGTTTGTGACTGAACCTGGTTGTATGCAATTTGCTGATTATTATTATCTACTCATTGTACCTTGTTTTACCTGGAAAAGTTTAATAAAAACTATATTGACAACAAAAAACAAACAAACTAAAGATTACCTCCCAAAGAACAAACACAGACATTGTACAGCTATCCCAGAGAGTTCTTTGACTGAGTTACCAGGGAAGTAGATTGGCGGGGGGGGGGGGGGCTGTGGATGTAGCATACCTAGATTTTAGCAAAGCATTTGATACAGTTCCACATAGAAGGCCAATAAACAAACTGGAGAACCTGGGAGTTGGGTGGAAGGTAGTAAATTGGGTGGAGAGTTGGCTAGAAAATAGAATCAGAGGGAGGTGGTGAATGGTAAATACTTGGTAGTGGGCAGAGTGACCAGTGGAGTTCCCCAGGGATCTTTGCTAGACCCAGTCCTCTTCAATGTTTTCATCAGCGACATCACTGAAGGGCTGGAAGAGAAAGAGTGCCTGTTTGCAGATGACACAAAACTCTGCAACAGGGTGGACACACCAGAAGGGGTGAAAGAATGAAAAGGTACAAACATAGATTAAATGACTGGTCAAAGGATTGGCAGTAGGGTTTCAGTGCTAAGAAATGCAAGGTAATGCATATGGAGCACAAAAACGAGGGGGCAGTTTACCACCTAGGGGGAGAGGAAATTGCAAGCTCCAAGCAGGAATAAGACCTGGGAGTCATCATTCCAGATGATCTGAAGATGAAAACACAATGTGACAAGGCAACAGGGAAGGCTGGCAGGATGCTGACCTGCATAGGTAGGGAATCACCAGCAAAAAAAGGAGGTAATTATACCACTGTACAGATCATTGGTGAGGCTTCACCTCGAGTACTGAGTCCAGTTTTGGAGACCCCATCCAAATGGACATAAACAGGGTGGAGGCAGTACAGAGTAGGGCAACCAACATGGTGGGAGGTCTGCACAATAAACCCTACGAAGCCAGACTGAGGGAGTTAAATATGTATTCACTGGAAAATATGTGGTAAAGGGGAGACATGATTGAAACTTTTAAATATTTAATGGGGAAAAACAGAGTTCAGGTTGGTACCATCTTCCAAACAAAAATATGTTGAAGGACTAGGGGACACAATATGAAACTGGGGTGGGGGGGAATTCTGTGGTAATGTGGGAAAGCAATTTTTCACAGAAAGGGTGGTGGATAGGTGGAACAGTCTGCCAGCAGAAGTGGCGGAGGCAGAAACATTTACAGGTTTCAAAAGAGGATGGGACAGACATAAAGGGAGTGCAAAAATACAGAGGGAGGGCATGGCGGGCCAATTAAGATTGGCTTAGTCACGATAACTACTGTATGGTAACTAGGCAGACACAGTGGGCCTGTGGGCCCCTATTTGCTGACAACTTCTATGTTTCTATGTAAATGTTGCAAAGCAATAGGTGGCTGAGAATTGGGAATAGGTACAACTCCCTATCTAGGGTAAGAGTATAAAGGGATTTAAGGAGGGTATAGGGAAACACTAATAGCAACATATCTAGAGTCAGGTAGCGAAGGGTTAGGTGAAGGTGAAAGTGCTGCTATCTTAGTAGGAAAAAGCAGAGAAAGGTAAGGGGTTAAAGGAAGGAGGAAAACACTTCATACAAGAGCGGACTACTTAATGAGTGGGGTGGAATGGAAAACCCTATCTATGGTAACATAGAAACATAGAAATTGTTGGCAGATAAGGACTGCTTGGCCCATCCAGTCTGCCTGTAGGCCCTATGCATTGTATATGACCACTGACCCTATGTGATCAATGGCTTGTCATCACTTCTTCCCCTCTCAGGCTTCCCTTGTGCCTGTTCCAAGCATGCTTAAACCCCTCCACTGTGCTTGCACCCACTACCTCCTGTGGCAGACTATTCCATGTGCCGACCACCCTTTCTGTGTAGAAAAACTTGCTCACATTACCTCTTAATATACCCCCTTCCAATTTCATATTGTTCCCCCTTGTTCTAGCACTTTTTCTACATTGGAAAAGCTCCCCCGCCTGCACCTTGTTTATGTCCTTAAGATACTTGAAAGTTTCAATCATGTCCCCCCGCTGTCTCCTCTCCTCCAGTGAGTACATATTGAGGTCCCCTAGTCTCTCCTCATATACTTTGTGGTGTAAGCCCTGCACCATCTTTGTTGCCCTTCTCTGGATAGTCTCTACCTTATCTATGTCCTTGTGCATGTATGGTCCCCACAAGGGCACAAAGAAGCAAAGCAAGCCAAACAAAAGGGAAAACAAGAAACACCCTATCAGGGGTAAGGATACAAAGCGTTTCCAGGTAACACAGGGAGAGAAGGACTTGGGAGTGCTGGGGTGGTGCAGTGCAGTGGTTGTGGGGTAGCAGTTTTCAAAGAAAACTTCTGGAGACTATGGTAGTGCCCCATTTACACACACTTCTCTAGGCTGAAGAAGGAGGTTGGTAGACTCCAAGCTGAACTGGTTGTATTTGGGAGACCTCTACCCCCACCCAGTGATACCAAATCTGCCACTGTTACCTCAGAGGATGCTAAGGAGGAAGAACAGCTGTACTATGGTGGTCTCTGGAAGGGTGGGGGTGGTTGATCAAGGGCACATTCCTCATCCAGTACCATTGCGCAATTTCTACATCGCTCTGGTGAGGCGAGACTGCTATGAGGATGAACCCATGGTAGTGGCCAGGGAGGATGTGGGGGTCCTCCATAGTGGAGACCCAAGGAGGGTGGTAGAGGACCCTAGAGGAGTAGGAAGCAACTTCTGGTGGGGGACTTGATTGTGAGGCAGTAGATTTGGGACTAGAAGGGAGGTAAGATGCCTACATAGCACCACAGCCAGAGGGATGGGAAACAGATCCTGAAAATTGCAAAGGCAGCAGGGCAGGAGGGAGATCTGGATGTCATTGTCCACCAGGAGACTAATGACATGGCTACAGATAAGGCTGGGATAGTGCAGGGGGAGTTTAGGGAGTCTGGTAGGGGTTTTGGACAGGTAGCATGCACAGTGGCTTTCGTTGAGATACTTTCTGTCTATGATGGGGGGAGGAAAGGGTTTTCCACACCTTGAGCTTCAACTCATGGTTGAAGGAATGGTGCAGACAGGAGGGGGTTTTACTACATTGGGGACTGAAACCTACCTGGAGGGATAAGGGCCTATACAGAGGTGATGGCTTGCATCTATCCGGAAGGAGAACAGCATTCCTCAGTGTACGGTTTAAATGTTATTTATTTATTTAATTATTTGTTTACCGGGTAGGCGCAGTGATCCAATGGACCATTTTCAGGCATGGCCCAGGCCATGCAGATGGCACATATGTATATATATACATAGTCAAGTAATTACAGTTTCAAGTATATAGGATGGGTAAATAATAAGGTACAAGTGCAATTTACTTTGATGAACATTTAAATTAGCCAAGGGGAGTGGCAGAAGGAGTCAGGGAGGCATAAACTGCGCTCCCACAGACTGAAGTAGAGAGTAGTGAGGACCCGAGGGGAGATAAATCCCTCATGGTGCAAACTAACTAAAAAGCAAGGTGGTAGAAATGAAGGGGATGGGAATGAGAGCATTAAAAGGTGGGGGAGAGGGAGGGCAACAAGGAAAAGGGAGTTAGCAAGTAGAGTGGTGACCAAATCTGGAAGTCCATGTGTGTGAATGCTAGAAGTCTAGGAAATAAAATACCAGACCTAGAGGCCATCATGGCAAATATATTATGGCCATTACTGAGTCATGGTGCACTGAGAACCATGACTGGGACATGGCCATGTCCGGCTATACTCAGTTCAGGAAGAACAAGGTGTGAAGCAAAGAAGGGGGTGTAGTGATTTATGTGAGGAAAAGCATAAAAGCAATGGAGATACAGGGAATTATTGGGGGGGGGACTGTGGGTCACCATGGAGACATGAAATGGAGCCACTATTCGCACTGACATGATTTACAGAGCTCCAGCACAGGGCGAGGATTGAGACAAGGCACTAGTGGTAGCCATTGAGAAGATGACAGAAAAGGGGGAGGTGCTGCTGGTAGGAAACATAGAAACATAGACTTTGATGGCAGATAAGGACTGCTTGGCCCACCTAGTCTGCCCCTTTCCCTACCGACAGGATAAGATGCAGATCCTATTTGACCAACAGCCTATTTCTTCCTACCTCCAACAAAAATTGCCTTATGTTTGACCCAAGCATTCTTGAATTCTCCCACCATTTTAGACCCCACAACCTCCTCAAGAAGGCTATTCCATGAGTCTACCACCCTCTCTGTGAAAAAATACTTCCTCACATTGACCCTGAGCCGTCCCCCCTCTATCTTCATATTGTGCCCCCTTGTTCTTGCACATCTCTTTTTCTGAAAGATGCTACCCTCTTGGACTTTGTTGATTCCACTTAGGTACTTAAAAGTTTCTATCATGTCCCCCCCTCTCCCTCCTTTTCCTTTCCTCAAGGATATACATATTAAGCTCCTTTAGTCTCTCCTCGTATGACTTCTCTTGCAGACCCTGCACCATTTTAGTTACCCTCCTCTGGACTGCCTCCATCCTGTCTATGTCCTTGCGAAGATGGGGTCTTCAGAACTGGACACAGAATTCCAGATGGGGTCTCACCAACTGTCTGTACAGAGGGATAACAACTTCCTGTTTTCTGCTGGTGATGCCTCTTCCCTTATACATCCCGGTATCCCCCCAGCCCTCCCTACTGCCTTCTCACATTGCTTGCTTACCTTAAGGTCATCTGATATGATTACCACTAGGTCCCTTTCCATTTTTGTTGTTGTTACTACCTCCCCCCAATTGTGTAATCTTTCCCTGAGTTTTCGTTTCCCAGGTGCATTATTTTGCACTTCTTTGCATTGAATCCAAGCTGCCAGACTTCAGCCTGCCAGATGTAGATTGGAGCCTCCCAGCTGCTGCTTCAGCTAGGAGCAAGGGCATCCTGGACTGTCTGCATGGGGCATTCGTCAGGCAACTAGTCAGGACACCCACTTTTGATGGGGCAATACTGAACCTGGTGGTCCCTGATAGGAACAGTGTTGCAGATGTCAAGGTGGGAGGTCACCTGGGGACCAGTGATCATCGTACAGTGTAATTCAACATAAGGACATCTGCAGAGTTGAATGACACAAGGGCAAGGGTCCTGGATTTCAGAAGGGCAGATTTTAAAAAGATGGGTGAATGCCTCAGGGACAACCTAACAGGGGTGGGGGTGACCTGGGTGGGGTGGAATAACAGTGGGTGAAGCAAAAGAAGGGCACAGTGAATGAAACAAACCTCTGCACCAAGCAAGTGACCAAAAGCAGGAGGAAAAAGAGACCACTATGGTTCTTGAAAGAAGTGTCTGAAAAGGTAATGGCTAATTAGGTAGCATTCAGAAGGTATAAGAAGTCACAGAGGGAGGAGGATAGGAAGGTGCATCATGGGAAACAGAGGGAAGCAGGGAAAGCAGTAAAGAGTGCGAAGGCGCAAAAATGAGTAGACAATAGCCCAGGCAGTAATGAAAGGGGACAAGACATTTTTTTTAGGTATGTTAAGTGAAAAGAGGAAGACAGGGGAGGGATTGTAAACTTAAGTAGGGAAGGGGGAACTGTGCAGAGGAGGACCAGGATAAGGCAGATATCCTGAACAGAGGAAGGAGAAGGGAAGGGGACATAAAAAAGTACCAGAAGCTTTGGAGGGAGGGAGGGAGGTGGGCAATAGTCTTTTCAGAAGAGAACAGTCCTGAAGGACTTGCAAATCTGAAAGTGGACAAAGTGATAGAGTTAAACAGGGTGTATCCAAGGGTATTGAGGGAGCTCAGGAAGGTACTTGCTGCACCACTGACAGTTCTATTTAACAGCTCACAGGAAATAGGACTTGTTCCAGAGGAGCAGAGGAGGGCAGATGTAGTCCCACTTCACAAAAGTGGTAACAAGGAGGAGGCTGGCAGCTATAGGCCAGTCAGCCTGATGTTGGTAGTGGGAAAGTTGACGGAGTCACTGCTGAAGGAATGGATTGTGGAATATCTTGAATTTAATGGGTTACAAGCCACAAGGCAGCATGGATTAATGGGGGAAGGTTGTGTCAAAAGAATCTTATAGATTTCTTTGACTGGATGACCAGTGAATTAGGTCAGGGTGGAGTGGTGGACATGGCCTACCTAGATTTCAGTAAGGCTGTCAACACTGTTCCACATAGGAGACTCATAAGGAAGCTGGACAGCTTAGAGGTGGGTCTAAAACTGGTAAACTGGGTAAGAAATTGGCTAGGGTAAAGGTAACAGAGAGTGGTGGTAAAGGAATTCACTCCAGAGGGCTCTATGATGCCAGTTCGACAACACATTTGTCGACTGGCATCCCAGCATCAGGAATTATGTTGACTGCAAGTTGCGGTTGACATAATTCCTGAATGTCTCCTAGTCCTCTATTTCTACTGAGGGGCTTTGACACCCCCCACACCTCCCATAATTTAGATTATCAGCTCCAGTTGGAGTTAATTTTGGGAGGGGGTACAGGACTGGGAGACAGTGTGCCCCTGTCTCAGGCACACCAACACAGTGACCTGTTAGCAAGCTGTCGATTTCATTGACAGCGATGTAGGTCATTGTGTTGGTGTCAGTGTACAGGGGGTATACCACTCCAGAAAAGGGAAGATGCCAGTGGGGGTGTCTCAGGGATCAGTACTGGGACCGGTCCTCTTTAGTGTCTTTTTAAGAGGCATTTTGAGGCACTGGAAGGGAAGGTCTGTCTCTTTGCAGATGACACCAAAATTTGCAATAGGGTAGACACTCCGGGGGTGAAAAGAATGAGCAGAGACCTGAGAAAAGCAGAGTGATCAAGGGTATGGCAGCTGGGTTTCAATGTGGAAAAGTGCAACATAATGTACTTAGGGCACAGAAACCCGAGACAGAGTACAAAATGAGTGGAGAGGTAGTGACGACCACCAAACAGAAAAGAGACCTAAGGATAATCATATCTGATTACCTAAAGGTGGCCAGGCAATTAAACAAATCATTTGGGAGGGCTAGTTGAATACTGGGGTGCATTGGGAGGAGTACCACCAGCAGAAAGAGGAAGGCTGTATTGCCACTGTATACACCACTGGTGAGACCCCACCTAGAGTGCTATGTCCAGTTCTGGAGACCACATCTCAGGAAGGACATAGACAGATTGGAGGCTTTCCAGAGGAGAACAACTAAAATGGTGCATGGTCTGAACCAGAAGTTCTATGTGGAGAGACTAAGGGATCTCAGTATGTACGCTGTGGAAGAGAGGAGGGAGACAAGGGATATGATAGAGACCTTTAAATACCTCATGGGAGTAAATAAGTAGAGGAAGGGAGTATTTTTCAGAAAAAAAACATGCTCAAGAACATGGGGACATGCAATCAAGCTGGAGGGGGGAAGATTCAGGAGATATGTTCGGAAGTATTTCTTCACGAAAAGAGTGGTGGATGCCTGGAACTGTCTTTCAGGATGGCGGAGGTATGGGGGCAAAAACAGTGGAGGGGTTCCAGAATGCATAGGACAGGCATAAGGGAATCTTAGTGGCAAGCAAGGGAGGGAGAAAAAGCCGGAGATCAATTAGGGTCTGTAGTGACACTGTAGGTAGGGAAAAATGGGCAGATTAGGTTAGCCAAATGGTTCTTATCTGCCGTCAAATTCTATGCTTCTATGACATGGAGAACCAGACTGAATGCCTCACAGCTTACATCTGCAATCAATTGTCACACTATCTGTTTGCTGTTGGAGAAAGTGGTGGACCTCGAAAATGGAGGTCTGCGGAAAAACCTCCACTTTGTTGGCATTAATGTTAACTCCTTCCTGCAGTAAGCCCTACCAGAACTACTCAGCGGACAATGCCCTGCTAATGTAGGTAATGACCACTCACACCAGTCCCAGGAACCCTTCCAAACCAAATGAATGACTGAGACAATCCTGACCCAGTTTTTGAGATTCACAGACAAAGAAAACTTTCTGGCATGGGCTCGCCAAAAGGACAACTTAATATGGCATAGACAATCTATTACACTATTTCCTAACTTTTCCCTAAAACTATCTGCCTGACAGGAGGCCTACACACCTGCTTGCAGGGCACTCATGGACCTCAGGGTGCTCTACAGTGTCTGATACCCCCTTGATCCTATGCATTGTGAAGAATGGTATCCATAGCAACAAGGCTCTCCGGATGCATCTGAGGCCTTCATTTCCAAGGCCTGGCCTCACACAGACTTGGGGAAATATAAGCATCAAGGCTGTGCCAGCAGGAGGAATAACCACATTCAAGCTATGGATACCATCCCAGTTTCAGAGGCCCTTAACACAACTTTGAGTATGGCCTTCTGCTCTGATCCTCGCCAGTTGAGGAGGACCTGCGGTACTCCTATTCAAAGCAGAAGCACCTCAGCCAGGTGGCCTGAACCCCAAGCTGCAGACTATCACATAAGGCTTTGTTTTGTTGTGCACCCAGAGTTATATGAAAGTGGATCTGGGTTCTGTATATAGGGTCTTTTCCCTGACAGTTTCTGGTAGTTTGCTCACTATGACTCCCTGAAGTGTTATAGGCCGAGGGTATGAAGTCAGTCCAGGCATGTGAGATCCCCATTTATTAGTTTCCACCTTCCCCATCTTTTTTCATTGTTTTATTTCATCCATCCTGGGGGTATCGATGACTCTTCATGTGGCCATAGGGGCTCTTTGGCTTGGATTGGGGCAGCAATTATTTTAAAGCTGCACACATGGGGAGTGCTCTATCACTCCTGGGGCATAAGGATGGAGATGGCTGCGGGTACAAATATCTCTGCATTGAGGGACTAGGCTGAACTACCATTATTAACCTTGCTCAACTCATTCATAAGCTCATTTTTCCACCTTCCAAGATACTACCGCTTGCAGGATGAGTCTTCTGCTGGGAGAGAGGGATCACAAACATCTGCCCATGGAAGGGTGGGACTACTGTATATAGGGACTACAGTGTCCTGACAAAAGTATCCTTCCATGATGCAGGCAGTTGGGGAAAAGATAAGAAGGGTTGAGGAGCTTCTTCTTGTCTCACTCACTTCCTGTTTTTTTTCTTTGTGGCTCTTGTGCTTACTGCAGAGTCCATGTTGTAGGTATTATCAGGGACTCAGATACAGTGTGGATGGGTGGGACGGGGTTTAAGTGGGAGGAGGTTATGCTGTAGGAGGCAGAGGGATTTGGGTGAGGGGGTTCTGGACATGTTAACCCCTATGGGGCACACTGTTATGATTTGTTATTATGGGCCTTTATACAGATCTGCAAGGTTTTCCTCAAAACTGGGTAAAGTTATAATTGGTACTTTTTGCTCTGTGTGTTAAGCTGACAGGTGTTTCTACCATGTTTTTTGAAGGGGCTCTCTGATGAATTCATTCTGCTCTTGTCCCAAAATTAAAAAGAATGGCTGAAGCAAGGAAAATATCTTGGAATATCAGGGGCTTAAATTCACCTGTTGAAAGGAAAAATGTACTGGCTCACCTGAAGCACATACACGTGCAAGTTGGTCTCCCCTAGGGACCCACCTTACAGGGTGTGGCAGGAGGAGACATTCAATATAAATCTGTATTAATCTCTAATTTTCTTTTCACTCTGTCCTCTGCTTTTAGTATCTTCTGTCTATCCTTAATTTTTGTCAGGGTGGCCAACTTGACAATTCTACCCACTTTTCTGTACTGTCCCTTTATTTAGATGTCATTTTATCCAAAAGCTGCCGCATGTTGTTAAAAGTAAAGTCCCCATAATTAGTTGAGCCTTTTTTGCTGTCTGACACTAGTTGTTTCAACATAAGAAAGGCATTGGAATGATGTAAATACCTAAAGAGAAGTGCCAAGCTGTTCCCTTTTAGTAATTACGAACCAACATGTGCACGATCGCACTCCCACATGATCGCACTGTGCACACATTCGTGTCGTTAGTGTGCACACCTTCATGCAGCAAAGTTTAGAAAATAAACTGTAGACCTCCCAAAAGTAGGACCTCTTGCTCTCAAGGGCTTAGCGAGGCAAGTGAGTCACTGCAAAATGGAAACAAAGGTAAAAACAAGTAAGGCATTGGAATTACAGAGACACTTAGACTTGGCAGAATAAATGAGAGGGAGCGCATCACTACTCTGTTTATCTCTGGGAAGGCTGGAATTTCTCTTATTATAGCATTTTGTGATTTTTTTTGTTGCTTTACCTGAATGAAGGGCAGGTATTGAGAGATGTCCTCTGTAGTACTGACAGTCCAGAACGTGACTACATTCATAGAAGGATCTTTGGTGAGGTCACAAAAAGGGGATGGGCTAAAAGCCCTGATGATGCTGAAGTTATTAATTAAGGTTCTTTTAGACATAAGAAGACCTTTCTATATGTAGAAGTATCCCTGAAACAGAAAGGATCTTACTGTTATTGTTCTAAAAGTTTATTTTGTTTATATGAACTTCACCAGTATGAAGAAAAAAGGTTTTGTGTTTATTTGGCAGAATCACATGATTATGAGGTCATATTGCTGTGATTTAAAACCTGCCCACTAGGGCCCAAAAGGGAGATGATGGTCAGTACCTTCTGGCCAAGTGAAAGGAGAGGAGGTGTGAGTGTTTACACGCAGTATTGCAAAGAATATTGTATATACAGAGAAGAGCAGGGAGCCTGAAGAAAGACTTGCCTGAGTTTTGTTTTGCCTTTATTTTGGTGTGAACGTTTGAACACCCATTTATTTATTTTCTGAAAATATTTTGAACAATTATTTTATTTATTTTATCATTTTGGAAAAATAAAATTATAAACGCAATGTCAGTGTCTTTTATGCACTTTATTTGATGACTGGAGTCCGTTATTGAACCCACACACTTATACAGGGATTGAAGCAGACAAGCTCAAAAGGCAATTGGTTGGGACATAAATTCATAGCATGACACCCATTAAAAAGTGTGGGGTGTCGATCCTCTTGCATGAAAACTCACTGGATCATCTGCCACATAGTGACAGACAAAGAAGGTATGTGGGTTTTAGCAGAGATGGCCACCCCAGAGGGTCCTTTCTCCTGGCAAATGCATACAGGCTCAATACAGATGAGCAACAAATCTTTCACAAGTTCATTCAGGAACTGAGTCAGTGTTTCTCAAACCCTTTACCCCTCCTGTTGGGGGTAATTTCAATGTCACTATGGAGGCATGTTTGGACCACATTGCCAGCATGCATGAGCTGAGTAGCAGAGCTCGGGCGGTCCTAGGAGAACTTCTTAGCAAGTACGACCTAATGGATGCATGGAGGCTGCAGCATTCCAGATCAAGGGAATATACACACTTTTCAGCTGTATGTATCACATCAAATCACATAGATATGTGGTTCACCTCCCTACGCAGCACACATAACATCTGTCCCATAGGGATTTTGGATCATGCGCCTCGCCAACACTCTGATGTGGGGTCTGCAGAACCCTTGCACAGAAGCCTAGAGATTGGACCCACTGCTACTATAAGACCTTAAATTCAAGGACTGAGTGAAGGCAAAGACTACTGCCATCATAGAAATTAATTGCATAAGGGGTGGTTCAGAAGGGTCCCTTCTGGGAGGTAAACAAAACCTCGATAAGGGCAAAATCAAGTTATGCAGCCTATAGACATAGGGAGTGTGAGGCCAAAGTGCACACCCTGGAATCGGAGTTAAAAACTGTGGAAAAAAAAAAAGAGTATAAAAGCCCTTCCCCCAAGTGCTGGATCAAGTAACTAGCATGAGAATATGACTGATTGAGATCCTAACAAGAAAGCTGGGGTTAGCCCTTTTCTGGTTGCAGCAGGCATATGGGAATGGGGGGGGGGTGACAAAGCAAGCAAACTTTGTCATACTGTAGATTGGAAAAAAAAATACACATCCCAGGTCTGAAAGACAGCAAAGGGCTGGTTCACAATGATACCAAAGCAATAAATGTCATTAGTGCAAGTCTTTTCTCAGGACCTTTATACCCTGCCTACCCCCCCCCCCAAGATGGATGTCATCATCAGTTTTCTGAGCAATCTCCCCACTCCCAAGATTGCCCTGAACCTTTCCAAAAAACTGGACACTCCCATTTCTCTGCAAGAAGTAACCCAGGCCATCCACTTTCTCACCAAGGGCAAGGCACCGATGGGCGATGGGTTCCCCATTGATTATTACCAGTGCTGTGCGGAATTTTCAAATTCCAGTGGAACAAAACTTTGCAGAAGTTTCAAAATTCTTCCGAAAGTCCACTGAATTTTGCCAGAAACAGAATGGAGAATTCAGCTGCAGAAAAAATGCGGAATAAGATTTTCTACAACATTTCTGCAGAATTTTATTCTGTAGATCTCAATATTTTCCACAAAAATGGTTATGGAATGATTTTCTGTGGTAAAAATGCTGTTCCTCAAAATATTTTTTTGCACATCGCAGCAGGTGAAATTCCTCTGAAGAACCAGTGAAATTCTATCAGAAATTCCACCAGCAGAATGGTCATTCTGTGCTAATTTCACCAGAGGAATTCCACATTCCGCACAGCGCTAATTAATACCAAATGCTTAGTGAGGAAATCAGCCCCATTCTCTTACAAACATTCCAGGGTTCCTTGAACATGGTCTCCATGCTCCCCACTATGTTAGAAGCAGCCATAACTGTACTTTTAAAAAAGGGGAAGGACTCTAATCTCCCAGCGTGCTTTATACCCATCTCCCTCATAAACAGACATCAAAATTGTGTGGAAAACCTTAGCTGGATGACTAGAGCCAGTCCAACAGGGCCTTATACACCCAGCCAAAGTGGGCTTCATGAAAAGTCAACACAGCAAAGATCACCTGAGAACACTAATCAGTCTCATCAATGTTGCACAGAGGGCCCCCACCCCAACAATTGCTATGATAATTGATTTCAAAAAAGCTTTTGATTCTGTGGAGTGGGGGTACCTTTTGTGTACCATGGAATCCATGGGAGTGGACCCTGTTTTCTTTTATTGGGTCAAAACCCTTTACAGCTCCCTTTTGGCTAGCATGCTAATGAGTGGATTGCATTCCCCAGTTTTCCCTTTGCCAAACGGCACCAAGCAGGGCTGCTCTCTCTCCCCTTCACTTTTTGTACTAGCAATCGAGCCCCTGGACATTGTCATTGGGAACTATCCTGGTCTCAGGTATTCAGATTGGCGACCATGAATACAGGATGCTACTATATACAGATGACCTGCTGATCCTGCAATCAAATAGCCCTGCATCCCTTGACCCCCTTGGCACTATTAAGACATTTCATTGAAGTCTCAGGCCTGAAAGGTAACCAGACCAAGACACAGGTGCTTCCCTTAAATCTCATTTGTAAAGCAGCCCCATTCACTAACTGGGGACTGAAATGGTTCAGTGAGGGGATGACTTATTTCGTCTTCATCATATACAGTTCCATACCAATGATGGTGGGCCTCAACTTGAGCCCTTTACTGGAGGCTTCCAAGATGAAGCTTGATCTTTGGAGGTGCCTGACTCTGTTCCTAGCCAGCAAATCGGAAGCCTTCAAAATGATGTTGTCCCCAAAGTGTATTCATATGCTGTCTCGTATCTTTCAGAATTGCCAATACTTGGCTTGCCAAGATCAATAAAATACTAGGGGGCTTTCTCTGGGAGGGCAGACAACCTATATAAAGTAGGGCAAAGTTAATTAGCCACTGTGTGGGGGGAATTCTATAGTTTAAGGGATATCACATGGCTTACATTGAACCCCAAACAGTACATTGCTTTGCTCCAGCCTCATTTGCCTCCCCGCAGTGACTGCAGATTAAGCAGAGTGCAACAAACAACTGCCTAACTTATATATATTTCTTTAATAGGATTCCCCAACACTTGAAGGATCACCCCACACTGTTTATATCCAATGAGACCTGGAATCATCCACATAAGCACTTGGGAACAGACCCTATCCAGTTTCAGTTAGCCCCCCTACAAGGCAATAATAACATCTGCATGGGGGCTCCCCCTTAGATGGAAGCGTTACTTGGGAACAAACAAGAATTACTCATGCTAGATTTACTTACACCTGATGGTTTACATGTAGAATCTTTCAGCAATCTTCAAGTAAAATATGATCTGTATATGCAGGACTTCTTGAGATACTGCCAAACAGGAAGCCTGGTAGGACCTAAATTAGCTCTGGGGCTGAGGGCTAGGGGTAACAACTCTGCTTATTTTATATCACAGTTTAGCAATCTCAAGAAAGGAAGATAGAGTTTTATTTATAATTATACAATGGCTTAAAAAATACTGGCTCCTGATTGGCTGGCTAGCACAATTTACACATTTTAAATCTTACTATCACTCAATGGTGAATAATGCCAGCCAGTCACATTAGGAATCCCCCATTTCACAAATTCATCCGAGCCCCCAAACATACCAAGAAAAAATGCCATGTTGAGTCCCCCTAAGCTGCAATGCTAAACTGGAAGCCTGTAGAGGGAGTTTCAAACAAGCTGCAGCTTACACAAGTTGAACACACCAAAGCCTAAACACCACTGTTTTTTCCACTTTCTCACTATGACCTAATTTAATTTAAGCACACCCAAACTGTTACACCTCACCTCTCATTTGCTGCAATTTCACTTTCTCTCCAATCCTTTGCCTGTACTATGCCTGCTCAGACCAAGCTGCCTCTCCATTACTATACCTGTCCACACCACGCTGCCTCTCCGTTACTGTCCCACTCTCCCTCCAGTCACTTTTGAAGAACTCCCCCCCCTTTTTTCTCAGTACCTCTTCCTGTATTTCCCGATTGGTACAGATTAACAAATCTGAGTCAGCATTGTTTTGGCACCGTAGCAGTGCAAGACATTCATGCACACTTGGAAAACTGGAACATGGTCTGAGAGGACACCGGCAAGTCTCTCTATCTCTCCAATGCTGAAAAAAAATGTTCCTGTAAGATACGCGGTCATAAAAATAAAGTGCTCTCATGCTGTATTTGTCTCTCTTGATGTTTCTTCCTGGTAAAACAAAAGAAAATGGAGCTCAGTCACCATCTCCCTACCAACACAGAGCATCTCCCTAACAGCACAGGACTACTTTATCTGGTGTAGTAATAAATTGATAAAATAATTTTAAACACAAGCAAATGTATTTATTTTTTGTTATCATTAAAAAAGGACACATTGTATAATCACAATATACCATGACAGGGTGTGGGTGATGGCAGGATTTACCCATGCTAACCGCAAAATTTAAAATCAATGGCTCCTTCTGTTACTGGCGCCAAAGCTGAAGTCCCAAAACAAGCTGCAAATACATATGTAAAAGAAAAGAAAACCTCCTAGAATATTTAACCATCTCCTACTGGCCCCGTTTAAAAAAATCGCTTTTACTCAAAAACGTGGCATGCTAACTCCATGCTCCCTCAGAGTCTCTCCCTCTCTTACCGCTTGCAGCCTCCTGTACTTCACTCAACAGCTCCACAACAGAAATTTGTGGTAGTTGCCATGCAGAACCCAGATAATTGATGGAAATGCAAAAGGTAAACAAGGAGCCCTCCTGATAACATTACTTAAAATAAGACACTGTTGTCATTCTCTCACTCTGTCTCCTCTTTCAATAAAAAAAAATGCAGCTTATGCTAAGGCAGCTGTCTCCATTCCCCAGCCCATTGAATGAAACTGTCTATACTACACTTGCCTCAACTAACAGACACTGCTACAAAAAAAAAAAGAACCTTGCCTTAAGTAACAGATACTAATAAAAAAAAACAGAAATTGTTGACAGCAGCCTTTCATCTTTCCTTGCTAAAGGGCAGACAAGAGTTCATTGTTATGGGGGACCTCACCCTGGATTGGCTAGGGAAAAACTCTAATCTCTGTGACAACCCACCTCTCCCTCTGGGCTGAAACAGCTTTTAGAGAGGTGTGTGTCCTTGGGTATTCGCTGCCACCAGCCGGACTTTCCTTCCGGCACCTCTTTCAAGTGTACAAACTTGAATAATCACACGTGCAATTGCACAAGTTAAAGTCTGGTAGTGTGTCTCTTTCAGGTGGCGGATGCTACACAGAGTTTACCTTAGCCAGTGGACAACCAAATTCTACCTTAGAAAATGACATCAGAGTCACAACTGTTGAGCAAATAAATAGCTTTTACTTAACAGAAAGTGCAATGAGCATTTACAGGAAATGTATTTACAACACAAGAGAATAACACTCATACAGGAAAAGTAAACAAATGTTTTAAACAACAGATGGCAAAAGAAGAAGGCTATTACTGAAATATACTATCACTAAACTTACCCTTCCCTGTCCTTACAAGAGACACTGGACCCTGTTCTAACTGCCAGCTCCCACGGACATACCAGGTAGGCTCCAAGCTTATGTTTCCCCTCACAGCTTCCAGGGCAAGAGAGAGACAGTTCTCTGTCTTACAGAAGCTTATATAGTCTATGGAGACTAGGTCATTCCTATTCTCCCCTTAAATGCACCAACCAACTAACATGTATCTATTTAATTGTCCCAATCAGAGTGAACACCTATTGGTGACCAATTATATTCCTTTTCACCTTAAGGTTATATTTGAATGATCCAATCCATTCAAACTGCCCTGTGTCCGTGTCTGCAAGGTCTGTGTGTGTCTGGAGATGTCCACTCGAGATTTATGACCCAGCTCTTATCTAGCAGCTAGGAATTCCACAAGCTGGTTGCTGCTGGAGGATTTCAGCCTCAGTGTATTTTTTTCACACTGCTAAAAAAATAAGGCATCTACAGAATCCAAACCATTAACTCTTTCCTTCCCATTTCTGTCACAATCTCTATGCTGCTGAACTCAGCAGGTTACACCTTTCTCAGTTGGCCACTCTCCCAACCAGACAGGCTAGTAACAACAGTCTTCAGTCTCTTCTAGACTGGGTCATCTCCAACAGGTCTGAGAGGATCAGTGCTGTTAGAGTTTTACCAGACTCAATCAGTGACCACTCCCCAGTTTACTGTGTTTGGATGGCTCAGGTCCCTAAACCACTCTGCAGAGAAATTCTTTTCAGGGAGTTTTCAAAAATGGATAAGAGAGCCCTAATCTTTGATCTACAGAACATGAACTGGGCACCTCTATATAATACTTGTAATATGGAATCTGCTGCTGAATACCTCCTTACCACACTTTTGAACTTTCAAGACAAATATATCCCAGTAAAAAGGCACTGTATCCAGGGATCTGCGACCCACTAGTTAAATTCTTCACTTCTGTCCTCTCTCAAAAAGAAGGATAAAGCCTGGAACAAAGATAAGCTAACTCAGTTCCCATCAGATTGGGTGGAGTACAGAAAACTCTGAAACCTATCTAAGGTTTCCATCAGATCTGCTAAGGGCAATTACTACTGTTAGCTCCTTAGTACCTTTGTCAGTGACTCTCTCTGTATTGTCTGATTTCTGTACCTATCCATTACTCTCTGTTAGGATTACTGTCCTGTGCTATATTTGTTTGTATTTGTTGTTAATATTTTCAATAAAAAGATTAACTGAAGAAAAGGAAAAAACAAACAAAAAAGAAACAAGGGCCTCACTAGTTAATGAAGCCCTATGAGATTCAAATGACATCCTGAAACCTTGCATGGGCAAAGAGGTGATTTGCATGGGCACTTTCCAATACAGCAAGTTAGTGCAAGAGCACTAACAGGTGTGGGAGGTCCTATCTAGTTTTTTCCATGAAAGCCCTATTTTAAATATAGGCACACACCTCACTGCAGCCAGTATGGGGTTGTGCTGTGTGCCGAGACCACCAGTTAGAGACTTCATTAGAGCTGCACTCTGGGGGCTATATTCAAACAAGTTTAGTTTAGTCATACTATGCTCAAAACCAGATCGAACATAGCAAATTTAGGGCATTGTGCTATTTTGCCTCAGGTTACGTCCTTTGAAAGGATCAAATCGAGACTTTTGAATATGGAGCCAAGTATGTATGAAAGGCACTACATAAAACCCACTTCATTTTCTTTCCTACCTGAGTACTTACTGTATAAAAAATTATGTTGTTTCCTAGATGGAATATTGCTGTTGTATACAGTATTGTGCTTAATTTTCATCAGAGTTTCATGTATAATCACACATTTTACTTACTGTTCTTTTTCGCAGGTTCTGGACACAAAGGACCTAAAGGTACACCGAGTTATTGCTGATGGGCAGGAGGCAAAGTTTTCTCTCGGAACAAAACACAGGTTTAAAGGAAGCCCCTTGGAGATTATCCTTCCATTTGAATTGGAAAGGTATGGAATGGAGCATGAAGGGACAGATGGCTGCAGATGTGGAGATAAGTGCTGTAGCAGTAGTTGGAGGAGGAAGAGAAGGAGGAATTTATTATCTTCTGACCTTACACCTGCAAAACTGGTGTAAAGTAGGAAGCTTATGATGTTATTTATTAAAAAGAAAGATTTTCATACGTTAGTACAGTACCTTGTCATGTCAATATATGCCCCATTCACTGCAGAACATGTTACTTATGCCTCAGTGGAAACCAAAAGTCATATGCTTCCAAAATGTATGTTTTTTTTATTTTTATGTTTTGAAAACATTAGCATTATAGCGTGCTGACATGCTTTAGTGGTGTTACATTTATTATATTTTCTTGCAAAGCATGCAAATGTATTGGTATAAGCCTTAACTGCCAGAGGGCTTTTGGGGGTGTGCCCCTCCTCCACCTATCACAGCTTCATAATACTAAGTTTTCCCTAATTCTACCCACTCTCCTCCTTTCCCATTCTTTTCCTTTTGAAATCCATGCTCAATCACAAGGCTAAAAAATCCAAGGTGGCAGTGGGTTTTCTTGTTGCAACTAATAATTCCTGCTTGAAACTTTTCCCCTGCTTTTCATTCCACATAAGTAATACTGTTTATTATTTTCATATGTGCTACTGTTTAGTACTTTGTGTCTCAGAGAATGGCAGATGTGTAGCACAATGTCCACAGTTTTTCTTGTCTGTGGCTGCCATGTCGCCATCCAACAACCCTTCAACAAAACCAGTGGCGGGTGCGCAGTCTCACCACTGGTATGTTCTACTTGACCCAGTCATCACACAAAACCAGTGGTGGTTGCACAACCTCATTGCCAGTATCTTCTTATTCCACCCAGTCCAGCTGTTAATTAAAACCAATAGCAGGTGCTCAAACCCTTGACCCATCTCTTAAATTCTACAACAGGCTCCACTCCTCAATGCCAGATAACAACCCCCCAACACTGCGATGAACAATCTCCAGTGTCATAACCAGTGAAAATAAAATCCCTTGTTGTTCTTTTTTTAACATGAAAAGAGGAAAACCATTCATCAATGTATTCCCACCACAATCCTCACCCCCCTCTCAGAACCCTGCTCGCCTCGTTTTTTTTTACATTCATCTTTATCTTCCTACTGCTGCCACAGTCCCTCTCTCAGAGCTCCCCTCATCGATCCCCACTTAGCAGCCCTGAGGAGTCAGCCACTAGAGTGCTAGTGCTTCACTCGTACGATTACCCTCCTGGCAGGGTGTTGGAGATCCCCCAAATCTCCCCTTGGTCATTGGTGGAAGCACACACATTAGAGTCTGCTTCTTGGTTGCTGCCTCAGAACCAATGCTGAGGCTCATTGCCTAGATCAGGGCAGGGATTTTTCCCATGTTCTGTTTCCTCCCCTTGCTGGTGTCTGCACTTGAGGAGGGCCAATGAGATGGAGGCACGCTGAGACATGCCATCACTTCATGGCCCTCAGCTGACATCGACTCCTCCCATTTGGTAGCTTCCCCAACCACACTACCACTGCTAGGTGCTCCAGGAGGTGGCAGTATTGTGGCAGAACCAGCTAGAAACCCTCCCCAGAGAGAGAGAGCAGCCGTCGGGTGCTCAATCTCTCTCTCTCTCTCCCCCCATCCAAGCCCAGATGACCCAAGTCCATCACCGAACCCGGGTCACTGGCATGGAGCGAGGTGTGGCATCCAGTACCTCAACCCTCAATGCCACCGGGCCAGCCACTCCACTCCTCATTTAGATAGATAGAAACTTTATTTGTGTAGTGCCCCCTTTCTGGAGGCTCGGAGCACTTAAAAGCATTTAAAACCAATTCATACACAATACAGTACACAGCATCAAAATATAGAACTGAGTCCAGTATAAAATTCTATCTCTTACTAAAATAATATACAATAAAACAATAGTCAGTTCATTTTTGCTCTTCTCATATCAAATGCCTGATAGAATAACAATGTTTTTAATCCTTTTTTGAAGGTTTCCACTGAGGGTGCCTCCCTTAGATGTCTTGTTAAAGTGTTCCATGGGATTGACATGGCAACTGAGAATTCATGGTCCCCAGAATGCTGCAACCTAGCCCTGGGAACCACAAGGAGGCAACCCTCAGAGGAACATAGAGCCCAAGATGGGCAGTGAGGAATCAGGAGGTTTTGTAGGTAGGCTGATCCTCCTTTGTGCAGGGCTTTATAGGTCAGTAATCTGACCTTGAAGGCAATACTCCACCTTACTAGTAGTCAGTGCAGTTTGCGGAGGACAGGCATAATATGATCTGATCTCAGGGCGCCAGTCAGCAATCTTGCCACTGCATTCTGCACCAGCTGCAGATGGTGGAGGTTGCCTCCAGATAACCCCAAGTACAGGGCATTGCAGTAGTCCAGCCTGGACATGACAAAGGCATGTACCAGGGTGGTCAGGTCCTTGGTTGGTAGGAGGTGCCCTGATCCAAGCAATGTGTCTCAGATGGTAAAAGCCAATTTTGACAATGGCCAGTGCCTGTGCATCAAGTGTCAGATCATTGTCAAGGATCATGCCCAGATCCTTAACCCAGACAGAGGGGGTCAAGGGAACTCCCCCCAGTTCTAGACCAGGGGAATCTCTAATTTTCCTCCTTCACAATGATGGCCTAGATCCATCACCTAAGAAGGATTCCATGACGTCATCATTTTACGATATTGCACCTAACTTCTAACAGACTAAAATCAGACTAAAATCTCTTAAGCTGTAAACCTTCCAAAGAAGAACTTGGTTGGTCCGAAAACTTAGGCACTTTGTTCTTTTTGTAACATCTATGTTGGTCCAATAAAAGGTATCAAACCATTTGCTTCTGGATCTGTTCTTATAAGGACCAATATGGCAACTAAACTAAGACTAAAATCAAGGTAAGTCTGGTTAATGGCTTTTTAGTGTGTGTCCAATTTTTACTCATAACATTGTAATTTCTTTTACATTTTCACCCCAGACGTCCAGCACAACCTCTTTTGCCTCATCTCATGAACAAAGCAGGTGCAATTTTTTCAATCCTTTCTGAAACATATTTTCACAGTCGTTCAAAATCTCCTTTCTAATGGGATTTTAAAAATTCCACCTATCTTGATCATTAGTTGGGGTCATAAAATTACTATGTTGAAAATTTGGAAACAAAAAAAATAATGAAGCAATGAAAAACATTGACATTATTCACTGTTTACTCATAACTTTTTTATTATTTCATATTTTGATCAAAAATTTTTAACATGATGTTTTATTATGCCATCTCATGAACATGGCAGGTGTTGCTTTTTAAATCCTGCCTCAAACTTCTTTTCACGCTCATGCCGGAAAATGATGTTTTAGCCAGGATTTCGTAAGGTGGTGTCGTAAAAAGACTATGTTGAACATCTGGGGTAAAAATCTCAGCAAACAACTAAGTTATTAACAAACAATGGCATGTTTCAACATTTACTCATTGCAATTTATTTTGTTTTAGTACCCACATTTTCAACATATTCATTTATTTCCAGTGGATTTCTTTCAGGAAAATAATCTTAGGGGTGAGGAAAATAACCTTAGGGGCAGGAATCAACATGGGTTCATGGGGGGAATGTTGTGTCAAATGAACCTGACTGATTTTTTTCAATTTGGTGACACAGATGGAAGATACAGGCCATGCAGTCAATGTTTTATATCTGGATTTTAGCAAGGTCTTTGATTTGGTACCACATTTGAGGCTTATACAGAAAGTAGACAACTTTGGGCTACGGAAAGAGCTAATTAGATGGATTGGGACCTGACTGGATGGATATAACTAAAACAGTGGTCTTGAATAGCAAATGATCTGATTTCAGGTGGGTCATAAGTGGAGTGCAACATAAATCTGTCCTGGGGGCAGTACTATTTGACATCTATTGTATATAAATAACAGGGTGGGGGTTACAGGGTAAAGTGTGTCTGTTTGTAGACAGTACAAAACTGTGGGGAGGGTGAACAGTGAGGAGGGGATTAGTAGCATGAAAAAGGATGTAGAAAAGCTGGAACAGTAATCCAAGCTTTGGCACTTGAAGTTATTTTTGTTCCTTTTTTTTTTATTCTTTGTTTGTGCTCCCCCATGACTTGTCCTCCTCCACCTCCCTTCCAAGGTTGGGCCCAGACTCACCCCCTGGTGCTCTACCACTTGCCTTATACTGCTTCCAACCTTAGGAGCTTGCCCCTGTGTTGGGAACTGGTCATGGCAGATTTAACTTCCTGCCTGCTGCTGTGAGCAGAGGCTGAAGTTCCAAGGATGCAGCAGTGAGTGATCTGTGGTTGGGGTCGGTAATCTAGGGGCTCCTTGCTCACACATGTAGAGCATGCCTGAGCAGCACCAGAGCACAGCCTAGCTGATGCCCCCCCACTGTGCTGCCACTGCACTGCCACAGGTGGTCACCAGGTGGCACTGCTGTAGTGGCAGCAGATACTTTCCCTCTCCGGATGAAGAGAGCATCCTCTAAGACATTCAATCATCATCCCCTTGGCTGGCTTTTGGTTGCCTGAGCTTGTTCATGAACCTACTGTAGGTTGCCAGCATTGAGAGCAGTAGCCCTACTCCTGTGCTGATGGGTTGGTACCAGTTGAAGTTCAGTGCTAACAAATGTGAAGTGATGCACATTGGGAACAAAAATACGCAGATGGAATACTGCATCAATGGGTTTACGATGGAGCACCCAATGGAGGAAAGGGACTAAGGGTTGATAATGAAAGTTTAAAAGCCTCTTCGCAATATAGTATGGCACATGGGAAAGTGAACAGGATGATGGGATGCATCAGGAGGGGTTTCAGTAGTTGCAGCAAAGTGTTGCAACTATAGACGTCACTGGTTAGACTGTACTTAAATTACTGGGTGAAAGTTTTTGAATCCACGTCTGAAGAAGGACAGTGGGAAATGAGAGACTATACAGTAGGGGGTGATAAAAAGTAACCATGGGTAGCAGGATAAGCCCTATGAGATAAAACTGGACAGTCTAAGCATGTACTCTCTGGAAGAAAGAAGGACAAGGGGGATATGACATACATACAAACACATGTAGGGATATAATGAGGTAGACTTCACAGAATTATTTAAGTTAAGGAATAGGGCCACCCCAATGGCTCAGTGGCAGTGCATAGCGCTCCATGCAGATGACCAGAGATCAGGAGCTGACCCCAGTCACCACATCAGGAGGCAGGCCAGGATGCAAGCAGCTGCCAGAGTGCAGCACAACTTAGCAGGGGAGGGATGGTGGTGCATTCTGGCAAGTAGCAGCCCTGCAGGTGGGGCAGGGAGTTTTGTCCTTCTGCAGGGCTCTGCTGTGTCACCGAGCCCGTAGGGCATAGCCCAAGCCAAGAGAAGGAGGGTGGACTGAAGGAGAAAACCAGGGTAAGAAAAATCTCTTGCCCCCATATGATGGCAGGGTATATTCCTGATAGATTATGCAGAGTATATTCCTGGGGTGATGGTAGTGAGGGGATAAAAATCTATATGAAAAACGTTAATGAACAGCACAACCACCGGGGGGGGGGTGCAGAATCCTAAAATGGAAGGGGGAAATTCAAGAAGAATGTCGGAACCTTAAACTGGAAGGGGGAAATTCAGGAAGAATGTCAGAAAGTATTTCTTCACTGAGCAGGTAACGGCTAGGTGGAACAGTTTACCCAATAATGTGGTCAATGCTATTTTGAAGTTTGAAACCCAGTGGGGCATTTTCAAGGGGGTAATTAGGAACAAAAAGAAGGCAGAGGATGGGGTGAACTCTAAAAGGGCAGAGTAAAACACTGTAGTTGTAACATCTGGGCAGACTCAGTGGCTGCAGTCTTTTTTTTTTTTTGTCCTTAACTGTCTAACTATTTTTTATTTTTTTTTTTATTTAAACATTTGGTAACCGGGAAAGACACGCTGAGCCGAGGCTCGATTCCAGGTGAAACCCAGGGGGAAAGAAGCAGTGGAAATACAGACAATAAGTGCAGAGAATTAGTCAACACAACAATAACAGCTAATTACAATCAATATAATACAGCAGTGAGAGCAAAAACATGATGTGATGAATCTCTAGAGGTGAACTATACAATAGTAAGTGCTCTACATAATGAATCTTTAATAAGTGCTGGGGAGGGATTGTAGGAAGGTAAAGTCAGTAGAAGTTGTGGGTTTAGTTCAGTTGTGACAGCAATATAAAGGTGGAGGAAGGAGATGTAGCTGTTGCTTGCAGCTAGAGTGAGAGAGTGAGTTTCTGATAGCAGGGGTACGTTTGTTTCACAAGTAAGGAAGCCGGTAGGAGAAAGCAGCTTTTCCCGCTGTGTAAGAGGGTCAGGGCAGGGTGAAGGATCTTTCATTTCTGTGCCTGAGTTTTTAGGGGGATAAGGAGTCTGAGGATAGACAGTTCTCAAGATAGAAGAGCAGCAAGTTAAACCAGTACTTAGATATAAGGTTGAGGGTGTGTACATAGTGCCTGTGAGATAAGGGGCTTAGTCCAAGGAGGGAGTAAAGATTGCAGTGGTGGGTGCTTAGGGGGGAGTTTGTAGCAAAGCGGTAGAATAAGTTTAGAAGGGTATCTAGCCTGGCAAGGGTGGTTACAGGGGCAGAGCTGTAAACTACATCTACATAATCTAGTATGGGGAGGATTAGTTTAGAGACAATTTCATGTCTGGCAGGTAACAGGAGACAGTCTCTGTTTCGGTATTGCATGCTAAATTTGGAGCACAGGTTCGAGGTGATAGATTCAATGTGAGCTGGAAAAGACAGATGGGGGTCCAGCTAAACATCCAGGTATTTGTATCTGGTGACTTGGTCAAGTGGAAAGCCATTGATAGAGGTGATGGGAGGGGGAGGTAGTACAGCTAAGTTTCTGAGTACAGCGGAAAACCATGGAAACAGTTTTAAACGATCCATGATGGTCTGAAAAGTATCTGTTAAACTGTTTATTGGGAACGCCTAGCTTCAGCTTTATGGGGGAATATCTGTTATGGCAGTAAAAGCCACATAGTTACACTGTTTATTTTTCTGTTCTTCAGAGCGTATCCAAAGCATATGATAGATGTACAAGTATTTTACAGGGAGGAACAGGGTGCAGGAATACATTATTTTCCAGCTAAAAAGATATTCCAGAACTAGAGGGCATGGGATGAAGTTGAGGGAGGGCGATTCAGAGGAAACGTGAGGAAGAATTTCTTCACTGAAAGGGTGGTGGACAAGTGGAACACCCTGCCAGTGGAAGTGGGGCGGGCTGAAACAATCATGGGATTTAAGAATGCATGGGTTAGACATAAGGGAATTCTGGAGGTCAGGGGTAAGGGGCAACAGACTTCTAGAAAAACATAAAGGAAATTTACAAGTTCAAATGGGCTGACTGGGTGGGCCATAGGCACTTATCTTCTGACAGTGTCTATGTATCTGTGTATTACCTCAGTCCTAGCAAGGGAGAAAGAAAGTGATCTGAAGAAGGCACAGAGAAAGAGTGACAGAAGAGAGAGAAAAGAGGGGGAGGGGAGTGGGGGGTAAGAGACAGGGCCTGTGTGTGTGACAGAGAGAGAAAGACACAGAGAGGAGTGAGGGACAGTGTGAGTGAGATGGAGTATATGAAAAGTAATCTTTAGATTTCAGATCCTTCTCAAAAGTCATATTGTGACACCAGTAACCCAGGAGAGTCTAACTGAGCAGTGGGTGATGCAGATGCTTAATGGCTGAACAGGTACTTAAGGTTTCAAATCTGTGTTATTATTCATTGTAGAGTATAAGTAACATAAGGGGTGTGATGGGAATGTGACCAGGTTAATTTAGTTTTTTTTTTTTTAGTGTAATTATTTTTTGTTTCTATTTATTCTTATATAAGTTCTATCGTTCTCATATTAGTTCTTTACATAGGGCATATAAAACGGATTCCAGGTCACATGTCCTAGCAGCAGACCCTGGGAAAGTTTAAGGAAAAACAAAGACCCAATGTTAGAATGCGGATTTTCCCACAAAGGCATCCTGAGACAGCAGGATGCAAAAAAGTAATAACCCAGAAAAACTAGATAAAAGTCAGGCAGCATAGGTATTGAATTAAATAAACAATGACCCTAACTAGGGTAAAAGTTATAAAACTATTTATTATATGAGTAAAATCATTACTCATATACATTAGCCCCGCATAGGAACCTGTACCAACAGTTTTGTGCTTGTAATGTATGCTTTATCAAGTACCTTGAGAAAGCATACGTTACAAGAGCGAAACTGTTGAACAGGTTCTTATGACGGGGCTGTTATGCTGCTAATGGTTTTACTCTTTTATTCATATAATAAGTATTTTAACTTTTTCCCTAGTTGGGGTCATTTTTTATTTAATTTGATACCTGTGCTGCCTGACTTTTACCTAGTTTTTCTTGTTTCATGTTTGTCATGGCATCAGATGGACTGGAGGGTAATGTGTGTCTGTTTGTAGATGACACCAAGATCTGCAACAGAGTAGATGGTTCATATGGGGTGGGCAGAATGAGAAAAGATCTGGATAAACTGCAAAATGGTCAGAAAGTGGCAACTGGGGTTTAATGCAAAGAAGTGCAAGATCATGCACATAGGGAAGAGAAGCCCTGAAGCCACCTATAGGCTGGGAGCGGAGTTGCTGGCAGTCACAAGAGAAGAAAGAGACTTGGGCATCATCATCACCGATGACCTGAAATCATCCAAGCAGACCACTAAAGCAGTAGGTAAGGCTAGGGGGATGTTAGGGTATATTAGTAGGAGTATCACAAGTTGGAAGAAGGAGGTAATAATGCCTCTTTACAAGACACTGGTTAGGCCCCATCTGGAGTACTGCATGCAGTACTAGAGGCCACACCTTCACAAGGACATTAACCAAATTGAGGCAATCCAGAGAAGGGCAACCAAAATGGTGCAGGGACTGCATCAGAAAACATATGAAGACAGATTAACGGAACTCAATATGTATACCCTAGAGCAAAGGAGGGAGAGAGGTGATATGATCGAAACATTCAAACACCGTAAGGGCATTAACAAGGTGAAAGAGTCTAACTTGTTTCAATATAAGAAAAATAGCAGGACAAGAGAACACAGCATGAGATTAGAGGGAGGCCGATTAAGGGGTAATATGAGGAAGTTCTTTTTCACAGAAAGGGTGATGGATGCATGGAACGGCCTACCTCAGGAAGTAGTGGATATGAATACAGTGTAGGGCTTCAAACAGGCATGGGATAGGCATAAGGGAGCAATACAGATGAGTATGAATAGATAGGCCATTGACGAAGCAAAGGCTGATGGCACATTTAAAAGGTAGAAAAAGAAATGGTCAGATGGGATGGGCCTTGTGGTCCTTCTCTGCCGTCAACTTCTATGTTTCTATGTTTCTACCAGGAGTCCAGGGAGCTAACTACAGTGGTTTTGTGCAAAAAGTAATAACCCAATGTGAGGAAGTGCTGGCTGAGAACAAGACAATTTGGCCCGGTGATGCAATCTCACACAGACACACGTGCACACATATACGGACACATGCATACACAGATACACAAACACATAGACACACACACATATGTACACACACACTCACGTGGGTGGGAAATACTGGAGGGACAGTCACTCCGGGGAGAGGTCCCACCCTACAGCCCTAAGCACATAAATTAAGGAGCTAGACCCCAACTCTCTCTCTCTCTCTCTCTCTCTCTCTCTCTGACTTTCTGCAGCCTCGAAGAGGACTATGTCCTAGAGAAGGGAAATCCCTGCTCGATAGCTAGCTTATCTCTGTGAGGAAAGGACAGTCTAAGTGTACAGTATGTCCTTCAAGTTACTGTAGCTGGCAGGCAAATATGGACTCTAGTTCAAGACTAGATTTTGAGATTATTCTTTAAGTCATCTGTCTAACTGCATTATTTTTCCTTTCATATAAATGTGTAAATCTTCAAATATCGTGTTTATAATTACTGGTGAGCAACCTTTTCTATCGGTTCAAGCAGTTGATATTCACCATAATACCCCATGAGTTATTACAGCATTCACCTGCTCAGTCACTCAAAATAAAGAGCTCCCTCACTGGCTCTCATTCTGCTTGTGGGCAGGCTGAACAGTTTCGCAAACATGGGGGCTCTGTATCTCTGGGAGAGAGGAGCCACCAGAACAAGAGTCGTCTCTTTGTCATCATTTCTTTTTTTTTATTTTTATGAAATATCTGGTTAACCCTACTTTACTATATAAAAAAAAAGCTGTATCTGGTTGATCCTGCTGATCACCAGCTTCAAAGGAATGGAGCCACGGCTCACTGCATACAGAACAAGGTGAGCATGAGCATGACTGCGAACCCAAACTGCAACCTTGGAAAAAAAACAAAAAAAAAAAAACTGCTGACTGTAAAAGAAAGCAGAGGGAGTGTGTGTGTGTGTTTATGTGCCTGTGTGTGTGTGTGTGTGTGTGTGTGTGTGTGTGAGAAACAGAGACACAGGAGTCAGTCTGGAAAAAAACTGCTCATCACCAATTATATAAAATAAAAGATGGGGAAGTGTGTGACACTCAAATTTAATGCACACCCTCAATGTGGGATGCTTATGTAGCATCCCACACCTCGAGGGTGTATTAAATTCTTGTATCACACACTTCCTATCCTTTATTCTATTTGTAACTACCCATAGTATCTAGTAGTGAAAAAAAATCTATTTTTATAGAACCCATGACTGAGCCTCATTATTGAAAAGGGAAAAGTAATATTTCTGCTGGCAAGGTGAGAATGCTCTGTTTTAAGTCCGCCATCCGAAGTGCACTCTACCATAGTTTACTGTGTTTGACCTTCCTAGTTCCTGAGCACGACTGAGGTATTTTCAGATATTATCAGGTGGTGCAGAGCAGTGAATCAGAGCCCAAACTGCCCTGTAAGCTAGTACACCCAAAGGGTAATTTGTCATAAACTGATGGCAGAACATTAGGATCAGTGCACAAATTTATAGCCATAATTTCTGTGTAATGTGCCTTTCTGGTAGAACTAAGAACTCTGAAACAGAGGTAAAAACCTTACCCAGCATACAGAGAAACAGAGATTGCCAGTAGAAAAGATACCTTAACAGTCACAAAATAAGACGTACAAAAAGATTACGTAGAAACATAGAAGTTTACGACAGATAAGGACCGCTAGGCCCATCCAGTCTGCCTTATACCCTACCTGTATCAGCGACCGCTGACCCTACTTGGTCATCAGCTTTAGCTCCTCCTTCCCACCTCTAGAGTTCCCTTATGCCTATCTGTGACAAGCTGGCCTATGGTAGATGAAGAGACAACACGTTAGGCTTAAAGTTCACAGAAACAAAAAGGAACTTTTATTGCTCCAAATGTAAGATCTTCCTGGACTAAGTCTCCATCACTCATTCACACTAGTGGGATAGCGCCGGAGGTGCTAGGACCAAGCGGGAGCCAAATATTTTCGTGAGGGCCGGCGCCGAGGTAGGACCACGCACGCGCGGCACCTTGAGACTGACTCGCGCTTGTGTAGGCTATCTCGGTGTCGACCCTCCAACCGCCCCAGTTCCTTTTCTCCCACCGTAGAGTGCGCTTGGATGTCGACGTCGCTCATCTGCCGGAGTCAAAGTTTTCGTCTATACGACAGCAGCTTTTAGTGCTTAATTTAAATGTTTTAATTTAACCATTTAGTAGTAATTTTTTATTTTATGAATAAGAAGATTATGAAGAAATTCTTTCCTGCCATCCACGGAATCGTCCTAAGACGGTAGCGGTGACGGTAGGAAGACTTCGTTTGAAAGTTGTTATGGCAGAGGGGCTGTGCCCGTCCGCCACCCTTAAGGGACGGGGGGTCTGATCTGACAGTCCTATGCTTGTCGGGTGACAGTCCACCGAAGCATGAATCTGGCGTGGTGCTGTGGGATCCGCTCCACTTAGCTCTCGAGCTCTTCTTCTTCGTTTGGGGAAGAAGAATTGGTGCCACTCGAGGTTGCCCGTTGGTATGTCTGCATGAGGATTGTTCATTGGTAGGGGCGATAGGCTTGAACTGACTTTCGTGGGTTCTCCCTTGGCCCACTCCTAACGGCTGCATTCTCGACTCTGGACTCCATCTCTGTCCTCGTTGGAGTTCCGGTGAGCAGTTTCATCTCTGGGCCGCTCCTGTGGAGCAGGGGGTTTGACTCCTTTTTTCCTGGTTGTGTTCCTGGTTTCAGGGCCTCTGGGCCTTGGAGCCATTGGACCGGAGCCGGGTCAATTGGATCTGAATGAGGGCAGTGCCCTCTTGGTGCCTTTGTCATCCTGTCAGCCCCTCGTGCCTACCCCCCTCTTCCTTTTCCATGCAGGGGCCGGCACGGTTACCACCTTTCTCTTCTTTCCCATTGGCTTTCCACTGTGTTTTTCCTGGCGTTGTGCCCAACACCTTGGTGGCACCACAGGTCCGGTGCCATGCCTCTGGTTTGGCATTGGTGCCATAGGCGGCACCGCTGGTGTTTGGGTTGATGCCGGGACTCAGCACCGTGGCTCGGTGCTGTGCTTGGCTCCATACTGAGTGCTGCAGTCGGCACCGTGGCTTGGTGCTGCACTCGGCGCCATGCTCTGTGCCATGGTTGGCACCGTACTGTGTGCTGCAGTCGGCGCCATGGCTCGGTGCTGTGCTCGGTGCCGTGGACGGCACCGTGCTCTGTGCTGCAGTCAGCGCCATGGCTTGGCGCCGTGCATGGTGCCGTGTGTCGGCACCATGGCTCACGCTATGCTCAGCACCATGCTTGGCACCATGGGTGATTCATTGTTGGCACGGCTAGCAGTGCTGTGGGTGTCTCACGGTGACATTGATGCCTGTGGGCACCTGCGGGTGCCGCAGGTGATGCCGTGCACCCGTGGGTGGTGCTGCGGGCAGTGCCGTGCACCATTGGGTGCTGCGGGTGATGCCTTGCACCCGTGGGTGCCATGGGTGGTGCCGTGCACCCACAGGTGGTGTCTGGCACCCACGGGTGGCACCTGGCACCCACAGGTGGCATGAGTGCCATGGGTTCCATGAGTGCCATGGATTTCTTGGGTGCCATGGTACCATGGGTGCCATGGGTTCCATGGGCATCGGGGGTGCCCTTTCGTGCCATTGCTGCTGTTGGTACCAAGGATACCTGCAGGTTCTGCCGTGGGTGCCCTCTGGTGTCTCTCAGGTTGGCATGGGTACTGCTGGGTGCCCTCCTGTGCCATGAGTGATGCTAGTGCTGCAGGGGTGCCAGTTGGTGCTGTCTGACAGAACTAGGGAAAGATCTGTGTTTGCAGACCTCTCTTCCACAGGACTTGTGTTGAGATGTTTCCATGGAATTAATTCCTATTCTGCTGATTATTTCCACACATTTTAGTGGGTGGTGGTCTGCATCGGATCTCCTCATCCAGCGATTTTCCGCTGATGGGACTCTTCTGTTTCTGTCAGCGGAATCTCTCATTCCGCTCAGCACTTTCTCAGCCCCCTACGTGGTGCCTAGCTCCTCGACACCCTTCCTGGTGGCGGAGTCTCTAGTGACTCTAACCGAGACCTGTTTTGGGGGTCCTTCTGTGGTGGAAAGGCATCTGGATGAGTCTCTCCCTGTCCTTCTGGTCAGTGATACAGCAGATGACTCATTTTATATACTGAAAGACACGCCCTCTCTATCTTCAGAGTCTGTGATGCAAGCTCTTTTAGAAGTTCCTCATTTATGGGGTCCACCATAGTGTTCAGACTGGATCTGTGGACTATATACCTCTGCGTCTAGACTTTTTCAGTGGTCAAGACAATTTCACCCTCTGGTGGCTGCTTTGCCACAGGTAGTTAACATCTTTCTAGCTATTATTAGTCCTGTCAGGGGTTCAGGTACGGATCTTCAGGCTCCTCCTACTCCTCAGAGGGATGACATCCTTGTCATTTCTGTATCGGGCTATCTTGCCAAATAACAGCCAGCAACCTTGTTAGGCTTGGACTAATGATTTAAAATAAAAAGGGGGGGTCAGAATTATCACAGCACAGGGCCTAGTTGGAATTTCCCGATACCACACTTGGATCTGATCAGGTTCACCTCATCCCTGAGGCGGTCATCTCTAAACCTCAGTAAAGAGTACCTGTTTTCTTCTACCTCTAGGGGGCAGTCTGATCCAGTGGTGGTATAGCTCACCTCTTTTCTCTAAAGAATTTCTCTTATTCCGAGATGTTTCCAAAACCTAGGCATCTAACCAGTCTGTTAGCCCCCTTTTTGTTTTTTAATCAGGCTTTCTTCTCTTGATCAGAGCCTTGCAGCAACAGAAGTGACTCTTCAGCAAGTCGGAACTTAGATTCCTACTTCCATATTTGCTTCAACTTAACAGATGACATGCTTCTTTCTTGACCATTGGTCAAGTAGGTTCTTTCTAAGGTAGCTTTGCAAATATTCACATAAAGTCATACTTCCCTGAACCTGTACACTTTACCTCCGGCTCTTGCAGTTCCTGAGGTCCTTTACATTAGATTAGTGCATGTCTTTGACACTATTAATTTTGGTCATAGATCAAATCGTGAGGCCAGGTTCTTGCCGCTCTCCTAGAGTACTTACGGCTGCCTGGCAGACTCTAATTTTTTGCCCATTGTAGTTGTCGGCAAGGTGACGAGTTACAACTCAAGCGTTTATCTTGTAGGCACTATGTTATTGATGCTCTTACAAGACAGCTCTTTTTATTAACAGGACAGTCCTTGGCTGTCCTTTCTGAGTGAACCCTATCTCCTACCACCCTACTCAGGGTTGTTGATTTTAGTTTGGTACTCTCCCACTAGTGTGAATGAATGATGGAGACTTAGTCCAGGAAGATATGGAAATTACGTACTTACCATAATTATTGATCTTCTTGGACAGTCTCCATCACTCATTCACATGCCCACCCACCATCCCCTGGGATCACTCATTTTTCTTTCCTGGTCTTCATGGCCTATGGTTCAGACTGTGAAGACATTGTTCTTTGACCTTTCTTACAAAGGCCATCTGGGCCCTCTCAGGCCCAGAAACTCAGAATGAGTTATTCTCATTAGTTACGCTGTATCTCCTTGGTCAAAAAGGTACAGAGGCGGTTGGAGGGTTGATGCCGAGATAGCCTACACAACCGCGAGTCAGCCTCGCGGTGCCGTGTGTGCATGGTCCTACTTTGGTGCCGGCCCTTCAGAAAATTTTTGGCTCCCGCTTGGTCCTAGCGCCTCTGGCGTTATCCCACTAGTGTGAATGAGTGATGGAGACTGTCCAAGAAGATCAATAATTACGGTAAGTACGTAATTTCCATTTATTGCTCCAGAAAAGCATAATCAGTCAGTTCAACTTCTCCAGCCTGGTCAGGTAACGTAAAGGTTAACACAAAACTGTTCTTTCAGGCTAACTTGACAAAAGGAATCTTTGAACAACCTATGTGGGCCAGCAGTTTGTTCAATATACAGTCTCAAACAAAACAAATGGTTTGTGGGTCAGCAGTTTTGAATGCACAGTCTCAAATAAAACACAAACAGTTTTCCCTTTTTGCCTTATTTGTAGGCTATTATCAGCTCACTGTTTTTGGCCAGCTGGCTAGGCTGATCCTTTACCTCAGGACTCTCTGCTCTAGAAATGGTCTGTTTCTCAGCAGCAGGTTTCAACTTCTCCCCAAAGACTCTCTCCAACAATTAACCATTCCTCTTGTCTTTCTGCTCTGGTTCCTGTCTTACATTCCACCCTCCATCTTGCAGGGTTCTCTGCCTAGGAGTATCTCCTCCCAGCAGCAGTTTCCAGCTTCTAACTGACTCCTTGCTGGATTCTGGCTGCCTTTTAGCAGTCCCTCTAATTAGCAACACTTGGGGAGGCACCTCTCCCTTGCCTGTTCATGTTGCATTCCCTGCATTTCCTCAGCCTCAAACAAGATGTTAACCTCTTGTTTCCCAGTGTAGTGTTTACACTGTCGCATACCTCCCCCCTTTGTGCAAAGGCACAGTTAATCGGCCCCTGACCAGTCCTCTCCCAGGACAGGAAATCCATGTTTCCATTCTGGGTTCCGGCACCGAAGTGCACCATAAAGGAAAATGGCTGGAGGGCCAAGTACCACCTGGTGATGTGGGGGTTGTCATCCTTCATCACCTTTAACCACCTCAGGGGGGCATGATCTATGACCAGGATAAACTGCTGGCCATGCAGGCAGTGGCGGAGGGCATCCACAGCCCACTTGACTGCAAGACACTCTTTCTCTATCACCGCATAGTTTTTCTCCCGGGGAAAGAGTTTCCAACTGAGGTAGAGGATAGGATGTTCCTCCCCCTCAAACTCGTGGGAGAGCATGGCTCCTAGCCCAACTTCAGAGGTGACCATCTACAGGATAAAGGTCCTGTTAAAGTCAGGACTGCGTAACACTGGCTCTCTGCACAGTGTCACTTTGAGTTGTGTGAAGGCCTGGTCACACTCCTCTGACCATTGGACCTTACTGGGGACAGATTTCTGGGTGAGGTCTGTAAGGGGGCTGACAAGGCTGGAGAAGTGCGGTATGAACCAGCAATAATACCCTGCCAATCCTAAGAAGGCCCTCACCTGGGTTTTTGTGGTGGGTACTAGGCACTCAGCTATGGCTTGGACCTTACTGAACAAGGGTCTCACCTGTCCATTGCCTATACAGTACCCTAAGTACTTCATTTCAGCTTTGGCCAAAGCACACTTCACTGGATTGGCCATCAGCCCTGCTTCTTGTAAGGACTGTAATACAGTTGCCACCTTGGATATATGGGACTTCAAATCAGTGCTGTGGATCACCACGTCATCTAGGTAAGCAACTGCATAGTGGGCATGGGGTCACAGCAAGCAATTCATGAGCCTTTGAAAGATTTCAGGTGCCCCATGTAAGCCGAAAGGCATGGTGCAGAACTGGTATAGCCTAAAGGGGGTAGCAAATGCTGTCTTTTCCCGAGACTCTGTGGTCAAAGGGATTTGCCAGTACTCTTTTGTTAGGTCCAAAGTCATGATGTACTTGGTTTCCCGTAGTCTATCCAACAGTTGTCTACCCGGGGCATGGGGTAGGCATCAAACCTCAAGATGGCATTGACCCTGCTAAAATCAATACAGAACTGGGTAGCCCCAACTTTTTTTGGTACTAACACTATGGGGCTACACCAATCACTGCTAGATTCCTCAATCACCCCCAACTCTAGCATGTTCTGTAACTCCTTCTTAACAGTGTCTCGTATGGCTTCTGGCAAGCGATACGGTCACTGCCGCACCTTCTCCCCTGGCTCTGTTTCTATATGATGAGCTATCATATGGTTGTCCCTGGGAGGAAGGAGAAAACATCCAAAAACTGGCTTACCAACTCTTCTAGTTGCTGCTTCTGTTTGTGAGACATCTGTTTTCCCATTGGGACTTGTAACCCCAGATTCTCATCTGGCACTTGGGCTCCCAGATCCACTATGTCTGGTTCAGGGGAAATCAATAGACTATCCATCTGGTTCCAGAATTTCAGCAAATTGACATGGTAGATCTGGGTCTCTTTCCACCTCTCTGGCTGGCAAACTTCATAGTCAACTGGGCCCACCCTCCGGGTAACTTCATAAGGCCCCTTCCATTTGGCTAGAAGCTTATTCTGGCTGCTCGGCAACAAAACTAGTACCCGATACTTTGGTTTATATTCCCTCAACTGGGCTCCCTGATTATATTAGTACTCCTGTCTTTGTTGAGCCTTCACCAGATTTTCTCGGGCAAATTTCCCCACCCAATCTAATTTTCCTTCAATTGTAGGACATATTGCACCAAATTTTCAGTCTTGGGATCAGGTCTCTCCCACATCTCCTTTACTACATCAAGAACACCTCATGGGTGGCACCCTTAGAGGAGTTCAAAAGGATAAAACCCTGTAGAAGCTTGAGGGATGTCCTGCATTGCAAACATCAGTAAGGGAAGTAACTTGTCCCAGTCCCTGACCTCAGTGGTTATGAACTTTTGAAGCATCATTTTAAGGGCTTTGTTGAATCGCTCAGTGAGACCATCCATCTGGGAATGGTAGATCGAGGTCCTTATAGAGCTGATTCCCAATAAAGTACAAACCTTCTGAGTCAGGCGGGACATGAAGTTAGTTCCTTGGTTAGTCAACATTTCCTTCAGTATTCCCATGTGACTAAAAAATTGTAATAGTTGCCTGGCTGCAATTTTGGCCAAAATGCTTCATGACAGGATGACCTCGGGGTACCAGGTAGCATAGTCTACAATAACCAGAATGCATTGGTACCCCCTGCACTCTTTTCAAGGGATCCCCCTATATTTACCTCAATCCGGTCAAAAGGTGCCTCCATAACAGGTAAGGGTACTAAAGGGGTCTTGGATTGTTCTTTGGTGCTACTAACTGGCACTCGGGACAAGATGCACAATAATCTTTAACATGTTGATAGATGTCTGGCCAAAAGAATTGGGGCAACAGTCGGGCTAATGTATTCTCTACCCTACAGTGCCCTGCCACAGGAATAGAGTGGGCAAGGTGGAGTAATTTCCCTTGAAAGACTCGAGAGATTAGCAACTGATGCCGGGTATCCCCTGTCTGGGCCTCCTTACTCACTTAATACAGGATACCCCTTGTAACTCAAAATGAGGATTGCATGCTGCTCGATTCTCATCTACCACATCCCCTTCCCTGACAGCCAACTGGGTGTATACCCAACTGAGTATTCCATCAGCCCGTTGTTCTTTGGCAATGTGTGGGCAGTGCTTTAACATATCTTGCTGTGATAGAGATGGCCCACCAGGACTTTGGTTAGGTGGGTCAGCATTAGGGTTGGGCTGTGGGACTGGACCCACTTTTACCTTTGCTTCACCTCCCTCCTGTGCACATGCCGCTTCCGGACCCCTTTCCTTTGCTGTCCTATGTTCTTGCTTAGATTTGTGGGTTCTTGTTTGGGCATTAAAAATCCCTGGGTCCGGGAAAGGAAAAACTTCCCCCAGCTGCAGGTGGCTGGCCCCCCTCCCTTCATGACCCTGAGACTGGGTAATTACCAAAGATAAGTCTGCTTTCCATAAGTTGTGAAACCATTTCCAATCTCTCCCCAGTAACACTGGATAGGGTCATCCCAGGGCAACCCCTACCTTTATAGTCTCGGTTTGGCTCCCCAGAGTAAGTGTAACCATAGCACCAGTGTAAGTCTTTACATCCCCATGCACGCATTGGATAGGGATGGGGTTCTGGTCCTGCCAGGGTCAGGGGTTCACAAGGGCCACCCTGACTAGGGTCTGATGGTTTCCTGAGTCCACCAGAGCCTCTATCTCTATCCCTTCTACCTCAACAGGGATCACAAAATCTTGGGATTCAGAGTCCCCACCTTCCACTGTACAGTGAATACACATCTGTAAACATGCAGTCTATGAAAGTACAGTCCATGTGGGGGCAGTTCCTCACAAAGTGACCCTTCTGTCCACATGAGAAACATGCCCCTGTGTCTCGGCTATGGGGTGAACCTCTGGGTTTAGGCAGCGGGCCCTTAGGAAATGTCTCCCTGGGCTGCTGGGCTGTCATCTTTCTCAGAGTATGACACTTATTTGGCCTATAACCCCCCTCCCAACATGCCCAAGGTCCATTCACAGTTCCAGACAATAATCCTTTGGTCTGGCTCCTGGGATGATTCCCCATCTTCCCAGGTGACATTGTAAACTGGGTCATGGAGTGGGAGGAGAGTTCAGCATCCAACACTAGTTCTGAGATCTGCATGGCATCTGCTAGCATGGTGATCTCTGTTTATGGACCCAGCTCTGACTTCCTGGGGGCAGAATGTTCAGAAATTGTTCCAAGATTATTAACTAGGCCACCTCTGGGCCACTGCATCCTTCAGATTTTAGCCAATGCCAACACAGGTCCTGCAAATGTTGTCCCACTGTTCTAGGTCATGCACCTGCTGCAAATTGGAAGCTCCAGAACCTCCATTGGTAACTTTCTGCATTGATGCCTAGGCAGTCCAGGAGTGCTGCTTTCACCTCTGTGTACTCCCCAGCTGTGGTACTGTACATAGCTCGATAGGCTGCTTGCGCTTCCCTGGTCAGACAGGGGGGCAAGGCTGACAGCCCACTGGTGTCTGGGCCATCCAGCAGCTTCCACCACTCACTGATACATTACCAGGAAGGCCTCAGGATTATTCTCAGACATCATTTTCGTCAGCATGGTGTTCATCCTAGGAATCCCTGGCCCCCTTGATAGCTGGACCAGCCTCACCAGTAGGATCTTCTTGCAGCTGTTGCATCAGGGGACTGCAGGAGTTGCTGTTGTTGTTGCCCCAGCTGTATAAGAAACTGCTGTTGTGCCTTCTGTTGCACTTGTTGTGCTTGTTGGGCCCATTGTTCCACCTCCTGCTGCTGCTAAGCCAGCTGGGTGAGAACCTGTTGTTGCTGAGCTTGTTGTGCCCATTGTTGCACCTCCTGTTGGGCTTGCTGTGCTTATTGGGCCCATTGTTGTGCCTCCTGCTGCTGCTGAGCCCATTGTTGCACCTCCTACTGCTGAGCCAGCTGCCTGAAAGCCTGTTATTGTTGTTCAGTGAGGAACTTAAGCACTTTCTCCATATCCATTTTTCCAGAATGTAACTAGCCCTGCTCACTCCAGCAGTGGTTTGAATCCCACTTCTCACACCACTTGTGACTAGCTGACCTATGGTAGATGGAGAGGCATCACGCTGGGTTTAAAGTTCACAGAAGAAAATTACTTTTATTGCTCCAGAAAAGCATAATCAGTCAGTTCAACTTCTCCAGCCTGGTCAGGTAACATAAAGATTAACACAAAATAATTCTTTCAGGCTGACTTGACAAAAATAATCTTTGAACCACCTATGTGGGCCAGCAGTTTGTTCAATATACAGTGTCAAACAAAACAAATGGTTTGTGGGTCAGCAGTTTTGAATGCGCAGTCTCAAATAAAACACAAATCGTTTTCCCTTTTTGCCTTATTTGTAGGCTGCTATCAGCAGTACATTCCACTCATTGTTTTTGGCCTAGTTGGCTAGGCTGATCCTTTACCTCAGGACTCTGCTCTAGAAATAGTCTGTTTCTCAGTAGCAGGTTTCAACTTCTTCCTAAAGGCTCTCTCCAACAATTAACCATTCCTCTTGGCTTTCTGCTCTGGTTCCTGTCTTGCATTTCACCCTCCATTTTGCAGGGTTCTCTGCCTAGGAGTATCTCTTCTCTACAGCAGTTTCCAGCTTCTAACTGACTCCTTGCTGGATTCTGTCTGCCTTTTAGCAATCCCTCTAATCAGCAACACCTGGGAAGGCACCCCCCCTTGCCTGTTCATGTTGCATTCCCTGCATTGCCTCAGCCTCAAACAAGATGTTAACCTCTTGTTTCCCAGTGTAGTGTTTATACTCTCACACTATCCCATGCATGTCTGAATCCTGCCACTGTGCTCACTCCTGTCACCTCCTGGGGCAGGTTATTCCATGCATCCACTGCCCTTTCTGTGAAAAAGAACTTCCTCGCATTACCCCTTATCCTGCCCCTCCAATCATATCATGACCCTTTGTTCTTGTGCCTCTCCTGTACCTAAAGATGTCTTCCACTTTCACCTTGTTTATGCCCTTAAGATATTTGAAGCTTTCTATTATATCTCCCCATTCCCTTCTCTATTCCAGTGTATACATATTAAGGTCTTTTAATCTCTCCTCATAAATTTTCTATAGCAAGCCCTGCACCATCTTAGTTGACCTTCTCTGAACCACCTCCACCCTGTCTATGTCCTTACAAAGATATGGCCTCCAGAACTGCACACAGTACTCCAGATGAGGCTTTACCAGTGTTTTGTATAGTGGTATCACCACCTCCCACCTTCTGCTGGTGATGCCCCTTCCTATGCACTCCAACATGCTACTGGCCCTCCCTACAGCCTTTGTACTCTGCTTGACCACCTTTAGGTCATCAGAGATGATAATCCTCAAATCCCTTTCCTCCCTGGTGACTGTCAGGCTGTTACAGGCCCAATTCTCAAACATGTTGGAATGCCTCAAGCCCTAGGTGTGCCAAACATGGCACATGGAGCTTGCAACATTCCCTGGCTGGCAATCAGAATTCTCAATCCCATGCTTATACATGCTGCAAGTTAGACCAGCTTTTGCTGGTCATTGTGGACCCTTTTATGCGGTTTGTGCTAAATATTCAGTGCAAGCTGCCATAAAGGGGGTAAAGTGTCACAAATGCGTGCGACCTTTGTGAATCGGTGCAAGGTGTGGCAATGTGTTTGGGACAGAGCAGGGTTTGACACAGGGCTTGTGTGAGCCCTGCATCAACCTTTGAGAATTGAGCTCTACTTCTTTTATTGCTGTTCTTTTTTTTCCTGGAAACATAACTTGGTGCAGTATAGTTAGCAAGTATGAGCACCTCAACATACAGCAGATTTAATGTGCCTCAGCTCTGTGAGCTGTGCAAAGACAGTGGAACTGTCTATGGCAGCATGACAAAAAATGGACTCATAGAAGTCCTGTAGTAGCATGACCGAATGCAAGATAGGTAGGCGGACACTCAGGAGTATGACCAAATGTCTGTGGAGCAGGCAGTCACTGAACAAGGTATTCAAAGTAGTGAGACTGAAGTCACAGAGGCTGAGCCAGAGGGGGAAGCAGTGCAGCCCAAATCTGAGCCAAGAACTAGTGCAGCAGTCTCAAACTCGTCTTGAGCTCATGAAATTGGAGCTTGCACTGAAAGAGGCAAAACTGCAAAGGCCAAGGGCTGAGGCTGAGAGGGAGAAAGTAAGGCTGGAGGCTGAGGAGAAAGAGAAGGCACACCAGCACAAAATCTTGATATAGCAGGAAAGACAGCAGCGGCATCAGCATGAGATTCATATAAGAGAAACAAGAGAGATGGACTGAGTGGAAAGAGAGCAGGAATGAGCTGAAAGAGAGAAAGAATGACAGCACAAGAAAGAAATGGTGAAACTGCACCAGAAAGCACCACAGCAAACCATGAGTAATGGTGTAGGGGATCAAACCCACAATGCCACAATTAATTCAAAAATGTTTCCTCAGTACCGGAAGGGGGATGATCTTGATTTGTTTTCAAAATCAATTGAGAGGGTATGTGTGCATTTTAAATTGGACAGGGCTTTGTGGATGACCCACCTTACACCATGATTTGCTTTGCATGCATTTTCTGGAATGGGCGATCAGGAGGGTATTATTTATTTATTTAAAGTTGTTAACTGGGAGAGGCACACTAAGCCAAGGCTCATTTCCAAATGCAACCTGGGGGAGAGGGGGGAGTAAGGAATATTACAGAAAAATGTACAATTGCACATAATAGGTTCATAGGTTTCATAGATGGTATATGAGTCATAAGGCTTTCACCATGTAGACACTGATATTTATTATCTATATCGGTGTCCTAGATAGTTGTCTAATGCTACCATAAATGTCTCCATCGTGGTACTACAAACAATTGTTTCTGGGAGTTTATTCCACAAGTTAACAACATGCTAATTAACCCATTTCCCCATTTTAGTGGTGCTATAGTTATCTCCCATAAGTTGCATCTTGTGACATCTCAGTTCCCTATTAATAATCTTAATTTATAGTGCAAGGCACTCCCAGATGTCCACATTTCTAAATGCCCTATAGACTAGGTATAAGTCTCCCCTAATATGCCTATATTCCAAGGAAAATAGGTTCAACTCTTTCAATCTTTCAGTATACTGGAGATGTGAGATGTCTTCTATATTCCTTGTTGCCTTATGCTGTACTCTCTCGAGTACTGCTCTGTCCTCCCTTACAGAAATAATTATATGAAATGTTTGCATGCTGCACACATAAAACTACCCAAGTGACATGCATGCTGCAAGCATGATTTTTATGTTAAATTGGAACTGATTGCATCCATGTGGCATGCGTGCAAAAAGCAAGTGGTCACTGATAACTGCACACATAAAAGTTAAGTGACTTGCTCAGGATCTCACATTATACAAGTGGGGGTTGATGAGATTCAAACCCAGGTCTTCAGATCTCTAGGTTTGTAGTTCAGTGCCCTTAACCACTACGCTATACTGCCTGTGAACATATGTCTTGCTTGTACTGCAATACAAATATGCACTCATCTACATGCATATGGCATGCTTACAACCACTGATATACTTTTAAGTTTTCTTGCCCCCCTCATCTCAGCTGCACAGCTGAACTATAGCACAGATACCATCGGAAACACATGCAGTTCTTCCCACCCCCCATTCACACACTTACCCACAGAACTACTTAATCACTTCTGTCTGGCCTGTACTTTCTATTTTCTCTCCATAGGTCTGAATGCTTGCATGCAAACAGGCTTTAAGGGGCAAACACAAATGTAGCAATAACTTGGCACCCCCCACCCACCCACAAGGCCAGTTTCCCACCCACATACACACACACCATAATGGGTGTGGCCATGCTGTTACAGACAACCCACCAAGTATAGGTGTAAGTCAAGAGTCTCTTACCTGAGTACTAGGGAGTCAGAGACAGGAGTCTTTAAGAGATGACATGGGACAGAGTGCTGGGGCATGCCCCTTTGAAATGAGTGGAGTTATTTTTTATTACTATTTTATACATTAAGGGCCTGATTCTAGAAGGGTGGCACAGGTTGCTGTTGAACGCAACTTGTATCACCCTCAATTTCGACATTGACCCTGCACCCTATTCTAGTAGGGGCAGGGTCATCGCAGCTAAGTCCTGCGATATGCGACATGTGGCCAGGTACTCCAAACTGCAGGCATACCTGGCAAGCATGTCACAAGCTGCAACAGCAGGTTGGCATGGTCAGCCCTTCCCACCCATGCCCTGACCCCTTAGTCACCAGCCGCAAATGCAGAGGATAGGTAACCTTGGTAGTCTAGCATCCCCTCGAACTAAATAAAAAAAATGTATAGTCCTGTATCCCTGGAAGTCTAGTGCCCACCCCCGGAACTGTACATAAATAATAAAATGAATCCTTGTTTCCCTGGTAGTCTAGCACCCCCAAACTGTGCATAAATAATAAAATGAATCCATGTTTCCCTGGTAGTCTAGTGGCCCCACCCATCATGCCAACCCACCCAGCACCCCCCGTCCCCAGCCAGTGACTGACACAGCCCACTTCTCACCTCCATGGCCAGCCGCTGACCGAATGCAATATTAATGCTACTGCACAGATGCTCAGAAATTAATTTCTGAGTGCGCCTTAGCAGTAGCTTGTACCGCACTCAGTCAGCACCTGGCCGTGGAGGTGAGAGGGCTGGCACAGTCAGCCGCTGGAGATGGGTAGAAGGTGGGCTGGTATGGCTGGGTGGGAGCTACTAGACTAGGAAATGGGGATTCATTTTATTATTTAGTTACAGTTTGGGGCACTAGACTACCAGGAAATGGGGATTCATTTTATTATTTAGTTACAGTTTGGGGGGGCACTAGACTACTAGAGAATCAGGGATATTGTTTACTTTCATAATGTACAGTTCGGGTGGCACTAAACTATTAGGGAAATGGGGAATTTATTTATTTTCCTACTGTACAGTTCGGGGGGGCACTAGACTACCAGGGAAAAGGGGTCTGCATTTACTGTCTTCATGTACAGTTTGGGGGGCCACTAGACTACCAGGGAAACTGGGATATTATTTACTTTCCCATTGTACAATTTGGGGGGGCACTAGACTACTTGGCATATTGCCACATATGCAGCGGGCGACTCGGTTAGCGGCATGGGTGGAGGGATGGCTTCACCGCCCTTCGGAGATTCTGCCAACAGCTATTATGGGGGTATGGGTAGCCTCACTGGGGTGTGCTGGGCATGGGGGGTGGGTAACTGTGCACAGTTCACTGGATGGCCAATGGGTCTACAGGACCCCTGGAGGCATCTGTAAGTTATACCAGCTAAATGCTGGTATAACTTATGTTGCTGGATCTCCTCCAGGGGTTCTTGTAGAATCCCAATTTGGGCACTTTCTGGCTGCCTTCTGGAATGGAGGCAACTGCTGCCATAAACCCCCTAGCGCCATGTCACAGAAAGTTTATGCAGCGTAATTGCTGTTTGGCGCAAGTGGCCTGCGCCTTATGCATAAAACCACTATGTGGGAAATCGCGCATGTCACAGCTGCTGTTGTAAGTTGCTCATATGTGCCATTCTACTTGGTGCAACTGCAGTTATGCCTGGTGTAACCCTTCTAGAATTGGGCCCAATGATGGCAAGTTGGAGATTAATGAAGGGCACTGTTCTACAAAAAAGGCCCTTGTTAGTCGAGTGGTGGCCTTCATTAATCTCCAACTTGCCATCACAATGTATAAAATAGTAATAAAAAAATACCCCCATTCATTTCCATGGGGCATGCTCCTGCACTCTCCCTTGCCCTATGTCATAATGTTCCTGAGTGTGGGGATGTGGAGATCAGCTACCCTTGGGGGGGCATAAGCCTGACTATAGAGAGGCTCCAATAGTCTGTGCATACCATACCACTCAACTGTCCCTGATTCCAAGGGATAGTCCTCATTTTACCCCTGAAAACTGCTCTGTCCCTCATCTCTCCCCCATGGAAAACATGTTGCTCACACAGAAAATGTCCTGTAAATTTAGACTTCATGGCAGGGGCATCATTTCAGATTTCAATGAGTTGGGGGGCAACAACCAGCGAACGCCAGGTGCCAGTTAGTCCCTAGAAGACAAGCTGTGGAACATATGGAACATCTCTAAAAGGTAAAACTTATTTGTTGTGATTGAAAAGTGGTATGCAAATCAGGAAAAATTCAAATGTATAAGATTCACCTGTCTATATCCCAGAGCAGTGCATCAGATTTGAGCTTAAACCCACGCAGTTACTAATTACTTTTTTTCCTGGCTGAAGTTCTCACCCTCTCCCCTCTAAAAAAACTTTGCCCCAATCTCCCTTCTCGACTCCATTCAATTCAATACCCATCCCATATGGGTTGTGAAGCCACCCATATGCACAGAAACATGAAAAGCACATCAACATTTCAGTCCTTCCTCCTTCCCCAATCCCCCTATAAAAAAAAAATATTTACTTTTGCTTACCCAGCTACCTAGCTGGACCTTGCTGCTACCAGCCCTGTTTTCAATCCACTCCTCCTCCATCCTTCTGCTAGAAGTTGGATGCTGGAACTAACCATCCCAGGTCTTCACTGTGGTCTCTGACCAAGTCACCTCACCAACCGAACCCACCAACCTGTGTTTCTTGCTTCTTGCTTGGCTGCTGCCACACTGCACTGATCAAGGCCCATCAAGGCTGCTCACACCCCTGTCACTGCTGTTGCTATGCCTAGCTTGCTGCCACTGGTGCCAGTGCTGTTTTTGTTGTGAGGTGAGTCTAGTAGTGTAGCTAGGTAGCCTAGTCAGCTTCTAGCTGACCCCCTGCCCCTTCAGCCACCAAGGGGGATGGAGACTCACTAAGAGTAGACCCAAAATAAATGCCACTGCAACACTGCTATTGAGAGCTCGGTGCTCACAGACTCCTCCAAGCTGCAGTGTACAGCCTGTCTATTCTGTGGTGTGAAAGACAGTGTTGCACTCACGCGACTTATGCACTCTTGCTTGGTTGGAGCTCCTCCACATTACATATGACAGTACTGCCGCTCATATAGCTACCTATCCAGCAGGTATCAGATGGTGAAATTTGACTCGGCTATATCGGACACTGCAGTTATAAGTGTTGGTGTACCTCAAGGATCCATCTTGGGACTGCTCCTATTCTCACTCTTTATTAATAATATTCCTTGTGCCCTTAGAAACTGCTCATCTCTCCTATATGCTGATGACCTGATCATCTATACAGTGCAAACAAAGTTAACAACCTAAATACTGCCCTCTCCCACAATTTCAGGAACATCAAAAACTGGCTCAATGATCATAGACTGGTTCTAAATGGAAAGAAACAATGTCTATGCTTTTTGGCTCTGTCTTTAAACTCAGGACTGGTTCCTTGTCACTGATGGTCCTCGACATGGATGGATCTCAATTACAATCTATCTCATCCTTCAACTATCTTGGGGTCCTGCTGGATCAATCCCTGGATCTCAATCTGCATATTCAAACTACCTGCAAAGCAGTAAATAACAAATTGGGTGCTGCATACAAGACTAGCTACATGCTAACATCATCTGCTAAACTGGCCATTGCAAGGGGAATTCTGTTGCCTACCATCAACTATTGTGCCCCCATCCTCGGTGATGCCCATAAAACCTCCCTGCAGAAGTTGGACATCACTTACAATAATGTATGCTGCTATGCATCCTCTTCCCCTTGACTTAGGCACCGTTGTCAACTTTATGATGACCTGGGCTGGCTCTCCCCTATGGCTTCTAGACAATGCTACCTGGGCTGTCTTGTTAATTCTATCATCAGGCTGAAAACCCCAACTACACTGACAGAGATGTTACTTCCCCTCACTTCCCCTCATGAACTGAGATTGGTTGAAAAATCCCTACTGAAAGTCCCCAGATGTCTTATCTCTAAAGGTACAGGTGCCTTTCAACATGTGGCTCCTCAGTTCTGGAATACTCTCCCCCTGGAAGTCAGGCAGTTTGGGTCCCACCGACACTTCAAAACTATGCTCCATCACTATCTTATATAGGCTGACCATTGCATTTGTTTTGATCCTCCCTAATTCCTTCCTGTCAGGCCCCCTATCTCTTGTCCCTGTGTCAGTACCCCAAGCACTTATCCATAACCCACTAATCTTCAGGCTCGGGCAGACTGCATGTCTCCTTGCCTTGGCTGCTCCCTCTACCCTCACATATATTCTAACCTCAACTGTTTAGTTACCACCTAAATCTCCTGTTTACTGCTCTATTCTATATTAATCCTTTTCCTGTAACCTATTTCATTATCAATGTTTGTTTCAACAGCTATGCTGTTTTTCCACCTTAGGGTGTAACTCCTACTCATTACCTGTTAATTACACTGTTGCCCTTGTGTTTCGTGCTCAGATTTCCATACATGCTATGTATAAGTATTTGTCTTTCCTGATATGTAAGGTTTGTTTCTCATTGTTGGATATGTTCTGTACCTATGTTTCATGATGTTATGTACTCTCCTGGGTCATGCCTGAAAATAGTCACTCTGCTGGCTAGTACACCTACCCAGTTAACAAAAACTAAATAAAAAATAAAAATTCTAGTATGTTAGTACAAATGCGGGGTTGGGGGGCAAGTGACCCCCTCTGCCCTACCTAAATGGCACCCCTGCTTTATGTTAGAAATTAATTCTCAGGTGCTAATATCTGTACAAGTAAATACAATGGTTTCCACTGTGTTCTGTGGTACTGTATTTCCATGTTTCAGGATGTGTCCCAATATTTGTGAGGGTTAGTGTCCCTCATTGTCCCTCATTTCAGTGACATAAAGTGAGGTATGGTGCATGCCTCCAAGGCCCTACTCAGCAAAAAGAGTGCTGAGCATGGCCATAGTGAATATGCACCATGTTAGACAAAAGAGGGTGTGCACAAGGCTAAGTGGTGCTCTCAACACATATCTCAAACTACAAACATGAAAGTTAAGGCACACACCACCACATATTACGCTGAACACCAGATAGAATATTTAAAAAAAGGGTTTATTCCATAAAAAACATGCCAAAGACCTAAGGCATGTTTTTATGGAATAAATCCTTTATTTAAATATTTTATCTGGTGTTCAGCGTAATATGTGGTGGTGTGTGCCTTAACTTTGATGTTTGTAGTTCTGAATATGCACCCTACGGAATGACAAAGGGAAAGTAAGTGAGCCATAACAGTCACTGAGAAACACATACGTAACACTAAATATGTATAAGGAGACTTGCATAACTCAAAATAAAATAGTCAGGCTTCACACCACGGAGGCCCCTCTTCACACATCTGAAATGGGGGTGTTGGCTGACTATATCTTTGGAATTGAATACATTAAGCAAACAATACTTTACAAATTAATGGCAATTTAATGACAAAAATCAAAAGCCATGAACCAATTTGCAAAAGGATTTAATGGTCAGAATTAATGAGTTTGCCTAATTTTAATGGGAAATCAATGAAAATTGTATTTTAATGGCTCTAATTGCGAGCAGTATTATGAGAAATAGAAATTCATGTGTTTTTTTGTAGATGAGATTTTCACCAGTTTAGCTGCTGCATGCATAGCAAATGTACAGCATGTGAACCTGATGTGATTTTTAGATGATGTTCACATCAACTTAGCTACTGCACTCATGTCAAGCGTGCAACATGTGAACCTGATGTGATTTTTAGAAGATGTTCACCTCAGCCTACCTGCTGCACGCATGTCAAGCTTGCAGCATGCAAATCTGATGTGCTTTTCAGATGTGGTTCACGTAGGTTCACTTTGTGTATGCTAACTGCATGCAAACATTGCACAATAAAGCATGTGGCATGCATTGTGCATGTACGCAGCACACTTATATTTCTGTAAGGACTGAAATTTGTATGGAGCCCAGAACTGGGCACAGTACTCAAGGTGTGGCCTGACTAATGAACTGTATAGCAGGATAACAACAACTCTGTCTCTACTCCTAATATGCTTGAGTATGCAACCCAAGATTTTATTTCCTTTTGCTACATCTTCCCATGTGTGCTCCGTAAAGTAGAGTTTATTAGTTGGAACTATGCCTAAATCTCTTTCATTATCACTTTCTTCCAGTTCTGTGCCATTTAAGTAGCATTTTGTCATCATATTTTTCCATCCAAGTGTATGATCTTGCACTTGCTTTTATTGAAATACAGTTTATGTAAGTTTGCCCAATGTGCTATTTTATTTAATTCTTCCTGAAATATCTGACATGCTGATGAATCTTCCACTATTGCACCTAGTTTTGTGTCATCATCAAATTTATGCAACCAGGAACCATCAGGTGTTTGCATTGATGAAACATAAAGGTTTAACAGGATTGGGCCCAATACTGAACTCTGCTGCACCCCACTGCTCACACCTCCCCACTCCGAGGTATAACCTTTGATTGTAACCCTTTGCCTCCTTCCATCCAACCAGGAATCTATCCATTTTACAATGTTTGTACTCATTCCAAGGCTTGTAATTTCTTTTACTAGTTTATCATGCAGTATCATACCGAAGGCAAAGCAAGGCAATTTTATTTACAAGGTGCCCAATCCTGGAGCTTCTGGGCACTGAACATAATTAAGGACATACAGTGGTAAATTAAAACATAATAAAACCTCATAAAAACCATAACAAGATTAGAATTCAGCAAGATAAAAGTTTCCAGAAGTCAATGTTCAGGGGACTGACCAAAACTAAAGATGTCATCAGCAGTCAAAGGCCAGGCTGAAGAGGTGGGCCTTTAGCCTCCCCTTAAACACCTCAGTCGAAGGAGCCTCCCAGACTGCAGGTGGAAGTGAGTTCTACAAGGTTGGCCCAGAGACACTAAAATTATGATCTCCTGAGGTCTTGAGCTGACCGGTAGTCAGTACAGAGCACGCAGGACTGGAGTCACATGACTTGGCCACGCAAGGCCTGCCAGCAACTGGCCTTCAGCATTCTGCACTAGCTGTAGCCTGTGGAGGGTCCCTCCCATGACTCCAAAGTACAGAACATTGCAGTAGTCAAGCCTAGTAGTCACAAAGGCATGCACTAGAGTCAACAGGTCCTTCAGTGGAATGAGGGGCTTAATCCGGGCAATGTTCTGCAAGTGGCAAAAACCTCTGCTCACTACAGCTGACACCTGATCTTCAACAATCAATCTGTAATCAAGGATCATGCCCAGATTTCACACCCTCAGAGAAGCCACCAACAGAGCAGATCCTAGAGCAAGTCCAGAGTTAGCCCCCGGTGGCAACTCATCACGCCCACGACCAGGCTTGATCACAGCATCTCAGTCTTAGCCTGGTTGACTCTCAGCTACCTGGAAGCCATCCAGTCACTGATTTTAGCCAGACAGCTGTTAAGCACATCAACCGCTCCCAATGTTCTGGGTGCAAAAGACAAATACAGTTGAAAGTCTTCAAGTAGTCCAAATAAATAACATCCACAAGTAATCCGTTGTCCAAGACTTTACTTATGTGCTCAAAGAAATGAAATAAATTTGTCTGGCAAGATCTAGAGGAAGTAAACCCATCCTGTGTTATATCCTCATGCCCCATTTCTTGATCTTGTTCATCTATGATTTCTTTAACAAAGCACTCCAGTAATTTTCCCACATTAGATGTTAGGCTTATGGCCAGTAGTTGTTTGGATCATATCTAGAACCCTTCTTATGGATAGGAGTCACATTTGTTTCCTTCCATTCAGAAATAAGTTGCCCACTGGAGACTGAATGTGAGAACAATTTTGCCGATGGACCAGCTAATTCAGTTGCTAATTCCTTTAAAAGCTGAGGGTGGAAGTTATTTAGGCCTGGAGATTTGTTAACCCTGATTTTTTACTCAGTTTCTCCTTTACATCTTTTTCTTTTACCTCATAGTTGATAGGTACCTTATTATTTTTATTATGGTTTTTCTTTTGGTTCAATTGGGTTCCTCCATTTTTTTGCTGGTACACACTTAAGAAACAGCTGTTGAATGCCACGGCCATGTCTTTTTCATTTTCAGTAATAGAGTTGGATATTTTTAATGGGCCTGTTTTATGTTGACCCCCTCTCAAGCTCAAAATATAATTGAAACATGTTTTTTTATTATCTACCACTTTTGTAGCAAGTTTTATTTCAGCTTCTGTTTTTTGCATTTTTATTTAGTTTTTTTACATTCCCTTCATTTTTGTTTGTATTTATCCCAAGTTGTAGTTGAGGGCTTTAGTTTATATTTTTTAAGCTCTATATTTCCTTCTTGTTTATGCCTTTATTTGACTATTGAACCATAATGGCACCTTCCCTTTACTGTTATATTTTGCCATTCCAGGAACATACTCATCTACGCAATGGTTCAAATGAAATTTGATTTTTCCCACATCTGATCCAGTAGGAGTTGGTCCAATTCTTTTTTCCAGTCCCACGTAGCCATGTAGTTTCTCATCTCACTATATTTTGCTTTGTGATAGCATCTAATCTTTGTGATGCCTTTTTGTATACGCCAGTCTTCACTGATTCTTATCCGTATTCATATGCCGATCAAACAGTGACACCTGTACCAAGAATGACAGTACAGCAACACAGCGATGGGTTGCTGTACTGTCACCATGGGATCCCGACACTGCTTTCTTGGGGTCTTGCACCCCCTCCCCAATCAACTCCAACTCAGAGCTGATTATATGAATTACGGGTGTGTGTAAGGGCAGAGTAAGTAAGTAAAAATGTATTTATAGGAGGCGCCCTTCCAAAGCTCAGGGCACCTTTACAAAACCTCACATACAATATTAAAATCCATACCAATTTAAAACATCATTTGCATTTCTAAAAATGCTTGTTTAAACAGAAAGGTCTTAAGAACTTTTTTAAAAGCCCCCGCTTTAAAAGCCCCGTATGGGGGTTCGGGGGGGGCAATGCCCCCAAAAGAAACAAAGTTTTTTCAGGTGAACTCATGCCAACTGCAATTGTGGTCAATATAAATCCATCATTGTAACATTAGTCAACAACTTTGTTATCGAACCAGCGTCATGGATCCATCTGTATCATATTATGGTCTCCGTCCATAAGCGGTTCTCTAACCTTACAGTTAATGGCATCTGTGTCTTAAGTTTGTTATCACAATTACACCTAGTTGGACAAGTATACAGAAAAATAGACAATGTATACAGAGAAACAGACAATGAGTCACATATTTACAGTATACGTACAATTGCACATATGAAAGGATTTGGATAGTTACAGAGAAACAACTATGTGTAACTGATATAAGTATTTAAACAGGATATAACTGTGAAGCAGGTAACAAAATGGTAAAATTCCAGAGCTGAACAGAGATAGAGAAGACTGGTAGGTATAAAATTGAAAGCATTAACCATTGGGCTTTCGGGGAGAGGGGGGAACAGGAAAAGGAAAGGAGGAGGGAGGAGAGTAATTGACATAAGGGGGAAGGTGAGGGGGATAAAAAGGGGCAGTGTAAAAGAGGAGTGAGTAAGTCTTTAGGCAGGGGTGAGCATTTTGGGGGGAAAGGAGAGAAGGTTAGCCTTGGCAATAGCAGGAGTCAGGGAACTCTGATTGGAGGGATAAGGCACATTTTAGGAGAGAAACAGAAGGGGAGTGTCTGATTTGGAAGGGGTGTTCCAAAGAGATGGCAGTCTGTAAGAGACAGCAGCTGAGCCAGAGCATAAGGAGGGCCACAGTAGGGCAAAAGTGCAGGTTTGTCCTAGGCTGAAGTGGATATGAGGCCACAGTAGAGGAAGACAGAAGAGAGGAGAGGTTGGATGGTAAGGACCCAAACCACTATTAAGAGATAAAAAGAGCAGCGTGAAATTGCCGCCACTGGTGTAGGAAAGTAAGGGAAAGGGCTGAGAAGAAGGTACAGTGATGTGTATGAGGAGGGGCATTTAGAGTAAAGTGGCAAAAGGCATTGTATAGAGAGTCGAGCCTGGCTAAGTGGGGGCTGGTGTGGTACCATATACCACATCAGCACAGTCAAATGACGGGATAATCATTTTGATCGGTAGCTGACGCTGAGTGTTTAGGGAGATAACATCCATATTTCTGTATAAGGCGCCCAGTTTAGGGTGAGGTTTAATGATGATGTGCTCAACATGTTTAGAGTAGTCAAGCCTGGAGTCAAGTCATACACCCAGGTACTTGTAATGGGGGACTACAACTAGTAGGGAGCCATCAAGGGTAGAGAATGAGAAGGGGAGGGGAGAGAGGCAAGTTTATGAGGGTTTCCAAATGTCATAGAGACCGTCTTTTTAACATTTACCTTGAGGAGACTATTTTGGAATCGGAGAAGGATGGAGTGAAAGTCAGTTTGGATTTGGGATTGTACGGTTGAGGTAGAGGGACCGGAGGTGTAAAGAACAGTGTCGTCTGCATACATTTGTATGTTTGCCACTGAGTATAGGGATGGGAGATCATTTAAGAAAATGGAGAACAGTAAAATAGGGCCCAAAATGGAAGCTTGGGAAATACCAGCATGTATTGGGAGAGAAGGAGAGAGGGATCCACCAACCCTGACTTGTTGGGTTCGGCCAGAGAGATATGAGTTAAACCAGTTGACAGATGCAGGAAAGAGGCCACTGGAGGAAAGCTTGTTTAACAAGAAGGATGAGACACAGAATTGAAAGCCTTAGCAAGGTCAATGAAAATAGCAGCAGTTAAGTGGCTTTTGTCCATACCTGAACGGTTGGAGATTGTGACATGGAGAAGTGAGGTAGTGGTGGAGTGGTTTGATGTGAAACCTGATTGAAAGGTGGAGAGGAAATCTGAAGAATTTAGAAACTCAGTGAGTTGAGCAAGGACAAGGGATTCTTAGAGTTTGGCCAGAGATGGGAGCAAAGATATGGGGTGATAGTTACCCAGAGAGATTGAATCACCACCTTTGTGCAGTGGTAGGATGTGTGCAACCTTCCAGGCCTGTGGGACAATGCAAGATAAAATGAGCAATTTAAGATGTGGGTGAGAGGGAGGGATATTTCTGGGGTGGAAGTACGAAAGAGGCAGGGGTCAAGATTGTCTGGGCTAGACTTATTGGAGTTTAAAGAGGCAAGAGCCTGTAATACTTCTTGGACTGAAATTAGAGGGAAAGAATAACCATGAGTAGGGGGGGAGTGAGGTGCATGAGGGTGGAGTGGGTAGTTGAGGGTAGAGCACAGGTTGTAAAATAGGAGTTTACAGCAGAGACGACTGAAACTGGGTCAGTAACAGGAGAGCCATTTATGAATAATGAAGGGGTCGTAGGGTGAGCTGGAGGGTCAAGAAAAGAGTGGAGGGTGGCCCAGAAATTGGAGGGGGAAGATCAACTACTGTATTGTGTAAACGAGTGTGGAAGTAGGCAGCGTTGGCAGACCTAATAGCCTTATTGCATGAGTTTTTTAAGGTCCTGTATCTGCACAGATCAGGAAGGGTTTTGGTAGTTTTATGAGCCCTGACCTGGCCACAAGATTTACACTGATAGATGAGGTCTGCAGAGACCCAGTGTAAGTGGTGTTGTTTTATCCTGTGGTGTCTGCGTTGGGCATGGTGATTCCAAACTTCATGGAGGAGGTGTGTAAATAGGGAGAGGGCTGAGTCCACGTCGGGGGCATAATACACAGCTGACCAGTCAGTGATATGTATGTCATGATGCAGTGTATCAAAGTCCAGTGATCTGTAGGAGCAGATCCAGTGGCATGCAGGGGGAGAGTGTGGAGTGTGGACTTTGCAAACACAGAAAGTAATGAGGTGACCACTGAACACACCTGGAACAGTGCCTGCTCTGAGGATTCTATGGAGGTGAATGGAGAGAACCCATTCAAGAAGTGACTGGTATGGACAATAATAAAATCAAGAGGGTGTTACTGAAATGTTCTGAGCTAACTCCTGAGGCTTATAGAAGAAAATTCAGGAAATTAAGAAAGGGCCTTAGGAAACAGCTATGTTGAATTGCAGGCTCAAATGTGTACTTATCTAGACCACTGGGTGGATGGGGCTAAAGTTAGAACTATAGAGAAAATAAAAGACTTGTTTGTAAGGGAACAAGTTCTTAAAATTGTACCCAAGGACCTGGGTGTGTGGTTATTGGACTGGGCATGCAGCTTTGCGAAAGAGGCAGCAGAAAGTGTTGACCTGTATGTGGCCAGCAAACCACATGCTGTGTAGGAATGATGGGGAGGAGAACACATGATTTCAAGAGGACCCAGGGAGTGTAGCCTAAAATAAACCAGCCTGCACCTAAGCCCAAACCACAACCCAACAGTCCTAAGGGGAACAAGGGGCATTGAGCTAAAGAAATGCTATATTTGCTAGAAAGTTGGGCACCTGTCACATGACTGCCCTACAAATACGAACAAAGGGCAAAAACCTGAGGGAGTGAGTGAGTGATCAAGAAAGTGCCCAGCAGATGGTGGTCTGCTCACAGACAGCAGCAACACCTAACTCCTCCATTCTTATGCACCCTATCCTAGTTAATGGGACAGTAGCACAGGGTCTGAGGGGCATTGGCACCTCCATCTCCATGGTGAGATAAGATCTATTCCAGGTGAAGCAGATTCTGCCGGGGCAGTTTTCCAAGATTCGGGGAGTCATGGGTTCACTGATCCAAGTACCAATGGCTTGGGTCTTCCTGAGCTGGGAATGTGGCCATGGGGCATGAGAGGTGGGAGTCATGCCCGATATGACTGTGAATGTAATAAAGGGGAATTATTCTGTCTACAGAGAAACTCTGGGTTGTGTTACTAATGTGCCTGCAGTCAGGAAAAAGGGAAAGGTTCTGAGGGTGGCTGGGGGGGCAATGCAACCTGCGCTAACTCCTCACTTAGCAGCTGAGGAAGCAGCTATTGTAGGTGGGGGGCTAGCTAAGAGTAGCAGCCCTGAGACCCAGCTGCGAACAGAGGAGATCTTGGCTGTGAGCAGATTTCCTTCTGAAGGGGAGTTGGGGAGGGTCAGATAGGAGGAGTGGGGCAGAGCTCAGCTGGCTGATCCTACCCTAGGGAAACAGAAGGGAGATAGCTAACAGTGCTGATGACTCTCAGGAGAGTAAAAAGTTAGTTTACTTGGAGAAGGGGCTGTTGTACAGGGAGTATACACCACAGAGCAGGCAAGAGGGAGAGGTACTACAGCAGCTTGTAGTCCCTCAGGCTTACCGCAAGCAGTTTTTGGCTGTGGCCCATGACATCCCTTTTTATGGCCACCTGGGTATAACCTACACAAAAAGGTGGCTCATCAATAATTTCTTTTGACCTAGTATGTACACAGGTGTGACAAATTACTGTTGGACTTGTCCACAGTAACAGAGGGTGGGAAAGGTGAGGGACAAGGTTAAGGTAGCCTTGATATCCCTGTCAATCATTGATAAATCCTTTAAGAGGGTAGCTGTGGACATAGTGGGGCCCCTGATCACACTGAGTCACATGGGCAAAAGGTACATACTGGTTATTATGGACTACACAACCAGGTACCCTGAGGTGGTGGCTGTGCCCTCTATTGAGACAGAGAAAGTAGCTGACAAGCTACTGGGACTCTTCAGCTGAGTGAGATTCCCCAGGAGATTTTGTCAGACTAGGGGATGAATTTCATGTCATCACTAATGACTAGCATGTGGGAGAAGTGGAGGGTGGGAGGGTGAAACAACTGTATGCCTTGCCGTATCACCCTAAGACTAATGGCATGGTTGAGTGGTTCAACGGGTCCCTGAAAACTATGCTCAGGACTTTTACTGACCAACACAAGAGGGAATGGGACAAATATTTTCCACATCTCCTGTTTGCTTACTGGGAAGTACCCACGGAGTCTACAGGGTTCTTATCCTTCAAGCTCCTGTTTGGTCACAGTGTAAGGGGGCACCTAGATTTAGTTAGGAGTGCATGGGAGGGTGACCTTGCCTCACAAGGGGAATGTGCTGTGGCATACATCCTGGACTTCAGAACCCAGCTTAAGAAGCTCATGGGGCTCACTCAGGGGCACTTAGCCACTGCACAACAGTGGTGGAAAGCCTTGTACAACCGTGGGGCCAGATCCTGGGAGAATGAAGTCAGTGAGTGATGGTACTTGTTCCAGTCCAACAAAATAAACTGCAGGCAGCATGGGAGGGCCCATTCTCCATAGTTAGGAAGGTGAGCGGGGCTAATTATGTAGTGAAATTCAATGACAGGAGGTGCAGGCAGAGGTATATCATGTTAACATGATGAAGCCCTACTACAATACGGAGAAAATAGTCCTTGCTGTGTACAACATGCCAGAAGAGAAAATGAGGCTGATCCACTGGAGGACATCCTCAGAGAGATTTAGGATGGATCCTTAGTGGATAACCTCATGCTCTTGGAGCAGCTGACACCAGCTCAGTCAGTGGAGACGGGAGGTGCTATGGGCATTTAGGGGAGGTTCACAGGGGAACCAGGGTACACCATGATGACTAAACACCATGTGAATACTGGGACCTAAGTGAGGCATCCCCTACAGGGTACCAGAGGGGGTTAAGCAGACCATGCAGAAGGAGCTTAGAGAGATACTGGGTCTTAGAGTAATCCATAATCCAGGAGTTCAGTAGCCCCTGCACCTTGCCTGTGGTCCAGATCCCCAAGAAGGATGGTACCACAAGATTCTGCATTGACTACTAGAAGCTCAACAGCTGCATGGAGTCAGATGCCTACCCCATGCACAGAATGGATGAGACCTTAGAATGGCTGGAGGAAGCCCAGTTTCTGACTATTATAGACTTGACAAAAGGCTACTGGTAGGTACCTCTAATCCCTGCAGCCAGGGAGGGGTCATCCTTCATTACCCCATTTGGCTTATTCGACTTCTGAGTAATGCCATTTGGGATGAAAAATGTGCTCACAATCTTCCAGTGACTTGTGGATCGCATTCTGTCTAGGGTATGTGAATATGTGCTGACGCACATGGATGATATAGCCATTTACAGCCAGACATGGGAGGATCATGTTAGGCAGGTGAGGGAGGTGTAGCACTGACTTAAGGCTGCTGGACTAATAGTTAAGGTGGAAAAATGCCAGATAGACATAGCAGAAGTGTCCTACCTTGGGCACCAGGTGTCCAGTGGATGCATCTGTCCAGAGCCTGTGAAGGTTGATGCCATGCAGGCCTGGCCCACCCATAGCATGAGGAGACAGGTAAGGGCATTTCTGGGGCCAGCTGAGTACTTCAGGAGAATTGTTCCTCATTATAGTGATGTGGTCGAGCCCCTGATAGACCTGATGAAAAGGAAACTGATGGAGAAAGTTCTCTGGGTGGAAGACTATGAATTCACTTTCTGGAAGCTGAAAGAGGCATTATGTGGGTTGCCTGTGATTGCTAGACCCATTTATGACTTCAAGTTCTATGTGAACACCTCAGACCATGGGCTGGGTGATGTCCTGAGCCAGGTCAGTGTCAGTGACTCAGCAGGAAGCACACTCACCTCTGAGGCCGGGAGATCAGTAGGCACTTGGTTTAATATCCCAATACTGGCATTGTAGTGCAGCATGAGGGGGGTGCTGCACTCCTGAAGTGCTGTCTTTCAGATGAGACATTAAACCGAGGTCCCATCTGCCTGTTCTGGTGGTAGTTCAGGTGGATGTTAAAGATCCCATGGCACTTCTCAAAAAGAGCAGGGGAATTTCCCTGGTGTCCTGGCCAAATTTTCCCCATTCCTGAAAAATACCAGCAACAGCTTAATCTGGTTCAAGGTCAGTTGGCATTCATCTGTATCTCCCTCCCCTGGGTCATGCCTGAAAATAGGCAGGATTTGTCTAGTGCACTTACCCGATCAACAAAAAACTAAATAAAATAAAAAAGGTTACACCACAGGGGGAGGAGCACCCTATAGTGTATCTGAGCTGGAAGCTTCTGCCCAAGGAGGAATCATATGCCACAATTGAGAGGGAGTGTCTCTGGATAATGTGGGCACCTCAAAATCTGCAGCCATATTTGAATGAGCAGGAGTTCAATGTGGTCACAGATCACAATCTCCTGTCATGGTTCTATTAGAGTAGTCAGCAAAATACAAAAATATTGTGCTGGAGTTTGGTATTGTAGTTATGTAACATGACCATCCAGCACTACAGTAGTTCACAAAATGCTAAGGCAGATTGGTTGTCTAGACAGGGATAAGTGCAGTGCATAATACTTTAGGCACTTCCTAGTCCCAATATGAATGGCTGTGTCTCTTGGAGATGTCACCCAAAAGAGACAAGCCTTCATTTTCTGGGGGGATGTAATGGGAATGCGACCAGTTAATTTTATCTTTTTTTTGTTAATTATTATTTTTTTCTACATATTCTCATGTAAGTTCTTTCTTTCTGATATACGTTCTTTGCATAGGGCATAAACATGGATTCCAGGTCACATGTCCTAACAGCAACCCTGGGAAATCTTTAGGAAAAACAAGGCCATTCCAGGTCATACCTGGAAATGAGTCTTGGCTCATTGGTGCTTTTCCCAGTTATCAACTTTTAAATAGATAAATAAATATGGGAGAGTATGAATTTTCCCACAACGGCATCCTGAGCCGGCAGGATACAATAACGTAATAACCTAATGTGATGCAGTGCCAGGCGAGAACAAGGCACTTTGGCCTGGGGACGTAAACACACACACACACGCACACACACACATATGCATGCACGCACTCACGCTTGCATGCACACACACATGCACTTACATGGGTGGGGAATACTGAAGGGACTGTCACTCTGGGGAGCGGTCCCACCGTACAGCCCTGAGCACAAAAACTGAGGTGTTGTACCACAACTCTCTATCTCTAACTTTCCACAACCTTTGAAGATAACTGAACTCTCTTGGCGAGTGTCCTAGAGAAGTGAGAGCCCTGCTCAATAGCTTGCTTATCTGTGTAAGAGAAGGGCAGCCTAGATGAATGTCTTTACAAGTTAGCTGGCAGGTAAATATAGACTCTAATGAGTGGCTAGATTTTGAGATTGTTCTTTTAAGTCATCTGCCTGTTTAACTGCATTATTTTTTCTAACCTGTAAATGTGCAAATCTTTGTGGTTGCTATATATATATATTTATATATATACTGTTTGTAATTATCCGTAGTATCTAGTAGTAAAGAATCTATTTTTATTGAACCCATGACTAAGCCTCATTACTGAAAAGTGAAAAGCAAGAATTATCTGTTTTAAAGTCCATCTAAAGTGTACTCTACCATAGTTTACTGTGTTTGACCTTCCTAGTTCCTGAGCAGGACTAAGGTACTTCCTGATATATTCAGGTGGTGGCAGAAGTAGTGAATCAAAGCCCAAACTACCCTGTAAGCTAGGACAGCCCAATGGGTAGTTTGGCACAAGGGCATTAGACATGTGAAAATATTTAACCTGTGGTTGCCAGTTTAGGTTTTAGTATAATCTGAACTGGACTGAGATCCAACATCTCACTTTCAATGGGGTGCTGCAGTTTTACAGTATAACTGAGAGGGGTGAAGCACAATACTGAGGTCACATGACTTGACTAAGGATACACAGGGAATTAGGGTGCTATAGTGGGGTTTGTACTAGGATCTCCTGGCTCATAGCTTTGTACCCAAACCACATGACTGTACTGCCTCTCAATGAGGTCCAGCATTGTTGGTGACTGCTGTGTTGGCTGGGTGCAACTGACTCACACATTTATATGAAGATGTTTGTGTGAAATGCCTAAATTCTGTGAAAATTGCTGTTTTTCATGTGCAATCTAAAGTGTGAAAATTGGTAAAATGGACAGACTGGATGGGCCTTGCGGTCCTTTTCTGCCGTCAACTTCTATGTTTCTATGTATGTAATTTCCTAGCAACTATCCCACTTTTTGCATGAAAAATTGCTGTTTTTATTTGACAAATGGTAATGTGTTCATGAGAACATGAGCTATTGTGTGTGGTTTTCACATATGTCACTAATGCATGAAAATGGTCCGATCTTTCCGATAACTGTGATAATATCTATCATAAGAAAATTTGGTTTTGTGTTATTGTCACATGTAACAAAAATTGCCTAGCTGTAAGTGTTGTATGTTGGTAATGGTTTTCTAGCAGGACTTGAACTGAAGTCATGATTACCATTTCACTTGTGGTTTTAAATTTTCTCTTTTTTATGTGAACCATTCCAGGGGACAACAGGCTATTGTGGAAGTGTTTTATGAAACCTCACCAGAAGCATCTTCACTACAATGGCTCACTCCAGAACAAACTGCAGGGAAACAGCACCCTTATCTCTTCAGTCAGTGCCAGGTAACACTGGGGTCTAAGACTGAAAATGGCTTTGTGTTTATCAGTTGTAAATCTATTTGATTCTATTCCACAATACCAGTATATTTCACAAACTGTAAAGAATGCATGTTTCCAGGTTGAAAATTTGACTGGCAGTTATTTTTTCCTGACAAGAGCAGGGCATGGGTCTATAAAAACAAATACAAGGACTCTTTTTTAGAGTCAGTTGTGAATGCACTGGAGAGGCCCCTCATATTGTTGTTTGTAGACCAAAGTATGGATCAGAAAGTATGTAACAAGAAACATGAGAAGTGCAACCTTATTTTATTTTTTTATTTCCCATTGATACATTTTCATAATTTTAGTTGTATATTCAATAGTCCCATCCCAGCCAAGTCAGTAGTATGAAAGATTCCTCCTTTTATGTTGAGTGGCATTGATTAAAACAGTATCCCACCCTATGTGGAGAGATTTATGCCCATCTATGGTTGGTCATGTGGGAGCTGGAATTACAGTATTAAAACAATTTGAAACAAACTTTTTTAGATTTGAAAAATGGTCTAATACAGAACCATATTTACCAGCCTTATCTTTATGTTTGCTTACAAAGCATGCCAACATATTGGTACCAGTCTAAACTGTGATAGGGCTTCTGGGAGTGAGCCCCTCCTCCACCAGCTACAGAATACTGAGTCTTCTCTCTAATTTCACCCATTCTCTGCCTTTCTCCTCCTTTTCCTTTTAAAGTCCTTGCCCAATTACAAGTCTGGAAACTGCAAGTTACGTTTTTTTTTTGAAAATCTCCTAATCTCTACTTGAAACCTTATTCCTGCTTTTCGATCCACATATGTGCTGCTGTTTACTTATTTTGTATGGGCTGCTGTTTAGTGCATTGTTTCTCAGGGAATGACATAGATATTGCACATCCCATATCATTTGCATACCCATGATGCAGTGCGTGCAACTCATGGAATTGATCTATTCTTATACTGTGGTAAAAAATAAGTAAAACAGATGTTCTAACATGTTAAGGGGAGGTGGTGGTGTTCAAAAATGCATGGGATAAGCACAAGGGAATCATAGTGGAAAAGAAAGGGGAGGGAGAAAGAGGTATAGATCAGGTATGGTCTGCGTAATAGTGTACAGTAGGTAGAGAGGAACTGGAAGACTGGATGGGCCAAGCAGGCCTTATCTGCCAACAAATTCTGTGTTTCTGTGTTTATGCTCCTACACTCATTGATCATTTTAGGTAAGGAGCTGTGTTACTCTGCTTACCTGTGTTTTGAACATTAGCATTGAAGCATTTTGGTCATTACATCATAAATAGACTCGGTACATTTACCATGGGTTACTCTGTCCTTGGAATTAACCTGTTTAAATTAATTTCTAAAGCACGCAAATAAAAATTTGTATCAGTCTGATTGTGAGAGGCCTTTTGGAGGGTGTCCCTTCTTCACCAATCACAGTATCAAACTACTGAATTTCCTCCCCAGTTTTGACCACTGTCTGCTTCTCTCTTCCTTTTCATTTTGAAGTCCTTGCCCACTCAAGATGTTACGAGTGAATCTCTTAATTTCCCAATCATGACACTTTCACTATTATAACTTGTATTATTCATTTGTTCATTGTCATTGCTGTACTGTCTATGCCCAACAACTACCCAGCAAACACATGCAAGTGAACATTTGTCATTGGTCAATGGTTGTTATGTTTGCTTGAGCATAGAGGCTGGCGAGGTCTGTGATGTAAACTGCCAATGCAGCTGAGCCTGCAGGAGGTGTGTGAGTCAACACCCAGTATTGACAAGGCTGTTGCTGATGTTGCTTCATTGTCAGATGGGTGGAAACCTCTCCCATATAAAATGATGCAGCCACACCTATCTCAGTGTGACTGCATCCTTTCATATTGTCACCATCAGAAAGTGAAGCAGCATACCCCCTCTAGCCCAACACAACTTTGTACCACCTGAGGCAGGTGCTCAATCCCGCTGCTGGCATTCCCCCTCCCTGTCCTACCCAACATTCCTTTTTCATTGGTTTGGTGCCTATAGCCCCTGGTAGCTCAGCCCCTGGGTTCCTTGGCCCCTGCTTAGGACTTACCTCAGGTTGGCGATCTTCCCAGGCAAACTCTCCAGGGTGGTGCCACTGAGTAGGTGCACCCCCAACAGAGACAGACATCAAGGTTCCCAGTAGGCCCCTAAACTGCCAGTGTTCCTTCCTGGCTTACCCCCCAGGGCAGAGCCATGGGGTTGGGGCGATCCTGATGGAGGACTGAACTCAGTCACCAGCTGAGTGTTGCAGTGGGTGTAGCAGGACCAGGAAGTGTGGCATCATCAGTGTGGCTGTCATTTTTTCCTGATTTTGTTCCTGGGAGGCATAGCATGCAATGATGTAAGATGCAGAAAGTGTCAATGTCTGCTTCCCCTGGCCTCTGCCAGGGGTCAATCAAGCACTGATCACTAACTCACCCTCCCCCCAGAGGAGGAGAGCAGTCCATGGGATGCTTATTCCTCCTCCTCCCAACTGGCCCTCTGACTCCTTGAGTCTGTTTCCGAACTTTGAACATTGATGTCACAAGCAGAAGCCCTACCACTGTGCCAGCGGCTGGACCCACCCAACTTTCAATCGGTCTGGTGGTCAGGTGCCCCAATCCACCACTGGAAACCACATGAACCTCCCTCACCAAAGTCTGGTAGTTGGGTGCCCAACCCTGTGACTGGAAACCAGAACACCCCCTACTACTACCAAACTTCAGTGGTTGGGTGCCCAATTCCACCACTGGAAAGCACAAAAATCCCCTCCTCCACAACTACCATGAAAGTTCAGCAGTCAGGTACCTAACCCCACTGCTGGGAAATTAGAACAGCACCCCCCCACCACCATCTCCAAAGTCTGGTGGTCCCGTGCCCAACCCCACCACTGGAAAATACTTCCCCCATTACCATACAACACTGTGGGTGTCCAACCCCAATGCTGGCAGATGATACACTGACACTGGGGTGCCCAATCCCCAGTGTTGGTATCTGCAATAAAAAAAATGGTCCCTCATCATCCTCTTAGTTTTTATTGGTGCATGGTGAAGTTACCATGCTGACATATTGCTATCACATAACAGAAGAAGGGGCTGTGAAAGCATGTGACCGGATACCTACACTGTGCCCTTCCAGAATGAAATCGAAGCACAAGCACATGCAGTCCTGGCCATTCACCACAGGGCTGTTCACCTCCCCACACCGTACACTATTTTCTAGCTCTACACTCACTTCTGGTTCACTTCTGGGTTCAAAGTGCTGCTTTTACTTTTAAAATAAAAGATTTTTTTTCATGAGCACTGCAACCCCCACCATCTAATCATTCTGGTTCACTTTCGCAGTTGTAGACAAAAAAAAAAGTAGAGAGAGATCTGTCTCGGACTCCTCTCATCACATTGACTGCACAGTTTATGCATTGTTACTGATTGAAAAACAAGTCAAAACACTCCTTATTTTCTTCATAAATTAATTCCCAGTCACAATGTCAGTTATTAGAAATCAAGCTAATTATGGAGTGTCGATCAATTCTGCTATTCCCAAATGAATGCATAAATATAGCACTATATAGAAAGGGAAGAAAATCCAACATGTAGATGCATGGGAACCCCCCCCCCAGCAACTGAAAGCTATACAGCGCTGTCATGCAGAAATAAAGGGAGAGTATGGACAGTTAAATGATACCAAGTCAATTATGAAGTGTCATGCCTTTTCAGTTATTTTCAAATTAATGCAAAAATGTTTTTGCATGCAGATGCAAGGAAAAGATCCCCCATCAGCTACTAGAACCTAAATGGTGCTAGAACATTAATTCAAAAATAAAGGGGAGAGTATGGTGGCTCAGTGATAACTCGCAAAACTTTTTGTGAGAAACAATTTTTTTTTTTAGTTCTGACAAGCTAGAAACTACTTGACTTATTAACAATAGCCATACAAGATCATAGATAGTGTTAAGTCTTAACTGGCTTCAGTGTACTGAGGAAAAACTTGTCTGTAAACAAATACTCCCCAGTAATCAAATGCAATGGAGCGCTAGCTGGAATTTGTTAAATAATGTGTCTCAGTGATAAATCTGAAAGTGACCAGTTCAAAACATCTGAAATAATACTGGAAAAAAAAAAAACGTCAGGGGAAACAGTTATGGAAATGGGGTGTCATGCACGGAAAATGCTGGAAACCAAAAGGTTCAGAACATCAAAGCCTCATAAATGCAAAAATAGAATTCCGTGCACGTACGCAATAAAGCATGCTATTACAAATGGCTGAGAACATCAAAGCCCCTTAGATACATAAAATAGAGCCCTGTGAAAATGCTTAAAAAAGCATACCATTTTGATCATCATAAAGAATGCAACACAACTAAAGGACTATTGAGGATCACATGACTCTGAGAATACTAGGTTGCTATAGTATTAGTGCCCCTGCAAGAAAATAATACCTAATACTAATCACATGACTTCATATTTAAAAACCACAGGGTCCATTCCCGTTCCCAAAAATACTGAGAGATAATTAAGAGAAAAACAGGAAGGGCATCCAAATAAGAAACAGTGGCAAGGTAAAGACATATGTTATTGGAAACCTGAAAATTAGCTGAACTCAGTACACTAGAACAGGAAATATAAAGCGGCACAAACCAGAACCCAAAGAGGGGAGATATAAAGAAAAGGACAAAATATTCCCAGCTGAAAATCATAAGAAAGGTTTTAAACCCCAGTGTCTATGTGTTCAGTTAACTGGCACTTAAATAATTAAGACTTTGAAGTATGAGGTAAGGCCTAGTATGAAGTGTACCGTGAGATAATAATTACTTCCCTTGGATTGCTAAATGCCTCTTGCCCTTTGTCCTGCTGATAACTGATAGGAATTTATTCCTTAATGACACCGTTCCCCTTCTATGACCTGCTTGCAATCTTTTAAGGGTGATAGGAACATTTTTCTTTTAATTATGTGCACTTTAAAATACCCTCTGGTTTCTTCTCTTTTGCTGTACCCATGCTTGTGATATGCTTGGAATTATGCATGTTATAGGAATTATTTGTATTGCTTTTTACTGCCATTGCCTCCCTTGCATTCCCCTCTTTACAGTTCACTTCTATTTCTAAGTTTCAGAAACATTCTATAGTGTATGGTGGAACTTTGTTACCCACTGAAATCCGTTTGTTATAAAAAGTGGTTCTGCTGCAGTAATGACATCCGTAGAGCAGCAGAACGACTTTTTGTTCTGCTGCACTACGTACATCACACAGAACAGAAGCTACAGAAATGGCAGGCTCAACCAGATAAGTCAGTGTGGCAGCAGCAACAATATCACCCGAACATGCACTGTCAAGAGATCAAAAAGATATTGAACTTTTAATTAAAAGGCAGGATCAACCAGATATTACTTACAATCAGATCAGAGAGTCTCCTCACGCTCACTGCTTCTCATTAAGCAAATAATTCAGCCACCATGTTTTTGTTTAAAGCCCTCCCACACCCGATTAGCAACCAATTGAAGGTTGCGCTACCAAATGATGGACACCTGCTTCGTACGACCTCAAATCCCCATTCTGACAGCAAACTGAAATGTTTGTGGCACAAGGAAGCACCAAGTTATGTTGGCAGCGACAATGCTGACCTCCCCCACAGCGATGGCACAATACCAATGCAGGTATTGTGCCACCTGTTCTGTGGGTGTTTTCTGTGGGGGGCTGTGCCCGCCACATATCTCTTGAGGGTCTCAGCCACCCGCACCCCAGATTTTAAGATTCCAACTCCAGGTCGGAGTTGATCTGGGAGGGGTGGAACATTTGGGAAGGTGAAACAGGGAAAAAGGACCATTACCGTGAATGTCACCATAATGGTCTTTTTTCCTGTTTCGCCATTGGGGTGTTGCTGTTAAGGGGTGCACCAGTGGCACAAATGTATGATTTTAAGCTGTCATTTACCAGTCTTTCTTGTCCTAAAAGTGCAAACTTTTTTTACCATACACTATATAGAAAAGTGTATGGCACCCGATACACAACAAGGCTGTTCTCTGACCTCGTGGTTACTATGCCAACTATGTGACCTCTCAAGCTGTGCGCTCGAGGTCAAAAGTCGGCATAGTAACCACTCAGTTGGAGAACAGCCTTGTTGTGCATTGGAAGCCATACACTATCCTATATATTTTATTAGTTCTATTATATGGATACTCTATTATCACTCCACTGTGCTCTACCATCTTCTGACTTCCCCAATCCCCACCTCTCATTACAGGATCTGTAGGGCCTCTTCCCAAATGTACCTTTGGTCACTGAGGACCAAGTCCTTTCAGCACCACTTGGCATGGACCACCCTCAATGTCTTCTCCACTTTTTGAAAGGGTGCTAAGAAGGAACAGAGAGAACGTGTATGCCAAACCTACATTACACAACAATTTAAACATGTATTTACTCCCTTACCTACTTCATGACAAAACTACTCAGTACCTTCATCTTACCCATCATCTTACCAATCAATCCAATAATGTTACCTAAACATTGCTATATAACTTGCCCGATGCACCAGTTGACATATGTTGGCACACCTAATGCCATTTTCCTTCTTTAAAAAAAAGTATCTGAGGATCAGTAGCAGGATTTTTAGGACAGTAAATTAATAAAGAGGGAACTACAAGGAGATCTTCAGCAACAGACAAGTACTGGAATAGCAATATAAGTGCAGTATAATGTGGGGAGTGGTGCAATGCAGTGGATGCAGGGCAGCCATATTCAGGCAGACCTTCTGAATGCTGAGGTGCTGCCCTATCTGCAGGCATCTCTCTGGACTGTGGGATGAGGTAGCCAGACTCGGAGTGGAAGTAAACTGGGTCAGGAGTACCTTCACCCCTATCCAGAGTCCATCCAGTGTAACACAGCTGCCTCAAAGGATGACAAGAATGAGGAGCACTTGGATGACAGTGGGCTCAAGGAAGGTTAGGGTGGTCAGGCAGAGGCACATCCCAAACCCTATTCCACTCTTGAACTCATATGCTGCACTGGCAAATGGAGACAATCAAATAGATGTACCCAGATAAGTGAAAGGAAAGGATGTGGAGGTCAACCAAGGAGGTGACCTCTGTGGGAGAGCAGTGGACCCCAGGGGAGGAGGAGGAGGAGGAAGTGAATCTTGGTGGGAGACTCTATCATAAGAGGGATCCAGCTAGGAACACAGGAGAGGGAGGAAAGAGAGGTGAGGTGCCTACCAGGTGCCACAGCATGGAGGGATGGGAGGAAGATCCTGGGGATCACTGGGAAGGCAAGATGGGAGGGTGAGCTGGATGTCATTATCCACCTAGGTACTAATGACCTGGCAAACAGAGGAGCCTAAGGAAGTTCAGGAAGAGTTTAGGAAATTGGGGAGGGGTCTCAAGCAAATAGCTACTTCTGTCACCTTCTCGGAAGTACTACCTGTGAGAGAGTACGGGGTGCACACACCAGGAACTTTAACTCATGGTTGAAGAACTGGTGCTGTGAGGAAGGGTTTGGATTTATTGGTGACTGGGGACCCACCTGGAGGGATGGGAGCTTGTTCAAGCCTGACAGCTTGGATCCTTCCTGGAGGGGAATCCAAGCACTCATTGATAACTTTAAATGCTACATGGACAAGCATTTGAACTAGTCAAGGGGGTTGTCAGTTCAGCAAGGAGGGTACCTAGTTGCCCACCCCCCCAGAGCTAGCAGTGGAACAGGTAAACAGGAGGAGTGGATATCTCTACAAAGCAGTGTGCTAAAGATGGAGCTAAGCACCCAAGGGGTGGATAGGCAGAAGGGGGCAAAATTCAACAGAAGGGCAGACAGCAGAGAGAACCAGGGATAAAGGACAACCAGAAAGGTGGCTGGAGTAGAACAGCTAAACAGTTCAGGGAGTTCACATCATGGAAAGCCATGTGTGCCAATGCCAGGAGCCTTAGCAACAAGGTGGAGGATCTGGAGGTTGCCATGGTGCAGCTGGAACTGGAAATTGTGGCCATCACAGAGACCTGGTATAATGATAACCATGACTGGGATATGGCCATACCTGGCTACAACATAATCAGAAGACACAAGGCAGGCAGGAAAGGAGGAGGAGTGGCACTTTATGTGAAAGATGGTATAAAGGCCAGAGAGATCCAGGAGAAACAAAATGGGTGAGAGATACTGTGGGTTAAGCTGTAAAAGGAAAATGGGGTCGGTCAGCCGTCCGCACAGGGGTGGTCTACAGACCATCAGCCCAGGAGGAAAAAACAGATAGGGAGCTGAAGCTAGCCATCCAAAGGATGGCAGACAAGGGTGAGGTGGTGCTGGTTGGAGACTTCAATATTCCAGACGTGAACTGGAGCCTTCCAGCAGCAGCATCAACCAGAAGCAGATTTATCCTGGACTCCCTTCAAGGTGCCTTCCTCAAGCAACTGGTCAAGGAACCAACTCAGCAGAAGGCAATACTGAACCTCATGCTCACAAACGGGGACAGTGTTATGGGGGAAAACAATGGGGGAGCACCTGGGGAACAATGACCACTGGTCATTGTGGTTTGAAATCACAGAAGGAGCAGAACCAAACCACACAAAAACATGTATCCTGGATTTTGGGGGAGCAGACTTTGGGAAAATAAGGGGGATGCTTGAAAGAGGCATTAATAGGAATGGGGAGGGAATCAGGGGTTGAGGAACAGTGGGCATTATTTAAAACAGGGATTACAAGAGCAACAGAATTATGCATTATGCAGGTTAGCAAGGGGAAAAGGAAGAGGAGGCTATTATGGTTTTCCAAGGAGGTAGTGGAGAAAGTGAAAGCCAAACGACGGCATTCAGGCAATTCAAAAAGACACAGGCAGAAGGGGATAGGGAGAAGTACCAAGAGAAGCAACAGAATGCAGGGAGGTCAGTAAAGGGAGCCAAAGCTCAGACAGAAGAGCGCATCGCAAAATCAGTGGGTAGAGGAGACACAACCTTTTACGGGTACAAAAGTGAAAAAAGAAGTGCAAAGGGAGGGATAGTGAGACTGAAGGGGGAGGATGGGGGCCGCATGGAGGATGACAACAGTAAAGCTGACCTACTGAACAGATATTTCTGCTCAGTCTTTATTGAGGAAGAGGAGGGTAATGGGCCTGAAGGGAGTACAAGGGGTTGGAACACAAGTCCCTTTACACGGGAAAGGGTCCTAAAGGAACCAGAAGGAATAAAAGTTGATAAAGCAATGGGGTCAGATGGGGTACACCCCAGGGTCCTAAAGGAACTAAGAGAGGTGGTGACTGAATCTCTGGCAATCCTGTTTAGCTGATCACTGGAAACAGGGGAGGTACCCAAAGACTGGAGGACAGCAGATGTAGACCCCTTATACAAAAGCGGGGGAAAAAGAGGAAGCGGGGAACTACTGACCAGTCAGCCTGACCTCAGTAGTGGGGAAGATCATGGAAGCACTACTGAAGGAGAGATTGGTGGTACATCTGGTTGTCCAAGGCCTACAGGACCCAAGACAGCATGGTTTCACTAGTGGGAGTTCATGCCAGACCATCCTCATTGAATTTTTCAACTGGGTGACAAGAGAGGTCGATCAAGGGAGGGCAGTGGAAGTGGCCTATCTGTACTTCAGCAAGGCCTTTGACACTGTGCCATATAGAAGGCTATTAAACAAACTGGAGAATATTGTAGTGGGCAGGACAGTTCTGTGGTGGGTAGGTAATTATCTGGGTGGTAGGACACAGAAGGTGGTGATCAATGGCTGTCACTCCACAGAGGGAAGAGAGACATGTGAGGTACCACAGGGATCAGTGCTGGGACTGGTTCTATTTAATGTCTTTATCAGTGACATTGTGCAAGACCTAGAAGGCAGAATTTCCCTGTTCGCTGATGACACAAAGCTCTGTAACAGAGTGGACATGCCAGAGGGTATAAACAGAATGAGGAGGAACCTGCAGAAGCTTGAAGAATGCTCAAGGGTTTGGCAGTTGAAATTCAATGCAAGGAAGTGCAAGATATTGCATATGGGTCACAAAACCCTGGAACAACATATCAGTGAGGGGGTGAGGATATAGCATACACCAAGCAGGAAAGGGAGCTTGGGGTTATCATCTCTGATGACCTCAAGGTAGGGAAACAGTGTGACAAGACAGCAGGTAAAGCAAATAGGATGCTGGGATGCATAGTCAGGGGAATCACCTGCAGGAAAAGGGAGGTCATAATTCCACTATACAAGACACTAGTGAGGTCCCACCTGCAGTACAGTGTACAGTTCTGGAGACCTTACCTACGTGAGGATATAGACAGGGTAGAGAAGGTTTGGAGGAGGGCAACAAAGATGGTGCAGGGATTGCATCACAAGTCCTATGAGGACAGGCTGAAGAACTTGAATATGTACTCCCTGGAGGAAAGGAGAGGAAAGAGAGAGGTGATATGATAGCGACAAACAAGTACCTTTCAGGGAGGAACAGGGTGCAGAAATACACTATTTTCCAGTGAAAAAGATGTTCCAGGACTAGAGGGCATGGGATGAAGTTGAAAGGAGGATGATTCAGAGGAAACGTGAAGAAGAATTTCTTCACAGAAAGGGTGATGGACAAGTGGAACAACCTGCCAGAGGAAGTGGTGGAGGCTAAAACAATCACAGGATTTAAGAATGCATGGGATAAACATAAGGGAATTCTGGAGGTCAGTGGTAAGGGGCAACAGACTTCTAAAAAAACATAAAGTGGACCTACAAGCTCAAATGGGCAGACTGGGTGGGCCATAGGCTCTTATCTACCGACACTGTCTGTGCATCTATGTATCATTTATCATTGCACCCTGTAGAAAGAGTCGGGTTGGCTCCCTTTGAGCTGGTGGAGAGACATGTTATAGTTATATTCATGTTGCAAGCATAACAAATTCTGCCCCAGTTACCTCTCAGATCTTCTAATACTTTATTCCCTAAGTACAACTTAAGAGAAGTCCATGCTAGACATTTGAATAACTCATGGGCAGTTGAGTTTTTCCTCAGCTGCTGCACCAGCTTGGAACAAACTACCAAGGGACATCAGGAAAACTAATAATTTGTATAATTTATCTAAGGCTTAGACTCGGTATGGATTTATGAATGAAACATAGAAAGTGACGGCAGAAGGGGATTGCATGATTCATCTAGTCTGTCCATGATCCTAACCCCACTCGTATCTTCTGCTCAGTGTTATTATGCCTTTGTATCTATCCCAAGCATTCTTGAATGCAGTAACTGTCTTTGCCTCCACCACTCCTTGTGGGAAGCCGTTCCATATATCAACCACCCTCTCAGTAAAAAATAACTTACGGGTGTTTCCCCTGAACTTTTCCTCCACCAATCTCTTAACATGCCCCCTAGTTCTCATCTGGCTCTTTACCTGAAAGAGGTCCTGTACCTGTACCCTATTAAGCCCCTTCATGTATTTGAAGGTCTCAATTGTGCAACCCCTCTCCCTCCTTTGCTCCAAGGAATACATGTTGAGATCCCTTAGCCTCTCCTCATATGGTTTATGGTGCAGGCCCTACATCATCTTAGTAGCCCTCCTTCACACAGTCTTCAATCTTTCCATGTCCATTCTGAGATGTGGACTCAAGAATTGAATGCAGTACTCCAGGTGTTGTCTCATCAGTGACCTATAGAGTGGCAGTGTATCTTGTTTTAATTTTATTGTATAACTTATACATACTGTATTTTTATGCTGTCTTGCACTTACGCAAGCAACATCTTGAGATAGTAGGAGAAATGCAGAGGTGTGTCAGTGTTGGCGAATACAGAGCATGCTTTAGTAGGTGCGTCCCTCATTCCCCAATTAGCCAGCATGCTAGCGCTGACACAAGAATTATGTAAAGTGGACACAACTTGTAAGAAATGTGCTGCTGCAATAAGAAACAAGCTTGTCATGCAGTGGCACAGATGACATGCCTCCCATAAGTGCCTTTCCTGCTGAAACATCTCAATAAACATGGCGGCAGCTCATCCTCAAAGAAAGATGACATTGGGGGTGCAATCCCCATGTTGGCATGTCTGCAACCCTCCCCCATATTGTGTGGCACACTGGGAGCCCACCCCAGTGTGCCTCCACTCACAGAAATCCGACTGCATTGGCATGTTCCTCTCCACGCCCCACCTCCATTGCATGGCACACTGGGAGCATACCCCAGTGTGGCCAACATCACCCCCCTCGAAGATCATGGGGCACACTGGGAGCCACCACAGTGTGTGCAACATTTATTTTATTGCACCTGTAAAGAAATAAAACCATCTCACAGCGCAGTGCCCATTTTTTTGTTTGTACCTGAAAAAAAAGAAAACGTTCCACTGTCTGCGGCGCTCCCCAACCCATACCTACCCTCTGCGCACCCCCCCTCCCCATACCATACTTACTTCTGGAAGTCCGGCACAGAGATCTTTGGTGGAGCAGAAACACAACTGGACTCTTCAAAGCCGAACTGCAAAATGAAGAAATGTCAGTAAGCTGTAGAATGACATCAATATGGGAGTTTCAGCTTAGGTGAATATCTCAGCCATTTTTTTGCATTTTGCCTCCAAATTTTCAACATGGGGTTCTTGGGACCCCACCTCATGAACACATGCACTGTCATCACATTATTCGTTATGCGGTCACTGCGCAGAATCACCTTTCAGGATTGAATAATGAAATGACAGTGCTACTGTTCATGAGGTGGGGTCTCAAAAAGCCTATGTTGCAAATTTAGTGAAAAAATTCCAAAACATGACTATGTTACAAGTGTGCATTGCGCAGTTTCCATGCACACTCTTAACTTCGACAATTTTTAATATTTTCACTCCAGATTTTCAACATTGCCATTTTTTCATACCTCCTTATGAATAGTACAGCTGTCATTTATCACATCCTGCCTGAAATGTGTTTTCACACATCTAGTGCACAATGGCAGTATAGCGCAGTGGTCTAAGGCTCTCACCTGCAAATTTGGCGACATCCAGCAGGCCAGACCTGGGTTTGAATCCCACAGCTTTCACTTGCATACTGTGTGACCCTGAGCAAGTCACTTAACCTCCTTGTGCTCCCAGGTCGCTCCTGTAAAAAAAGCTTTCAGCTTAGTGTGCTATACCTGGTTAAACAACTAAATAAAAAAAAAAAAATGGTGCAGTCACTGTGGGAAATCAACTTCTGGGACAGATAAATAAAATCACAGTGCAACTGTTCATGAGCAGAGGTCCCAAAATGCTTGGTTTAAAAAATCTAAAAAATAATTGCATTAGGGGCATGTGTTGCGCAGTTTCTATGCTCGCTTGTGACTTCACCAATTTTTCATATTTTCACTCCAAATTTTCAACATTGCCATTTTTTCTCATGAACAGTACAGCTGTAATTTTTCATATCCTGCCCGAAATGTGTTTTCACACCAGTGAAGCCAAATGGTGCAGTCGCTATGCAAAATCACCTTTCAGTTAACGAACTGATAGTGCCACTGTTCATGAGGTGGGGTCACAAAAAGCCCATGTTGAAAATTCGGAGCGAAAATACCAACAAATGCTGTGATGTTAGGGTTTCCAACCATAACGCCCCACCCTGTAGAGACAGACAGGCTTCAGGGGTGTGATTTGGGATTGTCGACTGTAATGCTCATGCCATTCCACCCCCCCACCCTGCAGCCAGTGACAGGCATCGAGGTGTGCCTTGGAATATTTGGACCCAAAGTCCACCCCATTCTCCTATACTGCACTCATCTCAGTGTATTTTCTTATGGAATGGGGTGAGCATAAGTCCCAAAGACCCCAAGGCAGACCATGACACTTGTCAGTGTCTGCAGGGTAGGGAGAGGTGAAATGGCATGAGCATTATGGCCAACAACTCAAAGGCACACCCCAATGGCTGTCAGTCTCTACAAGGTAGGGTTGGGGTTGGCGTCAGTTCAATACTTCACTGCCATTCCTATTATGTATCTCTCTAACTCCTGCACTACCAATGCCAATGCCAGCAAGAGAACATTTGGCATCGACAAATGCTTGTTTATTTTTGCAACTGAAATGTGTCAGTCCACTGGATGATACTGTAAATGGTATGATCTCCCTATGACCTAATCCTGTATAGAAATATGAACTTAATTACATCATAGTTGTTTCCATAAGAACAAACTGTGATGTCAGGTGCAGACAAGCAGCCAGAACTCATGAAGTCTGGGAGAAAGTGATCTTGTCATCATAAATATCTGCATAGTTAAAAAGAAATGACTACAAACAAAATACGGAATATAAGCTGAATTATATTTAAAAATTATGGGCAGGATTCATGACTTGTTATATTTTAAGTTCCACTCCGCAACTACTGTTGCGGACTGGAATCACTTGCAGCTGCAGCGGTAGCAATTCACAGCTGCAGCAGTTACAGACAGTGCTATAGCTGCTTCCACCAGCCTTAGACCATTCCCGCTGCTGTGGCCATCACCCTGGTGATGCCACCCGCAAGCGGCCATAACCCATGGAGCCGGTCGTAATCCGGAGCCACCTTCATGAATACCCACTGCTGCAGGTAACCTGCGACTCCGCAAGTGGCAACCCACTTGTGCAGCAGTTTACCTGCAGCTGTGGGTCTTTTTACAGCTTTGTGAATCCTGCCCTATGTTTTTACAAAGAGCCACAGGTGCATTACAGCTTTTAAAAGGAAGGGTCTTAGTATTTTTTTGTTTTTTCATTTAGTTTTTTGGGGGGCTGGGAAAGGAGGGCTAGACAACACTGCCTATTTTCAGCCTTGCCCCGAGGAGTGGGGTAGAAGAATACAGACACAAACCAATTCACATTGAACCAGATTAGGCTGTTGGTGGTATTTTAGAAATTGGAGGAAGTGTGGCCAGGAAATTTCCATACTCTTTCTAAAGATGTGCCATGGGATCATTAATGTCCATCTTAACATCCCACAAAAAGGCAGGCAGGACCTTGGTTTAACATTTCATCTGAAGGAGGGCACACCCCAGTAATACAGCATCTCCTTAGTACTGCACTTGGGTGCCAGCATGTATGGTATGAGTCCAATCCCAGTGTGGGACTAGAACCCATGATCTTCTGGCCCAAGGCAGATGTGCTAACATCTGAGCCACACTAACATCTTGAAATGTGTTTTAAAGCAAGCATTACTAGCCTAGAATGCAATACTTAATACTAGCAAAGTGCCCTCTTCTTTCATTTGTTTTGCAGTTAAAACTGTTCCTACCACAGTTATACAAATGCAAAGCTTGATTTCAGCAGTTTTTTTGTGTTGCATTTCAACATTCCTACGAAACTCATAGAACCTGACTGAATGATGTTTACTCACCCCTTGTTGCCCATTTATTACAGGAAGAAACATAACATAGAAACACAGAAGTTTTAGGCAGATAAGAACTTCTTGGCCCACCTAGCCTGCCCAGTTTTCTCTGCCTACTGTGCCACTGCAGATCCTACTCAATCTCCAGTTGTCTCCTGCCCTTGCCTTACTACCAAGGTCCCCCTGTATGTGTCCCATGCATGCTTGAATCCCATCACCATTTTGGCACCCACCACCTCCTCTGAAAGGCTGTTCTAGGTGTCCACCACCAGCTCCATGAAAAAGTATTTCTTCACATTTCCTCTGAGCTCCCCCCCCAACTTCATAGTGTGACCTCTTGTCCTTAAGCTGGTTTTTCTATGGAAAATGTTACCTTCCTGTGCCTTATTAATATATGTTACAGTAGGTGTTTGAATGTTTCTGTCATAGCACTCTTTTGTACCTCCTCCACCTTATCAATGTACTTCTGGAAGTGGGGCCTCCAGAACTGGACAAGATATTGACCAGACAGCTATTCATTGTTCAATGACTGTAATATTCCTATATTTTTGCATTGTATTTTATCAATTCTGCTGTTCATTTCTTGCCCCAGCCAGGATGTGGCTGAGAACAGGGCACATGGCATAGTCGACCTTTCATGGTGAACAAATAAATAAAATAAATTATAAATAGATAGACCTGCATAGTTCTTCCTCAGCTCTATATTTAAAAAAAAAAACTGCAAAAAAGTCAGAGAAGTGAGATGTGCCTTTCTATTTAGAATAATAAACCATTTTCTGCTCTGTCTTTCCTTGTAATAGGAAATACTATAGTCAGAAGGGGACAAGTACATGTCACATAAATAGGTTAAAACAGTGCTTTGCATAATGGTGGTACAGTAGGTGCAATTTCCAACTGAAGAGTTCAACAGAAGAGAAGGAGAGTGGAATTTGGTGGTATCCACCATTGCACTCTAGAAACACAGAAACATAGACTTTGACAGCAGATAAGAACCGCTTGGCCCACCTAGTCTGCCCATTTCCCTACCTATTGGATAAGCTGCAGAGCCTAGTTAACCAACAGCCAACTTCTTCCTACCCCCCACCAGAATTGCCTTATGTTTGTCCCATGTATTCTTGAATTCCACCACTGTTTTTGACCCCATGACCTCAGGAAGGCCATTCCATGCGTTCACCACCCTCTCTGTGAAAACAATACTTCCTCACATTGCCCCTGAGCTGTCCCCCCTCTATCTTCCAATTGTACTCCCTTGTTCTTGCACATCTCTTTTTCTGAAAGATGCTACCCTCTTCGACTTTGTTGTTTCCCTTGAGGTACTTGAAAGTTTTTATCATGTCCCCCCTCTCCCTCTTTTCCTCAAGGTTATACATATTAAGCTCCTTTAGGATCTCTTCGTATGGCTTCTGTTGCAGACCCTGCACCATTTTAGTTGCCCTTCTAAGGACTGCCTCCATCCTGTTTTTTGTCTTTGTGGAGATGGGGGCCCGATTCTCAAAGCCCTGCATCTGACGCAATGTGCTTGCACCGAACAGATATGGTTCAAGGTGCAGCTTGCGTCCAGAGCTACACTGCAATTCACAAAGGTGGCCTGCGTCAACCGCAGGCCGCATGACCCAAATGGGGTTTGCACCATCCCTGTACCCCGAGATGGGCTGCGACAAGGTGCAAGAGACACTGTGGCACACATAAGCTGCCACAACCTGAGCACGGGATTCACAAACTGTGCCCTGAAGGCAACATTCTAAGTACACTTAGACCAGCCAGGGCTGGTCTAAAGGGACTTAGAATATGCTCTGCTGGGCACAACCCCTGTATGCAGCACAATGCCACAGTCCTCCAATGGTGCCAGGGCCCATGGCATGCCCATGGTATTGTACACCCCTCATCCCCTATGCAGCCCATGGTACATATGGTAGTACTGTCCTCTCCCCACCCCGAACCCTGATGCTGCCCAGTACAGTTACTGCTAGAGCCACCCACATGGTGGAATAGTGCCCCCCCACCCAACAGATAGTACCCACCCCATCCCCAGATAGAGCAGGGGACCAGCATAGCCCTTCACACACCTCTGCAGAGGTCCCTGACTGCCCAGACTGTGCAGTTGACTGTACAGTGTACATGCAAATATTAGTGTGTACATTGTACAGTCTGCTGCACATTCCGGGCAGTCGGGAACCTCTGCAGAGGTGTGTGGACGGCTATGCTGGTCCTCTGCTCCATCTGGGGATGGGGTGGGCACTATCTGTTTGGGGGGGCTGGACCACAACTGGGAGGGTCATTGGCCTGCATTGGGGTCATCGGGGATAGGGGGTACCAGCTGGGCATTACCACAAGAGGCTTGCGGCACACCCTGTCCATGCGCCATGTGTTAGATGCATGGAGGGTGCTGCCGCATATAAGGGGACATAGGCTCTAGGATGCATCCCAGATCTGAATCGGGTGTAGGGTCCCTGGTGCAGGGGGCTTTGGTGCAAGCTGCAGTTTGCCGCAGCTTGCGCCGAACACAGCCCCCTTTGAGAATCTGGCCCAGGGTCTCCAAAACTGCATGCAGTATTCCAGATGGGGTCTCACGAACTGTCTGTACACAGGGATAATAACTTCCTGTTTTCTATTGGTGATGCCTCTCCCTATATATCCCAGTATGCCCCCAGCCATCCTTATTGTCTTCTCACATTGCTTTCTTACCTTTAGGTAATCTGATATGACTATTCTAGGTCCCTTTCCTTTTTTACAACTGTGAGTGGAGCCAACAGGAGTATTGCATGTACAAAAGGAGTTATGTCATGTTTTCTGTCCATGGAACTAACTGAAGGTGTAAATAGTCTCCTCTGCCTTACCCTCCTTCAAGAAATGTTTTCCGCCCTCAAATAAATATGCTTTCATGTTAGTCAATGGGTGCTGGGTGCTATTTTCTTTCTTAAATGGGTGGTATAAGAGATGGAACCTGAGTAGTGGGGGGCAGCATTTTTTGGGGGGGAGTAAGATCCAACCCACCTCCACCAAGAAGCTCCTAAAAATCCAGCCCACCTTTTTTTTATTCATGTGGGAGGGGCATGAGGTGGATCCTTTCATGCTGAAAGAAGAGTCACTAGTTTGGTATCTGGCCAAGGAACAGAACAAATCTGTGGAGTCCAGAACAGATAATACTTAATGCATTCAAACTGACTTAAAAACCCTTGGAACAAATGATTATCAGTGTCACCTGGTGTCTCAAAAGGAAAGACTCAGCTTTCAGGTATTTCTTAAACATTTATATACTAAAAACAAAGTTCAGCTTTTGGGATTAACAATATTTATAAAATGGGTAAAACAAATGCCTTAATTTCATTGGCTGAAAGGACGTTTAAGCCATGTCCTTATCAGCATGTATATATGCCAACCGGCACTTTTCTCCCTTGGGCGACCTCACAACACTGGCAATTCATTCACCTACACTAGCCAAGCTGCAAAATATTTTTGGAAGCGGGCGCACAATCCGCAATAGTAGTCTAAAACCTCACACCGCTATATCGCAAGATACCAACCAACACGTAGCTTTCTGTCTCAGAAGGCAAAAGTAATTCAAATGAATTCATCAACACCCTTTTTTGCCAAATGTAAAAAAAACAAATACATCAAGTACACCGTGACTGGTCTAAAAGAAACCGCTCGTACAGATGCCTTTCACGTTCTTTCCACGCCGCTTCGCTACCTCTAATCTTGTTCCTTAATCCCCTGCAGCTTCATATTTGTTATTTGCACAGCCCAACACCTCTATACCATAAGACGAACATTTAAACAAAAGCGCACCACACTCTAAACAAATTAAAAAAATAAAACGGCAACCCGGAAGCTCCTGCATATGGTGGCCACTACAGGACACACTTCTCATGCAGGGCATCTTAAACAGTATGTGAAATGCAGAGGACGTGCCATGGAATGACGCTTATACATACAAATAAAACCACAATAAGGAAAAGCGCACCACACTGTAAAACAAATTAAAAAAATAAAATGTCAACCCGGAAGCTCCTGTATATGGCGGCTGCTACAGGACACACTTGCTATCGCAGGGCATCGTAAACTGTATGTCAAATGCAGAAGACGGTACGGGAATGACGCTATACAGACAATAAGACCACAATAAGGAATTAAAAATGCATATACAGAGACAATCTGACCAGTATCTATATATATATATATATATATGGGGGCATGCAGTGCACATCAACCATTACAAAAACTATATAAATAGAGGGACTATTTCTTTAACTTCTGATATTAAAAACTAAAACTATTAAAATATTTTCCTTTTTTTTCTACTATTTTTTCCCTAAATAGTTACTTGAGGAACCCATTTTATAAGCGCAATAACACACTCCGAGGTGTGGTTTATCGCCTGATAAGAGCACGCCCAGGGGCATAAGGCACTCGGCGCAAGCGCCTCGTGCCTTAGGACACTCCTGGGCGTGCTCTATCAAGTGATAAACCACACCTCATCATGTGTTATTGCTTGCTTATACCATATTCTATCTCTCTATTGATCTCATATATATATATATATATATATATATATTATGGTAGAGGAGTCGTTTACATGTTAAACCCAAAATTTTGCACCTTAATAGCTTTGGAACCGTTTGACAGATTTGACTGAAATTTGGAATACATGATCAAGACCCATACACCTTGGGATCTGCTAAGTTTTTTCCAGTCAGATATATGGCTGCGGAGTTATTAAGCATGATCTGCGTGTGCATTTATGCTTTTTGGGAAGTCTACGGTCACGTCTACAGGTGGCGCGGTTTGTGCAACTGGTCCAAAATCTTCAGGAAACGTGCAGCCAGGGTCCCCAATGTGCCTTTTGTAGATTTTGTGAAAAAATATTAAACGGTTCAAAAGTTATTCAAAAAACAAGTTCCCATTATAAGTCAATTGGAAAAGTTAACAAAAAGTTCGACTCTGTCACAAATGCAGTTTTTACTTTTGCAAATGGCCCTTTTACTGTCGCAAATCCGCCATTTTGTTTTCAGTTGGTGATCAGAAAAATGCTTGGCATTTAAATCTGGGACCCTCTAGCAACCTAATTCTTTTTGTATTCACCTAGTTGAACCCTGAGGATGCTAGCCATGACTTTATTTTGGAGTAAAACACCCCAGAAATATGTTTTTCACATTTCTGGAAAAAGTACTTTCTCAGAGTACTTTCGTACTTGCAACAGTGTCGAACGAATTTGTGAAAGCTTTCGCAAATTGTGACAGTACTTTTCTAGGCTGTGGGAAAATGACAGCAATTATTTGGCACCCCGCTGCAAAAGAATGGTTCGGAGTTTTGGGCTGAAATTTGGAGGGAACACAGCTGATATCCCATAGCTGTGTCCTTCACTGTTTTGTTGAAAAAATCTTACACAGCGGCAAAGTTATGTTACTCCAAAGTTGACACTTTTTCCCTTGGATAACATCATGGTGTACGACGCATTGCAGCAATCGTTTGGCGCCCTGCTGCAAAATAATGGTTTGGTCTTTTGGGCTGAAATTTGCAGAGGACACTGCCAACATCCCACAGATGTGCCTTTCAGTGGTTTGGTGAAACAATATTACAGGGAGGCAAAGTTATGGCACTCCAAACTTCTGTTTTTTTTCCCATAGGATAACATTATGGTGTTCGCCGTTCAGGGCCCGTGATCTGAAACGTAAGAGATAATGGACTTTTTGTCGGAAAAGTACTTATCTCCCAATAGGGATAAGTACAAAACTAGCAAGGAAAGTGAGAGTTAGGGCTGACGACCCCAACGCGTATCCTGATTCCAGTTGGGGGGGGCTGGAGGGATGCAAAGGGGGTTTCAACCCTAACATTGAATTTCCTCAGTTTTGTCACTGTGGAACAACCCTAACTGATGCATCAAACAGAGATTTTTGCCATATATATATACGTATATATATATATATATATATATATAGTTTGTCTTTTTACTAGTTTCAAACCTTCAAAGCATTGGTTAGTATTGCATTTAGAAATACATTTTAATTGTCTTTACAGAAATATCATGCAGGTTCATGTACTTGGTGTAAACAGTCTCTGATGAAATGTATTTTACTTTTTTCCTGGCTCAGTTTCTATCAGTGAAAAGAAAGACTGGAACAACTATCAGAGTTGCCATCCCCCCTAACATTCCTGCTGAGTTTATACTCCTTGGAACCTGTTATTCCAGTTGCTGTGCCTGTGTGTAGTATATACTGTAGGAAGCTTTAAAGCATGACCCCTGGTGATCTCCATAACAAATAAGTTTGTTGGTTTTCTTTCTCCTACGATGCCCCCTGCCTCATGTGACAGTGATGTAGCCATGCCCTTAGATTTAGCATGTGTACTGCTTTAAAATTAGTTTAGCAACAGCAGAGCCTTGTAACTGTTCTTATCCAGGGAGCACAAATGTCAACAGTTAGTTTAGCAGATACCCGAGAGCAAGCTAACTGGGGTTTCTGTAAGACAACAGTTATTAAATAGCTCTAATTCACTACTTTTGTTTTCTCTGTGCATCAGGTCTAGCTAGCAGGAATGTTTTAACATCAAAAACACAAATAATGAATTAGAGGTATTTAGCAGCTGTTTAAAGAGCTGCTCCCTGGAAAATTACCTGGTTTTGGGGGTAGGGGGTGCCACAAGTGGAATGGAACTTCACGAATGGGGGAGCTCATAACAGCAGAAGTGGCATGTTGGCATTAAAAGCTTAGAGGTATGGATGTAGAAGCACCAGTATTTAAGCATGACTTTGGTAGAGGATTAATTGTGACGAGGGGAGTGAGTCTTGATATTTTAAACATAATGATTTTCTAAAACTTCAGCCTTCAATGGGTTAGACTTTGTAGCCATCTGTACAGTATATCACTAAGCCACATACAGTGGGGTATGAGTAAAACCCAAATCACCAGACCCAGGCCAAAGCTGTAGATTCTGGACTGGGCACAGCTTGTGCAAATATTGCTGATCCGCTGGAGCAGCAATAAAAAATAAACTATGCAATACCCTCAGTAACACATCTACCCAAGTTTACATTTACCTGATGCCTATTTTTTGGCCTTATATAGTAATATCTTCCTTCAAGAGAACAGCTTGTAATGAAATGTGGCATTTGAGCATATGCACTTTTAAATTATATGAATTTTGTGTGTAAACTGTGTATCAGTCTCTAAAAAAAAACACATCAAATGTCTTCAAAAACTTGTCTCAACATTGTGTTTATCTTCCACATTGTCACAACATATAGTTGTCTCAGCAGTGTTTTCAGTTAGGATCAAGTACCTTCATGTATATGATGGGCTGGTTCTGTTGAGTTGATTGTTATAACAGTGCATAGCATAAATTGCAAAACTTATAGGTAACTGTAATACAGATGGTGGCATTATTTTTTATTATACATTGGCAAGGAAAAATGTAAGAAGCTGATTGCCTGCCGACCCATTGAAACAGTGATGCTATTACACAGTAACTTTGGATTTGGATCATTCCTTGCATTTTCTCTTAAGAAATATTTCTCCACACTAACGAAAACATCTTTTAAATTCTGTACATAACAACAAATCATTATATCATTGCAATAAGGCACTCCAGGGTCTGTGTTATCATGTATTATACAATGGCAAGATAAAATCCTGGTCCTTGATTGGTCAGACTGGGACTGGACCCGGGATGTTATCCCAGCATAACATCCCGGCTCTAGTCCCAGTACAGTAACGGCCGCATCAAAAGTTTAAAAAAAAATCCATCCACAGCTGTCCGTTGCTTCCTGCTCGCACTAGAAGTGAAAGCCGCATTTCCGATCGGCTTCACAGCAGGCACAGCACTCACACGCTTCCCAAACAAGCCTCGCTTATTTCTGTAACAGGAAAAAAAACTAAAATCAAAGCTGTCTTCACGTATGACCGAGCGCTTAGCGGACAAAAGTCTGCCGCTCTTTTCTCCGGTGCCCCGGCACTAACACCATCATCTGCTCGCACTGAAAGTGAAAGCAGCATTATAGATTGGCAAAACAGTAGGCACAGCTCACGCTCCCCAAACAAGCTTTATTTATTTCTAAAAAGAAAGAAAAAACCTGAAATCAAAGCAGTCACAGCAGTCTCCCCGCTCTTTCGGTGCCGCTTCATTCGCTTCGCTGCTCTAACGCCGACTTCATGTTTTTCTACGTCTTTTTTCTTTAAATACATGAACCAATAGCAGGAGAAAAACAGTGAAGAAAGGAACCCAGTAGGAGAACACCTAGAGGAGCGGGTTGTTGGGGGCACACCTATTAGAGACCTGCAACAGACACACAAAAACAGCTCCACCTGCTGTACAAACAGTATAAGGCACTATTTTTCAAATCGCATCCTTCCACAATAAAAACCTAAAAATACAATTAAAACACTATTTTTAACCATTTTTCTAATGTAAATGTAACGAGCCATTGTATAATAGGAATAATGCCCTCCAGGGTGGGTGTTATGCTGGGATAACATCCGCCTATGTGGTGTGGATGCCCTCGGCCATTGGCCGGGCCCAACCACCCAAGGTGGGATGTTATCCCAGCATAACACCCACCCTGTCGGGCATTATTCCTTTAATAACATCACTCCTGGGGTGGTGGAAGCACTTGGCTTCACCTCTGCTTAAATATGCCCTTTCTCAATGTACTGTACTTGGATTCAGTTAGTGTATGCAACAGCCTTCATGTGAACACTCTGGGCTTCTCTTTGACTCCTGATGTCTATTTGCTTTAGCTATTGTATATTGTTTGAACTGCTTTGGTCTTCTTGATGTAGTGCCGGTGTAAATGAGTATCTGACTCAAAGGTTTGTAAATCTAATATTTTTTAAATAAATAAATAAATGTTTACGTTTAAGCCCATGAAATGCCCTTATCTAGTTAATGCATTCACTGTTGTAGTGGCTCTGCTAGATCTTGTTGTTGTTGTCAATACCTCCCCTCCCCACTGTGTACTCTTCCCCTGGGTTTTTGTTTCCCATGTGCATTACTTTGCACTTCTTTGCATTGAATCTAAGCTGCCATACTTGTGACCATTCCTCCAGCCTTGCCAAGTCCCTTCTCATCCTTTCCATCCCCTTGTGTATCAACCCTGTTGCACTCTAGTCTAGTAATACCAATTTTAAAATACTTTTATTATTGAGACCTTTCTTTTAAAAAAATCTTACCTTTAAAATCAACAGTCTTTTTTTAATTGGCGAACCATTTAACAATAATATATATTTTTCTAATTACTGCCCCCCATCACTGCAACCACCACAAGGTATAGTACGCAGTCTACCTTCTGCCTGAATTGAGGCCTCAGATACTCCTCTGGATTATGTACTGGAACCTGGGGCCACATCCATCCTTGTTGATCTCCAAGGGGGTCCTGCAACTTGCCCCCCACAGCGGGGCCTGACAAGCATGGATGTGCACCCTTCTACATCACCAGGAGACACATCAAGCACATGGAACCACTGTATAGTAACTGCAGACAGGTTGACAGCTCGGTGGGGAAGGGGTGAGGCAAGGCCTATATACTTGATGTAGAGTGGTGTGTTTTACTCTTTGTGATGAAGTCCCCACTGCTTCCCAAACATAGTCTATTACTACAATGCTGGTCAGTGTGTGTGTGTGTGTGGGGGGGGGCTGATGTAATTTCTTACCCATGACATCAAGTCCCACTGTAGGGGTAATGTTAGAGAAGGCAAGCCGATACCCTACCTCCTCTACCAGGGCTACAGCATCTGCATCTGCATCAAGCCCTGCATTCAATGGGCTCAGGCATGGGGATAGAGATCGACACATTGAGTGCTACCAGGCCAGGCCAATAATGTATTTGGGGTGAAAACATCACTAGAACCATTTTTCTTTTTGTTTCGTTCCTGATCTGAGACATGTGGTTTTGAAGTTCCTGCTCTCTTGCCAAAAGCACTATGAAAAAATTAAGCATTTGGCGTGGTGCTATCCTTTTTACCATCAGAAACGTGTTCACAGTATTCTAATATAGCTACAGCTAAAATCTGGCATGTATACTCTTAATGTAATCTCAGTGGAAATATTTTTTTTAATTGCTCATGGGGGCCAGATTAATTGACTTGAATATTTAATTATAACACTAGTAATAAACACTGTTTTAAAAATTGTAGAGGGAAAAATTGCAATGTTGATTTATTTAATGATGTCAGGAGTACTTTATTGGTAAAAAGAATTAAAAGAGAAAGGGGAAATTGTTAACTGTGAAAGGCACACTAAACCAAACTTATTTCCAGATACAACCTGGGAGCACAAAGAAGTTAAATGACTTGCTCAGGGTCACACAGTATGCAAGTGGGGGGCTATGGGATTCAAACCATGGTCTCCAGGTTTGCAGCTCAGTACCCTAAACCACAGCACTATACTGCCTCCTAAAAAACAACTTGATCCCCTTCTTCGAGGAGTGACCATGGTGGTGAACAGAGGTGGTGCCACAGACATACATAAGTCTATCCGGACTTTGGCAAGGCTTTTGGCACTTGGCCCATGACAAGCTTCTGCACAAAATACCCTAGTGTAGTTGCTAAACATGAGGCATTCACAGGGGGAATCGCTTAACTGCCTTAAGGGCAGGATCCAGAGGGTTTTGGTGGACAGGCACTAATTCCAAATGGAAAGAGAGATACTTGGTGGCATCACACAGGGACTGGTGCTAGAGCCACTACTCTTCAACATTTTCATCAATAGTTCATAGGTTCATAGTAGTTTACAATTTCAGTAGACCTTAGCCCTTTAATGAACTCTCCACCATTCAGTTTTAATGGTGGAATAAATATTTCCTATTTCCTATAAATGTATCCAGTCTTCTTTTGAATGTGTCCATATTATCACTTTCCACTATATTTCTGGGTAGGGTGGTCCATATGGTTATAACTCTCTGGTTATACCACTGACTCTTTTATGTGTCCTGTTGACTTCACTGTGCAGTTTATAGTTGTGGGATCTAGTATTATTATTAGTTGTTATATGCTTTACCAGTCCTATAGTTTCTAATAACACATCATTATGGTAGGCTTTGAATGTGAGACACAAGTCTCCTCTTTTCTGTTCTATGAAGTACAGGTTGAGTTGTTTCAGTCTTTCACTATAGTGCATTTTGTCCATATGTTTGATTTGCTTCGTTGCCTGCCTCTGTACGTTTTCTATTTTTTTTTTTTTTCACTTTCAATTGAGTAAGGGGCACAGAAGGGAGAACAGTACTCCAGGTGTGGTCTAACAAGGGAGGAATATAATGGTTTGATAAGTTTGGGGTCCTTACTCTTAATATTCCTAAAAATGCATCTTAGTATTCCATAACATTTTTTTAACAGTGGCAGTCATGTGGTTATCAATCTTTAAATCTCTTGTTACATGCACCCTAAGATCTCCTTCTTTGGTTGCATCATGTAGTAGTATATTATTTAATGTGTATTGATATCCAGGATTATTGTTACCCAGGTGCATTACCTTGCATTTAGTTTCATTAAATGTTACATTGTTGTCTTGTGCCCATTTTGCAAAGTGATCTAAATTTTGTTGGAATTGTACTGCTGAATTAAGATCATTAACTATTCCATCGATCTTACAATCGTAGGCACATTTACATAGCCATACATAAATACATAGATACATAGACAGTGTAGGCAGATAAGGGCCTATGGCCCACCCAGTCTGCCCATTTGAGCTTGTAAGTTCAATTTGTTTTCCTAGAAGTCTGTTTCCCCTTACCCCTGACCTCTAGAATTCCTTTATGTCTATCCAATGCATTCTTAAATCCCGTGATTGTTTCAGCCCCCACCACTTCCTCTGGCAGGGTGTTTCACTTGATCCACCACCCATTCTGTGAAAAATTCTTTCTCATGTTTCCTCTGAATCGTCCTCCCTCCAACTTCATCCCATGCCTCTAGTCCTGGAACATCTTTTCGCTTAAAATAGTGTTTTCCTGCACCCTGTTCCTCCCTGTAAGATACTTGTATGTCTCTATCATATCCCCTCTCCCTCCTCTCCTCCAGGGGTACATGTTCAGTTCCTTCAACCTGTCTTCATAGGACTTGTTATGCAATCCATGCACCATCTTTGTTGCCCTCCTCTGAACCTTCTCTACCCTGTCTATGTCCTTACGTAGGTATGATCTCCAGAACTGTACACTGTACTCCAGGTGGGGCCTCACTAGTGTCTTGTATAGCGGAATTATGACCTCCCTTTTCCTGCTGGTGATGCCCCTGCCTACACATAGCCAAGTATTATTAGATGATTGCCTGGTTGCTACTAATATGTTAACAAGAACAGGGCCAAGGACTGAGCCTTGAGGAGCCCCACTGGTCACATGGCTCCATTCTGACATGTACCCCCTAATCACTACACACTGTTTCCTTTCCTTAGCCATGAGTCTATCCACCTAATAATATTTGGATGGAACTGTAATCTGATCAGTTCCTCAATTAAAATTTTATGTGAGACCATGTCAAATGCCTTAGAAAAATCCAGAAAGACCACATCCACTGGCATTCCTTTATCAAGCGCAGTGCTCACCTGTTCAAAAATTTGTAAGAGATTGGTCAAACAAGACCTTCCAGAGGAAAAGCCATGCCATGTCTGGTCTATATATTTGGTTTTTTGCAGGTGTTCTATAATATGTTTGTGAAGTAGCCTTTCCAATACTTTTCCCACGACAGATGTCAGACTGATTGGTCTGTAGTTCTTAACATCTTGTTCACTATCACTTTTAAATATTGGGGTTACTATGGCCTCATTCCATTCTTTTAATGTTTTGCCTTCTTTTAGTGAGGCATTAAAAAGCATTGTGATTGGACCCACCAGATGTGGTGCCAGCTTCTTTAAAAACTTAGGAATCAGTCCATCTGGGCCTGCTGAACTGTTGGCTTTAATGGCTTTTATCACATTCCAATACCTCCTGCTCAGTAATGAGTGCAAAGTCTACCTTCAGGCATGGGATTTCTACAGTAATTGGCTCCTTTGTTCTACAGACAGTATGAAAATACTTATTCAGTTCAGAGGCTATCTCTGCTTCCTCATTGACCAACTCATTCTATTTCAGTATTGGACCAACTGTATTATTATTTCCCTTAGAGAGCCTGCATAATTATAGAACTTTTTCATGTTGTCTTTAACCGTGGTTGCCAAATATCTTTTTGCATTTTGTTTAGCTTTGCGTATTTGGGATTTTCATTTATTGGTCACTGTCTTATATAATCTTAAACTGGTTTCTGTTGTGCATTTTTTGTAATGTTTATATAATTTATTTTTCTTCCTTATACTTTTACGTATGCTGTTATTCCACCATAAGGGTAACCTACAATTTTTATTGTATTTTGTTCTATTTGGTACCCAATGTTTTATACAAATACTTATTTTATTAGTTAGGCTGTCCCATATGCCATTCAAGCCTAGGTTATTTAGGTCAAGGCTCCAGTCCCAGGCTAATAAGAACTTCCTCATATTTTCATAGTCTGCCCTGTAGTAGTCTTTAAGTTTAGTCCTACCAGAAACCATGTTATTTTTTTATATTTTTTTATGTCAAGATGTAGCATCCTATGGTCACTTTTCCCAAGTGACATGAGTACTTTTAGCTCTTGAATTCTAGCTTCAGAGTTTATGAATATTAAGTCTAAAATATTGCTTCCTCTTGTCCTTTCCTGTACCAGTTGTTCTAAACCATTCTGTAGAATTATTTTTATAAATTTATTTTTTAAGTAGTTGGTTCCAGTTAGGAGAGGCCAGTTGATGGTTAGAAAATTAAAATCTTCCACAAGGACATAGTTCTGAATTACATTCATTGATTCAATTACAGTCAGGAAGGATTTTGTTTGTTCAGTATTTAAACTGGGAGAACAGCAACCTAAACCAATAGTCAAGTTTGAGGAACATGAGGGTATATTTACCCATATCAATTCATTTTCACTATTTTGATTAGTATTTTGTTTTAGTTCATAAGATTTGAAATCATCTTTAATATAAAGTGCTATTCCACCACCTCTTTTAGATGTTCTATTTTTAGAAAATATGGTATAGCCTGGTATTGCGGTGCCCCATTCTGTATCAGTGAACCAGGTTTCCGTTACACCACAGATATCAATATTTTTATTATGTAGAACATAATTTAGTTCATCAATTTTATTTTTAAGGCTTTGAACATTGGTGAGTAAAAGTTTCAAAGATTATTTCTTTGCTGTCCTCGAGCATTTCCTACTGGATTGCTGTAGAATACAGGTAGCAGGTTTATGTCTTAGAATATGTGTTCTACTACTTAATGTTTGACCAGTGTTCAGAGAGACTGTCCTAGTCAGCCTCTCCCCCCCCGTTGATTAGTTTAAATATTGATTTTGGAGGCAGTATAGTGCTGTGGTTTACAGCACTGAGCTGCAAATCTGGAGATCTGGGTTTGAGTCCTACAGCCCCCACTTGCATACTGTGTGACCCTGAGCAAGTCACTTAACTTCTTTGCGCTCCCAGGTCACACCTGGAAACAAGCCCTGGCTTAGTGTGCCTTTCCTGGATAAACAATCCCCCCATGCTGGCTGTGATATGTTTACTTAATGCAGCATTACCCCCCCATGCTCAAATGAAGTATATCTTGAAGGTATAATTCTCTCCTCCCCTCAAATTCCTTCTAATATGTAATACACATGATTTTCTTTCTCCTACACCATGTCCTTAACCAGTTATTAACTGTTTTAATTTTATTTTGAAGGTGCAGATTGTATCGTGGAATGGGAAGAATTTTTGACAGCACTACATCATAGACTTAGCCATTTAATTTATTGATTAATGCCACAAGGTCTTGTTGCATTTTGGATACAGTGTCATGACGAATGTTATTAGCTCCTACATGTACTACCACTAAAGGCTTGCCATCAATATTATGAAAAATGTCATTAATCATTAGTGTTAAATCTATTATCTTCACCCCTTAAAACTTGATAGGGTATGATTAGCTTTGTCTTGATTACAAATTAATCTATCTAGTCTTTAATAATAGAATCTCCAAGCACAAAGATTTGTTTAGGTACTGGTGGACTAGCATCCATTGATTTGGGAGCTTTCTGGGAAGTTTGATCTTGTTTCACCATAACAGTGTCAGTACTACTTGTACCTCTAGGTACATCTGTATTTATTGTCATACCATAATTCTCAATTCTGGCTTCTGTATTTCCCTTGTTGTTCCACTTCCCAGTAACAACATGGTTTGATTGTGGGACTTTTATGAGGGGTGCTTGGGAGGTAGATGGGGTAGATTCACTATAGTCTATGAGTGGATGACTTATAGCCTCAAACCTGTTACTGGTTGGTAGATGAAAATTCTCTGCTCTTCACCCTTTTTTAGCTGCCTTGTTGCTTTGTACTATATACCATTCATCATCAGAGTTAGCTGCTGGTTCCTCTTCCCTTATTCTTTTTCTATTTGCAGAATTAGATATGTTTGGATTGGGAATTACTGACTTATTTAATAATGACAACTCTCTAGTAATACCTAAGAAAGGTAGGAGTTCTTTATTATAATTGGGGCAAGTCATGGGGCAAGTCTTAGTTGCAGGGGGCTGCTTGCAACTTTCAAACAATAATCCTTTATTCTCTGTACTTCTTTTACCTTGCAGTCTAGCTGCCATATCTCTCTGGTTAGCTTCTAATACCATAAGTTTTGAATTAAATAGATGTATTTCTATTTCCATTTCCTTATTCTGTTTGCATTTACTGCATACATCATTTTTTGGTATTATGCTGGTCTTGATAATAATATACATCAGACATTTCATGCATTTAACCCCAACATCTCCTTCTATTGTCATAATTATGTCTGCCATGAAGTGTTCAGGTGTGTTTAAGTTCAATATGAGGGTATATGATGAAGTACAGTTTACAACACCTGTAGCACTTAAACTAAGCATATAAGATTATATCGTACTAGGAAGCTTATTCCTGTATATGATCAGTGCGAAGTTTAATAGTGTTTCACAAGTGTCTTACCCCAATAATGCAGACTGTAGTATCCAATAGTTCTTACCTACAACACCGATACCTGCCAAACATGCATAACATTTGAAATAGTTCTTAATACTAGGCATGTCCAAGAGGTGTCGAATTTAAGAATTATGACAATGCTGCTTTTACTGCCATAAATTATCATCTTTAACATACTCCATGGGTAACACTCTTAGATCCACTCTCAGTTGATAAGTCCTGGAAATATATAAAAACATCTATTCACAACTTGGAATCCCAATATGTTCCAAAAAGAAGAACTATAATAGAAAAGGGAAGATTCCACTTTGGTTTAATAATAATATTCAAAAATTAATAAATAAAAAAAGGCTATTTATAGCCTTAAAGAGGAGTGAGGAAATAAAGTTAAAGCACTCCAGAATTGTAAACAGGCCTTAAAACTTGTAAAATCTAGTATTAAATTGGCTAGAAATAAATTAGAATTGTGTCTTCTAACATTACAAGGATAGTTATAAATCTTTACATTCATATCTCAATAATAAAAAAAAATTAATAACAGACATCTAGGCCTTATTACAGTCAATAATGATTTAATTACTAATGATAAGGATATTGCCAATGCTTTCAATGAATAGTTTTGTTCAATATTTTCAAAAAATGATCATCGAACAAATAACATCCCCTCAATAGATCTAACATCATCTTATAATATTTCCATAAATGAAACCCTAGAGATATTGCAAACTTAAAAAAAAAAATCCAGTCCAGGCCCTGACGATATTAATCCAAAATTTCTATTAAAAACAGCTGATGCTATAGCATTACCATTAACAATCATATTTAATAAATCCCTCCAAAATGGTCTTATCCCCCAAGATTGGGCTACTGCAACAGTGGCTCCCATATTTAAAAAGGATGATCATTCTAAACCCATAAACTTTTGCCCCATTAGTCTAACCTCTGTTATAAGTAAACTAATGGAAAATGTATCAAATATTTCTTGGAACAAGAAATAACTTCAAAGAACTTGATAGATTCAACTCAACATGGGTTTCAGCAGCAGCAGTAGTCATGTACTACTAATTTGGTCTCCTTTTACAACCATATAAGTCAAGGATTGAATAGAGGAGACCCAATGGATGTCATTTTGCTAGATTTTAGTAGGGCATTCGATAAAGTACCACATGGTAAACTCTTGGACAAACTGATGAAAATAGGGTTTTCAAGTATTTTGGTCAGATGGATCGCCAGTTGGCTATCTAACAAAACCCAACGCGTAAGGGTCAATGATTCCCTATCTGAAACCAGGAATGTGCCAGTGGAGTCCCACAAGGCTCGGTCCTGGGACCCTCATTATTTAATATATATATCAGTGATTTGCAGATTAGCTCTAATAATCTGTTACTTAAATTTTCAGATGACACCAAGTTGGGTGGTATAGTTTGTTCACCATCAGATAGGTCTAGACTTGTTAATAATCTCAAATTTATCAAATGTTGGGCATTGTTGAATGGTATGACACTTAATTCTGATAAGTGTACTGTCCTTCACTATGGAAACAACAACCCAAGACAAACTTATTCATTAAACAATACTCCCCTTAGAGTATCTATCTCAGAGAGGGATCTAGGTAATATCATAAATAATAAATTAACATCAATTGATCATTGTACAAAAATGGCCAATACATCAAATGCACTTATAACTAGAATTAAACGAAGCGTTGTAACTAGAACACAGGAATGTATTATCCCTTTGTTCAGAACTCATATCAGGCCATATTCAGACTATGGGTCCCCCTTTTGGAGCCCGTATCTTAAACATGATATTGAAAGGATTGAGAAAATCCAGACAAGGGCAACTAAATTAGTTCCCTGACTTGTACACAGAGACTACTATGATAGACTCTATGAAACCCGGCTTCATTCACTGCAGAATAGGTGTATCAAAGGTGATCTGTTGCTTTTACATAAAATCCTATCATCTACTGAATTAATGGACCAATGTGGCCTAAAATTCTCTGATTGTAGAACCTCACCTCAATTACATAATAAACAGTTGGATGTACCAAAAGCCAGGACTAACAAGAGATTAAATTATTTTACAGTAAGAGCACCAAGACTATGGAACAATCTCCCCCAACATCTAGTGGATTGTATATCCATCAATTCCTTTAAAAAGAGCCTTGACCTGTGGATCGCATCTAGCGATACAGTTATATAATTGGGTACCATTCACATAATTGCCCACTACAGTAGTGGGGGACAATCTCAATGGGCTTTGACCTTCTCTTGTTCTTTCCAACCAAGTAAACCAAGTAAACATGCGCACAAGATATGTGCGTCTTTGTGTGCAATGACCATGGCGCTCGCTCCACCCATGCTCGCTCTGCTCACATGGAGTGCTGTTCTTATGCTTGGGACCCAGAAGTGACCAATGTGTCACATAACCCCTTGGCTCAGCCTAACAGAGCATACAACAGATTAAAACTGCAGTAAAAATAACACCTCTGCTCTATAGAGGGCAACTATATGTGCAGGTAACTGAATAGAGTTTGCACACCCTAAAACAGAGATCCATTTAGCAGTGTCCTATATGAGACAGGAAGCTGGGTAGTCCTCAAGCTGACTCCTGGACTACAATTTCCAACTGTCTTCCTGATCCTCCCCTCACTAGCACACAGAATAAAAGCACTCAGAACAAGCTCTCCTACAGCGTGTAGTTTCCTCACTAGGTCTGTCTCACACCTCTAGGGTGCCCCACAGCAGATAGACAAGGAATTGGGAACCACACACTGAATGGAGTGCTGTTCTTATCTTCAGGACCCAAAAGTGACTAACGTGTCATATGACCCTTCGGCCAGGCCTAACAGAGTATACAACAAACTAAATCCAGAGTCAAAACTTCCCACCACCCCCCGGATTACCTCCCAGTGATCTGGAAGTTGGGGTTTATAGCTGGTTGCTTATGTTTGTAGATTATACTAAGCTGGATAGAGTGGGGAAGACTCCTTGAGGATGGGGACGAACTTCAGGGGAGACAAGGAACAAGCTGGGCAACTTATCGGACTCTTGGAGTCTCAGATTCTGTGTAGCCCAATGCAAGCCCAATGCAAGGTGCTTTACTTGGGGGAGTACAGAGACAGGAACCACACACTGTGGGGGGCTTCTCTTGAAGCAGTGGAGGAGGAAAATAACCATGGGTTTATAATACACAAGGGGATGATGAATGACTAGCAGTGTGTGGCTACTGTCAAAAGGGCTAGTTGGGCAGGGGAACTTATCTTTCCTATTTTTAAGGTCCTGGTTAAATTGAAACATAGAATCTGATGGCAGATAAGGGCCTCTTGGCCCACCCAGTCTGCCCATTTTATTACCTTCATACTTGACACAAACCCTTTTTGATCTACAGCTCTTTGTCTCCCCCCATCCTTCTTTACCTCTACAATTCCCTAGTGCCTATCCCAAGCATTTTTGAACCCCATCATTGTTTTTGCTTCACCACCTTTAGGCCCCATCTGAAGTACTGCATGCAGTTATGGACTTCATAATACAAAAGGACATTGGGGCAGTCAAGAGGGGGTAACACGAGGTTGCAAAAATGTTCAGGGGTATAGAAGCAAAACCTACTGTATGAGTAGTGTCTGGTAGCCCCTAACATGTTCATGTTGGTTAAAAGGAGGCTGTTGGGACATGAGAACAGGAGCCTGAAGAGACATGAGAAAAGGAGCATGAAGGAACATGAGAAACAGAGTCTAAAAGGACATGAGAAAGGAAGGCTGAAGAGACCCAAGAAAGAAGGCTGAAGGGACATGAGAAAAGGAGGCTGAAGGGACATGAAAAACAGAGTCTGAAGGGACATGAAAAAAGAAGGCTGAAGGGACATGAGATAGAAGGCTGAAGGGACATGAGAAAAGGAGCATGAAGGATCATGAGAAATGGAGGCTGAAGATACATGAGAAAAGGAGGCTAAAGGGACATGAGAAAATGAGCCAGAAGGGACATGAGAAAGGAAGGCTGAAGGGACATGAGAAAAGGAGGCTGAAGAGACATGGGCTTAGTGTCCCTCATACTCAATGGTATTAGTAAGACTGAACAAACAGAGCTGCCTGTTCTGGTGTTCTCCAGCAGGACGCATGGACACACCCTGAACTCAGAAGTGGTAAATGTATGAGTAATGTTAGAAAGCACATCTTCTCCCAGGGGGGAAGTTACAGAACAGATGAAGACAATACAAGCCTTCATGGAAAGCCTGGACACATTTCTGCTTACCAAGGGAATCCCTGGATATCCTGAATAGTACAGTGGGTAGACACCCTCTTTAAATTAGTATGTGTTTGCACAGAATAGTTATTCCTACCCATAAATGAAGCAGAGGCAGGCATGATGGATTTAAAGCTACTTCTGACATATGCAAATATAATTAACTGTTTTGCTGACAAGCAATACTGCTTCTTTGACTTCATTACTATTACCTTCTAGTCATATGTAGAAATTCAGTATACCTACTGTTACTAGGAGATATCAGGAAATCCAGAGTCAAAACTTCCCACCACCCCTGGATTACCTCCGAAATCATTGACCTGTGCAAGTCCTGCAATCTCATCTGGGTCCGCTACAAATTGTCCCACTCCCTTTCTGATCTTATATTTTACAGGGCTCAGAGGAACAACTGTATGAAGGCTGTCTGGGCCACAAAAATCACATTATTTTAATACCAACTTCTAGAAAAACCTTAACACCCCAGCTAAATTGTGGAAAGTTATCCATTCCCTTTTTGACCTCCCTACCCAGTTCCCCTCTCCTCCCCCAATTCTCATGGTTAATGGTGCACCTGTAACTGATTCTTCCTCTGTTGCTACTTACTTCAGTGAGTTCTTTACAACCTGCACCCTCCCTTTTCATCCCTGTCCTGGCTTCTCTCCTCTCCCCCCCCTTCTTCTCCCCCTTCCTCCACTACCCACCCCTCCCCAGGTTTCCACTTGCCCCCTGTCCCTATCCAGGAAACCCTGCCCAAGCTCCTCCACCTCTCCGTTTCTGCTATTACTGCTCCCCTTACTCACCTGCTCAACTTTCCTTCTCCCTCTGTGCTGTTCCTCAGTCCTGGTAGTTGGCCAAAGTTATTCCACTTTGGGGGGGTGACTGATCCTCCCCTGGCAGCTTTCACCCTATCTCCCCTCCTCCCCATCCTCTCAAAATGTCATGAGAAACTGGTCCATTCCAGACTACTACACTATCTCTCATCCTTCAACTTCCTGTCCTCCCTCCAGTCTGGCTTCTGGAAACACCATTCCACCTTTTCCTCCCTGTTACGTGTCACTGCTTTCATCTTCTCTGAGATGGATCAGGGCACATAATGGTTGCCATTTTCAACAATCTGGCCAAAGCTTTCAATTTGGTGTCCCATCCACTCCTTCTGAACAAGTTGGTCTCTGCTGGTTGCTCAGCTTCCACTGTTGATTGGTTCCATTTCTACCTCATGGGCCATCAACAATTGATACAGGTAGGAGGCATCCTGTTTCTTCCACCACCCATCCAGGCTGGGGTCTCTCAGGGCTTCTTCTTGGTCCCCATCCTGTTTTTTATCTTCCTGAATGACCTCCCCTCCACTTGTGCCAACTCACATATAAATATGTATGCTGACGACACAGCTATCTTCACTTCCTTTCCCTTTACTGCAGTTGTTGAAGACCTGCTCCAAATATCTGGTGCAAGCTCTGTAAAAAATGCCCTTGAGATTGCTACAAGATTAGACTGCAAGAACTTGGTCTAACGTGTGGTAATCGGTGCACAGGATAGAAAATCCCAATCACCATCCAGGAGAATGCTGTAAACCCCATGCGCCATATGTTCAGTGTACCTGCGGCTTGCGGATGTCTCGCCATTTTGAAAATCCTGTCCTGGGTGTGAAGATAAGGCAGTTACAAAGCTGCACTGTGCAATTGTTTAAACCTCGAGAAGCACAATGCCACAGGTTCACCAAAGCACAGGAATTAGATTTTTTTACCCTGAAATGTAATTTCCCTACTTTTGATACTTTGGGCGGGATATTCAAAGGGGTTGTGCATGATGCAACAGTGTTGCGCCATGCGCAAGCCACTGATGCGCCCCAGTGCGATATTCAAAGGGGGATGTTGTGCTGCGCAAATCCTGATGCACCAGGATGCACCAGTAATGTATGCAGCGCAAGTGCAGGGGGCGTGCCCATGCATATGTGGCACATCCCGATATTCAGCCCGGAATGTGCGGCGCATATGCAGGCACACACCCGCCTTGCGCCGCACAGAGGGGTGTAAAGATCTGCCGTGAAAAAAAGGAGCAAGGCCTGGCCACCCACAGGTGAGCTGCCATATTGAAGGGTGCAATACAGCAGCCACCAGCTGTGGGTGGCCACCCAACCTCCAGAGCCACGGTCCGGTCGTCGTCGTGTCCCCCCGCCTGCTCATGGGCTTAAGTAAAAAGAAATGCTCCCTGGTGGTCCAGTGTACCTGCTCCCAAGCCCAAATGCAGGCCTAAATAATGATAAATACTCCCTGGTGGTCCAGTGGACCCATTCCCAAGCCCAATTGCGGGCTTAAATAATAATATATACTCCCTGGTGGTCCAGTTGACCTGAACCCAAGCCCGATCACGGGCTTCTGTAAACATAACATCCCTGGTGGTTCAGCAATACCCAACTCCCCACCTGCCCACTCAGACCCACCACCCCGCTCCCCCTAGTCAGTGGCAGAAGGCAGCTCCCCACCTGCAAGCTGCCTGGCAGCCTGCTGATTGACAGCGTACAGCCATACTTTGCTACACAGTCCTGAAATGTGACTTCATTCACATTTCAGGACTGTGTAGTACAGTACAGTGTGCACACCCATTGATCCACACAGTGGACCAATGGGCATACAGCCGTACTGTATGCTGTCAGTCGGTGGGTGGCCGGGTGGTTTGTGGGTGGGGAGCTGCCACTCGCCCGCTGACCGGGGGGGAGTGGGGTGGTGGGTCCAAGTAGGCGAGTGGGGAGGGGGGTACCACTGAACCACCATGGATGTTACATCTTCAGAAGCCCACTATCGGGCCTGGGTTTGGGTCCACTGGACCACCAGGGAGTATTCATTATTATTTATGCCCATGATCAGGCTGAGGAGTAAGTCCATTGGACCACCAGGGATATTTGTATTTTACATATGCCCATGATTGGGTGTTGGGGCACGCTGGCCACCGTGGGGCAGGGGACGTCGACCCCCATCGGCTGCAGCCTGGCAGGGCGCCAGGTGTAAGTCACCGGGGAGTGGCACACCTGCGTGCAAATGGGGCCATAATGACATGCAAATGGCCTCACTTGCACCTTGCATGCATAATGGCCCCATTTGCATACCCAGCACTGAATATCGTGGTTCTTGCACCCGCACTTGTGCTGACGCATCCCCCTACTCCGCACTTGCCACTTGCGCTGGCGCAGTGCCCTTGCGCAATGTAGGCAACCACTGTGCCATATTCAGTGGTGCTGAGCCATGGTGGCAGCACTGTTGAATACTGCCCAGACCACACCCTGGCATAGCCCAGGTGTGCTGCACCCAGGCTTGCGCCCCTGCCTGGAGCATTTATGTTTAGTCGTTGTTTGCAAATGATTTCTCTGCTTTGTAAAAATGTTATATAACAACACTAATAATAACTAATCCTGTTACCAGAAAGGATATATTTATCCAAACTGTGCTTGAATGTTAATATGGAACTGCTAGTAATTATATCAATTGGGAGTGAATTCAAGGGGCTCACAGTTCTTAAAGTGAAGAAGTATTTTTGTGCCATGAGGTTAAAGATTTTACCATATAACTGGAGGGGGTGGCCTCTGGTGTTGTAAGAGTCATTTTTAAACTCAAGTCCAAGTGTGGTTAATAAATAAGGGTCTTGAATGATATCGAACATAAAAAGGAGATTACCTCGTAAACGCCAGGTGGTGAGTGTCATGAGATTTAAAGATTTAAGTCTAATTTTGAAGGGATCATTATGTAATCTTTTTATGTGTTTGGCATATTTTCTTTCCAATATGCAAATGTCAATTTTTTTTAAAGGGGGACCATAGTTGTGAGGCACAATCTAAGTGTGGAAAAACATATGCTCTATATAGAGGCAGTAATACCTTCCTATACCAGGATTTTATATTTCTTTTGATAGACCAAATAACTTTGTTTGAGTTTAATAGTGTCTCATTTATCTGTGTTGAAGAGAGAAAATCCTCTGCGATATTAACACCAAGATCTTTTTTGTTTGTAGTAATGGATTATGTTTTGGCAGCCAACATGTATTTAAATAGTTTTTTTTTAACCTAAGTGTATAACCTTACATTTGTCTGGGTATAATTTCATCTGCCACTTAGTAACCCATTGTGTAATTGTATCGAGGTCTTTCTGGATGGTATCTTTGTGCTCAGGATTTTGACAGGGTCACCCAATTTTGACATCATCAGCATATTTTATAGCCGAGGAAAAGCAGCCTTTAGTTAAATCACCTATAAATATTTGAAATATGCAAGGGCCGAGGACGGAGCCCTGTGGGACTCCACTGATTACCTTACCAGTGTCTGAAAGATGGCCAGTGATCAGAATGGCGTTGAGTCCTAATTGATAACCAATTGGAAATCCAATTAACAATATTTTTATTGATTCCTAATTTATTCAGTTTGTGGAGTAATGCCCAATGTTGCATTGCATCAAATGTCTTACTAAAATCAATAAAGATTATATCATATGGTATTTTTTAATCAAGTTGGTTGTTCACATCCTCATAAAAACACATTAAATTGGTTAAGCAGCTACGTCCTTTTTTGAACCCATGTTGGTCTGCATCATTGTTGTCCAAAATTGGGGAGATTAAATCCTTTAGTAAACTTTCCAAAACTTTACACGGGTGGGGGGGGAGTCAAACTTACCAACCAGTAGTTTTCCCAGTTGTTTTTAGGGCCCTTTTTTTATGTATTAGGATAACAAAGGCAGTTTTCCATGTTTCCTGGACAAAATGTAGAGCTAAGCATTTATCAAAAAGTAACTTTAATGGATGTGCAAGGGATTCAGCAAGCAAATATAGGTAATGGCCACCTATATGATCGGGGAAGTGCTAGTTTTACCCTTCTGCTAGGATAATTTATGTAATATATTCTCATCTGCTATGATAACTGGTTCATCATGACACTTAGTTGAAGTGGTCATTCACAAAATTTAGTGGTAAAGATGTTAACCATTTTGAGGGGTTTGTTTATTAAGTTATCTTTATATTGCAATGGACCAACTTGACAAACAGGCTTTTTAAGTGAATTGACATAAGAGTATAAAGATTTGTTATTGGTTTTATTGGCATCAGCTGCTAATTTGTATTCCCGTTTAATTTTGGCTTTATGATACCTTGTTTGCATTTTCTTTGACTACTTGGGTATGAATTCCAATTATCTACTGTACGCATTTCAAGATAAGCATATTTTTTATTTTTATGTTTAATGAGTTTCTGTAAAGATTTATTCATCCATTTGAGACAGTGATTATTTTTTGTATTTTTAATTTTATGTGGAATGTAAGTGTCTCTAAGTTTGATTAGAGTTTTATGAAGTAAATCCCAACTATCCTTGATGGGTAGTGTATCAAATATTTTGTCCCAATTAGTTTTATTTAACTCTGATTTTATAAAGGCGATGTCAGCATTATCATAAAAGTATACTGTAGTTTCAGAAATGGTATATGTGACTATATTTTCCATTGTAAATGTGATTATATTGTGGTCGCTATTACCTAATGGTGAGAGGATCATGATGTTATCTAATACCATATTAGCATTGTGTAAAATTATGTCAGGATTGGTTGATTAATACATTGTGTAAGGTTACACTGCTGGCATAAACTAATTAATGTTTTACCTTGTCCAGATGATGCTGTATAATCAACCCATGATATATCCCCAAAATTGAAATCACCCATCAGTAAGATATCACCTAGTACACAGGCATCCTCTATTTCCCCTGTGATAACATCCAGTATCTCTGGTGTTGAGTTAGGGGGTGGTAACAAATCCCTATGATTATGTGTTTGGTCTTATTCAGAACCAGTTTGACCCAAATAGTTTTTGTTGGGTTCTCCCTTGTTTTTATTTTATTAGAAATATCTGACATTTGCACTGCATTCCTTACAAAGATAGGTACTCCCCCACCTCTTTTATTTTCACTGTTTAATAGATAGGGAGTGTATCCAGTTATTATGTTGTTCCAGTTAGATTTTGAATTGCCCCATGTTTCTTTTACTGCAAGAACGTCAATGTGATCTGAAGCTAGTCTAAGATTAAGTTCATCTAACTTATTAATTAGACTCCTAACATTTAAGTATAAGAACTTTAAATGTTTCCCAGTATGTTTTGTTTGATCAGCTTTACCTATGTTCAGAGAGGGAAGATTTACCTGCCTCTCCCCCATGTGATTTAGTTTAAATTCTTATGTATGAACTGCATAAATTGTTTCTCTAATAAAGAATTACCACACAGGCTTAAATGGAACCCATCTCCACAGAAAAGCTTGACTCTACCTGCGAATTCTTCCCAGTGAGTAATGCACCTATGATCTTATCTGAGGCACCACTTTCTGAGCCACTTGTTAAAGTTTTTTATGTTTTAGTTAATCTCATATGAAGCTCATGGGATTGGCAGGATTTCAGAAAAACTAATGTCACATCCAATTTCCACCAATTTATTAGATATGGCAACTATGTCTTTTTTAATCTCAAGTAGATCATCATGCATGATATTATTGATTCCCATATGGAGTGATACAAGAGGATTAAGCCCTCTGTTTCTAAAAATGTTTTGCAACATAGCCATAATATTTGCTATATGGGCACCACGAAAGCTGGAGCACATTCGGTTTACTTTATCTTGGTCACATATATCTCTATCTAAATGTTTAATAATTGAATCTCCAAACACAAATATCTGTCTATGATTAAATGTGTGTAATGAAGAACTTTGGGTGTAATCCATAGGTAAAGGTACCATATCGTTGGATATATTTCTTGAAGTACCAACAGAACCCTGTCCGGATGTTATTGGATCAATAATTGGTTCCACAGACCGCAAAGCAGTGTTATTATAAGCCGAGTTTGCTTCTGTACAGTGTTCTGAAAGTGGGCTGAATTTATTCTGTGTAGGGGTAAAAACAGTGGCCTTCCATCCCTTTTTGTAGATTCTCTTGCTCTGCTCCTCGTACGATTGATCATCTGAACTATCATTTATTTCATTATCTCTTGGATGTTTTCTATTACTGGGCAATGGAACTGCTGTAATAGAGTAGTCATGGCTACCCTGGGAATCTGTTACACTACCTACAGGTGTGATACTGAGACTCTGATCAGAATGCTCTGGAGAAAGAATATCATTCTTAGCATCAGCGGAGAGGGAACCTAGAGTATTGAACCAAGTGGCCATTTGCTCTTGACTTAAATCTAAGGCAGATAATCTGGAACTAAATAGAGACATTTCCTGGTGTAAGGAGGTATTTTCAAGACATTTAGAGCAAATAAAACTATGTTGTTCTTTCAAGACTAATAAAATGGCATACATGAGACAGTTATTACATTTATATTGCACCTTGCCATCCAGCATCATTATGGTGTCAGCCATGGTATTATGAGGTATAAACTCTATTTCAGTCCCTAGAATGAAAATCAGACACACCAAGGAGGCCTACACTATGATTATCACCTGACACCAGAGGTAAACAATGATAATGGAAATTATCAACTTCCAGCACTTACTATTGGTGCAATTGTATATTATGGATGCTATTTGCTTCCTACGTGCTCCCTGTTGCTTATGTCTTCTAACGGGACTGGTCAAAATCCCGCATACCATGCAGACCATGCTGAACATGCCGAACACATGCAGATGCATGTGTCTCTGTGCGCATCTCCGTTCGCAGCCCCACTAGTGCGAGCCTTTTACACCTCCGAAACCAGAAGTAGGGTGTCAGCTACTTCCATTTCAGTGCTTAGTACAAAGATTAATAGACAAAGCTTAACAATGTACACAACACCGTGAGCTGTGTAATGGTGCTTTAGGGAAGCTGTGCAAAAAATTTCCCTGTACCAGACAAATACTCCAGAAGGAGTTTAAGATGACAGTGAACTCAAGAGACCTCCTGTATCGCAGAACACCCTGCAGTAACCTACAGAGTGCCAGCCATGGAGGATAGTCTGTCAGTGTCAACAAGTGCAGTCAGATAAAATAAATCACTGTATCAGTTGCCAGTATTAAAATTTCATCACAGTGGAATCTTCTCTCTCCACAGGTCTGCGTACTCCAACTCAATGAGTTAAATCAAATGATACTTCTAGCGAATCATGAAAACTTTTGTCTTTAAATACTAAGTGTAATAATTTTTTTGTGGAACATCAGCTAAGATATCTTGTTAGACTGTCTTTTGATGAACCCTATAACTGTCAACTTGGGGGGACCCTTCATGAGGACGCCAGTGTGCCAGGTGCTGTAACAACAGCCTGGACCTCAAAACCCCATATACCACTACTGTGTAAGAGAGGTTGTGGCAAAGAAAGTTTTTTTCTCTATTTCTTTTATTCTAAAGAACATGGGAGCATGGGAGAATTAAAAAAAAGCATTGTTTCCTTACCTGAATATTAAGTGAGGACAGCAGGCCTAATCCTGCATTGTGTAACTGAGCTGGTGGAGGGAGCATTGTGCTGGGAAAGGAGTCTCTCACTTAGGACGCACTGAGTTTTGACATGCAGGTGAAATAAGCACTGAGTTGGATGAGCTGGAAGAAGATGACTGCAGGATTGTTCTTGAACTCTGATTTGTTGGATTTGCTATGCCTATTGTGAAGGTTCTACCTATTTGAAAAGCAAAGGCTTAGTTGGCTTGATAGAGTGCACCTGGGGTGGTGTCAGGCTTGTTTTTGAGCCATGCGGCTGAATGGGAATAAGAAAGGGAAGAAAGACCATGAACCTGGAAGGTGCAGGTTACTCTGATTGATTGAACTGCATGTGCCAGGTGGAGGTGAACACTGAATACAGAGGGAGACAAAGAACTGCGGAGAGCGACTTAGAACATCGAGACTGAAAGGGTGCTGTGAGTCTTTAACCTGGTGAAATAACTGTAAACCTGTAAACTTGTACTCTGGCAGAAATGCTGATACCCAAGATGCCTGAAAACATTTACAGCTCATGAGACAGGGGCATGTAAGGCATCTGCAAATTGTAATCTGTCTGAATTTATTATAAAAGTTCAGATGAAGCAGGCTGGGTTCCCTCTTTTTTGTACTTTAAATGTTGTGTGAGTATACAGAGCTCAGTTCATTAATGTCTGTCTCATATGAATAGTGCTGGCTGTTAAGTATAAATTACAATATTATTTCCAAAGGCATGTCAAAAGTCAAGAATGTGAGGGAAATAAGAGAGTTCTTTCCAGAGGCAGCAGTTAGATCAAAAAGCAAGAACTCTGATTTGAATCTGATTGATAACATAACTGATTCTAATATGTCAGCCAGAGGAAAGAAAGCAACACTAAAACAAGTATAGAGAAAACTGATTGTTGAACAGGTGCAAAAGCAACGCAAACAGAGCAAACCTATGAGCAGAGGCCCAATAGGGACAAAGTTATTTCCCTGAGTGAGGGAGCAGTAGTTATAGAGGCCCTGCCAGAAATGGCTTTGGGTCTGAGTCATGAGGTTTTTATCACAGGAATAGAACCTGAGTCTAAAAATAGGGATGGTGGGCAACACCAGAATATGCATTATCGCCTAGCGGTAACCCTGATCAGGTTTATCACAACTCACTTGTACATCAAGTTACTGAGGCTATGATAAGAAACTCAGTGGCAACTGTATTTGTTCCAAGTGAACAAGCTAAGGACTGGTCTGACCTGATAAAAGACATACAGCATGACACCAGTTCTGAGGATGAAATCGATCCTTTTCATGATTCTATCCAGAACATTAAAGAAATCCTCCTTGGCTCAGTGTTACCAGTGGAGGGTACTATGAATTTAAATTCCGTAATGAATTCAACAGGCTCAGAAAGCTGCATTGTGGACAATCAAAATAACACACAAGGGTGAATTACTGTTGCTCTGCCAGGCCTAATCAGTATAGATTTACCACAGGTTGTGGAAGTTGTAAATGCCGTTAGCAATAAGGCTGCCTCTTTTCGCCTGAGTACAAAAATGGTGAATTCACAAGACAAGGCCCTGAAGCCACTGTCCCCAACCCCCCAGTGTCCATGATAATGAAATCTGCATTACCTCAGCTTTCCCCCTCTACTAGTAAAGAATATTATTTGAATGCATATAGCACCAACCCCAACTTGAATCAAATATTATAGAGCATCCTGGCTGAAATCAAACATGGGTTCAAGGGACTCAGCATCACAACTGAAAAAGTACTAGCTGATAAACATAGAAACATTAAATTTGATGGCAGATAAGGACCACTTGGCCCACCCAGTCTGCCCATTTCCCTACCTAATGGATAAGCTGCAGATCCTAGTTAACCAGCAGCCTACTTTTTCCTACCCCCATCCCCTAGAATTGCTTTATGACTGTCTCCTGCATGCTTAAATTCCACCACTGTTTTTGGCTCCACAACCTCCTCCGTAAGGCTGTTCCATGCATCTACAACCCTCTCTGTGAAAAAATACTTCCTTATATTACCGCTGAGCTTCCCCCCCTTCCTATCTTCAAATTGTGCCCCCTTGTTCTTGCACACCTCTTTTTCTGAAAGATGCTACCCTCTTGGACTTTGTTGATTCCCATGGCTACTGGACTTAATTCAAAAACTGTTGTGCTAGAGAAAAGAGTGTCAGATGTGGAAGATAATATGCCTATACTGGAAAGAAACATAGCTGAGCAAATAAAGAACTGAAAGATCTCAGGCTTAAAGTGGAGGATACGGACTGGAGAGCAAGGCAAACTAACTTCCTGGGCTCCCAGGAGGTGCTAAATGGTAGGATCTACTCAGATTTCTGGAAAAATGGTTAACCACTATTTAACAGAGAGTCCTTAAAACCAATGGAGTAGAAATTGAACATGCACACTGTACTCCACCCAGGAAGCAAGAGGCTCAATTCAGAAAGAGACCTTAGATTGACACAAGGTGCATCAAAGAACCATCCTGCATCAAATGTCAGTGTGCCAAATACTGTGTCCTGTATTCAGAAAGATGAGCAGCCTCTGTGGCAAAGTCTGCCACACTGATGTGAGGGGTTCATTGTGTCAAATACATGATGCACGTGGAGAGAATGCCACAATCCCAGGCGCAACAGTATGGGGTGTGAATGCCTCCAGGTGAGCCACAATGGCTATGCAGGAGTGGTGTGAATGCCCACACTGAGGCATCATGATGATGCAGGGGCAGGAATGCCCCAAGGTTAGTAAAAACAGGAGGGAGGCATAGAGCTGGAACTGAAGCAAACTGCATCAAAATGATGATGCAGTGGATGAAAACTAAAGCAAGATGCTGCAAAAACTGTTGCATCAGGCAAGGCCTATGAAAGGTCATTTGGCAGATGAAATGGCCACAGCAATAACATGTGCAGCCCACATGCCATCCTGCAGGGGTGTCGGGGCTGTCTCACTCTCCCAGTCTTCAGCCTCATTCTGTGCACCAATGTCACTTAGACCAGCTCCACCTTGGTCTAATGGATGCCTGGCATCATTGGCACAGCATTAGGGCTCCCACCTTTGTGAATACCAGAAGAGGGGATGTTGCATCGCTTTTGTGATACAAGCCCCGTTGCGACATGGCGCACCCAGGTTTTGGCTGCAAGCATGGTGCAAGTCACTTTGGCACAGACTGCACAGGTTTTGACACAAGCTGCTTTCTTAAATCGTATTTAATGCAAAGTTTGACGCAAACTGCAATTTGTGTCAATGTTTTTGGCACAAGCCACTTCTGCCATTCCCAGAGCTTTCTGATGTGAGCCCAAGTACTAAGCCATACATACCCAAAGGTAATATATGCCAGATTTCTTCACTTTCAGGATAATCATTTTTTTCCATGCTGATAAGGATGGTCTGCAATACCAAGGAACAAAGATCCTAATTTTACCTGATTTAGGACCAGATGTGTATAAGAAGAGAAAATGTTCAATCTACTTAAAAATTTGATTTGGGAAAAAAGAATCACATTTCAGCATTGAATGCTAAATGTGTCAAGGATATCACCTGAAGGGAAAATGTCATTCAAAAGTGTCTCAAAGGGAAATTAATCTATCAATGTGAAGCTGGGAATTCAAGTATCGGAGCAAGGTCCTAGCTCTGATAAGTCAGCCAATCTGTTCAAGCAGATCCCAGTACAATCCTTGAAGGACACCTGCTGTAAATAAGCTATTTTACAAATAAACACTTTTAAAATCTGGCTTCGTAGAGACATAAATGAAAGGCTGCTGTTTATATTGATGCTAAAACTGCATTTATATAATTAATATAAATGCAGTTTCATAGCATTTAAAAAATGTAAACTGTCCCTTCATTTCAAACCTCCCTCCCTGTCTGCTCCCTGAAATGGTTGCCTAATGTGCTGCATAATGAAGCCATTGGAGCAAGAGCTCCTAACCTAAACAGTGCTAACAGTTTCTAGTTTTTTAAGCCCTTTTGTAGAGTAATTTAAGTAAAATGATCCAAAACATGACTTAACATGTGTATTACTTTTATAAATACACATTATGCCATGGTTTTGTTCATTTTCTTTCCTTAAAACTCACAGAAATGGTACATTAAATGTCCCAGCTGAAGTACACCACATGTTTTCAGATAAAGTACCTGGTGGTCTAGTGGTTACGTCCTCCATGCAGCATGGTGTCGAGCTGGTCCAGTTTTAAGTCAGAGTTGGAGATACGCTTGTTAATCCATTAAAATGCTTAGATTTATTTTGAAATGAGCAAACTCTTCCCCTGCCTGCAGCAGCCAGTCCTAGTCCACTGATTGTGCTGCTGTTCACCCACTTGCCATTTCTGCTTGCTCACGACTCTCGAACCCTTGTGCCAGTCCAGCCATGGCAATCTGCTGGTCCTGGGAAGAAGCATATATACTACTGGCACCTGACTCATTTCGTCTTCCTTGAGTGCACAACTTTACTGATATGCTTCCTTCATTCTTTTCCCACTGTCACTGCTAAATGATGGCTGTACGCATCATATGCATGTCATTTAGTAGTGCCAGTTGTGAAGGAAGGCAGCATATTTGCAAAGCCCTGCACACAAGGAGGTTGAAGTGAGTCAGGTGCCAGCAGTAGATGAGCAGTTTGCTTTTGTAGGACTGGCAAATAGCTTTGGGATTCATGAGTGTACTAAGATGGCAGGCGGGCATCATGATCAGAAGACTAGAGCTTGTTGCTGTGGGCAAGGGAAGGCTGCATTTGTTTTTTAAATAAATCTAAACATTTTAATGGGTTAACAAGCAGATATCTAATGTTGCCTTTAAACCAGACCAGCCTGACACCATGCTGCATAGAAGATATAACCACTGCTGTAGATCACTAGGTACTTTATCTGAAAGCATGTACTGCACTTCAGTTGAGTCATTTAATACATAATTTCTACTCATTTTAAGGCAAGAAAATTAACAAAACCATGGAATAACATGTATAATTATAAAAATAACACACAGATTAAGTCACGATTTTGATAATGTTGCTTTAGTTATACTACAAAAGGGCATAGAAAAACTAGAGTCTGATGGTGTAAAGCACACTTCTCAGGCTAGGAGCTCTTTCTCCAATGACTTTAAAATGTAGCACATTAGACAGACATTTTAGGGAGCAAGCAAGGCAGGAGGTTTGAAAGAAGAGGACTGTTGTTTACACTTCAAAAGCTATGAAACTACATTTATAGTCATTATATCAATGCCATTTTAGGCACGGGGTCATACTGCCGCAATCAAAAACCGCACAACAATGAATGCTGCAAGGAAAACAGCAGCATTCGCATACAACGTTGGGTACAACAGTGACCCGACTATGAGAGCGCAGCTCCATTGAAAATAATGAGACACCTTATTTTTTGCGAGGGGCTGCATCCCCTGCACCTCCGCTCGGACTTTTAATAATCAACTCTAGGGGATCATGGACTTCGGGGATGGGGAGAAAATCTGGAGGGGGAAATTACTTTTTTTTTGTTTAAAAAAAAAACAGTTGCAGCAGGAGGAAACCTGATGGGAACCAAACTACAGCCCCAGGTCTCCTGGTTTGCCATGTGCTGGTACTCTAGCCACTCCACCATGGGATTGGCTTGACCAGCACCTCAGCACATGGCAACTCAGTCCCTCTACAGAAATATCTGCAGAGTGCCTGGGGTAGTAATAATTCCCTACCGCTATTCTAACCCCTGTCACTCTAAATCCTGTCATGCTTTACACAGCACGGTTCTTTCGGCTCTCTCCCTGGTGTGCTGTTTTCACTCAGTACCACCATTTTATCATCAGTGTAAACAGCAGCATTTCCTTTACTTCTCTATGAAGCTGGATGCTTGCACAATTTGCTTGCAAAATGTTGTGCAGGTGTCCTTTAAGTATCCCCAGGACAAAAGATCAGAACACTCAGACAATCATAGAAAGACTGGTAGAAACAGAAGAAGAATGTGTCACAAGTCTAAAAAAAAATTCAACTCATAAGACAGTTACTCAGCTTCCTCAGACTTTCCCAAGTTTACCAATCCCTAATGATGGAATGGATCTTGACAAGGGAGACTGTTGAGGAACTTAATACCCATGAATACAGTCATAACTACTATATTATGACTAGCAACCATTTTGAATAAGAAAAGTCAATGAATATTAAGGAACAGTAACTGAAAAATAGGCTTTAAAATGATAGATTAATAAAGTAAGTACTGTAAGACAGGCTGGGGAGATGATACATGGGTAACTTTTGCAATACACTTGCTTTAGCAACAGAAATATATTTGAGAGTGGGCATGATAATGTTCTAAATAATATGGGGAATAGTAATAAAAAGGAAAGAGAAGGGAAAGGGAAAAAAATGTATAGAATATCATAATATAGGATACATCTGAAAAAAACTCTTATCTAAAACAAGGTTGTTGGGTTTGGGAAGAGGGCTGCTTTTTTACTCTTTATGGCATAACTTATTGTTGTTTTGTGTTGGTGGGGGTGAGGACCCATGGAGAGCCACAGGTAAAAGGTATTACTCTGTGGCTTGGCTTTTGGGAATTTGTGGAATTAGTTAGATGCATGTAGAGAGACTGGCATGAGTCATGTGGACTACTCCATAATAGGCAAGTTTATATCATACTTCGGAATCAGTGCACCAGAAGCACATGCCTAGCCAAAATCAAATACTTCCAGAGCAAGTTATCTTGCAGTGGCTTGACTCTTCTAAATTCTGGAAAATGGTCAATAGCCTAATTAAACTCCCCCCAACAGGGCACAGACCCCACCTGGATCCCCCTTAACTGCTAATGCCCTCAACCAATACTTCACAGAAGGCCCCAGGGCTCCTAACCTAACCTCCCCATCCCCTGCTACCCAATCCACCCAACAGTGGTACAGTAACTTCCACCTGCAAACAATCTCAGTGGCTGATGTTTGCAAAGAGCTTTTGGCATTAAACACAAGATCCAGCTGTGGAGCCAGTGGCATCATGCACAAATTCCTCAAAATTGGCACTTCAGCAATAGCTATTGCTAACATACTTACTAGATCATTTTGTACCAACTCCATTTCCTCAGAGTTAGAAGCATGCACTTATAGTTCTGATCCACAAGGTGGCTCAGCCAACGCACCCTCCAACTACTGATCAATCTCTCTCTCTTCCCCTTCAGAGGTTTATCAGCAGGCTGCTATCGAACTACTAAGCCCAGCCTGGCTTCCTAACTCCCTACCAATCTGGCTTTTGTGCCAACCACTCAACCTCCTACTCCTTTCTTAGAGTCACCAACCACATACATACCAACAAGGGATTTGGCACAGGGGCCATATTTATAGACCTAGCAAAGGCCTTTGACACCATGGATTACCATTGGCTCCTACTCAAACCAGCTGACTCTGGTGTCTCCACCTCGGCTCTAGCATGGTTCCAATCATACCTAACCAAATGGACCCAATCTGTCAAGCTTAGCTCATGCTCCTTCCTCCCCAACAGTCAACCTTGGGGTCCCAAAAGACTCAGTCCTGGGGCCCTGGCTCTTCACTACTTACATTAGTGACCTACCCAACTCCTTCACTGTCAGCAACATATACATATATTCAGACAATATGATTATCCATTTATCCTGCTCCTTGGCTCCCTCCATTGAAGGTCACTTCCAACACAACTTCACTAGAGTGCAAAAATACTGCCCATTAAGGGGAGTAACCCCTGAAGGCCTTCAGGCAGTGTTAGACCCATAGGGAGTTCTGTGGGCAGGTGAGGACATACAAAGTCTAGTTTTGGCCTAAAATGATGTCATCGCTGAGGCCCTGGATTCCATCTCCCCATTCCATGTTCAACCGCTCTCTCTCTCTCTGCCCTTGGCTCCCCTGGTTTGATGGCACTTTGAGGGAGTTGACATGAGTCGGATGAAGGTTAGAACATCGCTGTCGGAAATCATCCCTTGAGGCTGACCACCCTAAATTGACAGAACATTATCTATGTTTTCAATCAGCAATCACGTGTAAGAAGGCAGAATTCTTGTCCAACAGGACTGCTGCTGCTCAGAACCGACTAGCTCAGCTCTTTCAAACTGTAGACAGGTTGTGCAACCCATTCTGTCTGCAAGCTCGAGGAGTATTTTCACAAATTAAATGTGTAGAGTTTGCTTGATTTTTTGTGGAAAAGGTGGCCGACATCAGGACCGAGATCCGCTCAGCGTCTTCTATGAGAGTTGATGGCAATTAGTATTTGTTCACTCCCTCTTGGTCATCCTGGAGTTCTTTTGACCGACTGGAGATGGGGGATGTCATGCAGATTGTCCAGAATTTGTGGCCAACATACTGTAGTTTGGATCCGGGCCCTACATGCCTATTATTGGGGTGTATTGAGTTTATTGGCCCGATCCCGGCTCATGCAGATTGTTTGGTTCTCCTTAGACTCGAGAGAATTCCCTAGCTCTTTGAAGGAGGCGGTGGTGACACCGCTTCTTAAGAAAGCTTCTTTGGACCCGAACAACTGTACCAACTACAGACCTATCTCTAACCTTCCCTTTGTTTGGAAGGTGATTGAGAAAATGATTGCGCTGCGACTGGAGAACCATCTTACCATCCATGATATCTTCGATCCTCTCCTGTCAGGCTTCTGGAAGAGACTTAGTACTGAAACTGCTCTGGTTCAGGTGCTCAATGATCTCCTGATGGCAAGGGACCAGAAACACCATTCCATCTTGGTACTTCTGGATCTCTCCTCCACATTTAACACTGTGGACTATGGGGTATTGGTTGAGTGCTTGAGGGTTACCTGTGGCCTGGCTGGTCTGGTTCTCAGATGGTTTCACTCTTTCCTCACCGGCAGGTCTCAGAAGGTGCTGTCTGGGATTTTTTCCTCTGAACCATTCTCTCTCTGCCATGTGGGGTCCCTCAGGGCTTGGTGCTGTCTCCCATGTTGTTTGCAGTGTATTTGCTGCTCCTCGGAGACATTGTAATATGATATGGGCTGAGATTTCACCCCTATGCTGATGATGCCCAGCTCTATCTGTCTTTTGTGCCAGACCAGGATAGTGCAGTCTCATTGTTTAACAGCTGTCTGGTGGAGATCCATGACTGGATGAAGACTAGCTGGTTGAAATTTAACTACGGGAAGACTGAGGTGTTGGTAGTGGATCCGGGGCACCGGATAGAGAGGCAGGCAGTGGGCACACCATCCGGGTTTTGGCTTGATGGTGTACAACTGCCTGCCTCTGAACGGGTGCATGATCTGGGGGTGGATCTTGACGATGGGCTAATGCTGCGTGCACAAGTGTCGGCAGTCATCAAGTCCTCCTTTTACCATTTTAGGAAGATTGCCAGAATTAAGCACCTTGTTCCTTCTGGTGATTTGCCCACACTGATCCATGCCTTAGTGACCTCATGCCTTCATTACTGTAACTCCCTTTACCTGTGGCTTCCAGGGGTTGATATCTGCCTCTTGCAGCTGGTGCAGAATGCAGCAGCTTGGTTGTTGACTGGATCATTGTGCTCTAGTCACATTAATCCTGTGCTGTTCTGCACTGACTGCCTATACAGTGGTGGATCACCTTTAAGGTCAGTCTGCTGACCTAAAAAGCCCTGCATGGATAGGGACTGAGTTGTCTGCAAGAGCTCCTGGTTCTCTACAGCCCTGGAAGTCCTCTCCATTCATCTGATGAGGGGTTGTTAGAGGTTCCCAGGGTGCACTGAAAAACATCTGGGGCCTGGGCATTCATGTTTGTGGCACCATCCCTGTGGACCTCTCTACCTCATCAGATTAGAGAGTGCAGGACTGTGGAGAGCTTTAAAACCAGCTTGAAAATGCATCTTTTCCAGCGAGCTTTTAATGACTGATATTTATGATTAGGGAAGTTTTTTTAATTGAAGTTGAATTTGTGTTAGATTTTAAATTATTTGTGAAGTGTTTTGTACATGCAGTGCTTTGAAACTGGAAATGCACTATATAATTAAAAAAAATATTATTATTATTATAAAAATGGTTCCAGGATAACTGCCTCATCATGAACCACAAAGAAAATGGGGTCCATGTTTGCTCAACAGCAGGAATTGACTCACCTCTACCACCCACACTCTGACTTCACACACTCCAGACAGGGCCTGCCTAGACTCAGTTTCCTCCTACAAATATCTTGATTTGCTCCTGGGCCAGCACCTTATCTACTCGGGGCACATCTCCCAGGTAGTAACCAAGTCATACACCAAGCTTGGTGCCCTATATAGAGTAAAGGAATGCCCCCATCAAATCATCAGAAAACAGATTGTGGAACAATCAGTCCTTCCCCTTATAGACTACAGGGACATAGTCTACTTTGGTGCTACTTTTACCTCCCTTGATAAAATCAACACCCTGTTCAACACACTGTGTAGAAATACACCCTGGGCTGCCCCCCCCCACCAGTGTAGTACATACAATGAGCTAGGGTGGTTCCTTCCCCCTCAAGACAAATTATGTATATTGCCCACCTAGATACCAAGTAATGGTCTGGCAAATTGCCCAGATATCTGTCTGACCTCTTCTCCCCTGAAGCATATCCTTCCTATCTGCTCAGATCTGAGGCAGGATGCCACACCCATGTCCTGCAGTACATGTGCAGCCTAGGCCAAGCCTCAGTCAGCTACAGGCTCCCTAACACCTGGAGCAATCTCCAAGTCAATGTCACTGCCCCTCCCCCACATAAAGCAAGGCTCTGATCAAGTCACACTACAAATCCCCAGCGTCATGTCCCCAGTGCCAAGCCCCTCCCTCCCCGAGCCTATCTAACTCATCTGGCTAATGCTTGTTATATAAACCCAGTGATGTACATTGTGCTAACTGCTGTGATCATGTGCAGGACAGCCGTGGTTCTAACTTTTATTTTATTTCCAAGGAACTACTCTGTCATGTTGCTATAATTTACTGCACCAGGACATGCTGCTTACCACGTACTTTTGGCACATTTGTTTTTGGAATGTGTAATGTATGAACTCTGTAAGATTCTTTACTGTCCTATCCCTCCTCTCCCACCAGGTTACAACTGGAAATGACCCCTGGGCTCTGTGTGCTTACCTGGTAAAACAGGTTTAAAATAAAATAAATGAAAAATAAAAGGTAAAGAGAAGTAATATAATTACAAATACTGTGTATCACATGCTGATAAATATGATGGTTGTTCATTTCCTTAACTAATGATTGCACTAATAAATTTTCTTAGGGCAAGACACCTTTCACTATGTATGGGATTGAACATCATCAACAAATACTGTTTAGTGTATGGTGGAACGCTGTTCCACGTTGAAATCCATGCCTGGAACAGCGTTGTTTTCCTGCACTCGGTGCGTCACGATCTTGTTGTGCTGCACTGAGTACGTCACCGGTGCAGCACAACAAGATCGAACACATTCGCACATGCGCAATGGAGCAGCGCACGGCAACGCGGAAGCAACCATGCGGCGGCAGAAACAGAAGTAAACTTTTTAGATACTTGTTCCTGTGTTCACCAAATACTGCGTATGGTTGCCCATACACTATAAAAGATTGTATATGAGCAATCATACATAAACAAGGTAGTTGTCAGATCTTGAGGTTTTCGTGGTAACGGACCTCTCGAGCTACGCTCTCGAGGTCTCTGGTTACTACGGAAACCTCTTGATCTCAACTGCCTTGTTGTGTATGCTTGCTCATACACAATCCTCTATGTAACAGCTATTAGGAATGGTAAATAATCTTTCTTTTGTACTATGGAATATCAATGGGTTCCACAATTCTGTTAAAAGAAAACAAATTTTAGGATTCGCTAAAAGAAATAAACGTAACATATAAATATTAAAGGAAACCCATTTGACATTAGCCAAAGCTAACAAAATAGATAAATGCTGGTGTAATAAAGGCTATCATCCAGTTCTTAGTGTTAAATCTTGCAGGGTATCACTACTGCTTAGAAAGAAACATAAAGGTAAATGAAGTACATATTAATTCTATGGGAAGCAATGTTATATTAAGTCTCATGTATAGTTCCCATGCATTTCTCTAGCCTCTTTATATGTACCAGGCACAGATCAACTGCCATTCCTTAAAAATCTCTTTAAACATCTAGTAGAGTTTCCTCAGCCTTACTTTCTTGGCCTTTGGTTGCCTTTCAGTAATCACATCCTTATACTGACTGTGACACTCATGGCTTGATTTGGGAGTTATCTGCTTCAGCAGTGTTATCTAATGTCAATTAAATTTATGTGCAGTAGGATTCTTTGCATGTGTGTTGCTCCAAGCACATCTGAACCCAAGGTTCATTCGGACTGAGGGCAGTATTGTACTGTTAAACTTCTCTGACATCATCTTCTGGTTTTTTTAAATGAGTATTTTAAACCAATGGGGATTTTTTTCTGTTTTTCTCTGCATTATCTAGCTGTTATAAGTATTGTATTTTCTAAACAACTGCCATGAGCTTCTGAAGAAGGACTGGTTGGTCCGAAAGCTAGAGCACTTTGTTCTTGTTGTTACATCTATGTTGGTCCATTAAAAGGTATCAAATCATTTGCTTCTGGATCTATTCTTGCAAGGACCAATCAGGCAACTACTAAATCTAGATTTCAACATGGAAGATACCGAATTAGCCGTAGAATATGGCAGTTACATAACATCAAGAAGAAATTGGCATGGCTAGACAGTGACATCTATTTTCTAACCCAGTGCAAGAGGAGAAACATTATCCCTAAAGGTCTTACTATTTGGAATCCATTAAGAAATACAAACAATTCTACTTATGCAGAACAACTTTGTCGTAGGACCTCTGAGAAACTGAGAAATCACAGGATTCGCATGTCATATGCCCAAAAAGTTGTTCTTAACAAAGAGTTTGCTGAAATTGTAACCACTCTGGAAAGGGTGTCTGGGGAACCTATTCAAGACATCTTGCGAGAGATACACATTAACTACCAAAGGACCTTAAGAAAAGCCATGCTTGTGAAAAATAGGAAATTAGATGCCCTTCAACATACCATACTTCCTAACAACCATGAAGCACATAATGGAGTCACTGAACAACAACACAATACTGATGGGCACCTTTCAGTTGTTAATTTGTCCAACCACACACTGACTACTGGAGAACTGAATGTACTTTCAAAGGGCCTCACTTTCGCCCAACAAAACCACTGGATAACATACTGTTTTGTGGTGAACTAGAGGATACTTCCGTAGATTGAGACTTAAAGAATTCTTTCATGGCAGGGAAGAAATCACTGGTAGTGAAGACAGTGCAAACAGCAATAATGTAGTGGATAAGAAAAGGAATCTGATTTTACCCCTCAAGTGGGCGTAACAAAAACTAGACAATTATATTAATTGTTTCCGCCAACAAGTCAGTGGTCAGATCCTTACCAGGCAAAACAAACCCATTATAAACTCTCTCACTGGAACGGAGAGCTATAGGGACACTGAAATCAAACCACAACATTGTCATCAAAAAGCTGATAAAGGTTCTGCAGTGGTGATTTTAAACAGAGAGGATTATATTACTGAAGCTAATAGACAGCTAACAGATCTTACATACTACAGAGAACTGGAGAGTGACCCACTACAAGATATAAAGATGAACTATGTGACTTAATTAAAACTTTTCCTGACCATGTCCGAAAGAAACTAGCTCACCTCATTCCTGCTGAACCAAAGCCAGGGACATTCTACATGCTGCCTAAAATACATAAACCTAGCAATCAGGAGACCCATAGTCTCTGGTAATGGTACCTTGACTGAGGGATCTCAGGGTTTATAGAGACCATTTGAAACCGCTGGTTATGGAAAGAGACAGTTATATCCAGGACACTACACACTTGTTGCGTGTACTTTCTGGTTATAAGGATTTACCACCTGATACCATTTTAGTGACAATGGATGTAACATCCCTTTACACTAATATTCACACACAGATGGCATTGCAGCATGCCTTAAATACATACATGAGAAAGGACCTGACCAAAACATCAACCCTGGAGTGGTGGGGAACTTATGGAATTCATTTTGACACATAACAACTTCAACTTCAATGGTAAACATTATGTTCAAACTATGGAACAGCAATGGGCACCAAAATGGCTCCACAGTATGCTAATCTCTTTATGGCTGACTTGGAGGAGGATTTTTAAGGCAGTATCCCCACAAAGCACTGGCTTATTTCCGTTACATTGATGATTTGTTTATCATCTGGATGGAAGGCACAGATGCACTCAAAGATTTTCATCACAAACTTAATAATCTCCACCCTACTATAAAGCTTACCTTGGAGTACTCTACCACCAAGGTTAACTTTCTGGACACCACAGTCATCATTAAGGATGGAACCTTACATACATGTATTTACAGGAAGCCAACAGACAGACAGAGATACCTGCACAGGAAAAGTAACCACCCAATCCATACAAAAAATCTGTCATATACAGTCAAGCACTTCGTTGTCAATGTATTTGTTCAAATGAGGATGACTGAGATACACATTTGGCTATGTTGAAAACACCTTTATGGAGCAGGGACACTCTTCCAGGGAAATTGACAGGATAACAGAGCAGGCAGCATAAGTACCAAGACAACAACTACTTCAATATAAAGAAAAGACAGCTACAGAAAGGATACCCTTGGTAGTCACATATAATCCAGACCTTGAACGTCTGCGTAAGATTATTAAAGATCTCCACCCAATATTTAGTGAGGATGACACCCTTAATTGTATTTTTAAGGAACTCCCACTACTATCTTTTAAACAACCTCCAAATTTATCCAGCCTAATTATTAGTAGCAAACTTTCATAGGAACAGAATACCATGTCACACAATGGCACACGACCCTGCAATCGACGCCCCTGCAAGACTTGTGGGCTCATTTCTACCTCAGACTGTGTGGTTACATCACAAAACAGACAATTCCAGGTGCATGGGAGTTATACATGCATGTCACGACATGTTTATTTCATTCAATGCAAGAGATGTCCACAAACAGGTTATGTAGGAGAACACGCAACAGCTCCGCTAGGATGAACTCACACAGACATACTATTACAGCAAGGAAGACTGAAAAACCAGTGGGGCATCACTTCTCCCAGCCTGACCACTCAGTCTCAGATATGTCAGTAATGGTCTTAAAAGAAAATCTCAAAAACACACAACAGAGACGAGCTTTTGAGATTAAACTTATTTTACATCTCAATATGGTAGCAGATGGGATGAACTTGGATATTGGCTTTATGGGACACTACAGAAACTAACATCTACAGACCTTTTCTTCTTCAAACTGACATATTATAGGACTTCAGCATGTGTGAGATGTGGATGCGTGTGTGTATGTATGTGTGTGGGTATGTGTTGTGATGTATGTGATACAACAGATGTGGGACTTGCTGTCACTTTGAGGTAAGTCTCTATTTAGCTATATGGAGTTATAATGTGTTACTATTTTTATTTCACACACATAAGAAATTCTCTTACTTTTATCTTTGCCTGTGTGGGGGATTGATTCCATTGCACCATATTCAGATTACCCAGCCTGCTAGTGTACATACAGGAGTGTTATCTTATACTGTTATATATAATTTTTGTAACTCTGTACATATTGGGATGTGTGATCTCATTTGCTTGGGGTCCTGCACATATCTTTTTACATTAGGCTAATATTGTAGTAATTTACTCAGGATTTCATGACAAGTTGTATTCCTTTGGGGAACTATTACAGTGACTGAAGTTAATATAGGTTCACTAGGAGAGAGATTGAGTGTGTGTGTGTGTGTGTGTGTGTGTGTGTGTGTGTGTGTGTGTGTGAGAAAAAAGGAGGGGAGAGAGAGAGAGAGAGAGACAACATCTCGTTTAAGCTATGTATCTCCCCCACCCACATTATTGTGATGTGGGGTGGGTTAGGTTGTATTGTTTGTATGAACAGGAGGAGATAAATTACATTTTTCTCTTTTTCAGATTCCTTGACACTTGTGGTACATGAAGTTGCTACATTCTCAGTATATATTGACATCAGTACATATCAGGCTGCATGGTCTGAATTCCTTGAGGTTCCTCGACTAGAGTTTTTTGTTTAACACTAATATTATCAATTTATATTTAAATTATCATTTATATAGTCCTGAGGTTTTGTAATTTCTTGGGCCTTTTATTTAGCTTGAGAATATGGCTGGATGGCATGTCCAGCTAGGTTTTACACATCACACAGTGTGCACTGATGTTTTTAGACAACTTTACTGGTAATTCTTGTCTTTAATGCATACATTGTAATTTCATGAGCCCTATAACTATCTTAGTTTGTCTTTAAGCTGGGTGGGGGTTGCCTTTCAGTAATCACATCCTTATACTGACTGTGACACTCATGGCTTAATTTGGGAGTTATCTGCTTCAGCAGTGTTATCTAATGTCAATTAAATTTATGTGCAGTAGGATTCTTTGCATGTGTGTTGCTCCAAGCACATCTGAACCCAAGGTTCATTCGGACTGAGGGCAGTATTGTACTGTTAAACTTCTCTGACATCATCTTCTGGTTTTTAAATGAGTATTTTAAACCAATGGGGATTTTTTTTCTGTTTTTCTCTGCATTATCTAGCTGTTATAAGTATTGTATTTTCTAAACAACTGCCATGAGCTTCTGAAGAAGGACTGGTTGGTCCGAAAGCTAGAGCACTTTGTTCTTGTTGTTACATCTATGTTGGTCCATTAAAAGGTATCAAATCATTTGCTTCTGGATCTTACTTTCTTGGGGGAAGACAACAATATGGTTCTAAACCTGAATCTGGACACCACAACAAGTAATCATATATCTGGTCCGTCTGCCCTTTATATACTTGATAGGTTGGAAGACTTGTCTTTAATTGATCTATGAAGGGCTGAAAATTAGTGTACTAAAAATTTTCCCTTTTATTAGGCATGACACGGAACCTGTTCTGGGATAGATTTGTTTATTGGCTCAAAGTAGCTATTCAAAGATGTCATAGATATTACATATGATCCCATAACCATATCTGATCATTCAGCCCTGCTCATGAGATGGGTCTTGAGGGATACCACCAAAGAATATTTCACATGAAGGCTGAATCACCTACTTTTGAATGACCAGATGTTTGTGAAAAAATGAATAACGAATCCAGATACCATTTTAATACTAAGTCACAAAACGTTTCCTCCAATACCATATAGGGCATATACAAAGCAGTTATAAGAGGATTGACAATAATGTATACAACCACAGAAAAAAAGGAGAACCAACTTAGGCTACAACAACTCAAATCTGATGTTAAATTGGCCTAAGAAACACATGCTCATACTGGGGCTCAGTATCATCTGAAACACTTGCAAAATCTGAAAATGCAATACTGTACAACTCAGTCTTAAATGAGAAGAATGAAAGGATTATTCTGCTGAATGGATCCGCATATTATTGCTATGTGGATACAAATAGTAAGCTTCTAGCATACGAACGTATGAAATTTGCCAGCAGATAAAGGCCTAGAGGTCTATCAAGTCTGCTTGAATGTGCAGCTAGCGCCCCTTATTCTGCAGCTGTCCCTCCCTTCCACCCTTCCCCTTCATTAACCCTCCCCCTTGTCCTGTCCCATCCCCTTTTGAAGCAGTCCACTGTTCTACTGGATACCACTTCTGCAGGTAATGCATTCCACCCAGCCACTACCCTCTCTGTAAAAAAGTGTCTCCTCATCTCCCTCCTGAACCTTCCTCCCTCCAGTCTCTTGTCATGGCCCCTGGTGGCCCTCCCCTCCCTTACTTTGAACAGACCCTCTGTACCAATCTTGTTTATTCCTTTCATGTATTTAAAGGTTTCAATCATGTCACCCCTGTCTCTCCTCTCCTCTCCTCCAGTGAGTACATGTTCAACTCCTTCAACCTCATAGATACATAGACAGTGTCGGCAGATAAGGGCCTATGGCCCACCCAGTCTGCCCATTTGAGCCTGTAAGTTCAGTTTGTTTTCTTAGAAGTCTGTTGCACCTTACCCCTGACCTCCAGAATTCCTTTATGTCTATCCCATGCATTCTTAAATCCCGTGATTGTTTCGGCCCCCACCACTTCCTCTGGCAGGGTGTTCCACTTGTCCACCACCCGTTCTGTGAAGAATTCTTTCTCATGTTTCCTCTGAATCGTCCTCCTCCAACTTCATCCCATGCCCTCTAGTCCTGGAACATCTTTTTCGCTTAAAATAGTGTTTTCTGCACCCTGTTCCTCCTGTAAGATAATTGTATGTCTCTATCATATCCCTCTCTCCTCCTCTCCTCCAGGAGTACATGTTCAGTTCCTTAAACCTGTCTTCATAGGACTTGTGATGCAATCCATGCACCATCTTTGTTGCCCTCCTCTGAACCTTCTCTACCCTGTCTATGTCCTTATGTAGTATGGTCTCCAGAACTGTACACTGTACTCAGGTGGGGCCTCACTAGTGTCTTGTATAGCGGAATTATGACCTCCCTTTCCTGCTGGTGATGCCCCTGCCTATACATCCCAGCATCCTATTTGCTTTACCTGCTGCCTTGTCACACTGTTTCCCTACCTTGAGGTCATCAGAGATGACAACCCCAAGATCCCTTTCCTGCTTGGTGCATGCTATATCCTCACCCCCCAACTGATATATTGTGCCAGGGTTTTTGTGCCCCATATGCATTATCTTGCACTTCTTTGCATTGAATTTCAACTGCCAAATCCCTGACCATTCTTCAAGTTTCTGCAGGTTGCTTCTCATTCTGTCTACACCCTCTGGTGTGTCTACTCTGTTACAGAGCTTTGTGTCATCAGCGAACAGTGAAATTCTGCCTTCTAGGTCCTGCGCCCATGTCACTGATGAAGATGTTGAATAGGACCCGGTCCCAGCACTGATCCCTGTGGTACCCCACTGGTCACTCTTCCCTCTGTAGAGTGACAGCCATTTACCACCACCTCTGTGTCCTGCCACCGCCAGTTACCTACCCACCATACTACTGTCCTGCCCACCCCTATTCCCCAGTTTGTGTAATAGTCTTCTATGTGGCACAGTGTCAAAGGCCTTGCTGAAGTCCAGATAGGCCATGTCCACTGCCCTCCCCTGATCCACCTCCCTAGTCACCCAGTCAAAAAATTCAATGAGGTTGGTCTGACATGACCTCCCCCTGGTGAAACCATGCTGCCTTGGGTCCTGTAGTCCATTGACAACCAGATGTTCCACCAATCTCTCCTTCAGTAGTGCTTCCATGATCTTCCCCACTACCGAGGTGAGGCTGACTGGTCTGTAGTTCCCTGCTTCCTCTTTGTTCCCACTTTTATATAAGGGGACTACATCTGCTGTCCTCCAGTCTTTGGGTACCTCCCCTGTTTCCAGTGATCGGCTAAACAGGATAGCCAGAGGTTCAGCCACCACCTCTCTTAGTTCTTTAAGGACCCTGGGGTGCACCCCATCTGGCCCCATTGCTTTATCAACTCTTATTACTTCCAGTTCCTTCAGGACCCTTTCTCGTGTAAAGGGACTGGTGTCCATTTCTGCACCATTCTCACTCCTTGTACTCCCTTCAGACCCATTACCCTCTTCTTCCTCAGTAAAGACTGAGCAGAAATACCTGTTCAGTATGTCAGCTTTACTGTTGTCATCCTCCACAGCCCCATCCTCCCCCTTCAGTCTCATTATCCCTCCTTTTGTCTTTCTTTTTCACTTATGTACAGGTTTTGTCCCCTCTACCCACTGATTTTGCAATGTGTTCTTCTGTCTGAGCTTTGGCTTCCCTTACTGACCTCCCTGCCTCCCTTTGCTTCTCCTGGTACTTCTCCCTATCCCCTTCTGCCTGTGTCTTTTTGTATTGCCTGAATGCAATCTTTTTGGCTTTCACTTTCTTTGCTACCTCTTTGGAAAACCATAATGGTCTCCTCTTCCTTTTCCTCTTGCTAACCTGCTCCTCTCGTATGATAAGTATGATAAGTCCCCCAGCCCCTTGATCATCTTTGTCACCCTGTGCTGCACCCCCTCCAGTAACTTAATGTCCTTCTTCAGATATGGGCACCAGTACTGCATGCAGTACTCCAGGTGTGGTCTAACTAATGACCTATACAGTGGCAGAATCACCTCCTCCCTCCTCGAGGATATACCCTTTGCAATACAACCCAGTATTTTGTTGGCCTTTTCAGCTGCCTTCCTACATTGTGCCGAGTTGTTCATTGACCCTGTAATGAGCACGCCCAGATCCTTCTCCTCCTCTGTCTGGGCTAGCTGCACTCCCCCAGCTGGTAACTCTTCCTTGGGTTCTTCATCCCAAAATGCAGCATCTTGCACTTTTTGGCATTAAATCCCAGTTGCCAGGTGTCTGACCAGGTTTCAGGCTTTGCCAGATCATCCTGCAACCCCTGCCATCCTCCTAGGTCATCCACCACCGCGCCTACCTTGGTAGCATACATGCTCCAGAAGTAGAGATCAGAAAAAGTAATAGAAATAATTACAAAAGAGGATGGTAATTACACTACTGATCATAAGGATTTTAAATAAAGAGTTATATGAGCATTATTCAGATCTATACAAATCAGAATTCAGTGAGTATAAAAGTCTTCAGGAGAATAAAAATGTATTTAATATCTCAAAAGTCAAACATTTTCATAAAAATATGCCAGATCAACCAATAACAGCACCTGAAGTTAAAAAAGCATTTGTGAAGCTAAAGTTAGGTAAGACACCAGTACCACATGGAATAGGAACTGGTTTCTGTAAAACATTTAATCAGACCATGGGGCCCTGACTGGTGGAGCTGTATAATTATTTGTCCACTCCTGGCTCCATCTTTCCTTCCTTTGAGAAAGCCCTGACAATGTTCATTTCTCCAAAAAAAACAAAGACCCAAAGATGTACATTTCTTACAGACCACTTTGTTTCACAAGTGCGCACTGTAAGATCTTTATCAACATTTTGGCATCCAGCCTTGAACAAGTGCTGCATCTATAATTAAAAGTGATCAGAAAGGCTTTGTCAAGGGACGACAGGGTTAGAATAATGTCAGCAATGTGTTAAATTACTTAAACATGGCAGAAAATGCTAATGCAGTGGTGGTGTCCCTGGATGCCAAAAAGGCTTTTGACAGGGTGGAGTGGTCCTAAATTTTCAGTATACCTGATGTTATAGGAGTAGGGACAATTTTCAAAATGGATTCAGACTATATATAATACCCCTCCCCCCCCCAAAGCAAGGACCTTTACAATTAATGGGGCCTCAGATTTAATAACCCTATGAAGTGGTTTGAGGCAAGGATGCCCCCTTTCCCTGTTACTGTTTGTTCTTGTAATCCAACACTTAACTAATTTGATTAGGAATACTGCAGTAATTTCAAAGCTCAGTCTTGGGCAACACAATCTGAATTTGACTTTTTATGGATAATATCTTGGTATATCTAAATAATCTGCTGGAAGAATTGCAAATTATTCTAAATATTGTTGAAAGTTTTATAAGTATTTCCGACTATATGGTCAATTGCACCAGCATATGAAACCCTTCCGATTAATTCACAGAACTGTAAGGTCACTCAAGCACAAATAACTCTCCATAGTAATACAATCTCTTCGACGAATCTGGAAATTCAGATATCCAACATCTCTGATAATAGTATAACCCTTAATCTAAATCCACTAATTAGTTCTATTTCATTAGACTTACAGTAGATGGCTGGTACAACTTATTACTGACCATGTGAGGGTGTATTAATGCTATTAAAATGGACATTTTGTCACAATTATTGTTTACTTTTCAGACCTTATTCATTTATTCTTTGTTAACTGGGTAAGACCCACTAGGCACAAGTGCCTATTTTCAGGGGTGACCCGGGAGCTTTGGGCTAATTAAGTGACTTGCTCAGAATCCCACAGTATGCAAGTGGATGCTATGAGAATCAAACCCAGGTCTGCAGGTACCAAGCTCATTCATAGTTTGTTACTCTAACCTCTAGGCTATACTGCCAGCCTTGCCACTCTAAATTCCTGGCCAATATTTTAAAAACCTAGATAAGTTATTCTTAATTTTATTTGGAAAGGGGGTAAACCAAGGTTAAAAAAGAATAAAGTGACAATCCATTATAATTCTTTATGGCTCAAGTTCCAAACATAGAAATATATTTCACTTGGTAATATTAAAATCTTTGTTAGAACTGCTCAGTCTTGACCCACATACTTGGATGGTTTTGGAACCTGCTCAGAGACCATTACAACAGACAGAAATACTGATGTTTCAGAATCCTAATAAACCAATAATCCTAGGAGCTAATAATTTATTCCTGGAGTCCACTCTGAATATCTGGAAAAATATGTAAAAAAAGAGGCTAGGATAGTCATCCACTATGCAGTCTCCTGTGTTTGGTAACTCTTACTCTCTCTTTTTCAATTCATCTTTTCTGAAACAGTGGACAACTCAGGTATATATTTAATGGATTAAGATAATGCTGTCAAATCTTTCCAGCAACTCCAAATAGAATATGGACTGTTGAAAACTAAATGTTTTAAACATATTCAGTTAAGGGCAGCCCTTCAAAAGATGACATATGATGTTATTTGGTCAACACAGTTAATCCTCTATTTGGTATTTTGTCACAAGTTCCTAATAGAGCCAAATTAACATCAATAACGTATATTTTTTTTTGTCCTGTGAGACATAGAATTTTAGGAAGGTAAAAGAAAGTTGGAAGAAAGAACTGCAAATTAACCTGTCAGATTAAGAGTAGGAGCTGATTTGTAATTCTTGGAAGATTTCTTTGACTTTAGGAATGAATAAGATACTATTTGTTGCATCCATACAATTTACTATAATTCATACCTGCTCAATAAATTTAACTCTGGGGTCTCTAATGTTTGTAATAGATGTTTCAAGGACATAGGAACTCTTTTGCATGTGATGTTCTTTTGTACACTTCTGGTTACATTTTGGCAGAAAGTTTTCGATATCATTAATGACATTTTAGTAATCAATCCAGTCCCAGAAGTAAAGCTTTGCTAATTAGGAATATCATGAACTCAGATCCTACCAGCGAAGGCCTCTCTAAAATCGTAGCAGATTGCAGGTATATGAATTGTGATACCAGTTTATGTAATTTCTTTATCAAAACTTTTATTGCTTGGGATCAGTCACATGGAACACAAGTCCTCATAGTTCAAGACCTGTAAACTGGGAAATCAGCCTAAGTTCCATAAGTAATTGGTTACACCACAATGCCCCTTCCCCCCCAAAAAAATCAACCTTCCTGTGTCTGACCATAAGAGGTCCAATTTTTTTTCATAATTGCCAGTTTTAGCCATGTTTATTTGCTGTTCACATCAAATTACAAAATAATTATACACAATAGATTATGGGCCCAATATTCAGAAATGTACAAAGCGGAGTGCAAAAATGCACACTCCGCCTTGCGATAGCCTGGCTGCCCAAAGATGCTGTATTTAGTGGAATAGCACACCAGCGCTATTCAACTAAAAATAGAGCTATGTCAGCCTACCATGTAGCACTGCACAGACATGGCTCCTGAAATAGGGTGCCACATTGGCTAGCGCCTACATTAAATTTCCAATATTCAAACAGCCCCATGCAAATTAGCTCATTGGGCATGTAGAGTAAAGGCGCCATTTGCATGACCATTATGGGCTCATTTGCATGGGGAGTGAAGCTGGTTTGTGCGATGCTGCCCTCTAATTTCCCAGTCCCAGAGAGCTATCCCTGGTGCTAGTGGCCTCCCCCACCCTCTAATCCCAGCCCCTATAGAAAAGAACATGTTCCTGGTGTCCAGTGGTCCCTCCCACACCTGCACCCATGCCTGATGGTATAGGTCTGAGTCCCTGGTGTCTAGTGGTCTCTACCCTTACCTGATCCCTGTCCCTGTAAAGATGGAAACCAAGTACAACATAAAAAACATGATCACTGCAGAAAAAGTCCAGTATAAAATATTTATTACATGGACATCACAAATTCACTGGTGCTTTGAGGGATCACCCTCTTCATCAGGGGAGTGGAGTCAAAGTGTTACATCACCTCTTAAATACATGCATCTTATTAGTGAACACATTCAAAAATTCTGTTTCAGTCAATCACCATTAAAACCATATTAATTACTTTAAGTGTCACAACCATTTTAGTAATCCATTCATAACGGCAACACTTCATAGACCTCTCTAATTTCGTATTAGGTGCATCTTAAAAATATTTTCAGTACACCCTAGTAAATAATATTTTTACTTCATTTGTTTTTTCCTTAAAAATGGAATTTTTAAAATTGATCAAAGGGCAGATTGGAACCCAACACCTTGATTTTATTCTTTGTAAAGTAATTCTTGTGGTTTATAATTTGACCCAATAATTCGATCTGCCAGAAGGTGATCAGAGCTTTATAATAAAAAATGTATATAGCAAAAGCAACCTTTTCGAGAAACAACATGTGACTGCATAAGCAGGTGTTATCATCCTTGCTGTCCGCAATACAAAAATATATATATAAGCACTACCTGTGAATTGTGCATAAGTGACACAAAGACATTTCTAACCAGATATATAACAGGAGTGAACAAATCTTATAAAGCCTGACCCATTACTCTTGTTAGGACTTTCATAGTTCATTCCATTAGTTTCTTAATAAAATAAACTTGAAATGTTTTCTATCTATTTCTATTTTTAGATAATTTTTAGCATCTAGCTGGTTATGCTCAGGCTTTTTTTATTTACAAAAGGATTGATTCAAGAGGTAACATACACGTGTGTAATATTAACTTTACTAAAAAGAGAAATAGACGATGCCCTTGAAAGATGATTTATGTGAAGAAAATGTTCACATCAGCCAAAGAAAGATTTTTGAAATATATAAGAGATGTGAGAAATGAAAATTTGGATTCAATGATAGTGGCACATTTTATGGAAAGACATCAAAGTAATCCAACACTTCTAAAATTTACAATTTTATGAACATACAAACATACGAAATTTGCCAGCAGATAAAGGCCTAGAGATCTATCAAGTCTGCTCGAATGTGCAGCTAGCACCCCTTATTCTGCAGCTGCCCTTCCCTTCCACCCTTCCCCTTCATTAACCCTCCCCCTTGTCCTGTCCCATCCTCGTTTGAAGCAGTCCACTGTTGTACTGCATATCACTTCTGCAGGTAACGCATTCCACCCAGCTACCACCCTCACTGTAAAAAAGTGTCTCCTCATCTCCCTCCTGAACCTTCCTCGCTCCAGTCTCATATCATGGCCCCTGGTGGCCCTCCCCTCTCTTACTTTGAACAGCCCCTCTGTACCTGTCTTGTTTATTCCTTTCATGTATTTAAAGGTTTCAATCATGTCACCCCTGTCCCTCCTTTCCTCCAGTGAGTACATGTTCAGTTCCTTCAACCTCATCTCGTATGATAAGTCCCCCAGCCCCTTGATCATCTTTGTCGCCCTGCGCTGCACCCCCTCCAGTAACTTAATGTCCCTCTTCAGATATGGATGCCAGTACTGCACGCAGTACTCCAGGTGTGGTCTAACTAATGACCTATACAGTGGCAGAATCACCTCCTCCCTCCTCGAGGATATACCCTTTGCAATACAACCCAGCATTTCGTTGGCCTTTGCAGCTGCCTTCCTACATTGTGCCGAGTTGTTCATTGACCCTGTAATGAGCACACTCAGATCCTTCTCCTCCTCTGTCTGGGCTAGTTGCACTCCCCCCTAGCTGGTAACTCCTCCTTGAGTTCTTCATCCCAAAATGCAGCACCTTGCACTTGTTGGCATTAAACCCCTGTTGCCAGGTGTCTGACCAGGTTTCAAGCTTTGTCAGATCATCCTGCAACCCTTGCCATCCTCCTAGGTCATCCACCACTGCGCCAACCTTTGTATCATCAGCAAACAGACTGATCTTGCTCTTGATGTCCCATGATATATCTGCAATGAATATCCCAAACAACACTGGTCCCAACACTGAGCCCTGTGGGACACTGCTCATCACTGCCCTTGGGTGTGAGAGCTCCCCACCCACCATCACCCTCTGTTGCCTTCCCTGCATGCAGTTTCCTACCCATCTCACCAGCTTTGCACCTGCCCCTGTGCCTACTAACTTCCTTCCCAGCCTTCCATGTGGCACCGAGTCGAATGCCTTACTGAAGTCCAGATACAGGACATCCACTGCATGGCCCTGTCCAGTTGCCTAGTTACCCAGTCATAGAACTCAACCAGGTTGGTTTGGCAGGATCTGCCACATGGAAGCCATGCTGTCTGCTGTCCTGTAGTCCTTTGGCCTCTAGGAGGGCCACCAGCCTCTCCTTCAGGATAGTCTCCATTAGCTTACCCACGATGGATGTGAGGCTCACTGGTCTGTAGTTTCCCGGTTCATCCTTGGGGCCACTCTTGTGGAGGGGCACCACATGAGCCATCCTCCAGTCCTGAGGTACACACCCTAAATGTAGTGAGGCATTAAATAGGTCTGCCAACGGTCCTGCAAGGACCTCTGCCAGCTCCTTCAGTACCCCTGGGTGGATGCCATCAGGGCCTGGCACCTTGTCCACCCTCAGTGCCTTCAAACCCTCGAACTCTGCCCTCCATGATTTCCCCATCTGTCACCACTCCCCTGCTTCTGCCATTTCTCCCTACCTTGGGTGTCACCTCCCTTCTCTTTAGTAAATACTGAGCAAGTACTCATTTAGTGCTTCTGCCTTATAGTACCCTACTTCCACCCAACCCCCTCCTTCCTAATCCTTACTATGTGGTACTCACAGCTCCTTTTCTCCCTGATGTACTTAAAGAAGTCCTTCTCCCCCTTCTTAATGCCTTGTGCCAGCCTGAGTTCTGTAAATGCTTTGGCTCCCCTTACTGCCCTTGTCACCTCCTTCGATTCTGTCAAGTACTCCTCTCTGTTCTCCCCCTCCCCATTTTCTTGTACTTCCTAAAGACAGCTCTTTTCCTTCTTACCTTTTCCATGACCTCCTTGCTCAACCAGCTCAGTTTCTTAGCCCTAGCCTTCTTGCTCTGGGCTTTGCAGCAGAATTTGGTTGCCTCCACTATCCCCAGCTTTATGAGCTCCCACCTCTGGTTACTATCCACACTAGACTGAATTCTGGCCAGGTACCCTTTTACCACTTCCCCCATCCTTCCAAAGTTGGCCCTTCTGAAGTCCAGTACTCTTATGCCAGATTCCACTCCTTCCTTGCCCTTATCCAATGTGAGCCATACTGAGTGGTGGTCACTCCCTGACAGCGGTTCCTCCACTGTAAGTTCTCTCACAAAGTCCCCATTTACCAGCACAAGGTCAAGGGTATTCCCTAACCTGGTTGGTTCACTGACCATTTGCAGCAGGGAAGCTGTCCTGGAAGACATCCAGTACCTGCTCCTTCTGTTCCTGGTTGTTGGGGTGCTCCAGTCCACTCCTAGCATGTTGAAGTCCCCCCCACAATCACCACACTACCCTTCTCACAGGTCCTCCTGATCTGTCCGCTAGTTCCTGTCTAACTCCTCCGTCTGAGATGGTGGCCTGTACACTCCCATTCTAGAATCCTGTTCTTGGAATCCTGAATTTGCACCAAAGTGACTCCGTACACCCTCCTCCCCTTCCTCCCCACACACTTCAGTCCTTCCTTCACATATAGTGCCACCCCCTTTCCTAATCACCCTGTCCCTACGGAATAACCTGTACCCTGGTACAGACAGGTCCCAGTCATTATGTTGGGTGGCCCATGTTTCTGTGATGGCTGTAATGTCCACCTCTCCCTCTGCCATGAGAACCTGTAACTCTGCAGTTTTCCTCCCAAGGCTCCTAGCATTAAGGGTAACCACCTTCCACCCTTTTCTCCCCCTCCCATCCTGTCCTCCTTTCCTAGCATCACCAGTAGTACTTGCCATTTGTCCTTTGTCACTGTTATGGGGGTTAAGCTCATATGATTTCCCAACCTGTGGTCTCTGCATATCTCTTCCCCAACTGCCACCCACCACTCCTAGTTTAAATTCCCAACTTCCTCTATATCTCTTCCATACTCTGTTTCAACACTTTCTTTCTCTCCTCACTCAAGTGTAGTCTGTCCTTGGCATAGAGCCTACTGTCATCCCAGGTCCTCCCCACCCCACCCCAACAGCCCATACCCTTTAGCACAACACCAGGTTCTTAGCCATCCATTAAATTCCTCTATTCTCAGCTTTCTTGTCTTGCCTTTGGCACGGAAGTATCTCGGAAAAAGTTACTGATCTTCCTGCCCCTCACATAATTGTTGCTAGTTCCTCAAACCTCCTCTGGACTACATCTACTGTCTTGTCAGCCAGGTCATTTGTCCCAAGATGTATAATTAAATAGAGGCTTGTCCTTACCCTTATATCATATTTCAGAACAGACTGTCCCACCCTCGCGTCTCATTCCTGGCATGGCCTCCACCCAAATGCGACTATGCCTCTTCCCTTGCTACCCCACCTAACTCCTCTTAGTATTAAGTCCCCAGCACTAAGATTCCACCCTCTTACTCCTAGCTTGCTTCCATTCATCTCCCTCTCTCATTTCCAGCTCCTCTTTTCCTCCTGCACATTATTTCCCCTTTTACCCCTGTTGCAATTCTCCCAGCAGAACTTTCCCCCACTCCAGTTTGGTCCAGGCATTTATCAATTACTCCTCTAATTTCATCATTTCCCTCCTCCACTTTCTTCCTCTCTAGCAGTGCACAGCTGTTTTCTGAAGACCCTTCACAAATGCCCGCTCCCTCTCTCTTCATAGTAACCTGTTCTCTCCTTTCGACTCCATGACTTTTGCCACTTCTTCGCCTCCCCTCACAAGTCCCTATCTCCTCCTTCCATTTGTCTTTTGTCTCCTGACCTGGTTTCCCCGGCAATCGTTCTTCCTGGCCAGGGCTCCTTTGTCTCTGCTTCCCTTCTTCTGACCCTCTCCTCACCACTGTTGGCTTAAATCGCCCTCCCTCATCTCCCCTTCTTCCTCCCTCCAGTATTGGGCTAAACTCACCCCCAATCTGCCTTGCCTGTCTTAGTTCCTCCTGCAGACCCTCAATCTCCTTTCTACATTTTTCTATGTGGTTGCACACTAAACATCATCCCACACTCCAGGCAATGTTTAGAAAGATTGGTGCACAGCAGTTGTTACAGCCTACCACCCTACCCATTGCTATCGTTGCCCACCAGCGACCCCCCACCCTTCCAGATGCAGGATACCAAACACTCCCCCAAGTCTCCCCTCTCTCCCCTCCATCAGTGCAAAACATTATCTTTAGTTCCCTTACCTCCTTTGTTGCACACTTTTAGATATATTGAGCAACTGCTTTTTATATTCCTATCCTTCCTATCCACACTCAAAAAGAGGCTTTAAGTAGCCATTGCACAACCTTCTTCAAACTCCTACTCCTCCTTTCCCCAATGCAATATCAATGTGAAGAAGTAATAATGAAAGCTCCTAGATTTGCATTTACTTCCCTTCCACTGAGAGAGCAGCCACCTCTTCACTTGCTGCTGTTTCTTTCCTGGATGTCTGCTTCTGCTAATATGCTTCCTTCCCCTTCTGGCTTCATCAAAAGGTAACTACAATCACAATTTTGGAACATGTTAAACAACAACAGTGAAAGGGAGATAGAAAACAGCTGTTATTACAAAAAGAATCCTAATGGATTTTTACATTGTATTCTTTACATCTGAGGGGACTCAATAAAGAACTTGATTTGACCATTTTCCTCTAATATGGTAAACATCCGATGCCTTCTTAATCTCAAGTTGTGTCAGTTTTGGCTCAGTCTGTGCACACATTTGTAATAATATTTGCCTATTTCTCTTTGCCCTTTAACCAATTTTAGAAATTCTATTATTAAGGAACAAAAACAAATGAAGTAAAAATATTATTTACTAGGGTGTACTGAAAAAATATATATTTTTTTTGCATAAAAACTCTTTATTAAAATCAACTGTATCCCAGTTCACATCCACATTTCAAATATCATTCTCAAGGTACCATAGCATAGATAACACTGAGCTAGTACAGGGCACTTACACCTTTCATATAGGTACAAACAGGAAAAGACATTCTTCCTATGTTCCATGCTCAAGGCCACTCATTCCTATCCAGCATTCCTTAATGGGTCATAATTCCAATACTCTACCCCAAGTCCTCTCCCCACTTAACATCCATCCCAATATCCTTATTCCTCAATCCCTTCCCACAAGGTTATGCTCTGTGTAGGACTGAGGTCTGCCAGAAGGGGCACCCATTCCCTCACAAAGCCCTCCAGTCTATCCTTGACCAGTAATGTGAGTCTGTCCAGCACCAATATTCGAAGGATCATAGCCCGCCATTGTGTCACTGTAGGGGTCACATGGAAGACCCAAGTATCTTGGATGCAGTGCCGGGCCAAAATGAATAATACCCTCATCTAATGGGGTAGGGGTTCCCACTCTCCTTCCTCATTTACCTCCACTCCAAAAAAAAAACATATAAAGGGGTCCAATTGTAAGACTCTCCCAGCAAGCCTCCCCATCTCCAAGGCCACTGCTCTCCAAAATCAAAAATATTTTTAAGATGTACCTAATGTGAAATTAGAGAGGTCTGTGAAATTTCACCATTATGAATGGATTACTGAAATAGTTGTGACACGTAAAGTCATTAATATGATTTTAATGGTGATTGGCTGAAACAGAATTTTTGAATGTTTTCACTAATGAGATGCATGTATTTAAGAGGTGATGTAACACTTTTGACGCTACTCCCCTGATAAAGAGGGCAATCCCTTGAAGTGCCAGAGAATTTGTGATGCTCATGTAATAAATATTTTATGCCGGACTTTTTCTGCAGTGATCTCATTTTTTATGTTGTACCAGATGTTTGCCCTTTAAATGCAGATCTGCAGAAGACTGTTTAGCGTATTGGTCTGTGCTTGATAAAGCCGAAAGCCCCCCTGCTTTGTCAAGTCAGCCCCACAGTGACAGCCATCCTACCATAGCCATGTAGGAAGCCATTTACCGGGAAATCCCTCACAACAAAGCCCCTGCCCCATTCCCCAGAAGTGATCTGCACCCAGCCCAGACCATCCCTCAGTGGTGGTGGTTAGTGTTCAACACCTCCCACCCTCAATACTGACAACCTACCCCCTTAATCACCTTTATCTGACTTTCAGTGCCACAGTGATTCGATGGCGAGCAACACAGCCCTCCACACACCACCTTGGCCACCCACCATCTAACAGTAGCAGGGAGCATGACTTATTTATAAGGCATGGGTGACGCACCTTGACCAATAAATAAGCCACACTCCCTGCTTCTGTTAGATGGTAGGTAACAGTGTGTGTGGAGGGCTGTGTTACAGATGTTGATTCACCATGGCACCACCAGTCAGGTAAGGGGTACTGGGTGGGCTGTCAGTGCCATTAGTGGAGGTTAAAAGCCACCATTGAGGGATGGGCTGAGGAAACCTGAATCACTGCTGTGTATGGAGGTACAGTTTTATTGTGGGGGGACTTCCTGCAAATGGCCTCCTGCACAGTTGTGGCAGGATGGCTGTTGCCATGGGGGAACTTGACAAACTGGGGCCTTCATCCTTATATTAATGGGGATCGAGTGGGGGGAGGAACTGCTAGACACCAGGGCTTAGGATCTGCACCTTTGGGAATGGATCCAGGTTGGGAGAGGGACCACTGAATACCTGGGACTATGACTTCAACCATCAGGCATGGGTGCAGGTGGGGGGAGGAACCCACCAGGAACTCAGACCTATACCATCAGGCATGGATGAGGGTGGGGGAAGGGACCTCTGGACACCAGGGACATGATATTTATTATATGGGAGTGGGATCAGAGACAGGGGGCACCACTAGACACAAGGGCCTTCTGTGTTGGGGGTCGGGGGGCCAATGCACTTCCTTCGCCAACCGCCAGGGTTTCACAGAAGTAAGCCATAGTTTAGGTTGGCGGTATTTGTGCTGCACAGGGGGACCATGCTAAATGCCCTTGCACGTGCAAATGCTCTGAATATCGGACTGCGCCAATATTTAGGTTCCCACCCCTCAATTTGCATTGCACTTCCCTCCACAGTTTGCCCAGGCATAAACCCTATTTGCTCATGCTAACTGGGCTTTTGAATATGGGATATTTGCGAAAGCCCAGGTTGCGCATGAAAACTAGGATTTGAACCTAGGCAAACTTTTGAATATATGGCCCTGTGTATTTTCAATACAATGTCTGCATAGTTTAAGTCTTTGTTATTTACTGTGCATAACAATGTACTGACTGATGCTGTTTTTACTATTATGATGTAACTGCTTTTATTGCATGCTAATGGGACCTCATTGTAAATGAGCTTAAGCTAAACTGAGTTGTTATCCCTGTTCATACAGTATTATACTGAGTTCTATACTGAGTTAATAAGACAGGACAAGGCGCTTGCCCATCGGGCCTGTCTCCCACCATGTGAGGCCAATAATCCCTATGATTCAAGTAATAAGTATCTTGTAATTTTTTGAATATATCAATAAAACCCACAGAAACCACCTTGCTAGGTATTTTATTCCAATATTGCACTGTCTGGTATGTAGAGAATCCACTTCTTGTATTCTTTGTAGTATGTTGCATTAATATTTGTTGGTTATGACATCTTAGGTTGTCCTTGTTTTTTGTATTGTTTGATATTTAAAAAGAATAACATTTTGTCAAACCATACCATACCATACCATACCATACCATACCATACCATACCATACCCTACCATACCATACGCAAAAAAAGCATAACACAACTGTGGTAAGATCCTATGGTCCCCATTTTCAGGGCTGGCTGGCTGTACATGCAAACAGGTGCACCATGTGAAAAAATAGGGCTGTCCAGCTCTGGTGCCACATTCAAAGCGATAGCATGATCCAAACAGATTGCGCTGTCTGTTTGAATATTGGACCCTGGTTGCATGGCACACAGCAAGTGGTCACCATGTTTAGCACAGTACTACAAGAGGGTAGGGCTGAAGACAGTCCATAGGGTAAAGCACTGTGCTCGCTGGTTAGCACCACATTCCCCATAGTTGATATTCAGCCCAAACATGCAAATGAGCCCATTGGGCATGCACGGCACTAAGGGGTCATTTGCATGCCCATATGGGCTCATTTGTATATGAGTACCATCTGAGTGTGCCGGGTGAGGTTCCACCCTCCCAGCCCCGATCCCTGGAAGTAACTCATTGGTAGTGCAGTGACCCTCCCCTGCTATGATCCCTGTCCCTACTGATAAATAAAAAAGCATTGGTAGTTCAGTGTCCCTCCCCTGCCCTGATCCTTGTACCCATATAAATATAAATTCACATTGGTGGTCCAGTAGTCCCTCCCTACTTCCCTGATTGCTGTCCAGTCTCACATAAATAAATCCCCGGTTATCCAGTGGTCCTTCCCCCATTCACCGATTGCCATCCTGACCCAAAGACATAAATTCCCTGGTAGTCTAGTGGTCAAACAGCAGGTAGTGACCCGCCACCCTGCTCCCCCTGAATCTGACTCATGCCAGCGACTGGCACAGACATCCTCACACTGCCATGACCAGCCACTGACTGAACTGTCAATTAACATGTACAGTAGATAAGTATGTGCTCATTAGTTGACCAGTATTTAAACCTCCATGTTACTGAGTGATGTTATAACTAAATTGTTATTCATTTTTTTCATTGCATTTATAGTTTTTGATAGCTGATTCCCACTGTTGTCATTTTTGTAATACTATTCAGTATTTTTGGTTTTTTTAATGCATTTACATTGTATCTTTCTGGGGTTTCCTTTTGTTGTGCTCTTTTTTTCATGTATTTTGCTGCATTCTTTCTTGTATTTGAACCTGTATGCCTTCTAATACCAATAACATTACCTTACTCTCCTGTAGGAGATCCCTCTGGCCATTGGACAACCTGTCAAGTTGGCTGCACCACCAGATTCAGAGTGCATGGAGGTGCTGGATGCAGGGGAGCTGGCCTTCTCCACTGTTTCTGTAACATGAGAGGCTTCACCTGCTCTTGATGTTCAACTGACTGGAATATTTCCTGCCGCTTCTACGGATTACATATTTTACTCATCCATTTTGTCTGTTGGGGTACCTGCTTCTCAGGAAGAACCACTACAGCAAGCTGAAGCCCATTTACAGAAGGGCTGTGATTCTTGGAAAAGTCAGTTGATTGCAATGCTGAAAGAGGAGAACAGAATTTTGCCCAGAAAAAGAAGCAGCTGGTGTCTGCTTCTTTTTGCCTTTCATATTCCAGAGTGACTACTCCTGATAAGGTGACTCTCGATAGTTCTGTTTCTCTTTCCTCGTTACTGGGATTTCATGCTACTCAGTTTCTGTGAGACCATGGTGCCTCATCTATATCGCTACCCGGAACTGGTGCTACACTGGTCAGAGACACGGTACTTTTTGAGACCTCTACTTCACATACTGCTGTGATGAGTTAGCAGTTACTGCTTCTCCCCCTGCCTGCTCCTCTCTGTCTACTGCTACTTCATCCGATATTCATATTCCGACTTCAATAATGGGGGGGGGGACAATCCAGTTCCCAGAGGCTGGTTTTGCTGACGGTGCACTGCTGGGCACACCACTGAATGATTCTACATTGCACACTGCTGCTTTAGAGACACCTCTCCTTAGTTATCCCCTCGACGACTCTCCACTGTCTACCACTAATGCTATAGCTTCTGTCCCTATTTCTGTACTGAGGGGAAACCTTCTTCTCAGAAGCTGGAGTCTGTTTCATTTTCTCCCATGGGCATGCTACAAGAAACCTCTCTGCCCCCTACTAGGGGAACACGAAATACTCCTGCATGAAAGACTGATGAAATGGACCGTTGAGGCATCCCTGCTGGCTGCAGGATGGATGAGGGTGGCTGATGGGGTCTTGTGGGTCCCTGATCCCTCTGATTGTTATTCTGTTTCCTCTACTCCTTCAGTCTCTGCACATTCTCCTTCCTGATTGAGATGGGATGACCAGAACTTGACTATTCCCACTACTGTATCTGAAGTTGCCCCTTCTTCCACTGCTCCTGGTAGTTCTTTCTTGGGAACGCCCCTCCCATTCCCCCAACCTCTGAAGCTGGACCTATGTTTACTGGACAGTCTTCATCCTCTATTCCCAGTGTTCCTGTTCTGTCTTCTGGTGATGCTGATTTCAAAATGTTTGACTTGTTTAACACTGCTAGGGATCCTGAGCAGAGGAGAAATGTGGTTAGAGTTCATTATAGAGGGGGTTTAGATTACCCCTCCGATAGGACATATGTTATTAAGAAATTGTTCCATTAATCACTTGGTTATGTTGTGTCAAATCTGTATGCCGTTATCCACATTGCAGGGAAGGAAACATTTGATGTTAGTTTTTGTATCTCTGTTTCATTAGATTGTCTCTGGTTTAAGTATGAGAAAGTGAAGGAGTCCCCCTTGTGGACTCCTTTCCTTGCATTCCCTCTGACCAGGCCAATGGTGAAGACTGTTACTTTCCTATTCCTAAAGGAATACATTAACATTTCTGATGTACTTTATTGGGTAAAAAAATGCTGTGAGGTGTTGGAAACTGCTACCCCCATCTTTGACTCAGAACACATCTGGACGGGGGTTGGGGGCTGGAAGATCAAGGTCAGATTGCAGCAAACTGCTGCTGGCATATGTTCTCTTCCAGGCAGCTTTTACACTGGAAGGGACAAAGATATTTGTTTTTATGCAGGCCAACTGAAAATTTGTCATAAATGTGGTTCCCACACCCATCTTAACTCCACCTGTGATGCGGCCCAATATACTAGCTGTTTGGAGTATGGTCATTTTTCTTGTAATTGTTCTAACCCATTCCAATGCAATCTCTGTAAGGAGCAGGGCAACTCCTTTCGACTCTGCCCCGGGCATTGCATAACCAAATGGATGGTCTTAACCAGGATGCCATCATAGCAAAGGGGCAGTCCCAGGTAGATGATGGTGACCCTGATCCAGCTTCGTCTAGTGCCCCCTCTGGTATGGATGTAGTGAACCCCTCTTCTCAACCTGTACCTGTGTCCTCCTCAGCCTTGCCTCCAGATGAGGATACCATTGCCCTGAAGGCTCCTTCCCATGACAACCCTGGCTTCCCATAACGAATCCCCTGCTTCCATGACCCCCCTCCTCCACCCTAGGATATGGAGTTCTCTTCAGTCCCCACTAAGAAACAGAGTCATAAATTTAAGGGGAAGGGTAAACTGTATGCTTCATCTGCTCTGTCCTTGCATTATGTTTTTACTGGCTTGGCTTATCCCTCACAATGGGATGACACAGAGGACGAATGGGGAGGTTCTGATGTTTCAATCTCTTTTTTTTTTTAGTACTTTTTTCTCCTTCGGTCGGCACACACCATGCTGCCATCCTGGTGCATATCCAGCTCAAATGAAGGCCTTTAAGCCAAGTCATACCCTGCATAGCTTACCCCCATGGCAGCATGGCGGCAAGCCCCCTCTACTCTCCACCATGTCCAGATCCAGTCTTCTTTGGGGGCAACACCTCAGAGCTGAGCACATCCCAGGACAGCGATCAAACCATGCGATCGCATTTTCAGCTGTTCTTTCCCCTTGGAGGTGGGGCATGCGATGATGCCAGCAGCGGCAATGCACATGCTCCTGCTCACGCTTCTTCAGGCATCTGCCCCATCCCCAGCCAACTTGTCAGCATCGGCATTCAGCCCTGCAGCCTCCACTAGGGGCCAGGCATTCGCTGACTACTGGTGCCTCCCGGAGAAGGAGAGCAGTCCCTGGGACACTCGTACCTTATCCTTCCCTGCCGACCCCCAGTGGCCTGTGCTCATTCCCGAACATGGATCGCCAGCGTGGCATGAGTTGTGGTGTCCAGTGCCTCAACCCTTAGTGCCACTGGACCAGCTTGATGTTTCAATCTCTAACTCCAAGAAGGATGTTTCTTCTGATGTGGAGGACAGGCAGGGTACGCAAATTGATAAATGGGTCCAGAGCCGAACTTGCTTTCAGTCGCAACTGGGAGGAGGTTTGCCTACCTAACATTTGTAGTTTACCCCATATGACTTTTGTTTTTGTCTTTGAATACTAACTGCACAAAATCTTACAGGAAGAGATTGCTAACGTTTTCTGTTCTTCAGTCTCTTCCTGGGAAAATCATTTTCTTACAAGACACATGCCTTAAAGTAAAGTTGTGATTTAAAAAAACATTTTGGGCTTCATATCCCACTACCCTGGAAAGAAAATGGCCCCTCTGTGTTAAAATAATAAATTGCAATGCACTGGCTTAAGTTTAGGAAGGGATCATACCTGTGGCTGAACTACCAGTCAGCCTATCCCTTCCTACTACCAGGTCCACCTGCTCCACCCCCGTGCTCTCGTGTATTGTGATGCGGAACCAGGGAGAGTTGGGGAGGCTTTATGGCGCAGTGGTTTAAGGCTCTGAGCTGCAAATCTGGAAACTGGGTTTGAATCCCACAGCCCCCACTTGCATACTGTGTGACCCTGAGCAAGCCACTTAACTTCCTCATGCTCCCCGGTTGCATCTGCAAACAAGCTTTCAGCTTAGTGTGTCTCACCCGGTAAAATAATTGGTTAAAAAAAAAAAAAAAAAGAGTGCGGGGACATGCCCAATACAAGTCTAGGGGGCTAATTTTCAGAATGTTTTTCCACAACTTTAGATTACCTATTGATAAAAATGAAAGCCACCGCTCAACTAATAGGGTCTCCACCTGTGTGGAGTGGGACGGGTGTGGAGAGGAAGATGAGTAACCTACATCAGTCTGTGGCTACTGCAGATTGTTCCATATGTGCTGATGTGAGCTGGAGGTGTAGGGGGCTGCAACTACCCAGGGGTGCCCACCCAGTGCCCACCCTACACTGTGACAATCAATGTGAAGGGGCAAATATGTGACCCACATATTTGTCTCTGTCTCTGCCTGGGTGCTCCTCTTGTGCAGTAGTAGAAAAGATGCACTAAGTTTGTTTTACACAGTATCTCTTTTGGTCTCTCACTCTCTCTATCTCTCTCTCTTACGTCTGCGCCCCTCACAGTGAAAGGAAAACTCTGCAGCACTGCTCTCTCTCCTGGTCACGGTACTCTTGCTGCCACCTTCTCTGCCTCTCTGTATGTGCTGTCCACTTCTACTTGGCTTCAATAGACAAACAGAGAGTCAGACCAGCAGCAAGGTGCTGGAAGAGTGAGTGGCAATAAAATGGATGGCAACCGAGCCCAGGCCCACACTGTACTCCGCTTCTCTGTTTTGGGGGGGGGGAGTTGACACCATCTCTGACCAGAATTGATTGGACCTGCACATATATGCTGTACTGGAAGTGGCTCTCACTGTTGCTGTGTCTGTCTCGGGGGAGTGGGGAATGGGAGTAGACACTGTTAGGGGAAGGGCCACCCATTGAAATGAAATGAACATTTGTTCAGTTGCAGGTCTAGGAGCCACCAGTCATTGTGGTTATGGTCACTACATTGCACTGCCCCCAATTTCACACTGCCAAGGTGGTGTTGCATTAGTGACAGCCTGTCACCTGGTGATCACTCTCATTCTGCTTACTCCACGTCTCAGCATGTTGCTGTTACTATTTTGGGTCTCTCTCTCTCTACTCTGTCCCTGACACTGGTGATACTCACCACCTCTTTTGATCCTGCACTCTCTTTCGGGGGAGAGGGCACTGCTGCCTCTTCTTCTCAGTGTTTGTACCTGCAGCCTGTCTCTCTCTCTCTCTCTCCCCCCACTGTCCAGGGTTAAGCTACAGTTCTGCAGGCAATGCTGCCTCACTTCTCAGCACTCTCGCTCCAATCCGCAGGGCAGGTCAATGGGTACCATCACAGAGACCAATGCTCAGGCTGGGCATTGTGGCACAGATGAAGCACGGGAAAGAGAGGAACTCGGGGACAAGAACACGCACTCTCATTCACACAGAGACACAAACAAGTTCAACGTGGACGTCTGTCAGGGGGAGGGTAAATTATATTTATTTGTTCTTTACTGCTAGGACTGTTTACTGCTTATAGCACAGAGAGGGGGATGCAGTGTAAGGCTGGATATCCAGACATCTGCAGGGTGGGTAGGGAGACAAACAGTAAGATCAGTAAATGCATGAGTGAAAGGAATGAAGTGTTCTCATTGGAGCGCCTCATTTCTTTCAACTAGAGAATGGCTTCCAGCTGTGAAGCTGTGACTAGTGTCACAGTCTTGTTGCATGTTAATTGGTCTGTCAGGGACAAGCCCACTGTAGATTGCTATGCATTGGACTTGTCTCTGACACACCTCTGAAATGTCGTTCTACCACAGAATGTTTCTTGCGCATGAGCAAGAAAACAAAACATGAAATAATTTAGATTAGTGACTACCCTCATTTGAAAGGCCTTTCTGTCCTAAACACAAAATGTAAAATAATGCACTTAGAACACAGACATCCGGGGCAGAGTACAAACGGATGGAGTGGTAGTGACAACATTAAGAAAGCACACATTAAAAAAATATATTTTTTGTGCCGGCCCGGTGGCGCTGAGGGTTGAGGCGCTGGATGCCACACCTTGCGCCACACTGGCGACCCGGGTTCGGGAACGGACTTGGGTCGGCGGGGGTTGGCCGGGGGAGGGAGGATTGAGCATCCCAACGGATGCTCTCCTCCCTCAGGGGTGGGATACCAGGGAGCTATATGCACCCGACACCCTAAGAGAGCTGGTGGGAACACGGGCTCTTGAGGGGACTGGCGGCTCTGTTCACGGAGTTGGGGGGGAGACACTGTCAGGCACTTGAGAGGGACGTGCGTCAGCATGTCTCCTCTCTGGACATATGTCCTTGTGCCGGCGTCCTAGGGGGCGGGGTTGAGGGGGAGCACATAAAAACGGATAAACCCCTTGGGGGTCCTAGATGAAGATGGCTCCATCCAAGACCACCAATTCCACGACAGACCCCGCAGTGCAGATAGGAGGGAGGAGAGAAGCACTCTAGGGGCAGATCCTGGAGCAGTGGCACAGAAGAGAATGAGCAGTCCGAAGAAGTGGACACCAAGGTAGGGAGGTGGATAAATAGAGAGTAAAAAAAAAAAAAAAAGGAGTTTTTACTTAGTTGATTACTGTTTAACAATATCATACATCTATGTCTGCCACTGTACATCTGATGCAAACTCCTAATCACGTTCCTCATTTGAAATGAAAAAAGGGGGTAGAGGCCATAAATAACTCCTTGTTTTTGTGTTAAAGGGGTCAGTTTCTTTACAGCAAACACAAGGAAAGGCATCATTTCTAAAATGCGCAGATGCAGCTATCACTTCAAGACTGCTACCCTCACCTAATAAGATCAGGGGAAAACTACCTTGATCGTGTGATCAATGGATACTTCTCTGTGCAGATGATGCTGTTATTTTTACTTCTCAGCATGACCCTCACACCCTAAACTATCAGCTACAATGTGCTTTTAAACAAACTGAAGATTGGTTCAGAGCCCACAAGATGGTTCTGAACTATAAAAATACAAAAGTAATGCTTTTTAGCAGTGCTAAAAGCAAACACAAGCAGCATTCCTTAACATCACTAACTGTGTAGGGGTTTCACTTGAACAAGTGGGGCAATTCAAATACCTGGGAGTTACGCTTGACCGTTCCCTCTTCTATGCAGAACACATTGAGAATGTGGCCAAAACAGTCAACATAAGAATTGGGCTCCTGCACAGGCACAAGAAATGCCTAACACCTGAAGCACCCTAAACTGCAATCCATAGCAGTTGTCTCCGTCATCGACTATAGATTGGTCATATACAGCTCAGCCACCCCAACCTCACCACGTAGGATAACAGTAGCCCTAAACAAAGCCTGCCGACTGCTCATCAATTCCCCCTGACTAATGTACACAGGTGACCTTTATGAGCAAGCCGGGTGGCTACAACTTGAAAACAGGATACAATACCAAACCTGCCTCTTAGCTAAAAAATCGCTACTTAGACTTCAGCCTCCTGGAGTCACAAGCGTAATAAGCTTATTCACAGGCCCACACCACACCAGGAACTCTGGCCATCAGGTTCTCACCATCCCTCACTGCAGAACCTCCCAAGGGCAGAGGTCATATGCCTACCGGACACCACTTTGGTTCAATAACCTCGGCACTGAACATAATGCCATGCAGAGATTGGGGCTTTTCAAGACCAAGCTAAGACAACACCTACTGAAGAAAAGCTCCTGTGACTGTACTTTCTAATTACTCCATACACGCACACTTCTGACCCTGGTCTTATTCACCTTTCAGGTTATTACCATCTCCTCTCTACTCCTACTTTGACCTTCTACCCTGCATTGTCGTAATTTTTGCCCTGCAATACCCTGCACTCTCCTCCACCTCCCCTAAATAGTCATCATGCCCCCCCCACTCAGTGCCCCTACTCTCCTTTCTGGATAGCTGCTTACTGTCTTTCACCTGACAATGCCACCTAGGCTGCTACTGTTACCTGAATTATCCTAGCGTTAAAACCATCTCTGTTTCCTATTTACAATGTATTTTTGTTTATGTTTACTCACCTAGCTAGATACTCCTAAACCCACAGTGTATGTATACCCACCCTTTATGACGTGGAATCTTTATAAAAGAGTGGTCTCCTGCTCAAAGGTATTTTAATCCAAGACTGAATAAATAAAAAAAAAAACAGAAGTAGTCTACCAGCACTGAGATCAATATGGTTAAGGCACATTTACCAGAAACTACTGCTTAGAAAAGAATGAGAAAGTGACTGTGATGATGAGCAAGTCCCAGACCAGATCTCTAGTTTGTCAGTAGACTCCTCCTGAGCCTGGCTTGTATGGCTGCGTGGGCCAAGCTCCATGGATGTTATGTCAGCATCAGATCTGTATAAGAGCACTGGGGAAGTATGTAACCGGACCGCTGTCTGATGTGCTGCCACAGTACTCTGAGATAGTTTCCAGCTATTCTGTTTACGCAGCCCTTCTCCTCCTCAGGCTGCATAAACATACTTACTTCCCGGCACACTACATTTCTGTTCTGCAACTGTAGCGGTGATGGCCACCGTGTGCAGCATGGTGACGTTGACTTAAACTGCACGTGCATGACTATCAAGCATACATTGTTATGTCAGAACTACCATGTTGAGCAGGACTAACTACAGGGCAAACTGTACATGTGCAAGTATCCCCCATGCGCAGTACTGTAGTCCCTGCAATGTTACTTACGGCTGCAGCAAAAGCACTGCATATTCTTTTCCACACTCTTGCTGCTCCTAAAAGCCTGCCACAGCCATATTGGCCCTGACCAGAGTTTGTTTAAGTAAACTATTCAAGAAAAGATTCTCACAGTCTACCCAAAGCCCATGGTATTAAATGATCTTTTCTCCCAAATTTAAAGGAGTTAACTAAATCTTGACTAAATGTACTTAATTTCTTGTGTCACTTGACACAACATGCTACCCTTCAGCTAAAAGGGTGTCCAAGGGGCAGCCAAACCCAGAGTATTACTACCACAAGGATGTAATGTTGATGGGTGGGGCTAATGTTTATGCTGGTTTTATTATATACACGTGTGGGTGACTTGAAGTGCCAGGGACAGCTCATTTTGTTTATGCATTCACAAAATGTGCATAAACATAGTGGAATGTTCAGGTTTCATTATTTATTTATTTTTTTATTTAAAAGTTTCACCAGGAAGGCAGACTGAGCCAAAAGCTCATTTCTAGGTGCATCCTGGGGAAAGGTGAAGGAGAATACAGTAATAAATATATACTATATACAGTATGCTACAGTGATATATAACAGTAGCACAGCAAAATCACAAGCATAAAAAGAGGGGGGCAATGATCAATAGAATGAGCATACTATGAGCTAATACAGATACGAAGAATGGACAACAGAGATAACTGGAAGGCTTTGCCTGGAGTTCAATGGACAAGCAGCCAGACACTCCCACTTCCTGAACTATATAAGCAGTTCCTCTCAGCCTCCTTGTTAAGCCCTTTTTTCTTTGCAGCCAAAGGCTCTGTTGGTCTATCCTCTCTGCTGGTTGGGGCCCCCACCCCCACCTTGCTGCTCCTGCTTGTCTTCTGGGTTTCTGTGTTTATTTCCTGCTTCTGGTTTGTATTTTGCCTTCAGCTGTGTGTGCTTCTTTTTGTCTTGTTCCCATATTTTCTGTGTTTGTGTGTCTTTGGTTTTGTCTTTTTTGGGGGGCTTTTGTTTCTAAGCTCCTAGCATATTGCTCCAGAGCTCCTACTATTTGCTCTGTTACTCACAACTCTCAAATTACTGCCATGCAACTGCAATCATTATCTGTGTGTTTCAGCTCAACCATAGCTGCTTCCATGTTGCATACTCCATTGTTTTCACCGGACTCAGGCTTACTCTGAACCTAGCTATGCAGCTCAATCATGCTCTCTCTCATTCTACTTACCTCATTGCAGCAGCTTCATTGCCCTGCCTGGTTACACTTGCTTTCACAACATGGTGTCTCTTTTATTTATGTTTATTGCAGCTTTACAACTCAGTGTACTCAATACAGATGTTGCTTCTATGTACATACGCCCTGTTATACTCAGAGGTCAGCTAAAGCTACTGCTGAGGCTGTTACTTAGTTTCAGTACCTGCATGTGGGTCTTGGCCCTTCCATCACTTTCTTGTTTTTCCTACGGTGAGGACTTGGAGGTGTTTGGGGAGTCGTGGCCCCATGTGGCTAATTCTTCTAAATCCTGTCTCCACCGCTGACAAATCCTCTGTGTATGTGTCACCTCTATTGGTTTTTGGATTCTTGGCTGACTTGCTCCACTATTCAGTGCTGATCATTGCTAGTATGTTATGCAGACCTACATGCAGATCCACCTATTACTACTCTGTTTACTGACCTATGTGCAGGTCCACTCTGTTTATGCAATCATTGCTCATGCCTACTGCATCCCCCTCAGCTTCAACCTCTAGGATGTCTGCTGCACTCAGTCTACTTTCGATCTTGCAAGGTCTCAGCATGCAACACTCTTTATGTTTCAGCATACCAGTGCTCAGCTGCTCACAGCTTTTCAGCTCTCTGTCAGTTTGGGGCATGCCAGCCATACCATTCTGGTGCAGGGTTCCCTGCAGCTGATGGTCTCGCTCTGCATTTAGTCCGCATCTTGAGCATGCCCGACTTGGGTGGGGTCTTTCTCACCTAGCCCATAGCTGTGAATATCCTCATTCCGGGCTTGGCTTTAGCTGTTCACTACACGACAACAGCACTTGGTGAAGAATTTAAGACTAGCTGCGATGGGTGGAAAAAGCTACCACCTTTGGCTCTAGTGTTCCACTATAATGGTTATCCATTGGCTTTAGTGGTTTCCCTAGCAAGGCACCTTCACCACATTCTCCATATGACTGCCTCTGGTTCACCTGATTGGGTTAAGGGCAAGTAGGCCAGGTGAGTACCTCAGCAGTCATTGCTCTCCTCCTCCTGCCTTGGTTGCACGTATTGTTGCAGAGTTCTTTCACAACCTTCCACGGCATTTCCCACTAGAGGGATTGAGTGAGAGTCTTCCTCAAAATTGGAATATTTTCCACCTCCCTTTAATTGGGTTTTCCAAATTGCAGGTGCAGAGCCATCACTAAATAAAATATCCCAAGCCTGGAGGGAAGGTGACCTAGGCCTTGGATCCCCAGAGAATTCCTCCTCATAGGGTTTTTTCCTCTTCTCTGTTTCCTCAGGTCCTAGCTGTTAGTTAGCATAGTAGTGTTCCCTAGTTCTTTAGGTAGGTTCCACTGTTGGATGGAGGTGGATAGTGTCCTTGCTGCTCCCTCTCTCCTTAAAGGATCCCCTAATTCTCAATGCAAACCATCAGTATCATGCCACGCAAACTTGGGCAATTCATTATGTTATCAAACTGAGCATCTCATCACATTATCACACTGTCTATGCTTATCTACTACTACATCACAGTTACTACTTGCTTAAATGCTTCGTACTTCATTTGTTTTGGGGATCTTTCCTAAGGTACTTTTAGCCACGGGAATCATTCCATGGCACCTCTTGGAGTGGAACCCTCTTTGAGGGTTCCTTGCCTTTGGAACCCCTACAGGGTGGTAATTCCTCTGGAATAGAGAATGTGAATGGCCAAAACCAAACTAACACAGTTGCACCAGCACAACACTATACTGGTTGCTTAGCCCATTGAATTGGAAGGCTTTGCCTGGAGTTCAGTGGGCAAGCAGCCAGCCACTCCCACTTCCTGAGCTATATAAGCAGTTCCTCTCAGCCTCCTTGTGAAGCACTTTTTCCTTTGCCCCACCATCCTCCCCTCCTCCTCCAGCAGCAGCACTTCTCTCCTATGAGTGGAACCCTCCACAGGGTGGAATAGAGAGTGCTAAAGTTGCACAAGCATAACACTATATTGGCAGTGTAGCCTATTGAATGAGAAGTGGAAAGCAACAAAAAACAAAGAACAGCCGTAGGAGAGAACAGATGCTGCTAGTTAATTCAGAGTGTAATTGACAGAGCAAGGTAACTATTGGGGCTGAACAGGAGGAGAAGGGGGAATTAGGAGCAATTGCAGGTAGGGGGAGTAAGATTATGAAGGAGAGAGGAGAGGGTGCAGGGGGAGTGGGCATGTCAAAGAGCTGTAAGGAGGGAGTTCCACAGTTTAGGTAAGTGGTAGGAGAACGTGGACTGGCCTGCTGAGGAGGATCGGGGGAGGCATAGTCAGAAAGTGAGAGTCATAACTCCAGAGTGAGTATGAAGGGATGGGAAGGGGAGATAAGGAGGAGGAAAGATGGTGCAAATCTGCAAATCTGGTGACATCTAGCAGACCAGACCTGGGTTTGAATCCAACAGGTTCAACTTGTATACTGTGTGACCCTGAGCAAGTCACTTAACCTCCTTGTGCTCCCAGGTCGCTCCCATAAAAAAGCTTTCAGCTTAGTGTGCTATACCTGGTTAAACAACTAAATAAATAATAAAAAAAAAAAGATAAGAGGGGAGGGAGCCAAACCAGAATTTAGCGATGAAGGAGATACAATGCAAGCAATGCCTTTCCTTTAGGGAGAGGAAGAAGTGGGCATTATAGAGATCACAGTGGTGGCAGAGTGGGGGAGCATCAAGGGCAAAGTGGCAGAAGGAGATGAGAAGGGTGTCCAGTCTAGCGAGTGAAGTTGTGGGAGTGGCAATGAAGATTACATCACCGTAATCAAAAACTGGGAGGATCATTTTCTGGACTACAACTCAGCAGTAGGCAATGAGATGCAGCTGCAGTTTCTGTAGAGGGCGCCAAGATTGGGAGTGCAGTTTCTTAGCAATCACATCCATCTGACCAGAAAAATCTAGGTGCTGGTCGAGCCAGGCACCAAGATACCTTGCAGAGGAAGTATCCTCCAGTTTTGTCCCATCAAGGGTGTGGAAAGAGAGCAAGGAAGGGAGCCGAGACAGGCTTTGCCTAGTGTCAAAGGTAATTGACAAAACAAAATTATTGACTGCAGGAATCTCACACAGCCCTTGTCATGAACCAAGTAAGTTTCCACACTTCTGAGGAATTTAATCAATTTTGTTTTCAACTCATGCAAGCATTTTATTAGCAAACTCATATCCCTATGATGAGAGATCTTCCTCTTGGGAAATGGATCTGTTATGCAGACCCTTCTGACTTCTGATTGGCATGGAGACATTTCTCAGCATACAATGTTTTCCAAAGTTGTTTCTGAAGCATCAGATGTTCTTTGGCAGGCTTCTGTAATACTCAAATATATGGGTGTGGATGTACAGCCCTCAAAGGCTGTACCTGCTGTCATCATGAGATTGTTTCCCATACTAGATATTGAATGGAGCTAGAACTCCTTTAAAATTGGAGGTATATTAGAGGCAGAATTTACTTACTGTGGACTTTTCATATTGCAGGCAATCCACTGCAGGACCATGTTACCTAGCCAGGATACCCCTTCAGTAAAACTAACTTATTATGCCCGTGTAAGTATTCTTATAGCTTACACTCTTCTAAAACTAAAATAACTGTAGTAAGCAAGAGTAAACAATTTTGCTATATGAACGGAATGAAGGCCACTGAAAGAAAAACTTCATGAAAATGATGTACAGTAATGAAAGCAAATTAAATAACTGCTGTATTAATGGATATTATGCTTAAAAAAACATGTTCTTAGCCAATCAGAATGCAGAGTTACTGTTTGGTTATTCTATGATAACCAGAGAGCAGACTGAGTAATGGAACAGTGGCTCTGCATTCTGATTTGCTAGGAACAATAATGGGACAGTGACTCTGCATTCTGATTTGCTGCTCTGTGTGTGTGTGTGTGTGTGTGTGTGTGTGTGTGTGTGTGTATTAGCCAATCAAAGAGTAAGCCCAGTTTGCCATCCCACTTTAACATGAAGCAGCCAATCAGAGATGTCTAGCAAAAACATAGCAGTTCTATGAGAAACAGTTCCTGGTTTCTCATAGACATGCTGTACAATGACAAATAGATTTTGTCAGCTTCTGAATTGTTTTTATTGTTTCAGTATAATAGCAATTATATTTTAAAAATTGTTTTCAGTATAATATCAAGAATACCAGTAGTGACTTGGGTTTCCTCAGTAATAGCTGGACCGGGGTGGGGGTGGGAGATTAATAAACACATCGGCCTTCAAAATCCCTGTTTATTACCTCTGGCCCAGTTATTATCTCATAAACCCAGACCACTATGGTGTTATTGCTATAATCATCTTGTGACTTCATATAGTAATATTCATTTAAAAGAACTATGTTTAGACAATGGTTAGGGCTGAAACACAAAGCCAGAAAAGTAAGGAAATGCAAAGTTAGGGTAAAAAATGTTCCCTGGCTGTTTGTAAATGTGGGGCATTCTGCTCCTCAGGGCTTGAACAACTGCATGACATAGCCTTGACATTACTCAAATTTCAACACATTTTTTCAAGGCACAGAAATGTAATTACTTGCCAGTACTTTGAAAGAGGGTGTCAACATTAGGTTAATGCAAATGCTGTATCATGCAATTGACCAAATCCCAAGAAACACCAAGTAACACATTCACTAGCAGTTAGAGAACTTTTTGACCCTAGCTTCACATTTCCCTACTTTGGTGCTTTTGTTCTTTAACCCTAACTGATTCTTAACTGTAGTGTTTAGCAATTAATTTTCTTTTCTTTTTTAAAAGTACATTTTCGAACAGATACACAATACTTTATATTGACAAGGCTGGCATTGTCAATACTTTTAATAGCAAGGAGTCACTTGTGTCTTGAAGCATGCCCTGTCCTCACCCTACTCTGTTCCTCTCAATCTCTGGCATGCAGTAGCACCTGCTCCCACACCTTGCCCCAGCTCCAAGGTATCCCTGGCATCCAGTGGCTCTCGCTCCGTCACCCTGCCCCAAGCCAAGTAGTCCCTAGCATCTACTGGTACACCTCACCCTGCGCCAAGACAACTGTCCTCTTGCATGCAGGGGCACTTCCCTCTCTCTTCCTGCCCCAAGTCAAGTGCCCCTGGGATCTACTGGCATCCTATCCCTCAGCCTGCCCCAACTGAAGTAGTCCTTGGCATCCAGTGGTACCCCCCAGTGTGCCCAAACCAAGCAGTCCCTGGCATCCAGTGATGGTCTCTTACCCAGCCCTAAGTCAGGTGGCCCCTAGCATCCAGGGGCACCCCCTCACTCTGCCCCAAGTGAAACAGACCCTGGTGTCCAGTGGTACCACACTCCCTCACTCTGCCCCTCAACCTGTCCCTTCCTACTGTACAGTGGTACACCTTACCCAGATGGTGGCCAGCAAAAATCCTCCTTGGCCACCATCTGGAAACATTATTGCAAACATGATACAGTTGAGCATGTATTTATCATTTCAGATCTGTGATAATGTTTCAAGAAGGTGGCTGACCAATGAGGTAAGAGCAGGGTTTGTTCTAGCTCCCTTTTGGGATGGTTTGGATTCCAAGGCACCAAGAATGAGCTCCCAGTGCCACTTGCAACAAGTTGGGGGGTTAGGTGTCAAGTAGGGGGAAGCATTTAGTTTTTTAAATACAAGCTACTGACACTGGGGATAGGCTTCTGGTGTGTGTGTGGGGGGGGCAGGGGGCACAGAACACTAGCCAAGCACTGGAAGGGCTTCTGGTGGCTTCATTTTTTGACTGTGCCAAAACTGGAGCTGAGTTCTGTGTCTGCAAATAAGCAAAGCAGGCTGACATTAGAGATGGACTGCTAGTTCAAATAAATAAACAAAATGGACAAGTGGGATGTGCTCCTGGTGCCAAAAAGACTAGAATCACAACATGGGTGCAAATACATCCCTAATGTGATTACAAATATGATCATACACCCATGAAAGATCATACACGCATGAAAACACCTTATAAAAAAATCACTGAAAAACAGTATCTTGTACGTGTGGCCAGTTTTACTAAAGTCATTAAAATCTCTGTTGTTTTAAAACAACAAGAGGCCCTTCCATGTGACAAAATGTGACACACCTGGGGGTTTTACTATTTTTTTTTATTATTGGAGAGCAACAAAAGCATCTTCATTTGGATATTAGTTTGTGTTTTTGACACTTTATAAATTACAGATCATTTTAGATGCTTATCAGATTATCAGGCTTTATAGATCGTGGCCCAAAGGGTATGCAAGGCATGCCAATATTCAGCTCCCCAGGTAAAAGATAGCTAAGCTATAAACAGCCCTAGATAGTGTAAGCACTTACTTGACCCTAACTATTGTGGCACTTTTGCACCACTACAACAAAAATATATGCTAAACTGCCTGTATATGAGAGGAATGTTTGTAAGAGATTTTCTTATGCAGCTCTCTTCTTTCCCAAACAGGTATCTGTTCCAAAGGAATTGGTTGCTCTCATGAGTGCTAACCGTGATGGAAAGGAGCCTGATCTGCAGGATAACAGGAGGAGGATATTCCGGTTCAGACAAACAGTAAGAACAATCATGTAGTAAAGCATGCTGTACCTTATATATGTAGACTATATTGGAGTCTGAAGTACCATTTACTAGTACTTAATAAAATATGATAAAATGTAATCAGGTTAACCTTTTTAAGAAATATCTATTTCCCTAACCACCTCTCCCACTCCTCCTCTTACTCCTACCCACTGTTCCATCAGCAGTTGTATTCTTCCAAACACATGGAACCATTTGTATGCACTGGGGAGGCTCCTCCCCCATCTCCCATCTACTACTTCTTCATCTCCTCTCCTCATTAAGAAGAAGTACAGCTTCTTTCAGCTCATCAGTTCACTGCTGATTTTGCTGATGGGTGATGCTGAGCTGCACCCTGCTCCCCCAAATCCCTACCAATCCTCCTTCCTCCCTAGAAGGGTAAGTGTTATACACCTAAAACATCCAGAACTGACTTTTTCAGACTATGGATGCTACATCATGTGGCTGAATCCTGGTTCTTTTGTAGAATTGTTGACATTGACATGTTCATGTCTAGTTATGCAGTCCACAGGCAGGACCATGGCAAGGAGGTAGGTTCCTATGTACGTTACTCTCCACCTTAGATTTAATAGAGTTCATAGCTCTACTGACCCCTTCTTGCAAAAGCTCCCTGTTTGTCTACTCTCCTTCTCCTGCCCTCTCCCTACTGTATCTTCATTGCTGTGGTCTTCAGCTGCCCTGGTCTTAATTTTCATTCTCTCACTGACATCTTTTTAGCCGTCTTCTCCTTAGCCTCTTCTGGTGAACTTCTAGTTCTGGTGACTTCATTATCAACAATATCAACTGGTTATATCCCTTCTTCAAAAACCAAATTCAGCAAATTCAATCCCTCCACATCACAGAGCACGTTACTGAACTAACCAGAAGCTCTGATAACTCCACTCTACTTGTGCCCTGCTGTCACACCTCTCAGGGCCAGTGATCATTTACAGACAGAGTTCCTAAGTTATTTAACTCGCTGGGCAGCGAATTCGCCAATTCAGCCACTCTAGGCCTGTTCAAACGTAATCTTCATCATACCCTTGTGACTCGGGCCTCATGTGACTGTTTCACTTAATTACCCTGGGCTGACACTCCTGTCTCCCTTCATCTCTATTTTCACTATTTCTATGCCTCTATCCACCTCCCATAAGCTCCCTACACTTTTTTCTCTTTCAATTGCTCTATCCCTCCACTAGCTTTCCAACTCTTCTGCCCCACTTTCTTACTCCTCTGTCCACTAGCCCAGGTCCTGAATGTCTTCTGACCTCCCATGCCCCATCCTAAACTACCTCCCTACACTTACTCATCCCCCCCCCGTATGCCTATATCAGTTTGTATCTTCAATCCCTGCTACTTTTGAAACTCTTCTACTCCTGTGACAAGGCTTAATTTTGCTGCATTATAATTCTCTGTATAATTGTGTCCATATACTCCACTATTTGTAAAGTTATTCCCTGTTTTTTCATTGCATCTTACCTAGATACTATGTCTAGCCGTACTGTTTCTTGTGTTAAGTAACCCTGGACTGTGTAAACCAATTCCAGTGTTTTTTATTGCCTTTTTTTACGAACTTTTGACATGGAAACTTTGTAAAAGAGCCTATGGCTCAAAGGTGTTAATTCTGAATTCCCAATAAATAAAATAAATAACCAGACTCACTTAATTACATCCACCCATTCACATGTGGACTAGGTCAATTACCCCACCACCTTAAAATCTAAGAAAATGGTACACTCTCCAACATATTTAATGACTATTATCTGGCCTATTATCTGTGTAAAATCTACCATCCTAAAGTCCCCCCTAAGATTATTCTTCTGTATTATTTTGGGTTCCTGAACCCGTTCTTCCTGTTGATCGACATTCATTATACTGGCTGGTCTCCTTTCACAGCCACCTCATGTTTTATTTTTACATATTTTTTTGCTTCCTTTGCTGCCACTGGTGGTGGATATACTGGTCTGTCTGATCCCCCCTTCTTGGTTGGAGGGCCATCATAGGCCTTCAGCATTGGTGGATTGACCCCTTAGTTTTTCCTAGCCCCCCCTTGTCCCGAAGGACACTGACCAGAAGGATTGATATCCAAGCTGGCAATGTGCTGATGCACATCTCAGCTGAGTGTCTAATGATGTTGACCCTTCCCTACCTGGCTGGTCTCGCACTGCCACCTGTGCTTCCAGAGGTGGCATGTGGCAATGTCACAGCAGTGTGATAACCTTCCTTCCCCTTGAGGAGGAGAGCATCCCCTGAGATGATCAATTCTCCTCCCCTAGGCTGGTCCCCAATGACCCAGGCTCATTCCTGATCCCAGTTTGCAGGCATCATGAGTGGTAGTGCTACCGCTGAGCTGATGGGCCAGCCAGCAACCTCAAGTTGATGATGTGCTCAGCTATTTCAACTCTAAATTCACTCGTGTCTGCAGCAGGCATGCCTCTCTCAAGAAAGTTAGGATGAAAAGCTCTCATCTCCCATGGGTCTCTGATAGACTGATTGGCACCCTCAAGGCTTGAGATGCTGCTCAGCATCTGCATGAAGACTCTGGATCTCCGAAGGATTTATCAAAGTACCGATAGCTCCAAAATGTCTATACCAAGGCCATCAGGCTGACCAAGACAGATTACTTTGCTTCCACTTGCTAGAAGAATTTAAACAGACCATCAAAGTTCTGGAATCTAGTCCATACCCTTTTTTAACCCCCTCCCTCTCATCCCTTTCAGTCCTCAAACTAGGTAGTTCTACCATCTCTAACTTCCTGAGGTTGCCTCAACATTCAATGACTTCCTCTCTTCTTTTGTCGTCTCCTTTCATTCCCCTTCCACCCCACCATCCCTCCCCTTTCATCTATTTACGCTCCCTACCTCACCTATTGTTCTTCTCCCCAGCTGACACTCTCTCCCTGCTCTCTTGGCCCGACTAAGAGCAAAAGCCTTGATGGTCTGGACCCTAAGCCCCCACCATCTCACTGTACCTGCTATTGCTGTTTCGGTTTCTACAATCCTTAACCTTTTTTTTTCCACTGATAAAGTCCAGGGATCCTTGTTAGTGTGCCAGAGTCCTCCCACTTCACATTGGGCATCACTCTTCTATTCCCAATAATTACAGTCATATCTCCTCACTCCTGCATTTGCCATGCTCCAAGAGAAGACACTGCTCTCACAGCCCTCCACTTTCCTTAACTCCTAGTCCCTTTTCTAGTCCTTTCCAGTCAGACTTCTGAAAATTCTACTCCACTGTTTCTTCTCTCCTCAGACTTAATGATCACATCCTCAAGATGGACCTGGGTTTACTGACAACTGCAGTCTTTGCCAACCTAGCCAAAGTGTTTGACACTGTTGTTCATCCCCCCCCCACTCAACAAACTGGCAGGTGCTAGCCTCACAGACCTCACCACTGGCTGGTTCTGCTATACCTGTCAGTTCTTGTCGGCGATCCTCCCCATCTTCCAGTTTGTTCAGGCAACCCTCTGGATCCGGTTCTGGAATCTATCTTGTTTCAATCTTCCTGAAAAATCTCCCAAAAGCCTGCTTCTTGGTGACTATATACATTTACGTGGATGGCATAGTGTTCTTTCCCTAATGGACTCTTGACTCATGTGTTAGAAGCAGAATTCAAGTCTGACTTTGAAAGCATTAAGTGCCAGTTCTGCACACACTGAATGCAAATATAATGGTCTCCACCACCTTTGGTAGCAGACAGCGGATAGACAGGATACCCAATCCCCCCCTTCCGAAAGACCCTACATGGCTCTTTATTAAAGGAAATTCCTTCCTTCGAATACCTTGGCATTTAACTGAATCAGCAGCTTGATTTCTTCAGCCATGTTGCTGCCGTCCACTTAAAACTTCTTCCCAAACTGGGCACACTATATAGGAACAAGTCGTGTGTGGCCCTCTCTGCTTGATTGGATTTTGCACCTCCAAATGATTCTCCCATTGTTTTGTGACGGGAATGTGGTCTATGGGGAAGACCACAAATCCACCCTTGCCTGACTGGACCCCCTTTTTTATGCTTTCTGCCTCTGTGCACTAAAGTGTCCCCTTCCCTGTACCCACCACTTCTCCCGCTACATTGAGCTCTCCCTTATGTCCCTTGAAGGCAGATACTTCCTCCACTCTCCCAGCCTTATATCTAACTCCTGGTATGGTACACCCCATCCCTCCACTCTCCCCCACTCCTTCCTATTCACTCAGGAACATTGTCTCCCACTCCTTTAAAATTCCCCCATTCAAAACCTCTACTGGGCAGGCCTTTTTTCCTACAGATTCACCATCTTTGGAATAACCTTATTCCCCCAATTTATGTCTCTTCCTCTACTTTTTCCCTGAAGGCCCAGCTCATGAACTCATGATTCACACTTGCTCCTGTACCTACACCTCTCTCAGCTTGGGTTCCAGTACCACTCAGTCATTCACTGCACTTTTAGTACCTTTTATACCAGTTGCTGCATGTCATGTTGTGCCTCATTCATCATGTAAACAGTCTAGTGTGTCTATTCTGTATTGTTGCCCATTTGCTGCACTTTGCTTTTTAACTTCATTATATTGAGATATGATCCAATTGTATGTCTTTAATTTACCCCAATGCTCCCTTCCTCCCTGGATGTACCTGAAAATGAGTTCTGTCTCAGTGTGCCTTCCTGACCCCCGAAAAAAACTCCTAAATATATAAATAAAAAATGATTCAGTTTAACAAGAAATCTCAGAGATGTCAGGTGGAAACATGCATACTAGGAGAAGATTTTAGTTTAAAAGGATTTTCCAGTTTTCTGCAAAACATAGACATTTGCATTAGCAGGATTCAGATCTCATAACTTTAAAACAATCACATTTCAGGACATCCCATTCTTCATTACTTAGTAAATTTGCAGCGAATCAGACTATTTGCCCCTTTTGGCTTTATCTGTTACTCCCTCCATTCCTCAATCAGGGGCCTACTTGTGTTTCCCAGGGCTAGATTAAAAACGTCAGGCGACTGGGCATTTGAAGTTGCCGGTCTGGCCCTGTGGCACTCTTTTCCAGCTGGCATGAGGGAGGCCTCAATGGTCAAGATATTTAATAAGGGCCTGAAGGCGCATTTGTTTTCACGAGCCTTCTCTGATAACATCCGATAATGACCAGTGCTAATTTTAACTTGAATTTTGTCTGCTTTTATCATATTATATTTATTCTAATATGTGTGCATTTATGTATATTGTTGTATAATACATGTTTTTACCTGTTTTCCTTACCTGTTTTTATGTAAGGTGCTCAGAGCCTCAAGGATTGAGCACCATAGAAATAAAGTTGCCCTGCTTTGCCTTACTACTTTTCCTGCCTTGCAGTCATAATCCTCTGCTGTGATGTCACAATCTATTGCCATGGAAATTATTCTGATGCCACAAGCAGAAGACTGTGATTTCAACGCAGGAAAAGCAGCAGGAACTGATAAAGTCTCAAGGGCTAAGAGCCTATTTACATGTAAAATGTCTGTAGTAATAAGAAAATTGGAATGTTTGGAATTTCAAATTTGGGGGAATTTAACTGAGTTCTACTGTTGTCAACTGTGTATTTTTGGCCGGAAATCAGAAAAATGCTTTAATACGGCTATTAGTGGTTTACTGTATGCCAAGATAAAAATACTGTTTTGTGAGAGAAAATGTAAGTGACAGGTAAATTACATTTTAGGAGTAATAAAAATGGTTCATTAATATCAGTGTTTACTTATCTGTACTTTTCTGGGGAAACCCAGTTAGCATGCATGTCAAGTAAAACGAGGAAAAGCAGAAAAAAGTGTAGTTTAGTGGCTAGACTGCAGAGCTGTGAATCTGGTGGCCTGTATCCTAACACTGTCTCTTACTTACTTGATCTGTGACCTTCAATAAGTCGTATAACATCCCTAGGCTATATACACAAAAAAATCACAAAGCACAGCGCAAAAGTTTGTAGTGCACTTTGCAATTGCCCAGGTGTCAAAGGTTGCTGTTCATAGTTGGATAATGTACCTGTGCTATCTGACTGTGAATTGGGCCAGGATGAGTCAGCGGTAATCCCAGTACCACAAGTCATGCCCCACTAGCGCTGCCCCAACATGCAGCCAAGAGTATGGCTCTGCAAAGAATAGCCCTGGTGTGTTATTTGCAATTAACAAAAGCAGCCATGTAAATGAGTCTGTTTGGCATGCAAGGCACTATGTGGCAATTTGCATGCCCATTATGGGCTCATTTACATGGACTGTGCTGAAGTGCAGCATGCCCCCTCCAGCCTCTGCTTCAGAAGCAGCCCTGTGTCCTTGATCTCTAATGTCCCCACCCCCCCATCGCCAATCACCAGATCGAGTAAAGTGAAAGAAAATTCTCCTTGGTGCTAGTGGTAACCCCCCAATGACTGCTGATTACCAGCCCAATAACAATGATTGGTATTCCCTGGCACCTAGTGGTACTCCTTCCCCCACCCGCACTCATGCCCGATAAAGAATACAGTATTCCCAAGTGTCCTGTGGTCCCTTCCCCCACCCAATCCCTTGCCCCACATCTACAACAATATTCCCTGATGTCCAGTGGTCCTGGCTCCCCTTCTGATTAACTGTATGATGAAAGAAACACATTCCCTGGTATCTAGCAGCCCCCACCCTATCCCGATCCCCTGTATGTAACCCATTCCCTGATGACTAGCAGACCCCTCATCCCCCCCACCCTGGCAGGTAGTGTCCCACCACCCCACTCCCCCATCCCAATTTCAAGCCACTGACCATCAGAGCCCTGCTCTCTCCTCCGCAGCTGGCCACTGACTGAAGTGTCAATGAGCATATACATGAGCTGTCGGTGAGCACATACACAACATTTTGACAGCTCATGTATGCACTCATTGATATCTCAGTCAGCAGCCAGCTGTGGTGGAGAAAGGAGGGCTGTGCCAGTCACAAGCTCAGGATTGGGATGGGGGAGCGGGGTGGCGGGGCAATACCTCTGCTGGAGTGGGGGGGTGGGGGTCCACTAGACACCAGGGAAAGAGTTACATACAGGGGATTGGGGATAGGGTGCAGGGCCCACTTGATGACAGGGAATGTTATATTCTTTATTAAGCATGGGTGCAGGTGGGGGGAGGGATCACAAGATGCCAAGGAATACTGTATTCTTTATTGGGCATGGGTGCAGGGGGGGACCACTAGACACCAGGGAATACTGTATTCTTTATATGGGCAGTTTTTGAGTGGGGAGAGGGACCACTAGACACAAGGGAATACTGATTCTTGTTGTCATACCAGTGATTGAAGATTGTGGGGGGTAGCACTAGCACTATGGAGAATTATTTTACTTTGCTCGGTCTGACGATTGGTGATCATGGGGTGGGGACCACTACCACCAGGGAAACTGATGTTTTCCTTTCGGTACAGTGATCAGCAGAGGGGGGTCACCACAGTACCTACACTGACCACTAGGGTTGTGTGGGATTTAAGCAAGGTCTCGGTCAGTGGTATTTGCTCCACACAAGGGGACCTGCAAAAGGCCCTTGCATGGAGTAAATGAGCTGTGAATTGGACTACACAGATATGCACGTCCCCTCTTCTCATTTGCATTGTGACCCCCTCCAAACTTTGCCCCAGTACAAACCAGGCTTTTTGTAAATGCCAATTTGGCGCAAAACCCGGTTTGCTTGCGCAAAACTGGGTTTGCACCAGGCAAAGTTTAGCGAATCTAGTGCTTAACGTCCTGACTCAGAATTACTTTATTTATTTGCATTTGGTAACCAGGTAAGTAAACTAGGCAGAATTCCTGCCTATTTTCAGGCACGACCCGGGAGAGTACAATACAACAGTGTAACAGTATAACAGTATATCGGTATAACAGGATAACAGGATAACAGCATAACAGAATAACAAGATAACAGCATAACTGCATAATAGCATAACAGCATAGGATTGACAAGCAGTCAGTTTCAGAAGGTTGGAGAACTGTCCATGAAATACAGAGGCAGCCACAGTAGACTATCTACCTCATGGATAGCACCAACAGTGGTGAGGTTGACAAGTCATCAGGTCTAGCTGAGGGAGAAAACAGGCAGGTAGGCACAGATTACAAAAATATACATAATAGTACAGTAGACAAGACAATTGTGCCCATTAGGGGAGAAGATCAAACTGTTTTGACTCTTAAGCATAAGGCAGAAACCTGAAAGTGGGCAAGGCTGCAAACAAGGACAAAAATTAGAGAGACAGGACAGAATGATATGAGCAGTCACAGTTGTCAAGAACTATGAGGCGAGAAAATAGAGCATGCTAAAATGCAGGGTGAGATGTGGAATTCTTAACATGGTTGGGGAGTGAATTCCAAAACCTAGGCAAACTAGGAGAGAAAGCTTGCTCACCCATTTTATTGGAGCAAGGTAGAACAGTGAGTAAGGGGGAGGAAGAGGATCTAAGGGAGTGAGAGTGAGAGACTGGAATAAGCATGTCCCCCAGATTGGAGGGACGAGAAGATCTGGTTAAGGAGTCAACAAAACACCCTAGTGTGTATGAACGGGGGGGCAACAGGAGACAGCCAGTTTAAGGCAGAGTAGAGGAAACAGTGATAGGTTAGGCGAGGAGCAGATAGGGCAAATCTACAGATATTGTTGTAGGATGTGTCCCATTTGTGAAGAACCCCTGCATTGGCATGAGATATAACAGGGAGGGCATACAGAAGTTGAGGAACAAAAACTCCTCTTGCTACTGAGATTCTAGCAGCCAGAGTGAGTGAGTGTCGCACCCTGTAGGCAGCACCAATTTTAGCATTTACTAATCGATAAACCACGTTAACATGTGCTGAAAAGTCAAGTGCCGGGTCTAGCGTAACTCCTAGATACTTGAAGGCTAAAATGTTGGAGACAGCTGTCCCATCACAGCAGTGAACCAGGAGCTTAGGGGACTTAGCAGGCACCTTTCTGGAGGACCCAAAGAGCATGGCCTGAGTCTTAGATATGGTTAGGACTTGGTGGTTGGATGAGAATCAGGATTGGAGTATCTGAAAGGCACTGGAAAGATGTAGGTTGATGTCAACAATGGACTTGGAAGCCGAGTAAAGCACCAGGTCATCAGCATACATGAGAATGTTGCAATGAGGAGTAGGGATGTCGTTGATGAAGAGGGAGAAGAGTAGGGGGCCAAAGATCAAACCCTGCAGAACACCACAGATGATATGAGTGGATAGGAGAGACAGACTTACAGAAAGAGACAGCCTGAGAACGATTTTCTAGGTAGCTGCCAAACCAGGAAATGGTAGAGTGAGATACATTGAGAATATGCAGCTTGGCCAGTAGAAGGGGGTGATTTACCATGTCAAACGCTTTAGCGAGATCAATGAACACAGCCCCTGTAAGTAAACCCTTGTCCATGTAGTTTTTGACGTCACTGGTAAACTGAGTAAGAGCTGTAGTACTGCCGTGGCCAGCCCTAAAGTCATGTTGAACCAGGGATAGAAGGTTAAAGTTGAGGAGGTGATCAGAGACCTGGCAATTAACAAGTTTCTCAAGCAGCTCACTGAGTGTGGGCAGGAGAGAAATGGGCCTGTAGTTAGACATGATTCTGTCATCACCTATCTTAAAGATAGGAATGGTTCTGGCAGCTTTCCAGATCAAGGGCACAGAGGCAGAACAGATGGAGAGAGTGATAAGCCTAGTTTTATGTACTGCAAGGCAGGAGGCAAACTGCCTTTGAATCCTAGGATGGATACCATCAAAACCAGCACTTCCATTAACAAGAATGGATCTTAGTAGCTTAAGTACCTCATGACACGTGACAGATGAAAGCTTAAATGTTGGGGGTGCAGTAGCTATCAGGGAAGGGGACACCTGGGAAGAGACAGTAGAAGAAGGGAAGGGAATAGGTAGAGTGGAAAATGGGGAGTTAAAGGCATTAGCTATGGTAAGAGGGTTATTGCAGTGTGTATCATTTATTAGCATTTCATTTGGAGTCATAGACTTGTTGTTCCCCAGGATCTCCTTAATTTGTGACCAGTAATGTTTAGGATTTGAGGTAGAAGACCTGAGAAGGTTTTGGTAGTAAGTGGTCTTGGCCAAGCGAATCTCTCTTTTACAGGTGTTACATAAGGACCTGTAGGCCTCAAAGTCAGCTTGAGTTGATGAGGACTTCCAAACTGACCAGAGTTTATCCCTACATTTTAGCAGCTGAAGAGGGCGCTTAAGCCATTTAGTGACTTTGCCTTTTACCCTACATGTGGTGACCAGAATATGAAGGTTCTGAAGACAGAATATGGTATAATTGAAGTATTCAACTGCAGTGTTAATGTTATTGGTCGTATAGAGGGAGGACCAGTCAACCATATTGAGATCATGCAAAAATGCAGAAGGGTTTAGTTTAAAGATGTTAGAGGAAGATAGGACTTTAGATGGGAAGTGGGGGAGGTGCTCCAAATGCAGTAGACCGGACAGTGATCACTTGTAGAGTCGGGTAGAACACCTGCGGAGGGGAAGTTCCCCTTCCTATTTGTCAGGATCCTATTGATGAGGGTGGTACAGAAACCATGGCGGGAGATCCTGGTTGGGGCCTGGATAAGTTGGGAGAGGTTTGCCTTACTTGTGATAGAAGATAGGAAGGGGTAACTGGGCCCAGCCCAGTACTGGTTAAAGTCTCCCAAGCAGATTACTTCGCTTTTCCCAGACACAGAGGGCACATGTTTGATGAATTCTTCCAGACCCAGCCTTGAGTTTCTAGGAGATATATACACACAGAAGATGTGGATTTTTTTAACACCCCCAAGTAACAGAAGTGAATGTAGTGCCTCACAATTAAGCAGAGGGGGGGAATCGTATGAGAGTTACATTGAGATGCAACTTGAAGTACAGTGCCAGGCCCCCCCTTTTTTGCAGTTAGAGTGATCAACCCGAAACAGATTATAACCTGGTTTAGCACAGATGGGGTCAGCAAGTGAGGGTTTCAGCCAGGCTTCAGACAGGGTTAGGATGTCAGAGTTATTAGAGCTAACCCAGGCCTTGAGCTCAGGAAGATTATCAGTAAGGTTCCTAATGTTTAGGTGAGCAAAGGTGAGGCAGGGGGAGTGAGGCAAACAATAGGAGGTGTGAGACTGAGATGTGGTAGTAGACAGAGAGGAGCCCGGATTGGGCTCAACATCACCTGCAAGGGTAAGGGATATTCAAAAAGAAGCCAGAAGGGGAAGGAAGGAAACATATTCAATTCAGTGCTTTAGAGTAAATGGTAATTGGTATTTTTCTTTTAAACTTAGATTGTGAGCTTGTAGTGACAATATACTTTCTTTCTTTGTTGTCTTTACTTATAATTGTTTTTGGGCTGTTGAAATTTAAAACATAGTGGTGGTGTAATTCTGTGCTGTCTTTAATTGCTGCAAATTTTATCTTGGCTTGTCCGACTGTCCTGTAGCTGGGTGAAGGGTGTTAATTGTCTGGCCTCTGACCTCAGCTATGTGATAACTGGAGGTGGGGCTTAGTCAGAGTTAAAGTAGCAAGCAGAGGTTTATTTTCTCAAAAGAAGCCAGAAGGGGAAGGAAGGAAACATATTCAATTCAGTGCTTTAGAGTAACTGGTAATTGGTATTTTTCTTTTAAACTTAGATTGTGGGCTTGTAGTGACAATATACTTTCTTTCTTTGTTGTCTTTACTTGTAATTGTTTTGGGCTGTTGAAAATTTAAAACATAGTGGTGGTGTAATTCTGTGCTGTCTTTAATTGCTGCAAATTTTCCCCCTTCCCTTCCCCAACTCTTAATTATATGCCCTGATAAATCTGATTGACAGGAGCTAAACACAGGGTATAGTAAGAGGTGTGAAGTAGGAGGGCATAAGGGGGAAGAAGCCCACCCTCAGCACGACAAGTGTTTTGACTCATTTATTTATTTATTGGTTTCTTTTTCCTTAAAAAAAAAAATTATCTGAGGATCAGTGACAGGATTTTTAGTACTGTAAATTAATAAAAGAGAACTAGGAGAGCTTCAGTAGCAGACACGTGAGTGGAATTGCAGTATAATGTGGGGAGTGGTGCAATGCAGTGGCTGTGGGGCAGCCATATTCAGGCAGATCTTCTGGACACTGAGGTGCTGCCCTATCTGCATGCATCTCTCTGGACTGCGGGATGAGGGTAGCCAGACTCAGAGCGAAGTAAACTGGGTCAGGAGTACCATCACCCCTATCCAGGGACCACCCAGTCCAATGCAGCTGCCTCAAAGGATGCCGAGAACGAGGAGCACTTGGATGACAGTGGGCTCAGGGAGGGTTAGAGCAGTCAGGCAGAGGCACATCCCAGATCCTATTCCTCTCAAGAACTCATATGCCACACTGGCAAATGAGGACAACCAAATAGAGATACCCAGAGAAGTGGAAGGAAAGGATGTGGAGGTTAGCCAAGGAGGTGACCTCAGTGGGGAAAGCAGTGGACCCCAGAGGAGGAGGAGGAAGCGAATCCTGGTGGGGACTCATTGTAGAGGATCCAGCTAGGAACACAGGAGGGGGAGGACAGGGAGGTGAGGTGCCTACCAGGTGCCACAGCATGGAGGGATGGAAGGAAGATACTGGGGATCACTGGGAAGGCAAGATGGGAGGGTGAGCTGAATGTCATTATCCACCTAGGTACTAATGACTTGGCAAATGGGGAGCCAAAGGAAGTTCAGGAAGAGTTTAGGAAACTGGGGAGGGTCTCAAGCAAGTAGCTACTTCTGTCACTTTCTCAAGTACTACCTGTGAGAGGCAAGGAAACATAGAGTGCATGCACAGGAACTTTAACTCATGGTTGAAGAACTGGTGCTGTGAGGAAGGATTTGGATTCATTGGTGACTGGGGACCCACCTGGAGGATGGAGGTTTGTTCAAGCCTGACCTGCATCCATCCTGGAGGGAATCCAAGCACTCAATGATAAGTTTAAATGCTCATTGAAAGCATTTAAACTAGCAAAGGGGTGGTCATGACCAGCAAGGAGGGTACCTACTTGCTCACCCCCTACAGCTAGCAGTGGAACCAGTGAACCAGAGGAGTGGCTATCTCTGCAAAACAGTGTGCAAAGATGGAGATTAGTGTCCAAAGGTGGATAAGCAGAAAAGGGGCAAAATTCAGCAGAAGGGCAGACAGCAAGGAGAACCAGGGATAAATGACAACCAAGGAAGGGGCTGGAGTAGAACAGTGAAGCAGTCTAGGGAGGTCAAATCATGGAAAGCCATGTGTGCAAATGCCAGGAGCCTTAGCAACAAGATGGAAGATCTGGAGGCTGTCATGGTACAGTCAGACCTGGACATTGTGGCCATCACTGAAACCTGGTGTAATGATAACCATGACTGGGAGATGGCCATACCTGGCTACAACATATTCAGAAGAGACAGAGCAGGCAGGAAGGGAGGAGGAGTGGCACTGTATGTGAAAAATGACATAAGGGCCACAGAGATCCAGGAGGAACAAAATGGGGGAGAGATACTGTGGGTTAAGCTGGAAAGGAAAATGGGGCCAGCCATCCGCACAGGTGTGGTCTATAGACCACCAGCCCAGGAGGAAGAAACAGATAGGGAGCTGATGCTAGCCATCCAAAGGATGGCAGACAAAGTGGTGTAGTACTGGTTGGAGACTTCAATATTCCAGACGTGGACTGGGCATCCCAGCAGCAGCATCAACTAGAGCAGATTTATCCTGGACCCCTTCAGGGTGCCTTCTCAAACAACTGGTCATGGAACCAACTCGCAGAAGGTAATACTGGACCTTGTGCTCACAACCAGGGACAGTGTGATGGGGGTAACAGTGGGAGCACCTGGGTAACAGTGACCACCAGTCATTGTGGTTTGAAATCACAGAAAGAGCAGAACCAAACCACACAAAAACATGTATCCTGGATTTTAGGGTGCAGACTTTGGGAAAATGGGAGATACTTGAAAGAGGCATTAAGAATGGGACAGGAATCAGGGGTTGAGGAACAGTGGGCAGTATTTAAAATGGGGATTATAAGAACAACAGAATTATGCATTAAGCAGGTTAGCAAGAGGAAAAGGAAGAGGAGACCATTATGGTTTTCCAAAGAGGTAGCAAAGAAAGTGAAAGCCAAAAAGATTGCATTCAGGCAATACAAAAAGACACAGGCAGAAGGGGATAGGGAGAAGTACCAGGAGAAACAAAGGGAGGCAGGGAAGTCAGTAAGGGAAGCCAAAGCTCAGACAGAAGAACACATTGCAAAATCAGTGGGTAAAGGGGACAAAACCTTTTACAGGTACATAAGTGAAAAAAGAAAGAGAAAGGGAGGGATAGTGAGACTGAAGGGGGAGGATGGGAGCCGTGTGGAGGATGACAACAGTAAAGCTGACATATTGAACAGGTATTTCTGCTCAGTCTTTACCGAGGAAGAGGGGGGTAATGGGTCTGAAGGGAGTATAAGGGGTGTGAATGGTGCAGAAATGGACACAAGTCCCTTTACACGAGAAAGGGTCCTGAAAGAACTGGAAGTAATAAGAGTTGATAAAGCAATGGGGCCAGATGGGGTGCACCCCAGGGTCCTTAAAGAACTAAGAGAGGTGGTGGCTGAACCTCTGGCTATCCTGTTTAGCCAATCACTGGAAACAGGGAGGTACCCAAAGACTGGAGGACAGCAGATGTAGTCCCTTATACAAAAGTGGAACAAAGAGGAAGCAGGGAACTACAGACCAGTCAGCCTCACCTCGTAGTGGGAAAGATCATGGAAGCACTACTGAAGGAGAGATTGGTGGAACATCTGGTTGTCAATGGACTACAGGACCCAAGGCAGCATGGTTTCACCAGGGAGAGGTCATGTCAGACCAACCTCATTGAATTTTTGACTGGGTGACTAGGGAGGTGGATCAGGGAGGGCAGTGGACATGGCCTATCTGGACTTCAGCAAGGCTTTTGACACTGTGCCACATAAAGACTATTACACAAACTGGGGAACATGGGTGTGGGCAGGACAGTAGTGTGGTGGGTAGGTAACTGGCTGGGTGGCAGGACACAGAGGGTGGTGGTAAATGGCTGTCACTTCACAGAGGAAGAGTGACCAGTGGGGTACTACAGGGATCAGTGCTGGGACTGGTCCTATTCAACATCTTCATCAGTGACATTGCGCAGGATCTAGAAGGCAGAATTTCACTGTTCGCTGATGACACAAAGCTCTGTAACAGAGTAGACACACCAGAGGGTGTAGACAGAATGAGAAGGGACCTGCAGAAACTTGAAGAATGGTCAGGGGTTTGGCAGTTGAAATTCAATGCAAAGAAGTGCAAGATAATGCATATGGGGCACAAAAACCCTAGCACAATATATCAGTTGGGGGGTGAGGATATAGCATGCACCAAGCAGGAAAAGGATCTTGGGGTTGTCATCTCTGATGACCTCAAGGTAGGGAAACAGTGTGACAAGGCATCAGGTAAAGCAAATTGGATGCTGGGATGTATAGGCAGGGGCATCACCAGCAGGAAAAGGGAGGTCATAATTCCGCTATACAAGACACTAGTGAGGCCCCACTTGGAGTACAGTGTACAGATCTGGAGACCATACCTACGTAAGGACATAGACAGGGTAGAGAAGGTTCAGAGGAGGGCAACAAAGATGGTGCATGGATTGCATAACAAGTCCTATGAAGACAGGTTGAAGGAACTGAACATGTACTCCCTGGAGGTGAGGAGGGAGAGAGGGGATATGATAGAGACATACAAGTATCTTACAGGAGGAACAGGGTGCAGGAAAACACTATTTTAAGCGAAAAAGATGTTCCAGGACTAGAGGGCATGGGATGAAGTTGGAGGAGGACGATTCAGAGGAAACATGAGAAGAATTTCTTCACAGAACGGGTGGTGGACAAGTGGAACACCCTGCCAGAGGAAGTGGTGGGGGCTGAAACAATCACGGGATTTAAGAATGCATGGGATAGACATAAAGGAATTCTAGAGGTCAGGGGTAAGGGGAAACAGACTTCTAGGAAAACAAACTGAACTTACAAGCTCAAATGGGCAGACTGGGTGGGCCATAGGCCCTTATCTCCCGACACTGTCTATGTATCTATGTAACTATCCAGAAGGAGGCAATCATGACAACATGAGAGATGCACCTGGGGGAGATAGCGTATCTCTGCAAGAAATTTCTAATTAATACCCCAAGGAGTTTATTACTGAGCCCCAACATAGGTACAGGGTTAGGAGTGGAGTCTGAGATTAAGTTGGAGTAAAAGAAGTTATCAGTAGAGTAAAAACAGCAAGAAGAGGGATACTCAGTAGGGCCTGTTGCTAGTGTTAGAAAGAACATGGCACCTAGAACTGGCAGGAGGGGGTAAACATTCTTGAAATACATGGTAAGAAAGGATAATGGGCAAGTAAGGGAAGGGAGGTGAGAATGGAAGGAGAGGAGAGTAAAGGGAGAGAAGGAGTGCAGATAGGCTAAAGGAGAGTATAGGCAGAGAATAAGGGAGTACAAGGGGGAAAGTAGTGGGAGGCAGGAATACTGCGCAAAATGGGAGAAATAAACAGAGAAAGGAGTAGAAAGACAGCCAGAGGGAGATGAGGAGAAGACAAAAATCTCCCAACAGGAGAGAAAAGCAAGGGCAAGCACTGGGAATTGAGGTGAGGCAATGCCTACCTGATGTCCAGGCGCCCTCTAGTGGAGATCAAAAATGACGGGCAAATGAGAAACAAGGGTGATCGAAAAAAACATGAATACCACCTACCGTGAAAGCATAAAGTATGAATTAAACAGCAGCTAAGGGTGGGGGGCAGGGATCGACAAATTTTAAAATTTACTAGTAGTCCAGGACAAGTGGCTTGTCTGAAAGTAGTAGTCCTCATGTTGAAGCTGGTAGTCTGGTTAAAAGGGGCATATTTTAAAGAAAAATCAATAAAAGTAAAGAACAAAGTGTGTGTATGTGTTTTGTTTTGGTGGGGTTAAATACTGATATGTTAACACTGACAGTCTGAAAATGTTTAATTTCTGTTATAGAGCACACAGAACCAGTGTCAGGAAAGGCGAGACTAGATCAAGACAAGAGGACAGAGAAATCAGCAGTACAGGCCAGGGTGCAACACACACAGTTATGCAAATCAAATCACAACCCATCAATCAGGACACACAGCCCACACACGGTGTTAGGCTCCTCTTATTTCATTTTTAAATAACTTTCTCTCACTTTTTTTTTATTTGTATGTGTAGAGTTTTTCCAAAGCCAGCCAGACACAGGACACTAGACTAGAAGCACTAGGGTCAGTCACCCCTCATTAGTTCACTCCTTTACATATGATACCTTTCACAACCCACAAACAGTTATGCTCCTCCTATTTCATTTTTCCTTATACTCTTTTCTTTCAGCTTTTTTTTGCTTTTGTCTTTCACAAGCCAGCCAGCCACAGAACACTAGCAGGTCACCCATCCGTCCCCTTTACTCCTTTCCACACGAGTGTCAGACACCTCTCCCCCAACAACACAGCCCAAACATAGTTAGGCTCTTCCTCATCTTCTTCGTTGTCTTTCTTTTTTTTATGTGTCTTTCCCAAGACAGTCGGCCACAGGACAGGACAGTAGAGGCAGGGTCACCCCTCTTTAGTTCACTCCTTAGTATCCACACGATACCTCTGCCACACACTCCGTTTGTTGTTAGGCTTATTTATTTGAGCAATTAATTAATTACACTTTTTCACTTTAGTTAGGCAGGGTAGTTAGTGCAGAATCTACAGATATACTATAGACAGAGTCTCTTATGTATTATTTTAGCGGCTGTCAGTGCCCAACACAGTTTCTTTATGTGTGGCTTACTTTGTAGTGCAGTCACACAAAAATAATGACCTTTATGCCAGCAACTCCCACCTAACTGCAGTGCCTTTACTTTAAACAAGGCTAGTCCTTAAAAATGGCCTTCTCATTCAGACAGGGGCCATTGCTTTTTTGGGGGATATTAACTAACTCCATGCTGCCTTTAGCCCCCGGCTGACTGTACAATCACACACAATAGTGCCAGGTTAACTGTCAACTCCCCATTCCCTCATCTACTGCAGTGCACCGGAGCATCAAAGTACAAGTACAAGACAGTACTACAGTTAAGTGTAACCCCCCTGCAAATGGGGTTCCCAAAAGACTTCCAGGAGCTTGCTTGAATGCTCCAAGCCTGAATGGTGTTTGGCGTTTAAGCCATTTATCTATGAGTGTTTTTAGAGCCTCTGGTACTGTCTCTTTAAGAGCTGTCTGCTTGCAGACATAATTATTTTGTATGGGGGGACTGTGTGTTTCTCTGCTTGAGTACCACTCGAGCTGCTGCCAATTCACTCCATTTTTGCAGTCACTAGGAGTGCAAAGGGAACCTATCTGAAAGATGTAACTGTTTGCCAGAAATCATTTAGAGTAATAATGAAAATACAGTTTGTCTAACCTGCTTTCTTTGCAGTCAGAACTGTGTTTGCCTAGTTCCCCATTCTAGTTTTGAACTGCTGAACTGGACCAATCAGTGTGGGTTAAGGTAGCTCTAAAATGGTGCCTTACGAATCAGAACCTGGACTCGTAATCTGAGCCAGCCAAAAGAGGATTGTATGGGCAGTGACTCTGGGAGATGTAGTTTGGACTTCGGCGCCTTTTTGGACCAACAGGGCAATCTATTGTGAGTGACAGCCAATCCAGCCAAGAACTGGGAGGAACTCAAAGGAAGTGCCGGTTTTGTCTGCTGGAGTTTCAGTTGAGCTCTGGCAGTGAAGGAGAAAGAGCCCTGTGCTTTTTCGGTGTGCAGTTTTAGTGAAGCAGCGTGTAAGGCCCGAGTTCGGTCTGCAGCTTATGTAACTGCTTGTTAGGACTGAATCCATCCTGTGAAGAGAATCAAAGGATATCTGAAGAGTAGAAACCAGGCTCACCCTGTAGAAGACTGGAGAAATTGCTGAATTACGCTCGGTCTGTTAGGAACTGAATCTGCTGTGTGTTCTCCCGGGTATTGTGCAGTAATTGCGATCGGGACAGAGAAGCAGCCTGCCTGGTGTAGTACTTTCTTTTTACCATATAAATGTGTGATGAGGCTTGTGTAGCCCAAGTGAATCCTGCTGCCATTAAAGGACTTTTGCCTGTTACTGTTTACCACATAAATGTGTGAGGAGGCTTGTGTAGCTCAAGTGAATCCTGCTGCCATTAAAGGACTTTTGCCTGTTACTGTTTACCATATAAATGTGTGAGGAGGCTTGTGTAGCTCAAGTGAATCCTGCTGCCATTAAAGGACTTTTGCCTGTTGCAGTTTGTCATATAAATGTCTGAGGAGTCTCGTGGAGCTCAAGAGTAGCCCTGCTGACGTTGAAGGACCCTATCTTGTTTGGAGGTCGTGAGTACTAATTCAGGGTCACTCCTGTTGAATTGCCACATTGAATCCAAATGGAATTACTGTACTGCTGACTGTTTAACTAATTTTTATTTTCTCTGTGGAAGGGCCCTACCAGCTGCCACGGTTTGGACTAGCCACTAGGGCTTGGGTACCCAGGGACAGTAATTGGTAGGGATAGGCCTATGCACAGAGCCATAAATAGATGAGTAAAGTGATAAGCTAATTAACCTGATTTCCCTGTCCTTGTTATATCCCCTAAATAAATCAGAGCTGCTTGTTTCAGCAAAGTTATACTGCCTGAGGTATTTGTCTATGTTAAAGTATTGTACTGTGATTGTTGCACTGTATCTTCTTATTTTATGGGACTCCCAGTGCCTGGAACCAGTCCTGGGGGTAAGTGTATACTGTGAAGGTAATTCTGATATACTGTGTGGGCCACTAGTGGGAAGAAACGGGGGTTGCATTGTCCCAGAGGGCTGTGACCAAGTTAGTTTAACTATTGCAAACCCTGACCTCTGGGTGGAGGCACCCGCCATCGGATCCAGGCCACTCAACCTGTTAGTGGCAAATCAGGCAGGGGTAGTAGCCCCTGGGATAGTGCCATCTAGGGGTTACATAAGTAATATGTAAGCACGGTCCCTTCTCAACAGGAGTCAGTCAAGACTTTCAATTTTTTTGTGTAGCCTGCCCCAAACTACAGTGCAAGTGCTGCAGTACTTCGCGACTTCTCTGACCATCGGTCTAACTGACCAAGTTAACAACCCCCTCCGCCAAGCTGCAAATAGATAAATCTGACTCCCTCAGACCCCCACAGTAGTATTTTTTATTTCATTTTTTTTTAAATGATGGACTTTCTTTTTTTTTTTACAATTTAAGCTTTATTAATGCATTTCCATTATTAAGAGCAGTTACAGCAATTCAATTGTGACATAGCTCAAGAACAGTGAGAACTGCCCAACCCACCCCTCCCACCCTGTCTCCCCTTACAGCAGCAACAAAATATGATCATTCTGACGTGCAGTGCATAAAATAATGGTACATATGGGTAAATCAGAGTGTGATATACAGTAAGTTCAGTGAGGTAACAAAAGTAAAGTGTGAAGGGGATCCCATATCCTACTGTATGCCTCTAGTCTGTTATGAAGACTTCCAATTGCCTTCTCTGTTTGAAGGTTCGCAGTGATTTCATGTAGCCATTCCTGGAAGGAAGGAGCTAATTGTTCCTTCCAATTTTTTTTTTTTAATTTCAATCTAGGATTACAATACCTTTGAGCCGAGGCTCTTTTACAAAGGTTCCACGTCAGCATGTGCAACAGTCATCATTTTTAGTTACAAACATAATGTCACTGACTCACAGACATGTAATAACCAGTACAAAGACTTGAGCTTTGAGCAAGACAAGGGGAGGGGGTCGATGGGAGAAGTGAGGGTAGGAGATCAAGGGGTTAGGAGGTGCAGGGGTAAGGGGAGTCGGAAGGTGGGTGGGGGAAGAGGCAGGGTGGAGATACAGGGGGGAGGTGGGTGAGGGTGAGAGACAGTGCAGCCAGGAGGCCTTGTTGAGGGAATATGCCAGGTAAGGTGTTGGGGTGCAAAGACTGATTGTAAGTGCTGGGTGCTGGGGCATGTGCAGCTGGAACGGTGGAAATGTTAAGATGGGCAATTGCAGGATACAAGCAGTGAGAGGCACAGCTTGGACTTGAAAAGGCCAAGTGTTGGAGTGGTCACAATGTCGCTGCCAAGAGAGTTGAGCCAGTTGGATGCCCAATAGGCAAATCATCTTTGTCCTTGGGTCGTGCGACATTGTGGGATATGTAGTAGATGGGAATTGGATCTCATTGTAGTGACGTTCCTATGTCTAGCTTAAGGAGGGCACAGACACCAGGTGGGGCAAGCTCCATTATAATTTTCATGGTTGGGATGCAGGTTTGGTATTTTATGCGTTTGTCCAGTTGAAGCCATCCAGATTGGGAATAAAGGTCACATGTGTGGGTACGGCAATGTGAGCCAGTGATGAGATGACAGGCCTTATTCAGGGAGGTCACGATACATTTGAGAGCAGTGGTAGTTGCAGACCCATATATGAAAGACCATAGTCTATGATGCTGACAATGGAGCTTTGGACAGCCATTGACAGTGCTTCTGTGGTTAGGTGTTTCCTGTGCCGGAATAATATACCTAACCTCGCATTGGCAGACTTTGCCACATTGCTAATATGGACAGCGTATGAGAGGTGGGGATCAAGGGTGATGCCAGGGTACTTGAATGATTGTGTTTGCTCTAGGATGGCTCCTTGTTTGGTTGCAATGGAGAGGTGCAGTTGTTAGTTTTTGTTGTGGGGGCTGTAAAAGACCATAGACTTGTTTTTTTTCTGATTGAGAAGCAGTTTATGATTTAGGAACCAGGATTTGATGGAGGAGAAGGCCCGCTGAAGTTTATTTTGTAATTGGTTTGGATCAGGGTCTGAGGTGAAAATCACAGCATTGTCAGCATAGAGAATTATTTGTTCTGGGCAGCTGTCCAGTAGTGAGTTTAAGAATAGGCTGAAGAGGAGGGGGCCCAGAATGGAGCCCTAGGGGACTCCCGAGCGAACTGGTCTAGGGTCCGAGAGTGTATCAGTGATTCTTACTGTTTGGGACCATTCTTCAAAGTAGCTCTTAAACCAGCCAGTGGTGTCGGTTGACAGCCCAGTGTTCTGAAGCTGGACAAGTAGGAGGTGGTGATTGACGGTGTCGAAGGCTTTAGTTAAGTCAATGTAGACTGAGCCTAGTAGTTCACTGGAATCAAGTGCATTGTGGATTGCGCCAGTGAATTCAAGTAGGGCTGTGGAGGTGCTGTGACCTTTGCAGAACCCGTGTTGTTGCTTGCACAGGATGTTGTACATATCCAGGTATTCTGTGAGCTGGTCCAAGACAATGCGTTCTAGTGCCTTGGAGAGTGGGGGTAGTAGGGAGTTAGGTCTGTAGTTATCATGGCCAGTTTTGTCACCACTTTTATGGACTGGGGTGACAGTGGCAGATTTCCATCTGTCCAGGAACTGGCTAAGGCTGAGGTAGAGGTTGAAAATTCTGGTCAGAGGACTAAGCACTTCATCAAGTTTGAGAGACAGGATTTTGAGATCAAGGGAGTCATTACTGAATCTTGATTTACCAAGGGCTATGGTAACATGTTTGCGTACTTGGTGAGCCTTGACTGCTTTGAAGTAGAAGCAGGGAGCTGGTGGGAGTAGTGATCATTCCAGGCAGGGGCTACCATCTTTGAAAGTAGTCCTGAGGTAGGATAGCGCTGAGGTCGGTAAAGGGTTTGTTAAAGGTATCCACAATGGTTTTTGGGTTGAGGGTTGTGATTCCGTTGATGTTGAGTATTGATGGTGGGGTTTTGGGTGGATTCCCAATGAGTTCCTTTATGTTCTTCCAGAATTTCTGACCATTGCCCCAGGAGTTTGTGAGGGCATGCTTATAGTAGGCGGACTTCATTTGATGGATAGTTTTGGTGCAGTCATTGAGGGCACGTTTGTAGTTTTGGATGTCATTTTGCCTTCCAGAATTTCTGGCCAGCTCCCATAGGTGGTCTCTTGTTTTTAGCATCCTGAGGAGGTCACTTGTGAGCCAGGGGTTACTCAGAGATTTGATTTTGCGTTTCTTAATAGGAGCATACATGTCACAGGCCACAGTGAAGATGTTTATGAAGTGGTCAAGGGCAGTGTTTACGTTGGTTGCATTGAAGATAGGTGACCAGTTTTGGTGGAGGAGGTGGGATTTGAGTCGAGGAAGGTGACCACTGGATAGAACCCTGTTGGTGATTGTTTTTAGTGGTTGTTTGATGAATTTATTTGACCAGGTGCAGCTAACAGGAGTGATCGCTGAGAGAGTCAGGGAGGACATTAGTGTTAGATATCCGCAATGGGTGACTGGTAAGGATCCAGTCCAATAGTGTGCTGGTGCCAGTCCTGTAATTTTTCCTGGTTGGTGAGTCAACCGTTTGTGTAAGGTTTGCCGCAGCAATGGTATCCCTGTGTGCACCAGCATCAACCGCAGGCCAGTTGATGTTGAAGTCGCCTAGGAGGATGGATTCGGTGTCTGTTGGGAGTGACTTTACAAAGTCAAGAACAGCTGTTAGACCAGTTCCCTGTTCTTTCGGTGGGATGTAGATGGTGGCAACAGTGAAGGTTTTGTTTTGGGCACTAAGGAGGACGCTCACTGGCAGTATCAGAGTAGTTGTGGGATGGATTGAGGTAATGATGTGGTGCCCTTGTATGGAGTCTTTTAGGTAGAGAGCACAGCCCCCACCTCTTTTGGAGAGGCTATCCAGCCTAAAGACATTGTAGCCAGGAAGGCTGATTGCATGGTCTGGTACTGATGGCATGAACCAGGTTTCGACAACTGCCAGGATGTCAGGGCAGTGTTGGCTGGTGAAGGCCTGTAGCGCATCCATTTTAGGAAGGAGGCTGCAGCTGTTGATTGATATGAATGAGAGGGCATCCAAAGGTTTGCTCAGATTAGTGGCTTAAGAGCAGAATGGGCCAGAGTTTGGGTGCACATAGCCTGACAGCATTAGGAGAAGGAGGAGGAGGAGGACTAGCCTCAAGGAGCTGCGGCATATTTCTTTAAGAGAATGTTTTCGCCTGCTGGCATCTCTGGAAGTTGCAGAGCATTGACGATAGTGGGTGAGGGTAAGCATAGACAGTGGGGAACAGAGTGGAGGGCTAGGACCAGTGTGGGTGTAGGACAGTTTCATGGTGGTAGGATGGACCATGGGCAAGGGGCAGTGACCAGTGTGCAGCGTGCCTATGTGGAGAAAGGATGTAGGAATGTGGAAGCTGTGGGGGAGGAAGGGAAAGCAGGCTTTTGGGGAGTGCAGTAGGGAAAATAGACAGGCAAGAAGAAATAGAATGGGGGGTAGAGAATGGTGGAGGCACATGATTAAAGTATGATTTGGGGTTCAGAGAAATCTTACCCGGTTTGAGAGAATCTCAAGGGTGGGAAGGAAGGAAGGAAGGTATATAACAAGTAAAGAAACTGAGTCTTACAGAGGGTAGACTTTTTTTTTTTTTTTTCTAAATGAAAGAACAAGAATCCCTCTAGTAGCAGGTCTGTATAACCTGCTAATGGAAACTAACTCATATTACAGCTTTAGTGTGGCAAAGCAGGGGAAAAGTCCTGGCCAAATGGAGCGGGTTTGCTGGAAGCACTGTAGCCGTACCTTCCAAGGAGCTGCAAGTGGGTGTCCTAGTCTCAGTTGGTGGCTGTCTGGGTGCCGGCCGACCGTGGGGGAGCTGAAGCAGCCCCGTTCAAGGGCAGGCAGCTGGAGAGAAGAAAAAATGGCAGGGTTTAAATAGCATAGAGGTAGGATAGCTTTAGTGTGAGCAGTTTAACAGGACAAAGGAAAGTTAGACTTTTTGGAGTCAGGGCAGAGTGCTTGGATGGGGGGGCTGCATAAAAAGCAGGAAAGAGAAGAACTGTAAGCACTTTAAATTACTAGTAGAAATTACAATCCAGCTAATACAGTTGAAAACCTCCTATTACACACTGTGTAGTTCTATCTAAAATCTATTTGTAAAAAGTGATAAAGCAGGTGGCAAAGCAGGGGAAAAGTCCTGGCCAATCAGAGCGGGTTTGCTAGAAGCGTCGTTGCCGTACCTTCCAAGGAGCTGCAAGTGGGTGTCCTAGTCTCGGTTGGTGGCTGTCTGGATGCCGGCTGACCGTGGGGGAGCTGAAGCAGCCCTGTTCATGGGCAGACAGCTTCCAAGGAGCTGCAGGCAGGTGTCCTAGTCTTGGTCAGTGGTTGTCTGGGTGCCAGCCGACCGTGGGGGAGCTGAAGCAGCCCTGTTCAAGGGCAGGCAGTTTCCAAGAAGCTGCAGGCGGGTGTCCTAGTCTCTGTCGGTGGCTGTCTGGGTGCCGGCCGACCATGGGGGAGCTGAAGCAGCCCCATTCAAGGGCAGGCAGCTTCCAAGAAGCTGCAGGCGGGTGTCCTAGTCTCGGTCGTTGGCTGTCTGGATGCTGGCCGACCGTGGGGGAGCTGAAGCAGCCCCGTTCAAGGGCAGGCAATGACGTAGTAGAAGTTTCTTCACTGAGAGAGCAACCTTAGAAATATGGTATTTCTTAGTTCTAGCACTGACCAGGGACATGTCCCCTAGAAGACACACCTCTGGACTGAAATACTCCTGTAGGCCCAGTAGGGGATCAAGGGACATCTTAATTGAATTCCATAAGGAAGAAACTTTAGGACAGGACCAGAACATGTGCAAGAGAGTACCCTCTTCTTGCAGGCACTTAGTACATGTACTAGAGTTCAAGAAGCCCCATTTTTTTAATTTGATAGAGGTACAATACATGTTATGTAGAATGTGGTATTGCATGAGACGCAGCCTGTCTTGGGGAACATACTTATGACAGGATCTTCATAGGGATTGCCAGTCCAACCGGTATTTAGGGAGGAGTGAGTTCTAGAGACTAATAGGTCCAAAGGTGTCCCCGTATTTTTTATAGTACAGCACCCTGTATAGCTTGGATACTATGCCTGAAGATCCGTACAATAGGGAGATTTCAGGAATCAATGCTGATACCTTCTGAGAGGGGGAGGACTCCCCAGGGCTACAGTGACAAGGTGTCTTAACTGCATAACTTTAAAATGAGATGAGCCTGGAATACGAAACTTGTCAATAATTCCACGTGAGGACAACCAGTGCCCTTCCCCATCTAACAGGGAAAGCAGTTTTCCATCGCCTAGTTGGGGCAACCAGTGAGGAGGAATCCACCTTTCACTAAGAGTGAAAGATGGGGAATTCCAGATAGGCTGAGCTAAGTCAGTCTGAGGGGAATAATGAAGAAATAAACTTAACTGTGTATAAACTTTTAAAGATGTACTTATCGTGGCGCAGTTGGTCATCTTTACATGAGACAACTTGAGGTAACGTAAGTTTGAGGGATCCAGGCACTTAGATTTAATTGCATCTAACTCAATCTTAAGCCACACTGGTTATACAGTTTCAGGGCCTGGAGAGATCCATCTCAGACAATATGCTAGATGACTGGCCCAGCAGTATAGTGCCATATGTGGAATCCTCAGCTCCCCCTCAGATTTTGGGGCATCTAGTTTGTGATAGGCCAACCAAGGATATTTATCTGCCCAGATAAACCTGGTAAATATACTGTGCAGTTTCTTAAACCTGTGCATGGGGATAAAGGAGTTGAGAAGGGATAAGGGATAATAAATTCTAGGAAATACATTCATCTTAATAACGTTAATCCTGCCCCATAATGATATGGGAAGTTTAGACCATCTGTCAAGGTCATGCATGATAACCTGTGAGAGAGAATCCAGATTATCTTTGACCCATTTTAAGGGGGTTGCGGGATAGCTTTATGCCCAGATATTTAATTACTCTAGGAGTCCAACCTATACCTAGGGGGCAAATGTCATCCTTAAATACCTTGTGATTTAATGGGAAAAATAAGGATTTGCTAGCATTCAACTTGTAGTTGGATAGCACACTGAACCTAGCTATTTCATTGAGTAAGGGTGGTATTGAAGAAACCGGATGCAAGAGATATATCAGCAGATCATCTGCGTACACAGTGAGTTTAATCTCATGACAGCCAATTCTGATACCTTGTATAGAGATATTTTGGAGAATGTTTTGGATGGGGGGTTCCAGATATAGGTTAAACTAGAGAGGCAATAGGGGGCAACCCTGCCTAGTACCTGAATGGAGTGAGTAGTAGTCTGAGAAGGCACCGTTAGCCGAGATGCTTGCTATAGGGGATTTATATGGTGCAGCAACCCAAGAGATGAATACCAGAGGAAAGTTAAAGGCACTCAATACCTTAAAGAAAAAACTCCAATTCACCCAGTCAAACACCTTCTTGGTGTCCAAGGAGACCAAACCTGCAGGGAAGTCAGCATCTCTGGAAGCCGAGAAGACAGGGGATAACGTACGCGGATGATCCGCTGAAAAGCATCCCTTCATGAAGCCTACCTGATTCATACCTATTAACTCGGGGAGCACTACGGATAACCTATTAGCTAAAATCTTTGAAAGGATCTTGATATCCTGATTTAGGAGGGATATAGGCCTGTAGCTCTGGATGAGCTCAGGGTCTTTATCTGGTTTAGGAAGGAGCATTATCAAGGCTTTAAAGAAGTGGCAATCAACCTCTGTCCCAGATAAGATGTGCTGCAATAAACTATTAAGTATTGGCAATAGAAGTTCCCGAAATGTTTTATAGAAAAGGGAAGAAAATCCATCAGGTCCAGGAGTTTTATCCGAGGGTAAACTGCTAATAACCTCAGAGATTCACCCTGAGTTATGGGAGAGACCAGGGAGGCTATGTAATGTGCTGGGAGGGAGGGAGGGTAGATGTGAGTCTGTTTGATACTTCTCCACGCTTACTGAGCTTGGAGGGTGTTCCATGTCCCTGTAAAGCAATTTGTAGTATGCTGTGAACTCTTGAACTATCTCAGTGGGAGATGTTTTCAGGGACCCATCTACAGAAGCCTTAATTGAAGGGATAAATCTTGCTGATTCTTGTTGTTTGATGCAAAGTGCCAAAAGACGCCCTGCTTTCTCACCTTGGTCAGTATAACTAGCTTTTGTGTGTATGATGGCTAACTCCGCCTTCTCCCGGAGTAGTTCTAAGTATTTGTCTCTCAACCCTAGGAGCCTCACCTTGTCCTCCTCCGAGGAGTTAACCGAGAGTTTGGATTCCAGAGCCCGAATTTGGGATAACAAGGACAATAATTCTCTCTCCCTAGCTCTTTTTCTAGCCACCAAGAGGCAAGTGAGAACTCCTCTCATGTAAGCCTTGAAGACTGCCCATATAATATCTGGTTTTGCACTATTTAAAAGGTTGGATAGAAGAAAGGCCTCATTGTGCTCCCTTATGGTATTGCAATAATTAGAATCTTTAAGCAGTTGATTATTGAGCTTTCATCGTGTTTCTCTTCTTGACACATCTTGAATTGAGAGGTCACACAGCACTAGAGAGTGATCGGAGATAGGGTCAGACTGTATCGACGAGGACCTAACCCCAGGCAGAAGAGTCTGAGAAATTAATATGTAGTCAATACGGGACTCTGAACCATGTGCCAAAGACCTAAATGTGAACTTCTTGGAATCAGGATTTAAGACAGGCCAGACATCACAGAGCCCGCATTGATTCAATAATTCTCTAAGAGCCCTCTGACCTGGGGAGAATCCCCCCGATGTGCACCCCAACCTGTCAAGATTTGAATCTGCAACTTGGTTAAAGTCACCCCCCAGGATAATCCTTATTGGAAGGAAAGGCAAGATTAAGTTTATGAGTCTCATGAAGTAAGCAGGGTCATCAGCATTGGGACCATATATACTGCCCAATAGCAGGGGTATTGACCAGAGAGTACCTCTAACTAAAATGAACCTACCTTCGGGATCCCTGATGGAATGAGTTGGGATGAAGGGAATGCCCCTGTTAATAATGATCATAACCCCAGGGCTGTTTGAGGAGCCTTGCGCCTCATACACCGTCCCCACCTGTTGCCTCCTCATTTGTGAGGCTTCTGTTTCTAGTAGGTGCGATTCCAGTAGGAAAGTAACCTGAGTACGTAAAAGACTTAAGTTTTTGACAAACCTTGTATTATTTAGATTTTTTCCTGATCCCCTTGACGTTCCACGTTGCAAAAGTCACCTCCTTAGCCATCTACTTAAGGCTTCGAAGAGTAGTAGATTCAGCCTTGCTCTCTGGGTGTGTAACACAAATAATCTACCCCGTTGCTGCTGTAAGACCCACCCACCACCCTTACCCCCAAGAAGCCCCAATTGAAACCCTCTAATACACCCCACCCCCAACAGAAACAAAACCCTTCCCCCAGCCGCCCACACTGTCAGCATAGCAACGCTTATCACAGCACTGGGTCTTATCCCTCCCCTGCCCCCGAATGTATCTCCTGCAAGTGATCACCTCATAGCTCTAAATACAAGGGAAGTCAATAAGCTGCATTTAGTGAGGGCTTAGTGTCAACGAGCTAGTCTCGGCTTCCAGGGCCTACAAACATTTGCTGATGAATCTACTAATGAACGAGAGAGAGAACTAGAACTAGATGCCATGAATGTGAAAAAATGACATTCAAGCCTTGGGAGGGAGTTGAAAAATGTTTTGTTCCCCATAGGGAGCTACCTCGTGAACCAGAACCAAAGCAAGAATTAACATGGAGGGGTGAGCCCATCATCGAGATAAAAACATGAAAAAACAGATCCAGATGAGAAGTGAAACAAAATCCAGAGATGGGAAACCCGTGGGAGTAACTGCCTAGGGGTTGTGAACCCCATACCTCTCAACCTCCTGCCTCATAAATCAGGGACAAGGCTTAAAAAAATCAGGGACAAAGGACCTAAATCAGGGACACATTTTCAAAATTGGTGTTATCCTGTCAGAAAGCTGGTAGAATAAAGGGCCTAGTGTAAAATGCATTTTCTAAGGAAGAACAAGTATGTAACTTTAATGTTTGACATTATTTTGTGCTTACAACACCCACTGTTTGGTCACAAAAACACAATTTTTAGGAGGGACAGAGTTAAATTTTGAGGAAGAATCAGGGACATCCCTGAAAATCAGGGACAGTTGAGAGGTATGGTGAACCCTTAGCTCCAAGAAGCCCTCCCTACAAAACCAGAGTGACTTAGTAAATGAAAGCAGTTCCTCTCAAGGCTGAATGACCGGACTTGCATTACATGGGTGAGGCGCGCCCTCTTGTGGACATAACCTGATCCAGCCCACCAGTCAAGATGCCCTGAAAGCCTGGAATCGCCCCAAAATCCAAACGCCCGTCCTGTAAAGTCTAAACAAGAAGCATAACCCAAGACCTAGACCTGTGTGCTCCCCCTGGACACTAAGCAAGTGATATTATATCAGATGCAGTCCAAAACAAACCCCTCAAGAGCCCCCAACCCGGACTCTCCCTGCACCACTATTCCCACCAACAGGCCAGGGCCTGTTGAAAATAAAGTTGAGCCTCTACTAAAAGTCCAGGGCCCAGATATTCAAAAGGGTTGCGCCATGCGCAACAGGGTTGCGCATGCTCAAGTCCTACATTGCACCATTCTGCGATATTCAGCAGGAGGCAGTTGCACCACTGAAAACAGGTTGAGCAACAGCGCAATGCAAATGAATGCATGCTCAACAGGAGGGGGAGGAACCATGCATAAACTGCACAGCCCGATATTCAGTCGGGTTGTGCAGAGGTGTGCAGGTGCAACCCCCAACCTGCGCCTGCACAACTTTGAGCCCAAAAAAAAAGGATCAAGTTGAGGACCACCCACAGGTGAGCTGCTGTATTGCAGGGCGCAACACAGCAGCTGCCACCCATGGCTGGCCCCCAACTCAATCCCTATGCTCCCCACCAGCCCGATTGCGGGCATCAATGTGGCCCCCCCGTTCACATCCCCGGTGGTCCAGTGGACCGTAATGCCCGATCGTGGGCAGAATGTACAGTGACAACCCCCCATGCCCGATCGTGGGCAGAACGTGAAAAGTACCCCCCCGCACAAACATCTCCCTATTACCCGATCGCGGGCAAGATAATATAATGACAACCCCCAGTGTCAGATCGTGGGCAGAATGTAAAAAACCCCCAACCCAAATATCTCCTGGTGGTCAGTGGACCGTAATGTCGATCGAGGGCAGAATGTACAGTGACAACCCCCAAACATCTCCCTGGTGTCTAGTGTCCCCCACCCCACCACCCACCCACGAAGTCCCCACCCTGCTCCCCGGCAACCGGCGGGCCAGCATCCCACCCGCCTGTCGCCCGCCGCCCGCCGACTGACTGTCGGTAGGGCTGCATGCCCATTGGTGCAGAGCTAGAGCCGAGCACTGAATAAACCACTGGTATAACACCTTGCAGAGCAGTGTCTTTATTTATACTACGGGTGAGTGTCTGATTTTTTTTTTTTTTACTAGCTTTCACGTGGCTTCAGATAGAGTTGCACAAGGCAAAGAGTCCATCCCTTAGCCAATGAACAGGCACCCTGCAACCCATTGCTGCAGGGCTCTATACCAACAGAAGAGTTGTTTTCACTATATAGGCCCATACAGAAAACCCTACACCTTTCATTACCTGGCTAGAGGGTGTCACATAACAGTGCCATTCCACCCCTCACCCCATCCAGTTGGGTCTCTGAGCGCACCTCCAAACTCAACTCAATGGCATGGGATCACAAAGCACTACCAACTGTGGTTAAGACTGGCAATACACATGTTTCTTAATAATTATGTTTTTTTTATTTATTTTGACCCCACATTTTCAAGATAGTCATTTTATGACCCCCCTTATAAACATGACATGTGGCATTTATAGTGTATTGGCAGAAATGTAATTTTGCATCAGAAGTGCAACAATGTCATGTCAAGGATATAAGAAATGACACCTGTCATACTCGTGAGGTGCTGTGAAAAAATGGCTATGTTGAAGGTTTGGAGACAAAATACTGAAATTAGCTTGAATGCAGAAATATTGCAATCTTCTTGCATAACTTTGCCATTATACCATATTTGTACACCAAAGTTTCAGTATAGCCTTCTTATGACCCCATCTCATGAATCAGGTACTGTAGAAGGAAATGTTCAGATCCCTCCGAAACATCATTCCACGTCACAAGTGCGAAAACACAATTTGGTCAGGATTTGAAAAATGACAGCTGTCCCGTTCATGATGCAGTGTGAAAAAATGGCTATTTTGAAAATTTAGGGTCAAAATGTTACAAAGGACCAACATTATGAGTGAGAACAGAAAAATTGCAATATATGCTCACAGCTTTGTTTGTTTGTTTTTTATTTAAACATTTTGGCCTTATATTTTCAACATAGCATTTTTGTGACACCTCAGGAACAAGGGCAGTGAACATTTTGAAGTCCAGCCCAAAAGGTGATTTTGCAAAGTGACTTCAAAATCACCCTTCAGGCCAGATGTCCATACTTCCACTGCCCTTGATCATAAGGTGGGGTCCCAAAAAGGCTATGTTGAACATTCAGTGTAAAAATATTTAAAAAATTACAATGTCATAAATAAAGGTTCAAACCTCATTGAAATACATTGCAATGGGCTTAAAGGAGAACTGCAATGAGCCTGTAAGTCAGTTTTTCCCTGACAGAAGCTGTTTCTTTAATTACTGATTAAAATTATGTTATTGTTCCATATTTACAGGCCTTTTAGTAGCATCACTGGGTGCTTCTGCTTTACAGTCTGGTGGTAAGTACCATTTTAGAACTCTGTGATGTAGTTTATGTCCCAAACACCCTCAGAGTTCTATAGTAGGACATAAATGCATTCTGCAAATAGAAGAGTAGAACAGGGACATAAACTACATCATACAGTTCTAAAATGGTTCTTACCAGCAGCATGTAAATCAGAAACACCCACTAAAATAACTGAAAAGCCTGAACACCTAAAGCAATAACAGAATTTGAACCAATATTTAAAAAAAAACTGTTTCTACTGTGAAAACTGACAAATAGATTCAGTGCAGTTCTCCTTTAACTTATTTTGTTTTGGGACAGCAAATGTTTGCTAGGGCACCAGTGATATCTTTTTGAAAAGTGGCATGGAATCTTTATGTTTATGCCAGATTATCCTCATAGCTGAGCAGGAGAAGGACAACACCACAATTTAATTATCATCCAAAAGAAGACACCTCCAACAGTACCATCCCCCAACACACCCACCCAGCTGTGCAACAAGGTCACTTTTGGACATAAGCTCAAGTTAAACCCGCAACCTTCTGAGAGTATATCACTAAGTTACATTGACAGCACTGTGGTGTGATTCAGATTTGTTTTTTCAAATTAAAGCAATTTAACTTTAAATCCTTTTGTGCTTTGACATACTCATTAAGTAATGCAACCCCATCACTGAGGAATTTCCTTCCCTGGACACTTTAGACAAGCAAACCACAGACTTCCTTCATCCAAGTATCTGACCACAAAGTGGACCATAAAATTCATACCTGAGATCAGGAATTGCTTTGTCAATATTTGATAACGTTTATGTTCTGTGATGCTTGTGCTAATTGACACGACTGGGTGTATTTATTCTACTTGTGTCATTATAATCTGTAAAACTTTGAAATAAATGTTTGAACTGTGTTATCTATGCTGCTTTGTCTTCTGCTTAGGACAGCATAGTAAGTGACATTAGGTGGAATTTTATCCTGAAACAAAAAAATAAAAGCAATTTTATATCCTCAGCACTGCTGCAATCAATCAAGGAAGGGGATGTGACTTCACTTGAAGACATCTTAAAGCCATAAAAGGGCTTCACACACAGTATCATGGGACATGATCAGGTGAGTGAGGGTGTGTGTGGGATGGTATATGCTGAATGGAAGGCTAGGGTGGGGTGTGTGTGGTCTCAGATCAGTGAGTGATCTATTTCTTTTGTATAGGTGTGAAATAAAGCAACATGGATGATTTCCTGCATTTTAGGGGACATTCTCACACTGGGAATTAGGCATCCCAGTGTGGGGCTACTGTTTCTTGCACCAGGGGTGGGCACCCCTGGTACCACCATGTATATAATGGGAAGGGGGTTAGGTGACCTGGGGTGAAGAGAAGCAGTACTGTGGGTGGGCACCCCAGTCCGCTTTTATAATAATATACTAATATTTTTTAAATAATATATTAATGTATTTTAAGTAATATATTAAGATGTTTTTAACTTCTAGACATAAGGTTAGATGATACAAATATTAATTTGCAAGAATTATGAAGTTTCTGATTTTTGGGGGGCTATGGATGGTTGATGCCCTTTGTAAAGTTATGCCTCTCCTAATTATATGCAGTAAAATAAATAATAATCTACTTTGTTTCATGTTAGCTGTCATGCCATACTGAAGTAAGATAAACAATATGATTTTACCTTCCATATCAATTCAAAATAAAATGTTCATTATGATTTCAGTTTATGCATCAGTATGTATGGGTTTCATTGATGACATATGAGTCTAACATATGATTAGCAGTCCTGACAGGTGCATGTTACAGCACTACAAATTACAACAAAATTAGCAATATTGCCCAGACAGGACACAAAATATTGTGTATTGTGGACATTGTGCCTTCTTTATGGATGATACTGTTTCTATTATACAGTGGGCTTCCAATACGAGTTTCTGTTGATAAACACTTCATACATCATAATTCAGTATTGTTTGTCTGTGTATATGTGTGTGTGTGTCTGTCTGTCTGTCTGAGTTCATTCATATAAACATCTGCAGTGTTAAAAACAAATTTGCAGATATTATAACATGGGAATTTATTACTGATGACATATATAGCTACCTATATTCAGAAAGTATTTGCATAATGAGGCTTAAATACCCTTTCTAATTTAGTAAAATAACTTCAAATCATTGCTAAATGTGTTAAACTGCATGCAAAAAGGAAATTTGATTCAATGTGTAACTGCACAGCATAATACGGTGACGGTATGCCTTTTCCAGTACAAAAAATTCAGAGTGATTACAAAAGATAACAATGAAAAACAAACAAAAAAATATGATATACATTTCCATCACTGAAATTAAATGTACCTGCAGACTACTGTAATACAGACTTTATTATTGAGTGAATGTTTGGAAAAATATGTGCAAGAATAATTCAATCATATACAGTGCAGATACAGACATCGGAAAATCATGCAATTGTCACACTCTCACCAAACCAAGCTGCCACTTCCCACTTTCTCCTGCAGATCATAATATGATTGTAGATTGATACAATATAACTCTTATAATGTTATCAGTCTGAAGCAGATGTTTATATTGTAGGTGATGGTGAAGTGTTTCAGTTATTGTGCTTACTAAAACATAAGCTGACAGTGAATTAGCATGAGCAATTTGCCACAGAATGCTCAATTTTAAGTCTGCCCATAGACTGACACAAGTTGCTCTGATCAATACCTGTGGCAAACTCTGGGTGTGTCAGGGACTCTGTGCCCTATTTTATAAAATGAGAGGTCCCTGCACCAAAGTCCTGAGAGTTGCCACAGTCATAGGGTAGTGCAAACATGTGGCACACTTGAGGGGTTTGGTGGTGGATCCATCAAGCCCTCCACCTGGCACAACCCTAGATGACCTGTGGAGGTTGGGAGATAACTATGCCTGAATGTGGGGACTGGAGGCAGATGGAACTCTGGTGGTGCAATGAGGGGCAACAGGGGCACAGTGGCAGTGGGAAGGACATGAGCAGGCACCTGGCAGAGGTGTCCTGTAATGTGGCACAGAGCTGATCGGGCCAGGTGGGTGCGCACAACTTGATCATCATAACTCAGATGCCAATTGACAGCAGCCCTGGCACTGCCCCACAGGACCCACAGTCCCTGGCAATGTAGTCAGGCACCATATGGTAACGTATACCTGGGAAATGTTGTGGTGCCTGGGGCATGTCCCCATCCACCAAATGCACATTGCAACTGGCACCCACTGTTACCTGCTGCATTGAGGGGACTGTGGGTCTTGCATGGCAGGTGCCACAGCTGCTGTCAACTGGGATCTGGGTCTTTATGGTCTAGCTGTGCCCCCTACCCTGCTCAATCAGCTCTATGCCACATTGCTGGGCACCTCTACCAGGTACATTCTTATGTCCCACCCACTGCTGATGTGTCCCGTCACGCCCGTAGCAGCACCACGGCTCCATTGGCTACCAGTCCTCACCATCCAAGCCCCCAATCATCATCCTGCCAGGCAGTGGTGCAGGGTCCTTAGACCAGCTTCTTGCTGGTTTAATGTGAGCCCTCTCTAGTGACCATGGTAGGGCTTCTGACATTCTGAATAAGGCAATGGTGCAAGCTCCCTTGTGACCAGGTGTAAGGGTGTTTCTGCAACAAGGGTGGTGCAGGGAAGCCTTGGCACAGAATATCCCAGTTTTGATGCAGCCTGTGTTTGAAAATCGGGAGTACCACAAACTTTGCCACAAAATGCCACTTGAGTCAAAGCCGTTTGGTGCTGGCACCTTGTGCCAAAATTTTCTGTTTCGAAATCAAGCCCAGAAAATGAACTAGAAACAATATAATATGGAAGCTGTATATGCAACTAGAGTCTAACACTTGCTGTTTTTCAAAATTATTTAATAGTTTTTGTTTTGAGTAAAGCATAATGTGAGCAACTGAATGATTTCATTTTTTTTATTTAATATAATTTATTAGAATTTTTCAACAACAGAACGAAACAAAAAAACAAAAACAAACACCCAATACAAAACACAGTCCAGTGCATATATGAAAGACTGAAGTTAAACAAAACCAACAATAAAAAATATCCCTCTCCACCCACTACCACCACTCCCCCTCATCTGTGACCCTACTAAATTACAGAACCTCAAAGCAGAATAGGCGCCTTCCAAGATCATAAGGGACAGAAGGCCAAAGGGCCCTAGTGGAATCAGGTGGAGCCCTGGGTGCCCTGGAGGGACAATAAAGTATAAACAGACTCCCAGGTGCTGGGAAAAATGCTGATGTCTCTTTCACATTGATGCTATGTGTTTCTCCAGTAGGAGAGTCAACAGGATCTCATGGTGCCACTCTATGAAGGATGGAGGAGCATCGTCCTTCCAATGTCGTAACAGAACGAGCTTGGCCATGGCAGCCACAAGAGACAGATGGGTTTTCTTAACATTAGATGTGCCAGGAGGAAAACTATCCAATAAACAATTCCTGGGGGTGAAACGTTCATCCAGTCCCAAAAGGGGAACCAGGGCTCACTGGATGGAATGCCAAAAAGGCCAAATCTTGACACACTCCCATAACATATGATGGAGAGAACTGGTCACCTCTAGTCACCGGGTGCACAAAGGTGAGTGTAAATTGCCCATCCTGTACAGTTTTAGTGGGGTAAAATACAAATCGTTCATGATGTTAAACTGTACTAATCGGAGCTGATCCTGCTTTATAAATCTATATAAATTTCTCCAATGAGCCCTCCAATAATCCTTATCAACTGGCAACTGGAGCGTGTGGACCCAGTAATAACAAATCTCGGTAGGGAGGTGTGAGTCTATGGACTGGAAATGCTTATGAAGTGTGGACACTGAGCGAGGCTGCACAGCAAGGAAAAGGAGGGGACTCTACCCCATCTAACTGTGTCAGGAGCCAAGGCTTAGGACTCAGAAAGGCAGTCACTGTACCTCTAATCTGGAAGGATTTAAACAAATCTGTACTCCTCAACTGGAACTGAGCCTGCAGAGTCTGAAAGGGAACTATCCCATCTGCATGGGAGATGTCAGCCACCATGCAAGTACTCAATTGGAGGCAAAAAAAGATGGAATGGAACAGCAACCTATTTTAAAATGAGGGTTGTTGAACACAGGCTGGGAAATTGCCATTGTCCATGACAGAGAGCTGAATGATTTCAAAGCATAACTTGCACTGAATGTGAACTTATGAAAGAGAAGTTCTTTTTTTATTTATTTGTTTATTTAAATTTAATGTATTTATCTATGTATGTATTTATTTCATTATTTTGTAATCTGGTTCGGCAGTTGCTCAGTCGGATACATTTTATAAACAACTGTTTTAAACTCAATGGCTATCAGGCATGAATACCCCGAGATCAGAAACTACACTAAACAGTCTGTGACACCACATAAATAGCATAATATTGTGCTGAAACTGAGACAGTGACAGTGCATAGTCAGAAACTGCAACACAGTTTACAGTACAGACAAGCTGTAACTGTCATTTCTGAAGGGTGTAGATCTACTTTACATTGTGATCCCATCGCATACATTTGACACAGTCATCCATATATGTATTCATTGCAAAAAACTGCATTACTGCACCAGTTAGGGTAACTTAACATCACAAAAGTAGGGAAATGTGGCTTTATGGTTTCCAGCCCTAACACTCCACACCCAATCCCAAGCAGCAAAGGGAAAAAACATTAGGGATTTGGGTCTTCCAAATTTTGGTTAATCAGTGGTGGGGTCTTCTTGGGGTTTGTCAACTCTAATACCCACTGCATTCCATGAGCAAACAACATCATATATGATCTTCTTTCTTCACAGGGCCCATAGGGCCTTCATGAAGAAACATACTTCAAATTATGTTGGCAACCTGTGTCGAGACATACTTCTCTACCTTTGAAGTGTGTATCGTTATGAAGCAGTGGCTTGGAGCTGTGCCTTGTGCTTCAATATTGGTGTCTAAGGGCTAGGGGAAGGGGTGAACATTAGGGTTCATAACCCCCAAGGAAGATCCCACCACTGATTCGCCAATACTCGGAAGACCCAAAACCATGATTTTTTTTCCTTTTTCTGCTTGGGGTTGGGTGTGGGGCATTAGGATTGGAAACCCTAACACCACATTTCTCCTACTTTTGTGGCATTAAGTTACCCTAGCTGGTCCATTAACACAGATTTTTGCAATGAATTTCCTGACTTTTTGAGGCACTATAATCATATCCTTATTTCCCTGTGGGATACTGTGGCTACTATCTTCAGCCACTCTGGCAGGCTCTGACACAGGAATGCCACAAGATTTCAACCATCCACATCTTCCTGTAGGCCAATTATGCTCAACTTCTTTCAGAAACTTTTGCTTTCCAGACCCATTAGCACAATAGCTTTGAACATCCTGCTGGAAAAAGGTAAGTTTACTGCAGGATCATAATATGTGCACTAAATCAGCTCCCCTACATTGACACCTCCTACACCAGTCATGGGCCTATCAGGCCAAGTTTTTGAAGCTGGGCAATGGTTCTGTACCAGTTGTGCATGACCTTAATTTAAATAAGCATAGCCCAGTGGTGCTGAGGGTTGAGGCACTGGACACCACACCTTGGTACGTGCCATTGACCTGGGTTTGGGAATGGACTTGGGCCTCTGGGGGTCAGCAGGGAAGGGAAGGGATTGAACATCTGGAGGACTGATCTCCTTTCCCAGGGTGGGTAGTATCACTCCTCAGCAGGCCCCCAATGGTGACCAGGGGTCCTGCAGGTAGCAATGCTGAAACAAGGGGGTGGAGCGATGGTGGACATCAGCATGCTATGTGCACAGACATCATTGCACATCTGTGCTCCAGGGGAAACACAAGTTAAAATCCCTGGTGGAATTGGGGAGGTGACGGACTCCCAGGGAGCCCAGGCCCACATCCTGACAGTGGACCAGCATTCCACTGGCAGCTCCTGAGCCTCTCAACCCAGCCCAGGACCCTCACTCTAATTCCAGAAAGGCAACCAGGTAGGTGAGGCAGGCCATCCCATGGGGGGGGTGATCTGGGGTGCTGGACAGGTCAGTGGGTCCGGGGGGGCTCTGCAATGTGTCTCCCGGAGAAGGTGGTTTCAGGCTGCAAGTAGAGGCAGCTGATGCATGGGCACTCCTGAGAGATGCCCTGGTCCCCCAGTGCATAAATAGACTGTACAAACAAACAAAAAAAAAACTTTGACTAAGTAGACTTCTGTAATTTGGACAATAGGCATGGGTGAAAGCCCATAACTGGCACCACCCCTCAAGACCACTGCATACAGCTCTCCCCTTATACAGCATTTATATACTTATAGAAAATAACCTTCCAAACCATCTGGGCTGTAGAAGAGAGACAAAAGACAGCAAAAATAAAAAAAGGTTTCCTTTTTTTGCACTATCCAGATCTCAGAATCCACATATCTGACCAGAACAAAACTTGCCAAATCAAGAGACCTTGGACCGTCCCACTCCCAACACTGCACATGCAAAATATCATGCAGCTCTGTTGAATCGGGGTGAAAAAGCTATTAAGGTGCAGATTTAATATTAAACACCCTACAGAATCCTAAATGTAGGGGCAGTACCACACCCATATAATATGTATGCATAGGGATATAGGACCATAGGTTAATGTTAGTAGAAGAATAGATAACCGTAGAAAAGGTTTTACATTCACTTTACAACACAGAAAAAAATTCACATACACCCACAAGAGTAAAAATAATTATAGAGGTGCTTAAAAAAATAAAGCATGGATTGCAAATTAAAAATACCTCTACTGTGAGTAATGTGTGTCACAACTCAATCACACAGGAGGCTCAGTAAAAATAATGTATAATGACATCTGTGTGGAGAGAAATTTGAAGATCATACTTGATAAGGCACTTCATTGCATTCAGTTTATTTATTTATGTAAATAGAGTCACTGCTGCGTCTCATAACAAACTGCACACCACCTGTCCATAAGACTAGCTTATGGCTGAAACACAACATAACAGCTTTGCACTGTTGTATAAGAAGTTAATGTGGAAGAAATGTGCAGTAGTTTACCTTAGCTGTGGTACAACTAATACAACAAGGTCAAATATACTACATTTAGAGTTTATTTAGTTTTTAACTGGCATATAATCAATTGTGATTGGGGTTATATTCAATCTGTTGCACTCTGTCCTCAGCCCCTGCAGTAATGCTGGACCATTTGATTTTTATATTAGTAATGGGGTGACGAAACAAACATGTGCACTAGATTTGTCAGATCTCCAGGACAGTACATACCGTGATAAAGTTTACAAGATGATAAATGAAAGCCTTAACTACAACCAATGGGGATCCAGTATCAGTCTTTTGTGGGTATAATTATAGTCATATCAGACAAGAAAACAATAACATAAATATCACCAGTTACCTACCACATGACGTTGAAATAATAAAAGGAAAACAGAAAGGTGAGCAACTGATGCAAATGATATATCTGAAGTTGTTCATACAATGAGTAATATTTATTATTAGCAGTTAATAAGAATAACCAACACTAAATAGCTTACTGGAATTAGTGCTATGACTTAAAATCAAACACCTAATGCTGCATTTATTACATTTGCACCATTTTCATAAAACATGCAAGCTGCATTTTCATAGCTACTGAGAGAAGTGTAAAATGACACTCATGATTTGACTTTCATGGTGGCTAAAATGACAGCTGTCACATGCTAATGTTGTACTATTTCACTCAGTGCTCGTCCATGTTAGAGGTCATCAGAAATCACTTGAAAAAATGTGGTAAGTTAACTCAGCATGTGCACACCCTGGTGCTGACCTATCCATCATCCTGTTAAACCAGACAATCCACTTTGTTACAGAGAGAGATAAAAGATGCACACCTTTTAGTCTGTATTTATTAAAACAGAAAAAAAAAAACAGCTAAAGAAAGAAATAAAATTAAAAAACAGATGTAGGTTAAATCTTTGTGAATCAGGTACATTACCCATTGCATTAACACTGGATTTTTTTCTGTATCTATGATGCACTGCTGCTTTATACTGGCTAGAATCAACTACCATTGCCTGCATAAAACAAGGTTGAGGCAGTACAATCTAATGGTTTACAGACGTGCTTGTTGCCCCAGTAAAAACAAATTCTGCTCAGATCCACCACAGCTGCATAACGAAGTTAGTGAAGTTGTGTTGAATTGTTAAGGAGGTATGGAGAAACAACACAATGATTTTTAGTAGAAAGATTTGTTTTAGTTTCTGTTCTAAGGAAGGCATACACATTATTAGGAAAATATACAGAGGTGTACATTTTAATGGAAGGAATAGGAAGCATACAAAAGAACCCCAGAGCAAATGTCAAGGATGTATGTGTTATCCCGGATCATATTGCCCAGGCAGCCAAATTTTAAAGAAAACACAATTGCACATATCCCAATGATACAAAGCATCAAGGGAAACACATACAAATCCACATGATGGTACAGAAGGTGGCAGTACAAGAAAAAGTAATGGCTGACATATGTTCAGCTTTGGGGGATTATTTACACAGTTTTATTTTTTTAACAGAAACAGGGTTTTTGTCCATGAGGTGATGTAAGTTATATTTAAGCAATGTGTTGATGTCAGGATGACAGATGTAATGATGATGGACTGTTAAAGAAAATGTGATATTAACTTTCAGAAGGGGTCACTTTTGATCAGGGCAAGGTAGTTATGCTAGTGATAATGGAAATATTAGGAAAGTATGAGGTCTACACAGAGTACAGATATGCACAGTTTCATAAGTATGTGCTCGGAGTGCAGGCAAATGTGATATGCAGGTTAGTTTTAGAAGTAGGTAAAAATAGTGATACATACAAGTAATAGACAGGAAGATAATTACATAGACATATAGATAGAGAGAGAGACAGACAGGCAGAATAGGAATGGCAGTGAAGTATTGGACTTATTTGCTGCATATGCATCTCAATTGCTAAGGGGTCCTGACCAGTTTCACCCTTCCTCAAGCCAAGCTAGCTACAGTACGTCTAGCAATAACATGAATGTAAAAATTATGCCATATTTTCAATAAGAAGTTAGCATTTTAAAAAGACAGTGCAGTACACTGAGAAGCAGCTTGTGTAGGTGCATTCATCATGCTAGCCAAGATATGTTCTGGTTGTGTTCCATAAGGCTAACCAGTGGGAGAAGTAGGGGAAAGGGATAGAAATCTAAAATTGAACGATTTAACCCATTTATGATTTAAAGTTGCATGACAGAAATGCAGCTTCCAGAACTGAACACCATATTCCAAATGAGACCTCACTAGTGATCTACACAGTGGCATCACCACCTCCTTCCTTCTGCTGAGAATGCCTCTCCTTATGCACCACAACATTCCACTGGCTCTCCTCACAGCATTGGTACATTGTTTAGCCACCTTTAGGTCATCCAATATGGTTACCACAAAATCCCTTTCCGTTTTGATGACCATCAGCACCCCCACCCATAATCATTCCCTAGATTCCTGCAACCCTTCCTTATGCAGTAGGCAATTAGTGCATCTGGACTTATTTGCTGCATATGCATCTCAAATGCTAAGGCTCCTGACCATGTTCACCTTCCTTGATCCAAGCTAGCTGCAGTATGTCTAGCAATAACATGAATGGAAAGATTATGCATATGAAAACTTATTAATTATGCTGTACGTACCCTAAGGCCCAGATATTCAAAAGGGTTGTGCCATGAGCAACAGGGTTGCGCATGCGCAAGTCCTACATTGCGCCATTCTGCGATATTCAGCAGGAGACAGTTGCGCCACTGAAAACAGGTTGAGCAACAGCGCAATGCAAATGAATGCATGCTCAACAGGAGGGGGAGGAACCATGCATAAACTGCACAACCCGATATTCAGTCGGGTTGTGCAGAGTTGTGCAGGCGCAACCCCCAACCTGCGCCTGCACAACTTTGAGCCAAAAAAAAAAGGATCAAGTTGAGGGCCACCCACAGGTGAGCTGCTGTATTGCAGGCGCAACACAGCAGCTGCCACCCATTCACAAATCTGGACTGTCATGTACGGTATGGACTGCATGCCCATTGGCTTTAGCTCTGCACCAATGGGCGTGCAGCCTACGAGACAGTCAGTCGGCGGACAGCAGGGCTGCAGGCGGGTGGGATACTGCCGCCGCCCGGCTGCCAGGAGTGGGTGGTGGGGCTTCATGGGTGGGTGGGGTGGGGACATTAGACACCAGGGAGATGTTTGGGGGTTGTCACTGGACATTCTGCCTGCGATCAGGCATTATGGTCCACTGGACCACCAGGAGATATTGGGTTGGGGGTCTTTTTACATTCTGCCCGTGATCGGGCACTGGGGGTTTGTCAGTGCTCGTTCTGCCAGCGATCGGGCATTGGGAGATGTTTGGGCGGGGTTGTCGTATACATACTGCCGCGATTGGGCATTGAGAGATGTTTGGGGGTTGTTCTTACGTTCTGCCCGCGATCGGGCTGCAGGGTTCATCGGTCCGCCCCGGCTGCTGCCTGGCAGAGCAAGCAGGCGCAAGTCCTGGGGATCAGGCGCACCTACATGCTAATGGCATGCAAATGGGCCATAATCAGATGCAAATGGCCCCCTCGCTTGCATGAATTATGGCCCCATTGCATGTCACCTTTGAATATCGGAAATTTGCACATGGCGCGTGGTACTTTAGCATACCGCGAATTAATGCTCAACTTTGACAACTTGCGGTGGCCAAGTTCCACTGTGCCATGCACAGTAAGGCTGTGGCTGGGTGATATTCAATGGAGTTGCTCAATAGCGTAACTCCTTGGAATATCGCCCGCCACACCCTGTGCAAATATTTTGAGCAGCGCAAGGGCTTGCGCCTCAGAATGGCGTAGTTTGAATATCCGGCCTAAGACTCAGTGTGTCTCCTTTGGCTGCCATGATGTCTGTGGTTAATTTGAAACAAAAGGCAATGTAACAAGACACTGGCCTCCACTGGAGCTATTAGACAATAGAGCAAACTGCACTCTGTGAAGATTGCCTGGGACAAGATGCAATAAAAAAACTGACTAGCAGGTTCCAGGGAGTATAAAACCACCAGGAATGTTAGAAAAAAATCTGCCTCCTCACTAATTCATAGGTGTCAATCAATGCATTTGTTAACCATGCTGGTTATTCTTTCTTTTTCCCTCATAGTAAAAATGCGAAACTATGTTTGTGCTATTTTAGTCTGCATGTTTTATGTTTGTTTTTTGTTTCAAATGTGAAGTATTTTTTTAATAAAGTATAACAATATGTACGTGTAAGTTATTTAGTTTGGAGAATATTTGTTTTATTATTTGAAAAAGTGTGATACATTAAATTTGTAGGGCAGTGAACCATTGTAATATGGAATCAATTGTGTAGCTGAAATAGTCACTGTCATCCTATTGCTTTCATGCCATACGACATACAGGAGAAAAACTGAATTCAAAGTATTTTGCAGACTCTAGGCTGCAGCTTCATACCATACACTTCATTTGTAAACAAAAATGAAAATCTTCTCACAGACCAAAATCAGTACTAACTGCTCATATAATGTTGATACCTAAATTTACAGTTTAGCAAATACTTGAAAACTGATTGGGGTTTCTGTAAGAAAACAGATAGAGTCTTTATTAATGATAGTATTGATGATCTGGGCAGTTTCTGTGCTTTTATGGTTGTGTATAGTTTGATAAAATTAAAAGTTTTAAAATTGAAACTCTCCTGCTAGCTAGACCTGACACACACAGAAAACAAAAATAGTGAATTTGAGCTGTTTAGTAGCTTTTGTCGTTCAGAAACCCCAGTTAGCTAGCTCTTAGGTATTATGCAAAGGGAGAGGGGTAGAGGGGAAGTGTCAATTAGCATTGTTGAGAGGCAAGCACTAACTTGTATTACAAATAGATGAGCACCATGATGTTTCCAGGCTAGTTTATCTAAAACAGGAGTTCTCAAATGGTGAGGCCAGCCTCCTTGGGGAGGCCCCAACCTGTTCAAGGGGAGGCTCAAGCAAGTCTTGAAAAAGTATTATATTTCAATTTAGAACTTTATAGATTTTGTGTGAAGGGATAAGGCAAACTGAAAGAGGATAATAGGTGAATTTATGTATTCATTCACAAGGATAATAGTAGGTGAATTTATGTATTTATTCACAAGTATGTGACCAGAGAAGGTGCTGTACACTGAGCCATGGTTTATTTCAGGTGTACCCAGGGAAGGGTGGTGAGAGAACACAATTCAAAATGTAACTGCAAAACACTCGAGCAATACAAAATGAACAAAAGTGCAAACAAATTAAAAACAATAAACTAACAATGCGAGGAACAACTGATCAATTAGACTGGCAGCAGAACTATCCAAATACAAGAGTTAACCATACAGGTACTAGCGATAAGAGCAGGAAGGAGCAAAATGATCCCTGAGAAGTTGTTTAAGAGCAGGGTGAGAGGCAGAGGTTGGCAGGAAGGTTATTCCAGATATAGGGGAAACAGAAAAAGCAGTCTGACCCATGAAGGTATGGCAGTAAGGGGTAACAATGGTTCAAGAGTCAAAATATTGGGGCAAGTAGGTTGTCCTGCTGGGGGGCGGGGTTACAATAAGCTTAATAACATGAGAGCCAGCTATGCAAACAGGTTTAAATTTATTCCTGATGTACTATGAAAAGTAAGCTATTTTTCTATGGGGAGGCCCAAAAATATTTTAGTATTTTGGGGGAGGCTCAAGATCTTTTCCATGACTTAAGGGAGGCTCACTATGACAAAGTTTGAGAACTGTTGATCTAAAACATTCCAATTCTGCATATTTCATTTTATGGTATTGATAGAAACATAGAATTTGACAGCAGATAAGGACCGCTTGGCCCACCCAGTCTGCCCATTTCTCTACCTAATGGATAAGCTGCAGATCCTAGTTAACCAGCAGCCTACTTCTTCCTACCCCCACCCCCTAGAATTGCCTTATGACTCCCATGCATGCTTGAATTCCACCACTGTTTTTGACTCCACAACCTCCTCCGGAAGGCCATTCCATTCATCCACAACCCTCTCTGTGAAAAAATACTTCCTTAAATTACCTCTGAGCCACCCCCCATCTTCAAATTGTGCTCCTTGTTCTTGCACACCTCTTTTTTTGAAAGATGCTACCCTCTTGGACTTTGTTGATTCCCTTGAGGTACTTGAAAGTTTCTATCATGTCCCCCTCTCCCTCCTTTCCTCAGGCTTTACATATTAAGCTCCTTAAGTCGCTCTTCATATGTCTTCCGGTGCAGATCCTGCACCATTTTAGTGCCCTCCTCTGGACAGCTTCCATCCTGTCTATGTCTTTCGGAGACTGGGTCTCCAGAACTGCCGTAGTACTCCAGATGGGGTCTCACCAGCTGTCTGTACAGAGGATAATAACTTCCTGTTTTCTACTGGTGATGCCTCTCCCACGCATCCCGCTTCCCCAACCCTCCTTGCTGCCCTCTCATTGCTTGCCCACCTTTAGGTCATCTGATATGACTACCCCCAGGTCCCTTTCCATTTTTGTTGTTGTTAGTATCTCACCCCCCATTGTGTACTCTTCCCCTGGGTTTTTGTTTCCCAGGTGCATTACCTTGCACTTCTTAGCATTGAATCTAAGCTGCCATACATTTGACCATTCCTCTAACCTTGCCAAGTCCCTTCTCATCCTTTCCACCCCACCTTGTGCATCTACTCTGTTGCAGATCTTTGTGTCATCTGCAAAGAGACATACTTTTCCTTCCAGTCCCTATGCAATGTCATTTATAAAGACATTGAATAGGACCGGTCCTATTACTCCAATAACCTATAAGGTGATTTTTTGCTACTTAGGACTGGTGCAAAAACTGAAAGGAATTGAGAGGAATAGTCAGATGAGTGCAGACACAACCACTGTAACAAGTGACATGATTAAAACACACACGCTCATATACCAGAACACAGCTGGACAAGGTACCAATACTGTCTCTAAAAAAATTGATTAAACTCATCCAAAATCTAGCAGTGCGTCTCCTCTCTAAGCCGTAGTATTCTCTCTGTGGCTGAGCTGTGACAGACCCTGTAACAAGACACTGGCCTCCTACAGGGATGATTAGATATCATATCAAAGAGCACTCTGGGAAGACTGTCTGGGACAAGAGGCCATAAAAGAAACCAGAATGGCAACCTCCAGAGGCAATGAAACAGCCATGGAAAGTTTAAAAAAAAAAAACTCTCACAGCCAGAGGGGAAAAAACACACACTTGGAAGAGGTTAGAACAAAGAAAAAAAAGGATAAAACATATTTTAACATAGAGTTTCCCCTTAATTACTGCCCCAGGCAGCTCTGATAATCAGTTTTTCCAACATGATAGATCCACCTCATGCCCCTCCCACATGAATAAAAAATAAGATGGGGTAGATCTGTAGGAGCTTCTTGGGTGAAGGTGGGGGTGGATCTTACTTCCCCCAAAAAAGTAATGCTGCCTCCCACTACTCAGGTTCCAGTTGTTGTACCACCCATTTAAGAAAGAAAATAGTACCCTGCAACCATTGACTAACCTGAAAGCGTATATATTTGATTGTGGAATACATTTCTTGGAGGAGGGTAAGGTGGAGGAGACTATTTACATCTTCAGTCAGTTCCACGGACAGAAAACATGACATCACTCATTTTGTACATGCAAAATGTCTGCAGGCTCCGCCTACTGCAGCCGTAATGAAATGGTTCATAAATGTAACTGAAAATCCTGCTAGAGCTAGTGTGGATATATGGTCAGTTGAATGTGGGGGGTCTGCAACAGTCACCCAGGCTGATCTTAAATTGCCTCTCAGTCTGGACCTTCTATCTCAAATAAGATTTCAAAAAACTAAGCTCTGTTATATAGAGCAGCACAGCAAGTAGGGCACATTACACACAAACTGCGGCTGTAGTCGTCATAATCACTTAGTTGCTAGTACAATCTCAAAGCTCATGTACTGGGTAAAATAAGGGGTTAAGCAGTATGATCTCTCTGTTCACAGACATGCTTGTTGCCCCAGTAAAAATGTAAAAACTCATAAATGTAACTGAAAACCCTGAGACCGAGTGGGTATATATGGTCAGTTCAAAGTGTGTGTGTGGCAGGGGGGACAACAACAGTCACCCAGGCCTATCCTAAATTGCTTCCTAGCCTAGACTCTCCATCTCAAATAAGATTCCAGAAAGCTAAGCTTTGTTATACGGATCAATGCAGCCAGATGGGCACATTATGTTGTTACTAGTAATGTGTTGGCTGGGAATATTTATCAGGATATTCTTAACAGTGTTCCTGACCCTCCTGCAAAGGTCAGACAAACATGGGAACAGGCTCTTCACATTACTATACCACAGGAGAGGTGGTGGCTGTCATGTAAATATCTTGCATATACTGGTGAAGCTGTTGCAACCCCCTCCCCCCAATATTTACTGGTCATCCCACTCACTTCTGCAGCTATCAAAAGTTCAAAGCTCAAGTGGATTTTAGCTGTCAGTGTGGAGACCAAGAGACTGCTCCTATGCAGTTGAGGGATGGAGACCTTCAGTGAGGCAGTGTATGTTAGTTGTTCAGAATCTGGCTGTGTTTGCCAGAATGTCACGATTCTGTCAGAATTTTGATCACCTATGAGAAGGTATGACCCCCTTTCAACAATTTCTGTACATGCTCTCAGATCCAAATCTGGCTGCTCTGACTGTTACACTCCTCCCTTAGTTCATTTTGCTCTTTTCTGTTGGGTGTCTAATCCCATTTCCACTTCTAGGTCAGCTCTTCCCTTTAAACATTAAACCAAAGCCAGTTTCTCTGAGATCTTCACTGATGTTCATAAATATAGGCCAGAAAATGGGCTGGTATGGCTACTCTCAAATTTACAGAAGCCACTTTAATTTGGGGGTTCACCCATGCCGTGCTTGGGTACGTGGGCGATGTACTTTAGGGTCCAGAAAATACTGCATGTCACCAGAAATAATCATGGGTGACATTGCACCACCCAACAGTTGCAGCAGCAGCACTGTCTCCTGAAACACGAGGGTTTTGCTAGGCTTTGCCCTTGTGAGGCTCTCTGCCCAGTGCCACCCCTCAACTAAATATATAATCATCTCTGACTGGGCATGCCATGAAGTGAAGATGGCTGTTGAGACACCCAACAGGGTGTGAGTGAGAGACGATCTAAAATCCAGATCACCTCTGTCACTCTTGCCCTTGTTGCAGTGCCTACATTATGGCACCCTAATCATGGCAGCCTAACAACAAGATACCCATTCAGGTGGGAACTCTGATGCAGGGCAGAACTAAGAGTAGTACAAAACCTACTCTTCCCATTAACGAGTTTAAATGATTCAATGCCACTTATTGCTGAGCCGCAGAGTGTGAATCATCTATCCAGTGAGTCGGATGTGCAGGACGTAGCTCTGTGCACCTCCAGAGATATTTGCCAGTCTGGGGAGATGAGCCCTAATACCAGTCACAGGAAAAGGAGTGGAGATCACAGGGAGAACAATAGGGGAGTCAAGGAGGTTCAGACTGAGCCTACAAATGACTATATAGCAACAGTTCTGGTGTTGCAGCAATGGGCAACAGCAGTGAGACTCCAAATACAAGCAAGGGTGGTGGACGAGGAAGAGAAGGTGAGTGACCATCCCAGGTGAAGATGATGGGGACAATGGTTTCAAATGGCAATCGGGTGCTGGGAGGGTTCCTAGTGTCAGAACAGATGGCAGGGTCATGGACAGCAGCGGTGGTGGTGCTGTGATTGACATTCAGGGTCAGGATGTTCAAGATTGGAATTCTTAACTGTCCGATGACCCCAAGGTTGTGATCTCTGGCCAGAAATTGGGGTAATGGCATCTCATATTCAGCTCGTTTTACTTCAATTTAATATGTTTAAAAAAGAAAGCATCCCAACATCCACACTGGATTATTTTTATGTTTGCTTGCATGCATGTGCAAGAAACATAGTGCCATCATCCGAGTTTTCCGAAGGTGTGCCAGCGTCTTCCAATTCAGTCAGTGTGTTTGCAGGTGCGGTCGCAGTTCTCCAATCACTGCTGGAGCTGTCTATGACAGCAGTTGAAAATGCAGTGGCATACAGTTGAAAGAGGTAGCACGCTTCAGTGAGCAGCGATAAGATATCGGCCTGCTCATGTGTGCTCCCCCACACACACATGCACACATACTGTGTGCTCACCCCCACGACACACTGTATAGTCGACAGGGGTTCCTCAATCCCCATCGGCTGTGCTGCGCTTCCCCAAACAGAGTCTCCAGATGCCATGCTGGGTGCCCACCCCAGCATGGCAACACATCCGTATGGGCGACAGGGGTGCCCAATCCCCAGTTGGCTTCAGCCCCCCAAACAGCTTACAGCTGCCATGCTGGGAGCCCACCCCAGTGTGGCACAAGTCTGTATGGCTGATGGGGGTGCCCAATCCCCCATCGGCTCTAGCCACCCCAAACAGCCTTCTAGCTGCAATGCTGGGAGCCCACCCCAGTGTGGCAAATGTTCTGTCGCCTTCCTGTTAAAAAACAAACCTGTAAACAAGAAAATGTTCCCTTGGCGCTCACCCAGCCCACCCACGCCCACCCACTGCACACCCTGCCTCCCACAACCCCCTATACTTACTCCGGACTTGGCGCAATGATCTTCGTGGACTGGAACACATCTGCACTCTTCAAAGCCGACCACAAACTGAGGAAATGCCGGAAAGCTGTATAATGGGATAGATAGGGTTTTTGTCAACTTTGCTGCATATCTCAGGCATTTTTTGGAATTTTTGCACCAAATTTTCAACATGTGGTTTTTGGGACCCCTTCTCATGAATGCTCTCACTGTCATGGCATTAATCAGGCCCGAAGGGAGATTTCGCAGTCACTGCGTGAAATCACCTTTCAGGGCTGAGTAATGAAACAACACTGCCACTGTTCATAAGGTGGGCTCTCAAAAAGCCTATGTTGAAAATTTGGTGCAAAAATTCCTAAAAATGACTGTTTTATGAGTGTGCATTGCGCAGTTCCTATGCACACTCATAAGTTCATGAATTTTCAATATTTTCACTCCAGATTTTCAACATTGCCATTTTACCACACCTCCTTATGAGCAGTACAGCTGTCATTTTTCACATCTTGCCCAAAACGTGTTTCTGCCCATGTAGCACACAATGGCACAGTCGGTGTGCAAAATCAATGTATGAGACACATTAAGAAAATCACAGTGACACTGTTCATGAGCAGAGGTCTTAAAATGGCTACGTTGAAAATTTGGTGAAAAAATTCCTAAAAATGACTGTTTTACGAGCGTGCGTTGCGCAGTTCCTACACATGCTCGTAAGTTTGTGAATTTTCATTTTTTCACTCCAGATTTTCAACATTGTCATTTTATTACACTTCCTTATGAACAGTACAGCAACCATTTTTCACATGTCACCCAAAATGCATTTCGGCACATGTGGTGCACAATGGTGCAGTCGGTGTGTGAAAGCAATGTTTGGGACAGATTAAGAAAATCAGTGTTACACTGTTCATGAGCAGAGCTCTTAAAATGGCTATGTTAAAAATTTGGTAACAAAAGTCCATAAAATGACTGTGTTATGAGTGAGCATTGTGCAGTTTCCACGCACCCTCATATGTTCATGACTTTGTAATATTTTCAGTCCAGATTTTCACCAGTGGCATTTTTCCACCTACTTATGAACAGTACAGCTGTCATTTTCACAACATGGCGAAATGTGTTTCACACTTTCAGCACAGAGATGCGTGGTCGCTGTGGGAAATCATTGTTCGGGACAGATAAAGAAAATCACAGTGACACTGTTCATGATCGGAGGTCCCAAAATGCCTGTGTTGACAATCTGCTGTAAAAAATCCCCAAACAAATTACATTACGGGTGTGCATTTCACAGTTTCTATGCATGCTCGTGACTTCACCAGTTTTTTTAATATTTTTACTGCAGATTTGCAACATTGCCATTTTTTACACCTCCCCATGAACAGTACAGCTGTCATTTTTCACATCCTGTTCGGAATGTGTTTTTGCACCTGTGGTGCTAAATGCCATAGTCACTGTGCATAAGCAGCTTCCGGCTAACAAACTGATATTGCCACTGTTCATGAGATGGGGGTCACAAAAAAAACATGTTGAAAATCTGGAGTGAAAATACCAACGAATGCCTGAGGTGTTAGGGTTTCCAACCATAACACCCCACCCTGGAGAGAATGACAGGCATCAGGGGTGTGACTTGGGATTCTTGCCTGTAATGCTTATACCATTCCATACCCTGCAGCCAGTGAGAGGCATCGAGGTATGCCTTGGACTCTTCGGCCCCAAAGTTCACCCCATTCTCCTATACCGACCCATCCTCACCAAATTTCCTGATGGAATGGGTCAATGAGGCCAAAGACCCCATATACACCGTGACACTTGTCAGTGTCTGCAGGATAGGTGTGGTGAAATGGCATGGCAGTTATGCCTGATGACCCAAAGGCACACCCCAATGCCTGTCACTCTTTGCAGGGTGGTGGTGGGGTTGGCATCAGTTCAATACTTCACTGCCATTCCTATTATGCAGCTCTGTAACTTCTACACTACCAATGCCAATGCCAGCAAGCAAACATTCGGCATTGACAAATGCTTATTTTTAATAGGATCATCCTGGAGCCAGCCCAGTCAACTGCTGCCCCTCTGAGAAATTTAAATATCAAGTAGCAAACCAATCTTTCATTTTTTGTAAATAATAAACACTGGGGTGGGGGGGTGCTGATCAGCGAGGGACCATTTTCTTCTCTGCAGGTTGAAAAAAACAAAACAATGAGGGACCATTTTCTTAATTTCAGATTCGGGCAGCAATGGTATGTGTGTGTCTGTGTTCATTCATATAAACATCTGCAGTGTTAAAAACTAAATTTGCAGATATTATAACAGGGGGATTTATTATTGATGTCATATACAGCTACCGATATTCATAAAGTATTTGCATAATAAGGCTTAAATACCCTTTCTAATTTAGTAACATAACTTCAGATCATTGCTAAATGTGTGAAACTGCATGCAAAAAGGAAATATGATTCAATGTGCAACTGCACAGCATAATATGGTGATGGTATGCCTTTTTCAGTACAAAAAATTCAGAGTGATTACAAAAGATAACAAAAAAAATAAAAAAAAAATACGATAAACATTTCCATCACTGAAATTAAATGTACCTGCTGACTACTATAATACAGACTTTATTTTTGAGTGAATGTTTGGAAAAATATGTGCAAGAATAATTCAATCATATACATTGCAGATACGGACATCGGAAAATCATGCAATTGCCACACTCTAATCAAACCAAGCTGCCACTTCCCACTTTCTCCTGCAGATCATAATATGATTGTAGATTGATACAATATAACTCTTATAATGTTATCAGTCTGAAGCAGGTGTTTATATTGTAGGTGAAGGTGCAGTGTTTCAGTTATTGTGCCTACTAAAACATAGGCTGACAGTGAATTAGCATGGGCAATTTGCCACAGAATGCTCAATTTTAAGTCTGCCCATAGACTGACACAAGTTGCTCTGATCAATACCTGTGGCAAACTCTGGGTGTGTCAGGGACCCTGTGCCCTATTTTATAAAATGAGAGGTCCCTGCACCAAAGTCCTGAGAGTTGCCACAGTCACAGGGTTGTGCAAACATGTGGCACACCTCAGGGGTTTGATAGAGGATCCATCAAGCCCTCCACCTGGCACAACCCTAGATGACCTGTGGAGGTTGGAAGATAACTATGCCTGAATGTGGGGACTGGGGCAGATGGAGCCCTGGTGGTGCAATGAGGGGCAACAGGGGCACAGTGGCAGTGAGAAGGACATGAGCAGGCACCTAGCAGAGGCGTCCTGTAATGTGGCACAGAGCTGATCGGGCCAGGTGGGTGCGCACAACTTGATCATCATAGCTCAGATGCTAATTGACAGCAGCCCTGGCACTGCCCCACAGGATCCACAGTCCCTGGTAATGTAGTCAGGCACCATATGGGGACATATACTTGGGAAATGTTGTGGTGCCTGGGGCATGTTCCCATCCACCAAATGTATCTTGCAAGTGGCACCCACTGTTACTTGTTGCATTTAGGGGACTGTGGGTCTTGCATGTCAGGTGCCACGGCTGCTGTCAAATGGGATCAGGGTCATTATGGTCTAGCTATGCCCCCTACCCTATTTGATCGGCTTTATGCCACATTGCTGGGCACCTCTACCGGGTGCATTCTCATGTCCCACCCACTGCTGATGTGCCCCTGTCACCCCATAGCACCACCACGGCTCCATTGGCTACCAGTCCTCACCATCCAAGTCCCCAATCATCATCTTGCCAGGCAGTGGTGCAGGGTCCTTAGACCAGCTTCTGGCTGGTTAATGTGAAACCCTCTCTAGTGACCATGGTAGGGCTTCTGACATTCTGAATAAGGCAATGGTGCAAGCTCCTTGTGACCAGGTGCAAGGGTGTTTCTGCAACAAGGGTGGTGTAGAGAAGCCTTGGCACACAACATCCCAGTTTTGATGCAACCTGTGTTTGAAAATCAGGAGTACCACAAACTTTGCCACAAAATGCCACTTGAATCAAAGCCGTTTTGTGCAGGCACCTTGTGCCAAAGTTTTCTGTTTCGAAATCAAGCCCAGAAAATGCACAAGAAACAATATAATATAGAAGCTGTATATGCAACTAGAGTCTAACATTAGCTCTTTTTCAAAATAATTTAATGGTTTTGTTTTGAGTAAAGCATAATGCGAGCAACTGAATGATTTCATTTTTTTTTTAATTTAATATACGTTATTAGAATTTTTCAACAACAGAACAAAACAAGAAAACAAGAACAAACACCCAATACAAAACATGGTCCAATGCATATATGAAAAAGCTGAAGTGAAACAAAACCAAAACTAAAAAGCATTCCTCCCTGCCCACTACCACCCCTCCCCCTCGTCTTTGACCCTACTAAATTACAGAACCTCAAAGCAGGATTGGCGTCTTCCAAGATCATAAGGGACAGAAGGCCAGAGGGCCCAAGTGGAATCAGGTGAAGTCCTGGGTGCTCTGGAGGGACAATAAAGTATAAACAGACTCCCAGGTGCTGGGAAAAATGCTGATATCTCTTTCACATTGATGCTATGTGTTTCTCCAGTTGGAGAGCCAACAGGATCTCACGGTGCCATTCTATGAAGGATGGAGGAGCATCGTCCTTCCAATGTCATAACATAACGAGCTTGGCCATGGCAGCCACAAGGGACAGATGGGCTTTCCTAACATTAGGTGTGCCAGGACAAAAACTAGCCAATAAACAATTCCCAGGGGTGAAAAGTTCATCCAGTCCCAAAAGGGGATCCAGGGCTCACTGGATGGAATGCCAAAAAGGCCTAATCTTGACACACTCCCATAACATATGATGGAGGGAACCAGTAACCTCTAGGCACCAGGTGCAGAAAGGTGAGTGTAATTTGCCCATCCTGTACAGCTTTAGTGGCATAAAATACAAATCGTGCATGATGTTAAACTGTACTAATTGGAGCTGATCCTGCTTTATAAATCTATATAAATTTCTCCAATGTGCCCTCCAATAATCCTTATCATCCAGCAGCTGGAGTGTGTGGACCCAGTAATAATAAACTTCGGTAGGGAGGTGTGGGTCTATGGACTGGAAATGCTTGTAAAGTGAGAATACTGAGTGAGGCTGCACAACAAGGAAAAGGAGGGGACTCTACCCCATCTGTGTCAGGAGCCAAGGCTTAGGACTCAGAAAGGCAGTCACTGTACCTCTAATCTGGAAGGATTTAAACAAATCTGTACTCCTCAACTGGAACTGAGCCTGCAGAGTCTGAAAGGGAACTATCCCATCTGCATGGGAGATATCAGCCACCATGCAAGTACTCAATTGGAGGCAAAAAGAAGATGGAATGGAACAGCAACCTATTTTAAAATGAGGGTTGTTGAACACAGGCTGGGAAATTGCCATTGTCCATGACAGAGAGCTGAATGATTTCAAAGCATAACTTGCACTGAAAGTGAACTTATGAAAGAGAAGTTATTTTTTTAATTTATTTATTTAAATTTAATGTATTTATCTATGTATGCATTTATTTCATTATTTTGTAATCAGGTTCGGCAGTTGCTCAGTCTGATACATTTTATAAACAACTGTTTTAAACTCAATGGCTGTCAGGCATGAATACCCCGAGATCAGAAACTACACTAAACAGTCTGTGACACCACATAAATAGCATAATATTGTGCCTAAACTGAGACAGTGACAGTGCATAGTCAGAAACTGCAACACAGTTTACAGTACAGACAAGCAGTAACCGTCATTTCTGAAGGGTGTAGATCTACTTTACATTGTGATCCCATCACGTATATTTGACACAGTCATCCATATACAGTATGTATTCATTGCAAAAAACTGCATTACTGCACCAGTTAGGGTAACTTAACATCACAAAAGTAGGGAAATGTGGCTTTAGGGTTTCCAGCCCCAACACTCCACTCCCAATCCCAAGCAGCAAAGGGAAAAAAACATTAGGGATTTGGGTCTTCTGAGTTTTGGTTAATCAGTGGTGGGGTCTTCCTTGGGGTTTGTCAACTTTAATGCCCACCGTATTCCGTGAGCAAACAACATCATATATGATCTTCTTTCTTCACAGGGCCCATATGGCCTTCATGAAGAAACATACTTCAAATTATGTTGGCAACCTGTGTCGAGACATACTTCTCTACCTTTGAAGTGTGTATCATTATGAAGCAGTGGCTTGGAGCTGTGCCTTGTGCTTCAAGACTGGTGTCTAGGGTCTGGGGGGAGGGGTAAGCATTAGGGTTCACAACCCCCAAGGAAGAGCCCGCCAATACTCGGAAGACCCAAAACCATGATTTGTTTTCCTTTTTCTGCTTGGGGTTGGGTGTGGGGCATTAAGATTGAAAACCCTAACACCTCATTTCTCCTACTTTTGTGGCATTAAGTTACCCTAACCGGTGCATTAATGCAGATTTTTGCAATGAATTTCCTGACTTTTTGAGGTACTATAATCATATCCTTATTTCCCTGTGGGATAATGTGGCCACTATCTTCAGCCACTCTGGCAGGCTCTGACACAGGAATGCCACAAGATCTCAACCATCCACATCTTCCTGTAGGCCAATTATGCTCAAATTATTTCAGAAACTATTGCTTTCCTGACCCATTAACACAATAGCTTTGAACATCCTGCCAGAATCAGGTAAGTTTACTGCAGGATCATAATACATGTACTAAATCAGTTCCCCTACATTGACACCTCCTACACCAGTCATGGAGATATCAGGCCAAGTTTTTGAAGCTGGGCAGTGGTTCTGTACCAGTTGTGCATGACCTTAATTTAAATAAACATAGCCCATTGGTGCTGAGGGTTGAGGCACTGGACACCACACCTCGGTGCATGCCAGTGACCTGGGTTTGGGAATGGACTTGGGCCTCTGGGGGTCAGCAGGGGATGGAAGGGATTGAACACCTGGAGGACTGCTCTCCCTTCCCAAGGGTGGGTAGTATCACTCCTCAGCAGCCCCCAATGGTGACCAGGGGTCCTGCAGGTAGCAATGCTGAAACAAGGGGGTGGAGCAATGGTGGACATCAGCACGCTATGTGCACAGACATCATTGCATATCCGTGCTCTAGGGGAAACACAAGTTAAAATCCCTGGAGGACTTAGGGAGGTGACGGAGGCCCCGGGAGTCCAGGCCCACATCCTGACAGTGGACCAGCCTTCCACTGGCAGCTCCTGAGCCCCTCAACCCAGCCCAGGACCATCACTCTAATTCCAGAAAGGCCACCCAGGTAGGTGAGGTGGGCCATCCGATTGGGGGCGTGATCTGGGGTGCTGGACAGGTCAGTGGGTCCAGGGAGGGGGGTCAGCAATGTGTCTCTCAGGGAAGGTGGTTTCAGGCTGGAAGTAGAGGCAGCTGATGCATGGGCACTCCTGAGAGATGCCCTGCTCCCCCAGTGCATAAATAGACTGTACAAACAAACAAACAAACAAAAAAACTTTGAATAAGCAGACTTCTGGAATCTGGACAAGAGGCATCGGTGAAAGCCCATAACTGGCACCAACCCTCAAGACCACTGCACGCAGCCCTCACAATATATAGCATTTATGTACTTATATAAAACAACCTTCCAAACCATTTGGGCTGTAGGAGAGAGCAAAAGACAGCAAAAAAGAAAAAAAAAGGGTTTCCTCTTTTGCACTATCCAGATCTCAGAATCCACACATCTAACCAAACAAAACTTGCCAAATCAAGAGACCTTGATCCCCCAACACTACACATGCAAAATGTCATGCAGCTCTGTTGAATCGGGGTGAAAAAGCTATTAAGGTACAGATTTTTTTTTTTTAATTTAAGTTTATTAACAACCAGCGGGTACAATTAATACAAATATGCCAGATAGGTTCTATATAATAATACAGGATAGCCATATAATGTACATAGTCTTCACATTCCCCTTTTAATACATTCCTTTTTATTTAAATACTAGGTCTAATGGATGTAAGTCTCCAGGCCGGTACCAATAAAACCCCCACGGCACCCCTCCCATCTCTCAGTAAAGGGAACCTCCCCCCAACAACCAACCCCTCCACTGCTGTGCCCAGTCCAAGATCCACCCCCAAGGCGAGATTTCTAGGGAGCCAGGTGGGACACTAGACAGCGATTGTGTCCCACCAAAGCACCCATCTAGTCCACCTCCGGACATACAGTGTTAATCTATGATTTATCTTAAACGTTAGCTCTTCCATTTCTGCGATTCCCTGGACAATCTGAATCCATGTGTCTATGGTAGGAGTATCGTGTCTCAACCACTTTTTAGTGATAGATTTATGGGCTGCTGCCAAGAGGAGGGACCAAAGATATAATGAGTCTGCTCCAGACAGACCTTGGGGGGGCTCCCCCAGTATGAGGCAGGGCCACTCCAGAGGGACAACAAGCCCAAAAATCCTAGTGAGCACCTGAGAGACGTCCCTCCAGAAGGAATCTAGCCATGGGCACAGCCACAGGACATGGAGGTAGTTCGCATCCAACTCCCCACACATTCTCCAGCAAGAGGAGTCCTTGTCTGGGCTCCTCCAGCGCAGTGAGAGAGGAGAGAGGAAAAAACATATTCTCACTTTCCAGCTATACTCCTGCCAGAAGGGAGAGCGGGTAGTTTTAGATGCTAATTTGAATACTGTTTCCCAGTTAATTACTCTAGGCCCAGTTTCCCCTCCTCTCCCCATCTGCATAATTTTTTCTAAATAGTCTTTCTTTAGGCCCATAAGGGCTCTGTATTCTGAGAGATGAGGCCGAGGTTTTCTGTGAAGACAATATTGTATAAAGGCTCTCCACAAAGGGCTGTCTTTTTCTGTTTGAGGTTTGCCCTACTACAACAGTAGATATAATTTCTGACTTGTAGGTAGCGATAATGGTCCGCATTACGTAAACCAAAGTTATTCTTAATAGTCATGAAGTCCATGATCTCCTCCACAGACATGAATTGTTTAACAAAGATTAGACCTATTCTTTCCCACGCTCTAAAAGTATGGTCAAGTCGGGATGGAGTGAAAGCGACATCCCATGAGGGTCTGTAAAGGGGCCAGAGGAAAGATTTTATCTTATATTTCTGCCAGGCTCTATGTGTTGCCCTTAGGGTGTCCCTCACAGAGGTTAAGTAAAGGGGAGGGGAATTCCCAGATGCCCACGTCTGAATGGTACGCACCCCTAGTGGGGGTCCTCGTTCCTCTTCCTCCACCCCTTCCATTTCCTTCCAGTTGGAACTATAGGTGGGAGTGGACCACAGCACGGCGCTTTTGATTTGTGCCACTAGATAATAGTCCTCAAGGTCTAGGAGAGCTCTGCCTCCCTTCGCCCTGCTCGGGTGGAGTGTATGGGCATTTACTCTAGGCTTCCTATTGTTCCAGATAAACTTCGTGATTGTTTTTTGCCAGGCAAGGAATTGCATTTTAGGGATGTAAGTTGGGAGACACTGAAACAAGTATAAGTATCTGGGCAGAATATTCACAGCTATAGTTTCTATTCTTGAATATAATTAAAAGTTTATTAGAGACCACCTATCTAGGTCTCTTTTAACTTGGTTAAAAAGAGGGTGTAGTTAGCCCCAAAGAGCTGAGAGTTATGTTTAGTCAGCCAGACCCCAAGGTATGACATCTTAGTAGTTGACTAGTCCAGCAGCAGGAACTCCACGGCTCTTTGGGAAGGTGTATAATAGAAAGACAAGACTTCTGTTTTGGCTTTGTTTAAGGTATACCCAGAGTGTTTACCAAATTTGGAGAGAATTGACCATATTTATGGGATCTAGGTCTCAGGCTGGGACAAGCAGAGAAGAACATCATCAGCGTATAACGATATCCTCCTTTGCTGCCCCCCTATCTCAATGCCCCGTATCCCTGGAGCAGTACGTACCACCTCAGCCAGTGGCTCTATGTAAATGGCAAACAGCAGAGGGGACAAGGGGCAGCCCTGGCAGGTGCATCTATTTAGACTAAACCTTTTAGAAAGTCCTCCGTTTACTCTGACGTAGGCTTGAGGACCAGAGTATAATGACTTAATACAGTCAATAAACATCTGCGGGAAGCCCATTTGTTCTAAGACCAAAAACAGGAATGCCAGGAGACTTTATCGAAAGCTTTTTCAGCATCCAAACTCATCAGACAGGCAGGGAGACGGGAGCGGTGGACAGCATCTATTATATTGATGGCTGTTCTAACACTGTCTGGGGCCTGTCGGCCTGGGACAAATCCTGATTGGTCTGGGTTAATTAATTCTGGCGGTATGGGGTTCAGCCTAGATGCAAGGATCGAGGCGAGGATCTTATAGTGCGAGTTTAAAAGTGAAATCGGCCGGTAAGATTCACATTTAGCTGGGTCCTTATTCTCTTTTGGTATCAATGAGATCTAGCAAACTGCCAGGAAGGGGTACGGATTCGCCTCTTGCCAGACCTCCAAAACATGTCCCGCAGTATCAGGGTTATTTCTGTGGCAAAGTTTTGTAAAATTCTGCCCCAAGCCATCCGCCCAGGGCATTTCCCTCCTTTAAGGCCTTTATAGTTTTAAATTTCCGATGTGTGATCGGTTAATTAAGGATTTACTTTTTCCTGAGGAAGGGTAGGGAGGGACAGGGCTTTAAAGATATTCCATAGTTTCTTGGGCTGGTACTGACTCCTGGGGGTGTAAAGTTTAAGGTAATAAGAGGCAAAGGCCTCTGCGACCTATTCAATCTTTTGAGTTAGGACGTGGATGGAGAAATTATTTTGGTTATTGCAGCTCTGGCTTTAAATTGCCTAAGTCTGGCTGCCAGAAGTTTGGTACCCCTGGGTCCTCCCTCGTAATAGCTTTGTTTGAGGTAAAAAAGATTTCTCTCAATCTCTTCCCTCTGAAGTTTTTGAATTTCTGCTCTCAGAGATTTGAGCTCGGAATCTCTTTGTTTCTCCCATGTTACTTTTTGGAGGGATTCCAGGTCTCCTAGTCTTTTATGTAGATTTTGTTGCTTCAACAACGTGTCTCTCTTTTTCCGGGAGGTTATACTTATTAATTGCCTCCTGACTGTGGTCTTTAAGGTATCCCAAATAATTTGTGAAGTCATCCCTGCTGTGGAATTTTCAACTAGGGTGTTTGTTATGTGCTGCTTTATTTTTTCTACCACCTCCTGGTCCTGGAGTAGGGACGTATTCAGTCTCCAATGTGTTGTCTTTCTGGGCAGGGAGATAGCAACTTCTAAAAATATTGGGGTATGATCTGATAAGGTGGAAACACCAACCCACATTGAGGACAAGGCGGGGACACTGTCTCTAAAGGTAAAAAACGTATCGAGCCGAGAATATACCTTAAATCTGTGTGAATAACACATGTATTCTTTCGCTCTGGGGTACCTTTCTCGCCAGACATCTACTAGCCCCATCTGGCCCATGATGTGCTTGACTACCCGTGCCCTGTGTTGGTCTGGGTTCCGAGTATCTGAGGTGGTGTCAAGACTTCTATCCCAAATCAAATTCCAGTCCCCCCCATAATTAGAGACCCTGGATCTTTCGGTCACCATCTGGACAAGAGAGGCATAGAATGCCGTGGAGGAGCCCGGGGGAGCATAAACATTGACCAGGGTTACGGTGAGTCCTGCACTCTTCCCACCAGCATGATATACCTTGCTCCACTGTCCATCACAGTGTCCTCCAGCTCAAACTGGAAGGATGCCGAGAGCAAGATGGCCACTCCTCTCCTGCGTCCAGACTCCAGGGACGTAAAAAACAACTGTGGGTGCGACTTAGTTTTCAACTTTACAGTCTCTGAGGGAGACAAGTGAGTTTCTTGTAAAAAGTTTACCTCACAATTCTGCCTAGTAATATATTTCTGAATCTGTTTTCTCTTGATCGGACTGGAGCATCCATTAATATTATGGGAGAGTACTTTTACATTATGACAAATCATTGATACAGATACTAAGACTCTGCTTACTAACCTGAGGGAGAACACTTTGTCTCCATGCACTCAACATTTCTATCCTTACCAAAAAATGCAAAAACCTGCATAACTTAAACAACAACTGTAACTTAGAACTATTCAACAAGGGAACAAGGTCCCGTTCAGAAGCTGGGGTCATGCCCTCAGGGCTGTCTCAATTAGGCCTAGCTTGAGAAAAGAATGAAGTGGTGGATCTGCTAAGGCCGACAAACCCTTCTTGAATAAGGTGTCGATCGACTTCCTGGGGAAGGCTGGTGGTGATACATCGGCCATAGAGCAAGCGCACAAGGGCAGTTTAAGAGGGGTCTCCGTGAGTGTGGAGTGCAAATCCCTCTTCCTGGTGGGGTTCCCCAATAGGGTTGCTCTGGACTCAGAGAATGGCATACTTTGACTTTAGTCCGCCTCCCCCCAGGGTTCTGGAGCATCCATATTGGTACAAATAAATCATCCCTTTGACAGTTTTTTAAAGGAACAGTGACAGGCAAATAGGTGGGGTTGTTTATATAAACACTCCTTCTAACCATGGCGGGCTGGGTGATCACATAGAGAGAGAGAGAAAACGATAAAATAAAATAATATAACCCAGCCCCCCACAATCGCCCAACTCTTATCGGCACATACCTCTCATGGGGCGCGAGTCACCACAACTCCGGCCTTAAATAACTAAACCGCTGTATAGAAGCACCCCGGTGATTGTGACTCAGTAAGTGTGGCTCACCCCCCTCAAGCAGTACTTCAGAAAGATCTATGGGTCTCAGTGTCTACTTAGCTTGGCCTGGGTTGCTTTTAACCAGTCTAGCAACTGAGCCTCAGTTCCTGACAAAACCAGTCTCGGTGTCCCTTCTGAAGACTCCCGGAAGGTATAATTGACCGTAAGGTAACGGTGCTCATCTGCGTGAGCTCCTGTGCCAAAGACCATCAGGCCTGTATGCATCCCTCGTCAGATCAAAGGATCGCGGGTGACCGCCTCTCCCCTCATCTGCCATGTGTGGGGGAAAGCTTCAATGAGAATCGTCGTACAGGAAAGGAAAAAGCCCCAAACTGGATACCAATTATTATGTTTAGGAGAGTCTCAGCCGTGTGTCAGAAGCCAGTCTGCGTATTGACGCGGAATGAGCTAAACAGGAGCACCTTTGCTCATCCCTCTCCAGAATCATGTCTCATCCGCGGTCTCAGGTGCCTCACCCGGCATAGATTCCTCTTCTTCCATTCGAAGGTGAGCTGCTCTTTTATTCAGCTTCGCAGGATCACCTAGCTGGACAATCAATGAGGAGATGTCTGCTTGCAAGCTCGTGCGTTGAGATCCCTGGGTAGCACCCTGTCGCATGGAGCTCATCCGGACAGTCGACCAGGCTGAGGTAAGGAGGTCCCTTTCCAGTTTTTCTTTCATCAATGGTGGTACGGTTATTCCCAATGATTCCAGAAACGGGGTAGCAGACAGCAGGTCTTGGAAGACTTTCGGGCCCCTTTCGTAATAATTTTAAGTTGTGCGGGATAGAGGATCTAAGCCTTCATGTTACGGGCCCATATTTGCCGCATGACAGGCCAAATTAGCTTTCTGGCTTCTTGAACAATGGTTGTGTGGTCATTGTCTATGTATATCCTGTGGCCTTCATATTTCAGTGCTCCCTGCTTCCAGGCCGCCTTCAGGATTTCTTCCTTTACTTGATAGCTGGTAAGTTTTGCGATTATGGAGTGGGGCCTTGCATCTGGGTTTTAAGGGCGGGAGGCCAGAGCCCTGTGAGCTTGATCCATCGACAAGTCCTTCTCCTGGGGTATCTGGAGGATCTGCCTCCATATTTTTTGCAAAAACTGAGCCACGTTCTGGTGCTTATCCTCAGACCCCTCCGGGATTCCATAAAGCCTGATATTCTGCCTTCTATTTCTTCCCTCAAGATCATCTAGTTTGCGGGTGAGCTCCCGATCTCTGGCCAATAAGTAAATCAGGAGGCGGTCTTGACGGTCCGATTGTTCTACTAACTGATTAGCACATAGTTCAAGTTGCTCCGTTTTGTGGTCGACCTTGGCAAGATCTGTTCTGAAGTCATTTAAGGTTTGGTCAATCTTGGCCACTGTGCGAGCTGTCTGTAATATGACTTCCTTAAGACTGGATGGGATTTCATCTGCAGAGGCCTCTGAGCACTGCAGGCCGTCCGTTGCGTCTTTCTCTTGTGGGTCATATCTGCTTTCTTCTCTCATCATTTCTTTTAACTTTTGCATCAGGGTCATTGAAAGTTTTTCTGCTCTGTTTCTTTTGACTTTTGCTGGGGAAGACATCCCTCTAAGTGGATGATGTAAGCGGATTATAGTCGGGAGGGAGACGGAGCTCTGGGTCTATGTTGCCATTAGATCTCTAACGTCACTGGAAGTCCAAGGTGCAGATTTAATATTAAACACCCTACTGAATCCTAAATGTAGGGGCAGTACCACACCATTATAATATGATGCATAGGGATATGGGTCCATAGGTTAATGTTAGTAGAAGAATAGAAAACCGAAGGAAAGGTTTTACATTTACTTTACAACACAGTAAAAAATTCACATACACCCACAAGAGTAAAAATAATTATAGAGGTGCTTAGAAAAATAAAGCATGGATTGCAAACTAAAAATACCTCTACTGTGAGTGATGTGTGTCACAACTCAATCATACAGTTAGCTTGGGTAAAATGGTGGTGTTTAACAGCATCAAACAACACAAAAACACAACATTCATATCTGGGCATCTAGTTTTTGCTTTTTCCTCCCCCACCCCATCCCGTGTCCACCAACAGTAGGCTCAGTAAAAATAATGTATAATGACATCTGTGTGGAGAGAAATTTGAAGATCATACTTGATAAGGCACTTTGTTGCATTCAGTTTATTTATTTATGTAACTAGGTTCACTGCTGTTTCTCATGACAAACTGCACACCACCTATCCCTAAGTCTAGCTTATGGCTGAAACACAACATAACAGCTTTGCACTGTTGCATAAGAAGTTAACGTGGAAGAAATGTGCAGTAGTTTACCTTAGCTGTGATACAACTGATACAACAAGGCCAAATATATTATATTTAGAATTTATTTAGTTTTTAACTGGCAAACAGTCAATGGTGATTGGGGTTATATTCAATCTGTTGCACTCTGTCCTCAGCACCTGCAATAATGCTGGACCATTTGATTTTTATATTAGTAATGGGGTGATGAAACAAACATGTGCGCTAGATTTGTCAGATCTCGAGGATAGTACACAGCGTGACAATGTTTACAAGATGATAAATGAAAGCCTTAACTACAACCTATGGGGATCCAGTATCAGTCTTTTGTGAATATAATTATAATCATATACAACAAGAAAACAATAACATAAATATCACCAGTTACCTACCACATGACGTTAAAATAATAAAAGGAAAACAGAAAGGGGAACAACTGATGCAAATGATGTATCTGAAGTTGCTCATACAATGAGTAATATTAATTATTAGCAGTTAATAAGAATAACCACCACTAAATAGCTTACTGGAATTAGTGCTGTGACTTAAAATCAAACACCTAATACTGCATTCATTACATTTGCACCATTTTCATAAAACATGCAAGCTGCATTTTCATAGCTACTGGGAGAAGTGTAAAATAACACTCATGATTTGACTTTCATGGTGGCTAAAATGACAGCTGTCACATGCTAATGTTGTGCTATTTCACTCAGTGCTCGTCCATATTAGAGGTCATCAGAAAACACCTGAAAATATGTGGTAAGTTAACCTCAGAATGTGCACACCCTGGTGCTGACCTATCCATCATCCTGTTAAACCAGACAATCCACTTTGTTACAGAGAGAGATAAAAGATGCAAACCTTTTAGTCTGTATTTATTAAAAACAGAAAAAAAACAGCTATAGAAAGAAATAAAGAAAAAACAGATTTAGGTTAAATCTTTGTGAATCAGGTACATTACCCATCGCATTAACACTGGATTTTTTTCTGCGTCTGTGATGCACTGCTGCTTTAAACTGGCTAGAATCAACTATCATTGCCTGCATAAAACAAGGTTGAGGTAGTACAGTCTCATGGTTTACAGACATGCTTGTTGCCCCAGTAAAAACAAATTCTGGTCAGATCCACCACAGCTGCATAATGAAGTTAGTGAAGTTGTGTTGAATTGTTAAGGAGGTATGGAGAAACAACACAATGATTTTTAGTAGTAAGATTTGTTTTAGTTTCTGTTCTAAGGAAGGCATACACATTATTAGGAAAATATACAGAGGTGTACATTTTAATGGAAGGAACAGGAAGCATACAAAGGAACCCCAGAGCAAATGTCAAGGATGTATGTGTTACCCCGGATCATATTGCCCAGGCAGCCAAATTTTAAAGAAAACACAATTGCACATATCCCAATGATGCAAAGCATCAAGGGAAACATATGCAAATCCCCATGATGGTACAGAAGGTGGCAGTACAAGAAAAAGTAATGGCTGACATATGTTCAGCTTTGGGGGATTATTTACACAGTTTTATTTTTTTAACAGAAACAGGGTTTTTGTCCATGAGGTGATGTAAGTTATATTTAAGCAATGTGTTGATGTCAGGATGACAGATGTAATGATGAAGGACTGTTAGAGAAAATGTGATATTAACTTTCAGAAGGGGTCACTTATGATAAGGGCAAGGTAGTTATGCTTGTGATAATGGGAAAATTAGGAAAGTACGAGGTCTACACAGAGTACAGATATGCACAGTTTCATAAGTATGTGCTCAGAGTGCAGGCAAATGTGATATGTTGGTTAGTTTTAGAAGTAGGTAAAAATAGCGATACATGCAAGTAATAGAAAGGAAGATAATTACATAGACATATCGATAGAGAGAGAGAGACAGACAGGCAGAATAGGAATGGCAGTGAAGTATTGGACTTATTTGCTGCATATGCATCTCAATTGCTAAGGGGTCCTGACCAGGTTCACCCTTCCTCAAGCCAAGCTAGCTACAGTACGTCTAGCAATAACATGGATGGAAAAATTATGCCATATTTTTCAAAAAGAATTTAGCATTTTAAAAAGACAGTGTTGTAGACTGAGACGCAGCTTGTGTAGGTACATTCATCATGCTAGCCAAGATATGTTCTGGTTACTTTCCATAAGGCTAACCAGTGGGAGAAGTAAGGGAAAGGGATAGAAATCTAAAATTGAACCATTTAACCTATTTGTGATTTAAAGTTGCATGACAGAAATGCAGCTTCCAGAACTAGACACCATATTCCAAATGAAGCCTCACCAGTGATCTACACAGTGGCATCACCACCTCTTTCCTTCTGCTGATAATACCTCTCCCTATGCACCACAGCATTCCACTGGCTCTCCTCACAGAATTGGTACATTGTTTAGCCACCTATAGATCATCCAATATAGTTACCCCAAAATCCCTTTCCGTTTGATGACCATCAGCACCCCCCCCCCCAATAATCATTCCCTGGATTCCTGCTACTCTTCCTTATGCAGTAAGCAGTTAGTGCATCTGGACTTATTTGCTGCATATGCATCTCAAATGCTAAGGGCTCCTGACCATGTTCACCCTTTCTTGAGCCAAGCTAGCTGCAGTATGTCTAGCAATAACATGAATGGAGAGATTAGACATATGAAAACTTATTAATTATGCTGTACATACCCTAAGACTCAAAGTGTGTCTCCTTTGGCTGCCATGATGTCTGTGGTTAATCTGAAACAAAAGGCAATGTAACAAGACACTGGCCTCCACTGGAGCTATTAGACAATAGAGCAAACTGCACTCTGTGAAGGTTGCCTGGGACAAGATGCAATAAAAAAAACCTGAATAGCAGGTTCCAGGCAGTATAAAACCAAGAGGAATGTTAGAAAAAATCCCCCTCCCCACTAATTCACAGGTGTCAATCAATGTATTTGTTAACCATACTGGTTCATCTTCCTGCTTCCCTCATAGTAAAAATGTGAAACTACGTTTGTGTTATTTTAGTCTGCATGTTTTATGTTAGTTTTTTATTTCAAATGTGAAGTATTTTTTTTAATAAAGTATAAAAATATGTATGTGTGAATTACTTAGTTTGGAGAATATTTGTTTTATTATTTGAAAAAATGTGATACACTAAATGTGTAGTGCAGTGAACCATTGTAATATGGAATCAAATGTGTAGCTGAAATAGTCACTGACATCCTATTACTTTTATGCCATACGACATACAGGAGAAAAACTGAATTCAAAGTATTTTGCAGATTCTAGGCTGCAGCTTCATACCATACACTTCGTTTGTAAACAAAAATGAAAATCTTGTCACAGAGCAAAATCAGCACTAACTGCTAATATAATGTTGATACCTACATTTACAGTTTAGCAAATACTTGAAAACTGAGTGGGGTTTCTGTAAGAAAACAGTTAGAGTCTTTATTAATGATAGCATTGATGATCTGGGCAGTTTCTTTGTTTTTGTGGTTGTGTATAGTTTGATAAAATTAAAAGTTTTAAAATTGAAACATTCCGGCTAGCTAGACCGGACACACATAGAAAACAAAAATAGTGAATTAGAGCTGTTTAGTAGCTGTTGTCATACAGAAACCCCAGTTAGCTAGCTCTTAAGTATTATGTAAAGGGAGACGGGGAAGTGGAAAGTGTCAATTAGCATTGTTGAGAGGCAAACACTATCTTGTATTACAAATAGATGAGCACCATGATGTTTCCAGTCTAGTTTATCTAAAACATTCCAATTCTGCATATTTCATTTTATGGTATACTCTAACAACCTATAAGGTGATTTTCTACTACTTAGGACTGGTGCAAAAACTGAAAAGAATTGAGAGGAATAGTCAGATGAGTGCAGACACAACCACTGTAGCAAGTGACATGATTAAAACACACACACACACACACACACACATACCAGAACACAGCTGGACAAGGTACCAATACTGTCTCTAAAGAAATTATTGATTAACTCACCCAAAATCTAGCAGTGTGTCTCCTCTGTAAGCAAAAGTATTCTCTCTGTGACTGAGCTGTGACAGACCCTGTAACAGGACACTGGCCTCCTACAGGGATGATTAGATATCATATCAAAGGGCACTCTGGAAAGACTGTCTGGGACAAGAGTCCATAAAAGTAACCAGATTGGCAACCTCCAGGGGCAATAAAACAGCCATGGAAAGTTTAAAAAAAACTCTCACAGCCGAGGGGACTCCTCATTTTCTGCTCCGAGTCCCATTATTATGCATACATTCTTTGTACTCACTGTCTTTCTCTATGCAGCTTTTGGGAAAACCAGCCGCAATAAACACATTACTGTTACCCCTACCACTTCTGCTTGTGGTTCCTGCGAACTGTTTCACTTACTGTCCTTCTCGCCTACTGCACCATGTGCTACCCTTTATGCTTTTCATTTGTGCTTGCATTTGCATTATTTTAACCATTTGTGTCTACAGTACTGTTTATCTTTCAGTTTTGCTTTGTGTCACCATCGCATTACCATTTTGCGTTTGCGGGCACTGTGTTACTATGTGAGAAGACATCATGTGGCAGGAGTGAGAGGCCCAAAGGGCCTGGCTCTCCCGCTGCATTACATTCACTATTTCTCATTATCCTTCTCAAAAAGAAGGGAAATTAGAGACAAAAAAATCCATGTAATGCAATAGTTAGGGTTGTTCCACAGCGACAAAAGTGAGGAAATTCATTTTTAGGGTTGAAGGCCCCCTTGGACCCCCAGCCCACACCCCCAACCAGCATTGGGGTGCGCGTTGAGGTTGTTTGTCCTAACTCTCACCCCATTCTCCTATACCTCTGCTTCCTCACACATCTGATTGGGTGAGAGTTTGTGCCGGCAACCCCAATGCACACCCCGATGCCAGTTAGGGGTGTTGGTGGGGGGGCAAGGGGGGCTTTCAACCCTAACACTGAATTTCCTCACTTTTGTCACTATGGAACAACCCTAACTAATGCATTAAATGGAGTTTGTTTGCCATATATATATAAGAGGAATGCTGCCATTGAGATAAGACAGAACAAGCACACAAACAAAAGCCCTCAGTTTACAGATGCTGTCAGTACATCAAGATTCCAAGGTTATAGAAAACTCACTTTACACGAAACACACATTGAAAAAGACACATACACTTTCAGTTTGAATGAACATTTTTATTTTAGTGAGAAACATTAAGCACTTAAACATGGGAAGGGATAGATAGACAGACAGACAGACAGACAGACAGAGATAGAGGCAGAGAGAGCAGGGGATCTCTGGCTCACTGTTTCAACTGAAGTTGGCAGTATGACTCCTGCTGCAGCTTTAGAATTCAAGTAAGTCCCACTGTTCTCCCACTGAGAATGTGGGTAAATGACTCCTCTCACTAAGCTGGGCACCGAGGATTTTCAGGTGCCCAAAACATTATTTCTAGGGCAATTTTCAAAAAACAAAGACAAGAATCTAGCTAAATGGATCCCATTTAACTAGGTTCAGGTGTTTGGTTTTTTGAAAATATAATATTTTATGTATTTTCAATGTTTTCTGTTAAAAAAAAGATGGTGGCTACCGCAATCTTGTGATTTTCTTTCTCACAACAAGCATATCATGAAAATAAACACTCATGATTGGTGTTTTTTATACCGGTTGAGCTTGACAGTTTTCCAAAAAATTAACCGTTTAATAATTTTTCATGAAACCTTTGAAAGGCACAACTGTGGTACAGACTGCTTCTACCCTGAAAGTTTTATGAAAAAATTATTCGCCATCTAGGCTGTGTGCAAGAGCAAAACCAACATTTTTGGCATTCTGTATCTGAAAAACCAAACAACATGCTATCACAAAACTTTTCACATCCTGAGATTCTGCCAGTCTGACCAAGCATGTTAAGTTTTGGGCTATTTTGCTAAATGCTGCCAAAGTTATTAAGGTACAAAAATTGAGGTTTAACGTTCTGCACCCCTATAATACAGGAATGGTAGCGATTGTATATTAAGGTTGAGTAAGGTCTTTAATGTTAAACCTCAATTTTTGCATCTTAATAGCTTTGTCCCTTTTCGACTGATTTTCTTAAACTTTGGAAGGCACAGGCTTGATGCCAGAATCTCTTGATAATAAACATTTTGTGACAATCAGTTCATGGGGGTGGGGAATCAAAGATGTGCAAAACATGTAAAAAAAAGACAATAATTAAGATCTTTTCTTGCTCAACTTTAACAGACTAAAAGAGGCTTTAAAACATGAAACTTACAGGTTTGCTAGCGTTTGCCCGAAGGTGTGTGTTTTTGTTGTTTCTAGCTCCAAAATGTAACTAGTTTTTTGTTAAATATTTAAGAGAAACAGTTTAGTTTCTGAGCATAATCAGTTTAAAAAAGAATCAGTGTTCTAAGGATAACTAAACCTTTACAACCACATTGCTTCATGTAGTCATATTACATGAATGCCTCCATTTATTAGTTTGCAGGGCTGTTTCCATGTGTGCATGCGAGGTATTGCTGTGGTCATTCAGCAGGGGCAAGACTATGTATTTGTAGCCTTGCCCTTGCTGAATGAGCTGTGCATCAGGTTTGTTTTCTTTTCTGCCCTGACCATTGCCATTAGCCTGCTGCATCAGACAATGGCATGTTTGTTTTTTTAAACTGGACACTGGAGTGACCAATCCCTGTTGCCAGCTAAATGGAGTGATTTTGAAAACAAAAATACTATTCTGGGGTGCTTAGCCTCATTGCTGGTTATTTTCCCTCACTCTCTTTTGTCTTCGATCAACTGTCACAACAGTCTGATGATCCGGGGGTTCCCAGTTCCCAGTGTTGAGGTACTGTATTGTACCTAAACAAGAAAACTGTCCCAAGATGTTTGTTCATTTTTTTTAATTCAACCCTGAAATCAAGAAAATGGTCCCTCGTTGTCTGTCACCATCCCCATCCACCACCTCAAGCCACCCACTCAGCACTCACTGCCCGTTACCCTATGTACTTAACTAACAGAGGTACAATGCCATAATCCTCGCTGAACACACAAACATTTGAACATACTGTATGGGGAAGCCAACAGAAGAAGGCCAGTTGGTCTATCTAGTCTGCTTGTATTACTGTATAAAATATTTCAATGTGTTTTTAATTTTTACTCATGACTTAGTCATTGTTTACACCAAATTTTCAATATGGTATTTTTAAGACCCCACCTCATCAACAAGAGAGGTGGAAATGTTCAAATCCAGCTTAAAAAGTGATTTCACAGTCACACTGCTAAATCACCTTTCAGGTGGGATTTGAAAATGTTCCCCTAATGAGTTCAAGAGGTGGGGTCATAAAACTATCTTGAAAATTTGGGATCAAAATATTGAAAAACATCAAAGGTATGATTGTACATTAACATTTTTTAATGCTTACTCATACCTCTGCCAGTTTTTAATATTCTGACTCCAAATTTCCAACAAAGACATTTTTCAAACCATCTCATGAACATGACAGCTGTCATTCTTCAAATTCTGGCCAAAACATGTTTTCATCCTCTTGGCATGAAATACCATTTCAGACAGGATTTGAAAATTGCCACCTACTGAGTTCATGGTGTAGTGTCATGAGAAAACTATGTAGAACATTTGGGGTCAAAATATTAAAAAGACAACATTATGAAGGTATGTTGTAATTTTTCTGTGCACGCTCATAACTTTGATATTTTTTAATATTTTGACCCCAAATTTTCAACCTAGGCATTTCTTATCACACCACCTCATGAACCAGACAGCTGTTGCTTTTCAAATCCTGACCAACTTGTGATTTCATACTTGTGAAGAAAAATTATGTCTTGTCAGGTATTTTAGAAATGACACCTGTTATGTTCAGAAAGGGTGGTCCTAAAAAGGCTGTGGTGAAATTCTGGGGTCAAAATGTCACAAAAAACATGAAGTAACATTGTTAGCAGGGATGTCCATTGACCCGTTGGGGACCATGTTGCCTTGGTATGCCAGAGACCTGAGTTCGTGTTTGAGTTCAGTGAGTTGGCTGAATGGGCCAAGGCTATGGGGATGGCACTGAATTGTACAGCCCCAGCCCCAGCCTGGGACAGGACAGAGCAGTCTTCTAACACACACACACACAACATCCTGTAGTCAGCCCAGGAACCTTACCTCACATGTTGATGTGTGTCAAGGCCTAATAGGCATAAGCACTTTGCCAGAACTATCTAAGTATTCTGTTTATTCAATTGCACACTGATCCTGAAGGATGTGATACCATTATCAGAAAAAGAAGGGAAATTAATAGCGAAAAAACTATGTTAATGCAGACACTAGGGTTGAAGAACACAAAGCGCAGCAAGTAGGGAAGTGAAACACATTAGGGTCTCCAGAATATTGATGAATCAGTGGTGGGATCTTTCCTGGGGTTGTCAACCCTAATGCCCACCACCACCCCTGAGCAAACAAGATCAGACTTGATCCCTTTACTTCATTCAGGGCCCACAGGGCCCTGCATGAAGAAAGCTACAAGAGATACTGGTGGCAACATGCGGCAAGCCATGCTTCTCTACTTATGAAGAGTGTTATCCCCATGAGGCACTGACTTGGACCTGTACTTTGTGCTTTGAACAGGAGGCTTTGGGCTGGGGAGAGGGGGGTAGGCATTAGGATTGACAACTCCAAGGAAGACCCCACCACCGACTCACCAATACTTCAGAGATCTAAAACCATAATGTTTTTCTCTTCCCTAATTTCTACTCTTTGCATTCTTCATCACTTATGTCTGCATTAACGTAGTTTTTTTTGCAGTTAAGATATATATATATGTATTTTTTTTTATGGCAAAAAACTCTGTTTAATGTATCAATTAGGGTTGTTCCACAGTGACAAAAGTGAGGAAATTCGGTGTTAGGGTTGCCACCCCCTGCACCCCAAGCCCACCCTGTCCCCACCAACAGACATCTGTACTGCTCATAAGGAGGTGTGGTAAAATGGCAATGTAGAAAATCTGGAGTGAAAATAGTGAAAATTCACTAATGTACAAGTGTGCGTAGGAACAGTGCAACGCATGTTCATAAAACAGTCATTTTAGGGATTTTTTTCTCCAAATTTTTAACATAGCCATTTTAACACTTCTGCTCATGATCAGCATCACTGTGACTTTCTTAATGTGTCCCGAACACTGATTTCGCACACCGACTGTGCCATTGTGCGCTACATGTGTTGAAACACATTTTGGGCAAAATGTGAAAAATGATAGCTGTACAGCACATAAGGAGGTGTGGTAAAATGGCAATGTTGAAAATCTGAAGTGAAAATATTGAAAATGCGCTAACTTACAAGCGTGCATAGGAACAGTGCAACACATGCTCGTAACACAGTCGTTTTATGGAATACAGTCACCAAATTTTCAACATAGGCATTTTAGGACCTCTGTTCATGAACAGTGCCACTGTCAGTTTCTTAATCTGTGTGGAACACTGATCTCCCACACCGACCGCACTATTACGCGCCACAAGTGCAAAAACACATTTCATCCAGGGTGTGAAAAATGACAGCTGTACTGTTCACAAGGAGGTCTGAAAAAAATGCCAATGTTGAAAATCTGGGTTGAAAATATTGCAGATTCGCAACATTATGAGCGTGCGTAGCAACTGCGCAATGCATGCTCATAAAACAGTCATTTTTTTTGATTTTCCCACAAAATCTGCAACATAGGCTTTTTGAGAGCCCACCTCATGAACACTGGCACTGTCATTTCGTTAATCGGTCCTGAAAGGTGATTCCGTGCAGTGACAGCAAAATCACCTTTTGGGACCAATTAATGCCATGACAATGAAAGAATTCATGAGGAGGGGTCCTGAAAACCCCATGTTGAAAATTTGGTGGCAAAATTCCAAACAAGGCCTGAGATATGCATTAAAGTTGAAAAAACCCTATTTATTACATTATACAGCTTACCGGCATTTCCTCAGTTCATGGTCGGCTTTGAAGAGTGCAGACGTGTTCCCGGTCCACCAAAGATCATTGCACTTGACTCCAGAGGTAAGTATGGGATGGGGAGGTGTGGGGAGGCAGGGTGCACAGTGGGTGGGTGCAGGTTGTAGTAGAGGGCAGGAGACCGCTTCGAGGACGATTTTCTTTTTACAGGGATAAACAAAAAAAAAGACTTTGTGGGACCACTTTTTATTTACAGGGCATGTGGCATGCTGGGGTGGGCTCCCAGCATGCCACCGGAGTCTTGCTTTGGGAGGGGACAGCTGTAGCCGATGGGATTGGGCACGCCCATCAGCAAACAACAAAAGAGGGGGGATTCCTTCCTGCCGACAGGGATTGGGCACCCCGTCGGCAGACAATAAAATGGGGGGGAGTTACATTATGCAGACGGGGAGTGGGCTCCCCCATTGGCAGATAAACATGGTGGGTGGGTAATATTGTTTATGAACACGGCAGCAAGCTGCCGCCATGTTCACAAGCAATATCAGGGTTCCTACATCCCGCCCTGCAATGATGGGTCACTCCCTCACTGCAGTGGATGGCTGACGCTGCAATAACGAGGCAGCCCCTGATTGCAGTGGCTAAATTGTCACAAGTTGGTGGCAACATTCCGAACTACTGTTACCGGCTGTGTCCCCCATTATTGGTGGACATTACACATGCCCCAAAATGCTGTGCCAGTATTGGCCTCAACAGTGCCGCACCTCCAGAACCTGCTTCAGCACAAAGCTGCCACAATATGTTTCTTGCGCTGTTCGCAAACATAAAAAGTGATATACTGTACAGTACCACACCAGAAAAGCTTAGTGCTGATGAAAAACTAGCACTCGAGCAGCTTAAGACACAGCACACCTCTCAGCTGTCCCTTATTACGAGAGACAGACCTCACTTTACACCATAACACTGCCCTGTACATCATGCATCACTCATGGAAAGGGTGCTGCACACAGAGAATGTGCAGTACATTCAGACTTTAAACCAGAAAGGCATAGCATTGTGAGATGCAAAATTAACAGTGAACTTTGTACAAGTAAACTCAATGGCTTGCACAGAGTTGTAAGCTTGTGTCTCCATTGTTGAGGATGTATCCCTCATTTTAAGGATTTGTGTCCCTCACTGTCCCTCATTTTGAGTGTCAAAATATTTCCATGTCCCTCATTTCAATGACAAGAGGTTGACAGGTATGAGGCACAGGGTGACTTAGTGCTCAGGTAATATGATAGAGGAGGTAACACTGTTATTTTGAGCAGGAAGGAAGGACTATACAGAAGAAGCCAAAAAGTTACTGGCAGATCAGAATGTCTATGAAAATTTATATCGAGCCCCCATGATAGCCTTCCAATGTGAGTTGTTTAATATCTTGAATGATGTATTTAGAGGGGGATACATCACTCAGCAGGAACTAGAGTTCCTAAAGGTTAGAAATCCAATTATGCACACCTTCTGTCACATTCCCAAGACTGACAACAGTCTCACTCAACCACCCAGAAGGCCTACAGTTTCAGGCATAGGTTCCTGACAGAGAATTTATCAAAATTCATGAGGTTTTTAAAAACTAGAAAGTGTAGCATGACAAAAAAAGAAACTACTTATGGGTGACAATAGACATCATGTCCATTTACAGTATAGCTGCATCCCACATAATCTGGGCTGGCAGCACTAGAATACTATTTGATGGCTAACGTCTGCATCAACACCATAATTACTTTACATGCAATAACAGAATCTTTCTGCAAAAATGTGGGACTGCTATGGCTGCTGCAGTGACATCCAGCTACACAGATCTATATTTAGGGTGGTGGGAAGAAACACAAATTTGTGTAGCAGATAATTTTTGTTTTAGTCTTTGGTAACCGGGTAAGGTGCACTAGGCACAACTGCCTGTTTTCAGGGGTGACCTGGGAGTTCTGGGTGCTTAAGTGACTTGCTCAGAGTCACACAGTATACAAGTGGAGGTTGTGAGAATCAAACCCAGATCTGGTCTGATGGATGTACTAAGCTCATTCACAGCTCATTATTCTAACCTCTAGGCTATACTGCCAGCCCATGGCCTACTGTGCATTAAACATTGGCATAGGTACATTAATGATCTCTTTGTCATCTGGCAGGGCACAGCAGAGGAGATACAAAAGTTTATCAGTGAGATAAATTGTAACAACTTTAACCTTAAGTTCACCTGAAGTATAGAGAAACATGAAATCAACTTCCTGGATCTGAAATTTTGACTGAATAACAATCACATAGACTTTAAATGTTTCAGGAAGGAGACTGTGGGCAACACAGTTCTACATGCAGCAAGTGCCCCCTTCCCCCTCAGTTTGGTATCATCCACTCTATATGGCCAGCTTTTAGAACTCTGCAGAAATTGTTTAAATACAGAATAAAGTATGGTGTGCTATGTGTAACGAGAAGTTTACACACACCCGAGGGGTTTGATGCTACATAAACCCTGAGAGCTTAAGCTCGAGGGTTTATGGAAAGTATCTAACCCATGGGTGCATGTGTAAACTCTGAGTTTACACACACACAGCACTTATATTTTATTTTATATAAATTGCTGGGTCTCCCCTTTTTCACCACAGCAATTATATAAAATACAGGATGTTCCCCTGGACGTTCTGGTGCTGCCACACCCTGGTCCATTTTTTGTCAGCAGCCTGGAAGATTTTTTTTGGTTTTTAGCAGTTCTGGTGTCTTGGTGTCCCAGGCATGAGGCGACAAACTGGCTGGCATTTGCGCAAACCAAGGAGGCCATGCACGTGTTTGCCATTATAAACGCTCCTTCATAATGGCAAATTATGGCATGGTCTTCCAATGGGAAAAGGAGAGACCCATTAATTATATGACAATTACTTCACTGCAAAAGTTAAGGAAACATATGATTGTTTCAGACAGAGGGGCTTTGATAAGTCAGTTCTAGATATGGCCCTGGCCAAATCCACTAACCTAGATACGAAGGAACTTATTTTTTTATTTATTTATTTTATTGATTGAGTAATTGGAATTACAATCTTTGAGCTAAAAGGTCTTTTAAAAAGGATCTTCATCATAAAGGGAGGGAGAATACATGACTAAGGAAGTCAGTAGCAGCTAAATAGGCATTGTCAAAACACCTAATAGGAAGATCGTGTAATCAGTAGCATAGGATAACATAGGCAATAGCAACACACAAACCAAAGCATGGGTACAGAGTACACAGGGATACAGGTCACACAGCAGGCCAGACAATTAAAAGTGCACAAGTCAAAATTATGTACTAGCTAGACTAATCAGAAGTTGTTGCTATTCTGGAGCTTGTAGGGAGGGAGCAGGAGATGTAGCTAACTTTTCGGACCTAAGAACAAAATAAAAGATTTATCAACAACTTTAAAATCTACTTTAGAATACAATGATATTGCTGCAAAAATCAGAAGCATCCTTTTAAAAAAAACTGGAGCATCTTAAGCCACTGTTCTACCCCTGGTGTGTTTGAATCAAATCCCAGGGTTAACTTTAGCAGATCCAAAAATCTAAAGGAGTTGCTTTGTCACAGCCATCTCAGACCAGAACCATTGACATTCCAAACATGGCTACCACCAAAGCCATTGAGCTCCCACCTTTGTGGTCTCTGTTCCATATGTAGATATATCATGCCAAGAAAGGTGTTTCATCATGCTAGGGAGGCTACCAATACAATTCATTTACTGTTACACAGCATTCATAGCATATAGTATCACCGGTTCCATGAGATGACAGTGATTGTGGAAAGGTGATCGTCATTAGAGAGAGTGTACATCATCAAAAAACAATTTCAGTGATGTACACTCCCAGCACACAGCGAAAGAGTGCTGGGGAATTTCTTTTTTCAATTAGGCGGCTGTGCCCCATGCACCACCACCACCCACACCCCCCTGCTAAAGGAGTCAACTCCAGGGGGTGCATGTTAGGGGGTGCAAAAGTGGAAAAAAGTAAAAAAAACATCTGGGCAAAACAAAAGGAACATGGCCCAGGATAAAACCCTAGACTGTCACTCTCCCACCACACCACAGGGCCAGCTCGGCAGCCCAATGCCACACTATGCCTCACAAACCCTCCCTCCCCTTCCACCCATAGCACAGTTTGCTGCTCCCCCTCCCACATGCATGTACATATATTGATATCATGTTGCTATATTTGCAGACCCCCAATCTGGTTGCCCTTTCTGCCCTGTAGCCCTGTGGACAGGTGTGAATTGAGTCACACTTTTGAAAGCACTCAATAGTGGCGCCATTGTCATGGGTTACTGTATCACTTACGCCTGTTGTTTGGTATATGTGGGCCAGATCATAAGACCTGTATCTGAAAGGATCTAAGAACATGTTCACAACATAAAAAATAGTAAGCCAAAATCTGCACTGGGTAGCCAGTTTTTGGAATACCACCAAAAGGATCCTAAACTCATGCATTTCTGTGCCTTTAAACTTGTTAATCCACCCCAGCGGCATGGAGACAGGATTCATATTCTGTTACAGAAAGAATCAAGGTGGATCTACACTATGAAATCACTTGCTCCTTCTGGCCTGAATAGAGAAATTGATTACAGAATTTTTCTACAAATAGTTGAATTATTTGAGAAACGGTACTGTCTTCTAAATATTTTTTAGAGAATGAATGTGTATAATGTGTGTACCAACTGATAGTAATGTATCAGATTTTATTTAGTTCTTTCTAACCATTTTGTTTGTCTTATTTATTAGGATCCTCCAAGATTATTTTGGGATCCATTCATCCATCATCTGCCGTCTGCGTCACTCACCTTGTCATTGATTATTCATTGTTCCTGCTCTTCTGGTATAGATATGGTTGTGTTTCTTCATTCTTCTATGTTCTCACCGTCAATCTCCTTCCCAAGTCTGGTAATGGGTATCTATATCTTCTTTAATTTCTTGCTCTGCTATGTTCATCCAGGTTGGTGTCCTCATATTTTATCAACTTTGGTCTGTTTTAACTTCTAGCCTTCCAGGCCTCTAGCCCTGGTTCTTGGATCCTTCAGCTAGTTCACTCTTGCTGTGGTCTGTTTTTATTTCCACTAACACTATAATGATAGGTATGGGAATCAAGACCAGAACTGGTTCTTGTTTGCCTCCTTAGCCCCCATCCTGTTGTCTGTGTTTGGTTATTATATCTCCTTATCTTTGGTGTTTTGTATGGTACATTTTAATTTTCTTTGATTTTGGGTTTGGGAAATTCATCAGTTTGCCCATTCTGTCATATTTTTGACAGTTGTCACAAAGGGATCACCATTTTGGACAGAACCCACACACGGGCCTGTGTTTTCCCTTCCCTATCATTATTCTGTCAATATGTCATATTGCTTTAACTTTGAATGCATTTGACAGGCTGGGCAACAGTGGCCTTGTCAATGGATAGTTTTATGTAATAATTCATGATATGTTTATATGAAATGAATTATCTGTTTATCACCTTTTGATGATGTCACAAAGTTCTGTATGAAAGGAAGTCTTCCTCACCAATGACTCTGCCCCCATAAGGAAGAGCGACTTAAAGCACTAGGGTATTTGTGCACTTCTTTTATAAATTCGGCAACCGACTCTGCTGTGAGTTGTAATTTGTTTTGTCAAATAATTGGAATTCTGTCTTGCGTTTCCATATTATTTTGAAATTATGTACTGTGTCTATTTTTTATCTGTTCTTGATTACCTTTGATGAATAACACAGACACTTTCATGTACTCATTATAAATTAATAACCAAAGATATTATCTACTAATGCCCAACTTCACGCTGTGTGACCCAGTTCTAGTTTATATGGAATGGGGTTGGGGGGCACTTTTGAAATAAAACCAAAATGACTTCTAGTTAGTTCCAATATCTTATTTAGTCTTTTCCCCTACGTTTCACCCCTATCAGAGGCTTGTTCATGGGGTATATAGCTTCTTAATTCTCTTCAATATTCTTTTTTATATACAACATAAATTTTAGTTGTCATTTTATTGCTTTAAAAGCTAAACATACAAAACGTTTTTTGGTACTAATTATCCTACTTCACTAGCTGTATAATATTTATAATGGCTCATAAAAGTTCTTTCAACTATTGTGCCAGCATTTGTGACATAAATTTCATTCTCTGTGATACACCTGCAACGATTTGAAGATATGCACCATAGGAACAAGCACTGCTATAATCCATCATTTTCCACAGTATATAATACTTGTGCCACTGTTTAACTGAAGCAATGTTCTACCTGGTATGTCTCACAAACTGTCTCACAGATCTTAGATTCTGTAAATATAAAACAACGGGGTTATGTTTTAGGGTTGGTTTTAAAATTCCATGCACTGTTTCAAAAAAGGTTTAACATTTCTATGTAAAGAAGTACTTACAAGGTCCAAATTCATTGGAATCCTGACAGGAGGTGGTCAGTACAAATGCCACACAAAATGGCTGAATGGTTCTGTTACCAGGTATGAGGTGTTTCCACAACCTCTAGTGCCTGTGTTGCTGATTCTCACAATAGGATGTCGAGGATTCGAGGATTGATGACATCACAGTCACTCTACTGAACATGTGTGGGCAGACTGCCTGGGGCAGGGAACCAGGTTTGCAAGACAGACACATATTGGATTAGATCATTTTTTTCCTAGCATTCTAACTATTCCAAATTCTTTGTTTACAATTACTGATAATGCTATTAATAAGCTATACACACATAAGGAGAAAACTATGTTTACAATAATGAAAACCAATCACCACTCAAAACAAAATCTATAATGGGAAAAAGAAGAAACAAAGTAGTGGGGCTTGAATAAGCCCTTAACATGTCACAGATGATTAAAAAGAAGCTGTAGACTACATACAGAATGCAAGACCATGACAATTTATTAATTTATCTTAAAGAAAGACAAAAAATAAAAATGTAAGTATATCCCCAACATTGACAGCTAGTGCTGTTTCTATTTTATATGGTGGGAGGTCAGGAGGTCAAAGTGTGGACACAAAAGAAAACCAATATATCTTATTTCCTACTCTACAAAATATAATAGTTCTTATGTTACTAAAAGGAGAGCTAAGCGTCTGTTGGTTCAAGGATTTTTAAAAAACAATGTAACTAAATGTTTTATGATGCTGATAAGTGTGTTTATTGGTCCCTCAAAGGGAGGGCATAAGGTCTCTAAAGATGATAAGTGTTTGCCATTTCTAATAGATGGTAAATAGTTTTTGACATGTTTAAACATTATATTTATAAAGGAGGCAGTACATATGAGCTACTCCCCATACATTTAATGTATGCATGAATATATTTTCGATTGCTAAAAGGGGAGGTCAAAAGGTTACCCATAACAAAACATGTGCTGGATTATAATTTGCTTATATCTTCTAAAAAGCACATTTCTGTGATGTGATGTATGAAAATATATAAACTTATTATCCTCGTTGTTCCTCAGTGGGAGGTCAAAAGGTTGAATAAGTGACTGTATGCTTTTTTTATAGTTATTAGCTTGTTTTTTATAGAAAAAAACAAGTAATTCCTAACACTCATGTATATATTCCTACCGATAGGTCTATTTAGCACTGCCTCATATTCTCTAATTACAGTGGGAAGTCAAAAGGTCACGTACAAGTTGACCAAGTGTGCTTAATCAAAATTGTCTATTTTCACTAAGAACTAAGCAATTCTTGATATTTGTGTTCATGTTAACACCATGAGTTTGTTAGGGATGCCTCAATGGGAGGTCACAAGGTCACAAAAAGTGACCAAAAGAGATATATGTATAGATATATTCATACATGAAAGGTCAAAAAGATCTACATCTATAAATTATATGATGAGGTCTCATTTGGTGCCACTCTGTCCCACTAGATTCTGACACCTGAAGTTCTGAACTATTGGGAATAGTTTTTAGAATGATAACTGAAAAGTGTAGTATAAAAAAAACGGACACTGTATCCTCAATGCGTACTTTAACTTATAAATATCATGAAAATATAATAATCAATTTTTATCTATGGTCAATGTTAAACATAAAAGAAAATACAGAAGACCAACACAATAAATGTTTCTGAATCTCATAAGCATGTTTTAGATCAACTCTGTCAAAATGGAGTACATCATACAGACATGGACACTTCCTAAGGGAGGCAAAATGAAGCGCTGTGAAAACTGTTAAACAAGGTCATTTCAACATAAAAAAAACAAGACTAAAAAAGTCTTCATACGTACTTCTGGCTTCATATCGAAAATAAGTAGTCTAAAATGTCCATATGCTCATTGAGTAATTTTAACTGCATATATGCCAATTGGTTTCAATGTTCATACCAATATTGCTATCTAGTGTATGCATATGAAAAATCCATCGAATTCCAGCAGCTAACAATGCATCTCTCAGACACCCACCTCTGGGTGAAACTGTAATATTTTCCAATCCCCAAAATCTAAGTGAGGCGCCATTGTGGGATGTGTTATTAAAGTATTTGGCTACTGGAGAGTTTTCATCATGATTCCTAATGTCTCCCTTGTGTTCTTGAATCCTGCAGCACACTTCTTTACTGGTTTGGCCTATATATAACATGTCACAAGGACACTGATTAAGATAAACCACGGCCTCAGTACTGCATGAGATATGCTGTCTTATATCAAATTTCTGTAGTGTGTGTGGGTGAACATGCATTTGCTTTTTAGAAGTGTGGTTACATACACTGCACTTCCCACATGGAACCATACCTGGAGCCAGGGAACCCAATAGTAATTGAGCTCCTGCTATTTCTGATTGCTTAAACTGAGAGTGCACTAATGTGTCTTGTAAGTTCTTGACCTTTTTGGCCTCAATTATTGGCCTGTTCTGGAGTGACTCTATGTGCTGGTTATCTGTTTGGACCTCCAGTGCCAGGGAGCAGGTGCTCCTGGATGCAATCCAGACTGGTCTCCTGACACAGCTGGTCATTGGGCCAAAATGACTAGGTAACACGCTGGACTTGGTGCTGTCAAATGAGGAGGCACTGGGGGAAATAAGGGTGGAAGACCCACTGGCTGGTAGTGACCACCAAACAGTGAGGTTCACTCTCAAGTTGGGCATGGAGTCTGGAGGCACAGTAACAAAGGTGATGGATTTTAGGAGGGCGGACTTCAGGAGGACGAGAGAAATACTGCAAGGGAGACTTCAGGCTATTAGGCCAGAGACGGATACAGAGCAAAAGTGGGAATTTATTAAAATTGGGCTAACAGAGGCTACAAAAAGCTTGCACCGGGACTAAGAGCAAGAAGTGCAGAGCCAGGAAACAATGCTGGCTGATCAGAGAAGTGTTGGAGAGGGCGAGGGTGAAGAGAGCTGTGTACCAGAAGTTCAGGAGAATGAGGAAGAAAGAGGACCAGGAGGCTTATGTGAGTTGGTCCAAGGAGGTGACCAAGTGAGTGAGAGTAGAGAAGGCCTCCAGCAAGCTAAGATTAGCACAGGGCATCAAGGGAGGGGAGAAGGACTATTTTAGATATGTCAGGGAAAAAAGGAAGTGCAAAGCCCATATAGTGAAGATAAAGTGGGGAGGGAAGAGGGTGTAGAAGGGAGAGGAACAAGTGGAAGTACTAAATGAATACTTTTGCTCCATTTTCACAAAGGAGAAGGATGGTCCACTAATACCATGGACTGGGAGGGTGGGGGTGGGAGGAGGAGATGATGGATGGAATGACTGAGGGGAGTAGAGTACCAGAGGGTCTGAGGGCATTAAGGGTAGACAAGGCACCAGTTCCTGATAGTATCCACCCCAGGGTGCTGAGGGAGATGACAGAGGTGTTGGCCGAGCCCCTGGCAGACCGGTTCAGTACTTCCCTGGAAATGGGATGGGTGCCTCAGGACTTGAGGGTGGCCCTTGTGGTGCACATACACAAGAGTGGCTCTAGGGATGAGCCAGGAGATTATCAGCTTATTAGTCTCACTTCCATAGTGGGTAAATGTATGATGATAATACTGAAGGGAAGGCTGATGTCATTCCTCAAGGGTAATGACCTCCAGGATAGGTGGCAGCATGGGTTTATCTCAGGGAGGTCTTGTCAGGCCAATCTAATAGAATATTATGACTGGGTAACAAGAGAGCTGGATATGGGTCATGCTGTAGATGTCCTGTACTTGGACTTCAGCAAGTCCTTCCATTCAGTACCTCATGGGAGCTGGGGGTTAAGCTAACTGTTGTGGGGGTGGGGACAAAGCTGACAAACTGGATAAGGAACTGGCTGCAGGGGAGGCTGCAATGGGTGGTAGTGAGGGGAGCTCTAGACACCTAGACTGGTGACGAGTGGTGTGCTGCAGAGCTTGGTGCCAGGCCCGGAAACTATTTGGGCTCTTTATCTCAGATATTGCACATGGAGTGGGAAGCAGGGTTAATCTGTTTGTAGATGATATCAAAATGGGACAGCGGTGGATGAAGAGGATAGATGGAAACAACTACAAGGGGACCTAACCAAACTGGAGGTATGGTCAGAGAAGTGACAGCCAGAATTCAATGCAAAAAAGTGCGAGGTTATGCACCTCGGGGCAAAGAACCCAAGGAGGGATTATTGGTTGGGAGGGGTGAGGCTGGGGATCACTGAGGAAGAGAAGGACCTAGGGGTGTTGGTAACAGGGAGCATGAACAACTCTGTCCAATGCAGAAAAGCAGCAGGTAAGGTGAACAGACTGATGGGCTGTATCGCAAGGGGTTTCTCATCCAGGCATAGTGAGGTGATCCTGCCCCTATACCGATCTTGGGTCAGGCTGCATTTGGAGTACTGTGTGCAGTACTGGCTACTGTATCTAAAAAGGGATGATAATTTACTGGAAGATGAGCAATGTAGGGCAATAAAAATGTTACAGGGGATGGAGGACAAGACCTACGAGGACAGGCTGATTGAGCTGAATATGTACATGCTGGAGGAGAGGAGGGATGGGGGATATGATTAAAACATTTAAGTATTTGAGGGAGATAAACAAAGATAGCATTGAAAGGGTGTTTAAACTGAGGAAGGGTAGAGACTCGAGGTGGCATGGACTAAAATTGAAGGGGGAAGATTTAGGAGGGCAATGAGGAAGCACTACTTCACGGAGAGGGTGGTGCCTAAATGGAACAATCTACCAGAGTGGGTGGTATCATGTAAGACAGTAGGAAGTTTTAAGACGGTGTGGGACACAGCATGAGGAAGGGTCTGGATGGAGGGGGCTGAGGCCGTCATGGGAATGACAGATTGGGAGTGGGTTGGGGCAGCTGTAATTTACGGGGGTTAGCTGCACACCCGGGCAGACATTGATAGACCGGGTGGTCTGTTTCTGCTGGCAGATCCGTATGTTCATATGATTACTCCACCACTTCCTCTCTCCTCCAATGCACTAACTTCATACTCATCAGTATGGACAAGGGTCATATCACCTCCACCATTTTCATTGACCTCATCTAGGCATTTGACACAATCTTTCATACCATCCTCCTATCCATGCTCTCTTCAGCTGGGCTTTCCCCCTCAGCTGTTGATTGGTTTAGCTCCTACCTGCTTGGCAGAACCGTCAGTTAAGATTGCTGACTCAGTATTCCACCTCTCCCTATCCAGACAGGTGTCAATCAGGGCTCTGATCTGAGTCCTCAAATCTTCTCCATATTTCTCAATGACCTCCCCACTGTCTGCTACGCCTCTGGCATCCACATGTATGAAGACAACTCCATTCTATATACATCTGACCTTTCCCCTGCTACTGTAACTATTACCCTGCAGCTGGACTTTGACAATGTCCAGGGTTGGCTGGTTTCACATCAACTTTTCCTCAATGTAAAAAAGACAATCTCCATGACAATTGGCACTAGTCAGAGACTGTCCTGTATTCTCTTCCTGCCTTCCTGCAACACACTTGATGGGGTTAAACTAAAGAATTCCTCCTCTGTTAAGTATCTTGGGGTCTGGCATGACAGACACCTCAACTTTTGTGTACACAATGAGGCAATTACCAAAAACTCCACCCTATGTTTGGAGTCCTCTACCATAACCACAGCTGTATCCCACTACCTGCTCGACACTCTATAGTACAGAAAATGATCCTACCAGTTTTTGACTATGGTGCCGTAGTCTTTAGTGTTCCTCCCATCACCTCTCTTGCCAGACTGGACATATTCTTCAACTCCTTCTGCTGCTTTGCTCTTGACGTGAAAGTTATGTTCTATAAAGAGCTAAGGGAGAGAAACTGGGATCAACAGGAGGGAGTCTTGGAATAATATCAAGTCACTGACTGGTCAGGAATCCAGGGCACCACTCAACCTCATTGTCTCATCATCTGGACCAATACAGCAACCTAAGGACATGGCAAATACATTCAATAAGGCATTCACAGGCTTAAGCTCTGTATTACCGCCTAAGTACCTAAAAGCCCCGCCCGGCAGTTGGTCCCCTTAACATTACCCCCACCCGCAATAACTCTGGATATCCACTATTCTACTTCAAGCAAATCACAAGATTACAAACAATTAAATATGTCAGGAGGGTCCTAGGCTAAACTAGGATTGGTAGTGACAAGATGATATGACGCTAGTTGCCCTCACCCTGAACAAATAGCTGTCCACATACTCAAAACTTTTAAATATTTCACTGAGAACTGGAGTGTTCCCAGACAAGTGGAAGACAACCCTTTTCACCCCGTTTTCAAAAATAGGGACAGAACTAACAGGAAACTACTAACCTATATCTATTTTGTCCCTCCTATCAAAGCCCTAGAATGAATTGTAGCAGACCAACTCACTGAATATCTGAACAAATATACTCTGCCTGCAACAACACTGCTTTCAGCAAAACCAAAGCACAATCACAGCCGTCCATCTTCATAGACCCCACTAAAACATTTGACACTGTGAGCCACCATATCCTACTAGACAATCTCCTGGCATTAGGCCTGCCTTGTGACACTTTATCCTTTTTTAGCAGCTACCTATTTCACAGGTCGCAGTGCGTGAGGATAAGAGGGGTACCTTCCGAACCTTGGGAGGTAACTCTGGGGGTCCCTCAAAGATCAATTTTAGGACCACTGTTCTTCAGCTTATTTATAAACACTTTACCCAATGCCTGTCTAGCTAAAGCAGATGATGCGGTAATCTCCATACCAGGTAACCGTCCATCTGATATAACTGTAGCCTTACAGGATAGCTTCAGTTCACCTGAGTCATGGTTTTCTCAAAACAGACTTCTCCTAAACTACAAAAAGACTAAAGTCATGCATTTCACAGTGCCCCACATAAAGAAAAATGCTGACCCATTGGCCATAGTAAGCCATAACGGTGACCTCCTAGAACAGATTACCAACTTTAAATACATAGGCATCCTCCTAGATGACACCTTCTCTTTCACTTAACACACTGACCATGCAATTAAGGCTGCAAATATTAAACTTGGTATCCTCTACCGTCACAGGCAATCTATGATCCCTGAGGCTCTGAATCTGGTTACCCAGAGCTCGATACTGTCTACCATTGACTACGGCCTAGTCATTTACAGTGCTGCCACTGAAACTGCACTGACAAGGGTCAAATAACTCCTTAACAAGGCCTAGCGACTGGTCTTAGGGGCTAAACGTCTTACTCACACCTGCAGCCTTTACTCCAAATTTGGGTGGCTCCCATTGCACCTAAGGGTTAATTACCAAGCATGCCTGATTGGGGAAAAAGGCCCTCCTAGGTTTAACACCAGAGTAAACTGCGGATCTGTTTGAGTACCATAAAACCTCAAAATTAACTAGAACAACAGCTAAGGGTGTACGCCAGGTCCCCTTCACACATACATCAATTGCTCTGTACACTCTTGCATACCGGGGGCCTCAGTGGATAAAAGACCTCCCTTCCTCCCTCTTAGATCATGGTAAGCTTGGCCTGTTCAAAAGGGAATTCTGACTCTAACTGGTCCAAACAAACCACTGTGATTGCCTGTCTTAAGAGCACACAATCACTCCCCACCTCAGGGAGTCCCCACCCTCTCATCCTGTACCTTCCTCCACCTTTCCCTTTATCCCCTCCCCTTCCTCCTTCCTCTGACAAAGCCTTCTCTGTCTGCTACCACCCCAATGCACTGCACTTAGCAACATAAATGTGTTAATTTTAGCTTTGGTACTGTGGAATTGAATGTTGATGTTATTGTTTATCTTATCTGCATTTTTCTGTAACTGCCAATTCTTTGTATTTCTGTGTTTTATTGCACCCTATGTATCATATTGTACCCCTTGTATTGTATTGTACTGTTTTGTGCCCTTGGACTTGGAACCTTTGTAAAAGAACCTCTTGGCTCAAAAGGTATTTAATCTGCACCTGAAGTAAATTAGTACAAAAATAAATAAATGTTCCCCTCTCTCTCAGCACTGTAACCTCTATAACTCCCTTTCCTTCCTCCCACTTGAGGAAAGGAGATGCTACCACTCCATCTCCCTTACTGCTAAATACTGGTTTAGTTCCTTCCCTTCCTCTCTCCTCCTCTTACCCACATCTCCCCCCCTTCTCATTCTCTCCATAGCTATGACCACCATTCTATTACTATTCCCAGAAGATCCACATCCAAAAGGCCAATCTGCATTCTCCTACCACCTGCCTATATTGTGGAACTCTGTTCCCCATCCCTTCATCATGCCCCCTCACCCTCTGATCTCTCCTATCTCCTCGGCAAACTCCCTCCCCACATCTGCATTTGCAACTAACTTTCCTCTCTATCCCCCTCTATCTTAGCTCTTTACAAATTCCTTAACTGCCACTACCTCAGCTATGATTTATTACATTGCATAATTGTTCTACCTGTATATGTGTATATATTTTTACTGTGTTATTTTCCCCTTCCCCTGTTCACTACATTGTGTATTTACTCTTACTTATATTTTTATTTATCATTATATGTATTTTACCTGTATGTATATTGATTGTATACCTCCCCATTTCCCCTTCTCCCAGGTCACAACTGAAAATGAGTCTTGGCTCAGTGTACCCTCCTGGTGAAACATTTTTAAATAAATAAATTAAATAAATAAGTAAAGCAATGTTTGTGATTTGCACCAACTTCACTGGTGAAGTTAGGTTTTCCATTTGACATACTGTTCTAGGAAGTGATTCTTGAAAGTTACAATTACTTCACAATTAGAGCTTGCAAACTCTGGAATTCACTACCTGAATATTTGGCTAACATAAATTCCCAGAATATGTTCAAAGATTCCCTTGACAAATTTTTGCTAAATAACATCAGGCTGTAAATCCCCCTGCTGGTGCAGGGAAGGTGGTCTTGATGGGCTTTGCCTTCTTCCATCTTTAAACACCGAGTAATACTGATTAAGGCATAGAGGAATATAAGTCTTAGCCCTGTAATGACTTATTTTTCAAGCTCTTTTTCAAGATGCCAGTCTATGCCCAGGAGATTGATGTTTCCTAGAGTCATCCCTGTATCTGATGTAGCTGCTCTTTCCCTTATCAAGTGGACATCATGATCTATCATTATCCACTTAGCTGTTTGGAGTCCTGTGGCATGACTCTATTATTACTGATTTGCCCTTTTCCTATAGCCCAATCCAGATGAACTCTGAGGGACTGTTTGCCTCCTGATTCTTCCTTGTCCACCAGTAATACTCACCCCTTATGAAGAGAGCTATCCCACCAATTTTTTGTCAGGTCAATCTCTTTGGAATAGTCTTCATCCCTCTATCTTGGTGCTCTAGTCATGTTCTTCCCCATCAAGTGCACATGAGTGCCACTAAGTCTCATTCATTGAACTGCATCAGTTCCTTGAGCTCACCCATTTTGCTAGGGATGGACCTCTTATTGGCTTGCATGCTAGTAAAGGTAATTACGTTTCCATGCCTCTGCACCTCCATGGGTTCTTCTCTTTTGGTTATTCCCTGAATATACTTCCACCCATGCTTACCTCCTGCATCACTGTCTGCCATCATCCTCTCATTTAAATCCCCTGTCTCCCATGTCGATTCTGCTGAAAGCACCTGTAATTACTGCCAGTACAGTTGTTTTCCATCCTAAGCATAAAGACATCTGGCATAGGTGCTTGCAACTACAGATCAAGCCTGGCAATGTGCCTCTTTAGAGCACTGTCTACCATGTAGTGACCACAGATGTCTTTCCCCTCTCCTCCATAGGCAGGAGAGTGTGCATTACACATCTGTTGCAGTAAAAAAAGTTTGCTTTTCTCTCAGTGTCCTAAGGCTAGCCTCTTCGTGCCCCCACTCCACCCATCAGCATCCCCCCTGAACTGTCAGCACTGCTGGCTGTGCCCCTACACCAGTAACATACCTCTCCAGAGCAGCAACCAACTTGCAGTGTTTGCAGATATAATGCCCTACCCACTGCAGGCAAGATGGTGTACATTTTATAGCCATGTCAACACTATAAGTGCACTTCCATTCTCCTTGGTAACGTCTGCTGTTAACAATAGTTGATAACCCCCTGGCCTATTTAGATGCAGCCCAGCTCCTATTCAGCCCACTTAATTGGCCACATGACAATTCATACTTGGGACTGTTTGCCTTTGACTCACACAGTGTCTGACATAAAAGACAGTTAGGCACAATAGCCTTGGCTACAAAAAATGGTTTCAGCAATAAGTAAACTGATTAAATAATGCACAGGAAAATTAAATAGTTTGAACAAAATCACACATCGAGACAATGACCATTGTACAATTCAGATCTGTGATCTCATTTTACATTTTCACAATTCTAGTCAACAGGGCACAGTGACTTCACTTTTACTGTATATGCAATATATCACATAGCATTACATTTTTCCTGGCTTATTTATATGCTGAGATATATTGGTAAACAAGAACAATGTTATATTTAATCTGTGCTAAAAATATATTGTGCAATTGAATATTTGTTGCAATCTGATTTTGTACAAATGTTTTTGTGTTTGCAATTTCAAAAAACACAGACCTTTTGTCTTTAGCTTTTTTTGAACCTCAGCTTAGGGAACTGAAAAGCATGAATGACCATAACTCTACTTAAAAGTTGAAAGAGCAGCTCCCTTAGCCTAGCTACTAAGAATATATGTTATGCTTAGTCAGTTTATTGACTGTCTGACTGTCTGCCTAGCATTCAAAGCTTAAGAAAATGGTCTTATCTGGCTCCTACAATAAATTTATAGAGCATCACATTTGAATTTATACACAGAAAAATATGAATGGGCATCTTTCACATATTGCAGCCACATGGTCTACAGCAAGAGTCATTAAAGGTAGGAAGCTTGGTAAACCTTCTTTAAAAGCTAGGGCATTCTTACCAGTTTATCCCCACATCTCAAGTCAGCCTTCTCATGGATCTAAATGGTGAGAGGATGCATTGACATAGGTATGAAAACATTAGTGACAGAATTACGGAGTTGGACTTCAGCAAGTCCCCTTTACACAGTGAATGGCACTCTTTTAAATGGGATTTACATTGTCTTTTACTAGTTCAAACCATTAATAACAGGTCAAAAGGCCACAGAGCATGACAGCTGTTTCCCCAGCGAGAAATACATTTCACATTTTGGCACGTTGTCCAACAGCAATAAGTATTTAAAATTGTTAAGCATATGAAAGGCAATATTTATGCAGTTGAGATATCTTGGCTCCATATGTTTTTGATTTATAAATGAATCACCAGTAAATCCAATAATGCCTTGAATATATGTGCTCAGTTGCAGAGCTTAAGAACAACCTTTGGTAAGATTCATGAAGGCTGTGGTTAAATTGTAAAATAGGCAAATAAAAAATTAAAATAAAAACAAAGAAAAATGGTTCTATTGGAATCCAGTGGACTCATTTCATAAGGATCTTTAGAGCCAAATGAGTTGTGTCCTGTAGTGAAGAACATGCTTTTGATTTTATGAAGCTTTGATGGATAAGAGATGACTCACAATCATAGGAGACACAGTAATAATGAAGAGAACTGAACATATTTGAACTGTCTGTTCTGTGTAGACCAAAGCCAGCAACAATTAATGTGATGTCTGTGTGCCTCTGCACCGTACAAACCTGAGAAATGGGTGTGTAAACTTAAACTGCAAGTGGAGTGCTGCTTGATAGGGACCCACAGTTAAAAGGATGCCCTGTTAGTGATTTCACAAAATGACCTGCTGAATTCCACAATCACTAGATGACAAGTATTACAGTTAAGCCTCCCCCTTGTAGAGTTGTTGTTACAACTGTGGCATGTGGCACAATACAATGTCACTGCAGATAGGTGCACAGATCACACATTAAGCCCAAGGCAATCTCAAAAGTAGCTAAAATTAGATTCTTGACTGACTGGGCAGTCTGTTTGTTCTGCTTGCTATATTTGCTCAGCAAAGTTTAGAAAGTTCCCTTCTATTGCAGCTAGTGCTTACTTAGGGGAAAAACTCACGTCACCACTGTTATCGTTTTACTGTACTTTGCACACTTGTTCTGTGTTGCAATTCAGGCATTAGTAACTTGATAACTGTTATTGGGATTCCTGTGGTTTTAGTCATGCATTGAAGTAAGTATAAGCATTTTAATTCTGGAGACACTGCTGTTGTTTTGGACAAATAACTATTTTTTTATTGACTCAGTATTCTCAAGATTTTGTATGCTCCCTCATTTTGTATAAGTCTGATAAAGAGCACTATGGAGCCTCTGCTGTAATGCAATGAATGAACTGCATGCAATAGGCATGCATAATGGCCTATGGCATATGGCACCACTGTGCAGCATGCATGTAGGGCATGCAGAGGTGGCTTAATGCATCCCCTGTGTAGCACCACCATGGGAGTACTAGGCATATGCAGAGAGGCATGGCCACCTAACGGCATGCACATCCAACAAATATGCACATTCACAATGAGCAGCATGTTGCCCCAGTGCATAGTGTCACACACACAGCACTACATTATATGGAGTGCTGTATTAACTGCAGACATGCAGGGTGGGCATACAGGACAAGATACAATGATCATAGTGTATGGACACATGACCAGATGGACCACCACTATGGATGTCATGTAGCAACGTAGGTCAGGAACTGACAGTGTAATACAGTGAAATGTGCCATAGAAACACACAGCACAGAGATATTGGGGAAACACCAATGAACAATGTTGCAACCCCATTGGGCTGACAGTCCCAGAAGATGGCATGACCTCACAGACCTTACAAAGGATGAGACAGGTGTAGTACAAAAATATCCTTTATCACTACAGCATCCAAGGAGACAGATGCCTCAGTAGCACTGTATGCAACATTTTCTAAACTGTAATACAATTATTATAAAACATAAGCACACATCAATGGACAGGATCACCATTTCACTATTGCACTGTCAAGTGCATTCTGACTCTGGCTTGAGGCTCTTGGTCTTCCTATTTCTGTGGGTCCTCACTGAAGCCCTTTGAGGTGGTCTCTGTGTAACCCCTTTCTTCAAGGACCAGCCTACTCAGCAGATCATGATACCCCAGAAATGACACGAACACAGAGGACAGTCATGAGTGGGCTGCATATGCAGGGTGACAACTGGACACAGATGGCACATGCTGGCCCCTCCAGTACACAATGCTCCCTCACCAGCACATACCTTAGACAACTCCCCCAGGGCCCACAGCTCCCCCATATTGTCCTTATAGTGGGCATTCTGGGAGTCAACCCTCAAGGCCAAAAACTCTTGGAGCTATAGAGGCCACCTCCTCCTCTGGGCAACCACCATGGATGTAGCCCCATCTGGCTGCTGGACCTGTTTGAGGATGATCCATCCTGGCCATCCATGGAAGTCCTGTAGAGATAGAAGGGGAGAATGTCACTGACACAGCACACTACACACAGGGCAGAAATGCACCCATGTATACCTCAGCAGGTTCTGTCACCTGCCAAATCTCGCCCCCATCCAGGGCATTCTGATAAGTTGTGGAGGACACCCTCCATAAGTTTGTGACTACTCTCCCACTCACCGAACACTAGCCACAGAGACTCTGTTATTTGCTGCTGCCATCATACACTGTCAGAGTTTCAGTGACTCGGTGACATCTGTGTACTTTGCATCACCCCAAGAATATAAAAAAGTAAAAGGAATTGCACTAACTAAATTGCAGAGCTGCTCAACCAAAAAAGAGCTTCAGCTTTGATGCTTTTGTTCAGTAAACTACAACCAGTTATGTCCAGTCCAGTGCACCTAGTCACAACAAACTCCTGCACTTCGCCGGTATGACTTCCTGAAGGGGTCTGCACTGGACTCAAGTGGGTCATGTATATGGTAGGAGGAAGTATATTTGCATTATATTGAATTGTTCAATGCAGCACTTTATTGCAACTCTTATGTGAATCTTGGAAAATAAAAATTGTTTTCCTTTTTTGCATTATTTGAAGTGCTATGGAGTTTTCCTTTTTCTTTTTCACTACCTAACCACTCTTAATTTGCTCACCAAACATACATTGCATCACCCTGCCAGCATGCCTGATAGACGCTCCATTAGAGAGGCTCCATCAGTGTGGGACACCTGTGCAGCATCCCAGACAGGGCCACTGTCAGGTGATTCATGGATTTGTGTGTAACACACACCACCAGACAACTCCAAAGGGGTACACAGGATGTGCCTGGGGCTACTGATGAATGTTCTCCTGCTGGATGGCAAGAGGGAACATGAGCGGGCATTGAATGTGAGTGGGCATTGAGTGTACTCCTGCCTTGGCTGGATGCTGGCATCCTGTGGCACACACACTCCCTAGATAGATTCAGCCTGGACCATAACATGATCAAAACACTGTGTGACATGGTCCATGCACAGGTGGCACCACGGACCCGCCCATCATGGGTGATGTCAGTGGAGACAAAAGTGCTATGTGCATTGGCATACTATGCAACAGGGTCCTTCTTGAGAGTGGCCATAGATGTCACAGGTGTCAGTCAGTCTTCTGTGTCAAGGGCACTGCACCAGATAACCAACGCCCTGTTGCTGTGTATGCATGAGCACATACAATTCCGCACAACACAGGCTGACATATGTGCCACAAAGGAGGCACTTTAGACCACGCATGGCATATCAAATGTGCTGGGTGCAATTGACTGTATGCATGTGGCAATCCTGGCACCAGCCATGGACAAGGAGGCATACTGTAACTGCAAAGGGTATTACAGCATTAACTGCCAGGTTGTATGCAATTTCACAGGAATCATTACTAATGTGTTTGCCAAGTAACCCAGTTCATGCCATGATACCTATATCTTTGCTTGGCCCAGAGTGAGCACATTCCTCAGTACCCACAGAGACAGGAGTGGACGGCTTATAAGGTGGGAATATGTATCATACACATATGGTACACAGTTGGATGATGGCAGCAGCATGATAGTAACCCTAGTTCTCACCAACTGCACAGGTGACAGCAAATATCCACTACATCCATACCTGATGACACCATACCTGGAAGCACATGAAGCTGCAGAGGAGGCATACAAGTAACATATGAAGACTCACTCTGTTATCAAGAGAACAATAGGCTTTCTGAAGATGCAGTTCGTGTGCCTGGATCTGACAGGTGGCATGATGAGGCTTGCCCCAGTGAAGGCATGCAAAAGGTTCACAGAATGTGCAGGGCTGCTCAAGGCAGCTTTGAGGCATTGGCTAACTATGCAATGAAATGTCCAGGAGGATGATCCACTGGCTGATGGGGGGGGCCCCTTCCAAGGGCAGAGTGCAGAGTCACTGTCAGGTTGGGTGGCATGGCACAGTCTTGTACAGGGGTCATTCAGCAGTTAGTGGGTTACTAGGAGACGCTGTGATGATGTCCCACCCTGAGTACAAATAGGAACCTGTCAAGGGGGGTTGGGGCCCTCGGTTACCATGCTCAGTGTGGGGTATGTGGGGTAGGGTTTTATGTGTGGGGAGTATCTGAGGTTGAGGGGTATGATTGGGGGTAGGTGAGGTTGGGGTTTATGTGTTGGGGTATGTGTGTACGGTCTCTGTGGCATCTGTGCTTGTTTGACTCTGTGTTTGTGGCATACATAGCAGCCATCACTGTTTGTTGTATTTCTGCTGTAGCTATGTTGTGGAGGACCATGTGCCCAGATGCCAGGTATTTGCAGTTGCCTTACCTCTTCTGCATGCCCATGTGTCAGTCCATGTGCCAGAAGGCTGTGGTGAGATGTTGCTGTCCTTTAATTCTTTCTCACTTGTGCAGGTGGGTGTGCTGTTCAGGTCTGCCTCTGGGGGTGCCTTAGGTACTGGTAGTGTGGCACTTCTGGACCCAGTTAGCATGTGCTCTGTCAGCCTCTGCAGTATATCTCCTATCTTCTCTTTACCCTGCCTCATACCCCTCACCTCAATGGTCAGCTCCTGTAGTGCTTGGGTGTTTTCTGCTTGGGCGCAGAGCCTGTCACATTCCAGCTGTCAACATCAGTGTAATATGTGTGTAGTATACCCTCGTGGCTGGCCTGCGTCTACAACATTTTGTGTGGTTGAAGGGCCCTCATCCCCACTGTCCCAGGTGTGCTGTCTGGTCTCCAAATGACCCCCTGTGGTCCACAGCCTGTGCTGGTGGATTGATGGTCTATCTAAGGGGGTCTGCCTGATGATGGTGACAGGCCATGGCAGTGGACATGCCACATGTGGCTCCGTGGCAGGGTCCTCTGTGCCCCGGGGCCATCTGGGGCATGCTGTTCATACAGCATTTGTGTCATCTGTGCAGTATGGGGGGGTCGGCTGTACAGGGTGGGTGTGTCAGTCTCCTCCTCCTCATTAACCTGTGTGCCCATATAGGACTCTGTGCCTGTGCCCACAGGCACATCTTCCTCCTCTGGCATAGCATGTGTCTCCTGTGTGCTACCATGGAGTGAGAGACAGGACACTTGTTATGGTCTGTGGCAGAGCTGTTGGCATCTTGTGGATGTATTGTGGGCAACAGGGAGTACAGACTATCTGTGCTGTCTTCCTGTACCTGGCTGCTTGCTCCCACCTCCAGTTGTGTGATCACATTGGTGAGTGCTTTGAACTCCTCTTTGTGTGGGTTGTCCCACCACAGGGTCTGTAGGGTGCATCACAGGGTGGTTAGCATGGCCATGTTGTTCACCCCCCCAACATATCAATGCAGAGTGCTACATACCTGTCAGTGTATCCATACCATCTTCATCCCTGTAAAGGTACACCTTGGTGATGGTCTTCATCCCCATTCTGTCTATGGGGGATAAGCTCAGCTCCTGTGTTGGCAGATTTCCATCTTTGCTGATCTGGAACTCCTTGACAGCTGCCATCTTTCATTTGACAGCTAACCTGAGGTCACACAACTTGTGCTTGATCATCGCCAGTATGCTTGCCTCCAAATCAGCAGCAGCATTAATGGCAGCCTGTATATCTAAGTCAAAACATCCAGCACTACCCACCACAACAGAGACACAAAGCATACAACTGCAGTGTGAAACGCAGTTTATTTAAAAAAGTGCTGACCTCAATCAATGCAAATACATAAACTGGGGAACTGCCAATGGGACCCACAAACTTCTACCGGTTTTGCCGGAGCATCTTCAGGAAGATGCTCCAGTGAAACTGGTAGAAGTTTGTGGGTCTTGTTGGCAGTTGCCCGGTTTATGCTTTTGCAATGATTGAGGTCAGCACTTTTGAATAAACTGCGCTTATACTACAATTGTATGCTTTGTGTCTCCGTAGTGGTGGGTAAAGGATGTTTTGACTTGGCTCATTTGTTTCCAATAGCACATCCAGCCATGGGGCGGCTTTTTTGAGTGGGTAGCCTGTATGTCAAGCCAGATCCTTACTTTGATCTTGGCAGGCACCTTCAGTGATCCTATGGTGGCCCCTTATGTTACTTCAATGAACATTTAAACCAGCTGAGGTTAGTGGCAGAAGGAATCAGGGAGGCAGACACTGCCCCCACCCACAGGCTGAAGTAGAGGTTAAGGAGAATTGGGGGGGGGGAAACGCGGCTAACGTACAACCAAGATGGTACTCTGAGCTCTGGCTATCCCATTGGCATCCCTAATTTACAGTCATCTGGTGCTATCAGATGAGATACCCCGAAATGAGGTACTCCTCAATATAGTATTTTGTGAGCAACTGAAATATATAAAAATGTATTCAACTGCCTGACGTTTTAAGGAGATACAACCATTTCTTGTGACAACCTGATTGTCAACAAAGAACCTGATGAGCAAGTAAGATGGATGCGGTACTTCCAGTAGAAAAAGTAGAGGCGATGTTCACCCAACTCCTAGCCAAATAGCAAAATATTAAATCGACCACAAGGATTAACTCTGAAAAATATCCAGTTATTATCCAAAAGAGCGACAGCAACTGAAACCAAAGTACTGTATAGGCAAACGAACACTCATGTAATGACTTACAAGGCACATTAGTGCTCACAAGCCCCACCATAGATGCAATGCAGTCCAATCTTGGTGATCTAGAAAATCATTGCTGTTGTAATAATGTGTGATTTATTTGATTCCCTGAGCAATCAGAAATGGGGAATGTTGTCTCCTTCCTAAAACATGCACTCCCACAAGTGCTTAAACTGCCTGGAGACCCCCAATTTTAAATCGAGAGGGCCTATCAATCTTTAGCCCCAACTCTGAAGGCAGGGGAGCACCCTCAACCCATTATAGTAAAGGTTTTAAGATTTCCTATCAAAGAGAGTATATTGCAACAAGCTCGGGAGCTAGGGGAAATGGAATGACAAGGGCACAAAACTATGCTGTTCCCGGACCACTCACAGGATCTGACAGCTCGAAGAAGGGCCTTTACCCCAGCCCATTAAGCTCTACATCAGGAGGGCATCCCATTCCTGCTCTGCTATACAGCCCAACTCAAATTCATGCACAGTGGAGTCACTGGTATCCTGTCAAAAGGAAGTCTGAGATTGAGCGACTCAATCTTAGTGCCTGTGTTGTGGGCTACCCTGAAAGGGTAGCGACAGGTGAAAAGGAAGCCAATGAGGATGACCAGAACCACACTGTGAGAGACAGAAGAGGAGGGAAGGTATGTGGGAGGCAGTGCAGCAGAAGGCTGCTAAGCTGGCTGTGTGGCATGGTGGTGAGGGTGGCTAGCTACAGTTGGAAGGATGCAGGGTTTGAGTTTGGGGAGGTGCAAGAGTTTTTTCGGTCACAGCGGTTTTTATTTTATTTTTTTTACAAGTTCCCCCCAAGTCCCCCCCCCAAAAAAAGCACCCCCCTGGAGTTGAGAATCCCTAGTTAGGGGGTCGCAGGTGGCAAAACCCCCAATGAGAGGGGGGGGGTGCAGCCATCTGTATACATAGAGATCTGTGTCACTGCTGTTGTTTTCGCTGTGATAGTACATCGCCGTTTTAATTTTTGGCAATGTATACTCGCCCTAATGGCAATTGCCATTCAGCAGTCACCATTATGACATAGAACTGGAGTCACCTGGCTATTCCTCACACTTGAGGCAGCCATGGACTACACAACCCTCCTCTCTGTCACAAAAGATCACCTTAAGACTAACAGAGACCCGGTGCAGCCAAGGGAAAGCCGTGTTCCCTCCCCCAGGAAAGTAGATTCAATGCCTATCCCAATTTCATTAGGATTGACCAGGGCCCAGAAAAGCTACAGGGTGGTCATTTCAGTCAACCACCCCACAAAACAAAACAGATACAGCGGGTGCCAGCACTAAGTCAGTGCTTACACACCACATCATTCTGTCTCCTATTTGCAAAGCACCAGCAGGAGGAACATATTGATGATCCTGATGCAGACTTCCCAGTTTGTGAGCCAACAGGTTTGCTCCACTGAAAGACAGACCCAATACTGCGGCACTTAGAGCCCTCCATGATCCCCAGTGGTCACTCTTCCTGAAATGTCATCTGCAGATCAGTCATCCTCTGAAAACCAGATGCACCCGAATACAGATCATAATAATAATAATAATAAACTTAATTTTAATGAACCTTTCAAATATCAAGGCGCAGTACACAGTTAAAATAGTTTAAAACAAATACTACATCATTATAAAAGCATACAATACAATTAGAGTCTGTCATCCTCAACATCATCACCATAAGCCTTGTTCCATAAGTGCATTTTCAATGCTTGTTTAAAGCCCCCACAGTCATGCACTCCCTAATCCAACGGGTAGAAATTCCGGAGGGTTGGTGCCACGAACATAAATACCTGGGCTCCAGAAGATTTTAAAACACCCTCAGGATCTCTAGCAACCCCTCGTTGGCGAGCAGAGCAGTTGCTCAGGAGATAAGGATAATGAGATGAGGATCAGATGAGACCCTTCCTTCATCCCCAGCAGTCAGATTCCACAGAAGACTCCCTCTGACCATTTCAGATCAACCAGAAAAGTCTCTCCAAATCTTCCCCACCGCTGCAGGCACCATCCCAAACCTAAAGTCCTTGATCCTCACAGGAATGTGGCAGAAAGCAGTGCTTCCGTCAGCTTCAGCTAGAGGACATTGAGTAATGTCCTACTATGGGACAGTCAGATCTCTTTGAACTCTATAAGGCCTGGGTTTTACCTCCACATAGGGGCCCTGTTTCATGATAAGATATAAACACTGACACTATATGTGGACACCTTTCAAGAAAAATGTTTTTGCTTACTGATAGCCATTTGTCACTTGGAATATATAACTTTTCAGATAGTTTTACACCCCTCTGCTGTGAACTCTCAGATGTCACACAGGAATCACAGGTGTCACTGTATGGCAAAGTGGGTAACAGATTTTGTACTACTGACCTGTTGCTCTTCTTCTCTATACCATTTGAACCTTGCAGAGTGGTTACAGTTTATGGGCAAAACTTTAAAGGCTCCATTCTATTGTTTAGTGCTACAGGCATTCACACCTGCTAACCCCTCTTCATGAGTGGCAGATCGATGGGAAAGGAGTGGTCTTTGGAGATATGAACAGCAACCCATAGACAAATGCTGGGAGCTATTTTTCTTATACATATACATATACATTATGGTAGCATGATAGTGCTACCATAGTTAGAGTTGAGGACCCATTTCTATGTTAAACCAAAATTTTGCACCTTAATAACGTTGCAACCGTTTGACAGATTTGGCTGAAATTTGGAACACATGATCAAGAATCAAAGGCCTTGGGATCTGTCAAGATTCGTGCAGTCCGGGATACACGGCCGCGTGGTTATTAAGTGTGATCTGTGTGTGCGCGCTACTTTTTCTGGAATTCATGGTCGCGGTACAGGTAGCACAGTTTGTGCGACTGGCCCGAAATCTTCAGGGAACATGTGGCCAGGTTCCCCGATGTGCCTTTCAAAGATTTGGTGAAAAAATATTAAACAGTTCAAAAGTTATTCAAAAAACAATTTCCCATTATAAGTCAATGGGAAAAGTTAACAAAAAGTTCGACAGTGTCGCAAATGCATTTTTACTTTCGCAAATGGGCCTGTTACTTTCGCAAATCCACCATTTTGTTTTCAGTTGGTGATCAGAAAAATGCTTGCATTTAAATTTGGGACCCTCTAGCAACCTAATTCTTTTTGTATTCACCTAAGTCGGACCCTGAGGATGCTAGCCATGTCTTTATTTTGGGGTAAAACACCCCAGAAATGTTTTTCAAATTTCTGGAAAAGTGTTTACAAATTACTGTATAACGAGTGTTTTAACTTTTATGGTAAAGCTTTAAATTGCGAGTAGTTTTCTAGTCTGTGGGAAAATAACAGCAATTTTTTGGCACTGCGCTGCAAAAGAACGGTTTGGAGTTTTGGGCTGAAATTTAGAGGGAACGCAGCTCACAGATGTACCTTTCAGTGTTTTATTGAAAAAATATTACACGGCGGCAAAGTTACGGCACTCCAAAGTTGACATTTTTTCCCATAGGATAACATTACGGCGCCCGACTCATTACAGAAATCCTTTGGCACCCTGCTGCAAAATAACGGTTTGGTCTTTTTTCCTGAAATTTGGAGGGAAGACAGCCAACAGCCCACAGATGTGCCTTTCAGTAATTTGGTGAAAAAATATTACACGGCGGCAAAGTTATGGCACTCCAAATTTGACATTTTTTCCCATAGGATAACATTACGGCGGCCAACGCATTACAGAAATCCTCTGGCACTCTGCTGCAAAATAACGGTTTGGTCTTTTTTCCTGAAATTTGGAGGGAAGACAGCCAACAGCCCACAGATGTGCCTTTCAGTGGTTTGGTGAAAAAACATTACAGGGAGGCAAAGTTATGGCGCTGCAAACTTTTCTTTTTTCCCATAAGATAACATTACGGCGTTCGCCGCGCCTTTAAGGGCCCGTATCTCGGAAACGGTGCGAGATACGGACTTTTAGTCAGAAAATATCTTAGCCCTATAATGGGGCTAAGATTCAAATTAGCCAGGACAGTTGTAAATAATATGACTTTTAAATTTTTTTTCTATGTCATACGGTTCCTGAGATATAATGTATTTAGTATTCCAAGATCTCATTTTCTGCGCCGATACTCATTATTTTGCATACATTATTTGTACTCACTGTCTTTCTCAATGCAGGTTTTGGGTAAAATCAGCCTGTGCACTTACATTACTGTTACTGTTGCCCGCTCCGCTTATGGTTCCGCACTGCTTCACTCTCATCCGCTGACGCTCTATGCCACCATGTGCGTATCCTTTGCATTTTCATTTGCGCTATGCTTCTGTTATTTTTTTTGCCATTTTCTGTCTACAGTACTGTTTATCTTTCTGTTTCACTTTACATCACCATGCCCATTGACATTTCTGTTTGCAGGCACCATGTTACTATGTGACAACACATCACGTGGGCAGACCATTCCGTCTCGCCACCATGTGCGTAACCCTTTCTTTTCTCATTCGTGCTTGTGTTACCATGTGCACCACTGTTAGCATTTCTGTTTGCGTTGCTGTCCCTGTTAGTATGCCAGAAGACATCATGTGGCAGGAGCGCGGGGCCCAGAGGGCACTGCGCTCCCGCTGCTGCATTACATTCACTATTTCTTGTTATCATTCTCAAAAAGAAGGGAAATTAGATGCAAAAAACTCAGTTTAATGCATTAGTTAGAGTTGTTCCACAGCGACAAAAGTGAGAAAATTCGCTGTTAGGGTTGAAAACCCCTTGCACCCCACCCACCCCCAACCGGCATTGGGGTGTGCATTGGGATCATGAGTCCTAACTCTCACCCCATTCTCCTATACTTCTGCTGCTTTACACAGGTCATGAGGTGAGAGTTAGGACTGATGATCCAATGCACACTACTCCAATGCACCACATCATCCTTGCGTTTTATTTGCGCTTGCGTTTCTGTTACTTTTGCCATTTGTGTGTACCGCACTGTTTCTCTTTCTGTTTCACTTGCGTCACCATGCCCATTGACATTTCCATTTACAGGCACCATGTTACTATGTGACCAGGCATCACGTGGCACACACCGCTCCATCTACGCCACCGTGTGTTACCCTTTCTGTTATCATTTGTGCTTGTGTTACCATGTGTGCCACTGTTAGCATTTCTGTTTGCATTGCTGCTCCTGTTACTATGCCACAAGACATCATGTGGTGGGGCCTTGAGGCCCAAAAGACCCCCACCATCCCTTCCCCCACTGACCATCCACTATTTCTCAATATCATTCTCAAAAAAAGGAAATTAGATATATATCTATATCTATATCTATATAATATCTATATCTATATCTATATCTATATCTATATCTATATCTATATCTATATCTATATCTATATCTATATCTATATATGCATCTATGAGGGCATGGGAGTGCAGGGCCCTTCAGGCCCTGTTCTCCCATAGTCATATATGGGTACAATTACACTATCTCAGAAAGTAAGGACATTCTTTGCAAAAAACTATGTTAATGCATCAGTTAGGGTTCAGAATAAAGCGACAATAGTAGGGAAATATGAAGTTAGGGTTTCCAATCCTAAAACTTCTGCTCCGTCCATAAAGCAAATAGGGGTGGAGTCTTCCTTGAGTTTGTCAACCCTAATGCTCATGCCATTGTGTGCACTCATAAAACATAAAGACCTATCTCCATCACATCTTAGCTTTTTTTGTTACTGCAATGGGGTGAGTGTTAGGGTTGACAACCCCAAGGAAGACTTCACCCTTCATTCACTTCAGGGGTGGAGCAGGGGTTTTAGGGTTAGAAACCTTAATGACATATTTCCCTACTTTTGTTGCTTTATCCTAAACTCTATCTGATGCATTAACATAATTTTCTACAAAGAATATATATATATATATATATATACACACACACACACACATACATTTGTGTGTATATATAAATCTAAATATTCAAGCATAAGTATAGTTAGGGTGAAAGTGCACTTCTATGCTAAAGTCCAAAGTTTGAAGCATCATAACTTTGCAGCCATTAAACAGATGTGCATGAAGTGAATGTAATGCAGCGGCGGAGCCATGTGATGTCTTCTGGCATAGTAACAGGAACAACAACGCAAACAGAAGCGCTAACAGAGGCGCACATGGTAATGCAAGTGTGAATGAGAACAGAAAGGGTAACGCACATGGTGGCATAGACGGGAACGGTCCATCGCGTAATGTGTTGTCACATAGTAACATGGTGCCTGCAAACGGAAATGTCAATGGGCATGGTGACGCAAAGTGAAACAGAAAGAGAAACAGTACTGTAGACACAAATGGCAAAAAACAACAGAAACGCAAGCACAAATGAAAATGCAAAAAATACGCACATGGTGGCATAGAGCGTCAACAGTAAGTGAAAGGGGTACGGAACCGCAAGCAGAAAGGGCAACGGTAACAGTAATGTAAGCACACAGGCTGGTTTTCCCCAAAAGCTGCATAGAGAAAGACAGTGAGTACAAAGAGTGTATGCATAATAATGGGTATCGGAGCAGAAAATGAGGATTTGGAATACTAAATAGGTTATATCTCAGGAACCGTACGACGTAGAAAGAAAATTTAAAAGGCATATGATTTATGACTGCCCTGGCTAGTTTTGTAGGGCTAAGTATTTTTCTGATGAAAAGTCCGTATCTCGCACCGTTTCCGAGATACGGGCCCTGAAAGGCGCGGCGAACGCCGTAATGTTATCCTATGGGAAAAAATGAGAAGTTCAGAGCACCATAACTTTGCCTCCCTGTAATATTTTTTCACCAAACCACTGAAAGACACATCTGTGGGCTGTTGGCTGTCTTCTACACAAATTTCAGGAAAAAAGACCAAACCGTTATTTTGCAGCAGGGTGCCAAAGGATTCCTGTAATGCGTCGGGCGCCGTAATGTTATCCTATGGGAAAAAATGTCAACTTTGGAGTGCCGTAACTTTGCCGCCATGTAATATTTTTTCAATACAACACTGAAAGGCACATCTGTGAGATGTCAGCTCAGTTCCCTCCAAATTTCAGCTCAAAACTCCCAACGGTTCTTTTGCAGCGCAGTGCCAAAGAATTGCTGTCATTTTCCCACAGACTAGAAAACTACTGTCGCAATTTGCGAAAGCTTTCGCAAAAATTTGCGACACTTTCGTGAGCACGAAAGTAATTTGTGAAAGTACTTTTTCCAGAAATTTGAAAAACATATTTCTGGGGTGTTTTACCACAAAATAAAGACATGGCAAGCATCCTCAGGGCCCGACTAGGTGAATACAAAAAAAATTAGGTTGCTAGAGGGTCCCAAATTTAAATGCCAACCATTTTTCTGATCACCAACTGAAAACAAAATGGCCGATTTGCGAAAGTAACAGGCCCATTTGCGAAAGTAAAAATGCATTTGCGAAAGTGTTGAACTTTTTGTTAACTTTTCCCATTGACTTATAATGGGAAACTGTTTTTTGAATAACTTTTGAACCGTTTAATATTTTTTCATGAAATCTTTGAAAGGCACATTGGGGACCCCGGCTGCATGTTCCCTGAAGATTTTGGGCTGGTCACGCAAACCGTACGACCTGTAGGCGCGACCACAGAATTCCAGAAAAGCGTAAACGTGCGCACAGATCACACTTAATAACTCCGCAGTTGTATATCCAACCAGTATGAAACTTGGCAGATCCCAAGGCCTATGGTTCTTGATCATAAATTCCAAATTTCAGGCAAATCCATCAAACAGTTGCAAAGTTATTAAGGTTCAAAGTTTTGGGGTTTAACATAGAAATGGCTCCTCAACCCTAACTATGGTAGCACTACTGTGCTACCATAATATATATATCTATAAAATGGGTTGGTAAAATCATAGAAATTCCACTAACATGATTGGACAGAATGCATCACATGACTGTGCATTATTTCCCAACAACCGCACACCTCCCATTACGACCACACGCCTAAACTACTTTTTAGTCTTCTAAACCTTTTCACCAGTAGTAAGATCGCTACACACCTGGCACACATAGCTAGCCACACACAAACAAGTGAGAGATTCAGACTGCTACCAACATTAATATACAACTCCCCTGATAAATTGCTTGTTGCTAGAAGTTAAAAGTAAGACTCAGTGTGCTGAAAAACTAAAAAATGATGTTTATTTCCTTTACTTATCTAAGGAAAAAAGTGCCGTCTTTACAGGGAGAATGAGTGGGAAGCACTTTCACTTTTATTAGTGAAATGTAGCGTGACCAAGCATGGTCAATAATCAGTAATGACATGTAGGCAGAATCTGAAAGTAAGTCCCTCTCTGTTAAAAAAATGCAAAGCAACTGTGTGCTTTACATTATTTTCATGTAGAATCCTGTAAAACAAGTTACCAAAGTAAGTCACTCTCTCTTGAAAACGCAAAGAATCTGTGCAGAAAGAAACAAGCTGTTACACTCGCTCTGCCTTGCATCTGTCTATCTGAAGCAGCCGACACCCTCGCTGAACACTAGCTTCCCACTTGCTTCAGGTGGCAGCTTTTTTCTTTCTACACAGATTCTTTGCATTTTCAAAAGAGAGTGACTTGCTTTAAGATTCTGCCTACATGTTACATACCATTACTGACCACGCTCGGTCACGCTACATTTCTCTAATCAAAGTGAAAGTGCTCCTCACTCGCTCTTCACTCGCTTCAGTTGGTAACTTGTTTTACAGGATTCTATGTGAAAATAATGTAAAGTACACAGTTACTTTGCATTTTTTTTAACAGAGAGGGACTTACTTTCGGATTCTGCCTACATGTCATTACTGATTATTGACCACGCTCGGTCACTCTACATTTCACTAATAAAAGTGAAAGTGCTCCCCACTCATTCTCCCTGTCAAGGTGATAATGTTTCAGAAAAGTAAAGGAAACAGAAAAAGAAACATCTTTTTTTTTTACCAGATCATCTACTGATGATCACACAGGGACTACTTTTCTGCTCTCCCCCCATAATATTTGTGGCCATTTTATAAGATAGATAATCCACTCTAGGGTGTGCAGTCATGATCTGATATAAGCACGCCTTGGGTGGTTGAACGCACTCAGCCTGCAGCCTGGTGCGTCACAACGCACACCAAGGCGAGACGATATCAGCGCCAACACCACACCCAGAGTGGATTATCTATTACATATATATATATATATAAATATATATATATATATATATATATATATATATACACACACACTCGTCTATGGAGATTATATAGCTATATATATAGATATATACAGTATATATATATATATATATATATATATATATATATATATATATATATATACTGTATATATCATATATATATACCAACAATAGGGGAGAGTGGTAAATGAGTGAGATAAAACAGTGTATCATCCACTGCAGTGTGATTTTTTAATCCTCTGCTCTACTGTGATGATATCAGCCATTTACACACACACACAGGTCACAAAAGGTCATCACTCTAGGCAGCTTCCCCTCAGCATGCAAGAAACACCTGTGCTGTTACCATAGACACAAATGCAAAACTATTTCAGAGGTCTCATTGCTGGCTACAGCTACCTCAGTGAGCATTACAAAACACACCTACCCCCCCCCACCAACTTCCAGCTCATTACTGTGACTGCAGCCAGAAAAAACTACTGCCTGCAGCTAACTCAACTACCACTGAAACACACTGTCACTTGTTCCTCTAACTCTGATTCTCACCCATTACAATTACTGTGATACTATCAGCTTGACTACAGTCAGAATCCTAAAGAGCACAATTTCACAGAACACTCTGCATGCTGCTTGCAGCTAACTTAATTACCACTGAAAACAGTATCAGCTGTTCTGACACTCAGCCTCTCAGCTCATTACAATTGCTGTGATGCTCTCAGCTTCACTGCAGCCAGACTTCTAAACAATACAGCCTCACAAAAGTATGTTTCTCACTCCTACCTAAAACTAACTCATTTAGCATTGCAAAACACACTCATGTGTCTCCCAGAGTTTATAACACTGCTAGCCCATTCAGAAAAGCTCACATACAGAATGAGCAAACACATAAACAGGAACAGAATACAAGAGAGCATAACAAAACTTCTAAAACTCTTGGCCCTATTGTATATATCGAATACATGATGGTCAGATGCTGTGCTATGACAAATATTGTCACTCCTGCATTGTGAGCTCTGGATATCTCACTCTTGCCCAGAGCTCCACTCTGCAGGAGTGACAATATTTGCCATATCACACTCATGCCCATCATGTATCCCATAGATATAGATATAGATATAGATATAGATATAGATATAGATATATATATTTTTTTTTTATGGCAAAAAACTCCATTTAAAATGCATCGAGTTTGTTCACAGCAACAAAAGTGGGGAAATTCCAGTGTGGGGTTGCCACTCCTTGAACCCCAAGCCCACCCCGCCCCCACCAACAGGCATCAGGGTGTGCGTTGGGGTCATCAACCCTAAATCTCACCCCATTCCATGTGTAAATAAGCTGAGGTGGTGCAGTATAGGAGAATAGGGTGAGAGTTAGGACCGATGACCCTAACGCACAAACCGATGCCTGTTGGCAGGGATTGGGTGGGTGTGGGGTGCAAGGGGTGGCAATCCTAACACCAAATTTCCTCACTTTTGTTGCTGTGGAACAACCCTAACTGATGCACTAAACAGAGTTTTTTTGCCATGAATTTCTCTTCTTTTTGAGAATGTGCACTATAAATAGTGAATGGAATGTGGTGGTGGGAGCGCGGGGCCCGAACTTGAATTTTTGTCACTTTGCTGCACAAAAACTGTACGACCAACTGAAATGAAAATTGGTAAATGAAGATATGTACAATTCCACAACATGTATAACAAATGTTATCTGAATCTATTTAACAGTTGCGCAGTGTCACGCTGGGAAAACTGTGCAGGAGTGCCGAAAATAACATTTTTGCCACTTTGCTACACAAGAACCATATATCTGATGGAACCAAAATTGTTAAAGAAGACATGTACCACAGCACACCGTGTATGCAGAACTGTGTACATCCGCTCAACGGTCGTGACAGCTAATGAAAGCAAACAATGTAACATGCACCATTCAGCAACCATAAGTGCCAGTGACCTCAAAATTGTCACAATCAAAGATGTATTATAAATCTTTGTACGTGCCAAATGGCAGGCAAATCAGACACACGGTTCAGAAGTTATTGAAGCATAATGAACCACATTTTCATTCGTCTGAGTGGTATAATTCTGCACCTGTTAATGTTTTACACACCAAACCACTGCAAGGCACCTCCACACCACTAGGGCTACCTATGCTATAAATTTTAAGCCAGTAGCACGATGCAGAATGCTATGCACACAATGTTAAATCGTGTCATGCAGTATCTCCACAGCGGTAATCATTTTTCCAACATGTAAACAGCATGAGAAAAGACCAAACCATTCCACAGATATTTAATTTTTGCATTTCTGCACCTTCAAGAAGTCTTCCACCACAAAATGGCAGAAATCACAGCCGAAAAATGCACTAAAATGGCAGACCTGGTGGCCGAAAAATCTGTAACTGCGAGTGGGGCCAACTTCAAATGGCAATAACTCTGGACCGGAACAATATTTTTTCACCAAACAAAAACTGGCATGTTCCTTAAAAACAGGTCTTTTTATGTGGCAAGTTTCAGATTAATCAACTGAGAGAAATGATTTGCCTTTAAATTTGGGACCCTCTAGGAACACAATTCTTGTTGTGTTCACCTAGTCGAGCCCTGAGAATGATAGCTATATCTTTTTGGGGGGGTAAAACACACCAGAAATAAGTTTTTAAAATTTTTGTAAAAGGTATTGTTACAAAGTATTTTCTAGTATGCGACACTTTCATGATTTTATTTGTGAAAGTGTTGTGATTTGCGAAAGTACTTTGCAACACTATGGCCAAAACAATAGGGAATCTTTGCCACCCTGCTGCAAAATAATGGTTTGGTCTTTTGGGATGCAATTTGGAGGGAAGAAAGCCAAGATCCCATATATGTGCTTTTTGGTGGTTTGGTGATACAATATTACTGAGCTGCAAAGTTACAGCACTCTGAATTTGATTATTTATTTTATAGGATAACATTACGGCGTCCTCCATGCCTTTCGGAGCTCGTATCTCGAAAACAGTTCGAGATTCCGAGTTTTCATTGGAAAAATGCTTAGTCTCCCACTAGGGGGCTAAGTACAAAACTAGCCTAGAAAGTCATAAATAATATAAGATTTAATTTTTTCTATGTCATACGGTTCCTGAGATATAAGCAATTTAGTATTCCAAGTGATCATTTTCTGGTATGAGGGCTATTATTATGGCTATGTTATTTCTATTCATTGTGCTTCTGAATCACCTTTTGGGACAAAATGCATGTGTGTTTGCATTGCTGCTAGCATTTGCATTTACATTTCTGCTTATGCTTCCATTACCATTTCGCGCTACCTTTAACATGTGCATCAACGCAGGTGTTACCATTTGCTTTTACGCTTGCATTTGCATTGCTGTTTACATTACTGTTTCCTTTTGCATCACCCTGTTCATTACCATTTGCATTTTACGTTACCGCTCGCATTTGCACTTGCGTTTGTATAACTGTAACCATTTGCATTTGTGTTTGTGTTTCCATTGAAGTTACCATTAGCGTTTGCATTTACATAACCGTTTGCGTTACTGTTTCCTTTTCCGTCATCATTAGTGTTACCATTACCTTTGCATTTGTATTTGCGTTTTCGTTGCCGTCTGCATCTGCGTTTACGTTTGTGTCACCATTATCATTATTGTTAGCATTTTTGTTTACGTTACTGCTACCATTTCCATTTGCATTTGCTTTTACGTAACCGTTTATGTTTGCGCATCTGTTTGCATCATTTTTAGCATTACCATTAGCGTTTGCATTTATGTTAACGTTACCATTTGCATTTGCGTTTCTATTTCCTTTTGTGTCATCATTACCGTTAGCATTACCATTATTGTTTGCATTTGTACTTGCATTTCCGTTACTTTTCCATTTGTAAATATTTGCATCACCGTTACTGTTATCATTCATACTGTTTACGCATTGTTAATGTTTGCATTTGTGCTTGTGTTTATGTAACCGTTTGTGTTTACGTTTCATTTGCATCACTGTTGTTTTACCATTAGTGTTTACATTTATGGTACCACTTGGGTTTGCTTTTGCACTTGTGTTTACATCACCGTTAACGTTTGTCTTACAGCTTATGCTTGTGTCACCATTACTGTTAGCGTTTGAGTTTCCTCTTGCATTACAGTTTGCGTTTGTGCTTCTGTTATCATTAACATTTGCTTTTTCATTACCGTTTGTGTTTTATGTTTCTGCTTGCATCTCTCTTACCGTTTGTATTATTGTTTTCGTTTGCATCACCGTTGGCATTACTGTTTGTGTTTGTGCTTAAACGTCACATTCTTTGTGTGATTATAACATTACAATTGTTGAATGGATTTGTGTGACATTTGCAATACTTGGTCTACTATGGTACTTCAGAGCATTTATCAATTTTCATTTGATATTTGCGTAAGTTTTTTGCAAAATGAAGCACTAAAAATACATTTTTTGGCACTCATATGCAGTTTTACGCTCATGCTGCTCTACAACCGTTGAAGAGATTTGGATAAGATTTGGCATACATGAAGTGGAATGGCACATCTATTTATTTACCAATTTCTGTTTCACTGGTACATACGATTTTTGCACAGTGAAGTGCAAAAAATACAGTTTTTGCTATTTCTTTGCACTCACTTGCACAATGCATAGCACAGCCACTCTGCAGTTTATTGGTCTATAACTTGGTACATAGAAAGCCCTTTATTCATGGAACATACCAGTTTTTGTTTGGGGAAAAAATACAGTTCCATTCCAGAGTTATTGCCATTTGAAGTGGGCACCCTTCTCAGTTAAAGATGTTTTGGCTTCCAGGTCTGCCATTTTAGTGCATTTTTGGCCACGAGTTCCGCCATTTTGTAGTGGATGACTTCTTAAAGGTGCACAAACTTTAAAATTGAATATCTCTTGAATGGTTTGGTCTTTTATCATGAGATTTGGAGGGTGTGGAGTGGATGTCCTGGAGATGTGAATTATGCTGTTTACATGTAGGGGAAATAATTCGCTGCAGAAATACTGCATGATGCAGGTAACGTTTTGTGCATGGCGTTATGCATGGTGCTAGTGGCTTGAAATTTATTGGTGAGGTAGCCCTAGTGGTACATAGGTGTCTTTCAGTGGTTTGGTTCACATCAGCCTTTGTGCCATTATCTCAAAAACAAAGCGAGATACAGACTTTTCACTACTTTGGCTCACATCGTCTTTGTGCCGTTATCTCTGAAATGAACTGAGATAAGGATTTTCACTACTGTTGGCTCAGATCACCTTTGTGCTATTATCTTGGAAATTAAGCGTAGACAGACTTTTCCCTAATGTTGGATCACATCTCCTTTGTGCCACTATCTCGAAACAAAATGCAATACAGACTTTTCAGTACTGTTGACTCAGATCACCTTTGTGTCGTTATCTCAAAAGCGAGTGAGATACAAGCTTTTCACTACTGTTGATTCGCACCATCTTTGTGCCGTTATCTCAGAAATGAAGCGAGATACAGACTTTTCACTGCTGTTGCCTTACATCAGCTTGCTGTTACCATTTACATTTGCGTTTACGTTGCATTTCTCTCACCATTTGTGTTACGGTTTGCACTTGCATTTCTGTTACCATTTGCATTTCTATTTACATTTGTGTCACTGTTACTATGATTGTCAGCATTTACAGTTACGTTACTGTTAACATTACTGTTGAGTTTCACATTTTCATTTGATTCACTGTTACTGTTACAGTTTGCATTTGCGATAACAGTTGCATTACCACTTGCATTTGCATTTGCGTTACCATAACAGTTACCGCTTGCATTTGCATTAACATTTATGTTGCTGTAATAGTTACCATTAGTGTTTACGTTTCACTCACTGTTACTGTTACTGTTACTGTTAGTGTTACCATTACTGTCATGGCTGTAGTGCAGACATTGGCAGGATGGTGGGAGCATGGGCCCAAAGGACCCTGTACTCCCACCACCACATTCCATTCACTATTTATATTGCACATTCTCAAAAATTCATGGCAAAAAAATCAATTTAATGGATCAGTTAGGGTTATTCCACAGTGACAAAAGTGAGGAAATTCGGTATTATGGTTTACCACCCTTGCCCCCACACCACCCTGCCCCCACCAACAGGGCATTGGGTGTGTGTTGGGGTCATCTGGCTTAACCTCATCCCATTCTCCTATACTACACCACCTCAGCTTCCATACACATGGAATGGAGTAAGAGTTAGCAATGACCCAATGCACACCCCAATGACTGTTGCAGGCAAGGTGAGTATGGGGGACATGGGTGGTAACCCTAACACCATATTTCCTCACTTTTGTTGCTGTGGAACAGCTCTAACTGATGCATTAAATTGAGCATTTCCATGAATATATATATATATATATATATATATATATATATATATATATATATGTGTGTGTGTGTCACTGTGGGAAGGCCCTCTCCTTCCATTTATAGGAAAACAGTAAACAAATTGTCAGCATTGCCATCTTATTACCCAGCCTCCTGTACTTGGTGCAGAACAATCTTACAATACCTGCCAAAATGTAAGTCAGCACAAATGCAATGCTGTTCCAAACCACAGGTGCAAAAACACATTTTGGCCTGGATGTGAGAAATGACAGCTATGACATACATGAGGTAGGGATAAGAAGGCTCTGTTGAAAATGTGGGTTCAAAATATTTACAGATTTCAAAGTTATGAGCATGCATAGCAAAATTGCAACTGAATAAGCATTAACGCTGCCATTTTTACATATGTGGACCCCAAATTTGTAACATACAGTAGCCTTCTTATTATCCCACTTTGTGAACAAGGGCAGAAAACATTTTCAAATCTTGCCCAAAAGGTGAATTCATAAAGTGACTATGAAATCCTCTTTCAGGCAGGAATTGTGTAATGACAGTTTTATTGTTCATGAGGTGAGGTCCCTAAAAGACCATGTTGAAAATTTGGTGTCAAAATTTAAAACAATGGCTGAATTATGCATAAAAGTTGAAATCCCAATTGAAATATGCTGAACCATATTTACCTTAGTTTCTCATGTTGCAGTCACTGGTTCCAGCAGAAAAATGTGTCTTTGATCAGAGACTGGATCTCAAACCTGGGACCTGTTCAGGTGAGTGGGGGTGTACTTGGAGCTGTGGGGTGGTGGGTGCTGAGTGGGAGTGGGGGGGCTGATCAGTGAGGGAACTTTTTTTGCAGGAACAAAAAAACATTGAGGGATGTTTTTCCTTTATTACAGGGATGAAAGAGACATGAACAGCAGCATGGCATGGTGATCAGAGAATGAGGGAGGGAGGAGGGACCACTGGACTATGAATGAAATAATAATGTCCAACAGGATTGCAATTGGAGAATAGGGAAGGGGGAGGGACAATTGGACTATCAGGGAAATTATTTTTTGCCACAGGGACAGCAACTGGACATAGGGGAGTGGGAATGGACCACTGGACTACCAGGGAAATTATTTTTTTAATACAGGACAGCAATTGGAGAATGGGGCAGAGGGGAGGGACCACTGTACTACTACAGAAATAATTGTTTTACTACAGGGACAGTGATCAGAAAATGAGAGAGGGAAGGGACCTCTAGAATACCAGAGAAATTATTTTTTTTACAAGTGGGACAGTGATCATAGAACAGGGAAGGGGGATGTACCACTAGACTACCAGGGACACATTTATCTTCAGGGGATGAAAACTGGATGGTAGGGGGTGCCTCTAGATACCAGGAAGCTATGACAGTTAAACTTATTATTAACCTTTACTGTTCCCAGTCTTTTCAGTTTGAACAGTAAAGTTCAAACTGTAAAAAACTGCTAATGGTTATTTTCAGATCGTTTGATCCTTAACTAAGCAAGTGACGGGCAAAAAGACATACGTGCCATCAAACTTTTTTAATAATATTACAATAAAGGAACAAAGCATGTGACTGAGACCTAAAGACAGGTCATTCCTTACCGAATTGCATGTCTTTAGAAATCAATTTGTGGCTAGCAAAGTGGTGCTGAGGGTTAAGGTGTTGGATGCCACACCTCGTGCCACACTGGAGAACTGAGTTGGGAAAGGACTTGGATTGCTTGGGGGTTGGTGGGGCGAGGAAGAACTGAGCATCCATAGACAGCTCTCATTGTTCGGGGGAGGGGGAGATCATGCGGTGCACTGTAGACTGACACACAGCTGTGGTTGGGTGTCAGTACAGGTGACACCACCAAGAATGGGGAAGGCCCACACACAGGGCATTAGGCTGTCTCCACAGAGATGGAGCCAGCCACTCCATCCATTGCACGGTCATGGGCTTGGGAGCAAAACATCAAAAAAACAAGAGCCAACAGGGTCTATGATGACCCGACTATCGAGTCAGAGGATGAGTGCCTCCAAGAGAGGGACCAGAGCTCTCTGTCGGCATCCCACAAAAAAAAAGAAATCAATTTGTGAAACAGGGGAAAAAAAAAAAGTGGTGGAAACACAAACAGTATTTCTCCAAGCACAAATAGTAAATCCTTATCAATTAACAGTCTGAACTGCTCTCATTTACCTGGCTGTCTAGTGGCGATGACAAAAACTGTTATAATTCAAAAATGGTGAGATATCTTCTCATCATACTATCCAAAGGCACACCCTTGGCACAGGCCTCATCATCCCTGAAAATGTCAAGAAAAAAATTCATTACTTCTAGGCTATAGATAAGGGCAAAAAGTCCCATGTTAACCAAAGGGAAAAAAGTGTGTTTTTCTAATTTTTTTACCACTCCATATCTCAAAAACCACACAAGATGCTATCACAAAACTTTCCACATCTTGAGACACTAGCAGAATGACTGTGCATGCCACAATGTGGGCTATTTCAGCACAAAATGCCAACGTTATTTAGCTGCAAAATTTTGTGTTTAACACAGAAGTTCTGGTATAACCCTAACTATAGGTGTGCTACTGTGCCCCTATAATATGAGTAGAATATGTAGAAAAAAGGTAACTATGATTGAAAATCCCATTGAAATACATTAAACTACAATTACCTTATTTCTCATACAGCAGTTGCCGGTTCCAGCAGCAAGATGTGTCTTCGATCAGAAAGTGGATCTTCACAGTGGGACCAGTACAGGTGAGTGAGAGTGTGTGTGGGGGGGTCAGTGGGGGTGTAGGATCATGGGTGCACAGTGGGAGGTTGGGTGGGGGGAGGGTGAGCATCACTGCTGGACTATTTTTCAGATTTGAAAAAAGAAAAAATAAAGAAAATGAGGGACAATTTTCTTGTTTTTCAGCATTCTTTGGGAGGGTGGGAGGTACCAGCACCACTAGACACCAAGGCAACCATAAAAGAAGATGCCAACTGGCATTGGAGGGTGGGGAGTGCCACTAGCCAACAAAGAAAAACAGAGTTAAGCAGGTCGGGTATGGTAGGGTGAGGGGATACCACTGGACACCAGGGAAAATATTTTGCAATATAATATTGTGTTTATTAAAATTGGAGGGTGGGGGGTCCAACTAGACACCAGGGATAATCTATTAAAGACATAGGGGAAAAAGCAATAACTACTTTTTCTTGAGGAAAAATCTCATGCCCCATCCTGTAAAGGATTTATTGCCACAACAAAGGAATAGGGAAAAATTTAGTCCCAAATCCTTTTTTGTGCCAATTAATCCTTTTTAACCAGTTTGTTTTTTTAGTTTCTCAAAAAAGGATTTATTATCTCAAGAAAGTTTTTTTTTTTAATCCTTTTTCACAAGATAGGATCCTTTATTGTGACTCTTTTTTTGTTATCAAGAAAATGGATCCCATGTCATGAAAAAGGATTTCTGACTTTTTAAAATCCTTTTTCTTGAGATAGGATTCCTTATCATGAATCCCTTTTTGTTCTCAGGAAGATCACATTCTGCAAAAACAGATTTTGGACTTTGTTTTTCCTAGATTCCTTTTTCGTGAGATGTGATCCTTTTTCAAGAGAACACAAAAAGAATCATGAAACAGGATGTTAGCGAGTCACAAAAAAGGATTTTAAATAGTATAAAAACAACATTATGGGGTCATTTTGGTGTCAAACTGGTGCACAATCCACCTAAGGTAGTCCCATTGGCCAGATACATAGCTTAGTATATGTGGCAGACATCATTTTGGCCAGTTTGAGAGTTTCGTTTACCAAAATAAAAGAAAACAAGATGATATCTCATGAAAAAGGATTTTTTCTCGAGAAAAATGTTTGGCTCCTCACAACAGAATCCTTTTTTTTGTGATGCTAAATTCTTTTATTGATCCATGAAGCCATCAAAAAGATTGAACTGAGCATGCTCTGAACCCAAAACTTTAAAATTAAATAACTTTGGAATGGACTAATATTTTGCTACCAAACCAGCCACAGGCACTTATGTGGGGCAAGCCCTTTCTACCCTAAAAAATTCATACCAAAATTCCAAACCATCAGGTCACAAGATGATGACAAAAGAACAAGCAAAATACAGTGATTTTTTTTTTACATTTTTTTCACTATGCGCAGCTCAGAATTCACAAATCCAACCAAAACTAAACTTGGCATGTCAAGAGATCTACCCCATTAGACCATGCATGCAACATTTCATTCAAATATGTTGAACAAATGTGTAGTTAATAAAATGCAAAATTTATAGAAAGCACAGCTCAACCCTATATAATGTGAGTAGGAATCACAAAAGGGATGCACATGGTGAATCCCCAACTTATGAACAAGCACAATTCCGGAAGGGGACTGATGTACCGACACCACCCATAATGTTATGTGGCACATCTGGAGAGGCTGTGCAGAGGGCGTGCCCATATATTGGTGCACAGTCCATTCACAACCCATCCTGGAAGTCTACAACAAGTAGACATAGAGTGGGTGTCCACCCTCAGGCAGGCAGCTGTACTTCAGACAGCAGTACAGCAGCCTGCTTACTCTGGCAGTTCAGCAGTCCCTTCCCCTGCCTGAATGCCTGTAAAGGGATGATTGTGAGCTGTAACTCCCTGGTAGTCTAGCGGCAGCATCCCCACCCTGCCTGTATCCCCAAATTGTCACCGAAAGCACCAGGCATACCTGGTACTTGACTGTGTCCCCCCTACCTGCCCATAGCCCCATAACAAAGTAACCTGTCTGCTATCCCTGGTAGTCTAGTGGTACCCCTACCTTTCCCTGACCCAAACACTTAGATAATTGCCAGCCTGAATCATCCTTGGTGGTCCAGTGGACCCCCCACCTACTCAGGCAGCCCCTCCTCACTCTGCTCCCCCTGTTCCAGCAAGTGCCAAAGGCTGGTGAGCAGCACAACCCACCCACATACTGCCACGACCACCCATCGACAGTCGTCTGTGAATGACAGCTACTGTACCTCTGTAAGTCCACTGGAGACCCTGTCGACCAATGGGTTTGCAGTGTGTACTGTAAGCTGTCATTCACAACTCTGTGAATGACCTGTGTCATTCACTGTTGTGTATGACAACTTATAGTACACACTGTGCTCACTGTTGACATGGTCTCCAATGGGCTTACAGTGAAACAACCCAACTATCATTTATGAATGGCTCTGTCAGTGGGCAGCCATGGTGGTATCTTGGTGCTTTGTGCTGCCCACGGCATGGGCACTTGCTGGAATGGGGGAGTGTGGTGGGGAGAGGGTGCCTGAGTAAGTGGGAAGGTCCACTGGACCACCAGGGCTGATTTGAACCAGCGATGTACTATGCAATTGGGTCAGGCAGGGGGGTCCACTAGACCACCAGGGATTCCACTGCTTTGTTAGTACTTTCACCGGGGATACAGGCAGGGAAGGGGGATCCACTGGCCTTACAGGGCTGTTACCAGGGGATTACATGCAACTGTGGGGATTCAGGCAGGGGAGGGCCACTGGACCACCAGGGATACTGTGGCCTTTGTGTGTCACTTTGCAATCAGATTGGGTCATTGAGGGCTGGGGGGGTACCACTGGACTGCCAGGGCTTCTGCGGCATTTGTTATGTGTACTGGGGATACAGGCAGGGGGGCCACTAGCCTAGGGTGTTTTGTATATGTGCACTGCTGGACTTGCAGGGTGCCCAGCACATTCTGCCCGGTGCAACGCTGCAATACTCATGCAAATGGGGCCATAATGACATGCAAATGGCCCCATTGTGCATTGCATGTCTAATGGTCCCATTTGCTTGTTTGTGGCAGTGAATCACAACATTGGGCACAGCACATCTGGAGATGCACTGCCCCATTGGTTTCCCAGCCTGACCAGGGGGTTGGGCGCAACTGTGGTATTCATAGAGGGGTTGCACCACGGGCATCCCCAGGTGTATGTTCTGTGAATCCCACAGGTTGGGCTCTGCACAACTCAGTTGCGCTGGGGCAGCCGAGATGCTCAAAGCTCATATGCTTTGAAAATCATGCTCTATATATATATATATATATATATATATATGTGTATGTATATATGTATTTATGTATATACACACATACATACAGTGAAGCCCACCAGGATGAAGCACAGCACTGCAAAATTCTGCAGTAGAGTTACTACAGCAAACAATGCAGTTTCAATGGGAGTTAATCACTTTTGTCATGCATACACTGTGTGTGTGTGTGTGTGTGTGTGTGTATATATACATATACATACATACAGTATAATATATACACATATATATGTGCATACACACATATATACATATGTGTATATATATATATATATATATATATATATATATGTATATATACTAATGGTAAACATAGAAATTCCACTAACATGATTGGACAGAATGCATCACATGACCGTGCATTATTTCCCAATGACCGCACACCTCCCAGCGCGACCGCATGCCTGAACTACTTTTTATCCTTCAAAACCTTCTCACCAGTAGTGAGATCATTCCACATCTACCACAGATAGGCACCCACATGCATACAAGTGGTACATTCAGACTGCTACCAACATAAATGACAACTGCCCTGGTAAATGAATTGCTGCCAAAGTTCAAACTAAGACTGACTAAAAAAAAAAAAAAAAGAGGTTTATATTCCTATTTATTTTCCTTTACTATTCTTAGAATAAAGTCGTCCTCTTTACAGGGAGGAAAACGAGTGGGGACCACTTTCACTTTTATCAGTGACATGTAGCGTGACCGAGCGTGGTCAATAATGGTACCTAATATGCAGGCAGACACTGAAAGCAAGTCCTCAGGTGTGAAAAAGCAAAGTAACTGCATTTTACCTTATTTTTATTGAGAATTCTCTAAAAGAAGAAGCCAGCTGAAGCGAGTGGTAGACAGCACTTTCACTTTTATCAGTGACGATGTAGCGTGACCGAGCGTGGTCAAAAGTGATAAATAATGTACAGCCAAACAGTGAAACTAAGTCACACTCTGTACCAGAAAACCAAACAAACTGTGCACTTCAGCTTATTTTAATTTAAAATCCTGTAAAAAAGCTGCCGTGTGAACAAGTGAAGCTAGCGCGAAGGAGAGAGTGTTGGCAGCGTCAGAGAGGTAAGCGGGGCAGAGCGAGTGTTGCTCTAGCAACAGTTCGAACACTCGCTCTACCTGTATTACCTCTCGACGCTGCCAACACTCTCGCTCTGTGCTAGCTCTCCACCTGCTTCACACGGCAGCTTTTTACAGGATTTTAAATTAAAATAAGCTGAAGTGCACAATGTTTCTTTCTGGTACAGAGTGTGACTTAGTTTCACTGTTTACTGCACATTATGTCATCACTTTGACCACGCCGCCACGCTACGTCACTGATAAAAGTGAAAGTGCTGTCTACCACCGCTCAGCTGGCTTCTTCTTTAGACAATTCTCAATAAAAATAATGTAAAATGCTGTTACTTTTTCACACCGAGGACTTGCTTTCAGTGTCTGCCTGCATATTAGGTACCATTATTGACCACGCTCGGTCACGCTACATCTCACTGATAAAAGTGAAAGTGTTCCCCACTCTTTCTCCTCCCTCTAAAGACGACGACTTTATTCTAGGAATAGTAAATGAAAATAAAAAGAAATATAAACCTCTTTTTTCTTTTTTTTTTTAATTATGCCAGACAGGGACTACTTTTTTGCTCTCCCACAAAAATATTTATTTCCATTTTATAAGATAGATAATCCACTCTGGGGTGTGCGGTCGCACTCTGATATACGCACGCCTTGGGTGGTTGAACGACTCGGCCTGTGCCTCGGCATCACAACGCACACCAAGGCATGCGTATATCACAGCACGACCACACACCCTAGAGTGGATTATCTATTTTATATATATATATATATATATATATATATATATCAGGGTTTTAAATAATTGATTAGCAGTTTTTCTTGGGACAATATTAACTGTACAGAAAGTATTTATATAGGTTTTCTAGAAGTGTTATGTTTGTTAAACACAGTGAGGCAAGTGCTATGCATTTTCATAATGTTTTAGCACTTTTATGAGCAAGATGCTAATCAATTTTAGAGTTAAATAAAACCCTGTATGTGTATATATGTGTGTATATATATATATATATATATATATATATATATATATAAAATCACATGCCCACACACAATACAAAGCATCATGGGCTGCATATGCAAATCACACAGAATGTTATGCTGGTCAACTTTAAGCAGAATTGCATGGTGCCGAAGGCCCTCCACCAGTTGCAAAGGGTGCTAACAGAAGACATAGACACGTGTTTCGTCCTACCAGGACTCATCAGTATGCCTCGTCTGTTTGAGCACCCTTTGCAAACTGTGTGAGAGGCCTTTCGGCACCATGCAATTCTGCTTAAAGTTGGACCAGCATAACATTCTGTGGTGATTTGCATATGCAGCCCATGATGCTTTGCATTGTGTGGACATGTGTGATTTTGTATTTTCTTGAAACTTGGCTTCCCAGCCAAATGCCCTTTGGGGTAACCCTTGCCTCAGTGTTTGCGCACAGAGGTTCTTTGTCTTTTATGTATATATATATATATATATATATATATATATACACTATCATAGTGGTGCAGTTGCACCCCCATATTAGGGTTCAGTCTTCACTTCTATGTTAAACTGAAAATTGTGAACTTTAATAACTTTGCAACCATTCAAGCTATTTACATTTTAAAAAAATTTGCATGTGCTATTGGAGACCAAAGTTCTCTTGATGAGGCAAGTTTAGTTCAGGTGGGATGTGTAAGTGCAGAGATACGGATTGTCCAAAAAAATTTGAAAATGACCACTTTTGGTGAAATGCTTTGTCACACTGTTGTGCAAAAATGGTGTGGAATTTTGGTCTAAAATGTTTTGGGGTATATAGATCTTGGATCACAAATGTGCCGTTTGAAGATTTGGTAAAAATATATTAATCCGTTCCAAAGTTATAAAATGTTAATGTTTCCCATTGTTTCCTATGGGTCCAGTTTGATGTCCTGCTTGAAAAAGGATTCTTTATTGCAAATGGGGAATCCTTTTTCTCAAACGTGGGATCTTTTGCCACAAATGCAGAATCTTTTTTCATGTTGCTGCCATCTTGTTTTCAGTAAGCGAGGGAAACAAAATTAAATTGCTTACAAAATAGAGGACTTTAGTAAACACAAACAGTTGTGTTTACCTAATCAGGCCCGTAGAATCAGTTTCTGGGGTCAGTTTTTTGATAAGTCGTTCAGAATTTTTTTTTTTTAGCTGTCCAAATTCTTTTTTGCAAATTGTGGAAAACCTATGCCATGAAACCGGATCTTTTTCCTGCAGTTTGTAATAAAGGACTTTCTTTTGCTGGAAATTGCAAAAAACGAATCACGAAAAATGATTCTTTTTCACAATTTGTGAAAAGGGATTTTCTTTTACCACAAATTGTGAAAAAAAAAGTACTGCGTAAAAGGATTCTTTTTTGCAATTTGCGAAAAAGGATTTTTCCAGAGTACAAACGGCTTGCCCCACTGATGTGCCTTTTGCTTGCTAGTTTCATGAAAATATATTAATTTGGTGTCGAGTTACACAGGTTTCACATTTTCCTGTGTTTTCTATACTGTAGGAGAACATTGCAATGTTAGGTGTTTCCTTGGGTCTGCACACTACAGCATTGGAGCTCAGGGCCCTAAACTATCTCAAAAAATTATGCATGGATGGGAGTGCAGGGCCCTTCCACATGCACATACAGATATCATTAAGGACTGATGGCTCCCACACAAAGGGCCCTGTGTTCCCACACAGAAATAGCGATATGATTACAGTATCTCAAGCATTATGGATGGATGGCACTGTGCACTCCCAGATGCAAATATGAATACCATTAAGGAGTGCTGGGAGCGCATGCTTTATCCATACATTGCCCAGAGGGCCCTGTGCTCCCACATGCAAATATGCAGAGGATGATATGTAACACATCCCTGTATATTGTATAGTAAAGGAATAATGCTCGACAGGGTGTGTGTTGTGCTGGGATAACGTCATGCCTGGGGTGATTAGGCACGAGGCCGCAGGCCGAGTGTGACTAATCGCCCCAGAAGTGACATTATCCCAGCACGACACACACCCTGGAGTGCATTATTCCTATTATACAATGGCACTTGTGTGTATAAATAACAAACAGACTTTTTGTTTTGGGTTTAAAAACATTTTTAATGAGTAAAAATGAAGTAATGTCCTTCCACAAGGTTAAATAGTTCCTTTTTTTTTACATTTTTTTGAAATATTTAAATATTTTAAGTTAATAAATATTTCTGAACTGTAGAAATATTAAAATATTAAAATAACTTAAGAGATAATAAATTGCTAACTGTATTGAAACATTTCTTTTAAGTGTTCAAACATTAGAACATTTATTTTTTAAGTTTTAAATGCAACAGTTAAATTCTGTGAGTAATTGTTATTTGGATTACATACAGTCTATGGTTTGTAGATATCGATGACACACATACTGTTTCCTTGAATGAAGAACTGTGTGTTGCTGGTGTCTTGCTGCTGTGTTTGGGTTTTTTGTTTAGAGGAGGTTATGCTGTGCTGCAGTTCTGTTGCTTAAGGTTGTGCTGAAGCATTTCCAGAGGTTGTCGGTAGGTGTTGAACCATGTTGACATTGGGAGGCACTGATTCAGTTCGGTGGTGACCTGTGATGTCTGGCATTGCACTGGATAGGATAGAACTCCATTGTCGGTGTTCCTGTAAAGTCGGTCCCGAGTAACTGTGCAAGGAAGACTCTTGTTTGTGCCCTGTTACTGAAATAATTAGTTGACTCTCTAATCCGGCATTGCTGAGGATCTGGATGGCAGTTGCACACAGGCTGTGGTTTGTGTAGCTGTTAGGAAGACCTGCAGCATGGCAGATTTTGGGCAGCATTGTAGCAAGGTAATTTATTCTGACTGGTTCCATGCTGTACCAAATTTCTTCATCTTGCCATGGTTTTGTGGTTTGTCTACGGGGTTGCATGTACAGGCAAGGAGCTTTTGGTGGGAGCTTGGAGATGTATTTTTGCAGGGCCGCTACGGGGCACTGGGGATGACCTGGCAGCTCGATCATTGCTCCTTTGTTCTTGTCACGGTCTTTTTCCAGAGGGTCTCCGTGATTCTTGATCTTTTCTTTAAAGCTTAGTGAGACATAGTTAAGGCCATCTTCAGATGTGTGGAACTCAAAAGAATTTGGTTGCAGTTTATGTTGGCCTTCACAACCGTGTCAGGCAAAGTGTATTTGGAGTTCGAGCCAGACACGGCGCAGCAGTCCCTCGAGAGTCTGTGTGTAGGCGGGAGATTCACGGAGAAGTCTGAGGTCTGTATTGAGGGGTGGGTGGTGTTTTGCTTTATCTTTCCTCTCGCCTAAGGTTTTGATTTGGGCAGAAAAAACATTGTTGGCACTTTGGAAATCAGGATTTGTTATAATATTCATATTACGGGTTAGAGGTGGTTCATTTAGGAAGCGGTTGATGCCTGCTCGTAAACCGATTAAACTGCTGATTCCGTATGGCTGACCAGAGGAGTTACGGACTGAACCATAGAATTTGCAGAGAACTGTATTTAATTCACAGGCATTTATTGTGATAAAGTTTATTTCTGTACCTGTTTCTGACAGCCAGTCATTCATGGCATTGACAGCCCATGTTGTTTGGCGCTTTGTGGAGAGCTCATTTCTGTCACATTCCAGCTTGTCAAGGTCGTCATCAGGAAGCTGGATGTGTCTTCGTTTTTCTGTTCAGTTGCTCAGGGGGTGCTGTATTTTCATTTTCATAGGAAAACCACTCCTGGATGTCTTCCATTTTGAAGAGAGTAAAGTTTACCTGAGGATATTTCAGCATGTGAGTAGTGGGATGTGTCTCTGAAGGCTGTCAGTCTGTCAGCTGTTGTGTAAGGATATTTAGGTTGTGTTCAGGTTTTGATGTGGATGGCACTATACCCGTGATGATATGCCAGGATAACATCACGGGTGCTTTGCCATTCCAGCCAATCAGAGAGTAGGAAATTTTCTTGTCATTGTATAATCTGTCTTAAAATGCTTGTGTGTGTATGTGTGTGTGTGTGTGTTTTCACAACTTCATTTACTTCGGATCCTGCATTGTTTTGAATTTTCCTTTCTGTAGCACTCTGTCTACTTCAATCAGTTGTATGAGTGTTGCCATCTTCATATTTCAGGATTTAAGTTGCTGTCGCATGACCAGCTCAAAGGTTTTCCTGGCAAAATTTCTCTTTTTTCCACATATTGTGCATGATTGTAACACTAGCCATCTGCTCACAAATAGATAATAAAAAGGAGGAGCACTAATCATGAAGCATGGCTCAGACTGTTAAATCATTGCTCAGTATATTTAACACTGCTGCATGATTCTCACATCACTGAAGCTCCGAAGTGCACAAACATCTCTCTGGCTGCTTGTTGGGGTTTTGCCAGTTTTCCCCCTATAAGTTGTATGATGTATACTTTAAAAAATATATATATTTGGATGGCAACTGGCAGGTCAGAAGTCTATGAATTGGCATGAAGAAAATGAAAGGTTGCATACTGTTAGTGTGTGTAACATCGGATACTGTTAGTGCATTATCTGAGTTCAAATATCACAAGTAAAATGTTCCTGGCACTTTATTTTTTAACCCTGATTCCTACTGATTCACCCCTGTTGTCACTTATTGCCTAACCTAAATTGTCTGTCACTGACCCATTTTTCTAGATAAGTAAAGAAAGACTAGCAAGGTATTTGCAATATGTATCACAGCTACGCACTGTGCCTTTTCTGTGTATTGTTTATATGTTTTGGTCTCAACTATGAAAAATGAACCATATTTGTATAATTCTATTGTTTTTCATTTTACTGTTATTAGAAAATCAGACGAGTCCCCCACAAAAAATTACCCCCATTGATATTCCATGCTGTTACAACCAGTGACGATATATTAATTTTTATTTAATTAAAATTTATTTTGGGGGAGTCCAGCCCAATGGCGCAGAAGGCTGAGGCATTCTAAGTGCCTTACCTCTCACAACACCAATGACCTGTGTTCAGAAATGAGCACAAGTTGCTGGGTTTGGCAGCAGAGGGAGATGATTGAGTGCCCACAGGGTTGCTCTCCTCTTGCAGGGAGGAAGGGCTGCATGCTCTGCTAATGACTGCTACTAGGTGGACTGCTACTAGGTGGAGGCCTAGGGGCAGTGTGGGTCAAGGAGGGTGGATAAAAGGGAGCTGCTGCGGGACTACACAGAGTGCACGTGCCTCCACACATGCATGTTGATGAGTGCACCCCAAGTTGGGGAACAGAAAAAATGAAGAAAAACAGTGGCAAGACAGGCATTAGTGAAGCCTGCTCGCCGACCCCTCATCCACTGCAAGACTGAGACCCAAAGGCCAAAGAATGGCTTGTGCTTCAGGAGGGGAGGATGGCCTTCCCCCTTCTGACCCTGTCACAAGATGGGGGGAATCCATAGGGGTGTTTCGGCTGTCAAGGAAAGTCCGGGGGAGATGCAGGACAGGGGGGATAGAAGGGCCAAAGCTGAGGGGAGCTCAGCCAGTCCTGGCCACAAGGAGGATAAACAAAAGGATGGGGAAAAAAACTGTTTGAGGGAACACCTACTGCAGGCAAGGATTATAATCACATTTTTTTCTTAAATGTTTCTGTAAACAGGTCACTTAGGATACCCTAATGTCATGACCAGTGAGTACATTGATGTGTGGATGCCGTACATGATATCATATAGAGAAATACATACAAAATATGGGTTTGTTTAATCTATGTATTTGTAGGTAAAATAAATCAGTTATCATTAAGACATTCTACACGTGAAGAAAATAAGCAGCATCGTGAGGTGACTGGAAAAACTTCTTCTCAATCTGACTGCTTATTTAAAAACATACCACTCTGATAGACACTGCAACTCTCATATATCAATAGAAATAGAGAAACCTAGAATTTGATGGCAGATTAGGACCGCTTCACCCACCAGTCTGCCAATTTTTCCCTACCTACAGTATCACTGCAGATCCTGCTTGATTTACAACTCTTTCCACCTTTCCTCTCTTCCTTTTCACTATGATTCCCTTGTGCCTGTACCATGCATTGTTTAACCCCACCACTGTTTTCATCCCACCACCTCTATGAGGACTATTCCAGGCATTCACTACTCTTTCTGTCAAGAAATATTTCCTCACAGCTCTCCTGAATCTACCCCTTCCAGCTTCATAGCATGCCCCCTTGTTCTTGAGTACCTTTATTTTTCTGAAAATACCTCCCACCTGTATCTTATTCATCCCTGAGAGGTATTTAAAGGTCTCTATTATTCCCCCCTCCCGCTCTCTTCCAGGGTGAACATATTGAGGTCCTTTAGTCTCTCCTCATAGGGCTTTTGATACAGACCCTGCACCATTTTAGTTGCCCTCCTCTGGACTGCCTTGACTCTGTCTATGACCTTCCAGAGATGTGGGGCTCGATTTTCAGAGCCCTGAGAATGCTGCAAGTCCCTAGTGTACTGATCATTTCACACACAGGGCTTGTGGCAATCTCTTGGCTGGCAGTCGGGATTTTCAGTCTGAGTGCCAAATGCTGCAAGTTAGGCTAGCTTTCCCTGGTCTAACTTGCACCATTTGGAGGACCCTTTTTACGGGTGTTGTGCCAAATGTTTGGCACAAGCTGCCGTAAAGTGTTGAAAGTGTCATAACTGCACCGAATATACTAAACGTGGGTGTGGTTGCATCAAAGGAGTTTGGTGCAGCTGCACCAAACAACAGGGTTGACATAGGGCTTCACGCAAGCCCTGCATCACCCTTTGAAAATTGGGCCTGTGCACTCCAGAACTGGAGACAGTATTCTAGGTGGGGTCTTACCAGTAATCTATACAGAGCCAACACCACCTCCCTCTTTCTGCTGGTGATGCTCCTCCCAGTGCACCTCAGCATCCCACTAGCCCTCTCAACTGCCTTGTCACACTACCTGGCAACCTTTAGGTCATCAGATATGATTACCTCATGTATCTTTCCTGCTCGGTAGTCACTAATACCACTCCACCTATTTTGTACTCCACCCTTGGGTTTCTGTATCCCAAGCGCATCATTTTGCACTTTTTTGAATTGAAACTCAGCTGCCATACCTTTGACCAATCCTTAAATTTTCTTAGGTTTCTGCTCATGCTTTCTACTCCCCCTGAAGTGTCCACCCTACTGCATATTTTGGTTTCATCCATAAATAAACAGCCCTTCCCTTCTAGCTCCTCTGCAATGTCACTTAAAAAGGCATTAAAGAGGGCTGGTCCTAGCACTGATCCCTCTGGTCACCCTCCTTTCCTCAATGTGAACTCCATTTACCACCACCCTCTGTCGTCTATCCCCTAACCAACTTCAACAAATTTACCACCATTGGACACTCCTAAGCTACCCTCTGTGGAATGATATCGAATGTCTTACTGAAATCAAGGTAGGCCATGTCCACTGCTCCACCCAAATCTAATTCCTTTTTCACCCAGCCAAAGAAATCTATCAGATTTGATTGACATGACCACCGCCCCCCCCAACCCCATGAACCCATGCTGCCTCAGGTCTTGTAACACTCTGGATTCAGGATATTCCACAATCCTTTCCTTCAGCAGTGATTACATTAACTTTACCACCATCAATGTCAGGCTGACTGGCCCCTATAATTGCCAGCCTCCACCCTGCTACCATTTTTATTTATTTTGTTTTTGTTAACTGGGAAAGGAGGACTTGGGGTTACACTTTAAGTGTCCATTACAACATAGAAACATAGAAACATAGACTTTGATTGCAGATAAGGACCGCTTGGCCCACCTAGTCTGCCCATTTCCCTACCTACAGGATAAGCTGCAGATCCTAGTTAACCAACAGCCTATTTCTTCCTACCCCCAACAAAAATTGCCTTACTTCTGTCCCATGCATTCTTGAATTCTCCCACAGTTTTAGACCCCACAACCTCCTCAGGAAGGCTGTTCCATGCGTCCACCATCCTCTCTGTGAAGAAATACTTCCTCACATTGCCCCTGAGCCATCCCCCTCTATCTTCAAATTGTGTCCCCTTGTTCTTGCACATCTCTTTTTCTGAAAGATGCTACCCTCTTGGACTTTGTTGATTCCACTGAGGTACTTAAAAGTTTCTATTATGTCCCCCTCTTCCTCCTTTCTTTTCCTTTCCTTTCCTTGAGGGTATACATATTAAGCTCCTTTAGTCTCTCCTCGTATGGCTTCTCTTGCAGACCCTGCACCATTTTAGTTGTCCTCCTCTGGACTGCCTCCATCCTGCCTATGTCCTTGCAGAGATGGGGTCTCCATAACTGGATGCAGTACTCCAGATGGGTTCTCACTAACTGTCTGTACAGAAGGATAGCAACTTCCTGTTTTCTGCTGGTGATGCCTCTCCCTATGCATCACAGTATCCCCCCTGCCCTCCCTACTGTCTTCTTGCATTGCTTGCTTGCTAACCTTAAGGTCATCTGATATGATTACCCCCAGGTCCCTTTCTATTTTTGTTGTTGTTACTACCTCCCCCCCAGTGTGTAATCTTCCCCTGGGTTTTTGTTTTCCAGGTGCATTATTTTGCACTTCTTTGCATTGAATCCAAACTGCCATACTTCTGACCATTCCTCCAACCTTGCCAAGTCCCTTCTCATCCTTTCCATGCCTCCTTGTATATCAGCCCTGTTGCAGATCTTTGTGTCATCTGCAAAGAGGCATACTTTTCCTTCCAGTCCCTCTGCAATGTCACTTATAAAGACATTAAAAAGGACTGGACCCAGTACTGAACCCTGCGGTACCCCACTAGTAACCCCTCTTTCTTCAGAGTGGAATCCATTTACAATTACCTTCTGTGTCCTGTTGTCCAGCCAATGTTTTACCCAGACTACCACCCTGGGACCCACTCAGAGGCTGGTTAATCTGACTATTAATCTTTTGTGTGGGACTGTGTCAAATGCCTTACTAAAGTCTAGGTAGGTCATGTCCACAGCCCCTACCTGGTCTGCTACTTTGGTCACCCAAAGAAATCAATTAGATTTGTCTGACATGACCTTTCAACTGTGAACCCATGCTGCCTTGGGTCCTATGCCCCACTGGCCTCTAGGTACTCAACAATTCTTTCCTTCAGAAGTGATTCCATCACTTTCCCTACCACAGAGGTCAAACTGACAGGTCTGTAGTTTCCTGCTTCTGTCTTGCTCCCACTTTTGTGAAGGGGAATCACATCTGCCTTCCTTCAGTCCTCAGGTACCACACCATCCTCCCATGATTTGTTAAAAAGGATAGTTAGTGGTGTCACTAGTTCTCTCCTTAATTCTTTTAGAATTCTGGGGTGAATTCCATCAGGCCCCATTGCTTTGTTCACCTTCAGTTTTAGGAGTTCTTTTAGAACCCTTTCTTCTGTGAAAGGACAGGGATTGATCCTCCTATACAGAGTGCTTCTGTTAATTGGATTAGGCACCTCCCCCTCCTCCTATTTTCTGAATACTAAGCAGAAGTATTTGTTTAGTATCCCTGCTTTTTCACTGTCCCTCTCTGCCCACCCACCGTCCATTCTATTCATAGATACATACATAGATACATAGATACATAGATACATAGACAGTGTCGGCAGATAAGGGCCTATGGCCCACCTAGTCTGCCCATTTGAGCTTGTAAGTTCAGTTTGTTTTCCTAGAAGTCTATTTCCCCTTACCCCTGACCTCTAGAATTCCTTTATGTCTATCCCATGCATTCTTAAATCCCGTGATTGTTTCAGCCCCCACCACTTCCTCTGGCAGGGTGTTCCACTTGTCCACCACCCGTTCTGTGAAGAAATTCTTTCTCATGTTTCCTCTGAATCGTCCTCCCTCCAACTTCATCCCATGCCCTCTAGTCCTGAAACATCTTTTTCGCTTAAAAATAGTGTTTTCCTGCACCCTGTTCCTCCCTGTAAGATACTTGTATGTCTCTATCATATCCCCTCTCTCCCTCTCCTCTCCTCCAGGGAGTACATGTTCAGTTCCTTCAACCTGTCTTCATAGGATTTGTGATGCAACCCATGCACCATCTTTGTTGCCCTCCTCTGAACCTTCTCTCACCTCAGTCTACGTCCACGTAGGTATGGTCTCCAGAACTGTACACTGTACTCCAGGTGGGGCCTCACTAGTGTCTTGTATAGCGGAATTATGACCTCCTTTTCCTGCTGGTGATGCCCCTGCCTATACATCCCAGCATCCTATTTGCTTTACCTGATGCCTTGTCACACTGTTTCCCTACCTTGAGGTCATCAGAGATGACAACCCCAAGATCCTTTCCTGCTTGGTGCATGCTATATCCTCACCCCCAACTGATATATTGTGCCAGGGTTTTTGTGCCCCATATGCATTATCTTGCACTTCTTTGCATTGAATTTCAACTGCCAAACCCTTGACCATTCTTCAAGTTTCTGCAGGTACCTTCTCATTCTGTCTACACCCTCTGGTGTGTCTACTCTGTTACAGAGCTTTGTGTCATCAGCGAACAGTGAAATTCTGCCTTCTATATCCTGTGCAATGTCACTGATGAAGATGTTGAATAGGACCGGTCCCAGCACTGATCCCTGTGGTACCCTACTGGTCACTCTTCTCTGTGGAGGACAGCCATTTACCACCACCCTCTGTGTCCTGCCACCCAGCCAGTTACCTACCCACCACACTACTGTCCTGCCCACACCCATATTCCCCAGTTTGTGTAATAGTCTTCTATGTGGCACAGTGTCAAAGGCCTTGCTGAAGTCCAGATAGGCCATGTCCACTGCCCTCCCCTGATCCACCTCCCTAGTCACCCAGTCAAAAAATTCAATGAGGTTGGTCTGACATGACCTCCCCCTGGTGAAACCATGCTGCCTTGGGTCCTGTAGTCCATTGACAACCAGCCTCACTATCCCTCCCTTTGTCTTTCTATGCTCCCTAATGTACCTATAAAAGGTTTTATCCCCCTTCTTAAATGAGTTAGCTAACTTTTCCTCAGTTTGGGCCTTTGCTATTCTGACTTCCCTCCCTGCTTCCTTCTGCCTTAACTGGTACAGTTCTCTGTCCTGCTTCCTCTGTGTTTCCTTATATACTTCCTGAATGCTACCTTTTTCTCCCTAACCTTCCCTGCCACCTCTTTTGAGAACCATAGTGACTTTTTCTTTTGTTTTGATTTGTTTATTTGCTTCACACAAAGGTTTGTTGCCTCTGTGATGGCAATTTTGATGTTTCCCCATTGTTGCTCCACTACTCCTTCTAGCCTGTTTGCTAGTGCTTTTCTAAGGCACTCTCCCATCTTGCCAAAGTCAGCCCTCCTGAAGTCCATTACCCTCACTTTTGTATGGCTTGACTCTGTAACTAAGTTTATCATGAACCACACTGTTTGGTGGTCACTTGTTCTCAGATGGCTACCCACTTCTAGATCTGAGATGGTATCACTGTCCGCATTTGAGAGTATGAGGTCTAAGATTGCTCCCTCACAAGTGGGTTCCAAAACTAGCTTTCTGAGGCATGCCACCTGTAGGGCATCGAGAATGGCCCTGCTCTTGGATGTGGCTACAGCAAAGGTGCTCTGGTTAACATCTGGCATATTCAGGTCCCCCATCAACAGTATCTCCCCTTGGGGGGGCGCTGTGGAGCCCGTGCAGTATGGTTGCAGGATTAGGAAGCTCCTCAAAATTGAAAAATAAAAGTCAAGTTTTAAGGGTTTGAAACAAAGTAAACCTACTCATTCATGCAGAAAAGAACATCGGAACTATCGTAGACCTGAAATGGGGAACCCCAAGAAGGACAAAGCAAGTGGGGAGAGCGCCAGAAATAGATCAAATGTGGGCACTCCAGCAATGTGATTGATGCATGGCCAACCACTTCTAGACTCTAGTATGGAGAGTGAGGAGGAGACGCTGCAGATGCTAGGCCAGAAGATGAATAAAATGTTAACGTCTATGGCAGGACTTTCAGAGCGCTTTGATGTCCTTACAAATAGGGTAACCCTCCTCGAGACAGATTCGGGAGTAATGAAGATGGAGGCGAGTGAATCAAAAAAGCAGTCGGAAGCTGTGTTGGGTACGGCTGCAAATCTACTGAAGGAGAATTCTTATCTGCGGGCTCATCTCGAAAATTTAGAGAACCAGGCCCTGGCTACAAATCTGAGGATAATCGGTTTTCAGGAGCGCAGTGAGGGAGACCATCTGAGCCTATTTTTAAAAGATTGGTTAGAGCAACAACTGGGTCAGCCCCTGCAAGAGAGGACATGGGGGATCCAGAAAGCATATAGAGTTACTTTCCGGAGCAGGCCCAGCAACACGGCCTCTCCGAGGATGATAGTAGCAGTCCTGGATAGTATGGGCACTCGAGATTTTATCTTATCCCTGGCCAGGCAAAAGCGATCCCTTTTGCACAACGGAGAAAGAGTGTCTCTGTACCCTGATCTAAGTTTTGCTACTCGGCAAAAAAAAAAAAGAAATTTGATGGGACAAGGGCGATGCTGCGTGATGCAAATATTCCACATAACATGCTTTTCCCTGCAAGATTGAGGTTGACACACCATGGCAAGATATTTATCTTTTCGGATCCAGCTGATGCTTTGAAGTGGGCCCAAAAATTCACAAAACCGAGCAGGAGAAGGCAGGAATCCTCCAGGTCAGGTACGGAGGAAGAAGATGACTTGGACACTTAAAAGACATTTTTGTTTTAAGAAAACCTCAGGTTTGTTACATTAAAATTTCTGGGAAAGCACAGTTAGCCTCCCTTTTCGCCAGATTTGTGTTTTAAGAAATACTTAGTCATTTAAGTGAGACTGGACTGAGGCAATAAAAGTTCTTGTGGGGAAGAGAGGGAGTTTCCCTTTACCTTTCTGGGTCTTATATTAAGGACTCTAATAGTAATGCATGTTTGATTAGGCAACAGGTTTTCAAAGTTATTAACTCAGGGGATAATATTTCTGTTGGGGCTTTGTTTATAATCCGCACTGTGAAGTACTATTATGGTACAATAATTTCGACTAATGCATGCTGCGTTGTTAGTCTCATGCTAGAGACAAAATTTATGTACTCTTAATGACTTTAAATTACTAATTTTAAAGCATGCAGCTCATGAGCTCAAGATACATAGCCTATATCATGGTATTAGTTTATTTAAACTCTAGGATTTCATAGTCCTTGGTTGTACCCCACCATGACGTATCTTATAGATGTAAGACGGATTTATCAAATGTTTGTATTAAGAGGGGTGGCGCCCTCAAAGAATATGTGACCAAATCCTAATGTAATACATCAGGTTTAGTAACTGTATGTTTGCTGAAGATAAACAATAAACATAAAGTTTAAAAAAAAAAACAGTATCTCCCCTTTCTCTGCCATCCTAAGGATGCCTTCTATCATATCTTTGTCCATTCCCTCCACCTGACGTGGGGGTCTGTATACAACCCCTGTGTGGATTGTGGTGCCATTTCCAGTCTCTAAGGTGACCCATAGTGCCTCCTCTCCTCCATGTTTACTCTTTTGTTCCATTACAATGTAACTAATCATTAATTGCATGCAACAGGGTAATTACAGACTTGTTATGTGTTTGTTGCATGCAACTACATTGCAATTGCAATGCAGTTACAGTATAGTTACACTATAACAACAGTGTAGTTAAGTGACACTTAAAATAAAGTGTAACCAGACTTTTCAATTATGCTTATTTTTAGCCTCATCCTGGGAAAAAGGTGGATACAGATGGAAATGAACTGACACTGAACCAGATTAGGCTGTTTGTGGTATTTTTGTGAAGTGGGACTACATCTTTCCTCCTCCAGTCTTCCAGATCCACTGCTGTTTCCAGTGCGCTATAAAATAGGACTGTCAGAGGTGTGGCAAGTACCTCCCTGAGCTCCCTCAGTACCCATGAATGCACTCCATCTGGCCCCATTGCTTTGCCCACTTTCAGATTTGCATGTCCCTTCAGGACACACTCCTCTGGAAAAGGACTAGTGTCTACCTCCATCCCTGCAAAGCTCCTGTTACTTCTTTGCGGCCCTACCCTTCTTCCTCTGTGAACACTGAACACAATTATTTGTTAAGATGTCTCCCTTTTTCTGGCCCCCTTCTGCACAGTCTGCCCCTTCCCTTTTTAACCTTATAATACCACCCGTGGACTTCCTCTTTTTAGATACATACATACCTAAAAAATGTCTTGTTCCCTTTCTTTACCTCCTGAGCTATTATCTCTTCAGTTTGTGCCTTTGCTCTCCTTACTGGTTTCTCCACTTCCCACTGTTTTCCCTAGTATACCACCCTATCTTCCTTTCTCTGCATCTCCTTATACCTTCTGAATGCTACCCTTTTAGCCTTTACCTTTTCAGCCAACTCTTTCGAGAACCATAGTGGTCTCATTTTCCTCTTGCCTGTGCCCACTTGTTTGATGCAGAGATTTGTTGCTTTTACTATTTCCTCTTTTAGCTTTGCCCAATGTTTGTCCACCCTGCCCAGGTCACCCATCCTGCTAGGTCATCCCTGAAGCCTTCACTCATCTTTATAAAATCTTCTGTCCTGAAGTCCGGGAGCACAATGCTGTATGGTAACCACTGTTCCTCAGGTGGCCTCCCACCTTGATGTCTACAATACTGCCCCTCTTAGTGAGTACCAGGTCCAGTATTATCCCATCATGAGTGGGTTCACTGACTAGTTGACACAGGAACGTCCCCCTGCAGGAAGTCCAGGATGTTCCTGCTTCTAGATGAAGCAGCTGCTCCCAAAAGTGTTTTTATTAATGCCCTTCACTTGTAGATAAGATGGCGAGGGTTGTAGGGGATTGTGTTGAGTATCCTGAGTCAGCTGCCTTGGGTTTATTGTTTGTGATATTGCACTAAATGAGAGTTGTAACTCATAGCCAATCAGATACCATGTGGCGACACTTGTTGTCAAGGTCCCTAGGTATGAAGTGCTGCAACTGATGATAAAAAATGTAATGCATCTTGCAAGCCTTAAATATTTTATCAGCAATTTCTCCATACACATTGACATTTAGAACTAGGGGAACCACAGTGCAACATTCTTGTGTTTACCAGAATCATTTAGTGTGATATAGCTGGCAGTGTGTAGCAACATAGGAAGTGTCTGTCTTGGTGCTGCCAACTTCAATCAGTATTGCTGACTCCCATTATCAAAGTGCATTTTCATACTTGACATCCTATTCCTGTATTTTAATCACTGTATTTCTTTGCCGTTTCTTGAACATACACATCACTTCATCAGATTACTAGGTTCTATTACCTGCTGCAGTACATTTTTCTAAACAATATATTGCATTGGTTCTTACCATGTTACACAATGTAAGCAGACATGAAAGAAAATGCTTCATTAGATTACTATTATGAAATATTTATGTCTTTAACTTTTATCTATCCAGATGATACACATATTGACTGATTATTAAAAAATGCAAATGCAATTATTACAGTGCCAGTCTTCCACATACATACTACTACTCACAGTAGGCTCCCATACTTCATCTTGAACATGAGTATTAGAGGCAGCATGACTTATTGGCTCAAATGCACAAGGTGTTATATCACCAAACACCTCAAAAACAAATGGGCCAGTAAGAACGCAATAGGTGAATCAGAAGGAATCAGGACTAAAAGAATAAAACACCAATGACATTTTAGTTGTGATATTTGAAGTCAGATAATCAAATAAATAAAGATTGCCAACTTACCCAGAGAGTTGGAGGACTGGCTGGGGGAGGACTGAGTGCCCTTTGGACTGCTGTCCTCCTCTGGGGGAGGGGCAGAAGCTTTCAGCACATGACTGACCTCTGGCAGGGGCTGGGGGAGAATCAGACAGAGGTTGCGTTGCTGGGAGGCATGTTGAATGTTAGTGCCTATGTGCCACACACCATTGCATGCCATGCCTACTGTAGGAAAAACCCTCAAAGAATGCTGGCTCACAGAATGACACCCTGCCTCATCGTGAGCCATGCACCACTGACAGTGGCACTTGGATAGGACTGAGCTATAATGCTGTTGGAAATGGCCCTTCCCCATGGCCCTACCCTGGGGGGAGCTAGGGAGGAACAGCAGCAGAGGTGTCTGCTGGGAACCAGGCTTCAACTCCATTGGGGATGTGCCTACTCAGCAGCCCCACCCGGGAGGGGGGGGTAAGCCAGGGAGGAACACCACCCAAGGTAAGTCCTGGGGCAGTGAGTGTGGGGCCAGAGCATGGCTGACTCTAGGAAGATAAGACCAGACCAAACAAACAAAAAAAAGATTGCTGACTTGCCAGCTGCCACACATATATTTTTTTTATCACAGGTATACATGTAAATTATGAGTACTACATAAATTGCCTTGAAAGTAAGGAAGTTTATGGCAAAAAAATACATTAATGCTCATTAGGGCTGATACTGCACAAAATGCAAACTGCACAAAGGTCGGAAACAAACTATTAGGGTTGCAGACACAATACTCACAAAGTTAGGAGATGTGCTATTAGGGTTCTTATATCTAACTCCCACCCACCCTACCATGTTCCCTACCCTCATTACCCAAGGACAATCTACAAGTACAAAGCCATGCAAGAACGTCATGGTACCTCATACATGGTCAACATAGTAAAATTGGTATATAGCAGCCCTAATCCCCCCCCCATAACTAGGTAGGACAAATCAGTTAACGACAAATCAGTTAACCAGAAGGTCAACAGTTAATAAACAGCTGGTTTTACTACCACATTGTAATACTTACTAGCCAACTGGATACTTGCCAGTGAAGAAACTTTTGAGCCCTGGAAAATCATGGCCATTAAAAATATTGAATTGGCTAACACATTTTAAAACCTATTAGCTGAACTTACCACCAGGTTACAGACTGTTTACTTCTACCATGGTGGTGACACAAGGCCAAGCTACAGGGCTAGTACCATCCTACAAGGCTGTACTGAGGGTATGTTTATTCAGCTGTAACAAAACCCTGCATAAAATAATGTGCATGTCCTAGACCTATAACTTGCTCTGACTATTTCTAACTAAAGTATGTGTCTTAAAGAAAGTGACTCACAATTATGTAACGTGTATAGTAGTTTCAAAATTTGAAACCGTTCTGCTACTTTGTGCAGGGTCTACAGTAGGTTATAATGGATGTAAACCTTCACATGTATGCACTCCAAACTACTGTAATTATGAATCTACAATGTGTATGAAACACCAGACATGTGGCATGCCTCTGGAAATGTACTTTGCCCATCAGTTACGGGGATAGGGAAGGGAGAGGGGGGTGAGGATTAGGGTTACTATATACCAGTTTTACTATGTTGATCCTGTATGATGTACCATACCATTGATGCATGGCTCTGTACCTCTAGATGGTCCTTGGATCATGAGGGTAGGGAACATGGTAGTGTGGGTGGGAGTTAGATGCAAGAACCCTGAAAGCACATTTCTAAACTTTGTGGACATTGTGTTTGCAACCCTAATAGTTCATTTCCAACATTTGTAGGGTTTGCGTTTTGTGTGATTTCAACCCTAATGAGCATTAATGTAGTATTTTTGCCATAAATTAACTGAGCCACTATAGTTAGGATTGGGTATGGTGTGCAATGTTAAGCTCCTAACTTTGCACTTTAGTATCTTTGGCACCGTTTGATGAAATTAGCTGAAATTTTGCATGTATGTCTAGGAGGTAAGGTCTTGATCTATGGAAATGTTTGTGATGGCAGCTTGTATGGTCTCTGAGATCCACATATATCATTTTCTGAAGAGTGCGAATGTTTTTCCCATACTTAACCTTTTTTTTTTTTGCTCTTGCCTACAGCCTACATGGAATGGAATTTTTTGCCTAAACATGCAAGGGACTTTTGTCATGTTCAAATGTAGTATCTTTGATAGATCTGGTGAAAAAATATTAAATGGTTCCAGTGTTATAAGGCTTTAACATTTTTTATCCTGTTCTGAGCATGTGCAGTAGGGTTTTTGAGTTAACGTTCTGGCATGAAATAAAATTAATGTCGCAGGACCCTTTTTTGATTTCTCACCACTTGCTTGGCACAGCACCAGACATTTTTCTTTTTTTAATCCAGTATGCCTTATTGAGCTATTTCCAATATACACAATCAGGAAACAACAACAAACAACACCAAAGATAAAGCACCAAACATTTTTCTGTGTTGTGAGGGCCACCATCTTGTTGCTTTTCTCTGCAAAGTAACTAGCATGGAAAATACATAAAAATGCTGCCATTTTAAAAAACAAACACAAGAACCTAGCTAAATGGGCCCCTTTTAGCTAGATTCTGGTGTTTTTTTGTCTGTTTTTAAACATTGGCAGATATATGTTTTCTGGGCACCCAAAATCTATTGTACCAAGCTTAGTGAGAGGAGCCACTCACCCTCATTCTCTGTATGAGAACAGCAGAACTTTTTTGACTTCTTCAGCTGCAGCTGGAATTGGTGCTGCGGGCTGCAGTGAGAGCAGTGAGCCACCATTTCCCTGGTGTGCACTGGCACCCCCTCACCCTCCAATTGCTGTCCATTTAATGATTAAAAGAGCTAAAGAGATTGGACGGATGATTTTTGACTCAGTAATCATCAGGCAGCATATGAACTAACCAATGTTTCATGTTACGGCAATATTTCAACTATCCACTATAATCAATTTTTCTTTATCTGGCTTAATTTTCAGTTATTCCATGTGGTCAGATGTGGAGCACACCATCAACCACAGAGAAACCAGAAGTTACATGCAAGGGGACATGAAACCCGAGTGTGTGTTGTCAAGTCTGCCTGTGTGGTCTCACTCATGCATTCGTGTCAGATAACAACCTGCTGAGAGGGAGCTGTCTGTTCATTCTATGTGACCAAGTTTAGCATTAGACTTGTCTGTGAATGATGACTGTTCTTGAACTTTGTCATTTCTTTTCTTTATGTAGTCTATGAGTATTAACATCATTACTGTACGTACCTACCTTATTTTGCTCATGCTCAATAACTGCCTTCTCATTTTAGTTTCTTGTGAATGCAACAGTGATAATGGTGTCCATTTTCTGTTTTTAGTATTGTACCTCTGCTTGCATCTTTTACTAATAAAGTCTGCTATGTTTAACAATATTTTATTTAACTGGTTTACAGTGCAGCCCAACATCTCCTCCCACACACACATACACGCACTGCAACACATAAAAAAATTTGTGCAGAATTGGAATGAATAACATCGGTCCACATATGATAGCTTCTTTTTCAACCTTATCTATCATGACATACAATAAATATTTGTAGATTACTTGATCTGTTTCTTTTTAATAGTCAAGTATTATAATGTTATAGGAAATTTTGTTCTGCCCCTTACTGCAGTGTCTGTGACCTTGTTACTTCATTTGCTTTTCTTCTGCAGATTGCATTCTGGACTTACTCCCCCCCACCCATGCAATATCTACTCACACAACACAGTAAGAAGCATCTGCAGGTGTGAAGTTAACAACATCTCAGCGGCACTGGTAGTGCAAGGTGTTTATTCACAATAGGGTTGCACAGTAATCATATGCTATCATAATATGTCTTAATCTTGTAGAATACATCCAAGGCTGTAACAATTGCAAATGAGTAATTTTTTTTTTTTATAATGCCCATTCATTCAATATCCAGAAGCATTCTTGTTAAAAAATATTATTTGCTTATACTGTCGTGTCTTGCTGTTCAATACTCCATTGAACATTACGTGCGGTACTACTCCCCAATACATGTACACCACACCCACTCACACAACACAGAAAGAGTTGCATATGTGAAATGCATATCATTCCACCGTAAATGGTTACTTGTGATGTATGTTCACGATAGGGTTGCACGGTAATCACATTGCTAGTGCAATATGTCTCTGCTAATGAGAAGATAATCAGTCCTGTAACAGCTACAAATGAGGATTTTTTTTCTAATGACCATGCAATCAATAACCAGCTGCATTCTGTTTGAAAACAAAAAAAAAAACTGAATTTTCTCTTTGTACAGCAGTGTATTGGAGTCTGTCATCCCAGCCAGCCATCTAATTACAATTACTATACCCCAATTTACTGAAGTTTCTGAAACCCATATTATATGAATACAAATTATCATAAGTAATTGGGCTGTATGGAGAGCTTTGAATGAATCTGAGGGCAATCAAAACATGAGGAGCATTTCAGTAGTGAATAGAAGCCTACTTAACAAAGCCTGTCACCTGGTTCATGGGGTGGATCATTGGACACATACTTGTGCCCTCTATCAAGAGTCAGGATGGCTCTCTCATCACCATAGGATTATATACCAAACATGTCTACTTGCTAAGAAGTCCTTGCTGGGGTATACCTCTAGATCAGCCTCCTGTCTATTCCAAACCTCTCAACCCATGATTAGGACCCCAAATGTGGATAAGGGGGGATTGGTGATACCGTTTAAGAGAACAGCTCAAGCCCAGAGATCCCTTTCCTACTAAGGTCTCAAGTGGCTCAACAAACTCCTCAAGGACCTGATTGAGTATAGTAAGATTAGCCAATTCAAATTGGGCCTCCGAGCCCACTTAGCCCAAGAGAATGTCTGCAAATGTTTCCTCAAACCCTAACAACATCTAGCCCTTGCTAAACAGAGATCCCTGGCTCCTTTTCTTGCCTCCCCTTTGGACACTAATGGAAACTATTAAGTGCCCCCCTCCCCATCAATGTTGCCCACCCGCATCTCTCCCCTCCCCAGACCTCCCCATGCCACCCCTCCTCCTCCTTCCTGTCAACTCCCCCACATGCCACCCTCTCCCCACTCCCCACTCCCTGGCCTCTTCCTCTGTTATTCCTCCTCCCTCCTCTGCCTCTACTCCCCGCTTACCCATATCTCATTACTCCTCCCCACCACTCCCCTTCCCCTATTCCATGCGCTGACAAAGCCTTCTCTGGCTACTTCTCTATTTCAAGCAAGTCTGGATCCTTAGTTCCTTGGGAAACAAGCTTCCAGAGCTAGTAGCCCTGATGGAAGTGGAACACTTGGATATTGTGGCAGTCACAGAAACATAGTACACGGAGAACCATGACTGGGATGTCAACATACCAGGGTACACAATCTACAGAAGGGACAGGGAGGGTAAAAGAGGAGGTGGAGTAGCTCTCTACATAAGGGAAGGGATCAAAGTAACAGAACTAAAAGGTAAAGGGGGAGGACAAGAGGAACTCTGGGTCACATTGGAGACAGGGAATGACATCACAATCCGCACAGGGGTTGTATACAGACCCCCGTCTCAAGGGGAGGAAATGGACAAGAAAATGATAGAGGGCATTCTCAAAATGGCTGAAAAAGGGGAGATACTGTTGATGGGGGACCTGAATATGCCAGATGTTAACTGGGCAACATGGACTGCAGCCACATCCAAGAGCAGGGTCATTCTCGATGCCCTACAGGGAGCATGCCTTAGACAGCTAGTGGTGGAACCCACTGGAGGGAGCAATATTAGACCTGGTACTCTCAAATGGAGAGAGGATCACAAACTTAGAAGTCAGTAGACACCTGGGAACAAGCTACCACTGCACAGTGTGCTTCACAATAAACACAACCATGGAGACAAGCCATACCAATCAAAGGATACTGGACTTCAGAAGGGCTGACTTTGGCAAAATGGGTGAATACCTGAGGAATGCATTAGCAAATGGCCAGAAAGGAGGGGTGGAAGAACAATGGAGAAAAATCAAAACTGCCATCATGGAGGCAACAAGCCTTTGTGTGAAATAAATAAAGAAAACAAAGTGGAATAAAAAACCACTATGGCTCTCAAAAGAAGTGTCAGGGAAGGTTAAGGAGAAAAAGGCTGTATTCAAAAAGTATAAGGAATCACAAACGGAGCACGACAGGGAACTGTATCAATTAAAGCAGAAAGAAGTGGGGAAGGCAGTCAGAAAAGCAAAGGCCCAAACCGAGGAAAGGATAGCCAACTCAGTTAAGAAGGGGGATAAAACCTTTTATAGGTACATTAGGGAACATAGAAAGGTTAAGGGAGGGATAGGGAAGATTAATAAAGGAGAGGGGAGGTGGGCAGAGGGAGACAGTGAAAAGGCAGAGATAATGAATGAATACTTTTGCTCAGTATTCACAAAAGAAGAAGAGGAGGAGTTACCTAAACCAAACAGTAGAAGGACTCTGGATAGTGGGGTTGATACCAGTCTATTTAAAGAAGAAAGAGTACTGAAAGAACTTCTAAAACTCAAGGTGGACAAAGCAATGGGGCCTGACGGGATTCACCCTAGAATCCTAAAAGAGCTAAGGGAGGACCTAGTGACACCACTAACCACACTTTTTAACAAATCATGGGAAGATGGGGTGGTACCTGAGGACTGGAGGAGGGCAGATGTGATTCCCCTTCACAAAAGTGGGAGCAAGGCAGAAGCAGGAAACTACAGACCTGTTAGTTTGACCTCAGTGGTGGGGAAAATGATGGAATCACTTCTGAAAGAAAGAATTGTTGAGTACCTAGAGGCCAGCGGGCACTGGACCCAAAGCAGCATGGATTCACAGCAGGAAGGTCATGTCAGACAAATCTAATCGATTTCTTTGACTGGGTGACCATAGTAATAGACCAGGAGGGGCTGTGGATATGGCCTACCTAGACTTTAGCAAGGCATTTGACACAGTCTCGCATAAAAGATTAATAATCAGGTTAGCCAGCCTGGGAGTGGGTCCCAGGGTGGTAGCCTGTAGAAAACTAGCTGCACAACAGGACACAGAAGGTAATAGTGAATGGAACACATTCTGAAGAAAGGGGGTTACTAGTGGAGTACCTCAGGGCTCAGTACTGGGTCCAGTCCTCTTTAATGTCTTTATAGGTGACATAGCAGAGGGTCTGGAAGGAAAGGTATGCCTCTTTGCGGATGACACAAAGATCTGTAACAGAGTTGATACACAAGGGGGGTAGAAAGGATAAGAAGGGACTTGGCAAGGTTGGAGGAATGGTCAGACATATGGCAACTTAGATTCAATGCAAAGAAGTAAAGTAATGCACCTGGGAAATAAAAATCCAGGAGAAGAGTACACAATAGCAGGGAGGTACTAACAACAACAATAATGGAAAGGGATCTGGGTGTAGTCATATTAGATGACCTAAAGGTGGGTATGCAATGTGAGAAGTCAGTAGGAAAGCCAGGGGGATACTGAGATGCATAGGGAGGGGCATCACAAGTAGAAAAAGGGAAGTGGTTATCCCTCTATACAGACAGTTGGTGAGACCCCATCTGGAGTACTGCGTGCAGTTTTGGAGACCTCATCTACGCAAGGACATAGACAGGATGGAAGCAGTCCAGAGGAGGGCAACTAAAATGGTGCAGGGTCTACATCAGAAACCATATGAAGAGAGACTGAGAGAGCTTAATATGTATACCCTTGATGAAAGGAGGGACGGGGGGACATGATAGAAACTTTTAAGTACCTCAAGGAATCAACAAAGTCCAGGAGGGTAGCATCTTTCAGAAAAGAGATGTGTAAGAACAAGGGGGCACAATTTAAAGTTAGAGGGGGGATGGCTCAGGGGTAATGTGAGGAAATTCTTTTTCACAGAGAGAGTGGTGGACGCATGGAACCGCCTTCCTGGAGAGGTTGTGGGGTCTAAAACAGTGGAGGAATTCAAACATGCATGAGACAGACATAAGGCAATTATAGTGGGGGTTTGCAGGAAATAGGCTGTTGGTTAACTAGAATCTGCAGCTTATCCAGTAGGTAGGGAAATGGGCAGACTGGGTGGGCCAAGTGGTCCTTATCTGCCGTCAAAGTGTATGTTTCTATGTTTCTATGTTTCTAGTCTTCTAGTTGTACTCTGCACTTACTCCCTGACTACAAAGGCCAACTAGGGTGTCAAAATATGCCTAAAACCAATGGGCAGACTAGATGGACCTAGCAGTCTCCTTCTGCCATCAACTTCTATGTTTCTATGTTTCTGCTCTGGAATGGCCATACGCTACATTCTGCAACTGAATTGTAACAGCTCTCCCTATATTGCATTGGGTTCTAATCTAGATATGTTGTGTCCTGGGTTACCAGGATCACCAATTTCCTTTGCACCTATGTATTTCTGTTGACCCATTGTAAATAGCAGTGTAACTGACTATTGAATCTGTGAAACCTTATGTAACCTATGTGTTGTTTGTAATGTCTTTGAATCTGTAGTGACCTGGAACCTTTGTAAATGAGTCCATGACACAAAGGTATTAATCCCAATCTGAAATAAATAAATAAATAAACAAGAAGCAGAACAGCAACAGTACTAGCATGTTTGCAACAGTAACGCAAGCGAAAACTCTATATACAATGAGATGACAGCAATAGTTAATTTTTTTCCATTGGAGATCACAGTGCATTACAAAAGTGTTATATAACAAACCATCAAGGTCACTAAATGCTACAAAGATGTTTTCTCTTTCAAAACATCATGTGTTGCCTGCAACTGGTCGGTTGTAGCACTTTAAACCATACTTGTTTATTTGCTGTTGTCATGTAACTATTCAAGAACAATAATTCCTCTCCCAAAAAAGTCATCTTTTTATACAGCCAGTATGGCTGGTTTTGACATTTACCATGCTAAGTGGTGCTAGTTGTGTTTTTAAATTGTGTTTCCCATATATGTAGTTAGCAGATGTGGCCATGGAATCAAAAAGTACGTAATATAAAAACAGTATCTGTCTACTATGATAGGCCCAGGAAGGTGAAAAGCATAAGTCCCATTTTTTGCACCATCTAAGAAGCAACATATGGACACTATAGGTGGCTGGTCAGGGGATGATTATGGATGATGCTTTACATTGTGAATTATATTTTTTATAATTATGATTATAGTGTGTGGTGGAACACTGTTCTGGATGGAATTCCATCCCTAGAACAGCCTTGCTGTGCTGAAGTAGTGACGTCAAATTGTTGTTCTGCTGCACTAGATACGTCCCTACTGCAGCACAACAACATCGAACATCTTCGCACATGTGCATTGAAGCGGCCATGGCAGTGAGAGCTGTCTGGGAAGTGAGTGGTGCTGGAGAGAACCACATCACAGTAGGGTAATTTCAAGTACTGGGGGAACTTTTTTGGACACAGGAACAGAATATTGGTTGCCCATACACTGTAAAAGATTGTGTAAGAGCAATCATACACAAACAAGGCCATTTTTTAATCTCGTGGTTTCTGTGGTAACAAGACCTCTTGAGCTGCGCTCTCAAGGTCTCTTCCTACCATGGAAACCACTCGATCGAAAAACAGCCTTGTTGTGTAAGATTGCTCATACACAAGCCTCTATGTACTGTACATAACAACATTCATAATCATTGATCATTGTATGCTGTTGACTTTGAGCACAACACAAAGTACATCTGACCTGACAGTGACAAAGATCCTTGCTACATAAGTATTACACATTTTTCTTGAAAGAGGCATATACAGACTCATAGTAATGGTTAGCAAAACCTTGGCTATTTCAAACACTGTTTGTGGTTGCCAGGGGAAAATTGAAATCAGCTGCTCAGGCTGCTACTGGGAAAAAGAGTTCTGGTGATCATAAGAGCAGTTCTTTTGTGTCACATATTATATTAAGGTAAAGTGCTGCTTTACCTTTACCTCTCTCAGCACCCCCTCCCCTCCTGACTTATCTCCACCCACTACAGGATTGTTTCTCTGCTCCTTCATAACAGTTTATGTAGGCTAGAACCCCGAACCACGAACATGAGCCCTTTGCACTTACACAAGTTAAAAATACATTTTAGATTAGCCAGAACCATTTTTAACTGATTCAGTTTAGAGCCAGAAACTGAAGAAGCATGAACTGCAGGGGTGTTCTGGTGTTTGTGTGAGGCTAAACAAAAGGGAAGAATTTTTTTCCTAAGTTTGTTTTAGTTCAAATAGCTTGTACTGGGAGAGGGATATGTATTAAGGTGTTTAAACAGTGCTGTTTGGATAAGGGCTGTATTTTGGGTGTTTAGACAGTACTGTTGGTTTAGGGCTATATTCTGTAGTTCAGTTCTGTGCCAGTTGAAAGGCAGGAAGCTACAGAGGTGGACTTGGGGAAGGGGCAGGAGATTAGCCAGAGCCATTTTAAACTGATTCATTTTGGATCTGGAAACTGAAGAAGCATGAACTACAGGAATGTGTTTGCTCTTGCCTGAGGAAAGGGGCTGAGGTGTTCAGTTGTGTAAGAGGCTGATTGACTCGCACGGAGTGGCAGTGGGCCCTAATTCCACCTCCCATCCCTCCCTCCCTCCCTGCCCCAGCTTGTCCACACTTATTAGGGAGGTGCTGCATTGGGAATGGTGGAAAGCACTACCAGGTGCATCCACTAACATGCCCTAACAGAAGGGATTTTTCTTTGTAATGTTACAGAGGGATATGTAGCTCAGGTTAAAGAGGTAGAAGTTAACTTATAGACAGTACTGTGTTTTGTACTTAGGTGTAGCATCTCAAGCTGTATTTTGCTGGGAAACATATGGATGTTATGGTATCATAGTTAGCAGTGTTTTATGCTTCTCTGCTACTGGAGTTGGTATTGCATTTTTAAGTAGGGACTGGCCTGGTTAGAAATCTATAGACAGAACTGTATTTTGTAGTTAGTACTAGTATCATGGGTAGCATAGTGGGCTGTAATGGATGTGGGGTGGCAATTTGTATTAACATATTGTGGAGGCTAGGAGGGTGTCCAATCTGTATCCAGTTGAGGAGACTGGAGGAGGAAGTGCTGTAGCTTGGTAGAGAGCTGGAGATGATGAGTGGAGGGGGAAGAGGTCTGAAGGCAGGAGGGTCACATCCAGGAAATAACATGAGGACACCATGGGGAAGGAACAGTGGCTCAAGGGAAGTAATGGGGAGGGAGTTCAGGAGTGGAACAAACAAGGGGCCTAGCATTAGTGGGAAGGGTAGAGTCGAGGGGTAGCTGAGTTCCGGGATGAGCTCAGTGACCCAGCTGGATGGGGTGAGGGTGGGGGGATGGTGCCATTATGCAACACCCCACAACCAGAGAACAAAAGGTGCAGGGTTGTCCACATGGGCCTGGGCAGCATATAGTGAAGACAATTGTCTTCCTGGCATTGGGTCCTGCACCTCTCCCCCCTTGGGTGGCAGAGGGCTCTGTGCATTGGCTGACAGAGGCAATCTTTGCCCAGTGCATCTGTAGCTGTGGCCACACAGAAGTGCAGAGACCACAGGGCCCTGCATTTCCACAGTCCACCAGACAGCTCCATGAATTCTTCACATCTGTCATTGCACTGACCTGCAGGGCCCACAGGTTGTGGCTCTGCACTTCTGTAGGTGGACGGAATCTTCTTTTTGTGCAGGGCATCTGAATCTGTTCACCCAGGATGAGAATTCAATTCCACTATCTCAAAAAGAAAGGACATTATTTGCAAAAAATGTCATTAATGCACCAGTTAGGGTAACTCAAAGCCACAAAAGTAGGGACATGTGGCATTAGGGTTTCCAACCCTAACGCCCCACCACCACCCCCAAGCAACAAAAAGAAAGAAAAAAGGGTTTTGGGTCTCTGGAGTATTGGCAAATCAGTGGTGGGGTCTTTCTTGGGGGTTTTCAACCCTAATGCTTACACCTCCCCCCAGCAAGTAGCCTTCAATCTGAAGCACAAGGTACAGCTCCAAGCCACTGCCTCACAATGATACACTCTTCAAAGATAAAGAAGTATGTCTCGCCACAGGTTGCAAACACAATTTGTTGTACCTTTCTTCACACAGGACCCTGTGGGCCCTGCGTAAAGAAAGGGGATCATGTTGATGTTGTTTGCTCATGGAAAGGGGCGGGCATTAGAGTTGACAACCCCTAAGGAAGACCCCACCACTGATTCACCAAGATTCTGGAGACCCAAAACCCTAATTGTTTTTCCTTTTGCTGCTTGGTGGTGTTGGGGTGTTAGGGTTGGAAATCCTAATGCCACCTTTCTCCACTTTTGTGGCATTGAGTTACCGTAACTGGTGCATTAACAAAGTATATATATATGTATGCAATAGGGGTGGAGATGAATGCAGCCTGATAAATGCATTTATCAGAGCAACTGTATGTATAAATCTGATTTATACACATAATGACTACATCATCACCACTTTATACATATAGTTACTACACCATGCTCCACCTCTGTGCCTGACTGCCCACTGGCACTACTTGTTTTTCTACTCCCCCTCCGGAAACCATCACAAACCCTCATAGCTATGCTTGTCAGTATGACCATCGTCTGGAGGAAGAAAACACACTACCTTTTGCCATACTCTTTGCCACTTAACTCTGATCCTGCTCCTACTTCTCATGAATGCATGCTCCATAGCCCCGCTTGCCTGTAACTCCCCCAGCAACCTGACCCACTCACAGTGCCTCATGCTGCACAGCCACCATAAAAGCAAAGAAATGTTTTTTTCTTTTGCCACATTTGTGGAAAACTGAAGCAGCTGACGCTCCCACTCAACTCAAATTTCACTCGCTAACCTCGACTGCCATTTTTTTCTATAATTTTGAAAAGCTGCTCACTGCACCAATCCGCTGCAATGTCCACATGATGATATGGCATCCAGACGTCATTTCCTTAATGATGTCCTTAGCAACCAGGCAGAAGCAACGCGCAGTAGCATTATTCTAAAATATAGAACCCCACAAACTCCTATAAAAGTAAATTAAAAAAAACATTTAAAAACAAAAATAAACTGTCACACAAACTTTAACCCTCTTGCATAAATGAAATATGTGATGGGGGAGTGTGTGATAAAAATGTATCTGTATTTTTACTGTTTCCCCTCGGGCAACCCACTCGCAGCTTACGCCACTCATGAGGTTACCCGAGGTCAAACAGCACTCATATAGATAAATCATATATCACACACTCCCCCATCACATATCCCTTATAGTGGCACTATAGCACCACAATAGTTAGGGTTGAGTAACCTGTATAATGTTAAACCTCAAATATTGCACTTTCATAACTTTGCAGCTGATCAATGGATTTGCACAACATTTGGTATGCCCTGTCCCATGGGGTAAATCTCTTGATGTGGCCAGTTTTGTTCTAGTTGGATGTGCAGATTCTGAGATCCGGATAGTGCAAAAACCTGAAAAGTTGTCACTTTTTGTATTTTTTTCTTGATTGCCTTGTGCCCAGATGATGTGGAATTTTTTATGGTAGAAAGAACTTGGGTAACAGAACTGCCAGCATTTGTTTGGTGAAAAAATATGAATCTGCTACAAAGTTATTCAGTTTTTAAGTTATTATTTCCTATGGGAAGATCACTTTCCAGGATAGAGGTAAAAAGTTCAACAAAGAATTTAATCTCATGAAAAAGGATTCATTATCATGAGCTCTGTTCCTTTTTTGCGAGGAAAAAATCCTTTCTTGTGAGGAAAAAATCCTTTTTCACAAGGTGTCATCTTTTTTTTTCCACGAAATGAAAAGCATGGAAAATACATAAAAATGTTGTCATTTTACAAAACAAACACCAGAACCTAGTTAAACTAGCCCCGGTTAGCTAGATTCTGGTGTTTGTTTTCTCAATTATCCCCAGAAATACTTTTTCTGGGCCCCCGAAATCCCAGGTGCCCAGCTTAGCGAAAGGAGCCTTTTGCTGTGTTCTCTGTATGAGAACAGTGGATTGTATTTAGTTCTGCAGCCACAGCTGAACTCCTGCTGCTGGCTATAGTGTGAGTTGTAAGCCCCCTTGTTTTTCTTTGTGTCTAGTGGCACCCCTCACTCCCCAATCACTGTCCTCATATATTCCATGCTTTCTAGTGGCACCACCACCCTCTGATCACCATCCCCATGTCCCTTATTTATTTATTTATATTATCCAACACCAGGATGCCCCCCCCTCGGTGTTGGATGCCCTCCTTGTTTTATTGAAAGTACCAACATCGGGGGCCCACTCCCTTTGTTGGCATTAAAGCCCTTCAGCAGGGTGAGACACTGGGGAGCCCACCCCCAGTGTCCTGAAATATTTATTTGCTGTAAACCTGTAAAAAGAAAACAGTCCTCAATGTCTTTAAAAAAAAAACTGTTAAAAAGAAAACAGTCCCTCATCGTCCCCATTGTCTTCGCTGTCCCTCTCCCCCATCCTGACCCTCCCACTGAGCACCCACCACTCCACCCCCCCTTAACTATACTTACCACCAGAGGTTGTAGGATATCATCTTCTGTGGAACGAGACATGTCTGTACTCTTCAAAGCCAAACCGTGAACTGAGGAATCAAGGTAAGTGCTGTATAATGCATTTCAGTGGTGTTTTGAACTTATATTCATAACTTTGCCATTTGAGGAAATTTTTCATGAAATTTTCAACACGGCCTTTTTGGGATCCCACTTCATGAATACTGGCACTGTCATTTCTTTAATTGGGCCCATAAGGTGATTTCATAGTCACTCTGGGAAATCACCTTTCAGGACTGAATAATGAAATTTCATCACCAGTGTTCATGAGGCAGGGTCCCAAAAAGGCCATGATGAAAATCTGGTGAAACAGTTCCTAAAAATAGCCAAGTTATGAGCGCTTGTTGAAATGTTTTAACGCACGTGCATAACTTAGGTCATTTTCAATATTTTGAGTCCAAGTTTTCATACCACCTTATGAACAGTACAGCTGTCATTTTTCACATCCTATCCGAAACATGTTTTTGCATCTGTGTCGCGGAATGGCGTTTTGGCATGGATTTGAAAATGTTCACCTATGAAATTTATAAAATAGTGTCATAAGAAGACTGAGTTGAAAATTTTGGGTCAAAATAAGAAAACATGCCAAAGTTATGAGCATTCATTGCAATTTCGTTATGCCTGCTCGCAACTTTTGAAATTTTAAATATTTTGACCCCAGATTTTCAACATAGTCTTCTTATTATCCCCCTTATGTATGTCATAGCTGTTATTTTTCAATTCCTGCCCAAAATGCGTTTTTGAACCTGTGGCGTGGAATGGCATTGCAGTTGCGCAAAATTACATTTTTGTGGGGGTTCGAAAATTTTCTGTAACGGGTACTTGAGGTGGGGTAATAAGAAGGCTATGCTGACAATTTGGTCACAGTTGTCCTATAAATGGAAGCACAGGTCCTGGAGGGCCCTGTAATTCAACAGCTACATATATATATATATATATATGTATATATACACATATGTATACACACACACGCATCTACAGAGGGATGGGTGCTCCCACAGTAAAATAAAGATACTATTATTCTATCTCAAAAAGTAAGGAAATAAGTTGCAAAAAACTTTGTTAATGCTCCAGTTAGGTTCAAAGTGGCAAAAGTTGGGAAATGAGGCATTAGGGTTTCCCTAATGCCCCACCCTCACAAAAGGCAGGAGTGCAGGTGTGAGGTGCGCCTAGGGCTTCTCAAGCCTAATGCGCACCCCATTCTCATAAAGTCTACACATCTGACCTTACTTATAGATAGAATTTATTTTTGCAGGATTATATATATGTGAGGCCTCATCTGGAATACTGTGTCCAATTCTGGAGACCCGACCTCAGGAAGGACATAGACGGAATGAAAGCAGTCTAGAGAAGAGCAACAAAAATGATACATGGATTGCACCACGAGCCTTATGAGGAAAGACTCAAGGAACTAAACATCTATTCCCTGGAAGAGAGAAGGGAGAGAGGGGATATGATACAGACTTTCAAATACCTTAGTGGAATAAACAGGGTAATGGAGGGGTGCATATTTCAGAGATGAACGTGCATAAGGACAAGGGGACATAACATGAGGCTGGAAGGAGGGATGCTTGAGGGGAATGCTAGGAAGTATTTTTTCATATAGATGGTGGTGGATCCATGGAACAGCCAACCAGTGGAGGTGGTGGAATTGAAAACAGTACAGGGATTCAAATGTGCACGGGATAAGCATAAAGGCACCCTGCTGTACAGCAGAGCGGAGGAAAGGCAGTCCAGAAAAGAGTAGGGATTGCCAAACCATATAGGGAAATGTCCAGACTAGGTGCACTGTATAGTCCTTATCTGCCGACAGATTCCATGTATATGTGTATATATATATATATATATATATATATATATATATATATATGTGTAACCCCAAGGGGGCGCTACCCTTAGGGCTACTACCCCTGTCTGCCCCCACAGATGCAGGTTGAGGGGCCCAGATCCATTGACGGGTGCCTCCACCCAGAGGTTGGGGTTAGCACAGTTAAGACTACCACGGTTACAGCCCTCTGAGCTACTGCAACCCCCCCTTCGTCCCACTAGTGACTCACACTGGGTAGCAGCAATTCTGTTCACCAGTACACTTGCCCCACAGAAAATATAATCCAGCTCCTTTCGGGGACCCCCTGTAAAGTAAGGCACAGTTATGTTGCAATCACCAAACAGCAGTTCGCCATTAATGTACTCAATAGCCAGGATGTAGCTGTGCAAAAATAATCTGATTTATTCAGGGGGGGGGAAAACAACAAGGACAGGGGGGATCAAGTTGATTAGCTTATTACTATATTTATCTACCTAGGGCTCTGTGCATAGGCCTATCCCTATCAATTACTGTCCCTGGGTACCCAAGCCCTAGTGGCTAGTCCAAACCATGGCAGCTGGTAGGGGCCCTTTCACACAGAGGAAAGAAAAAAGTTAGTTAAACAGTCAGCAGTACAGTAATCCCATTTGGTTCCAATGTGGCAATTCAACAGGGAACTACCCTGAATTAGTACTCACGACCTCCAGACAAGATAGGATCCTTAAATGTTCACAGGGCTACTCCTGAGCTCCATGAGACTCCTCACACATTTATATGGCAAACAGCAACAGGCAAAGTCCTTTAATGGCAGCAGGATTTAACTTGAGCTCCACACACATTTATATGGTAATCAGCAACAGGCAAAAGTCCTCTAATTGCAGCAGGAGTTACTTGAGCTACACAAGCCTCCTCATCACATTTATATGGTAAACAGCAACAGGCAAAAGTCCTTTAATTGCAGCAGGATTTACTTGAGCTACACAAGCCTCCACACACATTTATATGGTAAACAGCAACAGGCAAAGTCCTTTAATGGCAGTAGGATTTAACTTGAGCTCCACACACATTTATATGGTAACCAGCAACAGGCAAAAGTCCTCTAATTGCAGCAGGAGTTACTTGAGCTGCACAAGCCTCCACACGCATTTATATGGTAAACAGCAACAGGCAAAAGTCCTTTAATTGCAGCAGGATTTACTTGAGCTACACAAGCCTCCACACACATTTATATGGTAAACAGCAACAGGCAAAAGTCCTTTTATTGCAGCAGGATTTACTTGAGCTACACAAGCCTCCACACACATTTATATGGTAAACAGCAACAGGCAAAAGTCCTTTAATTGCAGCAGGATTTACTTGAGCTACACAAGCCTCCACACACATTTATATGGTAAACAGCAACAGGCAAAAGTCCTTTAATTGCAGCAGGATTTACTTGAGCTACACAAGCCTCCACACACATTTATATGGTAAACAGCAACAGGCAAAAGTCCTTTAATTGCAGCAGGATTTACTTGAGCTACACAAGCCTCCACACACATTTATATGGTAAACAGCAACAGGCAAAGTCTTTTAATGGCAGCAGGATTTAACTTGAGCTCCACACACATTTATATGGTAACCAGCAACAGGCAAAAGTCCTCTAATTGCAGCAGGAGATACTTGAGCTACACAAGCCTCCTCATCACATTTATATGGTAAACAGCAACAGGCAAAAGTCCTTTAATTGCAGCAGGATTTACTTGAGCTGCACAAGCCTCCACACACATTTATATGGTAAACAGCAACAGGCAAAAGTCCTTTAATTGCAGCAGGATTTACTTGAGCTACACAAGCTTCCACACACATTTATATGGTAAACAGCAACAGGAAAAAGTCCTTTAATTGCAGCAGGATTTACTTGAGCTACACAAGCCTCCACACACATTTATATGGTAAACAGCAACAGAGGGGTACCACACCAGGCAACTGCTTCCAATGCTCCCACAGACTCACCGTCCCTGAAATACTGCAAACGGCAGCTTCCACTTGTCTTCGGACCGAGCGCGATTCAGCAATTTTCTCCAGTCCTCCTTCAGGTCGAGCCTGGTGGGTAGCTGTACAGAGCACATCCTCCTCTGACCACCCACCGACGGGTTTTGTCTGCTGGAGCCGACAACACTAAACGGCCACTTCAGGCCTTCACGCGCTTCCCGCGTGAACACTCTGCAGCGCAGAAGCACACAGCTCCTCACTTCTCACTAGCCACAACGCATCTGAAGCTGGCAGCATTAAGCACTCCTCTCCATTCGGGTGTGACCCGATCCAATTGGCTGGTTGAGCCTGCCAGTCACTTCCTCTGCCTCTCACTGGTGCGAAAAAGTGCCATGGCCCATAATGCCTTTCCCAAATACAAACAGTTTCTCTATTGGTCAACCGACTCTGTAGGGTCCCGAGGTACTGATTGGCCCAATTCAGCAGTTCTGGAGCAAAATGGAGGAGGCAATCAAACAGTCCTTACTGCAAAGGAAGACAGGTTAGAACAACCACATTATCATTATTATTTTACATCGTTTCCATCATACCATTGCATCCCCCAAGAGAACTCCCTTTGCACCACTAGCGATGGCAGAAGGGAGTCATTCTTTCAGTGTCCCGGGCGGGACTTGGGCATACAACCACAGTCCCCCTCCATTTTAGTTACTTACGGCTGCAACAAGCAGCTCTTAAAGAGACAGCTTGTGGAGGCTTTTTAAAGTGCTCACTGGCTACCCAATTAAACGGCTTTAGGCCGGTGACTAACCCTAGCACCAGGCATGTCCGGAACCCCCATTTGCAAGGTGGTTACACCCTCCCTGGCCTGGAAAAGATTGGCGTCCATGTCAAGCATATGCCCTTAAGGCGCTTTAGGTAAACACCCAATGAGTAGCATATCACATTATATTTTTACACATTTAAACATTGGATTTACAAAATATCATAACCTTTACACATCCTACACATAAACTATTACTTTGGTTTTAACACAGATCAGTAGTTCCTACCCACGACACCCAGACTGAGGGAATCTGTCTTTTCTTAGGTACCACCGGGTCCCCTGAAGCAGGGGCGCCACTCTTGAAGGGCACCACTGACAGTCTGGAGTTATCTGCCAAGGTTAACTTAGGCAAAGAACTTGGGGACACATATACCCCTTTGTGAACCACATTTAAAGGCAGATCCACTGGTTGACCCAAAGATTCATAGCTTAACTTTATTACTGGCCGAATTTGTCAGCCGGATCGTCTAGGGGTCTCAGGGGATTCTGAGCCAGGCCTTGACTCCACTCCCATGTCAGAGACATTAGCAACAGGGATCCCTTCAAGGGGATCGGGCTCGATACTCATAATACTATCAGGGGCTTGACCTTCTATCCCTGAACCCACCTCTCTGGGCTCATCTGGGGACGGTGTAGGTACTAGAGGGGAACCATCAGGGCATTCAAAATAGTCTTCCGATTCGGGCATATCACTGGCTTGTTCCCCCATCTCACTCTCTTCTTCTGAAAAGTCAGATAATTCAGCCAGGCCAGACAGTTCAGCCAAGCCTAAGGACTCAGCCCCTTGAGTTCGTCTGCTACCCCATTCATCTTCTGGAGGCATTTCCTCCGGGGATAAAGTAGAGGGCTCAACTAACACAGATGGGCCAGCTTCAGTTCCTGAGTTAACAAGGGGATTGCCCTGAAACAATTGACTTAGTTCATAAGAGGGATAGTATTCAATATCATCTTCACTGTCTTCTGACTCTGAGTGCTGACCATCTCCTTCTGCAGGGGGGGTTGGACAAGGCTCCCTTGGTGGACTTGTTGAAGGCTCCACGGGCTTGATTCCTTTCTTAGTAACAGATCTAGTCACGGGCCTGGAAGGAGGGGTAGAGGAAGGTTCAACTTCAATCAAGATCTGCCCGATTGGCAGCAGATGATTTCTGTGTATGGTTTTCACATCTTTCGAATTGTTTTCAGGCCGCACTTTATACACAGGTAGGTCTGCCAGCTGTCCCACAATGATATGAGGGAGGTGATGCCATCTGTCGGCAATTTTATGTTTGCCATGCAGTCCCAGATTTCTGAACAACACTCTATCCCCTTCTCTCAACTCTACTGTTTTCACTTTTTTGTCATATGTTTCCTTGTTAGCCAGATTTAGTTTAGCAGCCATGGTCTGGGCCAGTTGGTAGGCATGATTTAATTGGGCCTTTAATTTCTGTACGTACTGTAGATGGTTGTCTGCTCGCACCCCATCAGGGGAAACCCCAAAACACACATCCACTGGCAACCTAACCTCTCTTCCAAACATCAGTCGATAGGGGGAGAACCCTGTGGCATCACTTTTTGTACAATTGTAGGCGTGAACTAAAGTGCTAATCTGTTGACTCCATCTCGATTTATCTTTGGATTGTAAAGTGCCCAGCATGTCAAGCAATGTATGATTAAACCTTTCAGTCTGAGGGTCTCCCTGCGGGTGGTAGGGGGTAGTTCATGATTTGCGTACCCCCCACAAAGATAGCATCTCTTTAATCAAGCGACTTTCAAAGTCCCTTCCCTGATCGGAAAGAATCCGCTGCGGAGCCCCATAGTGGATGAAAAAATTCTCAACAAGTATCTTAGCCACTGTAGTTGCTTTCTGATCCTTGGTCAGGAAAGCCTGTGCATACCAGGTAAAATGATCAGTGACCACCAATATGTTGCTAACACTTCTCAGATCAGGCTCTAAACTCAGGAAATCAATACAGACCAGTTCCATAGGAGCACTAGTAGTAATGTTGATCAAGGGAGCAGCTTTCTGAGGTAACGCTTTCCTTTGCAAACAATGACCACAGGTCTTGACATACTGTTCCACATCTGCACTCATCTTTGGCCAATAGAATCGAGCCCGTACCAAATCAAGTGTTCGATCTATGCCCAGGTGCCCCATCTGATTATGCAATGACCTTAGAACTAGTTCTCTGAAGCTGAAGGCAGCACCAGTTGTTGTCGTTGCACCCGGCCCTCCTTACTCACAGTCTCTCTATATAGTAGTTGGTTGATCAGCTTTAATTTGGGCCCTTCTTTGTACAACAAGGTAGTCCGCGAGTCAGTGGAACGTAGTTTGGATACATCCCTTCCAGCCCGCAAAACCTCTACGGCTGTTCTTATCATAGAGTCACAGGATTGAGCCTGTTGGAGATCATCATTGTTGAGTTGGGGCAGGGAGCTGGTGTCCAATGCAGAGAAATGGCAGTAGGCGGCAGGTATACAGTTTTCCAGTGGCCCCAAACAATCTACCACACAGTCCACTGCGTCAGGAGACACCTGTTCTTCTTTATCAAATTTCTGGCACAGAGCTCTTATATCAGGTTCAGACAACGGACCCATTCAGTCTGAAGCATGCGCCTCCCGGAGAGCATCCACATCTATATGGTTGAGGCCCGCCCGGTACTCTACAGCATAATCGTAGGTGGCCAGGGCAGAGAGACACCTATGCCCAGTAGCATCCAATTTGTCGGAGGTTTAAACATAAGTCAGAGGATTGTTATCAGTCTTTACTAATATCTTGGCACCATACAAATAGTCATGGAACTGATCAACAATGGCCTACTTCAAAGCCAAAAACTCTAAATTTGTGCACTGGGTAATTCTTCTCTGACGGCATCAGACTTCTACTGGCAAACGCTACAGGTCTCAGCCCATTCGAGTGCTCCTGATATAATACAGCCCCCAATCCTTGCAGACTGGCATCAGTATGAAGAGTGTAAGGCTTGGCTGGGTCAGCATAAGCCAACACGGGTGCATGGGTGAGTTGATATATGATGTCATGGAAAGCTTCCTCACTCAGCAGTCCATCGATCCCAGACATATCATTTGGCTGAAAATACTTCTTTTCTAAGTCAGTGTGCACACCCTTCTTATATTTTTTGTGAGTAGGCGGATACCCCTGGGAGAGATTAAGGAGGGGGCGAATCACTCGTGAATAGTCTCTGACAAACCACCTATAGTAGCCACAAAACCCCAGGAATTGTTGCAGCTCTTTCAAATTTCTAGGTTGAGGCCAAGTGGTCAACGCCTCCACCTTGCTAGGGTCAGTCTCTATGCATTCAGTGGACACTATGTGGCCCACATATTTCACGGAAGTCTGGAAGAATTGACACTTGTTGATAGACAACTTGAGGCCGAAATCCTTCATTCGATCCAGGACTTTGAATAATCGTTGCTCATGTTCTTCCAAGGATCAGCCAAACACTATGACGTCATCTAAATAGACCAAACACTCGAGTAGGTTCATGTCCCCCACAGCTCGTTCCATCAAGCGCTGAAAAGTGGCTGGGGCACCCGAAATTCCTTGAGGCATCTGAATAAATTCATAGAAGCATAAGGGGCAAGTGAAAGCAGTCTTCTCCCGATCGTCTGGGGCCATCGGGATCTGGTAGTATCCACTCTGACGATCCAATACAGAGAACCACTTACTACCATTCAGACAATCCAAGGCGTCTTGTATGCGTGGCATGGTATATTGATCCGGAATGGTCCATCTATTCAAAGTACGATAGTCTACACACATCCGAACTGCCCCATTCTTTTTCCTTACTACTACAATGGGGGAGGCATAGGGGCTTCTAGACTCTTGAATTACACCAGCAGCCAACATTTCTTGCAGATGCCGCCGTACATCATCTATGTCAGCAGGAGCCAGACGTCGGGATCTCTCTCGGAAGGGTCTTTCGTTGTGCAATCGAATGTGATGCTCAGCCCCTTGTACACATCCTACATCCCACTCCTTCAGAGAGAAAACCTGGTTCCTCTTGGCAAGCCTCTCACTGACCCTGCACTTCCACTCAGTCGGCAGCGGAGAGTCACCAAAGTCAAACAGATCAGGAGCAACTCTATCACCCGTCCGGGAACTCTTTTTATTTGGTAGGACAGCAGTATCCGCACAATGGACGCTAGCCAGGGTACACCCTCTTTTTATTCGAATCTCTTTATCAGACACATTGTGCACTTGAACCATCACCCTTTTAACATAGGCATGGGCCCTGGCTGGCAGAATGCTGGGTTTGAGCAACAACCCCTCAGGTAGTTCTCCCTCCATAGGCGCATCCAACATCAACAACTTATTCTTGACATCTGTCTTTAATCGTACCTCTCCATGCAGAACACACTGTGCATTTGGGGCAAGCACTACAGGGGCTGGATCCTTCTTCCATACCACTCCCACAGGGCCTTCAGGTTCCTCCGGCCTGCCCTTCTTCTGAGTGGCCCTAACCATTTGAATTACAGCAGGTACACCCAAAACTCGCCCAGTCTGAAATGCTCGCTTCTCTGAGCACAACTGGGCCAACCATCCAAACATGTGCGCATTTGTTCCAATCAACAAGGGCACCCCATCATACAGTCCAGTGGGTGGCAGACCAAGACCAAGGTTTCACTTGCTCATCTGTTCCATTCACAGTTGCAGGAAAGATAACCATAACGGATGTACCCCAAATATTGGATAAGCCTTGGCCGGCTCAACCCCCCATACATGTAGATCAGTTAGAGCTGCAAGGACACTTCGGATAAGTGTGCTTGGTACCAGTCCTGAAACATCATGGTCACCTGGGAGCCACTGTCCAATACAGCTCTAGTGGAAATTCCATTCACCTGCACCCGGGTCTCCATAGATGGCCCGACCACATCAGAGCAGTTGGGGGTAGCAACATTGTTAGCCCGTCGAGCATGGGCCTGAGTCACACAACTTTTCTTGGGGGCCCGAGACTGGGTCTGGCGGTATTGAGTGATCAGTCTGCTGTTAACTTTCCTTACATTCTCCGGCCTCTGGCAGTCAGGCTGGAAATGCCCATCTTCCCCACAGTGATAACAAAACTTAGGGTCCGGGATCACTATTCTGAGGGGGGCCCTGAGGGGAGGGAGAAAGCTCTCTAGGGCTAGGGTTCGGGGCTCTACATGACTCAGGGGCCCGGGCCAAGTAGGGTACACAGTAGACTGCTTTAAGTCCCTCACCAATTCCTGTAAATTCCTGATCTCAGCCCTCAACTCACCCTCCACGTAGGGGTCAGAGGAAACAACCCACATCCCCACAGTACCTGGGAAATCTGGGGACCCCTCGGACCCTCCAGGCGAGCCAGTCTCCTCAGGGGTATTAGACTCAGGGGTCCCACTAGGGTTCACTGCCCCCACACAGGGTTCCCACCCCTCTTCATCAGTCTCCACTTCTCGAATTTCCCTCATCAATTGACAATATTCAGGCGGGGTGGCCTGCTGATCATGCAACTTAAGTTTCAATAGAGTTACACTAGAGAATCTGGCAGACTTTAAAATATGTTCTAGCCGAACCTGATTCAGGGCTGCAGCAGTGATTCCCCCTTTTCTAAAAGCCTTCTGCAATGCCCGCTCAACTCTAGTAACAAAAGCAGACAGTTTTTCATTTCTCCACTGCTTAGCAGACCTGAATTTCCATAATAAATCTTCCCCAGTCTCTGTACTCCCAAAAACCCCTTCTAAAGCAGAGAGATACTCTGCAGCAGTAGCTTCCGGACTAGTGGCCCGGAAGAATCTAATGGCTTCTAAGGCAGGACCCCGCAAACTCTCCATCAGCCTCTTCCTTTTCTCTCCCTCAGAGCATTGCCACTCCTGGACTAAAGGGGTGGCATAGTCCATCCACGCCTCCAGGTCATCCTCCCCGGGAGGCACTGGTACCATGCCAGAGAAAAGCCTTAACTTACGGTAGGAATCAGGCTGTATGGATGGGACTGCCAAGGGCAGAGAAGCCAGCACCGAGCTTTTGGGTGGGCCAGGGGAGGTGCCCGGGGAACCCCGAGGGGTAGTATCACTGGACAAATCCAAGGCTTGTAACAACTCCTGGGTAGTCCTCCCCTCCATAGCTAACAAGTTAAGCAGCTTGTCTTTAAAACTGTTCATTTGAGGAGACCCCACAGGAGTGATTGACCCACTTCGGATATGAATTAGCCTCCACCCCTGGGATGCACCCTCCGGGTAAAGTACAGGAGGTACCTTCTCAGGGTCGATGGCCACACTGCATAGGAGTAACGCCTGCAATGTCTGATCAAGCAAATCAGCCATATGCCCTTTCACTTCAACCTTACCTAAACACTTTACTCATTCTGCAACAGAGACAATATCAGCAGCTGGGGTACCCAATGGCACATCTAACAACAATACAATCTTCTGGGAATCTAGCTCTTCTGCTTCACCCCAACCCATCAGTTTATGTACCATGGTTTTGATGGGTCCCAGCTTATTTTTTCCAACATATCCCCTTCCATTTTTTCCATCTTTGGGGTATCTCCTCACTGAGCCACTAGGGGACGCTAATCCCAGCGGTGCCTCCAATTTTTAACCCCCAGGGGGCGCTACCCTTAGGGCTACTACCCCTGTCTACCCCCACAGATGCAGGTTGAGGGGCCCAGATCCATTGACGGGTGCCTCCACACAGAGGTTGGGGTTAGCACAGTTAAGACTACCACGGTTACAGCCCTCTGAGCTACTGCAACCCCCTCTTCATCCCACTAGTGACTCACACTGGGTAGCAGCAATTCTGTTCACCAGTACACTTACCCCACAGAAAATATAATCCAGCTTCCTTCGGAGACCCCCTGTAAAGTAAGGCACAGTTATGCTGCAATCACCAAACAGCAGTTCACCATTAACGTACACAATAGCCAGGATGTAGCTGTGCAAAAACAATCTGATTTATTCAGGGGGGAAAACAACAAGGACAGGGGGGATCAAGTTGATTAGCTTATTACTATATTTATCTACCTAGGGCTCTGTGCATAGGCCTATCCCTATCAATTACTGTCCCTGGGTACCCAAGCCCTAGTGGCTAGTCCAAACCATGGCAGCTGGTAGGGGCCCTTTCACACAGAGGAAAGAAAAAGTTAATTAAACAGTCAGCAGTACAGTAATCCCATTTGGTTCCAATGTGGCAATTCAACAGGGAACTACCCTGAATTAGTACTCACGACCTCCAGACAAGATAGGGTCCTTAAACGTTAACAGGGCTACTCTTGAGCTCCACGAGACTCCTCACACATTTATATGGCAAACTGCAACAGGCAAAGTCCTTTAATGGCAGCAGGATTTAACTTGAGCTCCACACACATTTATATGGTAACCAGCAACAGGCAAAAGTCCTCTAATTGCAGCAGGAGTTACTTGAGCTACACAAGCCTCCTCATCACATTTATATGGTAAACAGCAACAGGCAAAAGTCCTTTAATTGCAGCAGGATTTACTTGAGCTACACAAGCCTCCACACACATTTATATGGTAAACAGCAACAGAGGGGTACCACACCAGGCAACTGCTTTCAATGCTCCCACAGTCTCACCGTCCCTGAAATACTGCAAACGGCAGCTTCCACTTGTCTTCGGACCGAGCGCGATTCAGCAATTTTCTCCAGTCCTCCTTCAGGTCGAGCCTGGTGGGTAGCTGTACAGAGCACAGCCTCCTCTGACCGCCTGCCGACGGGTTTCGTCCGCTGGAGCCGACAACACAAAATGGCCGCTTCAGGCCTTCACGCGCTTCCCGCGTGAACACTCTGCAGCGCAGAAGCACACAGTTTCTCACTCCTCACTAGCCACAATGCATCTGAAGCTGGCAGCATTAAGCACTCCTCTCCATTCGGGTGCGACCCGATCCAATTGACTGGTTGAGCCTGCCAGTCACTTCCTCTGCCTCTCACTGTTGCGAAAAAGTGCCATGGCCCATAATGCCTTTCCCAAATACAAACAGTTCCTCTATTGGTCAGCCGACTCTGTAGGGTCCCGAGGTACTGATTGGCCCAATTCAGCAGTTCTGGAGCAAAATGGAGGAGGCAATCAAACAGTCCTTACTGCAAAGGAAGACAGGTTAGAACAACCACATTATCATTATTATCTTACATCGTTTCCATCATACCATCGCATCCCCCAAGAGAATTCCCTCTGCACCACTAGCGATGGCAGAAGGGAGTCATTCTTTCAGTGTCCCGGGTGGGACTCGGGCATACAACCACAGTCCCCCTCCATTTTAGTTACTTATGGCTACAACAAGCAGCCCTTAAAGAGACAGCTCACGGAGGCTTTTTAAAGTGCTCACTGGCTACCCAATTAAATGGCTTTAGGCCGGTGACTAACCCTAGCACCAGGCATATACGAACCCCATTTGCAAGGGGTTACACCTATATATATATATATATATATATATATATATATAAATATATAGGATATATGATGGGCACCAGTGGAATATGGAAAAATATTTTCAATCCTGCAGAGTGAGCCTGGATATTTCACGAGTGCCGAAGGCATGAGTGAAATATACAGTGCTCATGAGGCAGGAGTGAAAATATTTTTCATATTCAACGATGTGCACATCATGTGTCATATTTATACAATGGGGCCTCACTGTTGCAAAATGTACCATTTGTGTGGCTTTTCGCGGCTTTGTGCAGCTTTGCGTGATTGTGCAGCTTTGCGTGGCTTTGCACGGGTTTAGCATAGGTTTCAGGGGTGTGATAAATGTCAGTTCTTACAGTTATCAAATGCCTGTGAAAATAACATGATTTATCACACTCATTTATCACTCACCCCCATTGTATAAATATATATATATATATTATCTGTTTGTCTATATATAATATCTGTCTATCTTTCTATCTATCTCCCTATCTCCCTATCTATCTATCTATCTATCTATCTATCTATCTATCTATCTTCCTCAATCAAATGTAGTGGTACCGGGTCAATATAGTGCTTCAAGAAGAGCACTGCAAGAACTGCACTGTGCAAAGCATGACAACATTTAGAGCGACAGGGGTATAATAGCGGTGGGGAATTACCGTTACTCCCGTCACTCTGCGCTGTACCTGGGAAGGGCTGAAGTTGCCACGTGTGTGGAGCCTGGTTGAGCTGCTGCCTTGGTGGAGTGGCTAAGGCACCAGCACATGGCAGGGTTGGAGACCTGGGACTACAGTTCGGTTCCCCCCAGGTCTTCGTTGTTGCCACTTTTTTTTTAAAGGAATTTTCCCCCCTCCCAATTTTCTCCCCATCCCCGAAGTCCACAACCCCCTGGAGTTGGTTATTTTAAGTTCAGAGTCTGGGGAGCGGGGCCCCCTGCAAAACCAAAAAGCATCCATTATTTTCTATTGTGTGCGCTGTGTTTGGGGCGGTCCCTGTTTTACCCAACGTTAGTGCGGCAGATGGCATTTTGTTTGTGCCATTGTTTGCCACATGGTTATTGTTTCTGACATTATGACCCTGTGTCAGTTTAATGCCTGCTGATTTTTTGTAAGCTGTAAATGAACTCTGAAGCATGAGGATGAGATCCATGTGAATGCATGTCAGTGAACTTTGAGAAATAATGGATCAAGAGAGGCTGTGGAGCCACTCCTGTGCATTGGGAAATAATTTCAGATTAGAAGGCTAACCAAGAGCCACAGCCTTTAACAAATAGGGGTCATCTTTGGAACTTGCTGCTGCCAGTATTAATGGAATAAAAAGATACTACTGAATGTACAGGTGAATTGGATAGATATTGAATAGAAACAACTTTCTGGTTATGATTATTCCTAAAAGGGCAGGCAGCCTAATTGCAAAGCAGGGTTTGCTCAGCTCATCTGGATTTCTATCACCAATCCCATAGTTTCTTTTTTCTGGAGCTCAGACAGCAGGGGATTACAAAATCCAAGAAAACTGTTCCCTGAAAACACAAAGTCTATCAGAATGCAGTTAATGCAAGGGGCCACTGTTCACCAACCCCAAAAAATCCATTGCAAAAACTGATTCTTGTAGAACCTTTTCCAGGTTCTGGAAGGAGAGGTAATGTGGGTTTGTTAAGCACAGTGAGGGATCCCTTTTTAAGAAACAACATTACTATTGTAATTTTGTTTCCCCAAACCTCAGGAATCCCTCACTATGCTTGCTAGTGCAGACTACAAAGCAGTATCTTGGGAGGCTGGGTACAGAACCTATCTAGGGAAAAGGTTCTTCAAGACAGCAGTGCCAAATCTGGCATACCTTCTGGACTGTACACCCAGAGAATAGTGCCTTGTGAAGATGTGTACTGCTTTCCAGGTAGCTGTTCTACAAATTTCCAGCAAGGGGATATCGCACCCCTGGTCTTCCTCTTTTCACGTACATATCTAAAAAATGTCTTGCCCGCTTTTGTACCTTACCATATACAGTACATGCTCATTGACAGCTCAGTTGGCTACCGGAAATGGTGGAGATCGGAAGGCTGTGCCGGTCACCAGCTTGGGGTTGGGGGGGAGTGGGGTGGTGGGGCACTACCTGCCAAGTTGGGGATGTGGGGATCTGCTAGATACCAGGGAATAGTCACAATTTATTTTACTGGGGATCGGGGGTAGGGAGGGGGTCTGCTATGTATCAGGGAATGGTTTACATTTATTTTACAGGGGATTGGGATGGGGGAACACTGGACACCAGGCATGGTTGTACTTTACAATACAGGGCATTGGGATGGAGGGACCACTGGACACCAGGGAATATTATTACTTGATCAGGCATGGGTGCAGTTGGGGGAGGGACCACTAGACACCAGGGAAAGGTGTATTTTTATCAACGGGCTGGATATTGGCAGGGGGTGGAACCACTAGACACCAGGTAAAAATGGATTGTTATCAACAGGCCAGTGATCGGTGGGGGGGGACCTCTAGACACCAGGGAAAGATGGATTTTTTTCAACAGGCAGGCGATTGGCAGGGGGAGGGACTACTAGACACCAGGAACAGTTCATTTTATTAACATCAGGCTGGTGATTGGAAGGGTGGAACCACTAGACACCAGGGACAGTTTATTTTTCAACAACGGGCTGGCAATTGGCAGGGGGGGAGGACCATTACACACCAGGGACTGCTGTGTTGGGGGTTGGGGGGCCACCACACTTCCTCCACCAACCGCTAGGGTTGTGCAGGAATAAGTCGGCGTTTTAATCTGTGGTATGTGTGCCGTACAAGGGGACCATGCAAAATGGCCTTGCACGGTGCACATACTCTGAATATTGGACTGTGACAATATTCAGGCCTCCATCCTTTCATTTACATTGCACCCCCCTCTGACTATTGCCTGGGTGAAAACCCTGTTTGCCAGTACTAACCGGCTTTTCAATATTGCCAATCCACACAAAACCTGGTTTGCGTAGGTAAGCTCGGTTTGCACCCAGGCAAAGTTTTGAATATCGGGCTCCTGATTCACTAAGGAATTACAAGTTGGCAGGAGTTCAGTGGGGTAGTGGGTGATGCTTGCCATGTACCTCGCTGAGCAGAATTTAAACATAAAGGTATTTAAGCATTTAAATGGTGATGCAAATGGATCTACACAGACTAGAGAGGTGGTCCAAGGTTTGGCAGTTGAAATTCAATGCCTCCTCGCTCCCCCTGCCCTGTATTGCCCCTCTTTCTACTTGCGCACCCTCTCCCCCCATGAAGTCAGGCCACACCTGCTAAAAGCCCTTGGTAGTAATAATCCCAGAAGTGACCCCCTCGACTCCAGGATCCTCCTCCTCCTAGTACTGGATGTTGTCCTAGTCCCCCTGATGGACCTACTCAACCAGTCCCTATGCCTTGGACAGTTCCCCAGTGCATGGAAAACTGCTGAAATCACTCCAATACACAAGAGCGGTGATCGATCCTCCCCCAGCAACTATCAGCCAATCTCCATCCTCCCCCCACTCTCCAAAGCCCTTGAAAAAGTGGTGTCTATCCAACTATCTGAGTACTTGGCTAAGTATGACATTATATGCCCGGAGCAGCACGGCTTCTGCCCAGGACACAGTACAACCACTGCTCTCCTGGAGTTCTCCCAGTACCTGCACTGTGCTCTCGACTCCGGCAACCTGGCCAGTGCAGTGTTCATTGACCTCTCTAAGGCCTTTGACACTGTCTGTCACCCTCTCCTTCTCGACTCTCTCCACCAACTCTATTTCTCTGCTGATCCCCTTGCCTCGTTTTCCAGCTACCTCTCTGCTAGATCCCAGCATGTAAAAATCAACGTCTCCCTCTCCAACATTCGACCTGTTAGCTCCGGGGTCCCACAGGGCTCAATTCTGGGTCCCATTCTCTTCAGTCTCTACCTCAACACTCTCCCCAGCTCCTGCAATAGCAAGATGCTCCTCTCTGCAGACGATGCAGTTCTCTTTGCCCCACACCCAAATCCCTCCACTCTCCAATCATCCTTTCAACTCGCCTACAACCAAACAGAAAGGTGGTTTCTTGATCACAGACTACTCATAAACCTTAAGAAAACCAAATCAATGCTCTTCTTTCACCACCAAAATAAAGCTAGAAGTGCCCCCCTCCTGATTACCCCCAACTCTCAGCTCCCATTAGAGCAGGTGCACACATAAAAATACCTAGGCATCACTTTCGATACTGCCCTCACCTTCCACACCCACATCAACACTCTTTCCTCTGCCATAAACTCTTGGATTGGCCTACTTTACCGCCATAAGGATTGCTTGCCCCTCGCTGCCCTCCTGCTGGCCATCACCTCCTCTGTCCTGTCCCTAGTGGACTACGGCTTGCCCATCTATGCTGCAGCTGATAACACTGCCCTCTCTAAAATCCAGCTCTCCATCAATGAGGCCTGTAGGCTCCTGACCAGAGCATCCAGCCACACCCACACCTGCCTGCTCTATTCCTGCGCCAACCTGTTCAACTTTGAGGAACGTCTGCAGTATCAGACCTGCCTTCTTGCTAAGAAATCCCTGCTTGGACTGTCCCCCCAGGAGTCTCTGCCTCCTTACCATGGTCATCCTCATCCATTTCCACCCACAGCTCTGTTAAAACCACCTTCAAAGTGCCCAGAACCAAGACCTCCCTCACTCAGAGGTCCTTCTTTTATCGAGCCCCTGCCTCGTTCAACTCCCTCCCTACCTGCATCACCAACACTGCCAAACTTGGTCCCTTCAAAACCGCTCTCTGGAACCATCTCTTTAATGTCCGCTGCTGTAGGTGCAACTAACCCTGCCCCCCCTAATCCTACTGCAGGACCTTTACCTGTCTGACCCCCCTAATCTTGACAAGGTCCCCTGGACTGCTAATCCATCTTTCTCCCTACCCCTTTTTACCTACCCCCTTAGGCTTATACAAGGATGTATTCCACTACAACTCCAGAGAAACTGTACATCTTTAATTGTAAATCTGTATTTTATACCAACATGTAACTAAGTGTATTCTGTGTTCAATGTCTGCATCTGTAATGTTGTCCAATGTTGTATCTGCACAATGTTCTATTGTCTTGCCCTCCCTGCAACGAGGTGCCTTTGTCAACGAGTTCCTGACTCAAAGGTTGTAAATCCGACTTGTTCAAATAAATAAATGCCAGAAAATGCAGAGTTGTGCACATAGGGGAAAAAACACAGGACAGAGTACTGGATCGAAGGGGTTAAACTGAGCACTACAGCAGAGGAAAGGTACCTGGTAGTCATCATTAGTGTCTCCCTCAAACAATCAAGCCAGTTTAACAAGGCCTATAATAAGGCTAATAGGATGTTAGGGTGTATCAGAAAGGGTACTGACAGCAGGAAAAAGGAGGTAGTTCTACCTCTACATAGGTCACTAGTGAGGCAGCATCTAGAATACTGTGCTCAGTTCTGAAGTCTTAACCTAAGGAAGCACAGGGACAGGCTGGAGATGGTGCAAGGTAGGGTGACCAAGGTGATTAAGGGCAAAGAGGGGAGATCTAAAGAAGATCGTCTGAAGGTACTGAACATGTATTCACTGGAGACCTGGTGAGAGAGGGGGGATATGATAGAGACTTTCAAGTTCCTGAAGGGAATAAACAAGGAGAACTGTGAGGAACTTTTTATCAGGAGGACAGCGTCAAGGACCTGAGGTCATGAGTGGAAACTGGTGGTAGTGGTGGTGGTGGGGGGGAGATTTAAGGGGGATGTGAAGAAGTTCTATTTTATGGAAAGAGTGGTGGAGCCATGAAACAGTTTGCCAGTGCTGAAGGGAACACAGAGCACAGAAGGGCTGCTAGAGCACTCCAGTGGCTCAGACACTGGTATTCCAGCACTCAGTTCTGTAACTCCTATGGCAGCATACTGCCAAGATAGTTGGGGAAGCAAGGGCAGCTTTACATCACCGTCCAGCAGCAGGGAAGGCAGCTGACACACAGGCTCACCTGGTCGAGTCTGATTACCCTCCCCACAGGTAGAAAAACAACTACTCTCCCCCAACAACACCAGTAGCATGAGCAGTGGAACATGGAAATCCTCCATGCTGGCATCTCCTTAACACAGGGCTCTGAGACACTCTAAGGCTTCCATGCTGCAATGCATACTGGGTGGAGGGCTACTTTCCACAGAGCATTCACCCGAGAACACTGCTGTCCCAGTCACAACTGACGGGGTTAGTTTTGCTCACAAGGTGAGTGAAATGGATGTTAAATTAGATACTCTTGTAAAAACTCTGTAAGTTGTTTCTGACAGGCAGAATTTCTGTTCTTTCTCATCTTATACACAGGTGACCTACTCTCGGTTGCTTACCGGGTGCCATAACTGACTTCCTTTTACAGGCAGCTCTCAGGTTAGGCAGACTACCACTTCTATTCTTATTGTTGGCTGCTATACCTAGAGGAGTAATCCGGGCCTTTGGATTGCCCTTTTCTACTAGTTTGATCAAATCAGGACATTTGGTTTGCTGTTTATGGTTAGTGTACTTGTATACAATCTGGGGGCTGATTGATTGTATTCTGGGGTTTTTCTCTGTGTCAGCTGTTTGATCCTAATACTTTCCAGGGTCCAATTGCTTGTTCATTGTTCTGGTGTTTTTTATCTTGTGGCAAATCCTGCTTTCCTTTCACCATTGGCACTCAGGTTCAGGAGGGCTACTTGTGCACTAAAGCCTATGGGTAATACAACGACAACACTGCTGTGTTTGTAACTAAAGGGGAGAGCTGCTGACCTATTCTGGCAGCTCATTAGTGTGGAAAACATATGTAAAGGCAGGTAATACATAAGAAATAGATACTACAATTGTAGGGGTTACTTACTTTGCTCTTCCAGCGTTACCTGCTCCAAGTGTGTGATGTCACTCTATCCTGGCCTATAGGATAGCATGAGTCAACTAGGCACGTAAATTCAAAACAAGAAAAATAGAGGAAGGGCTTTAAAAAGGGGCCCAAAGACAGCACTCTAGTGGCTCAGACACTGGTATTCCATCACCCAGCTCTGTAACTCCTATGGAAACATACTACCCAGATAGTCGGGGAAGCGCAGGCAGTTTTACATCACTGTCCAGCAGCAGGGAAGGCAGCAGACACACAGGCTCACCTGGTCAAGTCTGACTACCTCCCCACAGGTGTTTAATTCGTGCCCATCCTCCCCTCTACCCACCCTTCCCTAGCTCATCCATACCTTTATAGTCCCCCTCAGTAGCACAGAAGGCCACATGACACCGGTCTGCACCTATTTACTGAGGAAGTGAAGTCTCTTAAAAAAAAAAAAAAACCCTACCTACTCCGGTTCTTTCCTACTTTTGTCCGAAAAACAGCTCCCTGTAGAACACTATTAGCACCATCACTCACACAAATAGTAACCTTATACTGTTCATCCATCCGAAAACATCATCAACATGGACTATGTTAACTGTAGGTACTGTGGAGCCCTATTTGTAAAATAATTTTCCCACAATATAGGACTTTGCCCCACATGTTATGCCCTTAGAAAGATGCGACATCAGCTCCAAGCCACATGGGCTGAAATTGCCTTTCACAGACAAAAACTCATGGAGACCACTCAACACTACACCCCCTTGCTGCCAAACCATCCGCTGGTGCCTCAGCCACAAAAGTCAGCTAAACCAGGGGGCTGGCAAATGGTCAAGAACCATCGAGCAAAGTACAAACAAAACAATATTAATATGTCTATAACAACTTCTAACAGATTCGCACCACTGTCACCCATGCCAAACGTCAAGGCAGAGGAAAGAGTGAGTCAGGACCTACCAAAGGAGACATGTACACAAACAACCAAAACAAAGGCAACAGGAAAATTTAAAAAGCAGGTGCTAATAATCGGTGACTCAGTGATTAGGGATGTTAAGACTCATCTCCAGCAGGACCATACTGCAACTACAGTAAGGTGCCTTCCTGGAACGTTGGCATGGAGGGACACCAATTGCATAAAGAAAATTGTCTGCAGTGTTGATCGAGACATATATGTCATTCTCCATATAGGTACAAATGACCTAGCCAGTAAGTCAGTGGAGGAAACTAAACAAAACCTCACTAGAGTGGGTGAAAAGCTTGCTTCCCTTTCACCCAGTATCACCTTCTCTGAAATTCTGCCAGTCTGGAAAAAAGGGGACAGCAGGCAGAAGCTCAGGGAAGGGGACATCTCCGAGCTAAACACCTGGCTAAAGGATTGGTGCTAGGAAAAAGGTCACCACATATGTATAGTGTTGCTGTTTCTCCTGCTGGCCGTAGGCACAGATGAACAGCTAAATGTTCATCCACCCACTGGTTCCATAACACGAAGCCCAGACTCGGGCAGACTGCTGAAGGCACATCAGGATGCTGCCCTAATATGCTCGCTCCGCTGATACCATCTACACTTATTAAGCAAGCATCCACACAGGGCAAAATCCTCCTCTACCTGTCCCCACCCATTAGGCTGATTAAACTCTTACCCAGCATGGCCAGGCACAAGCTCAGGAAGGTAACGACCTCACTGGCCATAAGAATAACTATGCAAAAAGTTATCCTGATGCTGCTATTCCTGTCTGGTAATGTGCACCTGAATTCTGGACCTCAAGCTTCCAAAAGTGTAAGTGGCACCAAGACTGGTGGCCTAGAAATTGCATCCTTGAATATTTGCAGCCTTCTTCTAAAACTGGCTGAACTCCAGGCCTGGGCTGCCCTTCACTGACCACACATTATTTGTCTCAATGAAACTTGGTTATCCTCCTGTCCGAAGGACACTGAAATTGCTATGTCTGGTTACCAAGCTTTGAGGAGTGACAGAAAAACCAAAAGGGGCAGAAGTTGTCTTATTTACATTAGGGATACATTGCAAGGGGTCGTCCTCCCCATATCAGGCTGCGCAGACGACTGCAAATTAACTGGGTTAAAACTCCTTTTTGGTCCCAACCACAAATCTCTGGTCATTGCACCAGTGTATCTCCCACCAAAAAAGGCCACAGAGGGACTTAGTAAAGTCCTTGAGACAGTAGCCAGCCTTAAAAAGAGTTGTGAACTCATTATCACTGGTGACTTTAACATAAACTGGCTCAGTAGGGAGGCAACCCCACAAACGGACATTCTGGCCAGCTCATACTTACCACAGTTAGTAATGGAACCCACCAGGAGGAACTACAAAATGGGAAACAACACACTGCTTGACTGGCTCCTCTCCAACACTCCGGGTAGGATATCTGAGGTTAGTGTGCTAGCTGATACCCTGAGTGACCACTCTCCTGTCACCTGCTGGTGGTCCAAGAAATATAAGAAAGACCCCCAATTATTGTTGAAAGCCGAGTCCTAAAAAAAAGGACAGCTTAACTCTCTCAAAAAAGCACTTGCCCAAATTGACTGGTCATCCATTGATGCTATGCTAAATATTGACCAAGCACTAAAATTCTTCACAGACAAATTTAACAGTGTCTGTGATAAATTTGCCCCACTAAGGAAATGGAAGATCCGTGGCAACAATAATGGGTGGTTAACTAGCAATCTTCTGGACCTCATGAGGGAAAGGGACAACCTCTGAAGTAGGGCCTGATCCACAGGGTTAAAAAATGACTATCAGAACTTCAGGGCTGCCGGAAACAGATGCACACGGCTCATTAGGCTGGCAAAGGCTAATTTCTTTAGGAAGCAATTGGAAATAAACTGGGGTGATGGAAGACGTTTTTGGGAAAACATCAAGGATCTTCTTGGGAAGGGCAACTGGAAACCACCCTCCATGCTCAACGTCAATGGTACTAACTCCATGGATCCCCACACTATAGCCGAGTTGTTCAATAGTGCCTTCATGGATCTAAGCTCAGTTCTCCTTCCAGACTACCTTACAAAATGTGAGGAGTATGAGGGAACCCCAGGGCTGTAAAACCAGGGAGCATGTGCACCCCAACTTCTACTTACGACATATTATGGTTAAGGAGACCATGGCTTATGTCAAAAAAGTCCTGGGAAAAACCAGGATAGGAAGTGACAACATTGATATGAGACTGGTGGCCCATGCCATTGACATACTGATCCTCCCCATCACCAAAATCTTCAATAAATTGCTCACTCTGGCTGCCTTCCCCAGGATCTGGAAACAAGCCCTAGTGATGCCTGTCCATAAGAGTGGAGACAGGACCTGCACTGCTAAATACCGGCCCATATCTAGCCTTTCCCCACTATCCAAAGCACTGGAGAGGATAGTTGCTGACCAAATCACAGACTACCTACAAAAAAACAAATTGCAGTGCCACCAACAGCATGGATTTTGGAGAAATCACAGCAAGGCCTCTGCCCTGGTAGACTTCACTGAATACGTACACTGAGCACTGGATGAAGGGGAGCTGGTGGGTTTGATCTTCATTGACCTAACAAAGACCTTTGATACGGTCAACCACCCACTCCTCCTGAATCAACTACGGTCTTCGGGAATGGCCACCAATACTGTTCACTGGTTCACAGACTACCTTTTCAAGAGATCTCAAGGAGTCAAAGAAGGTCCAGCTGTCTCCTACTCCAAACAAGTCACCCTAGGAGTACTCCAGGGTTCAATACTTGGACCGCTGCTGTTCAGCCTGTTCCTGAATGATCTCCCTGAGGCCTGCAACAGTAAACTCATCCTCTATGCAGATGATGCTGTTATCCTCAGCAGCAACTCTCGTATCAAGCCACTGCAGGATGATTTACAGTCCACATTCGACCACATGGAGGGATGATTCAGCTCACAAAACCTCTTGCTTAACTACAAAAAAATGAAAGTAATGCTTCTCTCTAGCCAGCAACTTAAGAGGAGATATCCCACTTTAATGATCACCAATGACAAGTTGGCACTGCTTGAGCAGGTGCATTCTTTTAAGTACCTTGGGGTCACAATAGATTATACACTCTCATATGCACAGCACATCGACTTGGTCATGAAGGCAGTCAATATAAAGCTCGAGGTTCTTTATAGGCACAGGAACAGCTTCACACCCACCGCACTCTGACTCTCAATCTCCAGCTCAATACTACCTGTAATTGATTATGGGCTGGTTGTTTATGGAGCTGCCACAGGCACAGCATTCAAAAGGGTTGTAATAGCCCTAAACAAGGCATGCAGGCTTCCCTGTTTCATGCACACTTGCTCCGTTTATGAGCAAACAAATTGGCTCACCCTCCAAAAAATTCCAAACCTGCTTCCTTGGTAAGAAGGCCCTGCTTGGATGTACTCCCCCATGCATTTCAGATATGTTATCCTCTACTGAAAATAAGTATAACACTAGAGATAAAATGCAGTGCCCACATAGAGTCAGATTTCGCAGAACAGCACTAGGACAACGTTCATTCTCCTACAGAGCCCCACTTTGGCTCAGTGAAGTCCCTTTAGCTTCGCCCAATACTATGAACTTGTTTGCCTTCAAAACGAAACTAAAGCTGCACCTTGTTAGCATGAGCAAGTGCGAGTGTCATTAAGGATCCTGATGCAGAGAGCTGACTCCCTATATCCCCTTGCTGTGATATCTCACCATCCATCACGTGCCAGTTTCCTCCAGACTACTTTGATTCCACGGAACTATGGAGGTCCACCATGCTGTCCTTTCCTCCTCCTCTTCTCCTAACTATCTGTACCTTTGCATCCAATTTCCTAGACTTTCACCTAGGTTCAGTTTTAAGATCACCTCTACCCTTCCCACATTCCATTGTACTGCCCCCACCCTCCATATTGCAAATTCTCTCAGTCGGTATTCCTCTCTTATGCAGCCTGCAGCCCAGCCCCCCAGCCCTCCCCTTATTGCAAACTCTCTCAGTCAATATTCCTCTTTTATGCAGCCTGGGGCCCAGCCCCCCAGCCCTCCCCTCAAAGGCGTTCTGCCCACCCAAACCACCTTCACTCTAACTTGACAATGCCTTCACAAGGCTGCTACCAGTAACACCCTACACTGGAATCCCAGGCAGTCTAACCGTTCAGTATGTAATCTGCAACATGATGGAACAAATTCAGACTGCTGTTCTAATTTCCTCTTCTCAGTTGTATGTACCGGTGATATGTTGCTGCTTGTTTCTCTTGTTCTATGTTTATATTGTGTTCCAGGATGTGGAACCTCTGTAAACGAGCTTTTGCGCAAAGGTTTTTCTGAATAATAAACTAACTAACTTGCTATATTGGCAAATGGCAGGACATCTGGGAACAGGAGTTCTTTAAATTTGATGGCCTACACCTATCAAAGGAGGGGACCTGAGCACTAGCGCAAAAGTTTGATGTTCATATCGGTCAGTTAAACTAGTGGATGGGGGGGGTAGCACAGGTACCACTAGCATCAAAAAGGTTGCCAAATGCCCTTCCCCATCACCAACTAGTTCAGCACAAGGCTGCACCAATCATACTCTGACCAAGCAGTGCACCAAACGTACTCGGACCAAGCATTTCAACACAATTACGCAACCAAAACAAATTAATAATGCAAATGACCAACTAAGACAGGGATGGAAGGCGATGTGAATCAGTGCTCACAGTCTGCCAAACAAAATCCCTGATCTCACAGCCATGATTGCAGAAGCACAATTAGACTGGGTCTCAGTTACAGAAATCCAGGGAAAGCACAGTAAAGCAGAGGCCCTTTGGGTTACACTAGGATCCGGGGACAAAGCCCCTATCCAGGTGGGAGTTATATACAGACCCCCATCCCAGGAAGCCGATGTCGACAAGGAGCTCTTAGAAACCATCATGATGATGGCAGACAGGGGCGAGTTGTTGCTGGTGGGGGATTTCAATCTACCGGATGTGGATTGGTCTTCATACACAGCGTCCTTAGATCAGAGTAAAGATTTCCTTTTGCACTAAGGGGAGCAGGTTTGCATCAACTGTTGAGCTCACCCACCAGAGATAAAGCAATATTGGATCTAGTGCTGACGAACTGCACAAGGATCCCAGAAGCGCAGGTGGGAGCCAACCTAGGGACCAGTGACCACAGGTCAATCTGGTTAACTATGAACAAGTTGGAGGATAATAGTCACACCAAAATCAAGGTACTAGATTTCTGAAAAGCAGACTTCCCCAAAATGAGAACTATGATCACATCCATACTAGAAGGAGGAATCATGGGAGATGTAGAGGACTGCTAGAATATCCGGAAGGCTGCTCTGCATACAGTAACAACTAAATGCACTAAGCAGATCAGCAAGTCCAAAAGAAAGAAAAGACCTCTCTGGTTCTCTAATGAAGTAGCAACCAAAATCAAAGAGAAAAAAAGGTCTTTTACACAGTTCAAGCAAACAGAACATGAAACAGACAAAGAAGAATACAAGAACAAATTAAAGGAGGCAGGGAAAGCAGTTAGAAGGGCAAAAGTGCAGACGGAAGAGAAAATAGCACAGGGTGTTAAGAAGGGAAACAAAACCTTCTATAAATACATAACAGAAAAAAGGAAACCTAAGGGAGGAATAGTCCGACTAGCAACCAAGGAAGGTAAGATGGCAGAGAGGACAAGGCAGAAGTGCTAAATTAGTCCTTTTGCTCTGTCTTCACCATAAAAGACAGTGGCAAAGGTCTCACACTAGACAGGACAAAGGAAAATACTCAGGGAGCAGACACTAGCCCCTTCACAAGGGAGAGGGTCCTAAAAGAACTAAATAGATTTAAAGTGGAAAAGGCCATGGGACCTGACGGCATACACCCTTGGGTATTAAAAGAGCTCCGAGAGGAACTGACCACACCACTGGCTGAACTCTTCAGCAAGTCACTAGACAGTGGGAAAATACCTCAGGACTGGAAACTGCTGCCATCCTTGAGCTTTGTACTTTGGCTCGGATTGTCTTTTAATTTTATTATAATTTTATTGGTTTTCATCGTTTGTCATTAATTTACATAGTTTATATCGTTTATTATTTATCGCTGTTGTTTTAGTTTTAGTCTTAAGCCATAATATCGCTCATCGTTGTAGTCGTTACAGTCGATTATTATTACGACTATTATTGCCCTGCTATTTAAAAGCTGAGACGCTTTTAGAGAGACTGACCTGTGTGGAGTTCCCTGGTTTATTGGCCTGTGGCTTGTCGTGGGCTGCTCATTGTGAGTGGCGTATCGGGCGTTGATTTTGGCCTGGATCTTTTGAGGAAGTTGGTGGCTTGCAGCCTGGAGGTTTAGTGGCTGCTTTTTCTTTTTGTCGGAATCCAGCGGTGGAGTTGCAGTTTCGACTCGGGGATACAATTTTCACCAGACCATAGGAGAAGAGGCTACCGGCTCTCAGTGTGTGTGGAACCATCGGAACAAGGAAGTGGATGGTGGAATAACAGCAGTGAAGACTGGTGATAATTCTTTTTCTACAATTTGGAGGTTTTGGTTCCCCGGTCCAGATGGGGAGACGGGTTTCTCTGCCTCCGGAGGGTGGTGGGGTTTACTCTGCTCCCTAGGTGAGGCAGGGGTACCATCGGAGGGTGGTCCTGCCTGCCTCATCGTAGCGAGGGTCGGGTGGAGCTGGAACTTACAGAGGAGTTATTCATGGTGTTTGTTTGCTCGCTGCCTGCAGGATTTTGGCTACTGGGAATTTTGAATATTTGGATTGAAGTTGGAACTGTGTGGACTGGTGTGGACTGCTCGAATTTGGTGAAGTATTCCTGAACTCTTTTTGTTGTTAGCCACCATGTGTTAATTACTGGGAGACCACTAGGAAACTTAAACTTAACTGAGTTCATCTATAACTATTTCAGTCTCGTGAGAGGAGACTGATAAATGTTTGGGCCACACTGAGTGGTGAGAGCACATAAGTGTGGACATATAAAAGACCTCGAACTCTTGTTTTTTGTTTATTTTCGGGCAAATGAGGTTATTGATTTAGGACTAAGGGGTTTTAAAGTGATGGGCCAATTTCTATGGTAGGGGTTTTTATAGGTGGTAAGCTCCTTCCCCCGCAGTGGTGAGAGTACTGTGGGTGGGGGTAGAAAATTAAAGCGTTCTGATAGTTTGTAAGCACAAAATTTTTTGACACGTTGATAGAGTATAATTTTGCAAATAGTTTTTGTATTAATATTTTTGATATTTGAGTGCTGTATTTTTAGTTTTATTTAGAATTTTGTTTTCTATATAAGTTTGAGTGGGGTTTATTATTGTTGACTGTAGTGTTAATTATGTGCTGAACCAAAAATAGATTTGTAGCTATTCCCCTAGGGCTCAGGGACCTCTGGCTCCCTCCTGTCCCCTGTCACCGGGAGTCTATAGAAGGTGTAGGGCTCTGGGGATTGGGGAGGGAGAAGGAGGGTTGGTGCTGGGCCTAGGGGGGGAATGGAAAGGAGTGGGCGGATAGGGATAGTGGGGTCAAGGAGACGCCCTGGGGTGAAATGTGCACAGGAGAGGGGACCTCCCTGTCTGTTGTCCATACCCAAGGGTTCTGATCAGGATCAGCAGGTAAGGTGGTCATCTTCGGAGGTTCATCCTACTCGGGTGGTGTTGTGCAATGCCAGGTCAATTAAAAACAAGACGGCCATTATAGCCGATCTTGTTGGGTCATCTGACCTGGCGTGCATCACCGAGACTTGGATGGATGAAAATGCTGGGCCAGTCTTAGCAGCAGCAGTTCCAGCCGGGTACTCGGTGATACACCGCCCGAGGCAGGATCGTAGGGGCGGGGTGTTGCCATATGTTTTAAGTCAGAACTGGGCCTGGTGGAGGTATCAGTGGGAGTCACCAGATCCTTTGAGTGTATCCTGGGCGAGGGTGTGGGGTGCAGGATACTTCTCATATACCGTCCACCAGGTGACGAGAATGTTTTCCTGCAGGAAGTCGCAGACTTCATTGTCGACCTGACATTGGGGTCCCCCAGATGGTTGGTTCGGGGAGACTTCAATGCTTGGGTCAATGATGAACTCTCTCAATTTGGTCAAGACTTCCTCCAGTTGATGATATCACTGGGCTTCACACAGCTTGTTTCCTCCTCAACCCATATTGGTGGACACTCATTGGACCTGGTGTTCCTTCTGGGGATGGGGATATCTGACTTGGTGGTGGAACCGGTCGGATGGTCTGACCATCACTCCATTAGGTTCAGTTTTGAGGCCACCCCTATTAGGTCAGCCCCTTCGGAGATGGTCCGGTACCTCCCTTTAAGGGGTGTGTCCCCAGATGACCTGATGGCGGTATTGGACCTATCGGGCCTACCGATAGATTGCTTAGATCCAGGTGACCTGGTACATGCTTATAATGAGGCGGTGACAGGGGTCCTGGATTCTATTGCACCTGTTCATGTTCGTCCTCTCACTCTTCGCACCAGGTCTCCTTGGTTCGATGAGACCGTGAGGGAGTTGAGGAGGGTTGGACGAAGGCTGGAGAGGCGTTGGCAGAAGTCCAGTCTGGATGATGACAGGCTTAGTTTGATGGACCATTATGTGGCCTATCAATCCGCAATCTCTCATAAGAAGGCAGAATTCCTGTCCAGAGAGATAGCTGCTGCACAGAATAGACCAGCTCAGCTCTTTCGGACTGTGAACAGACTGTGCAATCCAGTCTGTCTTCAGCCCAGAAGAGCTTTTTCTCAAGAACGGTGTGAGGAGTTTGCTCTCTTCTTTGCAGATAAGGTTGCCAAAATCAGATCGGATATCCGTTCTTCCCTCTCCAGTGGGAGTGGTGATGGTCGGCAGGAGATGTCGAACACTCAGTTTGTATGGTCTGACTTCAGCCTCCCCACAATCGATGATATTGTGATGATCATTCGAGCGTTGCGACTGACCAACTGTGATTTGGACCCTGGCCCCACACACCTTTTAGTGGGTTGTGTGGATAAAATCGGCCTAGTCCTGGCTTTGATAGTCTGGAAGTCTTTGGAGAGGGGGCTCTTTCCAGATCCCCTTAAAGAGGCTATAGTTAAGCCTCTATTAAAGAAGCCCTCCTTAGACCCAGATTGTCTAGCAAATTACAGACCAGTCTCTAACTTACCCTTTGTGGGTAAAGTTATTGAGAAGGTGGTCGCAGTGCAGCTGGAGGATCATCTGACCAACAACAATATCTACGATTCTCTCCAGTCTGGATTTAGGAAAAGGCATAGTACTGAGACAGCACTTGTTTGGGTACTAAATGACCTCCTAATAGCGAGAGGTCGTAGGACCCGATCCATCTTGGTACTTCTTGATCTCTCTGCAGCATTTGACACTGTCGACCATGGTGTGCTGTTAGAGTGTTTGCGGTCAATCTGTGGACTATCTGATATGGTCCTCAGGTGGTTTCGATTTTATCGCGAGGGTAGGACTCAGAGAGTGGTGTCGGGAATTTTTTCCTCGGCATCAGTCTCCCTATCCTGTGGGGTACCGCAGGGTTCTATCTTAGCGCCTATGTTGTTTGCAGTGTATATGCTGCCGTTGAGAGTGATTATTAGACGATACAGTCTGGGTTTTCATTACTATGCAGATGATACCCAGCTGTATATGTCTTTTGTGTCCAGCCAGGATGCTGCCCTGTCGGTATTTAATAACTGCCTTTCCAAAATCCAAGACTGGATGAATGGGAGTTGGCTGAGGTTAAACCCAGAGAAAACTGAGGTGCTGGTCGTGGACAAAGGCCGCTGTGAGGCGGGTCTGCTGGATGGATCACCCTCAGGCTTATGGCTTGGGGGTGTTCAGCTGACGACCTCAGATCAGATGTGGAATCTTGGCGTAATAATAGACAACTGCCTGACGCTTAAATCTCAGGTGTCAGCGGTGGTCAAAACTTCCTTTTTCCATCTGAGGAACATCGCCAGGGTGAAGCACCTGGTTCCTCCAGAGGATCTTCCAACGTTGATCCACGCCTTTGTTACCTCCCGCCTTGACTATTGTAACTCCTTGTACCTAGGGCTATCGGGGGTTGAACTTCGCCATCTGAAGCTAGTGCAGAATGTGGCAGCCAGGTTGTTGACTGGATCTTCTAGATCCAGCCATATAATGCCTGTGCTTCGTGGACTGCACTGGCTGCCAGTGTTTTGATGAATCACCTTCAAGGTCGGTTTGCTGACCTATAAAGCCCTACATGATCAGGGACCTACTTACTTGAAAGAGCTCCTTTGCCCCTACTGTCCTTTCCGCCCCCTCCGATCCACTGATGAGGGATTGCTAGAGATTCCCAGGGTTCATTTGAAAACTTCAGGTGCTAGGTCGTTTAGTTTTATGGCACCGACCCTGTGGAATTCTCTACCTCGTCAGGTGCGAAATTGCCCAACCGTCCTAAGTTTTAAAGGAGCTCTGAAGACCCACCTTTTTAGTATAGCTTTTAACGATCTATATTAGTTTTAATTTTATTGTATTTATTGTCTTATGAAACTGTACAGGCGCTTTGGTTCTGAGAAAAGCGCCTTTTAAAAATAAAATTTGAATTGAATTGAATTGAATTGGAAACAGGCAATAGTTGTGCCCTTACACAAGAGTAGAAGCAAGGAAGAGGCAGGAAATTACTGACCTGTCAGTTTGACCTCGGTTGTGGGGAAAATGGTGGAGTCCCTGTTAAAAGAGAGGATAGTGGCCTACCTAAAAGATACCGGAAAAATGGACCCAAAGCAACATGGCTTCACAGCAGGGCACTCTTGTCAAACCAACTTGACTGACTTCTTTGACTGGGTCACCAGAACATTGGATCAGGGAGGGGCAGTGGACACTGTGTACCTGGATTTCAGCAAGGCCTTCAACACCATCCCTAACAGAAGGCTAACCAACAAGCTGGAACATACAGGAGTCGGACAAAAGATAGTCAGCTGTATCAGTAACTGGCTACATGATAGGACCCAGAGAATGCTAGTGAATGGAACATTGTCAAGGGAGGGTAGGGATCGGCACTGGGACCTATCCTCTTTAACATATTTATAGCAGGCATCACTAATGAACTGAAGGGGAAGGTTTGCCTGTTTGCAGATGACACAAAACTCTGCAACAGCGTGGACACAAGGGAAGGAGCAGACAAAATGGAAGATGACCTTAGAAGGCTGGAGGATCGGTCCAGGGATTGGCAGTTACAATTTAACATCAAAAAGTATAAGGTAGTGCACTTGGAAAAAAGTACTCATTGGGAGGACATCAACTTGAGGAGACACAGATGGCACGAGATCTTGGCATAATCATCGCTGTCAAATTAAATGTAGGAAAACAATGTGAGAAAGTGGCACAGAAAGTGGGTAGCATCCTTGGCTGTATTAGTAGAGGTATTACTAGTAGAAAGCGGGAGGTTATCATGACCCTTTACAGGTCCTTGGTGAGGCCACACTTGGAGTACTGCAGTCAGTTCTGAAGACCTCACCTCAAAAAAGACATCAACCATTTGGAGACTTGGAGAGTACAGAGAAGGGCTACTAAGATGGTGCATGGACTGCATCACAGGACATATGAAGCAAGACTCAAGGAGCTGAACCTATACTCCCTTGAGCAAAGAAGAAACAGAGGGGACATGATCAAAACTTTTAAGTATGTGCAGGGATTTAACACAGCTCATGCAGGCAATCTATTTCAACAGAACATGGCAGCACGTACAAGAGAGCATGATATGAGGCTGGTGGGGGGAAGGTTCAAAGCAACCTCAGGAAGTACTTCTTCACAGACAGTGTGATAGACCCATGGAACAGCCTGCCTCAGGAGGTGGTATCAAAGACGATCAGAGAATTCAGACTCACATGGGACAGACATAATGGACAAGCTAGGATGAGAGCTGCACAGGAAGTGGGGAAGTTTTTCAGGCAAACTAGATGGACCACACGGTACCCATCTGCCCACACTTTTCTTATGTTCTTCTTATGTTCTTAAGTAGTGTGTACAAAGACCATAAATTGTTTCAAGCATGCCTGGGATGGAGTGAAGGTTTTGGTGGTTGCTCAGATCAGTAGCAGTAGGCAGAGGAGCAGGAAGTGAACTAAAAAAAAACCATAAGGACAATAGGTCCCAAGTTATATAGGGAACTCTGGGCAGACTAGATGGACCCCTGGGGCCTGATTCTCAAAAGTCTTAGAGGGCCGCAAGGTGCCTGCATCAAAGTTTTCTGACGCAAGTGGCATCTTGTGTCAAAAAGTGAGCCAGGAGGTATTCTGGAAAGCAGCCTGCGTCAAACACAGGCTGCATGTGCCAAAGAGGGCCTGAACCAGCCTTGTGCACAAAAAGTGGCTGTGGCATGGCCCTAGGGGTCTTGTGGCAGATGCAAGCTGCCACATCCCCTAAATCACTATTCTAAAAACACCCCCAGAGGGCAACTCTCTAAGTACCATTAGACCATCCAGGAGCTGGTGTAAGTGTACTTAGTTGTTCTCTGGGGTTTGCGCCAGTTTGTCATGGTCCTGATCCCGGTGCATTAAGTGCCAACCCCCTCCAGCACTGATCTCCGATCCACATGTAATATTAAATAAATTAACCTGGTAGTCTAGCAGTCCCTCTATCTCTGATCTCCAATCCACATGAATTATTATAGAAATTAACCTGGTGGTCTACTGGTCCCCCATCCCTGATCCTTGATCCACATGTATTATTATAAAAATTAACCTGGTGGTCTAGCGGCTCACATCCCATAGCCACTTGTAATAATAAATAAATTAACCTACGTAACATTGCCTTTTCTGCCTCTATGTGGAGTTGTATATGTAACCAACAACTCATCATCAGACTCATGTTTAGAATAAGTGTTATTATTATTGTAAAAGAAGTGAAAATAATAATAAAAGATGTAACAGCAAAAAAAAAAATTAACCTGATAGTTTAGCAGTCCCCTCAGCCCTGATCCCTGATCCCCATGAAAATATGACAAATCTTTCCCTGCTAGTCTAGGGGTCCCTCCACTCCAGTTGGCAGTGCTCCACCACCCCACTCCTCCCATCCCCAAGCCGGTGACCAGCATAACCCTCTGCACACCTCTGCGGCTGGACGCCAAATGTGCTATCAATGAGTGCATACTGGTTTTGAGACAGAGAAAAACTGTAAGCTGTATTTGTGTGAGAGAGCATGTCTCTCAGCAGACTCAGTAGTCACACAAATACAGTGTGCTTTCTTTTGTGTTTCAGTGAAGTGAGAGCATGAGGAAGAAAATGATGTAATGACCCATTAATGAATTATTACAGAATTCAGTGGGTTATTATGGCGTTTCCAGGAGTGAATATCCGGTCATTATACAATGGCAAGGAAATTTCCTGTATTTTGATTGGTCAATGGGTGCCTGAGACAGTGATGATATTACACAATAACGTCACTGTATGGATCAGCACATTGATGACCTCTTCTCCTAAGAAATACTGCCACACTAAAAATCTTCTAAAAAATATTTTTAAATGTTTTTTATTTTGTATAACAACGAGCCATTGTATAATAGCAATAAGGCACTCCAGTGTGTGTGTTATTGTGTAATAACGTCACTCCTGGGGTGGTGGAAGCACTCGGCTTTGCCTCGTGCTTCAACCCACCCGAGGAGTGACGTTATTACACGATAACACACATCCTGTCATGCCTTATTGCTTAATTATAGGGGGGTCACTAGTTATTATAATAGCTTAATATCCACCCTAGTCTGTTACTTTATTTATAAAATGGGTCTTTAAAAACAACCGGTATGTAAAAATAATCTAAAACTTTATTTATGCGTTTGATAACCAATCTGACTCTTGCAGCATAACTGACTGTTTATTGCTCAAGAGAAACAAGGAAGGGTCAAGAGAAAGGGGGGGTCAAACAAACAAAAATACACAACAAAACACATAACGTATGTTCAATGAGGTAGTTTAATATTAAATTCCAGTTTTTGCACTTTAATAACTTTGCAACCGTTCAAAGGATTTGCACAAAAGTTTGCATGTGCAGTCTCATGGGGGTTGATCTCTGGATGTGCCAAGTTTCATTCCAGTCAGATGGGTGGATTCCCAGTTCTGGATAGTGCAAAAAGTGAATTTTCGTAAGTTTTTTCCCACTGGTTTTGCTGGGTTTTCATCTGACACCTGTAGCACACAGACGGTTTGGAATTTTGGGCTGAAGTTTTCAGGATAGAAAGGGGCTAGCCAACAGATGTGAATTTTGCTAGTTTGGTAAAAAAATATTAATCCTTTCTAAAGTTACTTACTTAAAAATTTTGAAAAATTGGTGCTGAGCATGCTCAGCAAGCACTTCAAAATAGCTGTATGAAACAAAAAAAGATCTTTTTTTCATATTGACAGCATCCTTTTTTCATGAAGTATAAATCCTTTTTCATATGCCACCATCTTGTTTTCCATTTTTGTGTAAATAAAATTTCAAAATCCATAAAAATGATATCCTGCAGAGACACCAACACATGTATCTTGCTCATTGGGACTTTGTCGGGTGGATTCTGCAGTTAACTGTTGGAGGAATGAGCCCAAAATGTGTTTTTTTAAGGTTTTGAGTCCTTTGTTGTGACTCACTTTGGCTTTTTTCTTTTGGGGAAGGGGGGAATTTCAGTTTTAAAATGCAGACAAATTACATCCTGGAGAGAGACCAAGAGATCTGTTTTAGAAAGAACAAAGTAAAGAGGGCTCTCACTCTTGTGCTGTGCACAATCTCTGGAGTGTAACAATCAATGCAGAAAAAAAGGACCCACTAAACAAAGTGGGGAGGTTAGCACCAAAATGAGAAGGGCTGTGGGCAAAAAAGTCTTGCTCCAAACTTTTACTATTGTCAAGCATACGTGGTGATCACTATAATGTGCAAATATTTGTGTTTCAAAAAGCCATTTTTTGAAGTGCAAGGTTAACATCATAGAAAAGCTGCAGACAAAAGTAGTCTTGCTCCAAACTTTGTTTTTTATACACAACCACAACTAGTGATCACTTTAAGTTTGCTGAAAGATGTTTCACCAAGTACTATAAGTGCAGTGTAGAAAAATGAAATGGAAACAACAGCTCACCCACATAACTTGCCTGTAAATCAAGTGTGTCACAAACACTTCCACGCAGAACACTTCAAATGCACAGAGCCCTTTGACAGCAAAATCGCATGGTGTACTTACCTTTTTGAAAGTCGAAAAGACCTTTTATGTAGCAGTTCTATGCTGCAGCAAAGGACTGGCAGAAATCCAATAAATCCAGGTCTTCGTGGCCAAAAAAACAAGCCGAAGGAGAGAGACGTCCATTGGATGCTCTGATGATGACCGTTTAGAGTCGATAAATTAGCACATTCAGCTCCACCTCCTTACAGTTGCCAGCATGTCCGATGGATGCCTCTCTCCTTCGGTTTGTTTTTGCAAACTGTCTGTTTACATTGTTTTTATTTTACATTCCCAAGTGTGTTTTATCCCTTTTGTATTTGACTGTATATATTGCCTTTTAGAATGTAAATACTAAAGCATTATGACTAGGATTTTAAAAAGGCTGGACGCAGCACTTGTGTTCATATTTTGATGCATGTTGAATCCAAACCCATGCATATCAGGATTCTTGCACTGGATTTTCAAACATTCTGATATATTTGTGACATTGTACCCAATGTATGGCCAAAAAATTATGCATATGTCAAAATTCTAACACATGTGCCATTTTTGGAGCACAAGTTATGGCAGTCAAGTCCAGAAGTTAGACCACCTTTCAGGTTGTCTAACTATCTGGGCAGACATCACATACCTCTGACTAAAAAAATGGATGTGGCCATTTGAAAATGCCACCTCAAATGTTTCATATTCTCTGTGAATGCACAGTGTTTTATGGTACAGGTACTATCCATTTCTATTGAGCAATCTTGTGTCTGCTACTAAAGAGAATGACTACCAAGTGTAAACATAACCTATATCTGATACAAAGGAAGTGAGAAGAAGTTTCTGGGAGGGACTAAAAGGGGTGGTTCTGTGCCTAGAGTAAGGTCTTGACTAGATGAGCAGTGTCTGGTGGGGAGGTAGGAACCAGATCGAGATATCCTAATATTCAGCCAAGTTGTGGCAGCAAAGAACTACAGGCAGCCATCTGAGTGTCTAGTCACTTTTGTGTGTAAATTTGTGACAAACCAGTGACAGTGATGTTGATTGTTGTCACACACAAATAAAGTATAAAGGTTATGTGGATAAAACATATACTTCATTAATTATTATTAAAACACAAGCATCTATGAATTGACTTCAGATGAAGTTTAAGCAGCAGTTTAACATTCACTTGAGAATTCTTTCCAATATTGACAAGAAAAAAAGAATTCCAAAGTTTCACTGCAGAATGAGAAAAAGTACACTGGTTTTAAGCAATTTTTTTTAAAGTAATAAAAAACTTTGTTTACCTATAACTTGGGTATTATGAGGAGTAGATAGAGAAACAAACATATCAAAAATCGAGATGGGAACCTACCCATGGCCTGTGTTATGCATCATCATATCCAGAAAATATTTACATCAACACTCAAGACAGCCAACCTGGAGCACTATAAAGGTCAGAATGGCATGTGCATGGTTTAGCTGCAAGAACAAATCTACAGTCTGACTCTGGGCAGGACACTCTGTGGCCCTGTATACACTAGGCTTCTTAAAACATTTTAAGAGCTTTAAAATGTTTTAAGATGCTGAAACACAGTTTGCATCCACTTTTAACATGGTTTGAAACCATGTTTAAAAACCGTGCTTAAACCCTGCAAAGAACATAGGCTTAATAACATTTTTAAACATGGTTTCAAACTTAAAACGTTTTACCTTGTGGTGTGGACGGGCGATAGATCCATGCTTGGGTTACGGAAAGAAGGAACCGTGCTTCACCATGACCCAAAAAGCATGCTGTAATACATTACTGGCAAGGAAGTGTGGATGCAGATTTATCGTATCACAGCATGATAAACAACAGTGCGGATGGGTGACTGTGGTGAATTTAAAATCGTTTTCAAAAACAGTTTCAAAAAACATTCTATTAGTTTGTAAAGGACCTCAGAAGTATGTGAGTCGAAAATAATTCTGTAATCAACAAGAGAAATCAAGAGAGTTTGAACACGTTTTCTGGCCTGAAAATGAAATGCTTTCCTATTTCTATATAGTAATCCTAAACATTGATGAGCAGATTTCATTAGTGAGTCAATAAGATTGCTGTATGAAAGGGTCCTGTCCACAGTCACGCCCAGGTATTATAAAGCTGGGAAGTGACTCAATTGCAACATTGTCTAATGAGAAAATATGCAAAGATACTGTGGCTGTGCGTTAAGAGGTACTGCAGAATGGTCATATGATGGACCTCGGACAATCATGGCTCTCTAGTTCATCTATCCATTTTATGTTCCAGTATACTGGAAAATAAAAAAAGCAGAGCATTCACTGGTCAATATCAAGATGCATTTTACTGAGCCATAAAAGAGGCTTAACATATGCAGGTAAGCTTACGTAGCACCCTATATATGGGCTTCATCGGGGGAATGTTCTAAGCCGCAGTCTGGTGCATAATTAATGCTATTCACGAGTACTCATTACCTAGTTAAGTTAAGCAGGTGACTTTAAACAATGTGAGTATAAGTAAGTGTATAAAAAGTGCCAAAAATCATTTCATAAAAACAGTGCTGGTAATCCCATTATATAGTAAAACAATTCTCAATTACAAATGTCTCAAAGGCAATCTATTAAAAACACATACTGTAAAAATCACATCCCTTATATGATCATCTTCTACTTGAAATGCCCATTGGACTAATAATTTATTATTATTTTAGAACATTGTCATACTCGAATATGAGATACAGGGTGCTCCAAATTCAGTAGTAAAAAGTGCAGAGACCCATGATTTGCTCTGGTGGGACTCAAAAAAAGGGGATCACACATTAGTAGTCTATACCTTGAACTTGTCATGTTCTTGCAACAGTCCAGTGCAATATAGGTCTCTACCCATTGCTCTAACAAAATACCCAACAAGATACAAACAAAAGAAAAAAGATAAAATAAAATAAATAATGGGAGGGGGAGTGGTCAGAGGAGAGAGGGACAGGAACCCAACGAAAACTGGAAAACAAAAAAAGAAAAAAGAGGGAATTAAAAAAGAAAAAGAGAAAGAAAGGGGGGCAATTCACAATAATGTATATATAAGCCATCAGATTATAAATTCATATACAGCAGGTCCCTTCATCAGTATCCATTCACAAAAACAGCAACAAAGCAGATCTTGCTAATAAAAATTATTGCTGCAAGAGTCATGTCAAATGAATCTGTTAGATTTCTTTGACTGGATGACCAGGGAATTAGTTCAAGGTGAAGCAGTGGACATGGCCTACCTAGATTTCAATAAGATTTTCAACACCGTTCCACATAGGAGACTGGTAAGGAAGCTGGGCAGGTTAGGGATGGGTCCAAAGATGGTAAACTGGGTAAGAAATTAGTCAGGTGGTAGTCAACAGAGGGTGATATTAAACAGAGTTCACTCTGGAGAAGGGAGGATTACCAGCAGGGCGCCTCAGGGATCAGTACTGGTACCAGTCCTCTTTAATGTCTTTATAAGTGACATTTCAAAGCAGATAGAAGGAGAGGTCTTCCTCTTTGTGGATGACACCACAATCTGAAATAGGATGGACTCTCATGGTGGTGGTGGTGCAAAGAATGAGCAGAGAATTGAAAAAACTTGAGGAGTGGGCAAGAGTATTGCAGCTGGGTTTCAATGCGAAAATGTGCAAAATCATCATCAAAATGGGTGGAGCGGTAATGATGACCACCAAACAGGAAAGAGACCTGGGGTAATCATATCAGATGACATAAAGGTGACCAGGCAGTGTGACAAGGCAGTTGAGAGGGCTAGTGGGATGCTGAGGTGCATGGGGAGGGGTATCACCAGCAGAAAGAGGGAGGTGGTGTTACCGCTGTACAGATCACTAATAAAACCCCACCTAGAATACTGTGTCTAATTCTGGAGACCACATCTTTGGAAGGACATAGACAGAGTGGAGGTAGTCTAGAGGAAGGAAACTAAAATGATGCAGAGTCTGCATCAAAAATCCTATGAGAGGAGACTAAAGAACCTCGATATATACACCCTAGAAAAGAGGAGGGAGGGAGGGGGGATATAATAGAGACCTTTAAACACCTCACAGAAGTAATAAGTTACAGGAGGGAAGTATTTTTCAGAAACAAAGATGCTCAAGAACAGAAGGGATTGATCAAGAGAAGTTTGATACATTTCTAGAAAATCTTAAACTACCATCCATCTTGGTGCAAGACAGGGATCAAATGAATAAATCCATCTCCACTGAAGAAATCTTAAAAGTCATTCACTCCCTCCATACAGGGAAAGCTCCTGGCCCTGATGGACTCTCAAGAGAATTTTTTAAAGCTACCTCGTAGAATCTTACCTTAATTTTCACATGGTCTTTCACAATGCTTTAGAATTAGGTACGTTACCTCCCACCATGAGGGAAGCTACTATTACGGTTTTACCCAAAAAGGACAAAGCTGCTACCCTGTGTGAAAATTATCACCCAATATCCTTAATAAACATGGATTGTAAAATTCTGGCAAAAATCCTGGCCAACCGGTTAAACAGAATTACCCACCACCTGGTACACATAGATCAGGTAGGATTTGTGGTTGGAAGGCGGAGCTCAGACCTTTTTTGAAAAATGATTCACATCATACATACAGCCAAATACAGTAAAACACAAGCCGCATCACTATTGCTGGATGCCAACAAAGCATTTGACAGGGTAGAATGGGATAATTTAACAAAAATACTGGGCAGATATAATCTAGGTGAACTTTTTAGCAAAGGTGTACAGGTCTCGTATGCAGAGGTTTTTGCAAGAGTGAAAATAAATTGGTTCTCTTCCCCTGGTTTCCCTATCTTTCGAGGTACAAGGCAAGGATGTCCCCTCTCCCCTTTATTATTCATTTTAGCCTTAGAGTCCCTTTTCACTATGATTAGAGCCTCGCCTTTCATTTCTGGTATTGTGGTGAGTAAATAAGAAAATGTCTCTGCTTATGCAGATGATCTACAGCTCTCAATCACAGACCTTAAAAAAATGTACCATCATTACTAAATCTAATTCAGGAGTTTTTGTACTTCTCAGGACTATAAATTAATTTTGATAAATCTGAAGTACTTTTATTAACAGAGGATATAAACAGCTCTATCTTTACCCGGCAAAATATCAAAATTCCGACAGAAGGTATATGGTTCTTAAGAGTCAATTTGGTCTCAAGTATCCCACAAATAGTCAGTTATAATCTTACAACTCCTATAGACAGTCTGGAGTTAGATTTAGCAAGATGGGGTAAGATGTTTCTTTCCCTCTGGGGCAAAATCTAGGCCTTTAACATGGTGATCGCTCCTAAAGTTTATTATCTTGTACAGCATCTGCCTGTGCACATACCCCCTCATTTCTTTGACAAAATAATGGCCCTGGTAAGGAAATTCTTGTGGGATGGCAAGACCCCAAGAATATCTATAAAAAGCTCCAACAGTCTATTGACAAGTGTGGGTTTGGGCTACCCAATTTCAAGATCAGGCATAGTGCCCTTATTGCCGCCCAATGTGTTAAACCGCTCTGGTCAAACAACAAACAGGAAATCCAGGTTGGGTAGGACTAGAAAGATCTTTGTTAAAGGGATACCACCCTAGGATGGTTTTACTCACTGACTCCACTAGATTATTTAATGCAAATCCAGTATCATGTCAAGTAAACAAGTTTTGGAAAGAAGTTGCTTTGGCCTTAGAATGGTACTGTAATACCTCACCTCATTGACCGCTATGGGGAAATCGAAATTTAAGCCTAAATGGTAAAAGCCTAGACTGGCCTGTGTGAAAATCCAAAGGTATTAATTTTCTAGATGACATTTTAGATGTAGAGTCAGCATTCTTGATGTCCTTTCCCAGATCTCTCAGAGAGTTCTGCTTCCAAGAACTGAATTTCATAACTATCTCCACATCAGAGATGTGTTTAGAGTCACAGTAAATAAAGACGTAGTTTTTCTGGCTGCTCATATCCTTGACCAGATTTGTACAACTAATCATGGTCAGAAGCACTTACATAAATTGATTATTAATTCCAAACCCGACACCTTGGCACATTTGAAAAATAAATGGCAGAAGGAACTGCAAGTTTCAATTGCACAAGATGAATGGACCCAGATTTGGTCTATGACACTAAAAGAATGCAGAAGAGCCAAAGGAAGATTGACACAATACAAGGTGGTCCTTAGATGGTATTATACCCGCTGTAAACTTGTAGACCTAGGCCTGTCTGCATCTGATTTGAGTTGGAGCTGTATTGCCGATAAAGATACATTTACACATACTATATTCTGTGGTCTTGTTCCTCTTTAATCTCATCCTGGAATGGGGTGAAGGAAACATGAAAAAGTAACTAAAACCCACTTTCTGTTCACTTCTAAAATGGCAGTTTTGGGTATCTTCGCCAATATTCCACAATGCTCTACAGGTCAAAAGCTTTGGCTGCATGCAGCCTTGATCACAGCCAAGAATGTAGCTTTAAGGCATTGGAAGTAGAGATGCATCAAAATGTAATTTTACCGGCAAAATTGCGGAGAAATTGCAAATTTCACCAGGCAAAATATTTTGCGATATTCTTGCATTCCGCAAAATATTTCACAAGTGTGAAATGCAGAATTGAAGTGTTCTGTAAGCACTTCAAAATAGCTGTATGGAGTTTTTGTATGGGGAATCCTTCTTTGTGAGGGAAACAATCTTTTTTTCATTGGCTGCCATCTTGTTTTCTGGTTTTCTTTAAAAAGTACTTTTGAAGAGGAAGAAAGACGGTACTGTAGAGGGAGACCAGCACATGTATCTTAGTTATCAGGACCTGCTTAAGTGGATTCTGCATTTAAGTTTTGGAAAAATGGGCCAGAAAGGTGTTTTTTGCTTGTTAATGTATTGTTTTTTTTGTGACTCATTATGCTTTCTTCGTATTGGATCAAAAGAAAAACAGTGTGGGGGTAATTTTTTTCCCCCATTGCCTAGTGTCCACACTGTTTGGAATTTTGGTCTGCCATTTTCAGAGTGGAAAGGGCTTGGGCTAGAGATGTTTCTTTTGTTGGTTTGGGTAAAAAAATATTAATTCATTCTAAAGATATTTATATTTAAAATTTGGGATTCTGAGTGTGGTAGGGCAAGACCGGATCCAGCACACAGGGACTTGGGGCTGCCACAGACCTTACTTGCCGCTGCTGGGTTCTGCTGTGGAACAGAACACTGCTGCTGCTGCCCACTGCTGAAGCTGCCACGTGCAAAAAGGAAGACCTCTCTGGCATGCAGCAGCTGCTCTCTAAACCAATATGGATGCTGCAAAACTTGAACAAAGGAAAGCCTGCCAACACAGGATATTTAAATTGCGGCTTCTGTTCCTTGCTCTGTCACAGTCTGCATTGGTCTCAGAGCAGGTTGAGAGGGAATCTATAATTCAGTGGAGTCCCCCACAACATGCACAGAAGCCTGAGAACAGATCCAGCACACAGGGACTAGGGGCTGCCACAGACCTGGGGCTTGCCCCTGCTGGATTCCGCTGCAGGGCAGAACATTGCTGCTGCCTGCTGCTGAAGCTGATGCTTGCAAAGCACTGCTGCTGCCTACTGCTGAAGCTGCCTTTTGCAAACACTGCTGCTGCCTATTATCTACTGCTGAAGCTGCTGCTTGCAAAAAGGAAGACCTCTGGCACACAGCAGCAGCACCGTAAGACAATAGGGAAGCTGCAAAACCTGAACAAATTAAAAGCCTGCCAAAACAGGGTATTTGAATTGCGGCTTCTGTTCTTTGCTCTGCCACAGTCTGCATTGGTCTTGCAGCAGGCTGAGAAGGAATCTATAATTCAGTGGCACCCCCCCCAAAATGGATGCTGAAGTTAGAGAGTGGATCCAGCACACAGGGACTCAGGGCTGCCACAGATCTGGGGCTTGCCCCTGCTTGTTTCTGCCATGGAACAGAACACTGCTGCTGCCTACTGCTGAGGCTGTCACTGACAAAAAGGAATTACTCTCCCACCTACTACCCAAGTACCTGGCCATGCTCAACAAACCTTGTTATAGGTTTACAGCTGTAGAGGGGTCTTTACAGAAAGGAGGAGTCAGAAACCTGACTCAGAAACTCAGGAACTCAGAATGTTACAGATAACTGTATTTGATTGCATTTAGAGACATGTATTTGGTTGCATTTAGAGCAGAGATGGGTGAAATCCACAAATTTAGTTCCGCAAAATATTTCTTGAGTGTGAAATGCAGAATTTCACCAGCAGAATTTCACATTTCACACCAGCAAAATATTTAATGAAATGCGTGAATTTCACAAAATATTTTGTGGAACGAAATTTGTGGATTTTGCCTATCTCTAACTGGAAGTGCATAGATGCTCCCACCACAAGAGAATGGCTACAAGATCTTGCTATAAGAGCCAGTTAAGAAAGAGTAGCATATATTAACATTAATAGGAGTGACAAGTGACAAATACTGTGACATCTGGGAACCTTTTTTGAAAACTTTAAAAGAGTAAGTCTGTACTATATTGTATCTTGCAAAATATCTTATTGTTCAGTTACGGGTGATTGAACCCTTTTCTTTTGTCTTCATTTACATTTGTTTTTGACAAACAAAGCAGTTAATAGATTATTCAGTTACACAGTTCCCACCAATAGTTAATTTACTCATTAAGTATATAGTACAATATAGAATGTTTGATATCCTTTACAGTGATGTTTCTTGTAATATGTAGAGTGAATATATATTGTTCTATTACTTATCCTGTTGTATGTATTTTGAAAAATCTTTAATAAAATTTGAATAAAAAAAGAACAAATGGGACATGCAGTGAAGCTGGAGGGGAGTAGATTCAGGAGGGACGTGAGGAAGTACTTCTTCACAGAAAGAGTAGTGGATTCCTGGAACAGCCTTCTAGCAGAGATGGTGGGGTAAAAAAAATGATGGGGTTCAAAGAATGTATGAGATAGGCATAAGGGAATCTTAGTGAAAAGGGGGGGAGAAGGAGCTGGAGATCAAGAAGGGTCTTCGGTGACACTGTAGGTATGGAAAAAAAGACAGATTAGGTAGGCCAAGCAGTCCTTATCTGTGGCCAGATTCTATGTTTCTATGAGATTCTGCTTTTATTAATGTTTTTTATAACTTGGTGAACTGAATCATTTAAAAAAGTTTTAGTGACTTGCTCAGGGCAACACATTCAGTAAGTGGCTGTGCTGGGATTTGAACCTGGGTCTCATGATTGCCAAGTCTATGCTCTAGCCGCTAGATAACTCTGCCACTGCAATGGCCCAAATCCCCTTTTTACTAGCTCAGCTGTTAATCCGCTGGGGTATGTTCATGTGTACAAGTTTCACTTCATATGGGGGGGGTCCACCTCTGTACATCATGCAATTTCCTCCTGCTACGATACTTCCCACCCACCTCCCAATACCCCCTAGTCTCGATCACACAACTTCCTCCCACTGCGGCACTTACCCAACAACTCTTAAATATGCAAACTTTAAAATTACCAGAACTGATATTTAAGGAATATGGCAGACTGTACCATTCCTCCACCACGCTGTGAAAAAAGTATTTCCTGAGAATTCCTTTGAACTGACTACCCTTTCACTGCTTGCTGTGGCCTCTGTTATACCACACTGATGTTCTGCATCATAGTTCTCACTTTAATCAGTTTGTATAAAAAGATGAAATCCTCTCCCAATCATCTAGTTTCTACTTTAATAGCAAACACATTAATTAAAATTTGATTTTCCCTTTATACTTCTGTAAATGTTAGTTATGGCTGCTGTCAACTCATAGTTAGGTGCATGTGAGGTATTTTTAACTATGCTGCTGTATGCGTAGCACTACATGAAATGGCCCGACTTCACACAGCACAAAATGCTACTTTGTGTACTTCTCCGACTATGTGTAGCAGCATTTCATTAGCAAATGTGCTACTTCGTGTAGTGCTGCCAGTCAAAATCTACGTGTAGTGGCACCTACACTAGGGTAGTGCCACGACACATAGTTTTAAAAACATTTCTTTAATTTAAAAACAAACTCCCTCACCCTCATGCAGCATAAAACCACCCCCCACACTACCAGTTCAGCAACATGGGTTACCCCTACCCTGGTAGCATCCACCTCCCTCCTCTGCCCAGTTTCCTAGCAAAGTTGTTTTTCAGTAATCATCTCCTTATAATAAAAACCATTCCCCACCCCAGTGCCAACTGCCAAACCATTTCATTCTTCCACCCCACACCCAGTTTCATTCAAATACTTAATGACAGACTCAGTACACCCCCACCCCACCACCCATGGGCACCCAGCATCTCCCATCACCCAAAGAAAGAATATGGTGAGTGCTGAATGGACAATAGGAGGTAAGTACAATTGTAAAAAAGAAAAATGTCACCCACAGAAGTGACCAGCCATCATCAGTGGTTCATTCACAAAGAATGGATTGGCGACGACATGCTAGTAGTAACAGCTGATTGGCTAACCACAGTAACCAATCAATTGCTACTACTAGCATGTCATCACCAGTTCATTCTTTGTGAATGAATCAGTGATGACAGCTGGTAGCTACTGCAGGGGACTTAATTTTTTTTTTTGCACATGTACCTACCTCCTACAATCTGTCTGGCATTCACTGTATCTTTTCATTGGGTGACAATGGGGGGGGGTTGGGTGCCAGTGGAGGAGGGGGCGTACTGAGTCTAAGTCTAAGTATTTGAATATGAGTGGAACCAGAAAGGGCTGCTCAAGTAGGCATTGTGGTGCAGGTGGTGCAAAGCATCAATGAAGAAAGGAAACCTGCACGCGCACACACACTCGCACAACTGTCCAGATGCAGTAATGTAAATCCCACAGGACACAAGGCAGCTGTGCTGGAGACTTTATCACTTGGCTAGTTACAGCAAACAGAGTGAGCACCATTCGAACAGCAAACCCTCCAACGTTTCCCGCTTGCACGCTTTGTCAGGGAGTGGTCATTACAGGTACAGTATCTCTTTGAATACTGTCAGTTCTTACAGAGGCAATAACTTGTTGGCAAAACATGTTTTGAGTTCTAAAATTCTCATAGTAGGAGTGATCCTCAATGTGTACAAAACTTTTAAGAAACCAGTACAGTGCAAACCACTGATACGAAGCAAGGCTAAAAACTACAGATCTGTACTTGTACATTCAATAATAAGCAACACTAGTAACTTCACATTTTTAGTGTTAAGTTCATAACGATAGAAGTTAATATCTTGTATAGGCAGTACAATATGCTCAGACAATATTAAAGAAGTGCAAAACTTAGTACTGCAAAGAGCTCATTCAGTTTTGGAGCAAGCACGCTTTTTGCTAATTAAAATCTGAAAAAAATGTCTAAATAATTCCATCCCTTATAGATAACATGCATCATTTTAAAAAAAATAGTGAAAATTCTGTTCTGTCATTGAGCCTGGGCTGGATAGTAGCCTGCAGTTTGTGAATCCAAAATGCCTCACACTCGGCAAGCATGAGTTCCAGACCCCCCCCACCCCGGGGCCAACAATGACCTTCTCTATGCCTGTAAAATTCCTTTTGTGGTTAGCACTGTTAGTGGAACAATGAAAATGTTTGGCGGTCACATAATCCAAATTGTGGTCAGAGATGGCACCAATGTGGTCACCCACTCTCTCTTTATGTTTCCTTTTAATTTTGCTGATGTAAAAGGAACCACAAGTGCAATCTGCAAGCTAGATCACATGCATTGAGTCACAGTTAACGCATTTTCTGATTTGGAATGTATCACCATTACTTGGATTTTAAAGTTAGTAGTCTGCCTAATGACTTCACAATATTTGCAATGGTGACACTTAAAACACTCCACTGGTTGGGGGGGAGGGGACCAAGTGCTTGGTTTAGTATATGGTTACAGGCTGTGAGTGACATGGTCCCTGATGTTCTGGGGGTGTCTATACATTATTCATGCAGATTCTGTTACCACAACACTTAATTGGGGTTTGGTCTTCAGGATGGGTCTTTTTTTTCCTATTAACTTGTTCCAAAAGATTGGACTCTATGCTGAACATGGTAACAAAACAGAGTCTTTGCTGTACTTAGGTGCACCTTGCTGAGGTTACAACAGGGATGCTTTTTCTGAATTAGCTGCTTTTTCCTTGCCTCTCTGTATTTCTGAGCTGTACCCCCATCCCTAAAGCATTATGACAGTAAGTTTGCATGTTCCTCAGAGGCTGCTTGTGTGCTACAGTTATGGCGCACGTGGGTAAACTGGCTAGTTTGAACATTGTTAACGGTGTGGCAGGGGTGACAGGAGCTGGCCAGTAAAACCATACTGTGATCAGTAGGTTTACAGAACAGACTTGTATTGATTCCTGACTCACTGTTTTTCATGGTGCAGCAGATGTCCAGAAACAATATATGAGACAGGCTCTTGTTAACTGAGAAGAGTATTCCAAAAAAATCCACAAACTGGCAAGAAAACTGTTGACCTCTCCATTACACAGGAACCTTCCTCCTACAACCCCATGAAAAGATTTGCAAACCTGGGGGCAAGAGTTGCCCCCATAGCAGCCCTGCTGATTTGAAAATGGAAGTCTCCTAAAAAGCTAAATGCATTACATGTCAAAACAAATCTTGATAGTTCAAGTAACAATTCAGTTAAGGATTGACTACCTTCAGGGTGGAGATGTTTAAGAACTGCCAGACCACCATCATGAAGTATATTCATAGACAATGCTTCCACACTGAGAATCACTAAGATATATGACTGTTCAACGTGGAGGTTGTCAAGTAATGCTAGTGCTTCAGGAAACATCTTATGTAGGCTCTCACACCAGTTATGGGATATATGATTTGAACTTGTGGCATTTTGTTGTTGGTCTGCCACTACGACCCTTACTTTCTCTTCAGGTTTGCCGTGCCAATCCTTTATATACAGTACACTACAAATTTTCAACATGGCCTTTTTGTGACCCCCACCTCATGAAAGCATTTGAGGCCTCTTCTCACGAACAGTGGCACTGTGATTTTGTTAATGTGTCCTGAACTTTGAGTTCCCACAGTTACCATGCCATTCTGCGCCAGATGTACGAAAACACAGATTGGGCAGGATGTGAAGAATGACAGCTGTACCATTCATAGGGAGCTGTGAAGAGATGGCAATGTTGAAAATCTGTAGTGAAAATATTAAAAATACTCAAACTTCCGGGCTTATGTGGAAACTGTGCAATGCATGTGCGTAACACAGTCATTTAGTGGAATTTTTTTAATCAAATTTTCAACATAGGCATTTTGTGACCTCTGCTCGTGAACAAAGTCACTATGAGTTTCCTAATCTGTCCCGAACATTGATTTCTCACAGCTACCGCGCTATTCTGCACCAGATGTGTAAATGCATATTTTGGGCAGGACATGAAAAATGACAGCTGTACTGTTCATGAGGAGGTGTGAAAAAATGCCAATGTTGAAAATCTGGAGTGAAAATATTACAAATGCTCGTAATTACAAGGGTGCATGGAAACTGCACAATGTACACTTGTAACCACAGTCATTTCGTGAACTTCTGTCACTAAATTTTCAACATAGGCATTTTAGCACCTCTGCTCATGAACAGTGTCACTGTGATTTGTTTTTAATCTGTCCCAAACACTGACTTCCCACAGCAACCACGCTATTCTGCGCCAGAAGCATGAAAACATATTTTGGCCAGGATGTGAAAAATGACAGCTGTACTGTTCGTAAGGAGGTGTTGAAAAATGCCAATGTTGAAAATCTGGAGTGAAAATATTACAAATTCGCGAAGTTATGAGCATACATGGAAACTGCGCAACGTATGCTCGTAACACGGTCATTTTATGGACTTTCATCACCAAATTTTGAACACAGGCATTTTAGGACCTCTGCTCATGAACAGTGTCACTGTGATTTTCTTAATGTGTCCCGAACACTGATTTCCCACAGCGACCATGCTATTCTGCGCCGGTAGTGCGAAACCACATTTCGGTCAAGATGTGAAAAATGACAGCTATACTGTTCATAAGGAGGTGTGGAAAAATGACAATGTTGAAACTCTGGAGTAAAAATATTACAAATGCCTGAAGTTACGAGCATGCGTGGAAACTGAGCAACGCACGCTCGTAAAACAGTCATTTTTTGGATTTTTTTTCACCAAATTTGCAGCATAGGCTTTTTTGAGAGCCCACCTCATGAACACTGACACTGTCATTTTGTTACTTGGTTCCAGAAGGTGATTCTGTGCAGTGACCACAAAATCACCTTTCGGGACCGAATAATGCCATGACAGTGCCTGAATTCATGAGAAGGGGTCCCAATAACCCCATGTTGAAAATGTGGTGCCAAAATTTCAAAACATGCCTGAGATATGCACCAAAGTTGAAAAAACCCTATTTATGCCATTATACAGCTTATCAGCACGTCTTCAGTTAGCGGTCGATTTTGAAAACTGCAGACATGTTCCTGGTCCACTGTAGATCATCGTGCCAGGCTCCAGAGGTAAGTATGAGGTGTGGTGGGGGTGGGGAGGTCAGGTGCACAGTGGGTGGGTGTGGGTTGGGGAGAGGATGGAGACTGGCGTGGGACCATTTCCTTTGTTTCGGGGAGATAAAAAAATTAAAAGACGTCGCAGGAAGGTTTTTTTTCCAGGCTTGTTTCCAGCACACTGGGGTTAGCTCCCAGTGTGCCACCTGCCTTTTTTGGGGTGGTGGTACTGAAGCTGACAGGGATTGGGCCCCTTGTTGGCAAAGAACAACTGTTTGGAGGGGGCCATGATGCCGAGGGGATTAGGCACCCCCTCAGCACACAACAAATGGGGCAGGGGGGTACATTATGCTGATGGGGAGTGAGCTCCCCCTCTGGAAAATTATCTGGGTCGGGGGCTGCCAATAGAGGGATTGGCCACCTCCAATTGGCTTTCATGTGGCCGAGAAGCTGCAGCAAGCCACCACCATGTTTAATTTAATTGTTACACTTGGAAAGGTACCGCCCTGCAATGACGGGTCGCTCCCTCATTGCAGCGGAATGGCTGACACTGCAATGACAAGGTGGCCCCCCATTGCAGCAGGGAAAACATTTCTATTGGTCATCCAGCCGACCTACCAGCTTATCAATGATAACATTATGCGGCAGCTTAAGAGAAAAGTGGGCTGTGGAGGTGTGGCACTGTGGCACTGTGGCAGGCAATGGAGGCAGTGCATTTGGGGGCTTGGCACTGGTGGACTAATGGAGGGCTGGCAGTATAGCCTAGAGGTTAGAGGAACAAGGTGTGAATGAGCTTGATACATCCAGCAGACCAGACCTGAGTTTGATTCTTACAACCTCCACTTGTGTACTGTGTGACTCTAATCAAGTTACTTAACTTCCCAGTGTTCCCAGGTCACCCCTGAAAACAGGCATTTGTGCCTAGTGGGCCTTACTCAGTTACCAAAGACTAAAAGGAAAAAGAAAAAAATCAATAAATAGACTGAATGGCCACTCATCATCTGGTGCAAGCTGAATTTTTATTATGTTTGAAAGGCCAACATCAAGTGATCATGGACAAAGACAGTGGTTGTTGGTAGCTGAAAAAGTTAAAACCTATTTTTAAGTTCAGTCATATAAGGAGTAAACCTACCCACAATCATATTTGCTTTGCACAGTCCTGTTATTCCTTGGATCACACTTGGAAAGTTTAGAAAAATAATTCCTGTATCCATAAAGACAGATGACTTAAAAATCAACTTGGAGCTGTCATAAATTGTTCACAGGAGACCAGAACATAGATAAACTTTGGTGTTGTGCCAGATGAGAAAACAAAATCCTCTTTTCTTTGAAAAGACTAGTCTGGGTTTGCGTTCAGTTTGCCAAGGCACATTTAGAGTTCTTCTGGCAAGCCTGGTTCAGGGTTCCATTTGCATTTTATATTCAAGAACATTATGTTGATGGAGTTTAGGAGGGCACATCGAAATGAATCATCTAGAGGGGCTGGGGAGTGAAAAGCTGTAAATATGCAGTACGTACCAAATAGTGTAGTTTGCTTTAAAGATACTCCAACAATTAAAAAAACAAAACAAAGGGGATGGGGAGAGTCTCTTGGTGTGGCAAAGGCATACTGACACAGGAGATGATGCCCAGAAAAGGTAATTAAATGTAGCTGAATCTCAGTAGGTACCCTTGCCCACATATGACCTGGAAAAGATCTCAAGTTCATGTGCAGCAGCTCAGAAAAAGCAGGATGTCCATGATGCTTGGACAAAAACAATAATAATTATAAAAGAAAATTAGCAGTTTACTATATAAACTGCATCTTAGGTATAAGGAATGCCTTCAGGGGCTATAATGAGTTCCAGGAGCCATACATCCTGTAGAAGTATTAGGACAGGTTAGATGCTGTATGACAATCTCATCCTCTTGTCTCCAGAAACAGATGTGACGTCACGTGAACAACCACAATACATAAATGCCTCATGGGCAGTATGCAGCTTTCCTCAGTGTCCTCCTGATACCAATAAAAAGCGCCTTCCTATCTCTACTTGCTTACTAGGGAATCTTTGTTGCCTATCCTATCCAGATAAAATCGAATCCCTGGCTTTACTGAGGTCTTCTATTGTGTGTGTTTGTGGGGAGAGATGAACATGCTCCCAGAAGACTTTTGCAAAGGTTTGAATTCCTGCATTCCATGATAAATAAACATTCCATCTACTATATGTGTGGAAAGACAGATGATAGACAGATGGGATTAACCACTTTTTACTAATTACTTTTAACAAAAAATATCTGTTTTTAATTAAAAGGTTTGGCTTTTTTAAGATGTCTTACTTTACCCATATTATAAGTGCAATAAAACACATCAGAGTGTGGTTAGTTAAGTGATAATCACACTTCCGGGTGCTGAAAGCACTCGGCATAAATGCCTTATGCCTCAACACCCACGTGGGCATGCATTAATCACTTAACTACCCACACCCTGTACTGTCTTGTAGGTTACTTGATTACTGTCTGCTACATTGTCATATCCTTTAAGTGTGGTTACCCATGAAAATGGCCAGTTATGCTCTTGGGTTTTACCCAGGAAGTGAATGAATGTTTTAATGGATGAATGAATGAATGAATAAATGAATTAATGAATGAATAAATAAATAAATACTTTGTTTTTGTAAGTAAAGTGCTGAAGAATTGGATAGGACTCAAAAAGTAGCAGCTGCACTCAGAAAACTGAGACCACAACATACTGTGAAGTAAAAAATGTTTTAGTAGAAAATCAAAGTGCACAAAAAGCTGTGGTGTTAGGTGCAAAAGCTGGCTAGTATACCAGTTGCACCAGCACTTCACTCTGTGAGCTTCATCAGGGGGCCCCTAAAGAACTGGATACATTAAAACACTATCTCTTTTCCTGCCCCTTCTATAAGACTCCCAGGGACAGGTTCTTAAGCCCATTAATGGAAAATGTATATTTAGATCAACCAGCTGTTAGGGTCTGTTCATTAGCCAGTGAAGATGGATCACAGGTCCCCTTCTGCTGTCATTTTTTATGTTTCTAAGATGCTAAGACTACTGTAACTATTGCCTCTTTTTCTAACCTTACAAAATATACTAGACACAACAAATATAGCTGTAAGGCTCATCTGCAGCAGTCAGGTTATGTACATGTCCCTCCAACCCTTGGGAGGGGGCCTGTCAGGGTTTCTTAATGCCAAGAAGACCTTTTTGGGTGGGCATTCAGTTTGTGGTTCTTGAGTAGTGCTCGGGGGGTGGGGGTGGGGTATTGGTATTGCTCCCTTAACTAAAGGTCAGTAAATGCAATGACCATGCCAACATCTACAGTTCTCAAGCAAGGCATTTATTCCAGTACTCACAAGTTACTTCCATTCTTTTTCACATTTCATTTCCCTACATCAACTACAATCTGCATTCTGGTGTTTCCTACTCCTCCATCAAACCTCTGTAAGGCAAGTCAAGACCCAAGGTCTCAGCAGGATACTGATTCCCATCAGGTCCTAAGTTCATGTAGCAGCCATGGTGGGCAAGTCGTTCAGACAGAGGTTATGCCCAGTCTTGTACTCGGTCACGCCAAGTGCATCATTCATATAAATGCAATTCAGTTCAAAGTGATTTAGTTGAATTCAGCACCTGACCCTGCACTCAGAGTTCAGATGCCCAGTTACCTTTCAGCAGTTTGGAGAACAGAGAGCACTGTTATGCAGCAGTCTCCCAGTCCCATATGACACTGTAAATGCAACATTCTGGACCCACAAGTCCTGTCCCTGAAGATAGTATTCTGAATTCGGTTTATCCATTACTCTGGTTAGTCTCAAAGAGTCAGTCACCAGATCATTCATCCTCCACTCCTATCTTCTCCCTAGAGGAGCAACAATGTGTTTATGGCCTCCGCTTCAGTCAGCTGTTTGGTGGTTTACTACAATTCAGGAAAATGGTTCTGGGATTGAGGTGGGTGCTGCAAGCCTCATACCCATGAACTGGGCTCCATAAAGCAGAAAGCCTTTTCTGCTCTCTCCCTTCTCTCTCTTTCTCCCTCTAGAGCTAAATGAGAACCCCCTTTTAACCCCTGCCAATTGTCAAACCCTCCCCAGATGGCATAACTAGCATGGGCTATCCCAGAGAACCTTTGTGTAGAGTACAGGGAGTCTGTCTAGGAACTCCTGAGAGTCCTGGTGGTTACATAGTGCTAGTATGTTCATCGATTGAAATCCAAGACAAATATTTATTGTGATGTTCTGACTGTGTCTATAAAAAAACTTTTAAACCATATGGCATATGTATTATATCGGTCATTGTTGTTTGTATTTTATGAATAAAACTTATTACTACTACTGCTACTTTTAAATTTTCAGTTATTTCTATTGTGTATGTTTTATGTCATTGGCACAACATAAGTTATATACTAATAAATATGACTGAACTGAGATCTTGGGTACTGTATGTTTGCTGTCTGCATGAAAGGTTAACATAGGGCAGTGAATAGCTACAATTACCTTTATTTGTCAACCATCTCCAGATGATAGTCTATGCCCAGGACATTAAAGTCCACCAGGATCATCACTGCATCAGATATGACTGCTTTCATAATTACTACAGTTAGGTGAGCATCATACTCCATTGTGCTGTATGGGGGCATATAGCACCCAATCCTGGGGTGATTTTCTCCCCCCCCATTTCCCTTTGCTTGCCCTGATGGATTTTCACATTATGTGCTCCCCCTAATGTCCTCTTTGCCTTCACAGTGACTCCATCCCTTGTAAAGCGAGCTCAATTCCCCTTTCTTGTAGCCACATCTCTTTGGAATAATCAATCCCTCTATCATGGTGTGAGTGCCACTGAGTCTTGACCTTTAAAGTGCATCAGGCTCTTGAGCACACCCACTTTGCTTGGTGCGTTCCCCATACTGGCCAGCTTGTTGCATTTATTAATGTACCACTTGGTTTTTATTTATGCAATGCTTTTGTAAATTGATGTAAATTGAATGTATGTATGTATGTACTGAATTGTATAGTAACTGAAATGATCGGTAGCAGGACAGTCTTGAAAATAGGCTTACTTAGTGACCATATCCTGGATAGATACAAATAAAAATCCAACTCAATTCACATAAATGAGGGTAGTTGTCCCTCTGTGCTTCCTTGCCACCCTGGAGGCCTCGTGGTCTGACATTTGATTCCTCTGCTCTGCTGTCCTTCCCTCAGTGGTTTCATGCATCTGCTTACCACTCATAATGATCCTCTACACCAGCCCCCTCCTCCTAGCCTCTAGTTTAAATCAATCAAAGGGGAATCCAGAATGCCCCTGTGAAGCATGTGTGCTGCTGCAGCTCTAAATGCTGAGAGCAAAACATGCAGGCCACTGTGCTCCATTTTTAAACAAACTCTGGTTAGAGCCAGTATGGCTGCTCAGAGCGGCGAGACCGAGTAAAAGAATACTTGGAGCTCTCACCTCACTGGAGTCTGCCATACCCAACATGGTGGCCATGACAGAACTGCACATGCACGATACTTGAGCATGCACAGTTTGATTCAGTGGCCATCTTGGGCACGGCAACCGTCACTTCTGCAGATGCAGAAGAAAAAATAGTGCCCTTTGAGTGCCCCTCAAAGAGGGGGGGGGGTGTTTATACGACTGGCAGAGGGGAAGGGCCACTAAAACACAAAGGAGTGGAACTGTGCCACAGCACTGTGGAAGCACACCAGAGAGTGATCCAGTCATGTGCTTCCATAATGCTCCTAAACAGAATATTAGTAATACGTTTGCAGAGCTCGACCCACACAGTCATAAAAATGAAGCATGTTACTGATTAACCATCATCCTATGGGGTTAACTCCACTGCCTGAATGTGACTGTGTCAAGCTCTTTAATCAGATCCATGAAGTCAGAGAAAACCTTATGTAGCAAAAACAGATGCGTCAGACAAATCTCTGAGATCCCAGATCCAGTGGAGTCTGATTCCTCCATCTCCTCCTTAAAACACAGCCTGAGGCTAACTCTCCCACAAGTAGCAAAATGTTGAGCAGGCAGCCTTCTACAATGATCAGAGGTAAGACCAAACCAATGTAAGCTGAGCACCGCCCCCCCCCCGAGTAGCAAGACACAATATTACAATAGGTAAGGCATGGTTTCACTAAGATCAATGAAACTCTTGGCACTCCCAACAATATATTCACTGACCTTTCTGAGAAAATAGATGCCCTTACTATTTGCACAGGTAAACTAGAACAGTGTATGCATCAGGTTGTGGACTTATTAAATCCCCTGCTATGAGTTGTGGAGGAGCATGTTAGTGAGCTAAAGCTCTTACAACTTAAATTGGAAAAATTGGAAAATTGGAAACATACAGTCACAGAGATAATCTAAAGCCAGGGGGTATATCTGAAGTGGTGTTATTTGAAATTTGATGGCTGGGAAAGACACACTGAACCAAAGTTTGTTTTCAGGTGCATTCCGGGGAGGGGTAACAGTATGGAGAGCCACAGTAAAAATGTGTTACAATTAATTACAGTAAGTACAATGATACAAAAGTAAAAATATTTGCAAATGTTACATTAATACATGATAAACAGTACAAGAAAGATAAAATACAAAAGTGAAAATAGTTCCAAAATACAAATGGCACAATAATATGCAGAATCAGTACAGGAAATATACAAACTACAAAATGTTTGCAAAGCACTGGATTCACAGAGGCGAGCACAGATGTAGTTAGGAGCAGGTGCAAGTGGGGGTAAAAAGGAAATTTATGAGGGTTTTTAGAGAGAAGTAAGAGGAGGAGTGACATATTGGAGCAGGAAGATTATTCCAGATGGAGGGAATATGCACAGAGAATATGGTTTGATCTGCAGAGTTCTGGCAGCTGGGGACAGAAAAGGTATGGGAGTTGGAGGAGTGGAGCAAATAGGGGAAGGGGAGACGCAGGGAGAGGAGAGAGAGTGGAGGGAGAAAAGCTAGTACTTGGATAGAAATGGGCCTTTGGTCTATCCCCTTCATGATAGAGTCAATGACCCGAAAGAGGGAAGAGACAGTGGAGTGAGCCTTCCTAAAGCCAGACTGAAGAGGAAGAGAAAGCCAGATGAGGCAGAGAGGGTAAAAATATGGGAGAAAACAAGTTTCCCCCAAAGTTTATCAAGGGTAGGGATATAGGGCAGTAGTCCCCATGGAGGTAGGCCCCCCCCCCTCCTTTTTGCAGGAGGAGGACCTTGGCATGTGTTTTTGTACAAGGTACTGCACTAAGACAGAATGAAAGGTTAAGGAAGGTAGTAAGGGTGGGAGGGGGAGGGTCAGTGATGGCAGGAGAAGATAAGAAAAGAAGATTTGTGTCTAGTCCATCTGGACTATGACCTTTAGAAGGATTTAGAGCCTAAAGGGCTGCAAGGTGCACAAGGGGTGACAGGAGATAGGAAGTAAGGGTGGGCGGGGTTCATAGGAGAAAGATGTAAGAGAGGAACAATATGGTGGGAGAGGGTTGAGGAGAGCAGAGAGAGCACAAGAAATGAATAATTTATTGAAAGAGGAGGCTACAATATCTCAGTAGGATCAGAAATGAGTGAATGACCAGAATTGAGGACTGTGATTGACTGGGTGGGGGGATTAAAAGGGAGTGAATGACATGCCATAACTTATTAAGGGAATTAAGGTTGTCATGGATGTTGGAAGAGAAAAAAATGTATTCATTTTATTTATTTATTCAGTTTTTGTTTACTGGGTGAGTGAACTAGCCATAAAATGACTATTTTCAGTCATCACCCATGAGGCTACAACATAGACAGATCAGCAGGTACACGTACAGCATACAAAGCATAGGAATACAGTGGAAACATTTCACAAATAAGATCGAGGTATAAACATGGTGGGGCATGGGTACAACAAGTAGGGCATATAGCAAAGATAAGTATGTAAATACATAATTAGTTTACTGACACACAGTGACGGCAAAGCAGCAAGTGAATTTACAATGATCCATAGAGTACATGGCTTGTGGACAGTTTATAACAAAGTTCAGATTTCACATTGAAAAAAGTCAGGAATTACAATGACATGGTTACAGGCCACTGGGAAGTGCAAAGCAGTAGTATCAAATATAAGGGTGGGTAAAGGAAGAAAGGTAGGGCATTAACACAAGGAGGGACAAATTAGAACTCATTTGAATAGTGATGTGCCATGTGTTCAAGTAGACAGGAATAGGAGGGGAGAGAAATAAGGGCAGGTTAAATAGGAGTAAGTGCAGTATGAGAGAGGGAGAGAGAAAAAGAGCAAAGATCATGGGGGTTGAAAGCATGAGCAAGAGTTGGAAACAGATAGGACAGCTCAAAACTCTTTTTAAAAGAGGGCATGGGAAGGCGCCTGCTGAACTGATCAAGGGAAGGAGTTCCAGTGCAGTGGAGCATAGTGAGAGAAAGCTTGGGAACCTCTTGAGGTTTTACACCTTGAGACATGTAATAGGTATTTATCAGCTGACCGTAAGACATAAAAGGATGTTTGAGGAATTAACAGCTCAGCTAGACTTGTAGGAGTTTGTGCTCTGATTACATTATCCACAAGTGAGCCAGCAGAAAGGAGTCTCAGAGTGAAGGGTGGTAGCCAATTGCAGTCAGAATAGGGCAGGCAGTGATGTTTGAGCTGAGGGGATGAGGAGGCATAGTGGCAAATGTTATTATAAGTGGTGTCCTAACTACAAAGCATGGTCTTTGGTGCAGATGCATATGTGATCTGATTTAGCCTCCCTGTCCTGCTCTTATGATTTATGGATAACCCATGGTTTCACATTGTTAAACCATGGTTATACATGGTCAGCAATCATGGCCATACATGGTTTGTCCATGATTTTAACCCTGATTATCCATTGATAACCATTGATGGTAAATGGCACAGGGACAGGCCGTGGATGGACATGGTAAATATAGTTTGGGAGATATTCAAGTTGACCATGATCATCCGTGGTTGTTAATTTCATAGGTTTCCTGCAATATGAAACCCCCCCCACCCAACAATCCAAACATTATGTAATGAATGCATATTATCCACACATACAGTACCTTTTGAAAATGCGTTCATTTACGTGTTCACTATTGCTGTAGTTTGTCTTTTTAATGGAGTCCATGCTCACCCGTAACTGATAGAATGTCATAATTCCCATTTAAACCACAGTATAATATTTTGTTTTATTTATTTGAGAACTAGTAGCTTAATAGCCAGTTTTAATGGGTAACCAGAATAAATACATGCAAATAATACAATATGTAAAACAGTAATTCACCAAATCAATGTCAGTTACTATTACATACATTGTTAAAGAACAAGTACTCTTTTAACAAATACTTAAAGCTGAAGATGGAAGACGCTTGTGTACCTGATGGTGATAAAGCATTAAAAACATTTCAGACCCTGTACAGTGGGGCCACTTTGCCATTGGAAGAAATCATTCTAGGGACCAAAAAATAACATGAAGCTACTGATCTAGTTTGAATTATTTGATCATTATATTGAAAGAATTGCAAAACAGAAGATGGAACTATAGAGAGAATGTTTTTTTAGCCAGTAAACCCAAATTAAAATAATACCATTGCTCAAGGACAGTCAATTCAGAGATGTAAACAGAACAGAATGATGGGTACAAGTTGGTAACTGAAGCAAATCTAGCAGTTTCGGACAGTGCACCCTCACTGGCCAAGTAATAAAAAAAAATCAGACCAAAATCAAGAACTGACAAAAGAAAACTGTGGGCCAAAAGTAGTCTGGTGAACAGCAGGAAAAAATAATGTAAATGGTATAATGCTCCTAATCTTTGATGAACTGACTTAACCAAAACAGAAACATGTGGCTCTTGTGAGAATGCACCGTCAAGAGCGAGGTAAGTGTATCTGAAGGTGGACATGTGCTCAATGGGAACACCATCACGAGTCGTCAGTGGGGGTAGTGGAGGATCAGTGAGTTTTCTCCTGGAGTTGAAAAAAATCGCGGATTTCATTTTTGTAGCATTAAGCACCAGTTTATTGTTCAGAAACCATTTCTGAATATTATTAAAGTCCTATTGCAGTATAGTTGAAAGTTATGTCCTTGAGTAACTCACTTTTTTCTTCATAACCTGCAAAATTGTTATTCTTGTGATTACAGTATACTGTATGCTGCATAAAATGGACACTTTCGAGTACTAACCCTTTTGTGTCCGTTACAGGCGTCATCCATTGTATCATTATTTACAGTGCAGGGCCAACATACATACAGCACAGTCATACAAGGGGTTGCTAGTGCTAGTGCAGCACATTCAGTGGTTACAGCTCTTTTTGTGAAGTACTGCAGTTTGCTTTCACTGAGCAGTGTTCAAGGTGCCATAAAACATAACTTTTATTTTAATGACAGTAAAACCTGGAGACTTGTTTTAAAACTTAGCTGGCTGTCATGAAGTTGGAGATCTGTGTCTGCCTCTTCTGGGATGCTGCATATCAAAGCCAGCCTCTCTCAACCTATTCAAGCATGCTCCAATCTGGCATGTATTCTTCAGACTATTTAGTAGCTCCTCTATGTGTGAGCAGTGTTTCTCTCACATTGGCTGGGGTTGATTTTACCACTGGCTCTGTGTTGTTGACCATATCATCCTCGTCCTCTTCCTCCTCTGCTTGACCATCAGCACAATTTCTCCGATCACCAATCCCATCCATTATGTCATCCCCTGTGTCATGTTGCTCTTCATTGCTCCTCATGGAACACAGCATGTCCATTTGCTCTGCAGTGAGACCGGGGGGTGGGGGTTACTGCTGCTGTTCTTGGTCATGTGATGGCACATCAGATACAGAGTCTTGCTGGTAAAAGCTGCTTTGCTGAAGCAGCGTATGATGTTCCCTATGGAAACAGTAGACCATGTGTGCTACATTACATGTATGGCATGCAATAAACTAATCCTACACACACAGGTTGTGGCTATTAACTCGTTATCACCATCCAGAATGTCAAGAAGATGGTCCTGCATGCGCCTCATGTAGTGCCACTTGAAACTATAGATTATGCCCATGTGTAGCGGCTGAAGAATGCCGATGGTGTTGGGGGCAGAAAGACAAGCTGATCATTGCTCACAATTTTGGTCACCATATAAAAGGAGTAATGTCAATCAGATTGAAAAACTACAAAGAAAATTCGCAAAACAAATTCACGGTTTACGGAATCTTGATTATAGCAGTATACTATTAAAACTGAATCTTACGTCCCTAGAGACCAGGAGGCTTAGGGGAGAGTTAGTATTTTTATGAGACTTACTTAAGGACCCATATCTGTTTACTGAAATGAACCTTGAATATAAACAAAATATTTTTGACATGTGGAGTCACTGTTGCAACTTCATTGCAGAAAATACAATACTATTAAAAGAAGATCTTGGTTCTCATGCAGAGTGTTCTAGCCATAGAACTCGTTGTCCCTGGACTTAATTCTGAGTAAAAGTAAAAATACCTTCAAGAACAAGTTGGATAAATGGCTATTAGAGAAGCAATTTACTGGCTGCTAAGAGTTATGGGATAGGAGCCTCATGGGTACTCCATCTTTTGCTCCTGAAATGCTTTAGTATGTTATACAGCCCTGTGAAAGGTGGGTGTCCACTGAAATTGTCCAAAATCAGTGCAATTTATTGTCATCTTAGCTGGCAGTCTCATTCATGCAGCCATGCTGTAAACATGTCTCTGGTCATCCAGATTGTACAGCTGTTTCTGTACAGCACTGGGAGGTGATGTACTCCTCTGAAACAGTGTGGCCATGCTGACTTGCTGATCAGCACTAAATCTCTTTTGTCTGTCCCAGTCATGTTACAGGTTAGCAGCATAGAAATACGGTCCTTGGCTTTTTTCATTTCCTGAGGTGTGCCATACCCTACACACCAATAAAAGAGCTCTGCCTCATCAGTGCTATAGATGTCATCAGGGGCATAACCTTCCAGAACCCCAGGGAGCACATCTCAAAGCCAGGTTTCAGCACTCTCTGCATCTGAGTGTAACTTGTCGCTGTGCACCTTTTTAAAGCCAATGTTGTGACAGTGTTTCCACCATGTTAGCCAACTATCACTTGGTTTAAAATCTGGCTTACCCATGGCTGCAGCAAGCTGGGAGGCTTTTTGTAAAAGTAGAGGACCATTGTTGAGTGTCTCTTAACCCAAGGCATTCACAAACTACCAGAGCTGCGCGTCCTCCACATCAGCATCTTTTCCCTTCCACATGTGTTTTTGCCTCGGGGTTTTGATTGTCATGCCTGTTACTGAGTATGAACTCCTTGCCTCTCAAAGATCACTCAGTGTCAATTTCAGCATGTGGAAGTGCAGAGCAAGTTCACAAAGGCTCTGCTTTGGCAGCTTTTCTATCTCCAGTAAGAGTTCAACTTTTTGAGCAAGTGAGATTCCAGCTTTCTTTCCTGACATACTACCATTTTCTGTTTCTGCCAGCTGCTCTGCACAGCTCAGTAAAACCAAGATAGCACAGCAGGAGAGAACAGGCATGCATAAACAGGATGTCAGTGGGGTTGTCACCTGACTGCAATCACAATTATCACCCAGTTATCACTTGATTAGGTGAGAAGTGTCAGAGTATCAATGCATTACTCTCCCAATCCCCACCCCCTGGCAGTCGTTATATGCAGCACGCACAGTACAGCTTAAATTGAACATTTTATACTAGGAAGAGTTAGATGCACAGAAGGTGAAATACTCATATAAGTGCATCTTCCAGCGAACTGAAATGAATTACCAAGCTTGAAGTAAATAGGTATCCAAATTATTTTTAAGACTCGACATTGGTTGAATTTACAAGGTGTATTGGCAATGAGTTCCAAAGTGGAATGATTCTTTGTGTAAAAAAATATCTTCTGTTATTACATTTAGGGTAAGTTAGTGGTAATTGGCATTTGTGACTTCTAAGGTTGCATGGTCTAGAAACAAAAGTCATACCTAGTTCCGTCATTAGTTCCAGATCTTTTGAGATTTTAAACATTAATAGTAAATCACCCCTTATTCTATGCTGTTCCAGGGTGTACATGTTCAGCTCACTCAGATGTTGGTCATAGGATTTATTTTGCATATTATAAATAATTTTGGTAATCCATCTTTGAACGCCCTCAAGTCTAGATGCGGTCCTCCCTAGGTAAAGGCTCCACAACTGGGAGCAATAATCCAAGTGGGGCCTAATGTAAGCTCTGTAAAGGGGCAATATACAATCTCTGTTTATAGATACAAAAGATTTTCTAATACAACCTATTATTCTATTAGTTTTGTTTACCAGGTAACCACAGTGTTTAACAAAGCTTAAGTCAGAGGTTATGGTTACACCAAGATCCTTTTCTTCAGTAACAGAACTCAGTGTCAAGCCATTTAATGTATATGGTTGGAAGTCATTTAGTTCACTCAGGTGCATAACCACACATTTATCACCATTAAACACCATACCGTTATCGTGTGCCCAAACCTCTATTGTAACTAAGACTTGTTTTATTTGCTTAATGTTCTCTTTTGTTTTAACTTTGGCTAGTATTTTGGCGTCATCAGCACATTTTATGGCCAAATGATGTAAATTTAGTGTCGTATCCAAAATAAACACATTGAACAACACCGGCCCCAGGACAGAGCCCTGCGGCACACCACTGGACACTTGTCCAATAGATAATTGATAACCCTAATGTTAACAGTTTGTGCATGGTTTTTCAACCATTCTTCTAGTCAGTTCACCAGTAAACTATTAATTCCAGATTTGTGCATTTTTTTCAATTAAAGTTTGGTGGGGCACCTTGTCAAATGCTTTAGAAAAATCCAAATAGATTATATCTACTGGTGTTTTATTATTGATGGATTCGCTTACTTTTTCATAGATTGTTAAATTGCTAGTGAGGCAAGATCTTGCATTTTAAAACCATGCTGAGATGAGTCTGTTATCCCTTTCTTTGTCGTGTCTTCCTCTAACTTATTCTTTAGTATAGCTTCAAATAGTTTCCCCAGTACACTGGTTAGACTGATTGGTCTATAGTTAACCACATCACTAACTGAACCCTTCTTAAAAATGGGAGTGACCATTGCAGTTCTCCAGTCAGTAGGGATAATTCCAGTTGATAAGGACATTGGAAATATTTTATGTAATGGATCAATTAACCAGTTAGAAATCATCTTTATAAATCTAGGATGTAATTTATCGGGTCCAGGGGATTTATTATGTTTAATTTATCAAGCTGAAATTTAATTTCTGTTTTTGTTATTTCAATCATGTTATCACCAGATGAAGTTATGTTCGCAGATGGTTTTATGATTGAAGGAATAGTTTTACTGTAAACTGAACAAAAATCATTATTTAATTCCTCTGCCATCTCTTGTGGGGTAGTAACTTCGGTGGACCCGATTTTTAGGGGACCAATTGATTTTTGTGAAAATTTTTTATTGTTCACGTAGGAGAAAAAAATCTTCTCCCCATCTTTTATAAATGCTAATTTAAATTCAAATTTAGTTTTTTCAGTTCTAATTTTATTTTTACATTTCCTAAGAGTGTCTTTATACTTGTTTTTGTTATAACTGCTCTTATCTCTTTTAAGGGCTCTGAATGCCTTTTTTTCTTTTTATTAGCTGGAAATTGAAGAGGTTAGCCAAATAGGTAATTTCCCCTTACTGTTATAAATAATCTTATCAGGGACCAGCTTTGCTTCTAATTCAAGAATTTTACTTTTAATTTTGGTCCATAGTTTTTCAAGGTTGGTCAAACCATTATCCCAATCTCAAGAATTTAGAGCCTCCGTAATTTGATCAATACGGGCTGTGTTATAATATTAAAAAATTGTTTTCCCAGATATTTTATGAACTTTAAAGTTTATGTCAAATTTTATGGTGTTGTGATCTGAATTTAATAAAGGGTCTTTAACCTTAATATTATAGCTGTTATCAGGAATATTAGTTAACAATAAGTCCAGGATTTTAAGGTTTCTGGTAGGTTCAGATATTAACTGTTTGAGGCTATTAGTCTCACACATCTCAAGAAAAAACTTTCTTGATATGTTCTAGTTGTACCGTTGGTCCAATTTATCCCAGGCAGGTTGAAGTCTCCTAATATAATAATGTCTTGGTTGGTTTTATCTGAAATATCATTTAAGATTGCCTCGTTTGTTATAGTGTCTGTATCAGTTGATCTGTATCATACTCCTATTATCAATTTTTTTGCTTATTATTTATAATTTCAATCGAAATAGTTCATTGGTATTGTCGATCAAATCTCATATGGGTTTAAATGATATACACTCTTTTATAAATAAGGCAACCCCCCCACCTTATTTTTTCATTGATCTAGTTTTATAGCTTTTTATGTTAGTATTCCAACTGAAAGAGTCCCCCCACCATGTTTCAGTTATTACTGCTATGTCAATATTATCCCTGTTTAGTATTATTTCAAGTTCATCCAATTTGCCATGGTGTAAACTACGTGCATTCGTGAGTAGAAAAGTAAGACCTGTGTTTTGGTTTTTTTTGATATACTTTAGTCTTTATTCTGTCATTAGTTTGAGATATGTTTGTTGTACAATTTGATTTAACCCCCTGCCCCTCGGGATCTAGTTTTTTACCATAGTGTATTCTTGTAATTTTTTATGGAAAATACATCCTAGGAGTCTTGAACCCTGTTTACTCAGATGTAAACCATCATGCCCATATAATTATGGTCTATTGTCAAATAGTTCCCATGTCCTAATGCAGTCGATATCATTTTCCAAGCACCATCTTCTTAACCAGTTGTTATAAAATTTAAGGATTTTTTGTCTGTTATAACTTGCCCTGGGTACTGGTAAAATTTCAGAGATGATCGGTACTACATTTAAGTCTTGGAGGGTCCTAATGGAGGGTTCTAATGGCTAATTTAGTATATTCAATAATACTATCTACCTCATATCTCCCAATATCATTCGTTCCCACATGAAGGATTGCAGTTTTTGGATTTATTATTGGTTGAAAAATTCCAGGCAATATGGAAGCTATGTCGCTAATCTTTGAACCACTGTAGCTGCAACTAGCTGTGTTTACTTTATTGCCTCTGGTTGAGTACCTACCAGTAAATTTAATAATTGAATCTCCTAATATATATATTTGTTTTTGCAATGGTTGATTATCATTATTGATGTGCTCGTGTGTGTTATTGCTACTAATGATATTGTTCTCAGAAGGTAACATGGTTTCTGGAGTTTTCTCGGTTGTATTACTCAAATATATTAAAGGTGGAATAATTTGAGGTGGTAATGTTACTTCTTGGGTTGTTCCAATGGTGTTATCCGGTGTTATTATAGAGGGAGTGGGAGTATTGTGGACAAGGGAAGTAACTTGGGTGTCCTCTAATATTTGAGCCAGCGGATCAAAACTATTGTATAGTGGTATTATAAATATATCAGCCTTTCTTCCCTTTTTTAATGGTCTGGTACTTTGAATATAGTACCAGTCTTCATCCAGATAGTCAAGTCAAGTCAAGTCAATTTTTATTTAAAAAAGGACGCCCAATCCCGACGGCTCTGGGCACCGTACATTAAAAAGAGATAAAGAAATTTTATGTTCACCTCCTTCCTCGTCTCTTGTTCTTTTTTTATTATATTTAGGCAGGTCAGGGGCAACTATATTAGGGGAGTCCATGCTTACTGTTTTTTGAATACTTTTATTTGATTGTGAAGTGCTTGGTGCAGAGTCTAGATGCTGGCTATTAGTTTCCCCCTCATCTACTAAAGTTTGTAATGATATTGGTTCAATTAAGTTGTTATTCATTCTTTGGTGCATGCTAATTTGACTGATTTCTAATGCCTTTAATATATTATTGAATAAGGATACCTCTGCCATTAGTTTGTCATTTTGTTTACATTTTAAGCATGTAAATGGTTCCTCCACAATAGTGACATCATTAATTAAGTACATATCACAACTTGTACATTTGGTGCCAAGCTTCCCTTTTAAAAGTTCACTACAGTCCATGTTCATATCGTATAAAATGCGTAACCTATTCTGACAATAGACTGAAATATAGATAGCACTATACACACCCTTGTAATTCTAGTAAGGCCTATCTGGTGGTCTGTTTTTGGATTAGGTAATGTTAACTTCCTCACTATGCTTCCTACACTTAACACGTGTAACACATGCTGATGCGCGTGTCTCTGTGCATGTCTCTATGCGTGCCCTGCCCGAGTTCGCCCTGCTTGCAGCAGGACCGAATTTATTGATAGAGCAACCCCGGAAGTAGCTTTCCCCGGGTTATGAGAGTGTAAGCACACACTAATACTGTCAAAGAGTTCAAAACATATCAAGGTACATAAAACCACTCATGCGTGGCAAAGTTAAAAATAGTAGTGAGCCCCCAATTAGTTTGCAGAAATAGTTAGGTGGGAGGATGAGTGAAAATATCCCTTAGCCCCTCTGCCTACATCCTACAGGACTGTAGGGTTCCACTCACACTGAAAAGTGCTAGTTTAAAATGATTTGTGAACAGATACAAGTCTATTACAGAGCAGTGCTCTCTCTCAGGTAGTGTTTCAATTTTATATCTGTCAAGTAAATAAAATGGCTTTTGGCATGGGGCATTTTTCAGATATAAACAGTCATCCAACTGTAACCCCCTTGTTACCCGGGGTTACTAGAATCCCAGTAAGACCTAGTGGTAGGCAGGGAAGGCAGCTTGTGAAACTCCAGTTAAATGGGTTTCACACTGTCTCACTCTGTTCTCAGTCTCAGCTGAGACTGAGGGATGACATCACCATAGAACTATAGCAGCTGCATGAGCCACAATGGAATCTGCAGCAGGGAGTTGGAATAGATTGTTGGGAGGTTTGAACAGTAGTCTGTAGGTCAGTTGGAGTTTGGAGCTTGCTGAGAGAGCAGCACAGCAGCTCTGTGTTAGGCTTTTGGAGCCTCAGCCCTGACATAGGGCTGCATTTAGAAAAAAGGTGTGTGTTTCCACCTAAAAGAGAGACACAGAAGATAATTGTAAAGTGGTGGAGACCGCTGATTCGGGTCTCAGTGCCCCCTCCCTCCGGGGATGGGGGCAGAGAAAGGGTTTCCTGCATATTCCTGGGGCAACCCCCTGGTTCTGCTACTAGTGGAGAAGCTGCCTATTTGTTCCAGAGTTTTTGGGAAACAAGAAGATTTGTGAATCGCCTGTGGGGCACCTGCAACTGGAGGGTGAGTTTCTGCTCTTTCTAAAGGGCCTATGTTTTTCACCCTGGGACTTGTGTGATAGTAGGGATTGGACTACTGAAATAGTGGGAGGCCTAGAGTAATAGGCTTAGCCAAAGTGTAAAAGTATGTTCAAGTCCAGCACTTATGGGAAGTCAAAACATGTAGAGGAGATGTGACATACGCCTACCCAGTAATCTACATTGCCAAACTTTCAGTAAAGAGTGTTTTAGTATCCAGAGAAATGGCCGGGTATGGATTGTGGGAGCTGGAAGTGGGAGACCCCCCATCTTTAATGACCAGGTCTACCGCTACGGATTTGCTCTGTGGATTTCTACTTTGCCTCATGCACTTGGCCAGTGATGAGGGAAGTACCCAGACATGGGATTGGAAGGAAAATTCCCTCTAGGAGTCGAAGGCTCTAAGGTGGTTTGGGGAGCCACAACAGGACAACTGGTTCATTTCCCAAAATGGACCGTGGATCAAGTGGCCGGCGGGGGAGCCAGGCCAGTGGGGAAAACCGAAGTAGTGTACAAGTCAGGCTGTGTACCCAAAGCTGCGTGCAAGTCCGGGGTGTGTGCCTGGTGGGTTCAGAGCCTGAGGGCTGGAAATAGTGAAGAAGTGTTCTGTCGTCTCTAATCTGCATTACCAGGAATGTAGCCCCATGGGGGTCCGTCTATGCTTTGTTTGTTCAGCTTGGATGTGAATAAAAGCCACACTGTAGAATCCCATTCCTGGTTCTAGACATTACAGTTATTGCTTCCTGTGTTCAGATTTACTTGGGTGCCCCTGTGCAGAGTAGCCAAACCTAGGCCCCCCTGTGCCGAGTAACCTTATCCTCCCCGAACCCAGTCCCCACCAGGTACTGCTGTCAGCTTCAACAGCATGCCACCTGTTGTTTTACAAAAAAGGCAGGGGTGAGGGGTTATACAACTAAAGTATGTCCATCTTAAGTGGCACAAACTATATTTATATTAGTTAAAAGTGTCAAAGTCTGCATTCTGAGATGCAAATAATTATGCAAATTTGGTTAGCTAATCTTTTTTCTTTTGTCTAACAAAATGAAAAGGGACTTAGTTTTCTCTATTAGTCTCTCTGAGTTTTATGTTTCTTGTCCACGTATCTGGGCATGTTCATCAGCCATATGCAGTTTTGTCCATGAATCAAGGACAAACCAAGGATAGTGTTATCATGAGCAAAGATCAGGAGGTTAGTTGGCCTAATGGCATAGTGGCAGGGCTGACACTTATGCTGGCAATATGGGTTCAGGAACAAGCCTAGTTATTATTATTATTATTAGTTTTTATTGACCAGGTAAGCACACTAGACAATTAAAGAGCTAGTGAAACCAAAACAGGCAGACAGGAAAATCATACAAATTTTAAGAAGTAGTCAGTTGTAGCTTTTTATTTCTGAAGTATTTTCCTTTTTCCTACAGCTCATTAGAAAGTTATCTATGTGATAATATTGTGGTGGATGTGTAGAACAGCACTCAGCCTGGCAGCTGACATGCCTATCCACTACATCATCAGCATTGTGACCTCACTGACTATGACATCACAGGTGACTGACCTGGCAGCTACTGAGTGGCTGTTCCTAAGCAGCAGTGATGTTACAGTCAATGAGGTCACAATACTAGTGTTGTAATGGGGAAACAGAGCTAGATATGTCAGCTGCCAGACAGAGTGCTGTTCCACACATAACACCTACTAACATCAGGTAAACAATCTTTTAATTAACCAAAGGGGAAAAAAGTATCTCAGATATAAAAGGTAGTGGTTGACTGCTTTTAAAAACTAATATTAGTTTTAGGCAGTACATTAGCTATTTAAATGCCCATTTTCAGGTATGACCCAGGAGGTTACAATAGGGTAATGCAAACAGATGAGTTGTAGTTGGTGGAGTGCTAGATGGAGGAGGAGGATCGAGCATCTCAGAGTACGCAGTCCTCCACTTTGGGAAGGGAGGGTTTGCAAGCTCTGCTGTGCTATTGCTATTTGGGTGACAATGAGTGGCAGTGCAACTGGAGCTGGAATACTGGTAGGGGGAATACCAAGGGGCTCCAACGTGCTCTGACAGACATCTGCATGCGTGCACAGGTGATTAAGCCACATTGATGGTGACCGATGGGGAAGGGAGCAAGAAAAACATGATGATGATGATGCAGGCACTCTCAGGTCTTGACAGCCTTAATGTCCACCACCTCCTGGAAATGTAGCCTTCAGGTGGGGTCTAGGGGTGGCACCCACAGACCCCAGTCTTGAGGGGTATGTCCGAGGTAAGAGAAAGTGGGTAAGCAGCAGAGAAGGATTAGGTCTGTCTGGGAGGTTGCCCAACACAGAAAGGGACCACTGCAATAACTACCGTAAGTGGGAGAAACAGAAAATTGAAAAAAAAATTATTAGGGGCACAGCAGTGATAACCATGGAGGTCTATGGGCAACCTTTTTGGTTTTTGAAAACATGAACACTCAGAGAGTGGGACAGTGGACTTTGTACAGCAGTTTCTGAGCCACTTGTATCTCAACAAGTCCTGGGGAGATCCAGAGACCTTGTGGAGAGGCCAGGCAGAGCCTTGGGCCTTACAGAGATTGATAATTTCTGCAGAGATCCTTGGAATTTGGGAACCATGGATGTGACGCCATTCTATGAGGGTTTGGCTTATCACAGACAGTAGTGCATTTTCTGTGTAGTTTGGAATAGGAAGACAGCCTCATCCATGCCAGTGGATTTGGAGAGTGGGGACCAGTCAGTATTCCACAGCTTATTGAGTAGCGAGGGCAGATTGAGGGATCTGAATGCCCTAACCCAGACAAATGTGCAGTAGCTTTTGGGAAGAAAATTGTATGGACTCACTATATCATGCAGTGGTCATTAAAAGGCTCTGGCAGGGTACCAGTGGCAACAATGCAATGAGGGTATGAGGAGAGGAGAGGATCCAGTCAATTACAGAGTAATTTGGGGAATGGGGGATGAGGCAGATGAGCTCAGTATGAGCTGTGTGAGTGCTTAAATTAGTTGGCCAGTAGGTTTGGCTAAGAGGAAGAGCTAGTCAATGTTATGGTCACAATGTAACAGGAATTCACCAGAGAAAGTGACAGAAGACAGGGAGATGAGTGAGGGAGTCAGTAAAGGGGTTATATTTGGTTCTAGGAGAGGTGTAGATACCACTGATAAAAATGGGGAGTGATGAGGGGAATGAGAGGTGGCCCAGCTTATGGGAGGAGGGGATGGCACACCAAGATTCAACACAAGAGGCAAAGATGTGCATACACAGCAACACTACCTCTTTTCTAACACTCATATCTGTGGATCACATGGACATCAATCAGGGCTTCCTTGTCACTGACTCTGGTAAAAAGCCAGGAGTCAGTGACAGTCATGATTTCTGGCTGGTTCTGTGCAACCCACAGCCTGAGCTGATCTAGCTTAGGGAGTAGAGTTCAGCCATTTTGGTGAAAAACATGGAACTGTTTAGGTTGGGGGGGGTGACCAGGGTTGAGCTCCATGTCTTCCACAAACAGAATCAGTAGGTTGAATTGGATCAGGAGGGAGTGGACCTTTCTTCATCAGAGAGGAGACTTGGAACAGTGGGAGTAGAAAAGAAGAGACAGACACAATACAGGACATCATGACAGAAAAGGGGGAGGAGAGGAGAGGAGAGGAGAGGAGAGGAGAGGAGAGGAGAGGAGTCTAGAGTGGATAGGTGGGGGGAGGCATACCATGTTACAACAGTGTAACCAGATGAGTGACCACTAAACAGCATGGTCAAAACAATGCCAGCAACAATGGAGCATGGCTCAGAATGCCAGCAGGAGAGAATGCCACAAGGACACATTGCTGCGAAGAGGGCCACAAGGATTAAATGAATATAATGGAGGAAAGGGTGGATATTGGAGTAGAGGAGCAAGAGGGAAGAGAAGGAGTGAAGGGTGGAGGAGGTGAGGCAGCAAAGGGAGAGAAGGAGGAGCAATAGAAAAAGCAGAGGCAATGTGAGTGCAGGCAGTAGGACTAAAAGTAATGGACCTACACCAACTACACCTGCTCAGAAGAGGACTAAAACCTTGTTATGCACTTACAGTAGGAAACTTAGCAGTAATAAACCACCCAACAAAACACATATCCTACCTAGGATTTGGACCTTATATTGAACTTTGCAACTTCAGCAGTAGTTAAACCACATTAAAAAACACATAACCTACATAGGATTTAAACCTTGTATTGCTGTTAAGAAAATTTAGCAGCAGTGTAGCGACCTGACCAAACACACAGCCCACCTACAACATAGGGTCCCAAAGATATCCATAGGACTGTGAGGAATTTTCAGATTCTGTCAGAAATTAATTCTGTAGAATTTCAGAAAATTCTACCTAATTCCTCAAAATTCTGTTGGTTGCAAAATTCTGAAATTTCCAAAAGTGGAATGATTTTCATAGGTGTCTAATCCTTGGTTTACATAAACACAGATGATTTTTCTTCAGTCTGTGGAAAACTATTTAGTGGTTTCCATGAGCTGTGGAAAGGTATTCCACAGTTTGCATAAAAATGCTTTTCGGACGTCTATGAAATTAAAAAAGAAATTCCAAAAAGCTATTCAGAGGCAGAATTGCAATTCCATACAAATTCCGCCAGCTGAATTCCATATTCCACATTTCTCTACTTATTAATTACAACAAGAAGCAGGGAATTACAAGAAGAAGTAGGTGTTGAGAGAATTCTAGCAAAGCAGGGCAGAGGGGGCTAACCCTCTAAATTTTTTTTGAAGAATTGGTTTCTGAGGCACTTGGAAGAAACTATCTCCACCAATAAGGTAGAGCAACACAGAGCTCCCCACTTGTGTGGGGCTGTGCCCCTCCATACCCCCTTACTAAATATACTAACTCTGGGGTGGCTGACCTCGGGGAGGGTGTAAAGAGACACCACAGAATTGGTCATTCGGCATTATCCATAAGCCGTTTTAGCGGTCACTGTTCTGCTTTAGCCCTTTTAATGTGCTATCTTTACTACTGTGAAGGAACCTTTCCAGTCTCAAGACATCTGATTTATGATGCTGCCTCCTTCAAAAATTCAATTTCAACTTCAGGGCAGAACCCACATTGTTTCCTCCCTTCAGTAAGCAGACCAGGCAATTATGTCATTTTTTCAGGAGAATGGTCAGTGACTAGGAGTTCGGGCACACAGCCCAGTGAATCTGTTACAGATGGCACCTTTGTGAAGTATGAAGACTCTACCGTAAAAAATCTTCCACATCCTCAGTCTATCACCTTCATCTCTTCTACTACCTCACCTACTGTTGCTACAATGAGCCCTCTGTTATTTCACATACAAACAGAGGACAGAAAGAAGTAAGTGCCTCAACTGGGACTTGAACTTTGTGTAGCACCAGGCTGTGCATTGATGAAAGAGTAATGTGTGCTCCAGGACAGCCCAGGTTCCAGTTGCCTTGGTGGCGCAGCTCATTAGCGCAACCAGAATGGTAGTCTGGGTGGCCTGGGCTCAAGTTCCAGCTGAGGCACTTACTTCTTTCTCTCCTCTGCTTGTATGTGTTCCATAAATATGCACACCGCACCCATGTAATTGAAAATGAAGTAATTATTTGTGCAACACCAGGTTGTGCATCGGAGGAGTAATGTGTGCTCTGTGATGGCCCAGATTCCAGTTGCCTTGGTGGCGCAGTTGGTTAGCATGACCGGAATGGACCGGAGCCCTCTGTTATTTCACATACAAACAGAGGAGAGAAAGAAGTAAGTGCCTCAACTGGGACTTGAACTTTGTGTAGCACCAGGCTGTGCATTGATGAAAGAGTAATGTGTGCTCCAGGACAGCCCAGGTTCCAGTTGCCTTGGTGGCACAGCTGGTTAGCACAACCAGAATGATATCCCAGGTGGCCTGGGTTCGAGCTCCAGCTGAGGCACTTACTTCTTTCTCTCCTCTGTTTGTATGTGTTCCATAAATATGCACACCGCATCCTCAGTTATTTCATTTTCTAAACCTAGCCACACTACACAAGTTGTACTTAACTTCCTCACAGCTGGTTGCACAAGAAACTGAATCTTTCTACTCAACCAGGGAATAGAAGGTGGTATTAAATAGTGTACCACTAGAATCCACTTCATATGGATTCATACAGACTATTGAGTGGCTAAATTAAAACAAGCATCATGCTTAGAGAACTGTGTAGTACACATGTGTTTTCACAATAATATGTTTGCCTCAGTGGGCTGTAACAAGGGCATCAAAGACATGCTCAAACATGCATATCATAACTGAGTTTTTTATGTTTGCTTGCACGCATGCGCAAGAAACATTTTGTCACAGTTTAGGAGAGAAGTGGGGTTTTGGAGGTGTGGCACTGTGGGGGCCAATGGCCCCAGTGCTTTTTGAGGTTTGGCCCATTTTCCCCAATGCAGTGGCACACTGCTGCTGACACTAGTTCAGCCAGTGTGCAACCACCTTGAAACAAATCCACCACTGCAATGAGGGATTGACCCGTCATTGCAGGGCGGTATCTTGCTGTCCCCGACCCAGTTCATTTGCTGATGGGGGAGCCCACTCCCTGTCAGCATACTGTAACCCCCTCCTCCATTTGTTGTGTGCCGAGGAGGTTTCCAATCTCCCTCAGCATCATGCACTCCCCAACAGTCTTTATTTGACAACTGGAGGGCCCAATTCCCATCAGCTTAAGTGTCTCCCTTTCCCAATTCAATTTGCCATAGGGGGAGCCCACTCCCCATCAGCATAATTTCTCCCACTGGTATGTGCAGACGGGGGTGCCCAATCCTCCATCGGCTACAGATCCCCCAAAAGAACACTCAGGTGGTATGCTGGGAGCCTGCCCTAGCGTGCCAAATGTCCCTGTAAAAAAAAAAGTCCTGCAATGTTTTGGTTTTTATAAACATGTAAAACAGAAAACAGTCCCTCATTGAGTTTGGTGGCTCCTCCCTCAACCCGCGCAAACCTTCTGTGCAGCCTGCCTCCCCCACACACCCTCCCTCCATACTTACCTCCAGAGCCCAGCACGACGATCTTTGGTGGACCGGGAACATGTCTGCACTCTTCAAAGCTGACTGCGAACTGAAGAAATGCCGGTAAAGCTGTATAATGGCATAAATAGGTTTTTTTCAACTTTGGTGCATATCTCGGGCATTTTTGGGAATTTTTGCACCAAATTTTCAACATGGGGTTATTGGGACCCCTACTCATGAATTCAGCCACTGTCATGGCATTATTCGGTCCCAAAAGGTGATTTTGCAGTCACTGCACAAAATCACCTTTTGGGACCGAGTAATGAAACAACAGTGCCAGTGTTCATGAGGTGGGCTCTTAAAAAGCCTATGTTGCAAATTTGGTGGAAAAAATCCCAAAAATGACTGTTTTACGAGCGTGCATTGCGCAGTTTCCACACATGCTCATACTTTCGCGATTTTGTAATATTTTAACTCCAGATTTTCAACATTGGCATTTTTTCATACCTCCTTATGAACAGTACAGCTGTCATTTTTTACATCCTGACCGAAATGTGTTTTCGCACTTCCGGCGCTGAATTTATTTTATTTTATTTTGCTTTTGTTGACCAGGTAAGCACACTAGGCAGCCAAGTGCCTATTTTCAGAAGCGACCCAGGAGGTTACAAAGGTAACAGATACAAGCATTACAGGGAACAATGCCATCAGTATTAGGCAGAGTCAAGGTAACATACAGTAACATCAAGTATTGACAGATTCAATTGACAGGTAAAGAACAACATATATACAGGCATGGTCAGTATTGTTCAATCAGGGATTCAGCCCTAAATCCTAGGAGTGTGGAAGGGATAGGGAGATTAAAAGGAGTGGGGAGGAGAGAGATGGGGAAAAAGAATGGGAAGGTATTTTACTAAGTAAACCCTCAAGGAGCAATCAGGGCAGAGAGTGGACACAGTGCTTGGGGATACAGTTAACACAGCTAACTGAATCAAGAGACCTCAGCAGAGGAAGTGCAATTTGGTAAAACAGGATTCACGCCCCCCAGCAGGGTGGGCTGAGAATAAAAGGCCTCAGCCCTGGGTCTATTTCGCACAGAGACAGTCAAAGGCCAATTTAAGGGGAAGCTCCTTAGGGAGGTTTTAAAGCAAGGATATGATGTGGCGGAGTGGGTGATGGCAGGAAGAGAGTTCCACACTCTGGGCGCATAAGTGGTGAAAGCCCAATCACCCACAAGGGTGTGGGTTTTTGGGACCAGTAGAGCCTGTGAGTCACTGGATCTTAAGTGGTAGGAGGAGGATCCATGTAGGAGCCATTGGGCAACAGCAGAAGGGGTGGCGGTTCGGGCAATGTTGTCGATAAAGTTGCCAATGACAAATGTGTGGTGCTTTTCCGGAGGAAGTCATTCTAGCCACGACGAGTAAAGCTCACAGCGATGTGTAAGGTGGGAGGCAGACAGTACAAATAGGCATATGTTGTTATATGTGGTGTCCCAAATTGTGAGATTGGTTTTCGGGACAGGGACAAAGGTATCAAGCCATAACAGAGCATGGGAAGAAGGATCCCCATAGCAAGTGCAAGTCGTGCAGCTGGGGTGATACAGCTTTTTGCTCTATAAGCCAGTCCCAGTTTTCTGTTTGATGCCTTACATATGTTCTGTATATGCAGGGTGAGGTCAAGTTGCGGGTCAAGCATTATGCCTAGATACTTGACAGAGCTAACAGCCCTTAGAGGGGAGCCATCAGCTCCAAAGATATTTAGGGGAGCTAGGCAAGATAAGGTCTTGGCTCTAGGGCCGAAGAGCATGACCTGAGTTTTGTTGAGGTTGATGGTCAGCTTGTGGCCCACGAGCCAGGTTTGAATACAGTTGAAATCTGAATTTAGCCTGGCATTAATGGTAGTGAGGTCCTGAGAGCTGGCCAGGAGAAGGAGGTCATCTGCATATAGGGTGGAACGCCCGTGGGCTGTGACAGAGGGCAGCTCATTTACAAATAGGAAAAACAAGAGGGGTCCAAGGACGGATTCTTGGGGGATCCCGCAGTACACTGAAGGGTCAGAGAGTGCTCTATTGAAGTTAGTGTATGGTTGCCTGCCCAAGAGGTAGTTAGAGAACCAGGCATTGGTGGGGGGGAGAAACCAAGGGAGCATAGGTTGGAACAGAGAAGTGAGTGGTCAACCTGATCAAAGGCTTTCAAGAGATCCACAAAGATGGCACCGGTCAGTTTGCCTTGATCAGTAGTGGACTTAATCTCAGAGGTAACTACGGCAAGGGCAGTGGATGTACTGTGCCCTTTTCTGAAGCCGTGTTGTGCCAGGGAGAGAAGTCCATAGGTCTGAAGGTGATGGGAGAGCTGGGCGGCAACTGCCTTTTCGAGAAGCTTACCGAGTGCAGACAGGATGGCAATAGGGCGGTAGTTGTTTAAAACCTTCAGATTGCCTTGTTTGAGGACAGGGACGACCTTGGCCACTTTCCATACAATGGAGATGGTACCCGAGATAAGAGAAGTGTTAAATATGTGAGAGACAGGCCTGGCAAGGTGTGCTGCCCCCAGGCAGAGCAGATTTGGCTCAAGGCTGTCATGCCCTGCTCCATTATGTGGGAGAGTCCTGCAATGAGCTTCTGGGACTCCTCGATGGAGACCCGTTTTAAGTAGAAGAGTGGTTTGGGGGTGTGCCCACTCTGGGAAGGGGGCTGGGTCCCATTGGGTCAGGGGACTGGTAGGGGGGAGGAGGCGGGTCAGAGAACAGGGAGTTAAATGCATTGGCAATGGTGAGTGGGTTGTTGCAGTTAACCCCACCAAGATGCATATCCATGACCTGGACTCTAGCAGACCCACTGATGGTGTTTTTGATGTTCTGCCAGAAACTCCTCGGGTTTCTGGTGGAGAATAGCAGAGCAGATTGACAATACATGCTCTTGGCAGTGTGGATGACTGTTTTGCAAGTGTTTCTCAGCTGCCGATAATCAATGAGGTCAGTATTGTTAAGGGAGGCCTTGTACTTTGCCCAGCTTTTGTCCCTTAGTTTCATGAAGGGGAAACAGGATGCCTTGGAGCCATTTTGTAACCATGCCCCTCACTCTCCTTTTTGTGAGGGGGGCATGTTTATTTTGTAGGGGCATGAACACAGCAAGAAAAAGGTCAAGGTCAATGGTGGCAGTGACCCGGGACCAGTCCGTGTGCTGAAGGTCCACTAGGAAATCATTGACATTGAATTTTGAGTAGTCCCTCATCTGGATAACTTTACAGAGGATTTTGGATGGGGAGATGCCCCATATGCAGAAGGTAGGGGAATGATCCAAGATGACATCGGGGAGGGTGCCTGCAGAGACAAACCTATCCAGCCTATTACACAGTACCCAGTCAATGAGGGATCCTTTATGTCCACTGGAGGAGAGCCTAGTGAGTACCATTATGAGTTGGCTAAGGGCAAGTTCAGAGAGCAGAGGCTTATAAAGTTTGGCTTTGGGACCCAACCAATTTAAGTTAAAGTCACAAAAGATGAGTACCTCATTTGAGCCAACCTTATCGCTAAGGCTGTCAAGAAGTGAGGAGAGCCCAGCCACTCCTACTTTTGGAAGATTGTAGGCACAGACCAAGTGAACCTTTTTTGTGTTTCCTAGCAGGATAAGGACATGCAGGAATTCACAGGCAAGGGAGGTGGGGGTGAGTGTGCAATGACAGACACATTCAGGTGCACCTTTTATTAGAAGAGCACACGGCCCCCGCATTTATTACCTGGTCTATCTTGTCTGATGAGGCTGTAACCCAGAAGGGCACATGCTGAGTCAGGGGTGTGAGGCTTCAGCCAGGCTTCCAAGACCCCCATATTATCAGGGTCATAGTGTGCTACCCAGGCTGTTAGCTCTGCTAGGTTAGGCAGGATGCTGCGTATATTTAGGTAAGCCATTTTTATGCTTAGGTGGATGACCAGGTGGGGGGATGTGAACAAGGGCATGGTGATGGAGGGGTCCAGGGATTAGAGCCAAGCCCAAATCTGGCAGTCAAAAGTGGTAGGGCGCAGTGAGGTTCCCAAGGGAATGGTACAGTGAGCCTGGGTAAGCAGGGATTAAGCTGTGCACATAAGAGGCCAGGAGCAAGTGGCAGCACCTCGGTCAGGTTCCAGGAGTGGGAGCAGCAGCAGGAGTTGTTACTAATGATAGACTTGATTAGCACAGCAGCGAGTACTAGCAAGATTTATCCCTTGGAGAACCCAGAACTGTGGTTCCTGTGAGGTAAAATGTACAGAGATAAATGCTTCCAAAAACAGCAGGAAGCATAAAAGGCGGCCACTAGAAGTGAGAGCAGATAAGCTGCTAACGGTAAAGTGGGCTGATAGGCTACGCAACTCACGTGACCTGGCCTATATAGGACTGAGTTCGCCTAGGGTGGTGGCGGGGGTGGTGGGGCAGCCGGCGCTAGTGCCGACAGGGCTCTACTTTGGTCCATGCGCACAACCAGACAGCGTTACGGCAGCAGCAATGGTGGCATTTTATTTTCCTTCTACAGAAACAGCAGTGGTGGTGGCATACCTTTCCACCGGTGAGCTATTGCTTGGGGGTCCGACTTGCTTGGGCAGAGGGTAGAGGCATTCGAGGCCCTCCGTGAACGTCTTTCCACCGGTGGGCTATTGCTCAGGGGTTCGACTTGCTTGGGGGGAGGGCAGAGGCATTCGAGGCCCTCCGTGAACATCTGGGGGAATAGCACTATCACTGTGGGAAATCAATGTTTGGGACACATTAAGAAAATCACAATGACACTGTTCATAAGCAGAGGTCCTAAAATGCCTATGTTGAAAATTTGGTGACAAAAGTCCACAAAATGACTGTGTTACGAGCATGCATTGTGCAGTTTCCACGCATGCTCATAACCTCGCGAATTTGTAATAGTTTCACTCCAGATTTTCAACATTGGCATTTTCCCACACCTCTATGAACAGCACAGCTGTCATTTTCACATCCTGGCCAAAATGTGTTTTGCACTTCAGTGCAGAATAACGATCGCTGTGGAAAATCAGTGTTTGGGACACATTAAGAAAATCATAGTGACATTGTTCATGAGCAGAGGACCTAAAATGCCTATGTTGAAAATTTGGTGACAAAAGTCCGTAAAATGACTGTGCTACAAGCGTGTGTTGCGCAGTTTCCACGTATGCTCGGAAGTGCGCAAATTTGTAGCATTTTTACTCCAGATTTTCAACACTGGCATTTTGCCACACCTCCTTATGAACAGTACCGCTGTCATTTTTCATATCCTGCCCAAAATATGCATTTGCACATCTGGCGCACAATGGTACGGTCGCTGTGGGAAATGAATGTTTCAGACAGATTAAGTGTCAGTGGCTCAGCAGGTAGCACACTCACCTCTGAGGCCAGGAGATCAGAAGGCTGTGGGTTCTGTCCCCACACCAGGCACCTAGGTTAATATCCCAATACTGACACTGTAGTGCAGCACGAGGTGGGTGCCGCACTCCTGAGGTGCCGTCTTTCAGATGAGACGTTAAACCGAGGTCCCATCTGCCTGCTCTGGTGGTAGTTCAGGTGGATGTTAAAGATCCAATGGCACTTCTCGAAAAGAGTAGGGGAGTTTATTGAAGAAAAGAAATCATACAAAAAAACCAAAAGGAATCAATAAGAATGCAAAAAGAACAATAACACAAATAGCAGGAAAAAAAAAAGCCAGGGCATATATAAACATAAGCAGAAAAAATGAAATAAAATGGCTAACCCAGAGCAGGTTTCTTCCCCCAAGGACCAGAAAGAAGGGCCAGAATGCCAAAAATTAATGGACTGCTTCAGTTCAGAAATGGCATGCAACCTAGTATCCTGCAAAAAAATAATACCATCGGAGAGAGATCTTAAATAGGAAAACACAGCTTGTTTTTTCCAAAGACTCTTAATACTATTGACATTAATAGAATAAAAAGACAGAGGAGGCATTATAATCGTACAGGAGAAAGCAAAGAAACCTTGAGCATAATTCTAGTCAAGGAGGCTTTTTAGAGGGGGCCCTAGTAATTCTGGTATGTTTAGTTTTCCCAGTGCACTGTCCAGAAAGAGGGGGTACCATGTCGGGGGGGGTGGTTCTTCCAATTCAGAACCTTGATCCAGGATTGAAGAAATAACAGAGGACTCTTCAGAGTCATTTCCAGAGAGTTCCCCTTCAATGAGTAGAGAGGCAAATCTATTTTTAACAGAGATGTCAGATGTTTTAGGCATTTTAGCAGCTGGTTGTATCCAGTGCTGCCTACGTCTAGAAGTCTTACTTTGAGGTGGTAAGGGTGTTTGTGAAACATCTGCAGGAGGCACAGGGAGAGGTAACCCAGCCTCAGGAATAATAGATTCTGCCATTACAGGTACAGAAACCACCTGCTGAGTGACCATGGGAGCGGTATTTGTAGCACAATACCCTGAGGGAGGCATGTCAGACGGTTGTGCTGAACCACCAGGAGTAGAAGAAGTAGTCATAGGCTGATCAGGAGGCCTATCTCGAGGTCTAGAGGCTGCACGCTGGGCCTGGGCCCTTTGAGCTAGGGCAATAGACACCCTCTGCTCATCCCAGTCAGCTTGTTCACCCAGGTTATGAGCTGCTGAGGGACAAGAATGTTAGGTATGACCGTTTTTCCTCGCATAGGTTACACACCTGATCATTTCTACATATGGCAGCACTGTGACCCAATTCATTACAAGTAGTGCACTTTAGGCGGTCACACATACTGCTAAGGAGACCCGTGGCTCCACAACAATAACAGGCCTTGGGCTGACCTGCATAAAATAAAAGCCCTCTATCTTTTCCCCAGGAAGAAACTGTTAGGCAAATGAATTAATCCAGAGTCAGACATGTTTAGAACCACCTGTACTTTCCACCCCCCATTCCAGATATACAGTAATCCTCAACAAATATGGGTTCAGGATTACCCTGCACTGTACACCTCTGTTTAAGCCAAAACAAAAGATCTGTAACACTCACCCCCTCATTTCTAAATAGTACTGTAATCATACGGTGTGCAGGTTTAGTCAGGGGTACTACCTCAAAAGGAACCCATAAGGCAGAGGTTTTTAAAAGCAAATATTGAGACCAAAATTTTTGTAAACCACTACCCTGTTTAAAGCTGACATCAAAAACTGGCTCTCCTGAGACATGTATTAAGGTGCAAATTTCAGCTAGAGTAAAAAACATGGAACCCATGAGCAAATTCCTGGCAACATGTTTTCGGTCTGGAAATACACCTAAACCCCCTTTATACAGTAACCGAATGGCATTATGTCGTTTAGCAGGAAAAACAGGAGCTCTGAATAAAGTTGCAAAGGTTTTAACAGGCTTAGATTGTCCTTGAGAAAGTAGCTCAGCATGTTTCTCAGAAGGAACAGGCCCACATGGTCCAGCTGTACCATTTTGTAACAGAGGTAGTACTGGGTTCTGCGTAAGTTCTAAGCCTTCAGGCACATGCAAAGGTGAAACAATATCCACCACAGATCCCCAATCTTTAGCCTTATCAGTTACTACAGGGGAACAGTCTCGGATAGTTTTTGTCATCTTGCTAGGAGATACCAAAACGGGAGAAGAACCTGAAACCCAAACACCAGTTTTAGATTTCTCCCACCCAGCAGCCTGCAAAGCAGTATCTACAGACCTACTGATTTGTTTCCATCGGGGTGTCCCACTGCTGTAGTGTAGGAACCTCAGCATTATGCTCAAGAACAGTACCTGAGGTCAAGAGACCTGTTGAAGTTCCCGCTGAGTCCTGAAATAGATTACCTTTAAAGACAAACAAGGGCGCTTGCCCTGTACCTGCAGAGAAGGAGCAAGAACTTGTAGGAGCGTCTTGTTGAGGTGATTGCTTCTTGTTTAGAATAGCTGTTGTCTGCTGCAGAGGAATCGGTGGTGTAGTTGCCACGTCAGCAGTCGAGGCAGCGCTTTGCACAGCTCGCAGTGCAGGTTGCTCACTCACAGAGTGTTGATCCGCTGCCGCAATTGCAGCTTTCAAATTAATTTTGACGGGACTGAAAACAGGCTTCTTCTTCATGCAGCTGTTGCTGCAAGGCAGTCAAAACACAAGCAGGCACATCATGCAGTGCATTATGAAGAGCATTCTCCAATTTATCTAGAGGTAAATCACACAATCCACCCTTTATGTCGATGCAGACACGCTAGTCACAGAATCCATAGCCATACTAGGGGCGTTAAAGAAAACTTCAGAATCCAAAACTTCAGACCGACTATCAGCAGCTTGCCCTGCAGCCATCGGGACATCCATCTCCTCCTCCAGCACAGTCCGAAATGATGAACTCACTAGCCAGCAGTCACCCTACTGGCCAAGAGTAGGGGAATTTTATTAGGCAAAGAAACATAACATCAAGTACATACAGAAAGGGAGTAATGAAACAATGCAATAACAGGAGAGATAATACATGTCAAAACAAATTACAAATAAACATAGTGGAAGAGCAATAATCAATCAATATTATAATAACAATCAAAGCAAAAAGTTAATATTCTTCCAAAAAGAAGTAAAACAGGTAACTGAAACTCGGTTATGCTCTGATTCCATAATAGTCAACAAAGCATTTTCTATTTGCTGAGTAACATTACTAGGAGATGTCTGTACCTGTTGTAAGACATATTGACAATGAGCTTGCGACAAATAATATTTACAAACTGAAAAAAATCACTCTAAGGGTACTGGGGTGAAATCGCAGCCAAGAAGTAGAGAAGTCTCCCAATATCAAAATTTGATAAGTAATTCGGCTAAGAAATGGCCATTTCCACTTGTTGGCCAATGTCTTCCAAAACAAAAGAGCAACCGGACAGTCAAGGAAAAAATGAGACATGGTTTCTTCAATATTATAACAAGAAAGTTTTGGGCAATACCGCTCATGGGATGATTTATGCTTTAAATTCCCCCGTACAGGTAATTGTCCGTGACAACATAACCAAGTAATGTCCCACATATGTAAGAGTATTTGTGTATCTCTCAGCATTGACAAAGCACAGTCTATTCTAGAAGGAGAACATAATGGAAATTGTATATCTGGTCTAGAGAGGTTAATGAAAGCATCATACAAGTGCTTCCGAGAGAGCGGCATTATGGATGCTTTTGAAAGTTTCCAGCTGCGTAATTTCCTAAAACTATCAACTGCATAAGTTTTGGAACTAGGGACACGGGTAAGTATAGGAGGAAAAAGGACCCAACTATCCAACACACTTTGCATGTGATAATTGATCCATACATCACAAACATGGGTTACGGATCGAACTCTAAAAAAAAGTTGAAAAGGAAAAACAGAAAGATAAAAAGCAATAGGGTGAACCATAGCAAGTCCTCCATGTTTAATGGGTAAATATGTGAAGTCACACTTGACAGGGTTCAGACCCCATAACATTTGAAAGAAAACACTGAAGATCTTTGTTTCTAGAGTGCGGGACGGAGCATATATATAACTGAGGTATAAAAAAATTGGAATGATGAATTTTTTGACTACTAAGACCCTCTTTTTTTTTCCCAATTTCCAGGATTTCCAAATATTGACTTTAGTTTCTCCCAAACTCTGGTGTTTTTCCCAGTTATAGAGGACAGTATGTTGAACATTAGACCAAATCCCCAAAATACGGTGTAGAGACAAACATAACTTAAGTCCACCAACATCTGGTAGTATAGCAGAGTCAGGATCTAAGGGGATAGAGACACTTTTTTTGTAGGTTAAGAGTGCCTCCAGAGAGTTTTGAAAACGAATGGAAGATAGCCACAGCACGGTCTCCTGACAGTTTATCCTGAACAAATAACACAACGTCATCTGCATAGGCAGAAATCTTAACATGGGGCAATGTTGGGTGAGGCGCAAGACCTATAATAGAAGAGTCCCATAAAATATGTCATATAACAGGGTCTAACGTGAAGCCGTATAATAGCGGGCTGAAGGGACAGCCTTGACGAAAGCCAGCCATCTGAAGCAAAGTATTTCCCATGTGACCATTAATAAGGGGTACAAAATAGGCCATAGAAAACAGACATGTAATCTATTGTGTGAAAGTGGCTGGGATACCATAGGATGTCAGAACTTGTACCAAGTATGCATGTTGTACTGAATCAAAAGCTTTTGCTTGATCTAAGGAAAGTATGAATCCTGAAAGAGCATTACGATCTTTTGCCTCAAAAAGTTCATGAAGAAGGGATACATTGTTTTGTATGGAATGCCCCGGAACAGCACATGATTGGGCAGGATCAAGTAGGTCAGGAGCTATGAGTGATAATCTGGAACTTAGAATTCTTGCTAGAAGTTTATAATCAGTATTAAGGAGATGCAGAGGTCTCCAATTCTGTAAGTCGTGGGCATCACCTTTCTTATATATAAATTTAAGGAAGGACAAACCAAAATCAGGGACAACCTCTGTACAGAGTAAGATATAGTTAAAAACTTGTGTCAGAATTTCCAGAAGATTGTCCTTAAAAGTTTTATAAAACTCATGTGTTAAGCCATCATGGCCCGGGGAGACCTGTAGCGATAGGTGAGATATAGCAGAAGCCACTTCCTCCTGTGTAATAAGTGAAACAAGATCTGAGACACGGTGGACAGGAAACTGCGGAAACGGTGCAGAAAAGACTGAAGAGAAGTCTGGTAACATAGGAGACGGTCTGCAAAATTGAGACTGTAAATGAGAATGAACAATAGCCAGCATGCTAGGAGTGTCATAAGTAATAATACCTTGCTGATTTAACAAACCATGCATCACCATGTTCCTAATCCTATCTTTGTGTGCGAAAAAAGGGTTCATAGAGGGTAGATTCGAGGTTTCCACTGTCATAAAAAAATCCAGCGTGCGAGCACTGTTGTACTGATGTGAAACCATATGACATTTTACCATAGCAATTTGGGAGTAATAATCAATAGAGGAAGCTGTGGATAGAGAGAGTAATTTATATAATTGATTTGTATAGGATAAATATGTGATATATTTATCTCAGGCTATCCGTTTTCCCATAGTTTGAAAAAAATGACGTAATTCTAATTTAGTGTCTGTCCACCACTGTAATATGGAATCATAAAAACAGAATGCCGAAATCCGGGCACGAAAGAGAAGATGAACACAATCTTGCATATCCAGAGAAGTAATGAGAGTATTGTTCAATTTCCAGTGAGTAGAGGAAGAAAGGGTGGAAAATGGAGATTTATTAACGAAAAACATGCAGGATAGTAAAAAATGATCTGAAATTTCCAAAGGTCTGAGCGTAGCCGTACATGCTACACACTGTGGGGAAGAAAAAAAATAGTCAATTCGAGTATGGAAATGTGATCTATAATACATATGACCAGCAGTAGTGTGCAAGGAATGGTATGCATCAATGAGACCCATATCTCTCACTAGGTCAGACAAGGCTAGAGAGTCACAATAGATTTTCTTCCCCTCCACAGTCCGGTATTTAACATCTAAGGAACAATTAAAATCTCCCCCCCAAATAACGTTTTGTGGTACATAAATACGGTTTAATTAAGTTCATTAAGGCAATACGAGTAGCCTTAGTTTGTGGGCCATATATAGTAATCAAACGAAACTGAGAACTGTGAAAGGTACAATCTAGGATTAAGGCCCGACCAGGATAAACATCAATAATGCGTGTAATAGAAAAGTGTATAGAAAAGAACAAAATAGCAACCCCATCTGCAACATTCTCTCCAAAGGTCCAATATGAGGGACCTTTAAGCCAACCTTGTTTAAGGTGCTGAACCTCAAACAGTGTGGAGATATGGGTTTCTTGTATGAATAGGATGTCAATGGGTAGGGAAGCAGCAAGATGAAAAAAAAACATCCTCTTTTGGTAACTTTTTATGCTACAAACATTGAGAGTAGCTATGGTAAGGGAAGCCAGGATAAAACATGTATTCACCTGCTGCCATCAGTAATTGTCATATTTTTCCGCTTCTTACTGCCTTTGAGGGATTTGTTGGTTTTTATACGAGAAACATCAGGAGGTTTGGTGGTAGTCAAATCCATATCTGAGGGAAAAATAGAAGTATCTGACTCACCATCCGACTCTTCCCTGCCACCTTTCAGACAATCAAAAGGATTAGAGAGGGGAATGTCAAAAGCTTTCACATTTTTCTGAGCAGCAGCTCCAGTGACCCTTCTACTGGGCTTAAAACTATCCAGATCTGTAGTAGGGATCACGAGAGTAGCAGTAGGACATGACGAGGAATCAGATGTAGGTACTGGAGTAATAGGGTGATCTAATAGAATAGGTGTGTCAACACTCTCCACAGGATGGGGAAAAGGGGAAGGGTGTAGCATCCATGGGATCTGAGACATTAACCAGAGTAATAGGTTTATCCTGTATTTTATTCTGTGACTTATGCACTAGTACATCAGGATCCCATCCTTCCTTACTATTTTTACTTGCCCAGGGACATTGGTGGTAGGCGTGCCCTGTTTCTTCACACAAATTGCAGCGGAAAACATTCTCATATGAAACACTAGGGTGTCCATACCCACCACAGAGATTACATTTTAAGAGATCACATGTACTGCTTAAGTGTGTGTGAGCCCCACATTTGTAACATGCCCTGGATTGACCCCCATAGAAACACACACCCCTATCCTTGCCCAAAAAGAAACCATTAGGCAAGTGGAGAATTTCGGAGTTAACTAGAAAAAGTTTCACTCTGAATTTTCAGCCTCCCATCCAGAGGCCTTCCTCATCTAAAAGTGCCTAAGGAGGGGATAATACTGTGCAGCAATTCTGTAGCCAATGATTAATGTCACTAACACTGACTCCCCCATTTCTAAACATGAAAGTCACAGTACGAATAGAAGGTTTAGTAAGGGGAATGACATAAAAAGGAGTCCGGGGGAGGTATTCTTTAAAGAAGCATATTTATGCCAGAATCTATCTAAACCAGCAGTAGTTTTAAAACTGATATCAAAAGTTTCTTCCCCAGAAACATGAATCAGGGCGTATATGTCAGAAGCCTGAAAATGCATAGTCCCTTTTAACAATGTGTGAGCTACATAATATCTGTCTGGGAAATCTGGAAGTCTGCCCCTATAACGTAAATGAACAGCATTACGACTTGGGGCTTGTTCTAGTTTGTTTTTAAATAAATCAGAAAGTACAGGACCACTGTGGGGGGCAGGAGGGGGTACCACTGGGGAAGGCTGTAAGGTAGGAGTCATGGAGGATGGTCCTTCCCCGGGATCATCTAGGAGGGAGAGTGAAGCAGGTGGAAGAGAAACAGGGACAGAGCCTGAGAGAAGTGGGGAGGTTTGAGCACGCACTGGGGTAAGAACAGGAGTAGACTGGGCAGTATGAGAAGCCCCTGTGTCAGGGTGTAATGTTAGAAGGGTAGGTTCACTAGGGAGAGGCTGTTCCATACAGGGAATAGGGGGCTTAGGTAATGTAGCATCCTGTAAACCCATAACATCCCCCCAAGCTACCTTATGCACAGGAGACTGTTTAGAACTAGAATCATCAACAATTGAAATGTCCACATGAAAGAAACCCTTGTAGGACAGGTACCTCCTTGGAGCTCGTAGACGTTGCAGGCCTGGAGGGTGAAAACAAAACGCCATGGCGGTCAGCGTCCCAAGAAAGGTCTGGGGTCCAGGAACCCGACGCTGTTTTTGTCCATCCTGCCTTCTGTAGTGCACTCAAAGCAGTCCAGTGTGGATCACAAACATGGCCATCCGATGTTAGTCCAAAATGTGAACGTAAAAGGTCTGAAGTGGAGGAAGGAGGACATGGAGCGAACTGGGCAGGCAGTGGTAAGGCAGGAATCGTAGGCAAGTCTACCGTAAGCGACTCCATGGTCGCATCCCCTGCAGGAACGGAAACATAAGGGGGAGTATCCGGTGGGTGACACAGCGGTAGCTGAGTAGTGCGTTCTGCTAGCAGACCCGAAGAAGAAAGCAACTCAGTCGGCAAAGGCTCCAAAACACGGAAAGCAAAAGGTACAGTGTCATTCTCCGTAACACCAGATAGTAGTGTATCACCTAAAACTCCAGTCTTCTCAGGCAAAGTTGTAGAAGGCAATTGTGAAAGCAAAGCATTCTCTTGTAGCATAGTGAGCTCCTGAGATGGTGCAGCACCATCGTGTTGCTGACACCAAGTGAAAGCATCCATGTCTGCGTACCAGAAATCCCCTACCGACAAGAGTAGGGGAGTTTATTGAAGAAAAAGATCATACAAAATGACAATGAAATAGCAATATAAGAACAAAATAAAGAATACAATATTCACAAACCCAAGGCATATATATACAGTCAACAGAAAAAAATATAAGTGGGAAAAGAAAAAAAATAATCATGGAAAAAAAAAGAAAAAGAAAAAAGGCTTCTAATTGCCACATAAAATAATATGAAACAAAATCACAAGCCCACAACCCTCACATTCAAGTAATGGGAACATCCGAATTCATTATCCAAGGCATGTTTCTCCACACAGCCTGTAATGTTTTAGAATGTAAAATTTTTTAATCTTCTTCATATTGAAATTTCAAGTCCTTAATAATTGTACCAAGGAGGTCAGCATGAGAAACAAATTTCTGTTGTAAAGAAAATAAACATCTGCTATTCCAGATATGCCATTTAATAACCCACAGAATTTTAGTCAAAGTGTCAATATGCCAATCCTCAGCCCCTAAATAATCACCCCACATCAGAGCCTCCATAGAAATAGCATGAAACCATGGAGCATTCCACTTAGAGGCTAAAAAAGACCAGAAGGGCATAATATACCCACAAGTCAAAAAAAGGTGGTCTGTAGTTTCTAACTGTTGCAAGCATCCAGGCCTAACACACACCTGTTCAGCCAGTTGTTTATGTTTTTGGTTGTCCTTAATATTTATCCAATCATGGCAGTTTAGCCAGTGAAAGTCTTGAAATTTCTCTGGGATCCTAGGGGTGTTTAACAAACTTAAAAGTGCAGTTCTGTAAGGGGGAGAACAGCGGGGGAAGGTTTCTGCTTCAGTGAATTGAGTCTGTATAACCCAATTATAAAGCCCTTTACGTTGTTTTGACAATAAAAGAGGGCTAGTCAATTTCCAACGTTTAATATATATAAAGGAGTCTCTAATATAAGATGGGATATTCAAAGATCTGTACAGTACCCTTAAATTCCCCTGTCCCCATTGCCTGAGCCATTGACCACAGTTTGAATCTAACACGGATACCCAAGGTTTATCAGAAAAAATTAAAAAAGGACGAAAATTAGCATAAAAGAAAATAGAATAAAAAAATAAGATCGGATTAACCATCCCTAAACCTCCCTGATTAGTCGGTAAATATAGAATATTCCTTTTTATCGGATTCAGCCGACTACCCCAAACAGCTTGGAAAAAATACTGTAAATAGTAACTAATAATTGACTAGGGGGAGGAAAAATATAACTTACGTAAAGGAATATTGGAATAAGAAAGGTGTTAATCAAATAAACACGTTTTCGTTGACCAAATTTCCACCGATTCCAATTCGCAACCAATAGTTTTCCCCGAGAAATACAAGGGTCCCAATTCAGGAAACACATATCCCCGGGACCAAAAATGATCCCTAAAATAGTCAAATGGGTAGCTGAAAAATCAATACTAGAAATTGTCAGATTAGGTGAAACAATAGAACCAAGCTGTAAACCCTTACATTTATCGAGATTTAAACCAGTACCTGAATAGGAATTATATGTGAAACAAATATCAAGGGCATACTGAACAGAAACTTTGTCTTTTACAAAAATGCACAAGTCATCAGCATAAGCTAAAACTTTATATGGTAAAGGGGTAGAAGCCACAATGATTGGATTTAAAAGAGATGAAGTATTAAGGAGTTTAAGTAAGGGATCTATACAAAAGGCATATAATAGAGGACTAAGAGGACATCCCTGATGAACCCCTCGCTTAACAGACAACATAGGTCCTTTCCAACCCCTAATGACAGGAGTAACCGTTGCTGTATTATAGAGACATTTTACCCATTGTACAAATTGCAGAGGCAAACCATATCTTCATAAAACAGCCCACAAAAAGATATGGCTGACAGAATCAAAAGCTTGTTTTTGATCCAGAGAGAGCACCAGACCAGTCGCTCTTGACCTAAAACTATGTTCAAAGAGCTCCCATAATAAAATGAGATGGTCTGAAATATTTCTTCCAGGTAAAGAACATGTTTGGACTGGAGATAAAAGGTGAGGTGCAACTAATAGGAGACGAGTATGGAGAATTTTGGCTAAGATCTTAAAATCTGTGTTGAGAAGAGAAATCGGTCTCCAATTCTGTATACACCTTTTGTCACCTTTTTGTTTAAAAAGATGAATCAGAATACCACCAGTCATGCGCAAGGAGGGGGCCCCAGGCAGAAGAATCGCCGTAAAAATGGCCGCCAACTCCATCCAAATATACGGACCAATGAATTTATACAATTCACTAGTTAAGCTATCACCACCGGGGGCCTTATTAATCTTCAAAGCCACAACAGCTTGTTCAACTTCAGAAGGCAAAATGTTAACTATTAAAGGAGATAATAATTGGTCTGAAAGAAGAGTAATAGGGACGGAGTCCAAAAAAATTGCTAAAGCATCAGGATCAATTGAAGGTGAAATAAAAGTCTGAGATGTAAAATAGGAAACAATGTTAAGCAGTTGTCTAGTATCAGTACAAAAATTACCCTGAGAATCAAATAAACCGTCCATAGTTCGGTTTACATTTCGGGCAGTGTATCCCTCATATGGGCATACCTAACCTTTTTTTCCTTGTGTACAATATAATTGCTGGTATTTTAAATGTTGTTCCTGTAACAAATGAAATTGAACCATTTGATGCTTAACTGCTTGAATTTGAGCCGAAAAATCATGTTTTACCGTAGAGGCTAGGGATAGGAGTTTTTGAAGATGCAACCTATTGTTAAGGTAAATCCTGTATTCGTCATCCCGAATCAATTTACCATAAGATTTCAGGAAAGCCATCAGATCCCTTACCGTGTCTTCCCACCAATTGCAGGGGTCTGTATACATAACTGAAACTGATTTTCTGGCTTGAATAAAGTACTTCAAGTCCTGTTGCACTATCTTGTTAGCCAATAACAGAGAATTTAATTTCCAGTAACCTGGACCAAAAGAAAATGCACAGGAATTCCCTAATAACAAAAAAAGAATTTTATAATTGGAAAATTCTGCCGGGAGAGTTTTTGCCAATGCAATTTGTAACAGAGGAGAAACAAAAAAATAATCTATCCTAGTAGCAGAGGTAGATCTAAAAAAAGTGGGATCTGCTTTACCCACCTTCTCAAAATAGGCATCCCTTAAATTCGTATTTCAAATCATGGTAGCTAAGTAGGTCATATCACAAAATATTTTTTTGGTGGTAGTCTGTTTCCCTCTATCACGAATTTTAAGGCCACAATTGAAATCCCCCCCTAAAACAATATGGTGGGCAGAATGCAAGAAAGGCTGAATAGCTTGAAAAAGTTCAATACGTGCCACCTTTGTTTGACCTGCATATACATTAATAAAATGGAACAATGTGCTAGATATCCTGACATCTAGAATTAAAGCACGACCAGGAATAAGGTTAATTAATTTAATTAGATGTACGTCTAAATTATGAAACAGGATAGCCAGCCCAGAGGAAGTTTCTTCTCCAAGAGACCAAAAAGAGGGCCTGAATTCCAAGAAGAAATGGTTTGTTTTAATTCAGAGATGACATGTAACCTGGTATCTTGCAAGAAAAATATACCATCAGAAAAAGATCTTAAACAGGAAAATACAGCCTGTTTTTTCCGAATACTCTTAATACTATTCACATTAATGGAGTAAATAGATAAAGAGGGCAGCAGAATCATATAAGAAAGGGAAAAACTACCAGAGACAGAGCTCAAATTCAAGGAGGCTTTTTAGAAGAAGCTCTGGTGGTCCGAGTATGTTTGGTTTTTCCAGTGCGTTTCCCAGACAGAGGAGGGACCACATCAGAAGAGGGATCTTCCATTTCAGTTCCTAAATCCAAAACTGATGAAATTACAGAGGACCCTTAAGAGTCATTCCATGAAATATCCCCTTCAATGGGTAGGGCTGCAAATCTATTTTTGACAGAGACATCGGATGTTTTAGGCATTTTAGCCATTGGTTGAACCCAATGCTGTCTTTGTCTTGAAGCCTTAGGTAGAGGTGTCAAGGGAGTGTGGGAAACTGCCGTAGAAGGCACAGGGGGAGGGAATTCAACCTCAGCCCTAATGGGGTCGCTTAAACCAGAAATGAAAACCGCCTGCTGAGTAACCGTAGGGGTGGCCAGTATATCACTAGGCTTGGAGGTGGCATGTCAGAAGGGTGCGAAGAACCCTCAACTGTAGTAGAAACAGTCGCAGGAGGTTTCAGAAATGCATCACTAGGTTTCGGGGCCAAACGTTGAGTCTGAGCCCGTTGAGCTAGGGCAATAGACACTAGTTGTTCATCCCCATCAGCTTGTTCACCCTGAGAGCGAGTGGCAGAGGGGCGAGAATGGTAGGTATGGCCTTTTTCATCACATAAATTACACACTTGATCATTCCGACAAGTAGCAGCGCTATGACCAAATTCAATGCAGGTCGTACATTTAAGGCGGTCACACATACTACTAAGGTGGCCTGTGGTTCCACAATGGTAACAGGCCTTGGGCTGACCTTCGTAAAATAAAACCCCTCTATCTCTGCCTAAGAAAAAACTGTTTGGTAAATGGATTAAACCTGAATCAGATGTATTTAAAACAACCTGTACTTTCCAACCCCCATTCCAAATGTGATCATCACCAAAAATAGGCTCAGGATTACCCTGAACTGTACACCTCTGTTTAAGCCAAAATAAAAGATCTGTAACACACACCCCTTCATTACGAAACAAAACAGTGATCATGCGGGATGCCGGTTTGGTTAGAGGCACAACTTCAAAGGGAACCCATAATGCAGAAGTTTTTAAAAGCAGATATTGGGACCAAAATTTTTGTAACCCACTACCTTGTTTAAAGCTAATATCAAACACAGGCTTTCCAGAAACATGTATCAATGCATATATTTCAGGCGGTGAAATAAACATAGAACCCATTAACAAATTCCTAGCTACATGCTTTCGGTCAGGAAATACATCCAAACCCCCTTTATAAAGAAGCCTGATAGCTTTATGCTGTTTTGCAGAAAAAACAGGATCTCTAAACAAAGATGCAAACGTTTTTACAGTTCAGTATGTCCAGAAGAGGGGTGTTCAGTAGGTGCTACCGAAGGAGCAGGCCCACACTGTTTCACAGCACTGTCCTGGAAAAGAGGTAAAACTGGGTTCTGGGTGAGTTCCAAGTCTTCAGGTACCCGTAAAGGCGAAACCGCATCCATCACAGAACCCCAATCCTTAGAGTGTTCAGAAACCATAGGGGAACAGTCTTGAGACAGTTTGATAGTTTTGCGAGGGGATACTGAAATGGGAGAGGGGCCAGAAACCCATGCACCTGTGCTAGATTTTTCCCACCCAGCCGCTTGCAACGCAGTATTTACTGACCACTCAGTCAAGTTTGTTGGACCTTCTTGTTGCAAAACTGGGGGGACCTCCACATTACTGTGAAAAACAGAACTTGAAGTTGAAAGATTAGTCAATGGACCAACAGAGCCTGGAAATAGATTCCCTTGGAAAACAAACAAGGGCGTTTGCCCAGTACCTGAAACGAAGGAGCAAGCCTCCGTAGCTGTGTCTGAACTCGTTGATTGCTTCTGATCTAGACCATCTGCTGTCTGCTGCATAGAACTTTGTGAGGTAATCAACAAATCAGCCGCTAAGGTAGAGCCTTGCACAATGCTCGCCACAGGTTGCTCACACTCAGGACGTAAATCCGCAGCCGCAATAGCAGCTCGCAATGCCGTTTGGCGAGATCGAAAATGAGCTTCTTCATCATGCAGCTGCTGCTGTAAAGCAGACAAATCGTAGGTAGATTCAAGTTGTGCAGTTGAAAAGGGAGCAACTTCCGCGATATCCAAAGGCAAGGCATGCAAAACGGCTTTATTTTCAGAGGTTGTTGCAATAGATTCAGGTACCATATCCGAAGTAGGAGCGTCAAAGAAAACTTCTGAATCTAGAACCTCGGACCATGTAACAGCAGCCGGTCCTGCACCCAGCGAGACATCCATCTCCTTCTCCATCCTGAGTCAAAATGACAAACTCACCGACCAGCGGTCCCCCTACTGGCCAAGAGTTGGGGAAAGTTTTATTGAAACAAGAAATCAGGCAATATACAGTAAAGAAAACACAATAAGAACAGACCAGGTAAACTCAAGACAGTATGCAACATTGTTCATAGCAAAAGGTATGGGAGAAAACAAAGAAAAAAAACTAAGGAAACTACACTGAGAGAACAAAAGTCCTTCAAGTCACCGGTGCATCCGAGTCTGTAATCCAAGGTAGGGCTTTCCAAAGGGCGAACAGACCAGGCCTGGAATGAGATACAAGTTCACGTGCATAAACAGTTTTCAAATCCCGAACAATCTTTTGTTCAATTTCTAAATACGTACAGATTTTCTGCTGTAGGGTGAACTGGCATCTTGCCAGCCAAATATGCCATTAAATTACAACAAAAATAAGATTTAAAGTATCAGTGTTCCACAGAGACCATTGAGGGGGGAATGCTCCATACATAATCATCGGGTAAGAGACAAACTGAAGCAAAGGCATACCCAATTTTTGGGCCAGAAAAACCCACCAACGTTTATACAATCAATCAAAAATCAATGAGAAATAGTTTCCAATTCATCAATACAAGAGGGCCTAGAACACAGCCTGTCTTGTAGCTGTTTATGTTTATGGTTTGATTTAACATTAATTCTCTCATGGCATGATAACCAGTGGAAGTCCCACATATGTTTTGGGATTCGCGCTCAACGCAACAAAATAAGCAGAAAGGGACAATATTGGGCAGGACATTTAAAAAAAGGGGACTGAACTGCACACACAGAGGAGAGAAGCAATCTATACAGGGATTTATGCGCATTAGTAAGAAGCATTTGTGGGGTAACCACCATTGCTTCAGACAGAAAACATATACCTCACATAAGGTGGTGTGTTTCGAGGCACGCAGAAATACATGAGGTCATGTTCCCATTGGTGAAACCATATTTTACAAGAATCATAGAACCATGCTTCCCATCCTTTCTCGTGAGTTAATCAAAAGCGGTCTAATGTTCGCCATGAAAAATACTGGAGAAAACAAAAGGGGGTTAGTCATGCCAACACCACCATCCGTGAGAGGGAGATAGGTAACATCCCGTTTTATCGGGTTCAGCCTGCTCCTCCATAATGCCTGAAAAAAAAGGCTAAGAATTGCCGTTTCCAATTGTTTTGGAATGGGAAAGATATAGCTAACATAGAGAAAGAGGGAAAGTAAATATGTCTTAATTAAATAGACTCTTTCCTTTTTCCCAATCTGACTCCTGTTCCATTAGGCTACCTTTATGCGACCTTGTTGTAGTTTAGAAGTCCAATTATAAATGTCATCGTCAGTACCAAAATAAATCCCTAAAAAATCTGAACTGGGCCATCTACAATCTGCAATGGTCCGATGTTCCTAATCGGTGCAATAGCGGACCCCAGCTGTATACCAACACTTTTCTCAAAATTCAGAGTTGCTCCCGAATATGTCCCAAATAAAGAACATTCCTGCAAGGAGCCTATAACCGAATCCTCGTCCGCCACCAAGAAGCAGATATCATCTGCATATGCAATGGCTTTGTATGGTGCTGTTGTTACAGGACACGATACAGCATGTATCTGTGGGAGCATATTCACATGGCGGAGCAAAACATCCAAAAACAGTACATATAGTAAGGGACTCGCGGGACACCCCTGTCGGACTCCCCGTCTAACAGGTATCAGAGGTCCCACCCAGCCGTTCACTACTGGCATGACCGTAGCCGTCCTATAAAAATTACGTAACCATTGGATAATGATAGCCGGTATATTCAAAAAACGAAGTGCTTGCCATAAAAAATCATGATTCAACGAATCAAATGCTGCTCGTTGATCCACAGAAACTACAAAGCCAGAAGTTGAAGCTGAGTACCCGTGAGAGAACAATTCACGGATCAGAATCAAATGATCCGAGATGTTCCTGTTGGGGACAGAACAAGATTGAGCAGGATGCAGAACAGTTGCTGCAATACCTGTTAAACGTTTTGCTATTATTTTCATCAATATTTTAAAATCGGTGTTTAGCATACAAAGAGGGCGCCAATTCTCAAGAGAGTGGGCTTCCCCCTTTTGTTTATAGATATAAAGCAAAACACCAGTCGTAAATTCTAAAGGGACAGACTCACTGTTTAACAAAGAATTAAAGACAGAGGTTAAGTTCAATAAGTAAGTGGTCACCCAGAACTTTATAGAGAGCTGCCGAAAGACCATCTGGGCCAGGAGTTTTATGTAACGGCAGAGAGGAAATTGTCGTTAACAACTCCAAGGTCGTAATGGACTGGCATGCCATCTCCACCGCTGTTGTAGAAGGGAGTGGGATCTCTAAATTCTCATATAGGGCAGTATGGTCAGGTAGGTCAGCAGGAAGGGGGGAAAACAAAGCAGTCGCATGGTTAGCAACTATCTTCTGAATCTCTGTTTGAGTACAGCATATAGTCCCTGTGGAATCTACAAGACATAATATCGTCTTTTGAGCAGTCTGACGAGAGTTAGACTCAAAGGGACAAATAATCTCCCATGGTCCAGTAACCTGAAATTTATGTTGGTGGTACAGTTGCCGTGATTGTCGAGATTGGAAGTGCAACATAGCCACCCTTGTCAATTGAATTTGAGAGGAAAGGCCATGACCCGTGGTATATGATAAAGAAAGAAGCGATTGAAGATGCGCTCTTCTTTGTAAGTAGTCCAAATATTGGCTCCTACTTTTCGCACAACTATACCGTTTCAGGAATGATATCAATGCCATGTTTTGTATTAAACCACTACTGTATTGGGTCGTCATAACAGAGAAACACAGATTTGCGTGCAAAAAGGAAGGACTAAAGGGTCGACAAAAACACCTTATCCTGCAATAGGGAGGTGTTAAATTTCCACAACCCCGGCCCTTTTGAAAAAGAGTTTGCAGTACCAACACCAACAGAAAGCAAGCTATGATCCGAAAAGGCCACTGCCTGCACCATAGCTGAAACAATTGGTAAAGTAAGGGACAAGAAAACAAAATCAATGCGGGTAGCCAATTTACCTTTATGAAACGTAGGGGTATGTTGTTGCCGAAAAGAAAAATAAGCATCAACTAAATGGGCAGTATGTATTAGCTTGCTCAGTTCCTGTGAGTCACAGTACAGTTTTTTAGTAGTGGCAAAGGAACTTTTATACCGAAGACTCAAGCCACAGTTGAAGTCACCAGAAAATAAAACTTGGAATGAGGTGTGCAAGTAAGGGCGAATCTCAGTAAAAAGGGCTATGCGTGCCGATTTAAGTTGTGGCGCATAAATATTGATAACTCGATAAGGACAATTACCTATGGTGAAGTCCAAAACCAGAGCTCTACCGGGTACCAAATCAAATAGTTTCAAAAGATGAAAGTCAGGCATATTTATCAAAATGCCAAGGCCTGAACAGGGGTCTTGACCTATGGACCAGAATGAGGGGCCTAAGAGCCAATCATTTTTTGCTTGTCTGATCTCTTAAGTCGTATGGAGCCTGGTATCCTGCAATAAGAAAATACCCAATGGTAAAAGTCTTAAAAAAGAAAATACTAACCGTCTCTTAAGAGCACGTTTCATACTATTAATGTTAATAGTGTGACAAGTGAACTGCGCCATGGAGACAACAGCAAAGTATAAAACATCACAGTTTCCGCTTCCCAACTATATTCTTCCCTTTTAGCCTAACTTTGGCCTTATGTTTCTGTGAAAGTCCAATGCCCACTGGAGGTCCAGTGTCAGCAGGACCATCAGGGAGGGAGGAACGCCACTGAGGATGAGTCAGATTCACCACCTGCATCATCCGAAGTCGGCTGGAGTAATTCAAAAGGATTCGACAGGGGTATGGGAGTAGGTGACAAGGATGCCATAGGAGGCGGCAAGGGCCGAGAAGCAGTTCTCAGAGACCTACGGTGTGTACCTGCAGTAGGTTCATGGGGAGGTAGCATTTTACTAGGACCTGGGACAGAGTCCACATCAGAAACAACAGGTCTGACTTTCTCCATTCGGGGGGGTTCAGGTACCGATAAGGGTGGTACAATCTTGTCAGGGTGAGGAACGGTATTCTGGGGGGGTGCTAGCAGTAGGGGCTGCTCCGCTGAGTCTTCCATAACAGAGGGGTGCTTAGCCACAGATGCACGTAACCGTGCTTTTTTGTGCTTGTGTGATCACAAAGTGTTGATCAGCCCCACCATCATGGTCTTCCTGAGCATGAGCAGCCCATCGACAATTCTGGAATAGATGCCCTAATTCATCACATAGGTTACATTTACTAGCATTCCGACAGTGAACCCCCACATGACCCATTTCCCCACAGTTATTGCATTTAATTTTATCACAGACGCTACTGAGATGTGAGGGATCCCCACATCTATAACAGGCCTTGGGTTGGCCAGGATAAAACAAAACTCCCCTGTCTCGTCCTAAAAAAATGGAATTGGGCAGGTGCACAGGACCTGAGTCATTTGTGTGTAACAGCACCCGAAACCTCCAACCCCCAGTCCAGATATTTTCAGTGTCTAGAATGGCTTCAGGCTGGCCCTGTACCATGCAGCGCTGTTTCAGCCAGTACATCACATCAGATACATCAACACCTTCATTACGGAACATAACCGTAATAAATTTAAAGGCAGGCTTCGACAGGCGGATGGCCAGGAAGGGGGTCCATAAGGGGGTACTCTTCAAAGCATGGTATTTAGACCAAAATCGTTCAAGTCCACGAGATGTCTGAAAACTGAAGTCAAAGGAAGATTCTCCAGACACATGTATCAAGGCATATATCTCATGAGCGAAAAATTTCAGTCTTTTATCAGGGATCTAGCCACAAAGACACGATCCGGGGGATCAGATAGTCCACCTCTATAAATAAGAAGGACAGCATTATGCCACTTAGCAGCTACAACAGGTGCCTTAAAGAGGGAAGAAAAGGAACATGGTGTCCTACCCTGATCAGGGAGAGGTAGATTAGGGTCCGCGGCTGTAAAATCCATGGATTCCATCATAGTAGATGCCTTAGAGGTTGTATCCTGTAAGAGAGATAATACAGGGTTTTGGGTGAGTGACAATTCCCCTGGTAAGCTCAAGGGGTCAGGAGAGTCCTTCAATTCCAGTCCCTTCGGTTGTTCCTCCAGGAAGTCTTCAGGTCTAGGGGACCGAATAGGGGACAGACCAGAGATCCACCGTCCCTTTGTGGGTTCCTGTATTCAGCCAGCCCCTTGCAAAGCCTGCTCCACTGACCACACAGGCTTAGGTTGGGGCAATATCTCAGAAAAGGACATCAGGCTGCCAGTTTCCAACAGTAGGTGAGGAAACCTGCGATGCGATCCCCGAGCTGTGCACCCTCTGTTGCGTGGGCGGCCGTGCCACGGGAGTGAACAAAAAGAGCGGTGACTCAGTCTGGGGCAACAGTGGGTCAACAGAAGGTCCTAAAGTAGGATGGGATCCAGGAACTGCCAGGGGGCGATCCCCCTCCGTGGCTGTCTTCGCAAAAGGCGTCGCATCTTGTTGCTACATCCGCACGGACAGCTCTGCACCGTTGTCCACCAGGCGCGTAACATTCATAACCTCCACCAGTCCACTGTGCACAGCGGGCTGCAACACCTCCAATTCGCTGGACACAGCAGCAGAGGCGTCTCTACGATCTCCATCAGGGCTATTGCATCGAGCAGGGGGAAGAACAGCACAATCCATGGGAGCAGCTTCAGTCACAGTAAGTACACGTTCACACAAAATTCCATCTGAAACGGTCTCTAGTAAATCAGAGACAGGAGCAGAGACCAAGTCCCCTGCCTCTCCAGCTAGCTCTGCCGTGGTCAGCAGAGCGTCCGCCATGTTGGACAGAGTATTCCCCTCTGTCAGAGTAGGGGAATTTCCCTGGTGCCCTGGCGAAATTTCCCCCCATTCACTAAAAATACCACCAACAGCTTAATCTGGTTCAAAGTCAGCTGGCATTCATCTGTATCCCCTTCCCCGGGTCGTGCCTGAAAATAGGCAGAATTTGTCTAGTGCACTTACTCAGTCAACAAAAACTAAATCAAATATAAAAAAAAATTAAGAAAATCATAGTGATAGTGTTCATGAGCAGAGGTCACAAAATTCCTATGTTGAAAATTTGGTGAAAAAATTCCACTAAATGACTGCGGTTCAAGCATGTGTTGCACAGTTTCCATGTATGCTAGGAACTTCGAGCATTTTTTATATTTTCACTACAGATTTTCAACATTGCCATCTCTTCACACCTCCCTATGGATGGTACAGCTGTCATTCTTCACATCCTGCCTGATCTGTGTTTTCACACATCTGGCGCAGAATGGCATGGTCGCTGTGGAAACTTGAAGTTCAGGACACATTAACAAAATCACACTGCCACTGTTCATGAGAAGAGGTCCCAAATGCTTTCATGAGGTGGAAGTCACAAAAAGGCCATGTTGAAAATTTGTAGTGCAAATACCAGCACACGCCTGGGGTGTTAGGGTTTCTAACCATAACATCACACCCTGTACAGACTGATAGGCATCAAAGGTATACATCTGGATCACTGGCTCTAATGCTCATGCCATCCCACCCCCACCCTGAAGCCAGTGACAGGCATCAAGGTGTGCCTTGCACTCTTCAGCCCCAGACTTCACCCAATTCTCCTGTACTGCACCCATTTTAGCATATGTCCTTATGAAATGGGGTGACTGTGAAGCTGAACATCCCAAGGCACACCTCAACACTTGTCGGTGTCTACAGGATAGTGAAATGCCGTGAGCATTATGGGCAATGACCCACAGGCACACCCCAATGCCTGTCCATCTCTGCAGGGTGGAGGTGGGATTGATGTGAGTTCAATAATTCACTGCCACTCCTATTCTACATCTGTGTAACTCCTGTACGTCCAATGCTAATATCAGCAAGCAAGCATTCAGCATTGACAAATGCTTGTTTTTTCTGTAACTGCTCTACAGATAATGATAATGAGAAAGAAAATACAAAGTGATTTAATTATATAGCCATAGGTTTCAAGGTGGTTTTCCTTCATACTTAAAATCTCTATAACTGTACTGTATATATTTTTGTTTGAGATCTGCGTGAACTTCTTTTATTTGTTTTTTTGTTAGTGTTGTTTCTCCTGGAATCCCTGCCTGCCATCTGACGCCCCCCCCCGTGTCAACCGGGTATGAGACCCCCTCCCTTTCAGCCCCCATGACTTACCCCTCATGGCGGGGGGTGGGAAGACCCTCAACCCACCAATCCAAATACAGTTCGGGGAAGGTGTCCTCCTGGCAGCACTGCAGGGGGGACAATAGTCATCCATGGTGAGGATTCCATTTTTTCATTTTCTCCCATTTTTTGTAGAGAGAGGCATGCAATGACACCAGTGGAGGAAGTGCACACATGTCTGCACATGATTCTCCAGGCATCTGCCCCACCTCCGCCCCTCTTCTGCAGTGTCGGTGCACTGCCCCCCAGCCTCCACTAGGGGCCAGTCAAGCGCCGAACACTGGTGTTCCCCCTCGCCAGAGAAGGACAGTAGTCCCTCAGATGCTCATTCCTTCTCCAATCCTGCCATCCTCCAGTTGCCCTTGGTCATTCCTGAACACAGGTGACTGGCGCAGTGCAAGGTAAGGTGTCCAGCGCCTCAGCCCTCAGCCCTCAGTGCTACCGGGCCGGCCCTAACTTGAATTTATGTAATGGAGACTGAATCCTTGGAAGTTGAGCTTAATGGATTTATAAAATTATATATATATATAGAGAGAGAGAGAGTAGATAACCCACTCTAAGGTGTGCTGTCGCTCTCTGCAGTTTCTTGCGTCAACCACTCAAGGCGTGCATATATCAGAGCATGACTGTACACCCTAGAGTGGGTTATCTATCTTATATACTTCTCTATAAAAGTCTGGAAATAGATTTGCAGATTTCCATTGAAATATACTGCCAGCCTTGCCAGTACAGATTTCTGACCTCATTATACAAGGATTCCATTGGATTATTTTTCTCTAGCAGTTGGCAAAATTAAAGTGCAATTATGAAACTATAAGCAAGGAAACAAATAAATGCAAACAAAATAATTACTAAGGCATCTAAAGGCCCCAAACCTTCATTCTTTTAAACATACATCCTTACTAAGCACATGCTCTTTAACTGTTATTGCTAGCATGGAGGAATACAATTAACAAAAGCAGAAAAGTCAGTGCTAAGAACTAGGCCAAAGTTCTGCTTCTTTGCAGATAAACCTGATAAACTCTGAGCCTACCAGCTGTAATGTGAATGCCATTAAAATGATAAGGTTAGAAGATGGGGAAAAAACTATAGATCCAAAAATCCTAAACAGGACCTTTCAAAATTTCTATGAAAAACTTTATATATTGGAGAACAAAGCAGAAATCCCAAATATAACAGCATTTTAATCAGGGTTACATCTTGCCCAATTAGGACACAATAATGTCAAATCTCTTGACGCAGGCTTCATGCTAGAATAAATCTGGCTCATCATAAAAGGTCTAGCTAATGCATGGCTCCAGGCCCAGATGGGTTCGCAACAGAATTTTACAATTTATCAATCTATTAGTTCCATTGCTACTGTATGGAATCCAGTGGGTTACAAAACCTGAGGCAGCATGGATTCACAAGGGGGAGATCATGTCAAACAAATCTGATACATTTCTTTGATTGGGTGACCAAGGAATTAGATCAGGAAGGAGTAGTGGATGTGGCCTATCTAGATTTCAGTAAGGCTTTCAACACTGTTCCACATAGGAGACTAGTGAGCAGGCTGGATGGATTGGGGATGGGGGTAAAAAGGGGTAAACTGGGTAAGTAATTGGGTAGGGGATAGTGACAAAGGGTGGTGGTAAACAGAGTGTAAGCGTGCGGGTTCAATAACAGACACCAGTCAAGTTTTCAGTGCATAAAAAACACAAGATCTGCGTTTATCTTTTTATTTTCAAAAAATAATATAAAAAAATAATAGATATTTACAGAAAATAAATTTTACTGGGTGTTAAAACTGTCACCAAAATAAATCCAAAATAAGTCCTTCAGACAAGTCTTTCTTCAGACCCCTGCTCTTCTCTGTACGTACAGTATGTCTTACTTTGTGTGTAAACTTTCACACCTCCTAAACTCTTCACTTGGTCAGAAGACATTGACCAACCTCTCCAAAAAATAGCCCCCTGGTGTGGAGGTTATATTGTGTACCATCATGATCTCATAGGTATGTGACCAACCAATATACAATTTAAACCTCTTTCTTCTGTTATTAGAAAGTTCACAAGGCTATAGGTTCCGTTAGTATTATGCCATATTAATCCCACATACCTCCATAGCAATATAAAATACAAAAGATGTTCTAATATGATAAAATAACCTTAATTAGGGGGGTTGGGCATCTTCAGGGGCTTCCTCCCCTTCTGGGTGACATCACTATACTCTTTCCATATCAACAGCCATTTTCTGGGCTGCCAGCCCTATAGAAAGACCTCCAAAAATAACCAGCACTAAATTCAGGTAAAGAAAACAAAATTTATTTCTTCTGTTTTGCTGTTGGAATCTCTAGCCTTGCCAGATATAACTAGATGAGGGACATGTTCCCTATCTATTTATTCCGCAAGGCCAAGAAACCACTTTTTCTACTATTCATTTAAACATTTCTAAAGCTTTCCAAAGAATGACAACCATTTCATTTTATTTATTTATATTTAATAAATATCCAGTAAACAGCCTAGTACATTTAAATACCCTGCTAGGTATGTATTAATTCGTAAACAAAGGGCACAATCTAAATTGCAAAAGCCCTGACAGCTCCCTTTTGCAGCCATCGGATAAACTTTTCATTTTTGGCTCAGAGCCCAATGCTGCATTTCCCTCTCTTATAGGAATACCTTTAATGCAACTAGACAACTTTTGCAGAGGGCCAACCTTACAGGGCATTTCTCTAATGCTTGTAGTGTCCTTTGCAATTTAGCCTCTTTCTATTTTGTCCGTGGAGTGGACATTCTTTCAGCAGTGAGTGGCTGCAAGGAGCATGTACAGCTCCCATGGCAACCAGCCAAACCAAGCTTCTAATTCTCTGAATCACAGCCGCTTAGCTGTGACTTGCTAAACCGCAGCAAGCTGTTTTCTTTTTTAGGAGCTCAGCGGCTCCAAAACAAGATATCCTGCACAAATTTGCACACTCTTTCTGCACGATCATGCGCGCAGTGCCTGTGCGAATGTGCGGTCGTGCAATCGTGCGCACATTCCTGCGCATATAGTGAGCAATTTCCTTTACAGCAACCAGGAACTCTTAGCGAGGCACACTAGAGGTACTGATTTCATTCTATTTTTAATACATCAGTTATTTTCAACAAGCCTTCTGACTGGTGACTTTCTGATTTACAAGGCGATTTTTAAATTTAGATATTTTAAAGTGGCAGCTCTATGGAAAGAAAGCAACTAGTGTTCTAAAACAAGAAAACAAAGGGATAGTACAGGGAAATAGAGATGTCAGGCTGGCCACCCTGACATGAAAATCAATTGAAAGGCTTTGCATGTAGTTCGGTGACCAAGCAGCCAGCCACTCCCACTTCTTGAGCTATATAAGCAGTTCCTCTCAGCCTCACTGGGAAGCATTTTGTCTTTGCAGCCGGAGGCTATGTTGGTTTGTCCTCTGAGTAGGCGTACCACCTTTTAAGAAAACCAAAGTGGGATATTTCTTATTGAAACATGATTTTTTGCAGGACAATATTTAAGCTCAGCCAATGCAATAGACTTTTTTCTCTAAATAATCAAATTTAAGACTAAGTGTTGCAGTTTTTAGGAGTTCCTGGTGTTTCTTATCATTTTAAGGTGTTTTAGTTAAGGTACTATAGTTTTTGCAACATTTAAAGGAAAGTCTGAAAATATTTTTTCTACTATAATGTCAGGACAAGTAGAATTTTTCATGTTTTTTCGCAGGACACAGATGTCCAAATCAAGACTGTCCTGCGAAAATAGGGACAAGTGGTAACCCTACCTCTGAGCTGGCTGGGGCCTAACCCCCCCCCCACCAAGCCTGCTGTTTCTGTGTGTCTCTGCTGGACTTCAGTGTTTGTTTTCCTGCTTCTGGTTTGTATCTTTCCTCTGGCTGTGTGCTTCCCTGTGTTTTGTTTCTTGTTTTTTGGGGGGTCTTTCCCTGTTTTCTGTTTTGCTGTGTTTTGGTTTCCTCTTTTTGGGGGCTTTTATTTTTAAAACTCCTAACATACTGCTACTACAGAGCTCATTCTGCTTGCTTTCAGTTACAACTCTCAATTTACTGCACTGCAACTGCAAACCTACTCAGAGCTCATGCTACTGCTTTCAGTTACCTACAACTTCAGCCACTGCTGCTGACTGTTTACTTTAATTACTATTGTACCCAGTGCCTGTGTTTTAACACTGTACTCATTTAACTACTGCTGTACGGGCCCACTTTCTTCCTGCTGCATTGTTTTACACCATTCCTATTCTACCTTGTTTACTCTGAGGTTAGCTGAAGCTCCTGCTGAGGCTATTAAACTATCTTTTATATCTGCATGTGGATCTCGGCCTTTCATCGCTGCCTTGTTTGTCCTACGGCGGGGACTGGGAGGTGTTTGGGGGGTTGTGGCCTATGTGGTTAATTAATTTTGTTCTAAATCCTGTCTTCGCCACTGAAAATCCTCAGTTTGTCACCTTGATTTAACTATTCATGTCTGGCTGGCTTGCCCCTAACTCAGTGCTGTTTACTTGCTATACAGTTGTTATGCAGGTCTACCCATTACTACTACTGCTTACTGACCTATCCGGTCCCCACTTGCTTACGCAACTGTTGCTCCTTGCTTACGCAAATCATTGCTTTATGCCTAGTGCCATCCCTTCGGCTTCACCTGGGATTCTATTGCTCTCAATCTGCATCCGACCTTGCAAGGTCTCAGCACTCATTATGATCTCAGCACGCTGTGCTCATTCAGCTCACCAGCTTTACAGTACTCAATCAATTCTGGGGCATGCCAGCCATTCTAATCTGGTGCAGGTTCCTGCAGCCGACAGTCTCGCTCTTCATTTAGTCCGCATCATCAAGCGTGTCCAACTTGGGGCAGGATCCTTCTCACCTGGTCCATAGAAACATAGACTTTGATGGCAGATAAGGACCGCTTGGCCCATCTAGTCTGCCCATTTCCCTACCTACAGGATAGGCTGCAGATCCTAGTTAACCAATAGCCTGTTTCTTCCTACCCCCCACAAGAATTGCCTTATGTCTGTCCCATGCATTCTTGAATTCTCCCACAGTTTTAGACCCCACAACCTCCTCAGGAAGGCTGTTCAATGCATCCACTGCCCTCTCTGAAATAATACTTCCTCACATTGCTCCTGAACTGCCTTCCCCCTATCTTTAAATTGTGTCCCCTTGTTCTTGCAAGTCTCTTTTTCTGAAAGATGCTACCCTCTTGGACTTTGTTGATTCCACTGAGGTACTTAAAAGTTTCTATCATGTCCCTCCTCTCCCTTCTTTCCTCAAGGGTATACATATTAAGCTCCTTTAGTCTCTCCTCATACGGCTTCTCTTGCAGACCCTGCACCATTTTAGTTGTCTTCCTCTGGACTGCCTCTATCCTGTCTATGTTCTTGGGGAGATGGGGGTCTCCAGAACTGGACACAGTACTCCAGATGGGGTCTCACCAACTGCCTGTACAGAGGGATAACAACTTCCTGTTTTCTGCTGCTGATGCCTCTCCCTATACATCCCAGTATACCCCCAGCCCTCCCTACTGCCTTCTCACATTGCTTGCTAACCTTAACGTCATTTGATATGATTACCCCCAGGTCCCTTTCCTTTTTTTTTTTTGTTGTTACTACCTCCCCCGCATTGTGTGTGTCCTCTACCCGGGCTTGGCTTTAGCTGCCTGCTATGCGACAGTAGCTCCTGGTGTAGAATTTAAGACTAGCGGTGAAGGGTGGTTATGACTATCTCCTTTGGCTCTAGTGTTCCATTATAATGGTTGGCCATTGACTTTAGTGGTTTCGCTAGCAAGGCACCTTCACCATATTCTCTCCACAACTGTGTCTGGTTCACCTGGTTTGATTTAGGGTGGGTAGGCCAGGTGAGTGCCTCAGCAGTTGTTGCTGTCCTGAGCCTTGGATGCTCGTATTGTTGCAGAGTTTTCTCGCAACCTTTCACGATGTTCCCGCTAGAGGGTTTGAGTGAGAGCCTTCCTCCAAACTGGAATATTTTCCATCTCCCTTTAATTGGGTTTTCCAAATTGCAGCTGCCGAGATGTCACTAAATACATTTTCCCACGCCTGGAGGGAAGGCGACCTAGGCCTTGGATACCCAGAGATTTCCTCCTCATAAGGTTTTTTTTTCTCTTCTCCGTTGCCTCAGGTCATAACACTTAGTTATCATAGTTATTTCCCCTAGTATCCTTAGGTAGGTTCCGTTGTTCTATGGAGGTGGAGGATGTCCTCTCATTCCCTCTCTATCCCCTTCTGTCATACAAGCCATCACTATTCTTCTGTACTACTATGTTGCAGTTACTGCTTCTATATCACTGTTACTGCTAGCTCATACGCATCATGTTGCCTCCTTTTGGGGATGATACTACATTTCTTTTGAGGATTCCTAAAATACCTTTAGCCATGGGGACCGTCCCGTGGCACCTCTCGGTGCGGAACCCTCTCCCAGAGTTCCTTGCTTTCGTACCCCTACAGGATGGTAATTCCTCTTGAATAGAGTGCGAACGGCCACAACCAAACTAATACTTACATAAGCATAACACTATTCTGGCTGTGTAGGTCAGTGAATTGAAAGACTTTGCCTGTAGTTCAGTGACCAAGCAGCCAGCCACTTCCACTTCCTGAGCTATATAAGCAGTTCCTCTCAGCCTCACTGTGAAGCATTTTGTCTTTGCCCCACCATCCTCCCCTCCTCCTCCAGTAGCAGTGCTCTCTCCTTAGGGGGATTCCTAAGGTACCTTTAGCCTCGGAAACTGTCCCGTGGCACCTCTAGGGGCGGAACCCTCTCCCAGAGTTCCTTGCTTTCATAACCCTACAGGGTGGTAATTCCTCTGGAATAGAGTGCGAACAGCCACAACCAAACTATTACAGTTACATAAGCATAACACTATACTGGCTGTGTAGGTCAGTGAATGACATTTTAGAAAAAGATTTAGTAGATAGAACAGAGGGAAAAGGAAATAAATTTTGTAATTTGTGCTGTTTTCACAGCCTGCCACACAGTTCACTCCAAGGAAGGGAGGGTGACAATTGGATGACCTAAAGGTGGCCTGGCAGTGCGATAAGGCAGCCAGGAAGGTTAGTGAGATTTTGGGGTGCATAGAAAGGGCTATCACTAGCAAAAAGAAGGAGGTGGTGTTCCCCTGTAGATCTCTAGTAAGACCCCACCTTGAGTACTGTTTCCAGTTCTGAAGACCATGTCTCTGGAAGGACATAGAGTAGAGATGGTCCAGAGGAGGGCAACTATAATGATGCAGGGTCTGCATCAAAAGCCCTACAAGGAGAGTTTAAAGGACCTAAACATGTACACCCTGGAAGAGAGGAAGGAGAGAGGGATATGATAGAGACCTTTAAATACCTCACAGGGATAAATAAGGTATAGGAGGGAAGTATTTTTCAGAAAACAGGTGCCCAAGGAGAAGAGGACATGAATGAAGCTGGAAAGGGGTAGATTCAGGAAAGATGTGAGGAAGCACTTCTTTGCAGAAAGAGTGGTGGATTCCTGGAAAAGCCTTCCAGCAGAGGTGGTGAGAGCAAAAAATAAATTATGGGATTCATGCATGCATGGGATGAGCACAAGGGAATTGTGGAGAGAAAGGAGGAAGGGAAAAAAGCTATATGTCAATTAGGGTCTGCTGTGAGAATGTAGATTGGGAAAAATGGCAGTCTGGTTGGGTCAAGTGGCCCTTATCTGTATCAGATTCTATGTTTCTACTAAGCATATACTCTGAAGCTGAGAATGTAGACCCACTGGCTCTTTCCCTCAATGATGGAGTAATAACTCTCATAATAAAAAAAAAGACAAAACTCAAACTGAACACAATTCTTCTGTTAAATGATTACAAAATCTTAGCATAAATACTGTATAACAGGTTAGGGAAGGTAATACAATACATGGCTTAATCCATCAAGAGTTGGGGTGGGATGCTGCGATGCATAAGGAGAGGTATATCCAGCAGGAGGAAGGAGGTAATGTTGCCACTGTGTTACTCACTGGTGAGATCTCACCTCCAGTACTGTGTCTAGTATGGGAGGCCGTACCTCAGAAAGGACATAGACAGGATGGAGGCAGTCCAGTGGAGGGCAACTAAAATGGTGCTGGGGTATCCGGCCCACCAGCACAGAGGAAGTACTATCACTTGTGATGCTGATGATCCAGGTTTGGAAGCAAATCCGAGTGGTTGAAGGGTTGGCCAGGGGAGGAGGATCGAGCAACTGCAGGACCACTCTCCTCCACTGGGGAGTAGGTGGACAGAGCCCGCAGCTCACTTGCCCCTGGTGGAAGCTAAGGGAAAGGCATCTCAGTGCCGAGACAGTTTGGTGACATGGCAGATGCTGGCGAACATCACATGGGAGTGTGTGGCATGCACCATGATGTCATTGCACCTCACGTCTCCTGGGGGAAAACTGGAGGGAAAACACTGGCAGCAGGATGATGAGGAATACCCGCAGGCCCCACATCCGACCAGCTGGGCACACTGCCAGGACTGGATCCATTCTGTTGTGGGGCTTGGGGGACCCTGCCAACCCAGTTGGGGGGGCAAGCGCTGGAGGAAGATAGCGGCAGGTATATCCCAGCAGACATCAGCATGACGGGGCTGGGGTGCTCCTCAGAAGGAGGGCCAACCAGGGAAGAGAGAGAAAAAAATGGTGCTTGGGTTGCACATGAAACCTACTAAGAGAGACTGAGGGATCTCAACATGTACATCCTGGAAGAGAGGAGAGAGGGAGGTGGCATGATAGAGACCTGCAAGCACCTCACAGGGGTGAACAGGGTGCAGGAGGAGAGTCGCATTCAAATAAGAAAAAAGCACCAAGACTGGGGCCATGCAATGAAGCTGGAGGGAGTTTAAGAGAGATGAAAGGAAATATTTCTTTACTAAAAGGGTGATAGACGCTTGGACCAGACTGCCACCAGAAGTGGTGGTGGCAAAAACAGTGGGGAGCTTCAAGCATGCATGGGATAGACATAAGGATGTATTGGAAAACAAGCAGGGAAAAGGGTGGAGTGCCAGAGACCAGTTAATGTCTGTAGAGATGGAGGTCGGACTGACCCTCCAGGATACCTGGAAATTTCCAGGTGGGCTCCCTCTGTTGGGTACCTGGCTACCTTCTAAACTCTGAAAATCTTTGCATTATTATCTTTTTTTCCTAATTAAATGGGGTATTAAGGGCACTATAGGTAAATGTAAGATACAAATACAAAGCAAATGTATCAGATTTAAATGGAATACTGACAAGCGTGTGTCACTCTGAGCCCTCCCATATTAATTTTACAGGAGGGCCCCAGTATCCAATTTCTAGGTGGGGCCCCTGGGCCTCCGTCCGACCTAGGGCAGGAAACATGAAGGCAGACTGGGTGTGCCAAATGATCCTTTTCTGCTGACAAATTCTATGTTTCTGTGTTTCTAAGACTAATCTGGGTTCATTGGGGGAAGGTGGCAATCTTATAGCATTAGATGTACACTGGATATATTAGTGAAGGCTTCAAATACTGATGTGGCTATAATATCCCTGGATGCAAAAAAGGCCTTTTACAGAGTTTCATAGCCTTTTTAAAAATATTTTTTTAAACAAATTCTATTTCTTCTAATGCCATAACTTTAACAAAGCAGAACCAGACACGGCTGCTGTCCTTCTCTTCTTTTTTCACTGTTCATTGAATCATGAGGTGCCGCACTCTGCCAAGATAGGAATACTGGATGTTTCTCTAAATGGTGTGCATCACCTTGTAATAACTGGTGAGCAATGTTTTCAATGGGCTCAGCCAGTTGCTTTTCACTGTAATAACCCATGGGTTATTTTGGCATTCACATGCTATGTCTGTCAAAACTGAGTGCTCCCTCATTGGCCCATCTTGTGTGTGGGTGAGTTGAACAGTTCCTCAAGCAAGGTGGCTCTGAATCTCCATTAGCGAGAAGCCGCCACAATGAGAGTCCTCACCTTCTCATAATTATTCTCTTTATCTATCAAGTTGATCCTGCCTTTAAATGAAAAAAAAAACTTATTTGGTTGATCCAGAGTTTCGCCACCTTCAGGCAATACAGATTGCGAGACGGAATGGGTCCATGCAGTAGACGCAATCGCGATGTCAACTATAAAAGAAAGAAAGAAAGAAAGAATCGTAACTGGAAAAGTAGGGAGGGAAACATAGAGACTGTGTGTGTGTGTGTGTGTGTGTGTCACAAAGGATCACAGGACTGAGGCTGGAAAGTTTGCTCACTAGCAATTATATAAAATACAAGATAGGGAAGTGTGTGAAACTTGAATTTAATGCACCCCTTGGGCTTTGCCCTCAGTGTTTATGTAGCATCCCACACCTCAGATGTGCATTAAATTCTCATATCACACACTTCCCCATCCTTTATTCTGTATGAATCACTATATGCAGATGATGTTGTTCTTGATTTGAGTCACACAGCTGAATCATTCTCACTGGTGTTAGACTTAAAGAAGCAGTCAGGTCAGAAGTGCTACAGTGCAGAATTAGAACCAGCCTATACCCAATAAATCTAATACCAAAAATTAGATTTCTACATTACTTTGTTTTAAAGTTGTGAGCTATTTTGTTACCTTGATTTCACTATCTGTTCGAAAAAGCCAGTTTCAGTAAAGAGCCACTGATGATGTCACAGCCAGAACTCACTGACTGCTCCTCCCTATCAGCAACCTTATAGGACCTATTTTTCCGAAGTTGTATAAACTGTAGCTGTAGTAATCATTAAAAAAAAGACACAGGGTTGCCTGCAGTGCTTGTGTTTCCAGAATGTTCAGATCCATGGTACTGTACTTTAGAACGCATCAGGAGGTGGTTTTGGAATGCAGCACTGAACCAAGGTATAGGATATCAAAGTGTGTGTGTGTGTGTCTGTGTAAGTTTATATAAAAGTCATGTATGTTTGTATACATATGCAAAAATTAAATCAATAAAAAAATTCTTAATTATGAAAAAAAGATGAGGGGCATGCCATCTCGGCATGTGGCAGGGATACACTATCCCTCTGTGTGATGGGACACTCGGTCTCAGAATGCGACAGGGAATCACATTGAGGAATTTAGCAGATACTGGCAATTTTGGAATATAGTAAGGATGTACAGTGTCGGAATGTGGCAGGACACACCATTTTATTTTGAAACTGCTTGTCCTTGTCACATTTCAGAATTGTACGCTCACACCATATTTCAAAATTGTGCATCACATCCCCACCACAAGCTGACATTGTGTGTCCCAACATTATTCCAAAACTGCACATCCACACCACATTCCAAAGCTGTGTGTCACTGCCACATTCCAAAACTGTGCATCACTGACACAGTCTGAAACTGTGCGTCACCGCCACATTTAGAAACTGCATGCCACTGCCACATTCAGAAACTGTGCGTCACCCTCACATTCTGAAAATGAGCATCACTGCCACATCCTGAAACTGTGCGTCACCGCCACATTCTGAAACTGTGTGTCACACTGTGCATCATCACCACATTCCAAAACTGTGCATCACCACCACATTCCAAAAACTGTTTCACTGCCACATTCCAGAACTGTGCATCACTGACACATTCTAGAGTTGAGCATCCCCGCCACATTCAGAAGTTGTGCATCACCGTCACATTCAGAATTTGTGCATCAGTGCCACATTCCAAAGCTGTGTGTCAGCACCACATTCCATAATTGTGTGTCAGTGCCACATTCCTAAATAGTGCAGCACCACCACATTCTGAAACTGTGCATCACCGCCACATTCTGAAATTGTGTGTCAGCACCACATTCCAAAACTGTTCATCACCGCCACATTCCAAAGTTGTGCAACACTGCCACATTTTGAAATTGTGCATCAGCACCACATTCTGAAATTCTGTGTCAGTGCTACATTCGTAAATTGTGCAGCACCACCACATTCTGAAACTGTGTCACTAACACATTCTGAAACTGTGCATCACCACCACATTCTGAAATTGTGTGTCACTGCCATATTCTAAAATTGTGCATCACAGCCACATTCCAAAACTGCACATCACTGCCACAATCTGAAACTGCTTGTCACCACCACATTCAGAAACTGCATGTCTCCGCCACATTCTGAAACTGTGCTTCACCCTCACATTCTGAAACTGAGCATCACCGCTACATTCCGAAACTGTGCATCACTGCCACATCCTGAAACTGCGTCACTGCCACATTCTGAAACTGTGCATCACCACCACATTCTGAAACTGTGTGTCACACTGTGCATCACCATCACATTCCAAAACTGTGCATCACCACCAGATTCCAAAAACTGTGTTTCAGTGCCACATTCCAAACCTGTACATCACTGACGCATTCTAGAGTTGAGCATCACAGCCACATTCAGAAGTTGTGCATCAGTGCCACATTCCAAAGTTGTGCATCATTGCCACATTCTGAAATTGTTGTTGGCACCACATTCCTAAATTGTGCAGCGCCACCACATTCTGAAACTGTGTTACTGGCACATCCTGAAACTGTGCATCACAGCCACATTCAAAATTGTGCATCAGCAACATATTCTGAAATTGTGTGTCAGCGCCACACTCATAAATTGTGCAGCACTGCCACATTCTGAAACTATGTATCACTGCCACATTGTGAAATTGTGCATCAGCGCCACATTCTGAAACTGTTATTGCCACATTCTGAAGTTGAGCATCACCGCCACATTCTGAAATTGTGACTCAGTGCCACATTTCAAAAATGTGCATCCTTACCACATTCCAAAACTGAGCATCACCACCACATTCCAAAACTGTGTGTCACTGTCACATTCCAAAACAGTGTGTCACTGTCACATTCTGAAATTTTGATCACTGCCACATTCCAAAATTGTGCATCTCTGCTACATTCCAAAATTGTGCATCATGCCACATTCCAAAGTTGTGCATCATCACCACATTCCGAAGTTGTGTGTTACCACCGCATTCCGAAACTGAGTGTCACCGCCACATTCTGAAACTGCAACACCACCATATTCCAAAATTGAGTGTCACTGCCACATTCTGAATTTATGCATCATTGCCACATTCCAAAATTCTGTGACAGTGCCACATGCCCAAATTCTGCGTCACCACCACATTCTGAAACTCTGGGTCACTGCCACATTTTGAAATTCCAAAACTGAACATCATTGCCATATTCTGAAATTGAGCAACACCGCCACATTCTGATATTTTGCATCACTGCCACATTCCGAAATTCTGCATCTCTGCCACATTCCAAAATTGTGCACCCCTGCTATATTCCAAAGTTGTGCGTCACAGCTACATTCTGAAGTTGTGTTACCACATTCTGAAACTGAGCATCACCTCCATATTCCAAAATTGAACATCACTGCCACATTCCAAAATTCTGCATCACTGCCACATGCTGAAATTCTGCGTCACCGCCACATTCCGAAACTCTGTGTCACTGCCACATCCTGACATTCTGTCACTGCTACATGCCAAAATTCCAAAACTGAGCATCACTGCCACATTCTGCTGTTAAAAATTATTATTCATTTAAAAGAAGATGCACACAGATGCATACAGTGTTACATACAGGCTCTGGAACTATACTGCAACATTTGGTAAGGACCTGGATCAGGGTATAGCAAAATAGTTAGTCATGATCAGGGCCCCGTGTTTTCTGTGATTCTGCGGTTGCAGCAGTGGCCGCAGAAATCGGGGCTAACCTCAGAAATCAGCACTGGCTGCAGAAATCGGGAAAACCAGCCATATGGCAGCAGAAATGTTAACTATGCTATATGATGACACAAGGCAAAGGCATAGTTACTGATATTTTAAGTATGCCATGGCATTCATACTCATTAGAAGGGGCAACAAACTGATGCCTCCCACTACAAAACCGAAAAGCTAGTTGGCCACATGGCATCTTGACTCATGCTGGCTCTTGTCACATAACTCTGTCCAGCCAGTATTGTGGGGGGGTGGGGGGCTGACCTGACACAAGAGTAGCAGAGCTTGATTAGGTCCACAGCAGTTATGATTTGCTGCTGTGTAGGTGTGGCTAGTTCAGCCATGTTAATTTTTCATTGTGAGGCTGTTCACAGTGCATGCTGAATCCCTGGAAGATGAATTTGGAAGGAAGAACTTGTAGGGGAGCAGTAGTCAAGAAGTGAGAAGATTCAGTGGTGCCCATGAAGGTAGAATCGATCTTGTTGTAGTGGCAGGTATTGGAGGAGGAGCTAATTGCAGAAACGTGGCTGGCAGCAGACTGAGCAGAGGACTCAGTCCCCACTGATGGATATCGATCATGGTTTTGATTTGTGGTCTGCAGATCTGTACCTGCAAGTGTGGAGTAATTTCTTGGCAGATTTGAACCTGCAGCCTAAGTGGTGGTATCAAGCTCAATTCTTAAGGAGGGTCAAGTTGCCCAGCTGCAGTAGAGTTGGGGACCAGGGTGTACTAGAACTGGAGTGAGCAGATAAGGAAAAAAGAATGGAGAGTTGTATTGATTACTGCTATACATAAGTGAAATGAGGGTCACTGACTGAAGAACACTACCACCTCCTGAGTTGCTGGGAGAAAACATGCTAACCAAGGTTACTCCAGCTTAATAGGAGTGACTTGCTTGCATTTTTTAGTGTTCCCCAAAAGAAAAATCAGGAGTCAACAAATTCTACAGACACTGCAAGTTACACCCTCCATCACTATTATAGAAAGACAATCCCCCCAACACACAGATTTGCACACTGCACTCAACATATCTGTTGCAAGACAGTTGGGGTAGTCCTAGTTTTAAAAAATTACAGTCTAAAAGAACATTGATCAAAATCAGAAAAAAAAATGGCTTTCAAATTAGTGTCTATTTATAGATTACATAGATATTACTGAGTATTTAAAGACGTTAGTCCATTAGCTAGCCATTTATATTTTATGAATATCCTTGAATGTCCCTACTTATAAGATATTTATCAAGCTTTGTCTTAAATTCTAACATTGTCTTACTATCCATAACCTCACGAGGTAGGGTGTTCCAGATCTCAGTCACTCTAATATTGAACCAGTATTTATTTTTGTTGGTTCTAAATCTACCTTTAACCAGCTGGAAGATATATGCTTCAGTATTATATGATTGGTCTGTTAGCACCAGACCCAGAAGATCCCACAGATGTATATCAGTCAGGGCCCTATAAATCAGGCACATATCCCCTCTCAGTCTACGATATTCCAAGGAATACATGTTCAAATATTGCAACCTTTGCACATAGCTCTGTCCTTCAGTACCCTTAATCCTTTTGGTAGCCCTCCTCTGGATTCTCTCCAAGGATCCAATATACCCTTTTTTGTATGAAGCCCAAAACTGTACACAATACTCCACATGGGGGTGCACCAATGCTGTATACAAGGGGCTCATAACCTCTCTATCCCTACATTTAATAAGCTTCTAAATGCAGTGCATTATGCTACATGCCTTTTTAATAGTTTTATTGCACTGCATGCTAAAACTGAGGTCATTACTAATACATATCCCCAAATCTTTTTCATCTTTGATGGCTTTTAGTGCAGTATCCCCCAGGGTATATTGGAATCGTTTGTTATTATTACCAAGATGCATGACTATACATTTATCAATTTTAAAAATAGATTTTTTTTGTAAGGCCCATGTCTCCATGTTATTTAGAGCAGTTTGTAGAATAAGCTGATCTTCTGCTTTGTTTACTGGACTTCCAATTCAGGAATCATCTGCAAATTTTGAGAGCAAGACCCTGACTGTACCTGCATCAATGAAAGATATATATATATATATATATATATATATATATATATATATATAGTAAAAGACAGAGTCCCAAGACAGAGCCCTGGGGTGTCCTACTAGTCACTCTGACGTGGCCAGAGTATTCCCCTTTTATACAGACCCTCTTGCTTATTTCATTTAACCATGTCTCTATCCACTGAGAAACCCAGATAGGGAAACCTGAGTCCATTACGGCCTTTACCAGCTCCTCACGGGGGACTTTGTCAAACGCTTTTGAGAAATCCAGGAAAATAATGTCTACAGAGTTACCCGTGTCCATGGATTTGCTAACCTTATTATAAAATTCCAGAAGGTTAGTTTGACATGACCTCCCACTGATAAACCCGTGTTGTGTTATATCCTTCTTGCCTGATGCTGTTATGAATTCTATGATAAAATCTTCAATTATACCCTCAAAAATTTTCCCTAATACCGAGGTCAGGCTGATAGGCCTATAGTTTGTGACCTCCTGTCTAGATTCCTTCTTGTGTATTGGAACAACCACTGCTTGTCTCCATACCTCAGGAACTTCACCTGATTCCAAGGATCTTTGAAACAGCTAAGAAACTGGTCCAATGAGTAAATCTGCCATTTCCTTAATTACCCTTGGGTAGATGTTATCTGGTCCCTGTGCCTTATTCTGGTTAACATTTTTGAGTCTTTTACCCACATCAGTGGGATCTACCTTAAAACTGGGTCCCAACTGTGTTATTTCCTCAGAGTCCCGTTTATTTTGTGATCCCATGTTAAACACTGAGGAAAAATATTTATTATATTCTTCCACTAGTCCTCTGTTCTCTGTTATAAGTGACCCATCTGGTGCTTTTAAGGACCCAACGGTATTGTTTTTTTCCCCTTTTACAATTAATATATGAATAAAAGGTCTTATAATTATTCTGGACTCTGTTAGGTAATGTATGCTTATAGTTTCTTTTAGCCAAGACAATACCCTTTTTAGCAAGTTTTAGGCATTTTTTATAAATCTTCCAGTCAGCTTCATTATGGCTATGCCTTGCTTGGTGGTATGCACAATTCTTATTTTTAATTATTTTTTTTACTGAGGGGGACATCCATGGTGAGAGGGCTTTTTTAGCCCTGTTGTACTTGTTCTTGATTGGTACATGCCTCTGGACCAAGTGGTTTAAAATACTGTCTAGCTTTGTCCACATCCCAGAGACTGACTGATTTTCAAAATATGCTTCCCAATTCCACTTAGCCAGGTCTAGTCTCATTTGATGGAAGTTGGCTAGATTATACTTATGTAGTACTGTACTGCCTATATTTCCCCCAGAGTACCAGTATACTGAAAGCTGATCATGGAATGGTCACTGGAACCTAGTGGGGGTTTCAAAATGCAATTTATAATATTATTACTAAGGTTGCTTAATACTAGGTCCAAAATGTGGTTACTTCTAGTATTATTTGCTACATATTACTCCAGTCCTGCTAGGTTAAAGACTTCCAAATATTTAGACTCCATAGTAGTGCTTGGTTTTTGCATATCTCAGTCAATACCCGGGAGGTTAAAGTCACCTACCAATATTGCGTTCCCCGCTAATGTCAACTGGTTGATAAAATCTAATAAAACCTCGTCCTCCGATGTTCTAGTGAACGGGGGCCTGTATATTACACCCAGATTGATTTTAGCTGACCGAGGTGGACTAATCTTGATCCATAAGCTTCTATACCTGCCCATTTGGATATATCTGTACATTCTGAGGAGATACAGTCTGCAATAAACAGAGCCACCCCCTCCTCTCGATAGGGACCTGTCTTTATTACAAAGTGTATAACCTGGGATATGTCTATCCCAAGTATCCTCTGGTTGCCACCAGGTTTCTACAATGGCACATACATTTTATTTTATTGAAATCTAGGATTACAAATACCTTTGAGCAAGAACTGCTCGTTTACAAAGGTTCCACGTCGAAGGAACATACATGGATGTTCAGTGCGTGTAATGTAGCTTGGAGCTCATCAAACTTATTTGTAAGACTCTTAGCATTGATTGTCAAAAAGTTCCAGTCTAATAATAGAGTTTTACCGGTACGCAATACCCCTGATTTTGTATCCCCCACATCCCCCTGCTGGTGAAGTTTAAATGACAGTGTACGATGTTTTTTAATTGCTGGGCCAGTAATCATTTCCCCATTTTATTCAAGTGCAGCCCATCACATGTGTACAGATGGAAATCCTGAAATTCTGCCAATGTTCAATAAAAGTATTCCCCTCCCTAACACACCATTGCTTAAGCCAACCATTTAATCTAAATATTTCCCTGTTTACTATATTATTTGCTCAGGGGACAGGTAGAAGCCCAGAAATCAAAACATCACACCCTTCATTTCTTAGTGCAACGCCCACAGCTTCAAAATCCTTCTGTATGTCAGAAATGTCCCTTTTACCCACATCATTGACCCCTACATGCAAAATTATAACAGGAGAGATAGTATTTTCCAATAGGCCAGGTAGGAGCTGTTTTATATTACCTATACCAGCTCCTGGCAATATGCTTACTGTTGTGTATTCATTTTGTTGTTTACACAATATATTATCAGTGTAGTGTAACATAGACTCACCTATAAATAGTATATCACGAGGGGTGTTGTTTTCAGGTGCTTGGATTTGCTGTTTTCTATCCTGTTCAATATACTGCATGCTTGTGCAAACAATATTTGATAACCCGGGGCATGCTTGAGTGCTTGGTGGTAGAGTTACTTCAGTGTCCTCCGATGGAGCTAAGGCCTGGAATCTATTTGGGGTCAAAATATTTGATGAACTACCAATATTTCTCTCTTTTGTGTGGGTTTTTTGAACCGTACACCATTCCTCAGGGCTTTCTATCTTCTCACTATGAATTACCACATGTATCTCATCATTCACAGAATCCTCATTTATATCCTTGCTAATTCCCTCAGCCATGGAGTCAATAAAGTGCTCTAGTGTTGTAATTTTTGACTCAACCTTCAGTCTGTTTTTGAGCACCTCGATCTCACTTTTAAGCTCTCTAATTTCAAAGCAGTTGCTACAAACATAATTTGCCATTTCTTTCCATAGTTTAAACATATCACATGAACTACAAGCCAACATTATGTCTAGTTTTACTTACAAGTGCTATTTCCTAGTTATCTCAGCTGCCTCAGCTGACACACACGTGTCTCTGCATGCTTCTCCACGTGCTCCGAGCACATGCCCTGCCCACACACGCCCTGCTCGCTGCAGAGCTGAATGAAATAGCAGGTGGTGACCCAGAAGTAGACTAACTGCTGACTGTAAATATAAACCAGAAGAAATCCAAGCAGGTTTTGCCTTCTGTGTAGTTTTAACTGAGTATTCATGTCCTCTTCCAATTATAACCTAGGAGAACAGCAAAAGCTATTCCAGAAGAACAGATGAGCCTTCAAATTGGGGGGGGGGGGTGGTTTATTAGAAGAAAACACCAGGTTTGGGTTATTGCAATTTAATATTTGTGATAGGAAGACTACATACTGTTAAATGGCTTGCTGTTCCACTTTCAGTGTAGCAGAGTGGTTGCACAAAGGTAATCAAAGGATAAATTAAGACTTAATCCCCTTGAGGGTATGCTGTTTAACCACAATTTATCTGCCGTAGAATGGCTGCAGAATCAGCAGTTGTTCTGCCGCAGAAAGTATGAGGTGCTGCTGCAGAATATAGGTACACTTTGCCGCAGTAAACACGGGGCCCTGGTCGTGATACAGTAAGACTTAGAGGATATAGGCCTATCAGATGCAGAGCACCATGTCGCTAATGATTCAGATCAAACAAAAGGAAAAGAAACAAGGAGGAGCAAGATATATTCAACTGGGCTATATGACTATGCTAATGAAAACATAATGCACTCTTCTGTGTCATAATCTGACAAAACAGGAAGGACCTAAAGTAAATATACCCAGATTTGGACTAAGGGTAGTGCGTCTGAAAAAATACTTATGCATGTACTAATATCAACTATATACGAGAAAGAAAAGAAAAGGCAATCTGCTAAGGGAAGGAAAGTCAGACACATAAATAAAAATCATATCAAAAGGAGGAATTGGAGGTAGGTGAGAAAGACGATGAGGTACCCAGACTCGGGAGGAGTTGGGGGGGGTTATTTAAAGCTACCCTTGGACCAGTATCGTGACAATATTTCAATTCAAGGTAGGGGTGCCAACATTTCTCAAATTGGGAGATAGAGCTCTTGGCGAAGCTGGAGAGTCTTTCAAACATGGGCCCCTTGGGCTACTGCAACTAGGAATTCCTGGAAGGTCGGGATCTCCGTGGATCTCCATCTCATCAGGATGAGTCTTTTGGCAATAGCCCCTATTGCAGTAATCCATTTGGCCCCAGGTCATTGTTTCGGTGTGGATGGATGCCCACACCCCAATAGAAGAAGACAGAGATCGGGGTAACCATAGGGAATATTTGCTGGCACATATCTTGGACTGATGGCCAAAAATGATGAAGAGGGCAGGTCCAGAGAACATGAAACAAATTTCCCCCTTGGTTCCCACATCTCCAGCTATTGTTGGCTGACAAGAGACCCATACATTTAAGTTTAGCTGGGTCACTGTACCATCTATGGAGAGTCTTGTTCATTATGAGGCGTGCCTGTCTGTCCCTACAGGCAGTGTGAATTCTTGCCTACCCATGAGACCATTGGCGTTCAGAGATATTTATCTGCAGATCTGCCTCTCACAGAGCTTTAACAGACCAGGTAGGGTCGGCTGAAGTGTCCCTAAGAGCTGTGTATATCGCACTGGTTCTATGACTGGAGAGCTTCCCCCATGAACTAATCGGGTGGGGAGGTAGGGTGAGCTCCTTGCTATGCGGGGCATTGGGTAAATGAGTGATAGCATCTCTAATTTGGAGGTATCTCCAAACGTGGGTCAAGGGAAGCTGAAAGTGAGTTTTTAGGGACTCAAAGGAGTCTAATGAGCAAGTACCTGGGAGCAGCAAATCTTGTATCAAGGAGATACCTTGAGTTTCCCACAGTTTCCAATGGAGCGTGTGATTCCCTATTAGTAGAGCATAGTTGTTCCAAAGGGGGTAAATTCCCAGGGTGCTGGGTCCTTCCCTAAAAGGACAAGGGTTTTCTTTCGATACTGAATTGAAACCAGTATGGAGGGGGAAAGGCCAGAAGGGGAATTCTTCTTGTCATATAAAACCACCGCAGGGGAGGGAGCATATATGAGGGATGCTTCCAACAAGAGCCAGGATGGAGAGGTCTGACCTATCCTGGAGAACCATCTAGTGGTCTGAGCAGAGACATAGGCCATATGGTACCCTTGTAGCCAGGGGAGTCCCAACCCCCCCTCAGCTCCAATGCTACCGTAGCTTTAATTTGCTAAATCTGGGAAGAGACCCCCTCCCACAAGAAATTACCCATGAGAGCTTCCATTTTGTGGAACCATCTCTGGTGGATAGACACAGGTAAGTGAGCTGATAGGTATAACATCTTCAGAGCAGCCATCATTTTGATGGAGTCAGTTTTACCCACTAGGGAAAGCCTCAGGGTTTCCACCTCTCCATGTCCTGTCTAAGGGATTCTAATAAGATGGTAAAGTTAATGGAAATCATGTTTTCCAGATTAGGGAGAAGGATGATGCCCAAGTATTTGATACCATTGGAGGACCATTTTAGCCCCAAAGCAGTGAAAACTTCACCTGAGGACACTGCATTCAATGGAAAAACATGAGCTTTTGCCTGATTAAGCTTAAGGCCTGATACCTGGGAAAACTCTGCCAGGATCTTGAAGATATCCTTAATCACCTGAAAAGTGTATTCCATAGTGATGAGGAGGTCATTGGCATATAAAAATTTTTAAATATAGAGTCTCTCCCTTGAATCCCGGGGATCAAGTGTGACTCCTGGAGAGCTATGGCCAAGGGCTCAATAGCTAGAACAAATAAGAGAGGGGAAAGGGGGCAACCTTGTCTCGTGCCCTTAATGCAGGTGAAAGGGTGCAAAGAGGGTACCATTTGTCAGAACTGAGGCCATGGGAGAGGTGTATAATAGTTTTATCTATGACAGAAAGCTCAGACCTATTCCCATGGTGGAAAGGGTATGGAAAAGAAAGGGCCACTTGACTGAGCCAAACGCCTTTTCAAAGTCGATGGCCAAGGCTACCTAGGGATTCTTGGACATTTTAGTATGATGCATTAGTGAGACCAAGGTTCTATGATGATCCGACCCTAGGCGACCTTTAACAAATCCAGCTTGTGAGGGGTGGATTAGGCCCGGAAAGAGACGCTCAAGCCTACTCGCCAGAGCTTTTGCCAGAATTTTGGCATCAGCATTAATAAGTGAAATGGGACGATAGCTACCTGGGGAGAGTAAGTCTTTTCCTTTCTTAGGGAGAACCGTGATGGTGGCTTCCCTCAGAGTGGGAGGCAGGCAACCAACCAAGAGAGAATAACGGAATGCCCGAACCAAGTACAGAGCCAGGTTAACTCCTGGGATTCTGTATAGGTCTATGGGTAGCCCATCTCTACCTGGGGCCTTATGGAGATTCATGGACTTAATAGCAGAAGCCACCTTGTTCTCTGTTATTGGGGTTTCTAACAATTGGGAATTGCTCTCAGGGAGTATAGGGATAGGTAATGAGGTCAGAAAGCCCTGAATTGTAAGCAGGTCGGGGGGGGTGAGGGGAAGCATATAGCTGGTCATAGAACCTTGTCATAATGTCATTGATCCCTTTTTGTGAATAGCATTTAACCCCGTTCTTATCTGCTAAGGTGTGTATCATCCGGAAAGCTTGCTACTGTTTCAAGCAATAGGCTAGGAGTTTGCTGGCCTTCCCCCCCCATACACATGTTGGAGTCGTCTAAGATCTAGCTCAGCTTGGTGGGTCAAGTGGGCATTAAGCAAGATTCTTGTGCTGGTCAGTTGAGCCAACAAGGTCTGGGATGGGGCTTGAGAGTTAAGCGACTTATATTGAGACTCCAGTACGTACAATTGCTTCTCTAAAGCCTTCTGGTCAGCCTCACAGCAATGCCTTCTGGCAGAAGCGAAGGTAATTATTTGGCCCCGGAGGGTTGCTTTGAAGGCCTCCAATAGGGTTGAATCTGAGACTTCCCCATTGTCATTGTTATTCCAATATTTGGCCATTTCAGGACCTATCCATTTTTGGAATTTGGCATCCTCCAATAAGAGGGGATCAAGTCGCCAAGCAGAGGATGGAGGGAACTTGCCCTGTCTGATCAAAGTTCTAATGGTGCATGATCAGAAATAATTATTGGGTGTATATGGGAGTGGATGACTGTGTCATATAGCACAGAGGAGAGAAGCCAGAGGTCTATTCTGCTAGAGGACCCATGGGCTTGAGAGAAGCGAGTATAGTTGTGGTTCCCTGGGTGTTGAACTCTCCAGGCATCTAGCAGGGCCTGTTCGCTCATTAGGCTCTGAACTGCGAGCTTAGCTTGCCTGTGAGGTTCAGAGGTTTTGTTGCTCCTGTCCACTGAGTGATCTAATGTTAAAATTGAAAGCCCACCCTTTAGTATAGGAGCCTTTTGGGTGTTAAAATCAGAAAGGGCCTGGTTATTACTATGGAAATACTGAGGGCAGTCCTGGTTTGTAGCGTAAATATTGACTGGGATCAGAGGGCCCTCTGGAGTTGCCATCTCAGCCATGACCCATCTGCCTTCTTTATCCTGCATATGCCTGGTCAATGTCAACCCTAATTCCCTATGGATTAGTACAGAAACTCCCTGTTTGTGAGAGGAGGCTACACTGTGTATTTCTTCAACCACTTACCCTTGCTTGAGCTTCTTTGCCTCCCCGGGGGAAAGCTTAGTTTCTTGTAGGAATGCTATAAGAATGCCCAGCTTTTTTAAATGAAGCAGTACCTTCTTTCTTTTAACTGGGGAGTTGAGCACCCGAACGTTCCAAGAAATAAACTTAGTTTCCATTCCCCCTGTGTAGTACCATGGCCGAAGTTGTAAAGGAGAAAGATCCCCAGTAAGTGGGGCCATAACAGGTAGGTAGGCGAGGTCGACCTCTGTCTCCCATGAACCAGTAATGAGGCCTAGCTCCTTCCATCGGATTGCCATAATCAGGAACCTAATTAGGTGGACTAAACTTACCACTGTGCAACATAAGTACCACAAACAGTGGTACTAATAGTAACCATGAAAAACAGTAACACAGTTATTAACAAAACCCAACTCCCACCCCACCCAACCCTTATAATCAAAATAACAATTGACCAGCATCCGCTGTATGTGTTGGCTGATACCCAGCCAAGATACCAGCGGGGGTTGCTGGGAGGTGAGTAGCTGCTGGGTGCATCAGGGAGAAAGGACCAACCTAATTCCTAAAGTGTCTCTGCACCATCCTCACATCCTAGCGGGTAAGAACCCTTCAACAAGTACAGCTCATTGCATCACTGCCCAGTTAGGTATTGAAGGCAGTAGCCAGGCGGTGCCCCACTGTCCTTTCCCTTTTCCTGAAATGTGGGGAAGAGACTGGGGCTATAGAGTGCCGGGGAGCCAGTCCACCGTTGAAATTTAACCTCCCCCCCATGGAAGAAAGAGAGAGAGAGAGAGAGAGAATCTTCCATTATGAGCCTGATAGTCGGGGTATAAGATGGAGAATATGTGGGGATAATAGTCCAGTAGATGCCAATTGACAGCATAACAGACCCCATTGAAGCCTTAGTGTCCTGCAGGGAGCCCGAATCAGGATAGTATATATACCAGTGCATAGTAAGCCTTTTCATAATTACTGCCAGTTGGTGGGGGGGAGCTCAGGAGGAGAAGCCCACTGAACCCAACGGCCATAGTCACCAGAAGATAGGCTAGCTGAAAAAAAAAAAAGAAAAAGAAAAATAGGGTGACAAGTTTAGAGTCAGCCATCAGGGGCAGGTTGAAATACAGATGTTGCCATCTCCGATAAGATCTTGGAGGGTGGAGTATCCATGTTCACAAGGGTCTCTGAAGGAGTGTTGCCTGCTACTTCAGCCCAGGAAAGACTTCTGGCAGTCTGAGGCTTGCAGGTTTTCGTAGGCGAACTCTGAGGTGGTTTGGGCAAGTCCTGTGGTGGGCCATCTGTCGGTAAGTCCATCAAGGCACAGAACTGGTTGTTGTGCATGTCAGGTTTCAGGGAGCCAAGCAAGACAACTGAATCATGGCTCTCACTGCGGCTTCTGGAGTAGAGCTGGGGAGTCTTATCTACGTGTGCCCCTTCCATCTGCTGTTTGCGCCTATTTTTCTGTTTGTTGCCAGGAGATTTCTGAGTGGGGGTCCGAGTGGAAGGAAGTAGGGTAGTGGGTTTAGAAGTTGTTGGGCCACTCCTCTGATGACCTGTTTTCATCAGTATAGGCCTGGATGATACACCCCCGGGCTAGCACAGTCCCTCAGTTTCCCCCAGTTCAGCTTTGGTCCTTTTACAGCAAAAAAGTTCTCAGCTGCTGTAGGATTATCAAACAGGTGAGGGGAGTCATTAAAAACTATTCTTAGGGAGGCAGGGTACCTGAGTGAATATTCAAGTTCAAGTTCAGCACAGGCTCTGTGTGCTGGAGTGGAAGCCCTGCATCTCGCATTTACCTACTGCGAGTAGTCTGCAAAAATTTGTAAGCGGTGGCCTTGCCAGGAGTGATTTTTTTCTTGATCCAGTCTGGTGATGGTGTCTCTATCCTGGAAATGGAGAAATCTGGCCAGGATTGTGCACGGGTGAGCCCCAGGTGCTGGGCATGGAGCCAAAGATCTGTGTGCCCGATCTATTTCAGGAGAAGTCCCACAGCACCAGTTCAGTATGAGAGGTAATTCCCTCTGAAGAAATACAATGGCATTGGTCCCTTCACAGCCTTCTGGAAGCCCCACAAACCTGAGGTTGTTTCAGCAGCTTTGATTTTCAAGGTCCTCCACCCTGGACTGAAGCACAGTAATCAGTCTGTCCTGCTCTTGAAGTCTGGCTTCGACTTTGTGCCAGCTGTCCTCCATTTCAGTGAGTCTGTGTTCCATGATGTCGGCTCTTTGTGAAAGATCCACGATATCTGTAGTGTTTTATTTTGTAGCCAGGTCTAAGGTGTCCATTCGGTGCAAGATTTCGGCAAACATCTGCTGGATCTCCATGAGGCTTCCACTTGGTCCTCTTGTAGCAGAGGCAGGCTCCATCTTGGAGAGTGAGTGAGGTTTGGAAGGCCGCATGGCGGAGCTAGGCAAAAGGTTGAAACAGCCGAAAAAATCTCACAGTTGGGGGCACCAGTCAGTGGATCACGAGACGGGCAAGTACTTGTTTTACAGAATTGTTATAATTGTTCACACCGTACTGTGAATGGATCTGGAGATTTCATGGATTTTGTGTGGGGTTATAGAGAGCTCAGCGCTCAAGTGTCCATATCGGTCGGCTACTGGCCACGCCCCCCATCACTGCCACATTCTGAAATTGAGTGTCACTGCCACATACACAAATTCTGTGTCACTGCCATATTCCAAAAATTGAGTGTCACCACCACATTCTGAAATTGGATGTCACTGCCACATTTTGAAACTGCATGTCTCCTTTACAATCTAAAATGGTGCCTGCCTGCCACACTCTGAAATTGTGTGTAAACTTCCACATTCCAATATTACCTGTCATTGTCATATTTTGAAAATGTGCATTCTCATCATATTCCAAAACTGCACATCCCCACCACATTCTGAAACTGTGTCAGTGCCACATTCTGAGATTTCGGGTCTATGCCACATTCTGAAATTGAATGTTGCCACCACAATCTGAAATCAAGCATCCCAACCACAACCTGAAATTGTGCATCACCGCCACATAGCAAATGAATACATCCAAGACACATGACAAAATTACACATTCCTGGCACTTTCCACAACTATGTGTTTCTTGCTTTTCAAAATAGTGTATCTTGGACACATTCTAAAGCTAGATAACACTGTCACATTATGAATTTTAGTGTCACTGCCACTTTCCAAAATTGTGTGTCCCATCTACTTTCTAAGATTGTGTTATTGCTGCATTCCAGAGTTTCAGTCTGGTGGCATTCCAAAGTCTCGTCCCTGCAGTATTCTAAAAACAGCACACATTTTTGTCATTTTAAAACTGTTTGCCACTGTATTCCAACCCGCCTCCCGTCACATTCTTAAGTACTGCACCTTGCATCTGCACATTATGGAAATGTATGCCCTTCCCCATCCCAGTGTCAGTTCTCCTTTTACAGACATTTACTACAGCTGCAGTTTTACATAATGTGGAAGAAATAAGTCTTATAAGGTACTTTACAGGAAGTACTAGGCTGTGAGTTCTGGTTGTGGCATCATTAGTAGCTCTTTGCTAAAGCTGTTTTTTTTTTGTGCAGGCAGTTAATCTGGGGTCACAAAATGACTTGTAGCATTTAAACAAAGTAACTTAGAGGTCTAATTTTTGACATGAGGCTAATTGGGGATATGCGGATCCAAATTCTGAATTTATTGAAACTAGAAAGTTTGGCTAGACTCCCTTTTTAATATCAATGTTTGCCTTATTGTCAAGGCACAAAGTGAACAGGAACAAGACAGACATACACTATAGTTAATAGCTATGATTCAGCCACTCCCATTCATTCCATGTTAGACCTAGCCAAAAACAGCATTAAATACCTCAGAGTCTTTATTCCAAAACATATATTACATTTCGCAATTAACTTTCCAGAATTTCTGAGAAAAAATTATTTGCATTGGAAAGATGAGAATTGCTCCCATCAATTTTTATAGGAAGAGTTTTTTTTTTCAAACAGTCTCCATTCACTTACATAAACTGAAATTCCCCAAAATATGACTCCCCCTTTTTAGTGTAGCTAAGAACTAGTGGATGTCCGTTAACTTTGATTATTTGCCAGGGTTAGGATAAACTAGTCTAAACTAAATTTAATACTTAGGAAAGTCCCCCATCTTCACAGTAGAGGTGCACCAGCAAGACAGTTATGATCATGGTATGTGCTGATACATGGTCTGAATCACTATGTGTTTATGTCCAGAATTGCTACACATCTGAACCCCCAATAAATGCTCGCAACTGTCCTGGCCATTTTCCTGGCCAGTATCCCCACTCACTCTTGTGGCACGTGCAGCCCATCCTTGACATACAGGTATCCCTTGTCTCAGAAGGCCCTCCAGGTGGCCAGAAAAACAAAACTCTCCCTTTTGCACCACACCCTTAGCTAAGCTTTGGCCTGCTTATTGGTTCACTGCCACACCTCATTAGCCCCCCAGGACTGGGTGTATTTCCCCTGAATACTTGGATAGGTGGTACAAAAAGGTGGCTGTACTGAAGTTTGAAACTTACCTAGAAAATATGACCTCTCTGAGCTTTTCATTCTAGTTTCAGAACTCACAATAGCACTGAAATGGTCCTTGAATGACCTTCTCACAGAGCAAAATAGAGAAAAGTACTGCACTGTAGCTCTCCTCAGTCATTCATCTGCATTTATTACAGCAGATCAATAGATTTGGATAGGATGACTGAAGTCATATGAGGGATTGACTGGGAGAGTATTGTCCTGGTTTTGCTCTTTCCTTTCCAGCAGGGAACAGAGGATAATGGTGGGTAATGACCTCTCTAAACCATTTGCTCTTATCTGTAGGGTACCCCAGTCCTTAGTTTTGACACATGTGTTGTTTGGTTTCAACATGTTTCCACTGGTACAGTTTGTTAGAAGGTATAATTTGGAATTGTACTGCTAGGTGGATGACACCAAGCTATAACTGTCTTTTGTTCCAGGCAGAGTACACTTGTTGTTTTGACTTGTTGAGGTCTTTGGTCTCAGGCAATATTTAATGGGACCACTGTCAATCATTCTTTAGGTGGGCTCTGCTGAGAGTCATGGATGTGGCCAGGAATCAGGGCGTGACAAGATAATGCATGCTGTCCTATGTATCCCAGCTCACTGTGATAATCAATAGTAGATGTTACAATTTGAAGTATTAAGCCAAATTAAAGATATTTCCGACAAGGTAAGAACTTCATCATGCTTGTATACACATTCATAACCTTAGGGTTAGAATACTGTAATGCTGTTTATGTGGACCTGCCTGGTGTGTTAATGCATTAACTGTAGTGAGTGCAGAATACAACTGCCAGGCTTCAGATGTCAATTTGGACATCAGATCATATTATGCTGGTACTGTGTAGTCTGCTTTGGCTTCTGTTTGTTGGCACACCATCTTAACGATGTTAGTTCTGTCACATTAAGCCCTCAAGGGACTGGGCTACCACTGTATCTGTAGCCTCCTTACCTCATATGCCATGAGCCCTCACTTACTCTACACAGAAGGGGTGCTCATAGCAGTCCTCAGGTTGTGGCTGAAGTCATCTAGGGGCAGAGCATTTGAGGTGGATGAGCTACTCTGGTCTAATGCATTCCAGCAAGTTTTCATTCTGCACTTTTATTGGAGCACTTTAAAAAAACCCTGCCTTGTGTTAAATATGCATTTATGAGGACGCTAATCGTTTGTAGTTTATTTTATAATTTGGTTACCTCCGTGTCTTGATTTTCTGTGCAGTGGTCACAGCCCAGTTAGCTGGGCATTATACCAAAGTAAAATTGCTTTTCACAGATTGGCTGTAGGGAGATCATTAATGCTGCTGTTCAGCCCCTACCCTGAAGAACATACTTGCCAGGCTGCTCAGTGCTTCTGAAGCTCTAATAACTTGTAAATCTCATCTTAAAACTAGAACTGAATGAAGACAGAAAATACTGTGCTGTAGACAGTGTTGCCATATAAACACTCATAATCTGACACTCATGAAAAGGTTTTTCAAATGCGGTATAATATTGTAGTTCCATGCAGGTGTCAGCAGTATAAAGATAACCCTGTCTTACTCTTTCCTATCAGAAATTAAGGGAGCAGCCATTGCACGAATCTTGTGACAGAAAGTGATGTTAATGTTGGGCAAACAGAAGTCTCAAGATTCCATTAAGGTTCATACTAAGATCCATACTAAGGTGTGAGGAGCAGAAAAGGTGGTAATCCCACGCTAGCTCCTATCCACTTACTCATAATTAGTCAGTTTATTTCCTTCTCTAATATAGGCATCTAGTCTACTTTTGAATTGATATTTATTCTTCCTTTTTATGATTTCCAATGGTAGTTTGTTCCAAGGATCCAAAATCCTTTGGGTGTAGAAGGTCTTTCTTTTTTTATTATTAAATTTCTTTTGTCTTAACTGTAGGGGGTGCCACCTATTGCTTGTTTTGCCACTTTTGAATTCCATATCCAATTCATTTAACATATAGGTGCCTTGAATTATATAATAGCATAGCAATAAGTCTCCCCTTGTTGTTCTAATCTCAAGAGTCATTAGATTTGGATCCACGATGCCGCATTGACAATTTTTTGTCGATGCGACATTTCTCCGACCCCACTACACTGACCACAATTGCAGTCAGGATGGTGCTGCTGAGGTAAAACATTTTGTTTTGTGTGGAGCTGTGCCCCCTGCATCCCTGTACTTAAGATTCTCAACTCAGAGATGGAGCTGAGTCAGGGATGGGGTGCAGGACCTTGGGGAAGGTTGCCGGGGTCCCAGGTGGACTTTACAGTGACTTGGCGATGTTGTCGGTATCAACCATGTCACTGTAAAGTTGTCACTGTAGCAATGGTATTCCATTAGATTTAATGCTAGGAGGCAATTGTTATATGGTACAGTCTTTAGGTTATATATCATTTTTGTGGTATGCCTTTGAATACATTCAGTTTTATTAATACAGCCTCTTTTAATTGGTCCCCAACCTGAGCTTCCTTAGTCAAAAGTGGCCTGACATATGATCTATACAGTGGCATTATGACTTATTCATTTCTACTTCTAAAGTTTAATTTTATGGCCCATAATACATTTTTTGCCTTAGATATTTGTTTATTACAGTGTGTATCATATGTGAGATTGTCATTATTAAGATATTATCAAGATTATGCACTTCAGAGCAAGTAACCCAGGGAGGATCTACCCATTGGGAGGGGTTCAGATAGAGGTCACAGAGGAGGAGAAGGACCTAGGGATGATCACAATGGGTAACATGGACAATCCAGCTCAGTACAGGATGATAGAAGCAAAGGTCGACAAGATGCTGGGGTGTATTGCGAGAGGAATCTCATCCAGAAATAGGGATGTGATCCTGCCACTGTACAGGTCACTAGTCAGGCCACATTTGGAGTACTGCATGCAGTTCTGGCATCCCTTTCTGAAGAAGGATATCAGATTGCTGGAGGGGATGCAGGGTAGGGCAACTAAGACGATCCAAGGACTGGAGGGCAAAATCTATAGGGACAGGCTGATTGAGTTGAATATGTACACCCTGGAGGAGAGGAGGGATCAGAGAGATATGATTAAGACTTTCAAATATTTGAAGGAGATTAACAAAATAGGCACAGAAGGGATATTTAGGCTGAGGAGAGGAAGGGACACCAGAGGACATGGTCTCAGGTTAGAGGGTGGAAGATATTGGAGAGAGATGAGGAGGCATTTTTTACACAGATAGGGTGGTGGAGAAATGGAACACTCTACCTGAGGAGGTGGTATGATGTAGCACCGTGGGCAGTTTTAAAAGGGCATGGGACAGGGTGCGAAGGGGGTTAAAGGTGAGGGGAGAAAGGAGGGTGGGGCAGCTGCAATATAAGGGTGCTAGCTGCACATTCGAGCAGACTAACTTGATAGACCATAAGGCCTGTTTCTGCTGGCAGATTTGTATGTTCGTATTCATTATTATACCCAAGTCCCTTTCTTCACTGGATTCCCTAAGTGGTTGTCCATTAAGAAAATAAACTCCTTTTAAGTTTTGTCTTCCCAGGTGTATAATGCAACATTTGAATATTAAAACTCATTCCTCTGCGGGTGGCCCATTTTTGAATGTTGTTCAGATCTTCTCGCATAGTAGCTATGTTTTACCTGTTTCAAGCTATTCCTGCTAGTTTTGTATCATCAGCATATTCACTTATCCAATTAGTTTCTAGTTGTCCCATCCTGGACATAAAAATTTGGAATAACACAGATCCTAATTCCACCCCTGCAGCACCTCACTTGTAACTGGTACTGGGACGGACTAGTAGACATTTATACACACCCTCTGTGTTCTCCCCCCCCCCAGCCACCCTGCAATCCAACCTACTATTCTATGATCTATTGAAATATCATATAGACTTCAGACAAATGTCACCACGTGGGACCTTGTCTTAACAAAATCCAGGTATATACAATCCACTGAATTTCCCCCATCCAGCGCCACGTATATTGTTTCATAGAAACATAAGTTTGTTACACATGACCTACCAGACACAAAATCATGTTGTTCTGCATCTCTATGGCCTTTACAGTCTATGCGAGGATTTATTATGTCTTTAAGTATCAGTTCCATCAACTTTCCTGGAACAGACATCAGGCTAATAGGTCTATGGCTGGTATGGTCAACCCTATTTCCCTTTTTGTGAACAGGTACCACATTCGCTGATAACCAGTCTGATGGGACTTCTTTATCCATTAAGAATTTTTGGAAGAGAATTTTAAGTGGGGTGGTGATATTTGGTGTCAGGAGTTTCAGCATTTTTGGGGAGATGTTATCTGGTCTGGCTGAGTATGAATTTTTTTATTTGTTTTGTCACCAATGCTTTCTGCCGTAATGATTATATTAGTTTCTGTGTTTTTGGGAACATCCCCCGAGTAAACTGTATGTAACTCCCATGCCACCTTTGGGTAGCTGGCACCCCCTAAAAGAACCAGTACCCAAATCATACCATGCAATTTACTGTTGGCAGAATTACACAAATGGTGCCACCTCTAGTGTTAGAGTGTATACCAGGCTCATTATGTAGAGGATGGAGGGTGGGCGTATAATACTAAAAGTGAAACTTTGTACAGTAATTACCACCAGGTCCATGGGAGAGGATGTTAGGTGTATGCTAGACCTAACTGCTGAGGGGCCCCAATAACGTTCACACAGAAGCAATAAGCTAAATGTCCAAAGCAGTAGCTGGGATTGTGCAGTATGGCTTTATTCACAGATATTACTTAAAGCACTGGTGGACCCCCAATGGTTTGTCATTGCAACACAGGTACACTCACTTTTACAGAAACACTTTGCTAGGCAGTACTGTTTTCTACAGAAATATCACCTTTCCCTCTAAGTGTATTCTTGTGGGATGTGCCACACACTTTTTCCATTTCCAGAACACATTTCCATTTCCAAAGTGTATATCTATGGGATGTACCACACACTTTAAACATTTTCAAACACCTTTCCATTTCCAAAGTGTATACCTGTGGGATGTTCCACACACTTTAAAATCCTCCTGGTGCTAACCTTTGCCCAGGGAAACCTAGTGCACATCCATGAACCAGTTAGCCCTGCTTGAAACTCCAGATGGCATTCCTCCCACCCTTTACCCCAAGACTGTCTCTGTCATTCCTTCAGGGTTACACCAAAAGAAGCCTTCATTCTCCACTGGATTGCTAAAGACTCCCAACTTCAACTTTAAATTCAGCACATTTGTGGTGAAAGGGGTCCTGACTAGTGTGATCTATCCTTATCTAGAGCACACACACCTCAGCCAGCTCCCTAAGAGAACAGTCACAAAGTCTGTACTCACAGATTAGTTGTTCCTCCCAGTCATGGAAAGATCAAAGGAAAGGCACCTTTTCCTCTCTGGTAGCTTGTCAGAGTCAACTCATTGTAATTCTTTAAGGCAGCTGTAAACTTCAGGACCTTCAGGGAATTGTCCCTTGAATCCAAAAAACATTGCAGTCCCTCTCACTCCCTTGGAGTGAAACTAAGAGTCCTGCAGGCAAACAGTCTCCACCACATTGAAGGCAAACCGAGGATTTTACCAAACTAGGGTGAAAAATGACTTGGGCTCCCTTTTCAGAGCCCCACTGGCAGACCTCCTGCCACTCTGACACTCTAACTCAGACTAACTACTGAACATTCTAAGCTTCCCCTGAGCATCTGACTCAAAAATGGTTATGCTGTTGCAAGAGTTCTAAATAACATAATTATTCCCTCTCTCAGGCTAGCTGAGTAAACAATGATGTCATTATGTAGAAAGCCCATAGTGAGCTCCCCACGAGCTGGCTTTTCTTACCTGCCTAATACTAGTACTAATGGGATTCTAGTAACCCCAGTGGACTGGGTGGTTACATGTACTCTTTGAGAAGACAGATCCAAAGTAGAAATCGAATTTGTTAGCCATAGCTTCTGGTTCTATAAGTTGGTTATCTACCATGATAGAACATAGCAGTGGTTAAATTGGAAATGTTTAGGAGGTGGACTGTAATCTCTCTATTTATAAGAGGTGGAACTCTCATCCCTAAGAGGTGGAACTCTCTTATAGTATTCAATGGAAAAATGTGTTAGAGGAAATGGAACTGAGGTCCTGTAAGTTTCTGCACAATTTAACCCCTGGAACATAGCCCAAAGTTAGATTTGCGTAGTGAGTTGACATACCCATAAAACTGTTGTATGTGGTCTTTGTTAGCATTAGAAGCAATCTTGTTTTCCATCTGCTGTTTTTTTTAATCTTGTTTTTATATTGTTTTTAGATATTTATATTGTTCCCATATATCATCAGAACCTGATTCTTTGAATTTGGTATACACTTTTTGCCTTTTCTTTATTAGTTTTTTTAAAGATTTGGTGAGCCATTTTGGTGTAATGCCTCTGCTATTGTATTTTTTTAACCTTCCTTATTTGTTTGTCACATATCATGATTATGTTCCTCTTAATGGTGATCCACATTTCGGGAACAATTTTATTTTTTAGTGTTATCTCCCAGTTGATTTTGTTAAAGTTCTCTAATTAGGGCTTTGCTAGCTGTGTTAAAATTATAAATCTCATGACATCCCTTTTTTACTAGAATATTTTCTTGTAGTGAGAATCTTACACTATTATGGTCACTATTTCCTAATGGTTCTTTAACTTCGCAGCTGGTGATATTAATCTCATTTCAGGTAAGGACTAATTCTAGTATTTTAACTCCTCTTGTTGGTTCTTTTACATATTGTATGAGTCCAAGTTGCTTCACTGTCCTCAGGAAGGCTATACGCTGGTGCTTTGTTGCTTCCAGATTATTCCAGTCAATATCCCCCAAATTTAAGTCTCCCACTAATATTATTCTACCTAGTTCACATGCTTTTTCCAAGTTCTTCATTTAACTGTTCAGTGGTTTCATTGCTTATTCCATGAGGTCTCTAACATACTCCAACTAGAATATTTGTTTTGTTCTCTGTGTCAGTTCCGATCCATATTGACTTGAGATTACTACTGTATATTTCTATCTTCACAGAAGCATTTGTAGATTTTAGTTTAGTTGATATATATGCTGCTACTCCATCTCCTATCCTCTCATTCCTGTCTAGATGGTACAATATATACCCTGGTATTTTTCTTCCCCAATCACCATCTTCCATCCACCAGGCCTCATTTATAAATACCATAGTGATTTCCTTTTGAGGGTCTAGGATTGCTTTCAGTTCCTCCTTTTTATTGTGAAGGCTTCTTGCATTGGCTGAGTACCAGTTGAACTCTTCTACCCTCTTCATCTCTGTATCTCTTTTTTGATGACGCTCCTCTGATTTAAGACAGGACAGATTTAGACAGGGTTGTCTCTGGACTGTTTATTTATTGATTTATTTACTTTTGTTAACCGGGTAAGCACACTAGACAGCCGTGTGCCTATTTTCAGGTGCGACCCGGGAGAGTTACAGGTATCATACAGTGTACATCAACAGTTACAGAATGGGTGCGACCCGGGAGAGTTACCAGAGTCAGACATCATACAATTAACAGGTTACAGAAATAGGGAAAAAGTCCATAGGAAAGCCAGGCATTACAAAGGTGGCTCAGTACATTGTGAAAATACGTGGGAGGAATACAGGTAATAACATAGGAAATAACTCAAAAATGCAGATAGGTAGAGTACATAATTAGTCAGTTTGAGGAGACAAGAAGGTAACCTAGCACAACAGGTGTTACAAGGCTAGCTCTAGGACAAGGTAAACACTATGCATGAACAGTAGCAGTGACAATGGTAAGTGCAAGCAGGGTGGTTCCAAAAGGCAGGGGGGATGGACCAGGTTGCTGGGCTGGAGCTAGAAGTGCGAGTAGGGCAGGGCAGGGAAGTGAGGAGGAGGGAGAGGCCCCTACCCAACTGGGGTGAGGGAGCCAGGGGGCAACAGAGTAGGATTATGAGGTGCAGGGGCAGGGGGGAGAAGGTTTCAGGAAATTCCAGAGGGAGGCTTTAAAGCTTGGATGGGAGGAGGAGGAGGCCCTGACTAGTTCAGGGAGCAAGTTCCAAAGTTTTGGGGCATAAATGTGGAAGGACCAATCACCCATGAGGGTGCGGGTCCTAGGAACGAGACGTTCTTGGGTTGTCCCGGGCCTGAGGTGGTAGGATGGGGACCTAGGGTTAAAGGGAAGGGCAAGGGTGGAGGGGGAACCAGAGTGGACAATGTTGTCGATGAAGTTACCTATAAAGAAGGACCAGTGTTTCTCCAGGGGGAGCCACTCTAGGCGGTTGTAGAGATCACAGCGGTGGGTGAGGGAAGGGGCGGAAAGCGTGAAGCGGCAAACATTGTTGTAGGCTGAGTCCCATTTTGATAGGCTGGTTTTGGGGACTGGGGCAAAAGTTATGAGGCCATAGCAGAGAGAGGGGAGGAGGACCCCCCCCGGGCGAGGGCTAGGTGGGCAGCAGGGGTGAGGCAGCTATTGGCTCGATAAGCTAGGCCAAGTTTGCAATTAGAGGCATTGCAGATGTTACAGATGTGCAGGGTGAGGTCCAGCTGCTGGTCGAGGGTGACACCTAGGTACTTGGAGGAGGTAACCATCTCGAGGGGAGAGCCATCAGCCCCGAGGATACGCAGGGGAGCAGGGCAGGATTTTATTTTGTTCGAGGACCCAAACAACATGGCTTGAGTTTTTTGAGATTGAGGGTGAGCCTGTGGTCACCCAGCCAAGTATGATGTCGTTCAAAGTCAGAGTTAAGCTGGGAGTTATGTGTGGAGATGTCCTTGAGCTGGCCAGAGGGCGAGGTCATCTGCGTAAAGGGTGGAGTGGGCATGGGTAGGGATGGAAGATAGGTCATTGATAAATAGTGAGAATAAGGTCAGACCAAGGACGGACCCTTGAGGTACACCACAGAGGACAGGGGAAAAGTTGGAGGATGTCCGATTGAAATAGGTGTATTGCTGTCGGTTGGAAAGGTAGTTTTGGAACCAGGCGTGGGCAGAGGGGGAGAACCCGAGGGATAGAAGCATGGAGCTGAGGAGGGAGTGGTTAACTCTGTCGAAGGCTTTGGACAGGTTGACGAAAATGGCCCCAGTGAGATTGCCTAGGTCAGTGCCTGCCCTGATCAGGAGGTGACAGTGGCAAGGGCGGTGGACATGCTGTACCTTTCCTGAAGCCGTGCTGGGCAGGAGAGAGTATATTGTAGTCCAGGATGTATTGGGAGAGCTGGGAGGCAATGGCTTTCTCAAGCAGTTTTCTGGAGGCGGACAGAATGGCGATGGGGTGGTAGTTCTGAGGATCCTTAGGATTCCCCTGTTTTAAGATAGGAACAACTTTGGCCACTTTCCACAGGTCGGGAATGATCCCTGAGTTAACAGAGGAATTGAATAGGTGCGAGATGGGTCTGGCAAGGAGGTAGGCTCCCAGTCTGAGGAGTTTCGGCTCGAGAGTGTCATGACCTGCTCCGCTATGGGGGGAGAGGCCAGAGAGCAGCTTATGGGTCTTGTTGGGAGTTACTGGCCTCAGTTGGAAGGGGGGCCGGGGGTGAAGACTGGGAGGGGCACCTGGGAGTGGACAAGAGGGGGCAGGGAAGGGGAGGAGGGGGGCAGTTCGGAGAACAGGGAGTTGAAGGCATTAGCGATGGTGTGGGGGTTAGTACAGCTGATCCCACCGATGAGCAGGTCAGTGACCTGTGCTTTTGCTGATCCCCCAATAGCATTTTTAATATGTTGCCAGAAGCTCCTAGGGTTACTGCTGGAGGAGAGTAATTCAGATTTGCAGAAATCGCTTTTAGCAGAGCGGATGGCTCTTTTACAGGTGTTTCTGAGGTGTCTATAAGCCATCAGGTCATGATTGTTAAGGGAGGCCTTGTAGGATGCCCAGCGTTTATCCCTGGCTTTCATAAAGGAGAGTAGGTCTCCATTTAGCCATTTAGTGACGGTGCCCCTCACCCTTCTCCTAGTAAGGGGGGCATGTTTGTTCTGAAGGGGGATTAGCTTGGCTAGAAATAGATACAAAGCTCATGAGGGGTCAGTGGAACTGGTGACACCAATCCAGTCGACAGCTAGAAGGTCATCCAGGAAGTCATGGGGATTAAATTTGGAATAGTCCCTCAGTTCGATGATTTTGCTAGAGATCTTAGGCGGGGAGATGCCCCAGACACAGTAGATAGGGGAGTGATCAGAGATGTCATCTGGAAGAGTGTCTGAGGATAAGATATTGGCAGGCCTGTTCGACAGGAGCCAATCTATAAGGGTTCCTGAGTTCCCCCTAGAGGAGAGCCGAGTGGGTTCGGTAATGACTTGGCTAAGTGTAAGGCCCGAAAGCAGAGGTTCGTACAACTTGCGATTTGCCCCCAACCAGTTGAGGTTGAAGTCACCTAGTACAAGAGTTTCGCTGAGACCCACTTTATTGCCGATGCAGTCAAGCAGAGAGGAGAGTCCCGGCAGACCATTCTTAGGAGGGTTGTAGGCACATATCAAGTGGATCTTCTTAGAATGACCCAGCAGGAGGAGAGCATGGAGGAACTCACATGCAGGCAGGTCAGTAGGAGGGTGGTCAATGAGGGACAGGTTGAGGTGTGCCAGGTAATAGAGAAGCATCCCACCACCCTTCATCTTACCCGGCCTGTCACGTCGGAGGAGGTTGTACCCCGGTAGGGAGCACTGGGCATCGGGTATATGGGGTTTGAGCAAGGTTTCAGAAAGGGCCAGAATGTCAGGTTTGTGGAGGGCAACCCAGGTGGAGAGCTCATTTTGGTTGCGTAGAAGGCTCCGCACATTCAGGTGGGCGATCTTGAGCCCTTTCAAGGAGAGCCAGGGAGAGGAGTTGGGGAGCAGGGGGGGTAGCGGATGCGGAGGGTGGGCCATAGCCCAAGGGGGGGTCCAGGGAGCAGCAGGGGAGTTTTAGGCAGGGGAATAGGACAGTTCCCGTGGACCGGTGTGGGGTGTAAGAGTGCAGAAAAGAGGGGCAGGAGTTTATTTGGGGAATAAGACCATAAGGGATTCAGCAACTATGTAACGGTGCCTACCTCTTGCAGGCGGCGCAGGGAGAGCAGAGATCAGAGCAAAAGGGTGGTTAGGTAGAACGGGGGAAAAGAAAAAAGTAGGGTGAGATAGCATAGGAAGGATTGTAAGTGAGAGAGAGTTTGCTAGGCTGAATATTGCAGCCACTAGTGGTGATAGGATATAACTTGCAGGTGGCAAACAGGGCTGATAGGTTATATCCTACCCCCACGTGGCTCACCACAGCCTATATAACAGAGAGCTGACCAAGGGTGGTGGTGGGGGCGGTGGGGAGCCGAATGCACAGCGTTCAGTGGGGCTAGAGCTCCGAGCTCCGAATTACCTCACGGAGACTCCCCTATACAGTTTAAATTTGGCGCCGAGGCCGCCACGCCACCTGGGGGAGGGAGCAAGTCTAGGGGCTGCTTTGCTGCTGAGAAGGCAGATTCCGAGTTCAAATACCTGGCGCTTTCCAATTTTCAGTCCTGCGGGCTTGCTGGGGGAGGGCAGTGACTGAGCCCTCGCGACCACCGGGACCACTGCAGAGACAAGGAGAGCAAAGGTACGTTAAGTAGGGAGAAACACAGGGGATCTAACACTTAATGTACAGTAAGCCCAGTAACTAATCTGAAAATGTTTCTCATACACTTTTTGAGTCTCAGACAGTGAGTAGCACTGCACACATCCACATTCCCCTTTAAAGGAAAGCTGTACAAATAATAGATACCCCCGCCCCAAAGACTTACCCCCAATTAAGCTTTTTGCAAGGAAAAGCCTTAATTGTAGCAGCTGCTACTTACTTTATTTTAATTTTGAAAAGTTTGGGAGTCGGGAAGGTGGTGGATGGTGCGTGGCTCCATTTAGTGTGAAAGTGTGGTGCTGTACTGCTCACTGCAATACATTTATATTGCAGCTAGCAGTGCAGCACTTTCACACTAAATGGAGCTGTGCACCATCTGCCTCCTTCCTGACTCCCAAACCTTTCAAATTTAAAATACAGTAAGTTGAGGTTAGTAAGGGCAGAGAATGATTTGACCCAAAATAAAAATGCATAAGTCTGTCCAACTGAGTGACTGGGCACCATTTGTTCTTAGAAGAAAATTTGGGTATGGAAACTCCTTCATGAACATGATCTGTTTTAGATTAAGGTAGATGCAGGATATAGTAATTACCTTGCTTTTGAAGATCGGATATTTTAAAGAATGTAGAAGAAGGGGGAGATGAGACTGAAAATGCTCCGGGTCTAAAAAATCTGTAAAAAGCTAGCGCTATAGCAGTAGAAATCATCAAATTGGAATTGGAATTGAAAGGATTGGAATCTAATAGGTCCAAGAGGCTTCTCATTAGAGGTCCTTTATGGGAAGTTTTTGAGGAATTTTGTCTGGACCAACTCTCTGAAAACCCTGCAACAGAAGGACAGCATGGGAGCAGGGGTGGGGGGGCACAAGGAGGAGCAGAATTACAAAACAACACAGGGAGGCAAAAGGGGCCAATCCAGGAACATGGGGTGGGAATTGTAGCAGTGAAGGCAGCATTGTGGACAATTATTGAATATATGGTTCAGCCTCAGACACAATTGGGTGATGGGAGGGTTAGGGACATGAGACACGTTTCAGTTGACAGATTCAACGTAGATATCTCAATAGAAAATTGGGAGAGATGTAAACAAATCCTGGATTTAGATCAAACAGTACAGTATTTTGTAACCACATTTTTGGAGCTATGTGATAAGCATGCACCAAAGACAATAGCAAATAAGAGAAAAGCAAGGGAACCTTGGATTAACGATAAATTAATAAAACGTATTACGATAAAGAATAGATTGTGGAAATTGGCCAGAAAAACAAAAACAAGTAGGGATTGGGACATGTACAAAAACAAAAGAAATTCCTGCAAATAACAGATTAGGAAAGCTTGATCTAACTATTACAAGGCAAAAACAGATGCAAATAATGATCCAAAAAGATTCTGGCAGACTGTTAATGACATTATCAGTCCAGGAAATAAAAATAAGCAACATATAAACTAATTGTTTAGTGAGAGTAAGGTAGTGAAGGAATCAACAGAAATAGCAGATTTGTTAAATTATTTTTTTGTGAACCTGCCAGATTTATTATTTATTTATTTGTTCTAGGATTACAAATACCTTTGAGCCGAGGCTCTTTTACAAAGGTTCCATGTCATTGGTACAATTGAGACAATCATAAGCAAAGATAACAGTTTATAAAATAAAAAAAAAAAAAACAGTCTTGTAGATGAAAAAAGAACAATAAGGTGAAACTTCGGGGAAGGGAAAGGGAAAGGGAAAGGAGGAGGGTGAAATCAGGGAGACTAAGTGAATGGGAGAAAAGGGAGGTAGGTTGGGGGACAGAGAGAGGAGAGGTTTAAGGCAGATAAGAATAGAGTGTAGTGCAGCGGGTGGAATTTGTCATGGGCCAGCAGGGGAGGTGAAGATGGGGGGGGGGGTGCTGGCAAAGTGCAGGAGTAGATGTGGATCCAAAAGGGCATCTTCAGCTATGGAACCAAAAGACATGTTTAGCCACAACAGTCACAGAGGTTGGAGGCAGTCAGTGTTAGGCGGAGACAAGTCTTAAAAGTGCTAAGTGATAGTGAAGATGAGATATCGCTGGGAAGACCTTTGTACCAACTAGTGGCTCGGTAAACAAAGGATCTTTGGCCTTGTGTTGTGCGGCAATGCGGGACTTGCAGAAGCTGAGGTTTCAATCTGCTGGTATGTTGGGTGTGGATTCTTGGTTGTATGAGGGCACAGACTCCAGGGGGGGCAAGGCCCAGCAAGATTTTCTTAGTAGTAATACAAGTTTGGTGTTTTATTCGATTGGCAAGATTCAACCATCCAGTTTGAGAATAGAGGTCACAGGTGTGTGTTAGGCGTTGGGAGCCAGTGACAAGTCGACAGGCCTTGTTAAGGGCGGTGGATACACGTTTGAGTGCGGTGTTGTAGCAGAGCTGTAAATGATAATGCCATAATCAATGATAGATATGATGGAGCTCTGGACAACGACAGTGAGGGCTTCAGGTGTCAGGTGTTTCCTATGACAGAATAGCAGGCCTAGCCAGGAGTTAGTGGCTTTGGTGACATGGTCGATGTGGGCAGTGTAGGAGAGGTGATGGTCAAGGATGATCCCGAGGTATTTAAAGTTTTTGACCTGTTCCAGTGCGGCACTTTGTCTGGTGATAACGGAGAGTTGGAAGTGCTTATGTTTATTGTGAGAGCTGCTTAAGATCATGGCCTTTGTTTTTTGATTAAGGATCAGTTCGTGCTTTGTGAGCCAATTCTCAACCGAGGAGAAGCCGAGTTGGAGATTTTCTTGCAATTTCTTTGGGTCCTGGTGTGTGGCAAGGATTACTGCATCATCGGCATACAGGGTGATATGTTCAGTGCAGGAGTCCGGTGGGGTATCAAGGAACAGACTGAAGAGTAGGGGGCCCAGTGTTGAACCCTGGGGGGACTCCAAAGAGGACAGGTCTAGAATCAGAGTGCACATCTCCAATTTTTGCATGCTGGGTGCAGTTTTCAAGATAGCTTTTGAACCAAGAGATTGAATCATTGGAGAGACCAGCATTTTTTTAGCTGGCTCAGCAGGAGGGAGTGGTGGACAGTATCGAAGGCTTTGGTCAGGTCGATGAAAATAGCACCAGTTAGTTGTCCATTGTCAAGGGAGCTGTGAATGGAGCTGGTGAATTCGAGTAAGGCAGAGGATGTACTATGACCTTTTCTAAAGCTATGTTGCTGTTTACAGAGAATATTATAATTGTCCAGATGCTCGGTAAGTTGGTCCACTACTATACATTCCAGTGCCTTCGATAGGGGAGGCAGAATGGAGAAAGGGCGGAAGTTCACATGGTCAGCCTTATCACCACTTTTGTGAATCGGGGGTAACAGTGGCCATTTTCCATTTGTCTGGGAATTGGCTAGCGGAAAGAGAGAGATTAAAGACCTTGGTGAGGGGCTGAAGTACCTCGTCAAGCATTAGGGCCAGTAGCTTGAGGTCAAGTGTGTCATTGCTTGTTCTAGATTTGCTGATGGCTTTGGCAATGTAGTTTCAGGCTTGCTGTTTCTTTAGTGCTTTAAAGTAGAAAGGTGGGTGACAGGCGTGGGTGGAGGAGTTGGGGGGATGGGAGTTGACATATCTTGGAAGAAGTCGGAGGGGGAGAACACTGCTAAGGTCAGTGAAAGTGATGTTAAAAGTGTTCACAATAGTTTTAGAGTCGAGTGTAGTGTGCCCATTTATGTTGAGTATGTTCGGTGAAGATTTTGACTGCTTCCCAGTGACATCTTTAATGTTTTTCCAGAAATCCCTCCCATTTCCCCAGGAGTTAGTGAGGGCATTTTTATAGTTGTCAGATTTCTGTTGCCGAATGGATTTGGTGCAGTCGTTCTGTGCCCATTTATAATTCTGGATGTCGAGTTGCTTACCAGAGTTTCTAGCCAGTTCCCAGAGGTGGTCCCTGGATTTAAGTTTTTTAGGAGGTCTCCTGACAGCCAAAGGTTACTGAGCGATTTAACTTTACACTTTTTGAGGGGGGAAAATTTATTACAGGCTTCATTGAAAATGTGAATAAATTGCTCCAGTGCAGTATTAGTATCTGTTACCTTGAAGATGGGGGACCAGTTCTGCAGACTGAGGTGCAATTTGAGGTGTTTTAGCTGACCACGGGGTAGGGCTCTGCTGGTGATGATTTTTGGAGGGGCTTATAGAATTTGTTTGACCAGGTACAGCTGATGGGAGAGTGGTCACTGAGTGAGTCAGGGAAGACAGGTTTTCGTGATCCGAGAGGGGTGGTTGGTTAAGATCCAGTCAAATAGGGTGCAGGTCCCAGTTCTGTAGTTCCTTCTGGTTGCATAGTCAACCATTTGAGTCAGGTTAGCTGATATAACGGAGTCCTTAAATGACCCACCTTCAGCTGAGAGCCAATTAATGTTAAAGTCACCAAGAAGGATGATTTCAGAGTCCGATGGGTGGGATTTTACAAAGTCAAGGACAGAGGTTAGACCAGGTCCCTGTTCTTTAGTTGGTATGTAAACAGTGACAACTGTGAGGGCCTTATTGTGGGCGCCTAATAGGAGACTGATGGGAAGAATCTGAGCAGGTGTTGCTGGAAGATTGGAATCAATGGGGTGTCCTCGGAAAGTGTCTTTCACATATAAGGCACACCCTCCACCTCTTTTGGACTTACGATCAACCTGGAAGACATTGTAGCCAGGAAGGGTGATTGCCTGGTCAGGAATCTTTGGGGTGAGCCAAGTTTCAGCTACTGACAGAATATCCGGGTTGTGTTGGATGGTAAAGGTTTGCAGTGCATCAAGCTTTGGAAGTAAACTGCAGATGTTCAGGCACATGATTGAGAGAGTGCCTGCTGGTTTGTTTTGGTTGGAGGTGTTTGGTCTGGGGTTAGGGTGAACAGTCCCTGATAACAGCAGGAGGAGGAGCACAAGTTTCAGGGTGCAGAGGTGGAGTTCAGTCAGAGAGAGGTTGCATTTCTTTTTTGAACAGTAGTATGCCAGGTGGTAATGTCGAAAATGCAACATTGGAATAGGTGTATACAGTGTGGCTAGATGTGCCCAAGGCTCACACATGAGCAGGGACAGATCAATTTCAGTGGTGTGCCTCCAGGGGGAAGATTTGCCCCATTGTCAAGTGATGTAAAATAATCAAATCCACAGGAAAATGACCAGTAAACTGTTTGATCTATGGTAACAAGACAAAGGATGTGTTAAATTCTTGAAACAGTGGCCTGGGGCATATGCAGAAAGTTAAAACCCTTTGTCAGTGTCTTCCCTTTGTTCAAATAGTTGTGAAAGGTTCTCAAAGACATGCAGTTCCCTTTAGCAACAAGGTAGATGGAAACGTGGATTCAGTTTGCACTCCCCAGGTCAGAGCTTGAAGAATTTCTTAGCTGTACTTTGATTGTGATGGCTTCCAAAAAAGTTGATTTATAATGAGAATCCCAATATCTGCTGGTGATATTTTCCAGTTTCTTAGTCCAGGAAACTTTCATAGATCACATATCCAAGAATGGTCTAGTTCCTCCAAGCCAAAACACATTAAAATCCACAAAACTAAACTATTGACAGAGACAAACACAAACACCCATCCACACAGCCCAAATAGGTGGAGTTCTAGGTTAGATTAGATATAAAAGTGTTATCTAATGAAACACATGAGCAACCAACCTTTGTAGGTTCATACCCACCTTTTCGTTTTAGGATATTAAACATTAATGAGGTAAAAAAATGTTTAAGACAAATAAAAATTCACAAATCCCCAGGTATGGATGGGCTGGAAGGAAAATTTCTACAAATGGCTGCTGATTATATTGCATCAACAATAGCATATATATTTAATTGGAGTTTAAGTACAGGGTCCTTTCCTACGGTTTGGAAACAAAGTAAAATCTTTCCACTACACAAAGGGGGAGAACAAAATGACCCAGGAAATTACCAGCCTACAGCTCTGCTTTCAATTCTATCCAAATGTTTGGAGAAACTAGTACATACCCAAATAATGGATTATTTAGAAAGCAATAAAGTTCTGACACCATATCAGGCAGGTTTTAGAAGGGGGTTATCTACAAGTTCATCCGCAGGTCTGGAGATTGCAGTAATGATTGTAGACTTGTCAATGGCATTTGACCTGGTGGACTACTCCCTGCTGCTGAGAAAACTCTGGTATATGGATATTACTGAGGGACCATAGGACTGGATTAAATCTTATTTAACTGGAAGAACTCAGAGGGTAAGTGTGTCCCAGACTCTGTCATCAATAAAATCTGTTGACAGAGGTGTCCCCCAGGGATCCATATTGGGGCCTTTGTTGTTCTTAATGTTCTGTAATGATCTTCCCCAGATAGTGAAGACATCAAACATTTGGCTGTATGCCGATGACACAGCACTTATTGCAACTGGAGTGGACATGACAGACCTGAGAACCAAACTCCAGAGAGACTGCAGTGGCATTGGGGAGTGGTTCGCCAGGTCAAGGCTATTACTGAATACAAAGAAAACAAAAGTTCTTTATTTTGGAACCAGAGATAAGCCAAGCTTAGGTATAACATCATTGACAAACACACAAATAGAACAAGTCACTGAATATCGTTACTTGGGAGTAATGTTTGATGCAGAATTAAACTTTCTGGAACACACCAGGGAAGTGTTAAAACAAAGTTAGTAAAAAATTAGGAGCACTTAGAAGAACATCAAGATGCCTGGATCAAAGAGCAAGGAAAGCTATTGTGGAGCAGATGGTGATGCCCTCTAATGACTATGGAAGTATCATATGCAAGGTTGTACCTCAATTAATGTGGGACAAATTGGATAAAATACAGTACAAACTTGAGAGATTTGTATTGGGTTGCCATTATAGAACACATCACTGTACTTTACTTAATACACTGGGTTGGACAACCCTAGAACAAAGAAATGGGAGGTATGGTTAAAATTATTGTATCGTTTTTTCACAAAACAACCGGCTCATTACCTATCGCCTAATGCTTTGATGAAACAAATTGAACCTACTCAGACTTTAATTAGCTCTGTCCATGTAAATACAATAAAAGTAAATTATAATAAAACAATTTGGTGAGAAAACCTTAAGACATCAGGTGGCAAAATACTGGAATATACTTCCATACTCAACAAGAGTGGCATCCCCAAAACTATTTAATTTAAGGTTAAAAACAATAACACAAGTAGTGTGTAATTGTTAGTTTGACATTTAGTTGCCATTTATTTAGTGTTTTATGTAGTTACATGTTACTGAATAGACATTTAGTAATTTAAATCTGTCTGTACATTGAATAAGTGTTGACGATGCATTCAAGGTATCAAATAATTTTTGTCTTGGTCCGGTGGCACAGAGGGTTGAGGCGCTGGATGCCACACCTCATGCCATGCTGGCAACCAGGGTTCAGGAATGATCATCGGGGGTTGGCAGGGGCAGGGAAGGATTGAGCATCCTATGGACTGCTCTCCTTCCTGGGGAGGGAGGATTTCACCAGCCAGTGCACTGGTGACCTCTAGTGGAGGCTGGAGGCAGTGCAGTGCATGGCCGCAAACTGCAGGGGAATGAAGCTGCGGTGGACGTCTTTCGGGGGTGTGCAGGAGTGCACACCAGCTGAACTGGACATCATTGCACGTTCAAAGCTTTGGGGAGAAAATTACGTAAAAAAAACTATCGGCGGGTGAGGCGACGGCAACCATCAGTAGCCCAAAGCCACACGTCCAATGTCTGACATTCCTGGGGGCCTCCCTGTGAGGTCTGGAGAGCCCAGAATCCTGAATAGTGGAGGACAGTTCAGATGGGTGGTGGAGCTGTAGAGCTGAGTATGGGAACCTGAGAGATGCCCAAAAGGTAAGGAGCAAAAATAGAGTCGACAAAAAAAAATGTTGTCTATATGTATTTGTATAGTATATGCTACTTTTGCTACTTTGTTCCTCAGACGCCATTTGTCTTATGCCTCATGATGTCATAGATTTGTCTGTGTGTTGATACTGTAACTTAAGTGTGTCTACATATTGCACAAATGATAACAAGTTTGCGGTATTAAATAACTCTGTTCATATGTATCATGTATAGTATACGTAGATGTAACTAACTTATGTACAAACTTTAGTATAAGCATCTTATTTTATGTATTTTTATGCACTTTGTAACATCAAACAGGACTTGTCTGGTAAACAGGGATTATATCCCTTATGACTGGGTCTATCCTGTATAAAAATAACATTTTTTACCTACCTACCATTGTGAGTCTGGGGTGTGCGACCACAAGTGGCCATAACCCTCCACTATGACCTCCATATCCTCCACCAAAGGAAAAACAAGAAGCCACGGTAAAGCTCCGAGACTCATAAGCAGATGAAAACTAGTGTGCAGTGACAGCAGTAGCTGAGCTGACCGTCAGAGTAAAAGGAAGCAGTTGTACAAAAGTAGGTCAACAGCTTCTGGCAGTGATTAGACAAGCTGCCAGCAAGAGCCAAGCTCAACAATCGAACAAGTAGAGGAAATGCAGGCAGAGGCAATAAAACACTGACAGACAACAGCAAGTGGTACAATTGCATGGAAGCAAGTGGGAAACTATGGAGAAATTAGTAAAAATTGCCATAGACTCAGGTTTGGATCCTGCCGAGTGCAAAAGAAACATGGGTGAGCAGAGGAAAATCCCCATAAGGGCTGAAGGAATGCTAAGCACCAGGAGACCAAACAACAGAAATAAAATTTTTTTTTTGTTTAGTTTGTTCCGTCGTGCAAAGACGAAATCAAACACATGAACAAGCAACCCGGTCAGAAGCCAACTGACAATTCAGATGGGAAGCTGGCAATTCAGATGGGACTGGAAAAGCCAGGTGGTGGTTCGACGGTACACTGAAAGAAAGAACTGCTCCAACTATAGAGGACTGAAAGAAAAATAATAAACCAGGAAAGCAAGACAGGCAAGTACTTCGGCATAAACATAAAGTCAGTGAGGTGAACAGGGGAGGAAGTGTCCAGGGAAGGGTAATTCCTCCTCATGACCTGGTGTGCAGAACTACTGATCTGCCCCACCAACTCAGATAGCAGGAAACCTCAATACAATGTAGGGAAGCATCAATTTAAGGAGGACAACATGCCATCAGGATGAGATGGTCGTAGAGTAAACAAATCTAGCCAGAGCCGACAGGGCTGCAAAAAAGCTACCAAATGACCAAAGCTATTTTCTTGTTGGTGTCATGTAGTGCTGTTTAGTCACAATCATCAACAACTGCCATGCTGCTAAATCAGTCCTCAGTACTCCCAGATTAAGTTTGCCTTTTTCCTGTAACTGCAGGGCAATTTTCTTATGTTTTCCTGTAGATTACATTATTTTCAGTAGAATCCAAATTCCTCTGTTTTCTCATATAACTAATGCAAGTCTATGGGAAGAATTTCTCTGTAAATGGCTCCAAATCCCTGTAAACAGAGTTCCTTACCATTTAGATAAAATAACTGACATTCCCTACAAGCTTAGTTAAAGGAGAACTGCACTGAACCTGTGAGTAATGTTTCCTGTAGAAGCTTTTTTTTCATATAATGGATCCACTTCTGTTTCTGCCCCATTTTTGCTGGCCTTTTAGTTAACCCATTGGATATTTATGGGGTTACACACTGCTGCAAAGTGGCATCTAAGAATTGTATGATGTTGTTTATGTCCCCATGAACCTAACAATTCTAAATTAGAACACAGATGCATTGTACCAACAATGTAAGTTCTTGACAAGATCATACTGTTCTAAAATGGTCAATGCCAGCAGTGTGTGAATCAGAAACACTCACTGAATTTACCAAAAGGCCAGTAAAGATTAAGCAGTAACAAAATGAGGACTGGTATTTTAAAAAATAACATCTACATCTACAAAATGCATATTTGTTGATTCAAGGCAGTTCTCCTTTGAGATATTAACTGCCCAGTCTAAATTGTTCACTATTTATGGGGCTGGCAGTATAGCCTAGAGGTTAGAGTAATGAGCTATAAATGGGCTTTGTACATCCAGCATTCAGACATGAGTTTGATTCCCACATCTTCCATTTCCATACTGTGTGACTCTGATTAAATCACATAATCTCGCCAGTGTTCCTGGGTTGTCCCTAGAAACGAGCACCTATTCATAGTTGGCCTTAACTGATTAACAAAGGAAAAAATATATATCTTTATTAAATTACATTTATAAACTGCAAACAAACATTAAACTCCAGCACACATATTCCAGATCCATGCAATAACCAACCTTCCTACTACAAACGGAGTCCATTTATGTACTCTACCCCTTTCTGTAAATGTGTTATTTTTTTTCCTATTAGTTTAGTTTTACACTGACCTTCTGCAACGTGGGAGGGAATGCTCACTCAAACAGAGCCTCAAATTGTAAATCCTAGATAAGTGATGATCAGTCTGCATCACATGGCCCATCCCAAAGCAGGATTGTTCACACACACACACACACACACACACACACACACACACACACACACACTTAAAAGTACGTTCCACTTGACACTTCAGACTCCGGAAACAGCAAACAAGCACAAAGCACCTTTTTTGTTCTATGTGTGCCTGGGCAGCTGGACTTAATTAACTCTGTCACGCTAGTTTAGGCTTAGTTTTTTGTTTGTTTGTTTAAAGGGCAAGATCCTTCAGGCCAAAAAAGTGATTGGGCTACAGTCCCCCCCCCACCCTGCAGTTTGTCTGTTTACCCATAGGAATGAAATAGCTCAGACTGCAGGTTAACTGTCTGTAATCTGACTCTGTAGACTACAGACATCATATAATGAGTTAACCCCTAGGTTGCTGAAATAAATAGAATACATCTATTAGACTGAGCTGGACAGATGATAGAAACAGCAGTTTAAAAGGTTTTTTTTTTGTTTATATACTGAGAAGTTCTGAGGCACAGCACAGTAGCATCCCCTTCCCTTCAGATTCCTTTAACATAGAGCAGTAAATAGTAAAAATCAGAGGGGGGGTGCACTACTTTGCAGCTGTGGAGGAATACATCCAAATGTTTAAAAAGGGAGTTCCACAAAAAGCCATTTTAGAGCTACAGTCTGATCAACAATGGAAGGGCTGTAGGCTCTGCCCACAGCCTTAAAAATGCAGTTACCCAAAAGGTCCAAATGGACGTCAAGCAAGCCATCCACAACTGGGACCTGGAAATGTGACTGTGGAGAGAAGTGGTAGCAGGAGGACTAAATGAGGGGAAAATGCATGTGGGCAGCAGTACAGAGTGGAGTTACTACTGCAGCAACTGCCGAGTACTGACAGCTGATACTCAGCAGGACGTGCGGAGAAAGGGGGCTGCCATGGTGAATCTCATCCCAGCACACTTCAGCCAGGATGGGAAAACTGGGATAATGGCCTGCTCACTAGCAGCAAGGGGGAAGCAGCAGCCAATGTATGGAAAATGGGGAAGGGACCTGCTTATGAGACAGGGGCATGAAATCAGTGGCTGCACCTAAAGAAAAGAAAAAAAAAGAAGCAGCACTGAAAAAAGGGATGGAACCAGCAGCCAAGAGGTAGGAGTAGGGAAGGAGAGAGGGGAGGTGGTTGGGAACAACAATGGAAGGAAGGGACAACCAGGGGAAACAAATCCAGCCAGACAGCAGAAAGAGAGGAGCAAGCACTCATTAAATCAGACAGGGTCCACAGGCGAGGGGAGAGGCACAGGGCACAAAAGAGACAAAGGACAAGTGGAAAAGCAAAGAGAACACAAATGAAGCAGAAAGGGATCCAGCACACATGCAATGCAGAATATTTTTTCTGAACACTAGAGCAGAGGGGGAGTCCAGGGAGAGGCTGGTTTATATTACGTTTATGGTAGGAGCTTATTTCTTTACATTAAACCTTAGACTAAGTCCTCCCAAAAGGGAAAAAAAGTCTATAGGCTTCAATATGAGTAAAATGTCTAAGACAGAGAGATTTGGGTCTCAGCTACTGGAGTTGCCTTGCTAGGATACTCAACTTGCCCATATGATTCAAGTTGAATCCATAGAACCAACAAATTCGGAACTGCTTTTGGATTTGCCTGGTGCTGTAGACACAGTTTTTTTTTTCAAATCCTTGAGAATAAATGCTTGCCTAATAGATGTTTACTTATTTATCTAAAGTTTGCATTTGTTAAGATAACCTTTGTAGCTTGCTGTAACTATCCAGTCTAGCACAGGGAAAAGCTCACCTGCTGAAGTTGTTCATAAAGTTTGACATATCCCAGGTGGTTGACTCTGCCAACCTCAGGTAGTGAGGATTTGAGGCTGCCATCAATTGGAATTTAAAGCAGCAGTGTATGACAGCAGAGAAAATGTTGACCTATACCTTTTTATTCTATTTTAGATTACCCCTTATCTCCTGACTTGTATGATACCCTTCTTTCTCAATTTTGAGTCTGCTTTAATGTCTTTTTCCTATTTTAAATAATTAATTTTTATTTATTTAGTTTTTGTTTACTGGGAAGGTGTGCTCGCCATAGAGATGACTATTTTCAGGCATGACCCGGGAGGTTACAGGATACAACAGTACAGAGATACAACAATAGGAAGTTACAGCAAGGTATATACAGTGGTGGTCCACATCGAGTTTATACAATACAAATAATAAACAGGTTTTAGTGGGTAGGATACAAGGTGGTAAAACAATGTTGGCAATTGGATGATACAATTTTGGCAGTAGGGCAAAAACAGTGTTATTACAGAGTACAGGGAGTAGATAAGAGATACATGGGTACAACACACAATAAGAAAATAGCCAAACAGCAGATATGACCCTACAGGAAGACGACAAAATTATAAGACAAACAAGGAAGATACTAGAAATAATTATTGATAAGTGCAAAGGGGGTTTGGTGCAGGGGATGGGAAAAACAGAGTTAATTTAGTTTGTGGAAGGGCAAGCTTCAGAGATATATCAGCTAAGGCAAGAAAAAAGTGGTTGGCGGGCAGATTAAATAGACTACACAGGGGTAGGTAGGTGAGTGTGTATAGTTAATAGGAATACTGTAAGATAACAGACCCATATAAGTGCAGGGGGGAGTGAAATGCAGGGGGTATGCAAGCTGAGATAGATAAGGTTAGGAGCTGGGCTAGTATAGGAGATTCAGGCCAAACAGAGTAGAGGGTGCACCTGGGGAGAGGCATAAGAGAAAGGAACAACTAAGAAATAGAGTTTAGCAGAGACAGGATTGAGAGCTGAAGCCAGGGAGGAGGATAGGGAGCTAAGGAGGTTTAAAACAGGAGCATTGGTCAGCTGAGATGAGGTAGAGACAGAATGTTTTTTTAAAGGTGTCGCGAGTGGGAGTTTGGTGGACATCTAGGGGGACGGAGTTCCACAGACGAGGAGCATGATGGGCAAAAGCACTGGAACCTTTGATGGTTGTGTATTTTGGCACACACAAAATGGATTTGTCAGCTGAGCACAGTCCATAGCTTGAGGTCTGTGGAGTGAGCAATTCTGCCAGTGATTGAGGGGTTTGAGACTTCATAATACTGTCAATGGTAGAGCCAAAGTAGTAGAGCCTGGTGGCATTTGGAGCTAGCCAGTTTAGATAGGAGTAGAGGGTGCAGTGGTGTTTCTGCCTGTGGGACAAGGTGGCATACTGACATATATTATTATAGGCGACGTCCCACCTATGGAGATTCATTTTAAGTATGGCAGCATAAGAAGATACTCCATAGGTTAGTGTAGTTAGGAGTATGTCCCGGGCAATAGCTTGTCTCGCTGAGGGGGTTAAAGCATAGCTAGTGCGATAGGCTACACCTAACTTGGAGTTCACAGACTTACACATGTTTGAAATGTGATGTTCAAAACTTAAGGATTGATCCAAAATGACTTCCAGGTATTTAAATGTGGTAACTGAGTCAATAAATGAGCCGTCCAAGCAAGAGACCATAAAATTGTGTGGGTGTGATTTGAGTTTCAAGGGGGCTCCAAATAGAATGGACTGAGTTTTGGTCTCATTTAGTACAAGGTAATGATCCGAAAGCCAGGCTTGGATGAGTTGGAAATCAGCAGAAAGCCATAGATTGATGTCAGATACATTTTTCACACTGGTATAGAGGACAATGTCATCCACATAGAGTAAGGAGGAGGTGGAGAGTTTGGAGGTAATGTCATTAATGAAAACAGAAAATAGAAGTGGTCCCAGGATAGAGCCTTGGGGTACTCCAACATTAACTGTAGCCTTCTCCGAATAAGATGATTTGAATTTAACAACTTGAACTCTGTTTGATAGGTAGCTGTTGAACCAGCTAACTACGTTTGGTGCGAAGCCCATAGATTGCAGGGTGACAAGGAGAAGGGAGTGGTTCACCAGGTCAAAAGCCTTCATCATATCAATGAAGACAGCCCTTGTTAGGAGACCCCTGTCCATAGCCATGAGAGAATCTGTGGTAAATTTAAACAGGGCAGTAGAGGTGCTATGACCTTTTCGAAAACCATGCTGGGCAGTTGTTAGAAGGTCATGCTTGATAAGAAATTCAATAGTTTGAGTGGCGACTAGTTTTGCTAGAATTTTGCTTAGCACTGATAGGATGGCTATTGGTCTATCGTTCAGGGGGTCACTGGGTTCCCCTTTTTAAAGACAGAGAAGACTCGCACTATCTTCCAAATGTCAGGGACACTACTTTTACACAAGGAGAGGGTAAACATTTTGGCCAGAGGTGCAGCAATGAGAGGGGCCTCTAGTTTCAGTAGTCTGGGCTCAATGCAATCAGAGCCTGTGGCAGAACTATCAGAGATCAACTCAAGAAGTTTTGTAACCTCCTTCAGGGTAATAGCTTTAAAGTAAAAGGGGGGCAGCAGACACTTTGATTGAGGGAGCTGGAGACACTTGTTTAGAGGTGGGGAAGGAGGATGTGAATTTAGTTAGGTCTGAGAACTGATCATTAAGGACATTTGCAATAGTCTGAGGATTGTTACAGTGAGTACCCTTAAGGATCATATCACTAGAGATACATGACTGAGTAGATTCTAGGAAGGTTTTGATGTGGGACCAGAACTTTTTGGGGTCCTCTGAAGCATTGGTTTGAAGATTTCTGCAGTAAGAGCTTTTCACAGATCTCATATCCTTTTCGTAGGCATTCCTTAACATCCTATAGATGTTATAGTCCTCTGGGAGTCCAGAGGACTTGAGATGGCACCAGCTCTTGTCTCTTTCTTTTATTTTGGTAAGTAGATCCTTTTTAAGCCATCTAGTATGTTTACCCTTGACACGGTGGGTTTTAAGAGGGGAGTGATGATTCTGCAGAGTTAAGAAATTAGAGATGAAAATGGCCAATGTGGACTGGACATCTTGAGCATTGTAGAGATCAGACCAATCAATGGTGGGCACTTCCTGAAAAAGTTTGCTGATTCAGGTTGGCATAGTCGCGAAAGGTGGTGAGGCGTGGTTTTACTTGAAAGGGTGGGGCCGATTCCCAGATGCAAAAAATAGGGGAGTGGTCTGAGATGGCATCAGCAAGTGTACCGGCAGACTGGATGTGCTTGGGGTGGTTTGCTAACATCCAGTCAATAAGAGTGGCAGAGTTTGAGCGAGGAGTACACTGAGTTGGTTCAGTAATAAGCTGATGGAGGTTATGGCTCTGGATCTTGGTAAGCAAGGTAGTCTGGTATTTCCCTAGCTAGTTTAAGTTGATTTCACCTAGGATGATCCTTTCATTCTTGCCAGAGAGTAGGGATGTCTGGTTCAGAAGCTCATCCAGGCCAGTGTGGCCACTGTTAGGTGGGTAATAGGCATATATGATATGTAGTTTTTTATTCCCAAGTGTGAGGAGTGCATGTAGCAACTCAGTGCGTCATAGGATCTTTGTTTAGGGCAGTGAGACGAAGGTGATTTTTGTAATAGATAGCTACACCCCCTCCCTTTTAGGGGATGGTCTGTCCTTCTGAAGGATGCTACAGGATGGCACTGAGCAACGAGAGTCAGATATAGAGGATTTTAGCCATGTTTCGGTCAGGCACAATATGTCCAGCTTGTAATGGGAGATCCAAGCTTCAAGTTCCGCAAAGTTGTGATCAAGATTTCTGATGTTATGATGGGCTATAAGAAGATTTATTGGGGACCTTTGAGGTACATTAGAGTGGGAGAGATGTCCTACAGGGCCAGGGTTTGTCTCAATATCCCCTGCCAGCAGAATAGCCAGTAGTAGGAAGTACCATAGCTTCCGGTGGGTAAGAGGGGAGAGAATTAAGCGGTGAAGGAGGCATTTTTTAAGGTTATATATAGCTTGGTAGATTATTCCCCTTTTTAATGGGAGTGGGGATGAATCCCAGGGTGAGTCATGATGGAGAAGGAGGTTGGAGAAATGAAAGTTGTCTAGAGATTGGATGATGGTAGGGTGGGCCCTGTTAGCATCATGGTTAGCGGAGGATGCTAAGTAGAGCAGTGAAAGAACCATGGTAGTGGGGATTATGTGCATTAGGTGACCCATGATATAAGTAGTATTTGTACCATGTGGGAACCTGAGTTATGGAGAAGCAGAAAAGGCCCTAGTTTTGATTGCAGCCTTGTAGTTATTTCAGCAATAAAGAGGTCTAGGCAACATGGGTTAGACCATTAGAGGAGACCTTAGAGTTTTGGCCCATAGGGGCAAACATGTAGTAACAGGTACAGCTAGAGAGAGTAGGTCAGAGATAAGGAAGTGGGCTTGGAGTGAGAAAAGAAACTCAGGGGATGGGGGGAGTAGGAAATAGTAAAGCACTAGGGAGAGGGATTGAGTAGGGAGATTAGCCACAAAACAGGCAGAAGGGAAACTTTTTGTACTGCCTAGGCACTATCAGTGTGACAGATGGGCAGTAAGCCTAGAGAGAGAGAGAGAGAGAGAGGGAGGACCTACTCGCTGAGAAACATGTGTAAGTCAGTGGAAGACAGAGGAAAGGATTGCAGACAATAGTAGTTTAGGATATAGTTACAGGGAGGAGCAAAGAAGTATTTAATAGAGGCCGGGGTCGGGGCAGGCAGTGTGGGATGAAAATCACACACAGCACATCTAGCATAGCAGCGATAGCAGCTGGTGAAATAGCAAAAAAAGTTGTGCTTAGTCTAAAAACTGCCAGCAACCAATAGAGGGCCGGGGCAGATGCAATAGCCAATGGTGGAGTAGGCAAGACGCGGCAGGAACCAATCCTATTTGGGGCTTACAAATCCTTTGTGGAGCTGTACCTGTGAGCCGGAGAGCTGAAGAGGAGAACAGGCGTCGGAATGGAGCTCCGCTCCACAGCTGCTTGCAGAAGTGAGGATCCCTGGGTTTCAGGTCCTGAGCCGGACAGCTATGGAGAGGAGAGCGGGTGGCCGATGGAGTTCTATGCCACACCAGCTTGCAGTTGTGAGGATCCTGAAAGAGGAAGACAGGAACAGAGTTAACAAACGATTAGGGCTGCTCCAAGGGACTGGCGCTGAGGGTAATCGGTGGGTGTGGTAGACAGGAGGCCCCACCAAGTAGGACAAAGGAGTGGAGAGGAACAGCGATTTGGAGAGCTGGAAGGTGATTTACATATGTTGTGGTGGGGGAGTCTGGTGCCTGGCAAAATACAGGACACAAAGACACAGAGGGGGAGGAGTTCAGCTGAGAGAGACAGAAAGGACAGCAGAGAATATGGGGGATAGATGTGTAGACAGGTAGAGGTTAGAGAGTACAGGGCTGAAATTTGGTGCAAGGGGTATACTGTTGCAGAGTGTGGAAAGGGAGGCAAATAGCAGGGGGGTACAGTCGAGGATAGATAGAGACAGCGCTAGGATTCACTTAGCTGCCAAGGGACACATTAGCATAGCATAATAGAAAAAGAATGAAATGAACAATCAAATAAAGATAAAACAGCCAAACCAGGGGGAAAAATAATTCCAGCTGACCTTACTCAAAAGTAGGCAATTTTTATTTATTTATTTAGTTTTTGTTGACCGGGTAAGTGCATTAGACAAATTCTGCCTATTTTCAGGCACAACCTGGGCGAGGGGGTTACAGATGAATGCCACCTGACCTTGAACCAGATTAAGCTGTTGGTGGTATTTTTTTAGTGAATGAGGGAAATTTGGCCAGGACATTGAGGAAATTACCCTCTTCTTTTAGATAAGTGCTATGGGATTTTTAACATCCACCTGAACTACCACCAAACCAGGCAGATGGGACCTTGATTTAACGTCTCATCTGAAAGATGGCACCTCAGAAGTGCAGCACCCCTCTCATGCTGCACTACAGTGTCAGTATTGGGATATTAACCCAAGTGCCAGATGTGGGAACTGAACCCACAGCCCTCTGATCTCCTGGCCTTAGAGGCGAGTGTGCTACCTACTGAGCCACTGAGACTGACAAAATTTAAAACTAGAGGGTAAGTATTACAGCACTTTACATTAAGTGTTACAGCACATTAGTCTACATGGCCGTGGATTTAGAAATGCTGTAAAATGACAGACAAATAGCGAGTTACTCAGGCTGCAAAGTTCTGATTAACAGCTAGTTTGAAATATATTTTATTATTTAAAATTACACACAACACAGCTAGCGTAGCAGTGATAGCAGTTAGTGAAATAGCAAAAAAAGCCACACGTAGTCCAAAAACTGCCAGCAGCCAAATAGAAGGCCAGGGACAGATGCAATAGCCAATGGTGGAGTAGGCAAGAAGTGGCAGGGACCAATCCTATTTGGGGCTTACAAATCCTTTGTGGAGCCGTGCCTGTGAGCCGGAGAGCTGAAGAGGAGAGCGGGTGGCTGAATGGAGCTCCGCTCTGCATCGCAGTCGCTTGCAGCTGTGGGGTTCCCTGGATTTCAGGTCCTGAGCTGGACAGCCGTGGAGAGGAGAGGAGAGCGGCCACATGATGGAGCTCCGTTCCGTGTTGCAACCGCTTGCAGTGGTGAGGATCCTGTGAGCCGGAGAGCCGAAGAGGAGAGCGGGCGGATGAATGGAGCTCCGCTCCATGCTGCAGCTGCTTGCACTGTGGGGATCCCTGGGTTTCAGGTCCTGAGCCGGACAGCCATGGAGAGGAGAGTGGGCAGCCGATAGAGCTCTGCTCCGTGCCACAACTGCTTGCAGCGGTGAGGATCCTGTGAGCTGGAGATCCAAAGAGGAGAGCGGGTGGCCGAATGGAGCTCCGCTCCACTCTGCGCCGCAGCCACTTGCAGCAGTGGGGATCCTTGGGTTTCAGGTCCTGAGCTGGACAGCCATGGAGAGGAGAGCGAGCAGCCGATGGAGCTCTGCTTCGCACCGCAACCGCTTGCAGTGGTGAGGATCAAAAGGAGTGCTGCTTTTAATATGGCTCAGACTAGGTTTTTATCAGTATTCTCAGCTGTTTCTGTACACCTGTTGCCCCATGAGGTTGGGGAGTACTGCCTACTGCATGCTAATTAATTTTAGTCAAAGCAGAAGTGATATTAAACAATGGGTTTTAAAAAAAAAACAACAAAGAATAGTGTTGAAAACTAGGTTCAAGTCATATTGAAAGGTACACTCCTTTTATTTAAAATATGGAAAAAGTAATAAGGCAGACTGAAAATGGGAAAGAAGAGTAGTTTTTTTTTAGTTTCAGTTTTGTTTTTATTGTATGACAAAAAATTAAAATGTTATCATTACAATAATTTAAGACATATAATAACCACAGTCCACATAACTTTATACAATTAAAAAGTCCAACATATATATAATTTAATGCTTAAGAACTCCTAAACCCACTATTCCTGTCCTCTTTCATAAACTATTCTCAGCATTTTCATTTATCTTTTTCTGAAATATTTTTTAAAAATGTGTTTGTTTTCCTTCAATGATTCTGCAAAGTCTTTCTACTTTATTTAGCAGCTCCTTATTATTGGTCTTTAGAATGTGGTTTAGTTGGTATCTTGGCTCCATATTCAAATCTGCTAGTACATCAGCCATAATTCTCTCTCTCTCTCTCTTTTTTTAAAAAGGGCATAATCTTAGATGTAAAAGATCATCAACGCCAAGCTTACAGTCGCATACACTTGAGTTAGTTTGTTTAAAAATTTTTCTCAATGACTGACTGGGTACATACCCAAATCTAAATCTGGTCATAGCTTTCCTATCATTTGTGTTCCTTACTTTTTTAAGTACTCCTCCATTGCAAAATTTCTTTTTTTATTGTTAACTAGCCAGTAACTTAATTTACAATTATTGGCCATACTGTTCTACTTTTGTGTATATATATCCTGAAATCTAGCCTTATTTGTTCTTCTATAATGTTGCACGGTGTCCTGTAAGCTTGGCTAACACATTCCAATAATCCATAAATTTTAATATAGGAATCAGCAACTACCATGCTTGGAAGAATGAAACCTCTATCATTATATTCGATTGCTTCCTCTAGACAGATCCTAGGCAAATGTTCTTCCTGCATGTTATACACCTTTAACCCTTATAAGCATAGTCTCTGTTTCACACTTTGTGCCATAGTAGCTTGACCTAGCTCTAGTCTAACTAGGCTAGAGACAGCACCCTTGGGTGATCCCAAGATTCTTTTATAGAATCTATTCATGATCACTTCTAGTTCTTGGATGTTTCCTAATCCCCATATTTCTGCCTCATATAAAAGTTGAGACCTTACTTTGGCATTTAGTGCTCTTATAATTCCTTTTACTGATTGCCCTCCATATTTATAGGAAAATCTTTCCATTGATGGTATAAATCATTTAACTTTTTGTATAATATTCTTAATATGTTCTTTCCATTTTAAATCCCTTGTGAATATTATCCCTAAATAGCAGAATTTTATAACTTGTTCTATTTTGAAATTTTTACATTTCAAACTGTATAATTTCCCTGAGTTATCTTGTTTGGCAAATACTATGTACTTGGTTTTCTCAAAATTTGTCACCAATGATGCTTTTTCACAGTTCTCATAGAATTTGTTTATACTTCTTTGTATTCCTAGAGAACTAGTTGAGATTAGAACCAAATCATCTGCGTATGCCAAATAAGAGCAATGCCTGTTTCCTAGCTAGGGCATTTGAAGTTCAGGATCACACATATCCCCCATAACTCTGTTCAGAAAAATATTAAATAGTATTGGGGACAAAACACATCCTTGTTTTACTCCTATGGTAGAGGGGAACTTACCAGTAATATATCCTTCTTTATTATATCTCACCTTTGTATAGGTATCCTGGAATAATGTTTTCAGTATGTTAATCATTGCTATATCCATCTCACTTTCCTTTAGTACCTCCCAAAGTTTCTCTCTGTTTACTTTATCGAATGTGGCTTTTAGGTCTATAAATACGCAACATAGTTGTTGTCTTTTAAACCATGTATAGTTATGTATTAAATGGACCAAAGTGTAACATTGATCTATAGTTGAATGCAATGGCATGAAGCCAGCTTGGGCTTCATCAATTATTCTGTTAGTTATCCACTCCAGTATTCTCTTTTGTAATATCTTTGTAAATAATTTATGTGAGGTATCTATCAAACTTATGGGTCTATAATTACTAGGGTTAGCCCTATTTCCCTTTTTTAAAAAAAATTGGTATAATGATGTTTTCTTTCCAAGTAGGAGGCATATTTCCAGTCATTCATACTTCATTCATTATATACCATTTTTAGGGCAGGCACCCAAAGATCAGGATCATCTATCACTAAATCTATTGACACTCCAGCGGGGCCTGGGGCTTTGTGTCTTTTTGTTGCCTCTAAAGACTTATATAACTCATTTTCTGTAATTGAATCATCTAGTGATATCCATTCCTGCAGTATTTCCCTACTTTCCTGGTCTATGTTTTTATCAAAAAAGAGGTCTTTATAATAGTTCTTAGGGTCAATATAATTTTCCATATCCTCTGAATATCTTTCCCACCCCTTTGCCACCATGTGCCAATATATTTTATTATCCTTGTCACTTATTGTATTTTCAAACTCATTCCACATTATGTTTCTGTATTTATCCTTTTTAGTTTTCAATAAATTCTTCTATTCGTTCCTCATGCTATTAAGCCATTGCTTGTTTGTTTTCTTCAGATTTTTATAAACCTTCCTTGCTGCTATATTAACCTTTTTTTTAAATGACCTACATTCTACATCGTACCATTTGCTTCCTTTTTTTGGTTTATTTTCCGTAACTTTCAGTAGTATAGAGGAGATGCATGTCATTATTTCCTGAAATTCTTGTAGGCAGCTTATCTTATTCTTATTGTTTACCATATTAATAATTTCTTGCCTTACCAAATACGCTTTTAATAGCTTTATTGATTTATAAATCTTTTAATAAATCCCACTTTATCCCCTTTTTAATTATAATTATATTTTGTTTATTTGGCAACCTAATTTCCCTTACTTTCCCTAATTCAATGTTAATTTCTAAAGGACCATGTTCACTCTCTGCCCTCTTTCCTATCCTCATATCTATTATTTTATGGATAATATTGCCTGAGCACCAGCAATGGTCAGTTGCTGAAGCCCCTCTTGATCCCATGTAAGTAAAGGAGCCCAGATAATCTCCCTTTGTTCTTCCATTAAGTAATATTAACCCATTCTCCTCCATCAGCTTTATCAATTGTTTCCCTCTTTCACAAATTTATAAATCCTTCATCCTGCATTCCATGGTTATAAATAAAGGTTCCTGGGCTGCACATGCTTCGGCCAGTTCATCCGTCATTTTCAGGTCCATCTCAACTCTGCTATTTAAATCCCCTACTTCAATTATTGTACTGTCTGGTTCCTTCTCTATAAGTGTCTCTAACAAAATCCCTAGATTTTTTATATTATTCTTACCCTTATAGTTTGAACCTTTTGGGGGAAAGTACACATTACAATGTAAAAAATGTGTCTTTTAAAAGATGCCTTTACCACTAAAATATGTTCCATATCAGTTTCTACCTCTTCATGGGTAGCATATTCCACAATCTTGCACCAGGTTAAAGCCCTGATGAGAGCCTTCTATATTTCCTCATAATCCTTGCTTTTTTGTGAAATAGCTTATACCCATTCACATTAATTTCGACATTAACCCAAGTTTCTTGGATACAAACATAATCAAAAGAGTTAATGTAATCTATAAAAGATGGATCTACAAGTATCTCCTTTGGAGGGAGGATGATTCAGAGGAAACGTGAGGAAGAATTTCTTCACAGAACGGGTGGTGGACAAGTGGAACACCCTGCCAGAAGAAGTGGTGGGGGCTGAAACAATCACCGGATTTAGGAATGCATGGGATAGACATAAAGGAATTCTGGAGGTCAGGGGTAAGGGGCAACAGACTTCTAGAAAAACATAAACTGAACTTACAAGCTCAAATGGGCAGACTGGGTGGGCCATAGGGCCTTATCTGCCGACACTGTCTATGTATCTATGTATCTCTCTTTTATCTCTGTAACATTCCATGACAGCATATTGTAATTCTCCCTTATCTCTTCCAGTCTATCTGCTTTTAATATTGTCCTATTATGTCAATTAACCATCTCATTCAGCACTTGATATCTATTTGATGTTTTCACCAGTGATATCCAATTGGCTTCATTTGTTATCTTGTTACTTTGACTGGTTTCCTCCACTTCCCCAACTAAATGGGTGTCCACCTGATCCAGTTTCTCAATATGAATCATAATATCTTGATAATCTTGATGGTTTCTGAGCCAAAGTGTCACCTGGCCCTCTTCTTCCCACCTTTTAGCTTTTGTTATCATTTTATTTAGTTGTTTTTCTCTTAATAAATTCTGCAACAGTTCTACCACTTTCATCCTCAAATTGTTTTCTGTTTCATTTAAGAAGTTCCCATGCCACGGGGGGGGGGGCCTACCTGTGTTGCCGGTGCTGGGGGTGCCTTGTGTACACCCTGCACCACTGCATCATACAGCATGGAGGCAGCTATGTTACTGGTCTGTACTAATGTTACCCTCTCCATGTTTGCACTCTAGGCCCAGACGATTGCTGTAGGGCCCGGTTGGCCTGTGAGCAGGGATGGCAGGCTGGAACAGGTGGTGTGGCCTTGCAGCCGGGGCACAGTGGTGGTGCTGTGGGTCAGCAGTGCCCTGCTGACCAGGACGCAGGTGAGTGCCATGTTTCCCCTTATATCTGTGCATGGTGGGTTGCAGGGGTGGTGGAGGGGCATGGCCTCCTGCACATGGCCCCACTGCCATGCATGCCACATGGTGCAGTCCGCACTGTCCTGTGGGACTGCATGTGTGGTTGGGTGTTGCAGGTGGGCTGTGCATGTACTGGGCACCTGGCTGTGCCACTGCCATCACACTGCATAGCCATGACACTGTACGGCCACATTGGTGCTGTGCAGTGCATGGGCAGCGGGGGTGTGCAGCGGTTTGCATGGCTATGGGTGCCTGAGTAGGCAGGTCTTGTGGGTGCACCCACTGTGGGTGGTTGCATGCCATCATGGGGCAAAGCCCACAGCTGTATGCCATGCACATTGGGTGGGCTGTGGGGGTCCAGCCAGTCACACGTACTGACTTTGCTCCCTTGTCCTAAGTGGATAACGGTAGATGACCCTGGAGCGTCACATCCAGGAAATTCTGCAGGTGACCTGGGCCACACTGGAGCTGCTGCAGGGCATGGAGTGGAGTGACTGGCGGTGGCACAGAAGGCACCACAGGGAGTGCAGGGACAAAGAGGGGACACCAGTAGGTCCTGTGACACCCACACTGTTCCTTCCCCCTGGAATGTCCCTCACACCCTTTTGTCCCCCTTCTTGTTGTTCCCCCTTGCCCCATGCCAATCCCCCTGAGTTGTAGCCTTATACCCCCTCCCCCACTTTGTATATAGTACTGTAAATTGTTCTTGTTCATTCTGTTACCTTTTGAATTATAGACATGTTTCATACTACAGCTGTGGTGGTCTCTGATTTGCAGCGGGCGTCTGGTGCCTTGCTGCAGTGGTGTGCATGGCGTGTGGGGGTGGTGCTAGCCTGGTCATGGGTGTGTCTGGCAGGGCCCCTCCACTGGTGTGGGTGGGGGCCATGGTCCCTGTCTGTGGTATGTGTGTTGTGCCCTGTGCACTGAATGCTTGTGTGCAGTGGTCTCAGGTGCATGCGCTGTGTCCCAGTCACCCCTGGCAGTGTGTGTGCCTGGCCCGTGCGGCTGAGCCCCTTGCATGTTTGTGGTGCGAACGGTCATGCTGAACCCTCCACTGCATGCATGTCTGCTGGCATGACATTGGTGGCTGTCCATGCCAGCCACCCTCTGGGCATGGCACCATGGCAGCTGGTGTCCCGTCTCCAGGTCTATTGCACGTCTGCCTCAGGTGACAGTGTGGGCAGTGCTGTTGTTGTCCCCCTCCATGCTATCGATGGTATCTGTGGCAGTGCCTGTGGTCTGCTGTCTGTCACATGTGCTCCAGCTGCATGCTGGCGGCAGACAGGTTCATGGTGCATGCACCACATGGCTAGCTCACCAGCGCCATGGTGGTGTACAGGCCGTGGGTGCACGGCATCACTGGACACACGTCAGTGGCATCTACTGCCCTGTTTTGTGTGGCTCTGTGACAGGGTACCCTTGGGACAGGGTGGGGGATTTGTTCATGCCCTGTGTTGCATCCTGTGTGGCGCATGCCTCCATGCACCACAGTGGGCAGCTGTGCTGTCTGGTGGGGCCAGTGCTGGGACAGGGTGTGTGCATGGGTGGGTGTGTGGGGTGCTATCCTGCTGGTGGTGGCATCCAGGGTGGGCCTTGTCACATGCGGGGCCCCTTGGGTACTGACACAGGGTTGGCCTCTTTGCTGTGCCACAGTGGGGGCCATGCAGGGGGGCATTGTGTATGCTGCGGTGTCATCAGTGGCTGGTGTCGCCTGCTGTGGGGGGATCACAGTGGGGCTGTCATACATGGCACCATGGGGCAGAGGGTTGCATTGTCACAGTGGTGGTGGTGGCATGCCTTCAGTGCCATGCACTGTTTGGTAATGCTTCCTGGCCAGGTGTCTTGGGATCTCTGTACAGTGGGTGGTCAGCATTGGTTGGGTGCAGTGGCATGGGAGGGTCTGGCCCTCCATGTGTTGTGGTCACTGTTTGCCGGGGGAGTGTGCTGGGGCACCATGCCTCTGCTGTTGGATCAGTGCTGGGGTTCATCGGCTGGTGGTCTGTTCAGCTCACCTCTGGATGTGCAGCTCATGTGGGGCCTGGGGGGGTTGGTCTGTCTGGCCTGCTGCATGCTCCTCTGCCCATGGCGCATCCATGGTTAGTGCACCCCTGCTTCCTGTCCTTGTCCCTGCACATCACTGGATGTGCTACTGTGCATTGGCCCTGCTCCACTGCACGTCCCTAGTTGCGCCATGGTGCATCACATGCAATATTCAGCTGTGTTGCGCAGGCGCACCTTGGCCCACACTTGGTTTGAATATCACGCACGTTGCGCAATGGTGCACTACTCTTGTGCCTGCTCCCGCTATTGCGCATCTTTTTGGCGCAGTCTGAATATCCCACCCTGTTTAAAGTCATTGAGCTATTATTCTGCATTATATCCCCTAATAGGTGTTTTAAATGTGTATTTAACAATTCTTCTGTTTTGTCAGGTATCAATGAGACATTATACATTGGCAGTATATAATCAGTCTCCAAAACTCTTTCTAGTATACCTTTTAATCTAACCACCACTTCCATTTCTTCCTTCATATCTGCTTGTATACTATTTCTTGGTTTTTGTTCCTTATTAGTATCTATAATATTTATATATTTTGCTTTCCCCTTATATGTTCTTATTCTTTTCTCATTATCCCTCTTATTCTTATCTGTCTCTCTTAATCCGTTCTTTTGTTACTATTTTCTTTCCCTTTATTTTACTCAACTCTTTCCCTGCATTTTTTTCCTTCCCTAATTTTTGGAGGTACTTCTTATTAATGGTCTTTCCCCTATTCACTTTATTCAAATCCTTTTTGGTTTTTTTCTCTTTTTCAAATTTCTCTGTAATTCTCCTTCCCATCCCTTTCCCCTTGCGTATTCCTTCTTAGTAAATATCCTGCTTCTGGTTATTGTCTATATCTTCCTCTTTATTCATAGAGGATCCTGACTCCACCAGTTTCTGTCCACTATATGTTTTTCCCCATTTCTCTTTTCCCCTTTTGTTTATAGTACTTTGATGTTAATTTCCTTTCTTTATATTCCACACTTTCCTCTTCTTTACTTGTTTGTTTTTTCTTTAAAGCTCTGGGAATTATTTCCTTGGTTGTATCTGTCTCTTCAAACTCCAATATTTATTTCTCCTCTTTTTCCCTTGACCACTCTCTTCCCTTTCTTCTCTTTGCTTGCTCCACCCCTTTTTCCCGTAATTGAGGATTTCTCATTCCTAATTCCTTAATTATACTATTGTTATTACCATACCTTTCTGATGACATTATTATCTCTACTTCAGATCCTGTAGATTTATCAAATGCAAAGCTTATTGTGGTTGACCCTTTCCTCAGTGGTGTGGAAGCAGTCCTGTGGGTTGAGATCTCCAGAATATTCTGTGATCTCCTCCCCCATTTCATCAGATTTATTTTCTCTATATGTATTTGTCCCATCTTCATCATCTTTCTCAGCTCCATACTCTTTATTTTTGTTTTTTTCTAATAACTTATCCACTTGTCTTTTATTCTCTATGCATATTCCCTTAATAAAGGAAAGGTCTTGTTTTATCAGCACTAATTGTTCATAGAGCATTGTGTTAGCCATCAATGGGTCTCTAAGTGCAATAACACAATCTCTGGTTACATTTTCTAATAGTGGTAAGCTATACTCAATTGGGCTCATTGGCTATGTTTCAGATTGTGTTCTCCCTCCCATTAATTCACTCCCTATTGAATAGTTCTCGTCTGTCTATTTACTACCCATTGTTCCATAGAATCATCTTTTAACATTGGTGAAGGGCATAAGTCCCTCATCTCTTTTTTAATCTTCCTTCAGATACCTAGGCATCTGGCTAGACCAGCACCTAGATTTTACCTCTCATATCGACTCACTACACAAAAGACTACTCCTCAAGCTAGGTGCTCTATTCCACAACAAAAAATGCCTCCCTACACAAACTAGGCACGCCATTGTCCCAAAAATTATTCTCCCTGTTTTCGATTATGGCGACATAGTCTACTCCATTGCCCCTGCGTCCGCTCTGGCCAGCCTAGACACCATGTTACACTCCTTCTGCCAGTTCATTCTAGGTTGTCCTCAATCCACTCACCATTGCAACCTATACAGCTCTGCTACCCTGTCATCCCTCCATGATTGTAGACAAATAAACTGCGTTAGGTTCGCTGCCAAATTCTGGTCCCACTCCCTCCCCCCATCTGGCCTCTACCCTCTCCCAACAATCCCCTCCTGCATACTCCATCAGGAATATGGATCCCAGACTGCTGCATGTCCCATTTATGCATACTACCAAAGGCCAGGCCACCTTTAGTTACTGAATCCCACAGATTTGGAATGCTCTGCCGGTCTCCATAAGACATGCACAGAACACCTACCAACGCAACCCTCTACTTAGAGCCCATTTCTCTTCCAGCTGCTCCTGTTATAACTAACTTCTCAAATTATTATGCTTGTTGTACAATAAAAGTATATGTAATGTATATTGACCCTCTCACTCTGTACAATGTATTTATGAACCCCTGTCTGTATTCTCTAAACAAATGTTCATAGGAAAGCCTTGGCTTCCCAAAATGTTCTGCTTATTGCATATATTCCATGTATTGTTCTTGGGTCTCGGCCCCCAGGTCACATCTGGAATCAAGCTTTTAGCTCAGTATGCTTTCCTGGTAAATCTCGTAAATAAGTAAGTAAGTAAATAAATAAATCTTTTCTATTTTTTTAATTCTTTGTTCTAGTCTACTGCTCACCAAAATCTTTCCTTTATACTCTCTATCATTTTAGATACATCCTTATTAGCTTGTTCTATCAGGCCCTCTTTTCTAAGAAGGGTAGCTGTTCCAATTCCAAACTCAGAGCTTTCTTTACCAACCTTAATTATTTTTACCAGTTCCTCCTCATGTCTTTTCTTCTCAAAAAATTCCCAAATGAGTGGTTGGGTTGATGGCGTTTTTTTTTTATTAACCAGATTGTTATAACTTTGGCGTTGTGTAACTTTAGAACAATCCAGTTCTTGTTCATGTTCTGCCCATTTTATTGGTGTCTGAGTAAACAAAACAATCCCACTATTCCCGTTCTCATTAATAATTTATTTCTCCTCCATCTCTATAACCACTATAACACCTTGCTCTTTCTCTATGTCTACCTTTAAAGACTCTTCCAACATTATAGTCATTTTATTCATTATATCCATTCTCTTAGTCCCCTTTAACTTTTTTAATTCTTTCATGTTTTTTGTCTGTATAAAATCTTTTTCAGATGTATTCTTATACATTTCTTTTCCTCCTATGTTGATTTTTCTCCCTCTTGTCTCTACTGGCATGTTATCAAATTATTTCAATAATTACTTACTATCCCCTTTTTAAGGAGGCAAGCTTACCTGAGGGAGAAGATCAGGAAGGAGAAAACTGTAAACAGAAATTATCAACAAAACACTGATCAGTAAGGATAAAATTATAAACAGAAATTATCAACAAAACACTGATTCAATATAATATGCACAGTATAAAATAGAGTATAATTTCCCAAAAATATAGTGGTTCAGACACTGCTGAATCTTAAAGAGTCCCAACTAGGTTCCCAGAACTCAAAACTCAGAAATGTTCAGTAGCCAATATTGCACAGTGTTACATAATCAATCTTCCATGTTCATTATTCACTGAACCAATCCAATTATCCTCCAGTGTCCTCCCATTTCGAAATAGATCATTTCTCTTACATTAGTCTGTTGCAGCTGAAATGGAGGATTCCACAAAACACAAGTCACAAGTCCCAATATCATGTTAAGAGTCTTTTGGTGGTAATTATATTCCCCAATTAAATGTGAAACAGGGTCTTGCCACAAATTCCATTAATCTATGATAGATCTTCACTTGAGCTCTTGAAAGTCAAAAGTCCACCTTAAAGTCTACCTTTCATAAACTGCAACATGGAAATATTGTGGTAGAACTAGAAAATATGAGCAAGGCAGTTTACAGTTCTCTTTATGGCTTAAAAGGGCACGATGTACTTTCATTTGTATCTTCATAAGATTTTTTACAAAAGATAAATACAAAAACACATATTCCAATCACTCTGTCAGAGTGTGCAAATATGCAACTATGCTAGTATAACTTTAACTTAATAAAACACCTGGAGGCTGTAAAAGCTTTCATGCAAATTAAAAAGCTGTTTCGGATAAAAAGCTTTTAAAAAGCACACGAGATTGCCATAGTAATCTTTACAAAAAGACCTTAAATATTTTTACAATTGCCTACTTACTTGCTTCTAAAGGAAATGTAAGTTTATGGCCCACGTCGACTTAGTTAAGCAATGACTCCGTGTATGCTGCAACTCGACTAGATTCGTTATAGACTATTACAACAAGTAAGGACACTAACTTAGTTGTCTGCTATAAACAGACTATTAGCTTTTTAGTTTTTTTTTTAAATTGCCAAAATACTCACCCAATTTCTCGGAGTGGAGCAAGGAACTGCTGTACCGCTCTTCAGTGGCGTCCCAAATGACTCTAACACTTGTGTGGAGCCTGCGCACTATATGTGCCTGGGTCACATGACACAAAGATCTAAAGGCACGAAAAATAAAATGTAAATAACTTTTAAACCAAAAATAACTTTCTTTATAAACATAAAAATACTTCCATATCCACTTTTCCTAAATCAGACTCCTAGGAATATGTGTACAATTTGTGAGTGCAAAAAACACAACTCCTACGGGCGCCTTTGGACACTTTTAACCCAAACAGCAAGGCAACACAAAATAAAAGAAAAATATCACTGAAAAGAGTCTAAATGACTAGAAAGTCACAAAAATAAATCCTTAGATCTTCAATTCTTAAGTCATTCTCAATCCACTTCTTTCAGTCTTTTCAGTAACTTTCTGTTGCAAAATTTAGTTAGATTTAGTTTCTTTTAGGCTCCACAAATGTTAGCACATGTAGTCTTCTCTGTTTCTCAGCATCATCAATTCTATCTCAGGAAAGAAGAGTATCATACAAGGCAGGGGATAAAGGGCAATTTAAAATATAATAAAAAATATAGGTCTGAATTTTCTCTGCTATCATGCACTGTTGCTTTAAGATAGGAGGGTGCTGGCCAGTTAGAACATCTATGGAGGAAAATAAGCCAGTGGGATTCTCCCTCGTATCTTGACTTTGCCATATTAGTACAGTAGGTTTTAAGCTGAGCAATGATTCATTCTGCCGTCGCAGTCGCATTAGTCTGTCACAATGCCGCTGGCTGACAACTGGCTTAAATCACTTCATCAACGCTGTTACCAGCTTGCTGCAAATTTACTACTGCACTTTTTCCCTCTCCTTCCACTTCAGGTCCTTGCTTGCATACTACAAGGCCTCCAGACATAGGAATCCCATTTCATGGAATCATAGAATCATAGAAATTTGTCAGCAGAAAATGACACACTTGGCCCATTGAGTCTACCCATCTCCCCCCACCACTGATCACCAATTTCACAGGCCCTCCCCTTCCCCCCAACCAACCTCATATGCTTGTCCCATGCACTGTTGAATCCCTCCACTGATTTATCCCCTACCACCTCATCTGGTAGTTTATTCCAGGCCTCCACTACCCTCATTTTCAGGTACTCTTGAACATACTCCTGAGCTAGAAGCGGTATCACTTTATCTGGGTATATTCTCTCAGAGACAGAACATGGAGTTTGCCACTACAGTAATATTTTTTTCTTTCTTCTTTGTTAACTGGGTGTGTGACAACCCACCTCTCCCTCTGGGCTGAAACAGCTTTTAGAGAGGTGTGTGTGTCCTCAGGTATTCGCTGCCACCAGCCGGACTTTCTTTCTGGCACCTCTTTCAAGTGTACAAACTTGAAAAATCCACGTGCAATTGCACAAGTTAAAGTCTGGTAGTGTGTCTCTTTCAGGTGGCGGATGCTACACAGAGTTTACCTTAGCCAGTGAAAACCAAATCTTACCTTAGAAAATGACATCAGAGTCACAACTGTTGAGCAAATAAGTAGCTTTTACTTAACAGAAAGTGCAATGAGCATTTACAGAAATGTATTTACAACACAAGAGAATAACACTCATACAGGAAAAGTAAACAAATGTTTTTAAACAACAGATGGCAAAGAAGAAGGCTATTACTGAAATATACTATCACTAAACTTACCCTTCCCTGTCCTTACAAGAGACACTGGACCCTGTTCTAACTGCCAACTCCCACGGACATACCAGGTAGGCTCCAAGCTATGTTTCCCCTCACAGCTTCCAGGGCAAGAGAGAGGTTCTCTGTCTTACAGAAGCTTATATAGTCTATGGAGACTAGGTCATTCCTATTCTCTCCTTAAATGCACCAACCAACTAACATGTATCTATTTAATTGTCCCAATCAGAGTGAACACCTATTGGTGACCAATTATATTCCTTTTCACCTTAAGTTTATATTTGAATGATCCAATCCATTCAAACTGCCCTGTAGTCCGTGTCTGCAAGGTCTATGTGTGTCTGGAGATGTCCACTCGAGATTTATGACCCAGCTCTTATCTAGCAGCTAGGAATTCCACAAGCTGGTTGCTGCTGGAGGATTTCAGCCTCAGTGTATTTTTTCCACACTGCTAAAAAAATAAGGCATCTACAGAATCCAAACCATTAACTCTTTCCTTCCCATTTCTGTCATAGGGTGTAACATGTTATATGAGTGAGTAGTATTGAGCATGTCAATATGAGTGGCTCAATAATACCGCTTACACTGACAGCGAGTGGTGAAAAGCATAGATATATCCTGTAGAGCAAATATAGCAGCAAGCTACACTCACAACTAAAGGATATAGGATGTTGTTCGTCCAGCCCTTGCTGAGCTCTCCATTTAGCATAGTAGTGTAAGCCACCACTTGCGATCCCAGCAGACCCAGGTTCAGGCCTGGTTGGAGGGGAAAAAATGTTTTGCATTTTTCAAAAATAGTCACTTTCCCCATGGTCCTCATTCTGCATGGAGTTAATTATTTTAAGTTTGGGAGGTGTGGGGGCATAGCCCCCTGCAAATGGGGGCATGTGGGGCATAGTCCCCCACATAAAAATACTTATTTCAGTAGTTCTTTTGTTTGACTGTAGCGACTGTCGCTATTTGTGGTGGTCGTTGCGATATCAGTTGCCCTTATGATGACGGGCTCTTTTTTAGTCCATTTTTTGTGATCGGTGGTCTTTCAGACTCGCTGTTATCACATAAAACTGTAATTGGCTAAGGCCCACTAGGCACAATGACTGTTTTCAGGGGTGACCCAGGAGCACAGGGGAGGTTAAGTGACTTGCTCAGGCTCACACAGTATGCAAGTGGAGATTATGGGAAGCAAGTATTAATAAAATTAATAGGAAATACCTATATCTTTTTAAAACATTGCACAGTGACAGAGTAATTAAATATAAATACAGATGAGGGGGTACAGGCAAAGTGGGCAAGTATTAAAGATGTAATACTTGAAGCAACATCCCATTGTGTTAGTGAGAAAAGGAAGTGCAAAAGAAGAAGGAAACCACTTTTGTTCTCAAACACAGTAGCAAAAAAGGTCAGAGCCAAAATGCTGGCCTTCAGGAAATATAAGTGAACGTAGTAGGATGAAGATAAGGAGGTATAGCAAACTTCCCTAAAGGAAGCAGGGAAGGCAGTAAGGCAGGCAAAGGCCCAAACCGAGGAAAAACTAGCATGTACAGTAAAACAAGGTGACAAAACTTTCTATAGATACATTAGTAAAAGGAGAAAGTCCAGAGGAGGTATTGCTAAGATCAAAGGGAACAAGGGTGTGTGTGAGGAGGAGGACCATGTAAAAGCATTTATCCTAAATAGATACTTCTGCTCAGTATTTACTGAAGAGAAGGTAGGGCAGGGCCAACAGCTCAGCACCATGGACACAGGAGGGAGGGAGGGAGGTGTGCACTAGTTCCTTCACAAAATAAAGGGTCCTACAAGAGCTCGATAAGCTCAGAGTGGACAAGGCAATGGGACCTGATGGTATACATCCCAGGGTACTAAAGGAGCTAAGGGTGGAACTAGCAGAGCCATTATCAAAACTGTTTAGTGAGTCTCTGAGCACAGGAGCGGTCCCAGAAGACTGGAGAAGGGCTCATGTGATCCCACTCTACAAGAGTAGTAGCAGGGAGGAGGCAGGGAACAACAGACCAGTCAGTCTTACCTCAGTAGTGGGCAAGATTGTGGAGCCACTCCTTAAGGAAAGGATAGTGGAACACCTGGAATCCATAGCAGCACAGGATCCAAGACAGCATGGTTTTACAAAAGGAAGGTCCTGTCACACTAGTCTCATAGATTTCTTTGACTGGGTAACCAAAGTGGTGGACCATGGGGGAGCAGCTGATGTCTCCTACCTTGACTTCAGCAAAGCTTTCGATACTGTTCCACATGGAAGATTGATTAATAAGCTGGGTAGGCTTGGGGTGGGTCAGACATTGGTCAACTGGGTGGCAAACTGGTTGACAGGCAGGAAACAGAGAGTGGTGGGAAATGGTATACAGTCAGAAGAGATGCAAGTCACAAGTGGGGTACCTCAGGGATCAGTCCTGGGGCCAGTCCTCTTCAATATCTTCATCGGTGACATTGCAGATGGACTGGAGGGGTAAGGTTTGTCTGTTTGCAGATGACACCAAGATCTGCAACAGAGTAGATGATCCAGATGGGGTGGGCAAATGAGAAGAGATCTGGATAAACTAGCAAAATGGTCGGAAGAGTGGCAACTGTGGTTTAACGCAAAGAAGTGCAAGATCATACACATAGGGAAGATAAACCCTGAAGCCACCTATAGGCTGGGAGGGGAGTTGCTGGCAGTCACAAAGGAAGAAAGAGACTTGGGCATCATCATCACCAATGACCTGAAATCATCCAAGCAGACCACTAAAGCAGTAGGTAAGGCTAGAGGGATGTTGGGGTGTATTAGTAGGGGTATCACAAGTCGGACGAGGGGGGGTAATTGTTAGTCCTCGTCTGGAGTACTGCATGCAGTACTGGAGGCCATACCTTCACAAGGACATTAACCAAATTGAGGCAGTCCAGAAAAGGGCAACCAAAATGGTGCAGGTACTGCATCAGAAAACATATGAGGACAGATTAACTGAGCTCAATATGTATACCCTAGACCAAAGGAGGGAGAGAGGTGATATGATTGAAACATTCAAACACCTTAAGGGCATTAACAAGGTGAAAGAGTCTAACCTGTTTCAATATAAGAAAAATAGCAGGCCAAGAGGACACAGCATGAGATTAGAGGGAGGAAGATGAAGGGGTAATGTGAGGAAGTTCTTTTTCACAGAAAGGGTGGTGGATGCATGGAACGGCCTACCTCAGGAAGTGGTGGATATGAATATAGTGCAGGGCTTCAAACAGGCATGGGATAGGCATAAGGGAGCAATACAGATGAGTATGAATAGATAGACCATTGACAGAGCAAAGGCCAATGGCACATTCATAAGATAGAAAAAGAAATGAGCAGACTGGATGGGCCTTGCAGTCCTTATCTGCCGTCAACTTCTATGTTTCTATAAATTATTCAACATCTACAGAATATAGTGGACATATTGTACAGGCAACAAATGGTGAAATATAGAACACACTAGAAAAATCAATATAAACAGGTTTGTAAATGATAGCAAATGTAAAAACAGAAAAGGTTTAAACTGAAAGCAGTTAAAAGTTCTTAGAGGCAGTGTTGTCTAGTGGTTAGAGCACTGGCTTGGGCACTGGGAGGTCACAGGTTTGAATCCCACTAGAACTAAATACCCAGTGGGTGACCTTGAGTAAGTTATTTCATTTCTCCATGCTTCAGTCCACCAGTCCTCCTAGCTGTGAAAATGGCCTGGGTAAAAGCTAGATCCCACTATAAAATATTGCTTCAAAGTTGGGCAGTCATAGGTAAATATGTTAGCCGGCCCGTCAGCACAGCAGTTGGATTTCCACTCGCGATGCCAGTGACCTGGGTTCGGGAACGGACCTGGGTCACTGGAGGGCCGGCCGGGGGAGATGGATGGAGCATCCTCTGGACTGCTCTCCATCTTTGGGGAGAGGGGGAATGAACGTCCGGTGCACTACGGACCCCTGCCGGAGGCTGGGGTCTCCACAACCGGTGTCTGGACGTTAGGAGGGGGCGGGGTGGATGTGGGATGTCATTGCATATCCCCACCCCCGAGGAAAAAATAACATCCTTTCGGGGACAGAAAAAATCCCCAGCCAAGCACCTCTGTGACGCCCTCCTCGCCACCTTCAATGTGCTCCCAGGCTGGCTCCCCTGACGCGAACTGATGTTCGTGACACCAGTAAGTGCCATGACCTTGCCCTGGGGGGAAAGCCAGGGGGCATGGGAGAAGCGCAGCTCATGTGGGTGCAGGAGGCGGCTGGGGCCATGACCAGGGCTGAGTTCGGCGCCAGGCTGGCACAAAAAGTATAATAAAAAAATAAAAATAAAAAAAAATTTGTTATTTCAAAAGTCTAGGGCAAATTTATAGAGGTCAATACACTTCCCAGTTAGTAGTACATTTTCATATTCCTACATTTTCAGTGAAGAGCAACTTGTAGATGCCGGACATACAGTACTATGTAAGAAATACAATGTAGAAAAAAGAAAATATTGGTATTATTTTACCTTATGTTTATTCGAGGACACTACTCAAGTCCTACCAGATTTGGCAAAATGTAATTAAACAAGTTTAAAAATACAAAGTAATACTGTGCTACCCTTTAATCAGCTACAAAGAAAATAAAGCAGATTTGGTTGTCCAATGACAGATTTTTTAGCTAAGAAAAGTTACTCTAAGGAAAAAGCTCAGCATGTCTTTCCTATAAAAGCTGTCCCTCAGAAGGCAGCACCTGAGAAATCAGTGAGCAGAACCCCGTCCCCCAACTTCCCCACACCACACACGCATGACTGGGCTTCTATGGGACATAAACTGTTAACACTCAGAGATAAAGAATTCCCTTCAATTTACTGTAGTATTACTTATCTTTATCTATAGAAAGACACCGACCTGTTTTAGAAGAAACACAGACATCATATTTAGACATTTAGAAGCAGACTCACGGAAACCAATGGATTTATGTGCTGTATGCAGTTAATGTTCCTCGAGAAGGGACTGTTTTAACTTTACTGCACATGCGTTCAGACCCACTTTACAAATGCTGCACCTGGATTAACTGAGAGAACTGATCATTTTACAACTGAATTCTTTCCATGCAGACCAGCAGAATAAAGCAATCAAATATCAGTTTTCACAGAAAAGGCTATTTAAAACAAAAATCACATAATATAGAGTCAAATATGAACGTTTTCTTTGCTGTACAGCCAAGATTCCATTAATTGTGAGCAACACCTCAGACATACTGGAAACTGAATTTCATAAAGTCTCTTCTAACAAATCTATTATCTTTAAATCCAGTTTTCAAAATGCTGCATTACTGAATGATTAGTAATCACTTCTAAAAGTTCTGTTTTTTCAGAAGGATAGGTTCAGGCTTCAGGCATCAGGCATTAGACTTGAACTGTACTGGATTAAATAACATCACCATCAGTTGCACAATGTGTGTCTTGAAAGAATTTAGACACAACAAACACACAGTATACTAGTATTTGGTGAAAGGTACAGAAGCATAAAATGAGCAAAGATGGAAACCACAGTTACCTTTTTAAAACGGAAGCTACATATGGACCAGTTTTGATTATTCTATTTTGTTACACTTTACGACATGATTTCAGTCATGGCAAAAGCAACCCTCAACAGAACCTTTAACACTGTGAATCTACTTTGCCTTGATGAATGTGGCTATGTAACCTTTAGCAGTGCTTTGCTTGAAAGTGAAACACTTGTTTGTTTTGCAAAAAAGGTTTTATTGACCAGTCTTTATTCATGTTTGACATAGAATACCCACTAAGCCACATTACCAAACACAAAAAAATGAACTCGAAAGTTCTTTGGTAGCTCATTAAGGCAAGCATTAGAGGAGAACTTGCTGTGCTTTCGATGAACCTTCCAGCTCTGTTAAACAGCAGAGGCTGGCAGGTGCTTATGTGTCGGCCATGTTCCCACAGCTCCCTGCTGCTCTCTTGTGAACAGATTCCCAGCTCCCTGCTGGCTAGGGAATGTGTTGTTGCCCCCTTGCTCACCCTCACTGACAGCGCTAATAATAACCTGCATGCAAGACAAATGGCACTGTAGAGCCAGAGCCAACATGTTAAACTGGGATATAGTCAATTCCAACCAAATCTGACCAAAACCATTGCGCTGCAGCTTAGGACACCCCAGCATATACATAAACAAACAAAAACAGTTACAAATGTGCTTTCCAGTGGTAGCCAGGCATACAAAGGCATATAATAAATATTACCAAGTTGCAATGTCTGCAAACCTCTTTAATGTCATGCCTTCTATGGGATAGTCCCTTGTTTTACTACTCTGAATCCCTCTGTCTCACAGGGCGAGAGTATTCCTACATTCCATGCTAAGATTATAAAGCTATAATTAATATTAATCTTTGTTACCCAGAGAACAGCAAACTTTTTAAACACGAAAGCATTCATTTCTAGTGGTCATAGTTTTTTTCTGTAAACTTTAAAAATGTGTCATGTTTTGCCCCTGTACCCCACATTTTGAGGGACAGTGTGGTTTTGGTGCAAGACACCAGAAGACAACTAGCTATTTGGCTAAACCCCATATTTTTCTTTTAGTCACAACTTTTTTTGTTTTATTTATTTAACAATATATGCCATTTTTTGAAATGGATGTCAGTTATGTCACGCAAAACACAATAGCCAACAGTGGCCAATTAATTTTTTTTAGCCACACTATTTAAAAGAAAAGCCAAATGACTCTGCAGGCAATACATGCAGCCAGTACTGGGACAGTGTCCCATAGGTAATACAATGCTGAGAGTTACAAATGTGTTATGTCATCACAGAGACTTTTCACATACAGTATCTGTCTGCAAATAGCTATTAGGTCTATTACATATTTGTAATGAAAACTAGGATGTTTCAGTCAGAGCAGAAACCCCAAAAATTGTTATGTTAATACCATGTTACGATTTACCTTTTGATATGATCTCAAATACTGCTTACACATGATTGCTTTTAAAGGTAAAATGAAGCCCTGCTGCATTTAAAATTCATATTTTCTTACTTCCTGATCTCTGCCTGTGTATATGTCTCTTTTTTATGTTGATTGCACGCATGCGCAAGAAACATATTACGGCAGCTTTCTCCACAAGCAGGTTGTGGAGGCTTGGCACTGTTACGACCAATGCCCCCACAGCCTTTAAAGGCTTGTCCAGCATCCCCCAATGCCATGGCATGCTGCTGCTGACACTATTTCAGCCAGCGTGCCACCAACTTGTAAAAAATCAGCCACTGCAATCAGGGGCCACCTCGGCATTGCAGCGTAAGCCATTCGCTGCAATGAGGGAGCGATCCATCATTGCAGGGCGGGATCTTGACACACTGATATTGTTTGTGAACATGGCAGAGGTTTGTCGCCATGTTCACAAACAGTATTAACCTCCCCCCACCGTGTTTATTTGCTGGCGGGGGCCCCAATCCCCATTGTCTTCAGTGCCTCCATGTTTATGTTGCCAACAGGGGAGAGCCCACTCCCTGTTGGCATTATGTAAACCCCCCGCTTAAATTCTCTGCCAACAGGGTGCCCAGTCCCTGTCAGCATAATGTCACCCTCACCCTTTTTGTTGTGTGATGACGGGGTTGCCCAATCCCCCGTCAGCTACAGCTGCTCCCCCCAAAGGAAGACTCTGGTGACATGCCCCTGTAAAGTAAAAACAGTCCCGTGATGTCTTTTTTTTTTCACCTGTAAAAAAGGAAACTGTCCCACAGAGGTCTCCCTGCCCCCTCCCAGAACCCGCACACACCCACTGCGCACCCTGCCTCCCCACACCCCCCACACGCCATACTTACCTCCGGAGCTCGGTGCGATGATCTTCGGTGGACTGGGAACACGTCTGCACTCTTCAAAGCCGATCGCGAACTGAGGAAATGCTGGTAAGCTGTATAATGGAATAAATGTTTTTTTTCCAACTTTAATGCTTATCTCAGTCATTTTGTGGAATTTTGGCACCAGATTTTCAACATGGGGTTTTTGGGACCACTCCTCATGAATTCTGGAACTGTCATTGTGTTAATCGGCACCGAAAGGTGATTTTCCCATCACTGTGCAGAATCACCTTTCAGGGCTGATTAATGAAATGACACTACCAGTGTTCATGAGGTGGCCTCTCAAAAAGCCTATGTTGCAAATTTGGTGTAAAAAATCCAAGAAATGACTGTTTTATGAGTGTGCATTGCGCAGTTGTTACGCCCACTCGTAACTTCATGAATTTGCAATATTTTCATGCCAAATTTTCAACATTGCCATTTTTTCATACCTCCTCGTGAACAATACAGCTGTCATTGTTCACATCCTGGCTGAAATGTGTTTTTGCACTTCCAGCGCAGAATAGTGCGGTCGCTGTGGGAAATTAGTGTTCAGGACAGAGTAAAAATATGACAGTGATGCTGTTCATGAGTAGAGGTCCTAAAATGCCTATAATGAAAATCTGTTGATGATACTTCATAAAATGACTGTGTTACGAGCGTGCATTGAGCAGTTTGCACGCACGCTCGTAACTGCGCGAATCTGTAATATTTTCACTCCAGATTTTCAACATTGCCATTTTCCCACACCTACTTATGAACAGTACAGCTGTCATTTTTCCGATCCTGGCCAAAATGTGTTTTTGCACTTCCGGTGCAGAATAGAGCAGTCACTGTGGGAAATCACTGTTTGGGAAAGATTAAGATAATGACAGTGATACTGTTTATGAGTAGAGGTCCTAAAATGCCTATGTTGAAAATTTGGTGATGATAGCCCATCAAATGACTGTGTTACAACTGTGCGTTGAGCACTTTCCGCGCACCCTTGTAACTTCGCCAATTTGTAATATTGTCACGCCAGATTTTCAACACTTGCATTTTTTCACACCTCTTTATGAGCAGTACAGCTGTCATTTTTCACATCCTGACCGAAATGTGGTTTCACAGTTCTGGCACAGAATAACGTGGTCACTGTGGAAAATCAGTGTTTGGGACAGATTAAGAAAATGACAGTGGCACTATTCATGAGCAGAGGTCTTAAAATCCCTATGTTGAAAATTTGGTGATGAAACTCCATAACATGACTGTGTTACAAGCGTGCATTGAACTGTTTCCACGCACCCTTGTAACTTCGTGAATTTATGATATTTTCACGCCACATATTCAACAGTGGCATTTTTTCACACCTCCTTATGAACAGTACAGCTGTCATTTTTCACATCCTGGCTAAAATATGTTTTTGCACTCCTGCTGGAGAATAGCACGGTCGCTGTGGGAAATCAGTGTTTGGGACAGATTAAGACTGAGCAAGTGAGAGGGGGGAGTGACCGAGCTCAACTGAGCTCTGTCGGGACTGCTGCAGATTTGTATGTGGGCAGAAAAAGGCCCCAGTGCAAGAACCCAGTACAAAAGGGCAGCCTGCAGCACTGGGAGAAACAGAACAAGAGAGCGAGTGAGGGAGCGGGAGTGAGCAAACTCACTGGAGTGCTGTCAGGATTGCTGCGGATTTCTTTGTGGGCAAAAAAAGGCGTCAATGCAGGCTGGGGCCCAGTACCAAAGGGCAGCTTGCAGCGCCAGGACAAACAGAATGAGCACGTGAGAGAGGAAGACTGAGCGACCTCAACTGAGCTTTGTCGGGACAGCTGCAGATTTCTTTGTGGACAGACAAAGGTTCCAATGCAGCCAGGAGCCCCGTACAAAAGTGCAGCCTGCAGCTCCAAGAGAAACAGAATGAGCAAGTGAGCGAGCTCAACGGAGCTCTATTGTGACTGCTGTGGATTTCTTTGTGGGCAGAAAAAGGCAGCAATTCAGGCAGGAACCCAGTACAAAAGGCTAGCTTGTAGCACTGGCAGAAACGGAATGAGTGAGAGAGAGAGGGGAGTAAGCGAGCTCAATGGAGCTGTGTCGGGACTGCTTCAGATTTCTTTGTGGCCAGAAAAAGCAGCCAACACAGGCAGGAGCCCAGTACAAAAGGGCAGCCTGCAGCGGCGGGAGACAAAGAATGAGCGAGTGAGGGAGGGGGAGTGAGTGAGCTCAACGGAGCTCTGTTGGGACTGCTGCAGATTTTTTTGTGGGCAGAAAAGGGCAGCAATGCATGCAGATGCCTAGTACAAAAGGCAGCCTGCAGTGGCGGGAAAACCAGAATGAGTGAGAGAGAGAGGGGGAGTGAGCAAGCTCAATAGAGTTCTATTGTAACTGCTGCAAATTTCTTTGTGGGCAGAAGGCGGCAGCAACGCAAGCAGGAGCCCAGTAGAAAAGGAATGAGAGAAGGGGAGTGAGCAAGCTCAACGGAACTTTTTCAGGACTACTGCAGATTTCTTTGTGGGCAGAAAAAGGTGCCAACAGAGGCAGAAGCCCAGTACAAAGGGCAGCCTGCAGCGCTGGGAGAAACACAATCAGCGAGTGAGACAGGGGGAGTGAGCGAGCTCAGCAGAACTCTATTGTGACTGCTGCAGATTTCTTTGTTGGCAGAAAAAGGTGGCAATACAGGCAGGAGCCCAGTACAAAAGGCCAGCCTGCAGCGTTGGCAGAAACGGAATGAGTGAGTGACAGAGGGGGAGTAGCATGCTCAACAGACCTGTGTCAGGTCTGCTGCAGATTTCTTTGTGGGCAGAAAAAGCCACCAACAGAGGCAGGAGCCCAGTACAAAAAGGCAGCCTGCAGTGCCAGGAGAAACAGAATGAGCGAGTGAGAGAGGGGGGAGTGAGCCACCTCAACGGAGTTCTGTCAGGACAGCTGCAGATTTCTTAGTGGGCAGAAAAAGCTGCCAACACAGGCAGGAGTGCGGTATAAAAGAGCAGCCTGTAGCACTGGGAGAAACAGACTGAGCAAGTGACAGAGGGGCAGTGAGTGAGCTCAACAGACCAATGCAATCAACATTCGGCATTGACAAATGCCTGTTCGTTTTCTGTTTCTGGTCTACAAAACTGGCTGTGTATTGCATGTAGCCGCCTCCTCATCTCTCTATTATAAGTCATCATCAAAAAATGGTCACTGGCTACTGATACTAAAACCTTAACTTCCATAAGTTTACATTTTTTATTAAACACTAAAGCACAGAGAAGCTGCTCCATTTTTATCAAAGTAGCAGTCTATGCAAGTGGTGGTATCGGCATCAGGAGCCGAAACTGATCATTACTAATAATGTCACTAGCTGCAACATCTTTAGGCAAGCAATAAGCTATGACAGAGCATGCATTAAAGGATTTTAATTCACACCCCAAGGGACAGAGGCATGAGGCCAAAGGCCAAATGTCCTTACTCCCCTGGGAAGTGCATTCAAATCCTGTAATGCACACCCTGGAAGCTTATTGCACCTGTAAAATGGCTTGCTGCTCTTATGTATTTTACGGAAAGTGAAACATGTTCAATTTTTGTTTTACATAAAATAGTTTGTTTAAAAACATTTTAAATAACTAAATCTATATGTATGAAATAGTTCCGGACTAGCTTCTTAATGTATTGTCAGGTGATATCTTTCAGCCAATGAGGTTTCAGGATTTTTCCTTGCCATTTTGTTATGGCAGAATGTAGGTGTCTACATACTGAGCAGATTTAAAAGGCCAAGGAGACAGTAAACAGCAAAAAAAAGGAAAGGCATAATTAGAAAAAGAAGTGGTATGCAAGTATGGATTGACTATGCTACAGTGTTTCCCCTTTCCCTTTCAAGTTACAAATTAAAAGGGGAGGTTCAGAAGGGACATTACATAAGCATTAAGCCACAATGAAGGTGGCATTTAATGGGGAATTAATGCATGGTTGGGAGGGTTGTGGCATGAGGCCGAAGGCAGAGTGTCTGCAATGGCCCAACCACGCATTAATTCCCCATTAGATGCCACCTTCAGAGTGGCTTAATGCACTTGTAACATGGTTTTGCTACACTTCTGTGTCTTACAAATCTTCATAATATGATGTGAACAACATGATGCAGGCACAGTTTTGTTTGTTTAGACATCTGTACTGCACTTTCGGAAATTTGCACACATGTTCATTTACATGCTGATGATGTGAAAACAATAATACAGATATTAATGCTGGATGGCTGTGTTAACATAACTTTTCACATATTTTCACAATTTACACAGCTATTATTGTGATAGCCTGCATGGGAGGTGTATGATCTGGTGCTCTATGTCTCCCAGTACTTAGGTATGTCACTACTTTGCATATTGTCAGAGGTTGTCTTCAGCTACCACATGCCCGTGTGATGTGGCACCCTGCAATGCTTCTCTGTTTCTTTATTGTCACCATTCATTGTGGCCGTATATAGTGAATGGTTCAATGTCGCTATTGCTTACATTCTTCAGTAGACTCCATGCTGCACTAATTGAAACTGATGGTTCCATGCATGGAATTGAAAGGGACTATTTCCCGATGCAGAACTTTTAGACTTGGGTTCTGCTCTGGAACTGTTTGTGTGTGTGCTACACTGCTGTGTGCCGTGCCACTGCTGCTTCCAGTTGCTACTACCCCTTTCTCAAACTCAACCTTTCCTGAGACACTAAAGGTAATCAGATTGCTCTGCATTTTATTGCTCCACGTCTCTTACACGTTCTGCCCTCCTATGCTACTCTGATGTGCTGTGTTACTGTATTCTAGGACAGTCATGGGCATGTGGGTGGGTGGGACAGACAGATGCTTTGTCAGTGACTACGCTGCGGTTTACTGCACAGTGCTCTTTCTAAAGTGTGGATTTCAATGGTACTTCAGTTTGGACACGGCATTATTGGTACATTAATGCCATGGCCAAAGCATTGCATGTGACTCGTTTCCTCCAGTCATTTCTCTCCATCCACTGCTTCACACCTTTGCTATGTTACAAAATGTATTAGAAAATGGGTTGTGGAAATTATAGAAGTTCACTAGCTTAAGCCACTAGCCACCTGGTCAGTATCAGGCAACAGAGACTGGAAAATAAGTATTCCTATTTGCATTCAAAATCATCGAGCCAAAAGAATGTTCAGTTTTAAATAGGCATCGTTTTTTTCTCTTGCATAGCAAGCTGCGCCTCTGAAACAACATTTAATGATGCTGCCCCCCTGTGCAGTATGTTTAACAAAACTGTTCTCCCCCACACACATTTTCCCCACCTACCTAAAAAATAGGTACTAGGATGTCTTCTTGAAACAGACCCACTCCTCTACTCCTGTCCTTCCAGATGCCTGACTGCCCATGCACTCTACTGCCACAAGCTAGGGTTCCATGTCAGAATGGCAAACTATCACAATGGCGCTGAACCCATGCACAAACACTTTTTTCAAAAGTATTTTCTTGCAGAGGGGCTTTGTCCCCCACACCCCCTTGTGGGGGGCTTCACCCCCACATCCCCATTAATGTAGATTCAAACTCCGGGGGGGGCACAACTCGGGGATGGGGGGAACCATGATTGCACAAAAGTGTCGGTGCTGCGGTTCTGTTGCCGTTGTGATGGTTCGCCATTCTTTATTCGCCGTCTTCATGGGCTACCCAAGTGAGTAGTGCAGCTCCATCTGCGGTTCAGGAAATTAAGTACTACTAGTCTGTTCATGCACTGTCATGCTACTACCAGCACTTAGGCTCTGTTCGCTGCAAAGCACTAAATAACAGTTGCATCTATGGGCCCTCCAAACACTTCTTTTTTTTGGGGGGGGGGGTTAGTGCAGACAGGCTATCACCAGCAATCCAGGTCTCATTTTAACCTGAACTGCAGGTTTGATGGTCACACTACATGTGCAATTGTGCTTAAAAAAAAGGCAAAAGTGAATAAATGAATGAATGAATGAACTGAAAAATACTTGACTCTGTTTGCGTTCACTTGCGCTTTCGGAAAGCACGTTTTGGGGCTATACGTCATTTGAAAGGTGTGTCACTACCAAGCCAATTACAGCTGAAACTGCAGTGGGCTTGGCAGTGTACACCAATGATCAGGCATTCTGGCCATGACACAAGTTCTGCTTTGCTGATGTGGCATGTTCTCTAGTTGAAAGAAATGAACAGCTCTGAGAGGGTGCTTCATTTCTTTCTGTAGATGTACTGTAAGTCTGGGCATGCATATTACAGATAACACTAATGCACATGGCCAAGTTACGGTTATTGTCAGCTCCTGCCAGTGCCACCTGCTGCACTGTCTCTCCCCCCCTGGTCTGTCCGTTCCTCTGATCCCCCACTTACACATTAACCATGGTGCTGCTTTACATGTTGGTGGCTCCTACTGCACTGCACTGTCTCTCTCTCTCTCTTTCTGTTTCTCTCTCTCCAGTCCTTGCTCCTTCTGAACCCCCCCAGGCTTGTACAATATAGCTGCGGTGCGGCTTTACATATTGGCGGCTCCTGTCACACTCTCTCTCCCTGGTCATTGCTCCTTCTGAAACCCCTCCCCCCAGCTTGTGCAGTAAAAATATAGCCATGGTATGATTTTACATGTTGGTGGTTCCTGCCGCACTCTCTCTTCCTGGTCCATTCCTCTGACACCCCTCACCACCTTCCACATTAGCCACAGTGTGGCTTATCCTTCAGTGTGGGACACTGGGGAGCCCACATCCAGTGTCCTAATGTGTAGCCACCCAAAAAAGTACTAGGACACTAGGGAACCCATTCACAGTATCCCCTGATGTGTACCCCCCAAAATACTAGGACACTGGGGAGCCCACTCCCAGTGTCCCCTGATGTGTACCCCCCAAAACCACTAGGACACTGTGTGGAATCACATTTCAGGACTGATTAACAAAATGAAAGCACCACTGTTCATGAGCTGGGGTCACAAAAAGCCCATGTTGAAAAATTGGTGCAAAAATACCTCAGAACACCTAAGTTACATGCAGTTGTTGAAATTTTTCTGTGCACGCTCATAACTTCGGCAGTTTTTTAATACTTTCACCCAAATTTTCAACACTGCCATTATTTCACACCATCACATGAACAGTATAGCTGTCATTCTTTACATCTTGCCCGAAACGTGTTTTTGCGCCTGTGGAGCAGATTGGTGCGGTTGCTGTGTGAAATCACCTTTTGAGACCAATGAACAAAATGACAGTGGCAGTGTTAATGAAGTGGGGTCCCAAAAAGGCTATTTTGAAAATGTGGTGGATAAACTCCTAAAAATGGCAGAGTCATGTGCGGTCACTGAAAATTTTCTATGCAAGTGCATAACTTTGGTCATTTTCAATATTTCCACTCAAATTTTTCAGTATAGCCATTTTATCACACCACCTCATGAACAACACAGCAATAATTTTTCCACATCCTGCCCCAAATGTGTTTTCACACCTCAGGTGCACAGTGGCATTTTCTCATGGACTTACAAATTTTTACCTATGGGATTCATGAGGTGGGCTGATAAGAAGACTATGTTCAAAATGTGGGGTCAAAATATTAATAATTGACAAAGTTATGCCCATTCGTTGCAATTTCAGTATGTACCCTCGTAACTGCGGAAATCTTACATATCTTCCCCCCAGATTTTCAACTTAGCCTTCTTATTACCCAAGCTTATGTATGTCACAGCTGTAATTTCCAAAATCTGTCCAAAATGTGTGTTTCCACCTGTGGCATGGAATGGTGTTCTACTTGTACAGAATTACTGCATGTTTTGGTGAGGATTTAAATTTTTTGTTCTACCACCTACATGTGCTTGGGTAATAAGATGGCTATGCTGATATTTTGGTCATGCATTTATAGAGGGATGGGTACGCAGGGTCCGAAAGACCCTGCACTACCACATGAAAGTAAGGAACATGACGGAGCATGGGAGCTCAGGGCCTGAACGAGCTAATGGCATTTCAGAGGTGTGCCACTGCCAAGCCAATCACAGTTGAAACTGCTATTAGCTTGGCAGTATTGACCAATGACCAGGCACTCTGGTCATAACAGTAGTTTTGCTTGCTGACGTGGCATGTTCTATAGTTGAAAGAAATGAACTACTCCAATGAGACAGTGCTTCATTTCTTTCTGTAGCAGTAACTCGGGCCATGTGTATTACAGTTGACACTAATGCACATGGCCAGAGTTATGGTTATTGTCAGCTTCTGCCACCCACCACACTCTCACTCCTCCTGGTCCTCACTCCTCTGCCCTCCCCCGGCTTCTACATTAGCCATGTTGTGGCTTCACTTATTGGCAGCTCATGCCACCTGGTGCACTCTCTCCCCAGTCCTCGCTCCTCTGAACCTCTCCCAGGCTTATACATTAGCCACAGTGTGGCTTTACTTATTGGTGGCTCCTGACACCCACCACAGTCTCTCTCCTTCCAGTCCCCGCTCCTCTGCCCCCCACCATGGCTTCTACATTAGCCATGGTGTGGCTTCGCTTATTGGCAACTCATGCTGCCCCACACTCTCTCTTCCTAGTCCTCACTCCCCTGAACCTCCCCAGGCTTATACATTAGCCATGGTGCAGCTTTACTTGTTGGTGATGCCTGCCACCCAGCACACTCTCTCTCCCTGGTCCACTAAGGTCAATGGGGCCAGCTTCTCTGACTACTAGCTCCTTGCTGCATTTACGGTGCAGCTTCCACCAGGCGGCAGCCACCTCTCTCACTGCTGTCTCCACACTCCTCTGAAGCCACTACCAGTACCACACACCACTGCAAATACCTGCCAAGTGAATGTTCAGCATGGACAACTGCTTGTTTTTTTTTTGGGGGGGTGGTAGTACAGATAGGCTATCACCAACAACCCAAATCTCATTCTTACCTGAACTGCAGATGTGAAAGTTACACTACATGTCCGACTGTGCTTAAAACAAGTAAAGAAAAAAATTAAAAAATGGACCACTTGTAGGAAACATAGAAACATAGAACTTAACAGTAAATAAGGACCACTTGGCTCACCTAGTCTGCCCATTTTCCCTACCTACTGTATTACCATAGACACTACTTGATCTCAAGCTGTAACCCCCCCTTGCCTTACCATTAAAGTTCCTCTTTGCCTATCCCATGCAGTCTTTGTGTGAATCAAAAGTAACTATGATGATGGGAAATGGAGGACATGGTGCAAAAAAACCCATAAACAAACACCTAAATAAACTGAAATGTACTTAGGGTGGGGGAAGATGACAATAACCACTAAACCTGGGAAGGGTGGCAGAAGAAACTGCTACTTTTCATCAGGACTATACTCAAAATGGTGTACCGTTGTAACAGCAATGCTGTTACAATGAACCCCCACAGTGACACAACCTGTTCGACAATCACAGTGTTGAATAGGTTGTCACAATGAAGTTCCAAGACGCTGACTGCCATTGTTCGCCACTCTCCCCCGACATCTGCTCCCCTGGAGTTGAGAATCTATAATTCTGGGGGGTGCAGGGGGCAAAGCCCCTTGTGTGTGGGGTGCAAGGAGCGAAGCCCCCCACAAACAGTAAATCCCATATAATGCATTTGTGCTCCTCGACACTTTGCTGCGACGATGTGATCGCCATCAGCAAAGTGTTGTAGCTGTTAAGTCCTTCAACAACTTTGTTGTTGAAGCGGCTTGGTACATCCACTCAAAATATTATGAAATACAGCAGCACGCTCTGTTACCAGTGCCAGCAGTGGAGGGACTACTTTATACGAAACTGGATTTCATTCATTTCCATAAACTTTTTTACAATTAGTTTTTAATTTTTTTTTTTAAATATCAAACCTAAAATGCCACACAAAACCTATTTGGAAGCAAAATAATGCGCTCTAGTTTGGGCAGTATTGACTATACTGGACCTTCTAGGTGCTATAAGGCCCTCTGCCTGTGGAGCTGGGCCTCATTACACCCCTGGGATATCTGGTATAACCCACTACATCCCCCTTTTGGGCATTATTGCGAGCCTATTTCCCAGATATGGGGATGGGCGCGGGGTGGAAAAAGCTGCTCAAAGCACTGGTCAGTGTAAAAATGGTGGAGAACCTTAAGAAGGGCTGGGATAAGCACAAAGAGCTGGTGGGGGGGCAGGGAAGGGAAGAGGTTGATCATAATCCCCAGGGGGGGCATGTATAGTATCAGAGGGCAGACTGGATAGACCATAAGGCCTTTTTCTGTTGGTAGCTGCTATGTTTCTATATCTCTACAAATTTCAGTGATACTGCATATAGTTGAAAATGTATATGGGTTTGGGGCAGATGCACTTGTATTTTTTACCATGCATATTTTAGGAAATGTATTTCATACAAATGACTTGTCAAGTGACTTCAGATCTGTAAATTCTTTGTTAATGGGTTCTGTAATTTGGTATGTTAAGCACATGTTTAAACAAGTGACATAACTATATATTGTGGGTACTTTTAACAAATGCCAGTTACACACATCCTTGCCCTTAATGAAAATATTTTGCTGTAGGAATGCAAAAGTACCACATAATAAGGGAGTGCCGTCAATGGGAACATAAATTTTATATTTCACAATAGCTCAGAGAAAATAAAACAGAAATAAAACAAAAATGCCTGCACCCTTCACAAATATATGGAAGCTAACTGACGCAATTAAATAAAAATCACTGAACTGATTCAAAACTAGATGTGTACTGGTTAATCAGCCCACTATAACTGAAATATTTTTTTTTAACAGAAACACAAAAACAGTTAAACTACTTTCAAGTCCATTTGGTAAACTGTGATTATAAACGGGAGGAATCTGGGGAAAGAAAAGGTCTTTTGCCAACTCACTAGGAGATCATTTTAGCTTTTGTATACTTCCTTCCGAGATCATTAAATACCACTTAGGTGAAAGGATTTATTTTTCTTCCATGTGCTGAGCTGCTTTCAAAAGGCTAGTGTAGCCCAAACTCTCTATTGTCATTTTCTACGCTTTTAATGGCATTAAAGATGCAAGGATTTAGTTTGCTTATAAGTAAGCCGTCGGCGGCAAACACTAGGATCACAGCTGCAGAAACCTACTGTTTTAAAGAAAAGCTATAGGAGTGAACAAACAAATCCAGGGTAAGGTTTTTGCAAAAAAAAAAGAAAAAATCAATTATAATAATAATCTAAATACACTGGTTTAATTTATATAAAGTTGGGAATTAAGTATTCTTTTCCTAATGAGCCCCTTTCACTTCCTTTATACATTCTTCGGGCTCATTGTGCAACACTGCTTTGTGATCCTGACTGCCAAGCCCATTTATCTCTCGAATTCATTTGTCAAACATTTAAAAAATGTTAGGACTGGGTCAAACATGAGTGCCGTAACATTTTCACTGCTGTACAACTACCTACTGAGATCTAAAGTCCCAGGTATAGAGACATGTTTTTTTGCTGTTGTTTTAGTCCTCCTGGGTGACTCGGTGTTGTCAAAAAATAGAAAAACAAAACTTCAGGAAATGTACACTGTACGTTTTGCTTATTTCTCTCAAACTAAATAAGCATTGGTCAGTGACAACGATGTTTCAAATGTGGTGTAAATGGAGGAGATAGATGAAATGACAGTTCCAGGCTGGTAGTGATATTCAAGGTTTTGGAATTACCTCGGGGTAGGCAGCTGGTTGGGTGCCCAGCACTCCTGTGGGAGGACCGGGACAGCCCACAACTGCAGCGGCTAGCAGGTTGGGTCCCTTTAGCTTCTGTGGAGGGGCAGGAGACAGGAATGTGCCACTTTAGCGGAATGCAGCAGGTTGGATCCCTGCTCCTCCTCCGGGGTACCAGGTTGGGCCACCACAGTGGTGGGCAGCAGGTTAGGTCTCCACCGCTACTGTGGGTGGACGGGGTGGCTCACTTTGGTGGAGGGCAGCTTGTTGCTTCTTAAGGGAGATTGCATTTTGTATCTAGGTATGCTTTCTACATTTAAAGCAATGATGGCACTATAAGCCTCTTACTTCCTGCCATGTTGGTGACCTGTGTTCAGTCTGAGCATGGGTTGCTCAGGGTTGGCTGGGAAGGAAAATGATTGAACACCTAATGGCTGCTTTCCTTTCCTGGGGTGGGAGGGGGAGACCTGCACACTCTGCTGATTGACTGCCACCTTCTGGAGGCCAGGTGGTAGTGCAGGCCTAGCAGGGCAGTAGAAGGGAGGGCTGCAGGACTCTGTGGCATGTGCGTGCCTCCACACGCATGCGTCTATGTGCACACCCCAGCGTGGGAAACAGGGAAGAAAACAGAAAGGGATGGCTGTATCTTAGTGAAGCCCTGTCTGCCCCCACTCCCATGTCGCAAGTTGAGCATCTCTAGGGGGATGCTGGGAGGGGGTGGCAGGGATGGGGCTGAGAACCCACTGGAGCCATCCTAGGGAGAAAAAGCTATATGAATTCAAAAAAAGCACAATGATGCAGCAATATTTACTTAAATGAACAGATAGGTTTAATAATAATTTACCATGACTTCCTTACCCTGCAGGGCTTCGATCAAAACCCTATATTCTGCTTGAGCTTATTTATTTGCTTATTTATTGATTTATTGCAAAAGTTTTACCAGAAAATACATGCTTAGCTGGTAACAGCTTGTTTCCAGATATGTCCTGCTGGGAGGGTATGCGAGCATGCAGTGGAAACAACAAACATTGATACGGTGTATAGACAACTGAAAAATAATACAGAACTGTACAGCGGCAAGGGAATAAGCATGTACAAAAATGTGATACTCACTAGTACAGCTGCCTGGTATAATAGGAACAGTTCAATTGTGCTTATGCAACTGGATGAGATGTATGCTTGTGTGACTTTGATACATTGTGGCTGTTTGCCTCTCTGTCCGTAGGATATACCACCCTGTAGGGGTACGACGCAAGAAACTCTAGAGGAGTGTCCCCCCATAGGTCTCATAGGGTCTCATAGGTAAATACAGAGCTATATAGACAATAGTCCTTTTGCTCATCAATTTATTAATACCCCTGGATATTATGTTTAAGTAGGAAACTATCCAATCTGTTCTTGAAGGTATTCACAGTATCACTAGCTACCACTTCTAATGGCAATTTATTCCAAATATTAGTTACCCTCAATGTGAGCCAGGATTTTCTTTTATTTGTTTTTGGACAGTCCACTAACAGTTGTAGGGGGTGTGCTCTGGTATTGCACAATGACTCCCTGTATCACAATCCTAGGAGTTCCCATAAACCCGGATCAATGGTTGATTTATAGATCAAACACATGTCCCCACTTAATTGCCTATACTCCAAAGAGTATAATCCCAGAATGTTTAACCTCCTTTGATAATCTTGACCTTTTACCTCCTGTATGTAACGAGTAGCTCTCCTCTGAACTTTCTCTAGTGTGACTATCTCGGCTCTTCCACTAGGTGACAAGAACTGTGCACAGTAATCTAAGTGCGGCATCACCAATAATGTATAGAGGGGCAGGAGAACTTCCCTGCTTCTATAGGAGCCATGGGAATAATTCCCTTGGCTAAAGGTAACTTAGGAAGAAGCCTACAGGAAAGAGAGAAAAGCCACTGTAGGAGGAAGGGTGGATGGTGGGACAATGCAGAAATGAATCATGGAACAGTCCAGGAGGAGTGACCTTTTAAGGCCTGATGGGGGAGTGACGTTGTTGCTCCACCCATTGAACCTCAGGCTTAAAGCCTTCCAATTCAGTTTTGCTTAAGCAACTGGATGAGATGTATGCTTGTGTGACTGATGCATTGCGGTTGTTCACCTCTCTATCTGTGGGAAATACCACCCTGTAGGGGTACGACTCAAGGAACCCTACAGGAGGGCTCCCCCCATAGGAGCCATGGGAATAATTCCCTTGGCTAAAGGTAGCTAAGGAAGAAGCCCAAAAAGAATACCCAAAAGGGTATCGAGCCTTGAAGAGGTGAAAAATCAGAATATCTCAAGACCAGAAAGTAAGGAGAGAGACTGAGATGGGAAGGACAGGAGAAGAACGAGATACAGTGAGGACAATGAATGAAATGAAAGCTGTCAAGATGCAGAAGGATGGACGTCCTAAAGACAGAGGGAACAGCTGGGGCCACCATCTGACTTTATCCAACAGTGGAACTAAACTACAGAACCTAAGTAAACTCAAAACCTATCTAATATTATGACCATCAGCATGAAGGAGAGAAAAAAACCCTTTGAGGAGGAAACCTCTGGGGATCCAAGGCCTAGGTCACCTTCCCTGCAATCTGAAGGATGTTTTGATTAGAGACAGATCAGCTACTGCAATTTTGAGTCAAGATCAAGGGAGGAGGAAAATAGTCTAATTTAGAGGAAGCTCTTGCTCTGTCCTTCTAAATGGATAGCTGTTGAGGGTTGTGAGTGATGTCTCTGCAACTAGATGCTCAAAAGCAAGAGAGGAGTGAGATGACTACTGAGGCACTCAGCTGGCCTATGCGAGCCTATGAAACAGATCAGGTGAACCAGAGGCAGTCTTCATGGAGAATACCATAGAGTGTGCCTCCGAACCTGCTCAGGCAGCTAAAGGGGCCCCGTTGATGAGAGGCCAATGCAGTTAGCCCCGAGCCAAGGGGCAATGGACATGGAAGGCATGTCTTCAAGTGGAAAGCAGGTCAAGTCAAGGTAGCATGGACTCAAGAGGGTTATGCTTGAGTAGTTGATGTGAAGGAACGGACCCAGAGAGAGGTCGGATGAGTGAGGGAGACACAGATGCGGTCATGAGGAGACTGATGGTAATAATAACCATGGGAATGAAGCAGTTTGATGAGGTAGCATAGACCCAATGAGAGGTATGCTCAAATAATTGATGTGAGTAAGTAGACCCCGAGCTTGGACTGACCGAAGGAGAACCAGACTCAGGTCATGAGGAAGCTACCCGTGATTGGTAACCACAGGAGTGCATGCCAGCCGGGTCCATTAAGCCAAATTAGGAATGGATAGAATGGCATGAAGGTAGGAGTGAGAGTGACTGGGTGAAGCCAGCAGCCAATGGTGAGGTAGGCAGTACCAGGAGGACATCTGAATAGGTTAGTCTAGAATGGGGGAACAGGGTCAGAGGAGGAGGAGATGAGTAGGCAGGGTGAAATGTAGGCAGGAATATTACGTGATGTGAATGAGTAGGGTATGGAGGTAGCACTGGGACACCAGATGGACTAGGGTAAGAGGAGGATACAAATAGGGAAGGTGATGGCAGGATAGAGAAAACCCAAAAAGAAAGCACTGGATGATGTGGGAGACAAGGGGAGGGTTGAGGGAGTGGGGGAAAGGTAGCCCGCTAGAAGAAAAACACCTCTGTGGAGCTGTAGTGGGAGGGGGAGCGGTCCAGCATGGAAGCTATGAAGGAAAACCAGAGCTCCCCAAGTGAGGCAGCGAGACGCCAGATACAGGGCAAATGAAAAAGAGAAATGAGGAACTGAGGAAGAACTAGGAGAGGGTCTGGGACTGCAGAAGAAGAAGTGCCAGGATGAGTGAGTTAGGGGTAGGAGTGAGAAAACTAGGAGGCTAGAATACGCACAGTGCAGTGGAATCACTGCAGGCCACAGCAAATGGAAGAAAGAGTAAAGAGAAGGGAGCAGACATATGGAAAGACAGATGGGTGAACGATGAAGAAAACGACAGGCATGGGGCCTGAACGAAGGTGTAGGTAGCTGGTCAGACAGCTCCATGGTACCATAGACATCACTAGCATGGAGAGCCCAAAAGTCCCAAAGGGTGCGAATATGGCACATAGAATGCATAGAATTGTATACTGGAATGAAGAAAATAATGAAAGACAGAAATTGCTCGGTGGTGCAGTGGTCGGGAAAGGACTAGATGACCATGCACAGGCAGGCCACTGTGATAGCAGGTATACGAACGATCTGGCAAGTGAAGTAACACTCGGTGAGGACGAGCCAGCATTGACAGAGATATGCACCACAAGCCAGAAACACAGCCAAAATGTGTCACCCCGAGCAAGGGAAGCTAGCGGACCGCGTCTTCCAGTGACAGGCAACCAGTGGAGACACAACACAGGTGAGGTGCAATAGAGCAAGAGAAAAATGAGGAGACTGCAGTGGTTGGCCAAATGGACAAAATGTCAAAGTGCAGCAATGGACAGGCTGCCCAGTTAGGCTAGTAGGGGTCATAGAGTCATCTGACAAGTAGTCAGAGCAAGAAGCAGGCATACGGCAAGCAGTCAGATGCTGGAGACAGCTGAACCATTAATGTGACAGAAGGTACCAAAAAAGAAATGGACCCGATTGGAATGGGATGGGCAGCAGTAATCAGGCGGCTGTCCAAGTTGGTGGTCTGCAGAGCTGGCGGGTCCACCATTTGCTAGCCTAAGGCAATGCCCAGAGGAGCAAAGGAACCTGAAGCAATAAGATGGATCCCAGAGGTAGGCGAAGGTTATCTTACTGGATGGAACAGAGTGGAGACAGCAGTCAGAGGAAGGGCCCCAAAAGAAACAAACAGGAGAGAAGCAAAACGCCCAGCAAGAGGTAACCAGGCGACTGAGGAGAGAAGCGAATGGGGGGAGGGAACGGGAAAACACACACAAGGAGAATGGAATGAGGGGCAGGGGGGCAGAAACAAAGCCATGGTAGCAGTAGAGGAGTAGAGGAGTAGAGGTGGAAAAGATAGAATGGGAGATGGGAATGAGCAGATGGAGGTGCAAATGAAACTGACAAGCTCAGAGCGAAGGAAGGCAGTGCATCCAGCTGCAATGAAGAAATGAATCCTGGAACAGTCCAGGAGGAGTGGCCTTTTAAGTACCATTATAATAACCAATTTAAGCTATACAGTCATGGAAAGGGGACCCAAGGGGCAGTGGAAGATAGGAGAGACATTTGTGTTGAATGGTAGGGAAAGTAGGGGTCCAAGGCATTTGCAGGAGTGAGCCAATAAGTCCTGAAGGAGGGAGTTGACACAGGGACGAAGAAGGAGTGGACATCCAGGGGGAGTGTCAACTAGAGCTTAGATTTATTAGGTAGATTTACTGTGTAACTGCAAAAGTGCTGTGATTCTAAGTCAGTTTATTAAATATAAAGCTGTCTGCACATCTGAAGAAGTTATAAAAATAAATATAACATTTATAGGGAGCAATCCCTGGTGTGTCTCCACAAAGTTGTTTTCCCTCTAAAGTTTAAAGAGCACCTATCCCAGTCTTTAAATTGTCTTTCTTGCATTGATACTGGAATTGTATTCCACTACTGTCCTCTGCAGTTAGTTTTTGCATTCTGAGCTGCTAAAAACTGCAGGGTATGCCAGAGCTTCTATAGCAAGTCTGGTGTAGCTGTGGACCTAGGGCTGTACTGCTGGCATCACTGTAGGGCAGAGGAGTGATTCACACCATTAAGTTACAGCAGTTTTGCAAGGGAAAACTATCAGTACTCAGTGTACATACTGTGTTGCCCCCTTCCCCAAGACACCCTGTTAACAATGTATTATTCCAAAATCCAAATGCCTTGTCAGTATGTTTTTTGTAAAATTGACTTACTTCTGCCTCTGTAACAAAGCATGGGGATTGAAAGAAGATCGAGTTGCTGCCAGCAGCTTTCCCAGTCCTTTTGACTTTCATGCATCGATTACCCCTTCTTGCATTGATTCTGGAATTGCATTTCATTACTGTCCTCTTCAGTTAGGTTTTGCATTCTGAGCTGCTAAAAACTGCAAGGGGTACCAGAGCTTCTGTAGCAAGCCTGGTTGTACTGCTCACATTACTATGGTGGAGGAGTGACTCACTTCAGTAGAGTGAAGCTGCAGCAGTTTTGCAAGGGAAAACTACATTACTAGTGGTACATACTGTGTTCCCTCTTCACCAAGGCACCCTGTTAGCAGTGCATTATGCCAAAATCCATATGACTTGTCAGTATGCTTTTTTTTTTGTAACACTGGCTTCTGCCTCTGTAACAAAGCATGAGGGGTGAGAGAAGATCGAGATGCTGTCAGCTGAGACAGCTAACTGTCAGTTTATGCACCGGTGTGATTAGTGTCCATACCTCAATCATTTGAAAGCAGTAATGCCTCCGTTCCCATGCCATACTGGTGCCTTCCAGGTCTTTTTGTACTAAAACACCTGGCAATCATCCCGATCAAAAATCCCTTACTGCTCCTCCATCCCGCACCTCCCTGACATCAGCATGGCATTGCGGAATGCAGAAGACTAATTTTGCTGCCATATAATACAAACAATGTGTTTAGATATGCTGTATGTGCTATATGCACTGTAGATGTGGTTATACAAAATGAGGGCTATTTCCAGAGAACTTCTTGTCTGAAAAGTGAAACCGGGATTCTGCGCATGTGAGGACTGGCGGTGTTATATGATACCAAAATTAGTCTTCCGCATTCCACAGTGCCATGCTGATGTCAGTGAGGTGTGGGAAGGAGGAGCAGCAAGGAATTTTCGATCGGGGGGACTGCCAGGTGCTTTATTACAGAAAGATATGGAAGGCAGCAGTATGGCATGGGTAAGGAGGCATCACTACTTTCATATGATCAAGGTATAGACACTAATCACACCGATGCATAAACTGACAGTTAGCTGTCTCAGTTGACAGTAACTTGATCTTCTCTCACTCCCCATGCTTTGTTACAGAGGCAGAGGTCAGTTTTCCAAAAAAACATACTGAAAAGGCACATGGATTTTGGCATAATGTATTGCTAACAGGGTGTCTTGGTGAAGAGGGTCCACAGTATGTACACCTGGTAATGTAGTTTTCCCTTGCAAAACAGCTGCAATTTCACTGTGCTGCAGTGTGAGTCACTCCTCTGTCATATACTAATGTGAGCAGTACAGCCCTGGGTCCACGGTAACACCAGGCTTGCTACAGAAGGTCTGGTACACCCTGCAGTTTCTAGCAGTTCAGAATGCAAAAACTAACTGCAGAGGACAGTAATGAAATGCAATTTCAGAATGAATGCAAGAAGGGTTAATTTATGCATGAAAGTCAAAAAGATTGGGAAAGGTACTGAAAGCAACTCGATCTCTCAATCCCCATGCTTTTTTACAGAGGCAGAGTAAGTCAATTTTACAAAAAAAACATTCCGACAAGTAATTTGGATTTTGGAATAATACATTGCTAACAGGGCGTCTTAGGGAAGGGGGAACACAATACATACATTGAGTACTGATAGTTTTCCCTTGCAAAACTGCTGTGACTGCACTGTACTGCACAGTGTGAGTCACTTCTCTGCCCTATAGTGATGTCAGCAGGAGCCAGTAACTCAACAGCAAAGGTATGTGCAGCAGGGCTAAAGCAGGGCTCAAAAACAAATCCAAATTATGGAAAGCACAGCAAACCTTGGCCAAAAATAACAAATGCACACACCCTTTCAGGTTTAGTACTGCATATGATGACTGCAAACTATAACGTTTTGGACCATAATGAAAGATGCTCTTTAAACCATCAAGTATTTTCATTTAACAGTGCTCTAACTGCCAGAGAACACTGGCTCCAATATCTGTACGGAGGTGTCGAAAAGGCCTGCATTTTCAGGCAGCATTTTTTTGTTTTGCATGTATCTACAGAAGATAGCCCAGCTGAGTTACAACATGTCATTTTCAGCAAGATCCTACTTCTACCTACAGTCTGAACTACAGTGGCCCCGATCTAGAACTCAAGAGCACAATCAGAAAATCACTTTGATTTAGCAGTTAAACTTACCACCTATACCTTCTAATTACAAAGCAAAAATAAATCAATGATTTTAAATTCAAACTTCCTTTTATGATTTTAGTCATGCCAACACTTCACTTTGGCACCAGTCCACTCACTCCTCAACCAGCAGCTAATCTGGTCAGTTATCCATTTAAAAAAGTAAAAACCAATGTTTAAGTTGGGCTTCTAGAGCTGGCATTGAAAACATAGAATTTGACAGCAGATAAGGACCACTTGGCCCACCCAGTTTGCCCATTTCCCTACCTAATAGATAAGCTGCAGATCCTAGTTAACCAACAGTCTACTTCTTCCTACCCCGGCCCCCTAGAATTGTCTTATGACTGTCCCATGCATTCTTGAATTCCACCACTGTTTCTGACTCCACAACCTCCTCAGGAAGGCTGTTCCATGCATCCACAACCCTCTCCATGAAAAAAATACTTCCTCACATCGCCTCTGAGCCGTCCCCCCACTATCTTCAAATTATGTGCCCCTGTTCTTGCATACCTCTTTTTCTGAAATATGCTACCCTCTTGGACTTTGTTGATTCCCTTGAGGTACTTGAAAGTTTCTATCATGTCCCCTCTCTCCCTCCTTTCCTCAAGGCTATACATATTAAGCTCCTTAAGTCTCTCTTCATATGTCTTCTGGTGCAGACCCTGCACCATTTTAGTTGCCCTCCTCTGGACTGCCTCCCTCCTGTCTGTCTTTGTGGTGATTGGGTCTCCAGAACTGCATGCAGCACTCCAGATGGGGTCTCACCAGCTGTTTGTACAGAGGGATAACAACTTCCTGTTTTCTACTGGTGATGCCTCTCCCTATGCATCCCAGTATCCCTCCAGCCCTCCTTACTGCCCTCTCACATTGCTTGCCCACCTTTAGGTCATCTGATATGACTAACCCCAGGTCTCTTTCCATTTTTGTTGTTGTTAGTATCTCACCCCTCATTGTGTACTCTTCCCCTGGGTTTTTGTTTCCCAGGTGCATTACTTTGCACTTCTTAGCATTGAATCTAAGCTGCCATACATTTGACCATTCCTCCAACCTTGCCAAATCCCTTCTCATCCTTTCCACCCCACCTTGTGTATCAACTCTGTTGCAGATCTTTGTGTCATCTGCAAAGAGACATACGTTTCCTTCCAGTCCCTCTGTAATGTCACTTATAAAGACATTAAAGCAGACCGGTCCTAATACTGAACCCTGCAGTACCCCACTAGTAACCCTCCTTTCTTCAGTGTGGACTCCGTTTACTATTACCCTCTGTGTCCTGTTCTCCAGCCAATTCTTTACCCAGGCTACCATCTTGGGACCCACTGCCAGGCTGGCCAACTTGTATATTATTCTTTTGTGGCGAGCTGTGTCAAATGCCTTGCTAAATTCTAGGTAGGCCATGTCCACAGCCCCTTCCTGATCTACTACTTTGGTCACCCAGTCAAAGAAATCCATTAGATTTGTCTGACATGACCTTCCCACTGTGAATCCACACTGCCTTGGGTCCTGTACCCCTCTGGCCTCTAGGTACTCAACAATTCTTTCCTTCAGAAGTGATTCCTTCATTTTCCCAATCACTGAGGTTAAACTAACAGGTCTGTAGTTTCCTGCTTCTGCCCTGCTCCCACTTTTGTGAAGTGGAATAACATCTGTCCTCCTCCAGTCCTCAGGTACCACCCCATCCTCCCATTATTTGTTAAAGAGGATAGTCAGTGGTGTCACTAGTTCTAACCTTAGTTCTTTTAGAATTATGGGATGAATCCCATCAGGCCCCATTTCTTTGTCCACCTTCAGTATTAAGAGTTCTTTCAGAACCTTTTCTTCTGTGAATGGGCTGGTATCAACCCTCATATCCAGAGTGTTTCTACTGTTTGGTTTAGGTACTTCCTCCTCCTCTTCATTTCTGAATACTGAGCAAAAATATTTGTTTAGTATCTCTGCCTTTTCACGGTCACCCTCTGCCCACCCCCTTCCCCTTTATTAAACCTCACTATCCCTCCATTGGTCTTCCTTCGCTCCCTGATGTACCAATAAGAGGTTTTATTCCCCTTCTTAACAGAGTTGGCTATCTTTTCCTCCGTTTGGGCCTTTGCTGTACTGACTGCCGTCCCCACTTCCTTTTGCTTTAACTGATACAATTCTCTGTCCTGCTCCTTCTATGATTCCTTGTACTTCCTGAAAGCTTTCTTTTTCTCCCTACCCTTCCCTGCCACCTCCTTTGAGAAACATAGTGGTTTCTTACATCATTTTGTTTTATTTGCTTCACACAAAGGCTTGTTGCCTCTGTGATGGCAGTTTTGATTATTCCCCATTGTTCTTCCACCCCTCCTTCCTGCCCATTTGCTAGTGCATTCCTTAGACACTAACCCATTTTGGCAAAGTAAGCCCTCCTGAAGTCCAGTACCTTTGCCTTTGTATGGCTTGACTCTACTGCTGTGTTTACAGAGAACCATACTGTTTAATGGTCACTATTTCCCAGATGGTTACCCACTTCTAAATCTGTGATCCTCTTGCCATTTGAGAGTACCAGGTCTAAGATTGCTCCCTCTTGAGTGAGTTCCAATACTAGTTGTCTAAGGCATGCCCCCTTTAGGGTATCTAGAATGACCCCACTCTTAGTGATGTGATTCTGGTGTTGATATTAGAAAAAGTGAAAACTGACACGGAGTGGGGGAGGGTTGTTGGGTTCCCAGTATTGGCATAAAAAAAATCCAAAAATGTGTAATGGACATAGCTGTAGTGTTGCAGATTACCCTTCTGGCATAGTAAACAAGTAGGGGCTCTCTCACTTCTGCCCTGGAGAGCCTGGAATGGGGGTCTTGCGGCAATATCCAATCATACCTGTAAAATAAGAATATTGATGGAGTCAAAAAGAATTCATAGTTCTTTAGGGAGAAAATATGACAAATAGGGAAGGTTAAACATAAAATAGTACTTATCTGATATGAAGTGGGAGTCAGCATACTGTTAGACTGTAGAAATAAAGGGAAGAATTGATTAGTATAGTGAAAAGTAGTATCAAGTGTAGGGACAGAGTACTGCAGAGATACAAGAGGTACAGGATGAGCATAGACATTATGTAAAAGGTACTTAGGTAAGTAAGTAAGTGAGTAAAATTTATTTTAAAACGATTTTCCAATTATCAAAGTGCTTTACAAACAGTAAACAGACAATACAATATGAGTAATATAAAATCATAAAATCATAAGCCATAAGCTTTAGAGAATAAGAAAGTTTTCAACTCTACTTTAAAACTCTTGACGGTCAGGCAGCGTCGTATCTGACAAGGTAAAGAATTCCACAGGGCCGGAGCTGCATATGAAAATGCACGAGCTCCTGATGTTTTCAGACGAACAGAAAAGGAACAGTTTAAGGTGAAAGTGGGAGAAAAAAGTGAAAATAGAGAACTAAAACTTAAGACAAGAACTACAGTGATAGTAAAAGAGACAGAGGCAAAGAAATAGTGAAACAAGTTAAACAGGGGAGGGGTGGGGTTCACCCTTTAGATCCCTGTAGTTAAATATAATATAGCCCTGGTGGTCCCGTGTATCAGTGTGGGCTTCCTTTGGCTTATGGGCCATTTCTATTAAAACAGTATCTCTGGCATTTAGTGGGTCCAGAAAGAGCTTCTTTTTTCCCGGACTGTTGACCACTCTTGCACACAATAAAGCCCACTTAGTGGGCACTGAAGGAACCCTCTACAGTGGTATACAGGAAAGCTAACTTGGTGGGGAATGGAAGAGGCATTGATGGTGGCATGCAGAAAAGAACACTTTGCTGGCAGTGAAGGATCTATTGATGGAGGCACACAAGAAAGAATACTCAGTGAGCAATGACATGTCAGTTTGTTTCCCTGTCCCCTTCATCATTGTAGGTTATTTCCAGGTCTCACTCATCCTCTAGGGGGATACAGATGATTTTGCCAGCAGCACAAAAGGTTGTTTCCAGGTCCTTCTCGGGTGATGATGCCACTGGCAGAGTACAGCAGGTGGTGCCAGCAGAAGTCCACTAGGTGGGTACAAAAGGAGTCGCTGTGGGCAGCATCAGCAAAAGTCTGCTTAGCAGGCACAAAATGAGCCACTGAGGGTGGCATCAGCAGATGACAATCTGGTGTGCAGGAAAGGATCCGCTCCACCACCCAACAAATCTGCTGAGAGCTGAGACTGCAGTGGACACCCCTGACTCTGAATAGAAATTTATTTTCTCTTCCACCTAGCCACAGTGGCTGCAGGCAGCATTGTTATGTACTCACTGCTTAATTGGGGAGACTGAGAGGATCTGCCAGGGTGGCAGGCAGCATTGTAGTTTCCCTGACACTCCTACAAGGGGACCATGAGCGCCTGCAATGGTGGCAGGCAAGCATTGTGCTTTCCATACTGCTCCTGCAGTGGGGTTGGGGGGGAGCAGAAGAGTGTAGAATGTGTCTCACTCCTTATTAGTATAAGACATCTATGCACACCATGAGAGAGTCACAAGGACAATGGAGGGAGACGCAGACAGGGAGCTTTATCAGAATGCACAATGAGTGAGCACAGAACTCCACTTTCTAAGTCCCTGAATGCCCCCTTTTCAAAATAAGGCACTGTAAATATGTTATAGAGCTTGGTGTCAGGGAATTCTGTAACAATTTTTTAGTATTTAAAAAGTGAAACTGGTCCACACCAGTAGTTGCCATCTCCACAGTCCTCCTCAGTGCCCATTTCAATTCACCCCGATCCTCATGATTCACCCCTCTCCCGCAAGCTCAGGGGATTAAAACAGATGCAACTTCAAATTAGTCTAAAGAAAAAAAAATCAATTGCCTTACAACCATGCAAAGGACAAAGGTGTCTTTAATATTAAAGGACAGAAATAGCTTACAATTCAAAAGTTTTGGAATGTTGTATAACCGAGTTCTGCTGATAACGACTAGGATTTATTTGCTGGTGACTGGCGACCCTTTTAAGGGCTCTATGCATGATGCCTATATGTTGCTTACTGGCATCATGTAGGCATGGTTACAATGGGATGACCATTGGGGGGCTAGAGAGGCATCACACCATTCATGATCCACCCATGGCTGTCTTGCATGTCCTCTTTGACCCAATCTCAGCCATTTTGCACAGCAACATGGGTGGCCAGATCAGCAGTCTGTGTCAGGGCACTGTGCTGATCCACAGCATTCCTAAAGCCACTTCGGCATGGCTACTAGCTGACGGGAGGTGCTAATGGTATGCCAGAAGGACGGTATTGTAACTTATGCACCACTAATGCAACATAGTTTGGGCCCAGGAGAACACCAACAGAATAACCCAGTCCAAGCCCTTCCCACCTTCTCTCTACAGTAAGTCAAAGGGCATGTGGCCAGCAATTAGAACAGCTTTTCTTTATATTCTGTCTTTTAATTGGATATGGCAATCCTGATCCTATACTGTACTACTACATCCTTGAATCTTTTGCAGACAGCTGCTACTAGTGAGCTTCCCTGCCTCCTCAGCTGGCCTGCCAAGCAAGAGAGTTCATCTACCATTCCTTGGATAAGTCCAAGAGCTAGCAAGGAAACACAACACACTGAGGGGTATCTCTTCCTGCCCACAACTCTGCTAGTGAAGGGGGTTTAAAGAACAGGCAATTCCAGTGCCCTGGTCTATGTTCCCTGTTTCTGCAATGCAGTTGTTCTGGCTGTGTGGATGCTTTGAGGTACAGTGCAAGTCATTTCTGCTTAAAGTTGAACCAGTAAAATATTCTGTGGTGATTTGCATATGCAGCCCATGATGCTTTGCATTGTGGGGTCATGTGTGATTTTATATTTCTTTGAAACTTGGCTTCCCACCCAAATGCCCTTTGGGGTAACCATTGCCTCAGTGCTTGCGCACAGAGGTTCTTTGTCTTTTAAATAGTTTTTTGTTTTAATTGGGTTCACCACAACATAACCCAGATAGACTATCTTAGGGTAGCTGGTTCATTCCACTGGGGTGTCAGACAGATGAGTCATACTGATGAGTCCTGGTAGGACGAAACACATGTCTATGTCTTCTGTTGGCACCCTTTGTAAACTGTGTGAGAGGCCTTTCAGCACCATGCATTTCTGCTTAAAGTTGAACCAGCAAAATACTCTGTGGTGATTTGCATATGCAGCCCATGATGCTTGCATTGTCGGGTCATGTATGATTTTGTATTTCTTTGAAACTTGGCTTCCCAGCCAAATGCCCTTTGGGGTAACCATTGCCTCAGTGCTTACGCACAGAGGTTCTTTGTCTTCTAGACAAAGAAGTTGCCTATTTTCAGTCATGACCAGGGACTGAATCTGAATTTCTTCAATCATATTTTCATATTCAGATACAACCCCTCGTGTGAATAATTTATTGTATATATTCTTTTGCAATAACATGTCTGTTTTTTATATGTTATTTATTGTGTATGTAATTATGTATGCTCTGTACTTTGTGATAATCATGTTTTAATTATTAACAAATAAACTACTACTACTATTTAAATGCGGTCTTTTTCATTTTTGTTTACCTATTATACTTAATGGCCCAGATATTCAGAGCAGTTGCACCAACACAAGTGTGGAATTGTGCCAAGGAGCCATATTCAGTGGGTGCCAGTGCGCAGTGCAAAATCCATTGTGCCAAAGTGCAGCTATAATGAATGCAGGCACAAGTGCAGGAGGTGTTTCCATGAATAACCAGCACAGTGGCATATTGAACTGTGAAACCATGGTGCAAGTGTGGAGCAAATTGAAGTTGCTCCAAGCAGACTTGTTCCTATAAATACAGGGGTGCAAGCACACAGACAGCACTTGCACCAGGGGTGAGAGTGAGAGACAGAGACAGACAGACAGAGACACAGACAAACAGACATAGGACACACACAGAGGAACAGGGACAGAGAGGTGGCCTAGGAGAGGGAAAGAGGGGCAGAGAGAGAGACACACACACACACATACTGTGTGCCAGGGTGTTACACAGCCAGCAGCCGACTGCCCAGGGGGACAGTGGACAGCAAGGGCCATGGACAGTGAGCCCTTCATGATAGAGGCCATAATGAGGGGTGTGAGGGGGCAGGAGGAACAGCGACATGGCCAAGGAAGGGCCCATCGGCGGTATGCCCAACACAGGTGGTACCGTGCCCGCATCACCGTTGAGAACTACAATGACATGGAGATCATGGGCTGGTACCATCTGAACAGGGCCATTCTGAGGTAGCTCTGTGAGCTGTACAGTAAGGAGATGCAGGCACCCACCAAACGGAGCCACGCCATGTCCGTGGAGATGAAGGTGACCGCCGTCATGTGCTTGCTCACCATGGGCACCTTCCAAAGACCAACAGGGGACACCACAGGCATAACCCAGTCAGCCATGTACCACCTCCTCACACAGTTCCTCAATGCACTGCTGCCATGTGCTTCAGAATATATCCATTTCCCCAGCACACAGGTGGAGCATACAGCAACCATGCAGGACTTCCACAGGGTGGCACACATGCCTGGCGTGATTGGGGTCATTGACTGCACCCACATGCCACCTGGCCACGAGGGTATTGCATACATCAACAGGAAGGGGAGCCTGAGTGTCAACTGCCACGTGGTGTGCGATGCCACAGGGTGCATCACCAATGTCTGCACCACATACCCTGGGAGTGCACATGACACATTTATCTGGCACAGCTCTGCACTGTGCCACAGGTTTGAACATGGGGACATCCCCACGGGCCACCTAGTGGGTGAGTATGGCATGGGCAAGGGGTGATGGGCAGAGCAGACCTGGGCAAGGGGGTGGGCAGGATGTACATGGTGGCTTGGGTGCCAGGGACAGGCAAGGGGCACAGCACAGAATAGCAGAGGGCTAACCATGTCAATATCCACACAGGTGACAGCGCATACCCATTGAGGCCCTGGCTGCTCACCCCCTACCGGCACCCATCATCCCTTGCAGAGGAACGGTACAACGAGGCACACGCCAGCATGCACATCATCAAGTGGGTCTTTGGCATGCTGAAGGCATGATTCTGTTGCCTAGACAGGTCAGGTGGTGCCCTACAGTACAGCCTCTTGAAAGCCTGTGGCCTATTCCTGGCTTGCTGCATACTGCACAACATGGCCATTGACCATAGGAAGCTGTCGAGGCTGATGAGGGTGACAGTAGTGGGGACAACAGAGGCAGTGGGCTGGAGGGTGGTGGACAGCCACCCCCTGGGTGGAGGGACCCCCGGCTGCTCCAGCAGGTGCGACACCACTGGGACACCATCACATAGGAGCAGTATGGTGCACACAGGTAGGTGGTGCAATACACGAGCATGAGCCACACGAACAGGTACAGCACACATGCAGGGGCATGCTTGGCAATGGGCATGCATACACAGAGGTGTGATGCAGGGGTAGAGGAGTCAGTGGCACACAACCACATACAGCAACACACACACACACACACACACATATGCACACATGCACAGGTGTTGGTATGTGGCATGGATCAGATGCATTGCACCAGTGCACAGGTGCAACTGCTGCCAGACTACCCTCATCATGCCTATGCCACATGGTCCAGCAGCCGGGCAGGGCAAGCACACACACAGGCAGCGTGAGGCATGATACACAGACACAACACCAGTGGTGGTCACACACACACAGCCCATGTGCGGACAGGACAGCAGCTGCAGACTGTGGTCAGGGCAGCCCATGGATCAGGGCTGCTGCATGGTACCATGGCCGCCACAGTCATGGGGGTGGCCATGCCAGGGACAATCAGCAGCCACAGGCTGCGCATCAGCCGGGGCGAGTTTGCAACAGCCCCCAGGGATGGAACTGTGGGACTGTGACCATGTATTTGCGAGGATGTGCAGGTCCCCAAACAGGCCAGCCCCAGGCATGTCTGGGATGCCTACATCAGAGCCCAGTGTTGACTGTGTTGGGGTCACCCAATGCCAGGTTCATGGGGTGGACAGCGCACTGCAGGGGGTCACCTGTGCATGGCCACACCCTGTGGCAGTCAGCAATGCAAAGCCATCCATGATCGCACTGGCAATGCAATCCAAGGATGCAGTCATGACCGCCTGCATGTGTTGCATCCCCGCCAGGATCTGCGCAGTGCCCCTGTCCTGCTGCTCAGCCAACTGGCGCACCTCTGCATGAAGTGCACACACCCCAGTGGCAAGCTGAACCTGCTGCTGAACAGATGCCCGCAGCAGCTGGGTGTGCTCAGCTAGACGGTCGGTGTCCTGGGGCTCCCAGGCAGGACACCGATATTCTTGTGGTGACCAGCCATGCTGCACAGCCCCCCTCTCTGGTGGACACTGCACAGTGGGGTCTGCAGGGGGAATTAGCACAGCAGGTGCACCAATGGTGGACCCTGTGTCCAGCTGCCCTGTGGCACCCACAGCCTGCTGCCATCACCTGTCCAACTGCTGTACACCACCCTGAACCTGCGTGGCCACACCACCACCACCGCCGGAGGGCACAGCCATGGCAGTGCACACTGCTGCATCTGCAGTGGTGGCAGGCAGCTGTTCCACCACAGGCAGAGTGCTGGGCGTGGTGCCTGTGTCAGATGCCAGCAGAGGCAACACACCCACAATGTCGCCCATGCTGTCCAGGAGCTGAGAGTAGTCCTCACCGGAATCGAACCCCACCCTAATCTGTGTCTCCACACACAGGACACCAAGGTTGGCATCCTACAGGATCACATCCAGGGCCTCATCCAACCCCAGGTCCAGGACATCTGCCTGCACTGTGGACTCGAGCTGCAACCTGTCAGGCCCCCAGATGCCGGTGGATGTGGATGGCTGGTCCTCCGGGGCAGTACCAGCATCCACTATTGCTGCCGCTGCTGGCACCCCATCATCTGCACGGAGGCGTGCTGGTGCTGCAAAAGACAAATGGTGTGTCAGTGATGCAGTGCCCACATGTGCCCCCCGTACACTGACGCTGCATGTGTCCTGCAGCATGGCATGCATGTGGGTGTGCACACATGCACATGGCATGCATGCCAGCTGCATGCATGCCATCATGCCTGTGTATGCACCCTCCATGCCACCAGCTGTGTGTGTCTGACATACATACCATGCAGTGATGAGCTGCCACCCATCTGGAATCTTTCTCTAGGCACACCCTCCACCGTGGTGTGGTGCATGGTGGCTGCCACCAACTTCTCCTGCAGTGTTAGTGTGGGTGCATCTGCAGACCCTCCTCCAGTGGCAGTACGGGATGCCCGGATGGCTGTTACCTTCTCCTTAATCCACCGCTTGTCTGTTCCCACCTTCTTTTGGCACTCCTGTGCTGCCCGCACGTGGTTGCCGTGTTGGTTCACGTAGGTTGCCACCTCCTCCCATGCACCAGCCTTGGTCTTTGGCGTGCCCATGACACCACTCAACAGGGGCTCCCTGTTCAGGTAGGCCTCATACAGGGCATCAGTCTCAGCCTTTGTGAAGTTGGGCCTGCGATTCCATGCAAATCCCCACTCCTTGCCCTCCCCATGTGCCAACACATTGCTGCCTGTGGACATGGACAGCACAGTGTGTCAGTGGCAGCAGCTCCCTGGTCCGTCCCACCCTGCAGTGCTGTCTTCCCCCAATGAGCTGCAGCGGCATGCACAACTTACCTATCAAGGTTGCAATACCGGTCCATGGCCTGTGCTGTTCCATGGAACTTATAAGGTGCATCGCATGCAAATGAGGTTGGGCGCAACAGTAATGACATGCTAATGCACCCACTGAGTCATGCATTGGCTGATGAGCTCATTTGCATGTGGTGTCTGAATATCAAGATATTGCAATGAACTTGAGCCAGAGCAAGTCGTGGTGGTGCAATGAGCATGCATGCATGGTGCACAGGCCTGCAGTGCGCATGCACAGCACAGTAACATGGTGTCAATTGTGCACCATGTGCAGACAGTGCGATGCAGTGTCATGTGCATGTTGCGCCAGGCCAGCTACGCGCATGGTCGTCTAAGGTACCGTGGCCCTATCGCGATGTGCAATGGGGGTGACCCTGACTCCTGGGTCAGACCTCTGACCCTGTGACCCCACTTAGCCACACCCACTCCGTGCATCTTCAGCACTGCCTGATGGGTGGGCACTGCGCATGCTCCCATGCATCATGCATCAGGCACATGTAGTGGACACGTGTGCCTCCTCACGTCATTTTCACCACTAACTTGCTGTAGTGAACATGGCACAGGGAAGAGCAGATGGCTTCATAATTGGTCGCAGCTGGAGTTGGCCAACCCTGTAGCCTGCGTGGAGCCCCACACCCCCCCAGCTCTTTGGGCAGGTGCCCCTGCAGCCGGCCAGGAGCACTGTGTGGCAAGAGATAGCTGCCAGCCTGCAGCACAGGATGGGGTGCCCAAAACAGGTGAGCAATGCCACCACCATTATGGGGACCTCATGTGGTGGGACCCAGAGAGGTTGAGGAGGCTTCAGACATGCACCAGGCATGGGGCTGTACCACAGTCAAGTAAGTCATCCCATATTGTGTGTCTGCCCTGGTGCTATACTGCGGTGTTGGCTTGGCTGCCTGACATGCCCTGCAGAGGGGTACACTGTCATCATGTACATCACAGTGAGGCATTGCTGGCATCCACTTGTGTTGTGACGCAGCCGTGGAGGTGTGCAGGATGTGTTGGGCAGGGGCATGCTGTGTGCACAGGGGTTGGTGGGCAGCTACTGCGGTTGGTTACTGATGTGCACCTGTCTTCATTCCATTCCCAGGACTGGAGGACTGACGGTGGGCCAGGGCTGCAGCAGTGCAGCAGGGAGCAGCACGCCGTGACGACACTGGACTGGCACCAGCAGGGCCTCAGGGGGCAGATAAACACTGTCATGGTCCTTGGCACTGTACATGGAGGGTGGCAGGGGGAATGGGTGCGGTCATGGCCACCTGTGCTATGTGCCATGGCAGCTGTGTGTGTGTGTTGCACTGTGCATGGTGCATGCCACTGTGGTGCATCCATTGGACATGTGTGCCAGCTGTTGGTGGGGTGGGCGTGCACCCTGCTGACACTGTTGTTGCGGTGGTGCTGCTGGTGCACTGTGTCATGTGACTGTCCTTGCGCAGTTGTGTGGCCATTGTGTGGCAGGCACCACCTCTGTGCAATGTCGTGGTGTGCCCAGTTGCTGGCTGATATTGGCCCCTCCCCACTGGTGGCCATTATGTGCCCTCCAGGGGTGTGTGTTCCCACAGCCCATTGCGCACTGTGGGTGGGCATGGTTCCTTGGGCCATTACACTGATCACCTGTCCTGTCCCTTGTTATAGGTGTCCAGCAGCAAAGACCTCCAAGGGTGATGCTGAGCTGACTGATGCGCCAGACACTGCTTGTGGCTTCATCTACCCTGGAGGTAGTGGTGCAGAGTAGGAGGATGCTGCAGGCTGAGAGGAGGGAGCGTCGGCTTGCCAGGGTGGCCGAATGGGGCCACCATTAATTTAGCCCCTGTTTTCCCCAGTTTTCCCCTGATGTACCTTCCCCTACAGTCCCCCCTCCTACTGTACAGTCCCTGTTCTCTGTCCCCTTTCATCTCTTTCCCTACATTTTCCCAGACCTTGGTTTTATGTAAATAGTTTGCTTGGAAAATATTTTTCTGACTTACCTGCTTGTGTCTGTGTCTGCTTTGCAGGTGGTGTGAGAAGCCATGCTGCAGTGGCCCAGTGTCTGTGTGGTGTGCGTGAGAAGGGGCACATGTTGTGCTTCTGTGGTTCACTGCTGTGTGCTGTGGTGTGTCCCACTGTGGTGGTGTCCATCCCCTGGGTCGGTGGCTGTGCCTTGGGGTGCCCATGGGGCAGCTGTGAGGTGTGTGTGGTGGTTGTATGTATGGTGGTGGCACACAGCCATGGTCTTTGGACAGGTACTGTCCACATGCTGTGTTGGAGCCCCTGCTTGGCATTGTGCAGCCTGTCCCATGTGGTCTGCCACACTACCTGCTACTCAGCACGTTCAGTGCCTATACTGTGTGGGCTTCCTGTGTGCCTGTGTGGCATGTGTGGGCTTGGCTGCATGGTCCTGGGTGTGGCCTGCTATGGTCTGAGGGGGGGCACAGCCAGTAGCCTATGGGGGGGCTCCCTTGGTGGCCCTCCCTTGGCTGTTGTCACCTCCTGTCACCTGCTATCTGTGCCACTGCTGTGTTCTGGGGTTGTGTGTCTGGGTGCCTGTGTGTGCCCTGCTGTGCCCTGCTGGTGGGGTCCTCCTGTGACCTATCACTGTGCTTCCATGACTCTGTCCCTGGGTCTGTTCTCTGTGCCATGCCCCCCTCTGTTACCCTGCTGCTCTGCTCCCACAGTTGCACTGGAGCATCTCTATTTGCACCATGGCGCAACTCTGTGCCATGGCACAACTCTGCCATATTCAGCCAGGTTGCGCTGGCACAATTCATCCTGTGCAACCTCTGAATATGGCTCCAGTTGCGCCATGGCGCATCAGATTTGCGCTGCACCGGAGTGCACTGGTCTTTGGTGCATTTCTGCATATCTGGGCCAGTGTTGCTAGTGGATTTGTTACATGTTCATCAATGATAAATTCAGTTCTTGTCATAACTTTAAAAGCTAGTGGAGCGAGGTCACCCTCTGGTCTTATTTCAATTGATAGTTTGACAAATGAATTACGACTTTCAAGATTACACAAGATGTCATCAATTACACTTTGCCTATTGGCTGAGAAGTAAGTGGTGCTTCCTTCAGTGTCACCAGGGATTCTGCCATTTAATATAAGTAAGACATTTTCTTCAATCATATTTATTAATTTTTTACCATAATCATGTCTATATTTATCTTGACTTTGTCTTCCGCTACAATCTCCTAAGTCAATTTGTGTCTCCAGGAGTATGACATTATCACAGTTAGCTAATCTAGCATTAACATCTCCAGTGGTTATTATTGTACTATTATGGAATTTTTTTTAAAGCCATACTGTATCTAAATCCTTGGAAAATGTCTCATATGTTATGAGATAATTGATTTTTTGGGGGAGGGATATACACATTATTAAATATAAACAGCTGCAAATCCCATCTTACTGATAAAATTATACAATTTGGGTCAACTCTGATTTATTTCCAATAATATGATACCCTTCCCAAGTTTTTATATGTGCAGCCAATCCTCTCATGGGTCTGCCAGTTTGTTTTTTTTAACTGCCAGACAGTTAAACTAACTGGTAACCATTTATATTCACTATATCTATAACCCATGTTTCTTGAAAAAGGATAACATCAAACTTGTTAAGAAATGATTTCCATTCCATATCTGAGACTTTGCCTTGGAGACCTGCTGTATTCCATGAAAGAAAATGTTCTCTATCCATTGGTTCGGCTGCTATACTGTTTTGAACCAAAGACTTGATTGCATCCTGATTCAGTCAGTCCTTATTGTCATTCCAGAAGGGAGCAACATCAGAAGTGTGATTTATACTCTCTTAATCCACAATCAGGATATTGGAGGGGTCAAGTTTATAGACCCTTCCAAAATCTGCTGTGCAATCTCCTTAAAGGCACAATGCAGAGTTATCTGAGTTTCCAAACCTTGATAAGACACTCTTTCAACTCTTTCCACATTTTGACTATCCAGATTCATTGGTAATACATCTGATAAGAGTTTTGTACAAAACATGTAAACCTTTCATTTTTTTCCTTAGCTAATCTCTCTGTTCCAAATATTGAAAGTGTGTGAGTATTGTTAAGTTGCTCCGGTTTTCCTTGTGAGTCAGATTGAAAATGTAATTTTAAAATGGATAATTTGTATGAGAATGTGTCAAAACAATCACAGCTTCTGATTTTCTTCCTGTGGGAGTTTTACTACTGACAGTTTTATAGGTAACTGGAGGCAAGACTTCCAGGTCAAGAGAACCCAGTCTCCGCTGTCTAAATCAAACTTGTTTGGAAAAGTCTATGCTGTTTACCATAACATACACAGGAGTATCAACATATTTAACTTCTCTGTATATTACATTATGTTTACATTCTCCTTTGCATATGGAATTCCCAATTATGCCGAGAATAAATATATCATTAAATCAAGTAATGAAGCCAGAGTTTCATAGGGGTTTTACAAAGATGCCTTTGATTCTTAGCACTACCTCATATTCTATTAGTTTTATAGAAGCTTGTATTTTTCCTCTCCCAATTTGTCTACATATTCTTGGAAAAGGGGGGTCATTACTCTGTTCTGTTATCCCTGTTGATTGACTTTTCTTTAGCTAATGTCTTTGTTACATTTTGAGGTTTTTCTATAATAATCTGTGGCACTAGTGGTTCTGCAATAATGTTTTCCATCGGTTTTGATTGATCTGAGACCTTCTGTCCAACAGTTCCCTTAGATTTTTTTTACTATTTTTTCCCCCTTTTCCTCTTTTGTGGATTTTGTTTGTTTGCTTACCCTTTCTCTTCAGATGTATCTGTAATTTGAATTGTTAAGAACGGAAGTTTTTGTGTATCTACTTGATGTTCAATTTTCTCAATTTTTTTATTCATCCTTTCCAGTTGAATTTGTACTGTTTTTGTGAAATCATCCATTTTATTTCTAATGTCATTGAGTGCTTCCAGTAATACTATGTTGCCATTACTGGGTGAGCCAGTGCTTTTATTGTATATTTTTATAAAGTATTTGGATATTGTGCCAAAAAGTCTGTATCTAGCTCTATCAATTCTACTTCTTTGTCTAGGTTTTGGAAAACTGAGAACCCATCGAAACTGATGTTTTATTAGTGGTTTCATTTTGAAAGTTAAATGCACATGAGTTTATAGAAAGATTCAAAGGACTAAACAGCTCTAAATTTGTATTATGTTCTTCTTGGCTTTGGTATATCTTAGTTGTAACTGGATTACATCCAAGCTTGCTCTCATTAACTTGGACTTCTTTTATTTTTTTCTGTTAATTGTTCTTGCGATTTTTGTTAAGCACTATTCATTGTCTTAGGTGAAAAAAATAGTTGTATCTTTCTGGGTAGTTGTTTTATTAGTAATTACATTCTTTTTCTTGGACCTTTTTTTTCCTTTATGTGGTCAGTATCATTATAAATCTGATCAACTAAATCCTCTTGCTTCATGTTATTTTGTTTAATTTTAACTTCATAAGATAGATTTCTAAGTTGATCACTGTCTCCCAGAGATTTTAAGCAACTAGAAGCACTAGCTTCATTCTGTTTAGTAGTGTTATGATTTAGTACCTCTGTATAAGTGGGAGACTTTTTTGTTTCAAGTGGGGTAGAGGTAGTGATCTGAAGCACTTCTCTATAAATACTTCCATTGTTTTTTTTTTCCCTTATTTAAAATCATTTCCCACTTCTAGTATACATACTTCCAGAGATATAAAAAAAAAACACCAAATAAAATAAGCTTCAATTAGAAAAAAGAGAAATATTTCTATGATATATTATCTGCCAGGTTAATTCAGTCAATAACAGCAGTTCATAAAATCAGAAGAAAAGATTAGAGTTCAATAAGTTCAGCGAGTTCCACAAAACGTTAAAACTGCATTTCATCTCACTGATTCTCAAAGTATATGTTCCAGATGAACAAATAAGAAGGGGTACCTCAGAGCTATAATTTGTTTTAATAGTTCACAAAGTTTATCTTCCAGACACAGGTCCCCAAAGCTCAGGCTTGTTCAATTCCTCTGACCAAATCTATGCTTCTTCCCTAACCAGATCTGTGTCTTTAAGAGCATCAGGCCATACGGTATGAAGATTCAGGGCCAGATATTCAAAACTTTGCCCCGGGGCTAAATTAGCACTGCCTGGTGGGCAAACTTAGCCCGAAGCACAAAGCAAGCTATATTGAAAAGGAAATAGCCCGGTGCTAATCCTGCTGAATATAACAGTCTAAGTAAGCCAGGCAAACCGGTCTGCGAATGCAGGGCAAAAATAGCCCAGGAATAAGACAGCACTGAATATAGCAACAGGGAAGTGCAAACTGCATCTGCAGCTCGTTAGACTCTTTAGCAAGCCAGTGTTGCAGGTAGAGATTGCACAGAGATGTCTCACAGCTACTGCAAACACACCTATCAACCTCCTGCCTCATAAATCAGGGACAAGGCTTAAAGGCATAAAACAAACAGGCACAAAGGTTTAAAATCAGGGACACTCCTTAAAAACTGATGATATCCACTCAGGAAGCTGGTAGAATAAGTGGTTTAGTGTAAAATGCATTTTTTAAGGAAGAACACATCAGCAACAATAATGTTTTACATTATTTTATGCTTACAACCCCACTGTTTGGTCACAGAAACACAATGTTTAGGAGGGACAGAGTAAGAATTTGAGGTTGAAGTTTGTTCTGGTTTAGGCTATAGGTGTATACAGGAAGTACCTAGGCGATGGTCATCAACAAAAAGAAAGGAAGGAGCAGCAGAGCTGGGCTGGTGTTCATTTAAAAAGACTGACTTTGAGTAATTTTGCTATCTTTATTTTAAAGAAATGGCCAACAAGGAGGACGAGTATGACTACTTATTTAAAGATAGAATCATATTACAGAACAACTCAGCACTCCTACTGAGGAGCTCAGGACGCCGTTTCTCCAGCAAGCCCTTCTGAAGAGGCTGTACCCCCCCCCACAGGCTCACTGCTGACCGCAGCAGGGACAGGACAACTCAGCACTCCTACCGAGGAGCTCGGGAAGCCATTTCTCCAGCAAGCCCTTCTGAAGAGGTAAAGAGCACCTCTCTCACCCACCTGTTGGACTCCTGCTGTGGGGTGCTACCTGTTTGGTAGCCTTAAGGACATATTTTTTATCCCCACAGGAGTTCTGATTGTTTTTGGCCGCTATCTTGTGCTGCACTTTACTTAACTTTGTGAGGGAACTGCCTGGAGCCTTAAGGGCCGATGCTCCCAGCCTAGTAATGGTGAGATTTAGTCGCTGCAGTCACAGCTAGAGTTACTGCCTGCCTCACTGTCCTTGTACCACTATTTTTCCAGGATGTTTCAGTTTTTCTGTGATGGCTCTGTTATATTGTGATAGTTGTGATAGTACATACCTTGCTCACTGTGTCGCCATCTTGGGAAAGCCACGCATGCACAGTGCAAGGTTTGTCTGTATACTCTCTTCCTTTCCCACTGCATAGTAATTTGGTCTTTGTTCTCTCCCTTCTTAGGCTGTACCTCCCCCCACAGGCTCACTGCCAACCGCGGCAGGGACAGGACAACTCAGCGCTCCTACCGAGGAGCTCGGGATGCCGTTTCTCCAGCAAGCCCTTCTGAAGAAGTAAAGAGCACCTCTCTCACTCACCTGTTGGACTCCTGCTGTGGGGCGCTAGCCCGACGACGCTTCACGTCGTCTGCCCCGCCCGCACCACCCAGGGGCGGCGTTCAATTTATAGACCCACCCCTGTGACATAATTTCCTGCTGCTGAAATCCTATCTCCCCACTTTCCCATTTGCAGGTTATAACTGCTGGCCACTAGAGGGACTCAGCGCTCTGTCTCTATATTTCCTTGCCCAGATAGCACTAGTGCCCCCCCTTGCTGGTTCTCCACACTTATCTACACTCTCCTCCACTTGGCCTCCACTTTTCTTGTGCTTCTCTGTCACCTGTCCAACCTATAACTACCGCCCCTCTGGACCCCTACCCCAGCCCGCAATTACTGACCGCTAGGAGTAGCTACCGAGCACCCTATTTTCAGGCCCAACCTCTGCCTGCCCCGGCACTCGGACCCTGCATTTTTGACTCCTACCCAGGTCTATTCTCCTAATACCCTGGGCAAGTATCGAACCTGGTACCCTGTATCCCAGAGGCGGTGTCGCTACCACTGAACCAAAGTGGCACTAACGGTCACAGGCTAGCTGCTTCCACTTCTTTCTTCTGTTACCTTTTTTAGCTCATTAGCACTATGCTTGCCACACACCTTTGGACTTGCCTTGTGCTCAGCTTATGTCTGTTGCCACTGTCTTACCCATCTATCTCAGTTCAATTGCACACATGCCAGTCAGTTGCACCCCTCTGTGCACTGGTACTGCACCCCTCCTATGTATCTGAGCCAGCTCTCGCTCACCTTGCCACCACTGGGTGCTTCTGCCCACCTTGCCCACCCACCAGCTTCCTCCAAGCTCCCACCCCTAACGCACATGGGAGACTTATCATTCTTGCTTTCCCATTCTGTACTACTCTGCCCACCCCCTGTATACTGAAACTCCCCTCCTCCCTCTCGTGTCTGTCGTAGAAATACCTTTCACCATCACCTGGCCAGGGCGTAAGTTATGCTACTCCTCCTGTCAGGTAACATTCACCCCAACCCTGGCCCGGTTCACAACAACTCTGCTACAGGCCTCCCTGGACTCTGCATGGTCTCAATGAATATCTGTAGCCTCCTGAAAAAATTTGACTCACTCCAATGCTGGGTTACATCTCATAATCCAGATGTCATCTCCTTGGTTAAGACCTGGCTGACAAAATCCACCTCTGACTCCTTTGTCTCTCTCCCTGGATACTCCCTCTTCTGGGCCGACCGGGCTGGAAGATGGGGTGGAGGCTGTGCCATTTACATTAAAGAATCCCTCACTGGACTTGCCCTACCAGCACCTGCACTTGATTCTGGGGCTCAGGCGCTAACCCTGAAACTGACCCCTGACCCGTTAAAGGGCCCACTCTATCTAACTACAGCCTACATACCCCCTAAAAACCAAACACTGGCTCTAGCCTCCCTTATGGAATACCTTTCCTCATTACCCCACCCCTCGGACCAAATACTAGTGGGCGACCTAAACATCAATTGGCTTAGCCCCTCTTCCTCCTCTGCCCGTGACTCCTTTGCTGCAGTCGATATGACTCAACTCGTTACCCATCCCACCAGGACTAACCCAAAGAGAGGCACTAGTACTCTACTCTATGTGGTCCTCTCTAATCACCCTAATCGGATCCTCAATGTCCAAGTCCTTCCTGACTCACTTAGTGATCACTCCCCTATACTTTTTCACTGGACTTCCACAGTATCCAAACCATTAGCTCAGCCCATACTTCAACGGCGCCTGAAACCAGGTGGTCTGAAGAAACTCAAGGAACTTCTGTCCCAAATTGATTGGTCTCATATACAGTATGCCCCTGACATTGATACAGCTCTAACCTTCTTTATCCAAACGTTCAATAAAGCCTGCGATATCTTCGCTCCACTGACAGCCCTCCGTTCTAAAATGCAAAATGCTCCCTGGGTAATCCCAGCCCTGATCCAACAACTCAAACACAGGGATAACTTATGGCACCGTGCTACTGAAACTGGCCAGCCCAGCGATAGGCAGGTGTATGCTGCTGCCAGAAATAAGTGCACCTGGGCTATCAGAAATGCCAAGGCTGATCACTATCAGTCCTTGCTTACCTCCTCCTGGGGGAATGCTAGAACCTTCTGGGATTATATCAGTTAAATGGGAGCACACGTTCCCCCCTCCCTCCCAGATTAATATCAATGGCACTATCTCCTCTGACCCAGCCCTTATATCTAATTACCTCAATACCTCCTTTATGGATCTTAGCCCTATCCTCCCTAATGATTTTTTCAACCTTCCCCCCCGCTGCCTGCCCCAGTCATTACACGCCCGTACTTTCACCTTCGTCGAGTCTCTGCCCAAGAACTCATACCTCACCTAGTCAATGCCCTTAGGAGTAATAGCGAGCAGTGACACCCTGGATCCATGTATCCTTCAACAGGTTTTAGATCTGGTCCTTACCCCAATCACCAGCCTCCTCAATAGATCTCTCTGCCTGGGGCAATTTCCATCAGTCTGGAAAATTGCCACAGTCACACCCATTCTTAAAGGTGGAGACAGGTCCTTGGCTGGAAACTACCGGCCTATCTCCATTCTCTCTCCACTTTTCAAAGCCCTGGAAAAAGTGGAGGCCTCTCAAATTACTGACTACCTCACCAACTACAACACTCTCTGCCCTGAACAGCACAGTTTCTGTGCTGGCCATAGTACCAGTACTGCCCTCCTAGAGTTTTCCAATTTTCTCCACTCCTCCCTAGAAGTGGGCTCTCTGGCTGGTGCTGTGTTCATAGACCTATCAAAAGCATTCGACACAGTCTCCCATCCCCTCCTTCTGGATGCCCTCAGTCACTCTGGTTTTGCCACTGGGCCTGTCTCCTGGTGTGCCAGCTATCTGTCAGCCCTCTCAGAGCGTGTTAAAATTAGCGGGACTCACTCCGACATCTGTCCCATCCACTCTGGTGTTCCCCAGGGCTCCATTCTTGGACCCTTACTCTTCTCCCTATACCTTAACACCCTACCAGGCTCCTGTACTGGAAATATATTACTGTATGCAGATGACACCATCATCTTTGCCACTGATCGTAACCCTATTGCTCTCCAGGACTCCCTGCAAAGATCCTTTAATGAAGCCGAGGGTTGGTTAAAGGAACATAGACTGGTGATAAATCTCAAAAAAACAAAAACCATGATCTTCGCCCACCCACAAAACAAGTCCTGCAACTTCAAACTTCGCATACACTCTAGCTCCAAGTTCCCGCTCGAGCAAATCTACTCCTATAAGTACCTTGGGATCCATTTTGACCCCACTATCTCTTCCATGGCCACATATCAGCTCTTGCCACAGCTGCAAATATCCGACTAGACATCTCACACCGGTATAAAAACTGTCTCCCCCCCCCGAGGCCCTCCGACTCGTGGTCACATCATCCATCCTGTCACTAGTGGATTATGGGCTGCCAGCGTATGGTGCTGCTGATCAGACCGCTCTCAACAAAATTCGCACTATTCTAAACAAGGCCTGTAGGCTAATTTCTGGGGCACCTAGGTTAATGCACACCTGTCAGCTATATGCTAAAGCCATGCTGCTTGATCTGGATGAATGCCTTAGATATCAGACCTGTATCATAACAAAAAAAACTCTCCTTGGGCTAGCCCCACTGGGTCTGACAGCCACCATCCACCTTGCAAAACCGCAGGTTCATACTCGTACCTCTGGCAAAACCACCCTATCTATTCCCATGGCCAGGACCTCACACGGTCAAAGAGCCTACTGCTACAGAGCCCCATCCTGGTTCAACACACTGCCCCCTTCTATCTCTGATGCCCCATCGATATCCTGTTTCAAAACATCCCTACGGAATCACCTACTTAATACTCGAAGCTGTAATTGTTACTAGTTTTAGCCTTGCTCAATCGTTATGACAAAGCCACCTGTTTAGCTGCTTATAGACTGCCTAACACTCTTATTGTATGCATCATTCCTGTTTGTACCAACTTGTTGTATTCCCCCATTGTTGTATTCATTATTGTTGTAACATACTGTTGTGCTGTGTTCTGTCTTTTGTGACAAGGTACCTTTGTAAATGAACCTCTGGCTCAAAGGTTTTCAAACTGCTGTTCAAATAAATAAATAAATAAATAAATAATTAAAATCAGGGACAGTTGAGAGGTATGACGGCAAACAACAATGTAAGCCACACACTGCAGAACTGTGCTATGCTGAAGTGAGGTTTGCCTGGGGCTAGCCTGATTGCACAGTGCTAACACATTAGCCCGGTGCAAACTGGTTAGCCCGGGGTAAACAGGAGCTATATTCAAAGCTCCCATGCAAATGAGCCTACTTAGGTAATCCGTGGGCAAACAGGTACATTTGCATCTCATTAAATGCTACTTAGCATACATTACCAAGCAGTTTGTCCAGTGCTACTGCATGAAAGCACAAAGCACCCCCCTTTTGGTCAGAATGGAAGTACAGGCTGGACGCTGCGGGCCAAGGCATACCCACAGCATCCCCTGTTGGTCGGAATAGAAGTACAGGCTGGAAGCAGCAGGAACTATGTCCTGCCAGGCACAGTTGGTGCAGTTCAGACCCATTCACAATCAAATGGAAAGTAATGCTCCTGGTAGTCTAGTGGTCTCCCCACCCCCCTGCATGAATCCCGAACCGTTTAGAATCAAATAATATTAATGTCCCCAGTAGTCTAGTGGTTCCCCCACCCCCCTGCATGAATCCCGACCCATTTAGAATAATATAATATTAATTTCCCTGGTAGCCTAGTGGCCCCCCACCCGGCAGTGATGCCCCCGCTTAGCCCAGGAACACTTTACGAACACAGCCGGCGACCGGTTCAGCCCTCCTCTCACCACCACGTCTGGCCGCCGACTAAAACTTCAAGTCTCCATTATTAATTCAAGCTGAGGGGAGTCACTTCTGTTTGATTTCATGGGACCATCAATATAAGGCTCCAGTATCATGCAGTCCATATGCAATGTTTAACACCATCTCAACATTTCCACAAACAGCGTTCCAGTTTTCCAACTGATATAGATCAAACAATGGAAGTCAAACTGGTGCTACAGTATTACTAATGTCAAGCACCGCCTTCTCCCAATCCTCGGGTAGAGATGTGAAATAAAAAACTTACTCTGTCACTCAAACAGAGCCTCTATATACAAGTACAAAATAGGCCTGGAACCATAAACCATAAACAGCCTGTCTCCCCTCACACAGCACGGAGCCCCTCCGGTCAAATACCTCACCAAAACTGGTGCAAAGTCCTCCTCCATTATAGATTCTAGGGCATATGAGTGCAATTAGTTGTCACCTGAATGAATTATTTTGCTCAGTATTCACAAAAGAAGATGAGGAGGAGTTACCTAAACCAGACAATAGAAGCACTCTGGGTAGGGGGGTTGACACCAGTCCATTTACAGAAGAAAGAGTCCTGAAAGAACTCCTAAAACTCAAGGTGGACAAAGCAATGGGGCCTGATGGGATTCACCCCAGAATCCTAAAAGAACTAAAGGAGGATCTAGTGACACCACTGACCACACTTTTTAACAAATCATGGGAGGATGGGGTGGTACCTGAGGACTGGAAGAGGGCAGATGTAATTCCCCTTCACAAAAGGGGGAGCAAGGCAGAAGCAGGAAACTACAGACCTGTAAGTTTGACCTCAGTGGTAGGGAAAATGATGGAATCACTTCTGAAAGAAAGAATTGTTGAGTACCTAGAGGCCAGCGGGGCACAGGACCCAAGGCAGCATGGATTTACAGCAGGAAGGTCATGTCAGGTGAACCTAATAGATTTCTTTGACTGGGTGACCAAAGTAATAGACCAGGGAGGGGCTGTGGATATGGCCTACCTAGGCTTTAGCAAGGCATTTGACACAGTCCCGCACAAAAGATTAATAATCAAGCTAGCCAGCCTGGCAGTGGGTTCCAGGGTGGTAGCCTAGGTTGCAAACTGGCTGCACAACAGGACACAGAAGGTAATAGTGAGTGGAACACATTCCGAAGAAAGGGGGGTCACTAGTGGAGTACCTCAGGGCTCAGTACTGGGTCCAGTCCTCTTTAACATCTTTATAGGTGACATTGCAGAGGGTCTGGAGGGAAAAGTATGCCTCTTTGCATATGATACAAAGATCTGTAACAGAGTTGATACACAAGGGGGTAGAAAGGATGAGAAGGGACTTGGCAAGGTTGGAGGAATGGTCAGACATATGGCAACTTAGATTCAATGCAAAGAAGTGCAAAGTAATGCACCTGGGAAACAAAAACCCAGGAGAAGAGTACACAATAGCAGGGGAGGTACTAACAACAACAAAAATGGAACAGGACTTGGGGGTAGTCATATCAGATGTTCTAAAGGTTGGTAAGCAATGTGAGAAGTCAGTAAGGAGAGCCAGGGGGATACTGGGATGCATAGGAAGGGGCATCACAAGTAGAAAAAGGGAAGTGGTTATCCCTCTGTACAGACAGTTAGTGAGACCCCATCTGGAGTACTGTGTGCAGTTTTGGAGACCTCATCTACGCAAGGACATAGACAGGATGGAAGCAGTCCAGACGAGGGCAACTAAAATGGCGCAGGGTCTGCATCAGAAATCATATGAAGAGAGACTGAGAGAGCTTAATATGTATACCCTTGATGAAAGGAGGGACAGGGGGGACATGATAGAAACGTTCAAGTACCTCAAGGGAATCAACAAAGTCCAGGAGGGTAGCATCTTTCAGAAAAAGAGATGTGTAAGAACAAGGGGAAACAATTTAAAGATAGAGGGGGGATGGCTCAGGGGTAATATGAGGAAATCTTTTTTCACGGAGAGAGTGGTGGATGCATGGAACTGCCTTCCTGGGGAGGTTATTGGGGCTAAAACAGTGGGGGAATTCAAATATGCATGGGACAGACACAAGGCAATTGTAGTGGGGGGGTGGCAGGAAGTAGGCTGTTGGTTAACAAGAATCTGCGCTTATCCAGTAGGTAGGGAAATGGGCAGACTGGGTGGGCCAAGTGGTCCTTATCTGCCGTCAAAGTCTATGTTTCTATGTTTCACCTGGAGAAAGAAAAAACTGCTCCACTAAGTGCAGTAAATTTAGAATTGCAGGAGTAATACTTTTGAACCCCTGTCCTGAGGCACCATTAGCCTACTGTACCTTTTTTAAACATAAAGTGTGCACCTGGTACCTTCCTTGTGAAGGATCTCCTGGATCCTGGCTGCCAGTAAGAGGATGGGGAGCCACCATGGACGTCTGCCAACAGTTCTCTAAGCACCAAGCTCGGCAAAAAAAAACCAAACAATTGGAGGCCCCAGAGAGCCAAAATGTTCCGCTGCCAAACTGTTGGCAGACGGCAGCAAAACCTGCAGTTTCTGTGTAATAGCATGTCTCCCAACGGCAAGTCCCTGCTAGCAGTCCACTTGAAAAACTCATCACCACACCTTTAGCCAAAAGGAACTCGAGTTTCATTCATCAAAGTGAAAATGGTGGGAGAAAAAATAATAAAATTAAGGAGAAGTTTTCAGATGCTAAAGGGAGCTTAGAGCAGCAGGGAGCGCAACAAGACAGTGACTATCTTAGCACCCCCACCACACCACACCATCTGCTTTCTGTCTTTTTGTCCTGACAGATGGTGTCACCCATGTAAATGGATTCATGGCCGAGAAGAAATCACTTCATGAGTGGTCTGCCAGACTGAAAGTCGGCGGCCGGCCATGGTGGTGAGAGGAGCGCTGAGCCGGTCGCCGGCTCTGTTGGTAAAGTGTTCCTGGGCTAAGCGGGGGCATCACTGCCGGGTGGGGGGACCATTTGACTACCAGGGACATTAATAGTGTTATATTCACACTGGGTCAGGATTCGTGCAGGGGGATAGGGGGAATACTAGACTACCAGGGACATTATTATTATTTTAGTCTAAACGGGTCGGGATTCGTGCAGGGGGGGGGGACCACTAGACTACCAGGGATATTAATAGTGTTATATTCACACCGGGTCAGGATTCATACCGGGGGTGGGAGGAACACTAGACTACCAGGGATATTATTTTTATTTTAGTCTAAATGGGTCGGGATTATGCAGGGGGAGGGACCACTAGACTACCAGGGTCATTAATATTAGTGTATTCTAAATGGGTCGGGATTCATGCAGGGGGTGGGGACCACTAGACTACCAGGGATATTAATAGTATTATATTCACACCAGGTCAGGATTCGTGCAAGGGTGGGTGGACCACTAGACTACCAGGGCGTTTGCTGTAGTACAGCGGATATGGGGGTCCATGATGGGGGGGCACCACCGCTGCTTTACCACCGCATTACCGCCAGCTTTTGTTAGGTGGTATCTAGCATCGCGCTATAGGTTGCGCTAATGCCTGTAGCACGGCACTAGACCTTTGAATATGCTGCGCTGCTGGCATTCATGGGCGCTCTCCTCACCCCGTCCCTACATACTATTATCTATTAGCGTCGGTGCTACCACACAACACCGGCGCTAATAGGGCTTTTGAATATTGCACCCTCGCCGCAAATCCAGCACTATTCCAGCGTTATGGTTTTGCGCTAGGCACAATTGTTTGAATATCTGGCTCTATGGATCTTGAATTTAATTTTTGCAAGAGCTTGTGTTAGTTTAAAAAGGCTCAAAGTCAGGTAAAGTCTTAAGTAGATGTTTGGTTTGTTCTGTTTCTTTAAGGTTACCTTTACTTGCTCCAATCCAAGGGATTTAATGCAGTTAAGGATCCTTACTTAATTTCTTAGCTGTACACAGATATTTTCTTCTCATGGAAGACCAACTGTAGTAGATAAGTAAGGATCTGTGAATATGATCCAAAAAGACAAAGTCAGAGGTGAAGAGGGAGCCTTGTTAGGAAAGAGGGCAGAGACAAAGGGCAAAAACACTAAACCAGTTAGTGGGATATCAAGATAATTAAATTCAGTCCTTTAAAATCTTTACTGTGGCACCTATACCTATTGCACTATTACTCTTCAAACAGACCTGGTGTTTTGTGAGTCTTAATGACAACTATATAAGCAGGAAAGAAAACGTATATACTTACAATACTGATTTTATTATCATGTTCATAGCCCCAGATAGCAACTCTGATGCTGAACTGGAAAAAAAGTAGGCCAAGGGCCTCCAGCAGCTGCTTCACACTCATTTGCTCCCTGAGCCCCCTTTTATTTTGTTAGATTCTATTTTTGAGCTTTGTTCCATCTCCTTTTTAAAATCTCAGTGCTGAAACTATATTTTAACTAAATTTTAAAAAGTGAAAAGGGAGCAACAAAAATGAGAAAGCATTTTTGCTCATGCTGCATTCAGCCAACTCTCTCCAGCTCAGTGTGGTGTGTACAGAGGAAAATGGCGAATCTAGCCAGAGATGCCAGTGCATGGCTTTAACAAAGGGTCTAGATCATGTGACTAGTTGTACGTGTGTATATGGTATATATGTAATTTTGTTTTCCAAACTTAAACTAAATTAGATTTAAATTTCCAATACAAATAAATTCAAATAATTTTGTATTTAGTTTTAATTTCATATATTATGTGTTAGATGAGATGCAGGCCTATTTCTCTATATTTGATATAGACTGTAGTTAGAGCCTGTACTAAGAAATTCTGTGGCCCGGATATTCAAACTGCGCCACAAAGTAGTGCAATAGCAGGAGCAGGCGCAAGTGCAGTGCGCCCATGCGCAACACGTGTGATATTCAAACATAGCGCAGGCCAAGGTGCGCTTGCACAACACAACTGAATATCATGCCAACTGTGCCATGGCACAACCAGGGATGTGCAGTGGTGCAGGGCTGATGCGCAGTAGACCAGGGATGCGCAGTGGAGCAGGATAGTAGTGCAGTAGCACAACCAGGGATGCGCAGGAACAGGATGCAGGGGTGCACCACCCATGGAAGCCATGGGCGGAGGAGCATGCAACAGACCAGACAGTGCCCTCCACACCCCATGAACTGCATAATCTGTTTTGAGCTGGATGAACCACCAGCCCACAAACACCAGCACAGAATCCACAGCTGGGGCACGGTGTCCCAGCACACCCCCTGGCAAGCAGTGACCGCAACATAAGGAGGGCTGGTCACCCAGTGCCACCCCATCTGACCAATGCAGAGCACACCCTGCACAGCAATCCCCAGACACCCTGCCCAGGAGCAGCACCCAACAGTGCATGGCACCGAATGCATGCCACCACACCCACTGTGACAATGCAACCCTGTGCACCATGGAGCCATGCATGGCAGCCCCACACTCTGAGCACCCCGCAGCTGGTGGCACCAGCCACCCACGCAACACCTGCCGACACAGTGCCACCCTGCATGGCCCCCCCATGACACAGCAGAGAGGTCAACCCTGTGTCTGTACCTGAGGGACCCCGCATGCGACAAGACCTGCCCTGGACCCCACCACCAGCAGGACAGCACCCCTCACACCCACCCAAGCACACACCCTGTCCCAGCACTGGCCCCAACAGCCAGCACAGATGCCCACAGTGGTGCATGGAGGCATGTGCCACACAGGATGCAACACAGGGCACAGACAAACACCCACCCAGACCTAAGGGCACCCCAACACAGGGACACAATAGCGGGGCAACAAATTCTGCTGGCGTGTGACCACTGATGCTGTGTACCCACGGCCTGCACCCCACCATGGCACAGGTGTACCAGCCATCCTGTGCATGCACCATGAAGCCGTCCGCCACCAGCATGCAGCCCGGAGCACAAGTGACAGACATCAGAGCACAGACCCTGCAACAGACACCAGCGACAGCATGGAGGGGGGACAACAACAGCATAGGCCACAGTGCCACCCAAGGCAGACGTGCACCATACCGGTGACAGGAGGCAAGCAGCCATTGCGCCGGGGCCAGAGGGTGGCCAGCATGGACAGCCACCACTGACATGCCAGCAGAGCATGCATACTACAGACATGCAAGGGTGCCAGCTGCATGGGCCATGGACATACTGACAGGGGTGCCAGGGACACAGTGCATGCACCAGGGACCACTGCACACAGGCATCCAGTGTACAAGGAACAACACACATACCACAGACAGGGACCAAGTCCCCCACCCACACCATAGGCAGGTCCCTGCTGGACACACACACATGCCCAGGCCTGCACCACCCCGACGCCATGTACACCACTGCAGCCAAGCACCATAAGCCCACTGCAAATCAGAGACCACCACAGTTGTCATAACAAAACGTATGTATTAAAGATGTGTAAGAAATACAAAACATATATACAACTATTTACAATGGGGGAAAGGGCCACAAACCAGGTGGGGGTTGGCATGGGGCAAGGGTGAACAACTGGGAGTGGGATAAAAGGGTGTGAGGGTTAGTCTGGGGGGAATACAAATCAGGGGCATAGTGGGTCTAGCATCGACCCCTCTCCCCACTTCGGTCTCTGTGCCTTCTCCGGTGCCGCCATCCTCCTCTCTTATCCAGTCTCTGTAGCAGCTCAAGAGTGGCCCTCATGAGCTGCAGCAGCTCCTGCACACTCCGCTCGAGCGTGGTCCAGCGTTGTCCACCTAGGACAAGGGAGCAGAGTCATTACGCATGACTGGCCAGACCCCTGCAGCCCACCCATTGTGCACGGCATACAGCCGTGGGCCACGCCCTTGTGATGGCATGCGACCACCCACAGTGACCGCACCCGCATGACCCACCTACCCAGACACCCACAGCCATGCAGAATGCTGCACACACACACCGCCCATGTCCCGCACAGCACCACCGTGGCCGTACAGTGACATGGCTATGTGGTGCGAAGGCAGTGGCACAGCCATGTACCTAGTGCATGCACGGACCACCTGCAACACCCACCCACACATGCAGGTGCCCATGGCAAGCAGGCACATGATGGCTGAGACCTTTGTCTCCACAGACAGCGCATGGCTCCGTCGTATGGGTGCCTGCATCTCATCACTGCACAGCTCACAAAGCTGCCTCAGGATCGCCCAGTTCAGGTGGTACCGGCCCACAATCTCTGTGTCAGAGTAGTGTTCGAAGCTGGTGTGGGCTCGGTACTGCCTGTTCTGGGTGTACCACCGATGGGCCCTTCCATGGCCGAGCCCCCCTGCTGCCTGCCTTCTCACACCCCTCTTTACTGCCTCCATTTGGAAGGTGGCGCTTGCCATGTCCCTGGCTGGTGTCCCCCCCCGGCGGCTGTTATCCCATTCTCCCCACTGTCCATTCCTGATGCCCCCCCTGCACCGGGTACACCTCTGGAATTTGGCTGTGGCTGTCCTGCCTCCTGCCACTGCCCTCAGTCCACTGTGGCACTCCACAGGCTTTCCTGCACAGTGGCACAGGCTCCCCACTCCTACCCTGTTTCTGGCTCAGTTCTGGTGGGCTCTGTCCTGCTCCTGCCCAGTCCTGCTCACTACTACCTTCTGTACTGCCCTTGTGTCTGTCACCACGCTCCCACCTGTGGCTTCCCTTTTGCATTCTTGCACTCCACTCTTGCTCCCTTTTATTTTGGATCATTTCCGCTGTCGCACAACTTCTGCTAGCTCCCCTATTGCGCATGGCGCATGCTGTTGAATATCGCACTGCGCATGTTATTCATGGTTCTGCCCCCTACGTTTGCACATGCATTCATTACTATTGTGCTCTGGCGCGTTGCTCATTGCACTGCACAGCTGCCTCCTGCTGGATATCGCACAATGGCGCATTTCCGTGCTTGCGCTGGTGCATCCCTGTTGCGCATGGTGCAACCTTTTTGAATATCCGGGCCTATGAGTATTATGAGGTAAACATTTTACACAATGTTATAGAAGCAGCTGCCTGTACTATATGTACTAACAGAAGAGTTTAAACCTCTAGCATGCCACTGACACACAACCAAATGACAAACTAGTAAAAGTAGGTAAAAATACCGCTAGGTAACTCAATTTTCCAGTCAGGCAATGTTTATTTTTTTTCCTTCACCGGCTAGGAGGTTCTGATCCCATGCTCCACTTGCCACTCCCCCCAATCCCCAGGCTTCCTCTCCAGGTGGAGCCACTGGGTGGAAACCCCCCTCCCAGGAAACATGGTCACAAAGCCCTGGCTTGCCTCCCAGGGCAGGGTCATGGGACCAGGATCCCCCCGGTGGACTTTAGAGTGTGGTGGGGAGTGGCTGCAGAGGTGGCAGCCATCATTAGCGGCTGGTGACAGATTTTTGTGGATTTTTCCCTGGGGTGGGGATGTGCAATGATGACATCATCTGCCCCGTCCTTTTGCATGTGGTGCCAGCCGTGGCGGTACCCCCAGGCTCTGCCAGAGGTCTGCATTGCACCAGACACTCTTCTCCCACTGCCCCCAGAGAAGGACAGCAATCCATGGGATGCTCAGTCCTTCTCACTCCAGCTGGCTCTCTGACTCCCAAGTCCATCCCTAAACCTGGGATGTCAGCACTGCAGACAGACGCCTTGCCACTGCATTGTCGGGGCAGCCCAGTAGGCAACGTTTATAAGAATTCTCCCTTCTGTTCATTCTTTCTTTCATTCTTTCACTATTTTCTAGGTTTTTCTGTGTTTTAACAGCTTCAGCCACAGTTTCTTGCCCTATTCTTTTTCTTTCTTCTTTCTTCAAAGTTTAAGTTCTCATATCTCTTTGGCAAACCATTGGCTCCTTATTTCCTTGTTTCTTCTTGTTTTCCATTTCTTCTTCTCTCCATGTAGTTCTGAAATTCTGCTCTCTCTTGTAAAAAATTCCGTAGCAGCTCTTCAGCAACTCAGTTTTCTTCTGCATTACCAATCCTGCCAATATAGCCCCCCCATGGGGTAGCTTGTCTTTCAGCCTTGTAAGTCCAGCTCCTCCACCACTAGGACTGCTTCTCTTGCAGTGCAAAAAACAAAACGGACAGGCAGATACTGCAGTTCTAAGTGGCCATACAAGAAATCCTGGAAAGGGTTGTAAAACTTGGTTATTTAGGCAAAGGCAGCATACCTATTATAACAACAAGAATGCTTTTACAACCCCTGCTATTGCAGCCCCTCCTTAGCATGCACAGCATGCAGCAGCCATCTTGGAATCCAGTGCAATCATCGGCTCAGTCCTGATTTGTATTGTACACATTGTCAGCTGTTTCTACATGAGCAAGTACAATAATATTTAAATGAAGAGGGGCACACCTGATTACATACTCACACACACATTACTGTGGGTGCACTCCTCTGATTTAAGTAATGTTTAGTCTGATGTAAGAGATTTCTTAAGAGTTGATTTAAGTTTGAGAGAGGTTTTAAGGCAGTGTGATTTTGCTATCTGCCCTGAGTCCTGTGCCCCTTCTCTTAGAGCTGTAAGACTGTGGGCTGCACCCGTGACCTCGGTGTCCCATTGAGGCTGCTGCAGTGCCCCCCCTAAAAAAACTTGCTTCAGAACCTCCCTGCCTCTTTCTTTTTTAAGCTCTGTGCCCCAGTGTTAATCAGAGCCCCTTCCACAACTATATTGAGGCTACTGCTCTCTCCTGTTGAGCATACTGCAGTGTCCTCCCCAACCTCCAACTTGCTTCAGGACTTCCCTGCTTAAGCTATCTCTGTTTAATTCTCAACCCCTCCCAACCTGTCCATTTCTCTTTTGTTTTTTATGACTGGCCTCCCCTCAAGCCTGCTATTTATTTTTGTCCTCTTACCTTATCTCCCAGGGGACTACTGTGCCCTTCGGGCTGTTTCCTCTCCATAGAAACTGCATTTTGTAGTTTATTGTAGCTAGGAAGCTGCCCGGCTCTTGCCTCCAAGCAAGATGCAGGTTGGAATTCTGAATTTGGCATCTACCCTGGAAGAATCTCACTTGCCCCTGTTTGCCAGTGTTTCTCACACTATGTGCAGCAATCCAGAAGTCTTCTAGGAACTGCTGCCAAGAAATTAATGCTAGGACTGGCCTCTGCTTGACATGTTCTTGATTTCTCATTTTAAGTAATATTTAGTCTGATGTAGAGATTTCTTAACAGTTGATTTAAGTTTAGAGAGATGTTTTAAGATAGTGTGATTTTGCTATCTGCTCTGAGCCCTGTGCCCCTTCTCTTAGAGCTGTAAGTCTGTGGGCTGCACCCTTGACCTCGGTGTCCCTTTGAGGCTGCTGCAGTGCCCCCCAAAAAACTTGCTTCAGAACCTCCCTGCCTTTTTTGTTTGCTGACTTTTCCATTTGCAGATAGAAACATAGAATTTGATGGCAGATAAGGACCTCTTGGCCCACCCAGTCTGCCCATTTCCCTACCTAATGGATAAGCTGCAGATCCTAGTTAACCAGCAGCCTACTTCTTTCTACCCCTACCCCCTAGAATTGCCTTATGGCTGTCCCATGCATGCTTGAATTCAACTATTGTTTTTGACTCCACAACCTCCTCCGGAAGGCCGTTCCATGCATCCACAACCCTCTCTGTGAAAAAATACTTCCTTACATTACCTCTGAGCCGCTTCCCCTCTATCTTCAAATTGTGCCCCCTTGTTCTTGCACACCTCTTTTTTTGAAAGATGCTACCCTCTTGGACTTTGTTTATTCCCTTGAGGTACTTGAACGTTTCTATCATGTCCCTCCTCTCCCTCCTTTCCTCAAGGCTATACATATTAAGCTCATTTAGTCTCTCTTCATATGTCTTCCGCTGCAGACCCTACACCATTTTAGTTGCCCTCCTCTGGACAGCTTCCATCTTGTCTATGTCCTTGCGGAGATTGGGTCTCCGGAACTGCACACAGTACTCCAGATGGGGTCTCACCAGCTGTCTGTACAGAGGGATAACAACTTCATGTTTTCTACTGGTGATGCCACTCCCTATGCACCCAGTGCCCCCAGCCCTCCTTACTGCCTTCTCACATTGCTTGCCCACCTTTAGGTCATCTGATGTGACTACCCCGGTCCCTTTCCATTTTTGTTGTTGTTAGTATCTCACCCCCATTGTGTACTCTTCCCTGGGTTTTGTTTCCCAGGTGCATTACCTTGCACTTCTTAGCATTAAATCTAAGCTGCCATACATTTGACCATTCCTCTAACTTGCCAAGTCCCTTCTCATCCTTTCCACCATACCTTGTGCATCAACTCTGTTGCAGATCTTTGTGTCATCTGCAAAGAGACATCCTTTCCTTCAGTCCCTCTGCAATGTCACTTACAAAGACATTGAAGAGGACCGGTCCTAATACTGAACCCTGAGGCACCCCACTAGTAACCCCCCTTTCTTCAGACTGGGCTCCATTTACTATTACTCTCTGTGTCCTATTCTCCAGCCAATTCTTTACCCAGGCTATCATCTTGGGACCCACTCCCAGGCTGGCTAACTTGTATATTAATCTTTTGTGTGGGACTGAGTCAAATGCCTTGCTAAGGTCTAGGTAGGTCATGTCCACAGCCCCTACCTGATCTACTACTTTGGTCACCCAGTCAAAGAAATCTATTCGATTTGTCTGGCATGACCTTCCCGATGTGAATCCATGCTGCCTTGGGTCCTGTGCCCCTCTGGCCTCTAGGTACTCGACAATTCTTTCCTTCAGAAGTGATTCCATCATTTTCCCTATCACTGAGGTTAAACTAACAGGTCTGTAGTTTCCTGCTTCTGCCTTGCTCCCACTTTTGTGAGAGAGATCATATCTGCCCTCCTCCAGTCCTTGGGTACCACCCCATCCTCCCATGATTTGTTAAAAGGGTAGTCAGTGGTGTCACTAGTTCTACCCTTAGTTCTTTTAAATTCTGGGATGAATCCCATCAGGCCCCATTGCTTTGTCCACCTTCAGTTTTAAGAGTTCTTTCAGAACCCTTTCTTCTGTAAATCGGCTGGTATCAACTTCTGTATCCAGAGTGTTTCTATTGTTTGTTTTAGGTACCTCCCCCTCTTCATTTGTAAATACTGAGCAAAAATATTTGTTTAGTATCTCTGCCTTTTCACAGTCACCCTCTGCCCACCCCCCCCTTTATTAAGCCTCACTATCCCTCCCTTAGTCTTCTTTCGCTCCTGATGTACCTAAAAAGGTTTTATCCCCTTTCTTAAAGGGCACTGTCACTTTGCCCCTTCGTTTTTGGCCAAAGTAAGTAGTGTGCCTGTTGGCACACAGCTATCACATATATACTTAAGAGCGTCACTATATGTGGAAAACAAATTTTTTTCACTGTTTTCTGCATTTTGCCAAAGTAGCTTTCTATTGGTCCACGTTAAGTCCCTCCGCATACGGAAGCACATTTTCAGGTCGGGGCCGGCAGCGTGGGTCCAGAGTGCGGCCCAGTCACAGTTTTTTCCATATAGACATGCAGCTGTATATTGGGAGGTCCTTGCACTATTCTAAAATGCTCTATCTGGCGACTCCAAACCGAGCACTGGGAGTACTACAATTTATTTGTACATTGTGGCAATCGTGCATGCACACCAGGGCATGGCAAAGATCACGCATAGAAGAGCATACGGGTGAATGCGCGCAGAACTGAGTTGGCTATCTTTTCCTCAGTTCGGGCCTTTGCTGTTCTGACTGCCTTCTCCCAGCTTCCTTTGCTTTAACTGATACAATTCTCTGTCCCTTCTCCTTCTGTGATTCCTTGTACTTTCTGAATGCTTTTTTTTTCTCTTGAACCTTCACTGCCACCTCCTTTGAGAACCATAGTGGTTTCTTACATTGTTTTATTTTGTTTATTTGCTTCACATAAAGGCTTGTTACCTCTGTGGTGGTAGTTTTTATTATTCCCATTGTTCTTCCACCCTCCTTCCTGCCCATTTGCTAGTGCATTCCTTAGGCACTCCACCCATTTTAGCAAAGTCAGCCCTCCTGAAGTCCAGTACTTTTTGCCTTTGTAGAAACTGACTCTATTGCTGTGTTTATTGTGAACCATACTGTTCGATGGTCGCTAGTTCCCAGATGGCTACCCACTTCTACATCTGTGATCCTCTCTCCATCTCCATTTGAGAGGACTAGGTCTAAGATTGCTCCCTCTCGAGTGGGTTTCAATACTAGTTGTCTAAGGCATGCCCCCCTATAGGGCATCTAGAATAACCCCACTCTTAGAAGTGGCTGCTGCAACTGCACTCCAGTTAACATCTGGTAGTTATATCTTTTAGCCACTAGAGGGCCCAGTTATAAGCACACTTACCCAATCCAACACAATACCGTTCCTGTCTCATTTCTCTTATTGTGTGGTCAATCTATCACTATTCATCAGTCTTTGCCCCCTCCCTCTTCTACTGATTGATACTGATTTTTCCCATTTGCAGCTTATGCTCTTCGCCCACTAGAGGGGTTTCCCCCAACCGTGCCAAAGCTGCTCTACATCTCCTTACTCTCTACTACTGTTGTCTAAACACTCTTGGTGTGTAGGGTAAACAATAAAAATAATAATAATACAGATTCTTGTGTCTGGGAGTCTGCCAAGAAACCTTTGTAAACAAGCAAGGAGTACTAATAAAGTTTATTATGCTACTTACGCCAAGCATGTGACAAAGAAAATCACAAGGGAGATGGGTTTCTCACCACTCCTGAAGAATGTACATAATCTCCAGAATTGTAGATCTTAGGTTCTCTAAGATCTTGTTCTATCTCTCCCCGCGCTCCAGCTCTCTGCCCTTCTAGAGAAGTTACAGTAGTGTCTCGCGAGCACTACAATGGGTTGCGGACAGCTAAATACTACAGATAACAGCATAGCAACAGAGATTACAACATAGTTACAGATACCAGAAATGATATGTATTGGTCCTAAGTCATTCTCAATTGGATAATGACTTAGGAGACATAATTACTAATGAGTATCATATGAGACAGAATATGCTTCCATTAGCATTATAGCTTAGATAAAAGAAATGCTGACAAGTTCAAATGACATGCGGCATTTCTTCCTTACACCAGTTGTAAAACATAAAGACATAACAAAAGCCTTCTGTCTCTGTCAGCTTGCTTAGGCAAAGAGAACTGCTGACAGGCATATCTGCCTGAGTGTAAAATACATACTACATATAATTATGAGAATATAAGTACACAATAATTACTGGTGATCCCTCTGAGTCATCTTATCAATGATTAGGTGGATAATATATGGAATATATATAAAAGACAAACATAATCTAGATACATGTATTATAGTGAGGTATAATGAATCATGCATGATCAGTAAAAGCATAGTGCAAAATAGCAGTATCACAATACAATAGACCAGGAATATAGTGTGAGGTGTATGTGGGACGATAGGGGGCATAACCCAAGAGTAACACTATTTCATGGACAGTCTTCCTCTAATACTCAGCTGCTCTGTCCCCCTGCCTGGAAAACCTCACTGCACCCTCCCCCCACCCTACTCTGCTCAATACTTAACCTCCCTACCCAATCCCCAGACAGCCACACCCCCATACCTACCCCCTAACCTGCTCCCTTTGTGACCACTAGGAGTCACTATTTCCACCCCTTTTTTCACCACTAACCTAGCACTCCCCAGCCTTCTTGGCAACCCCAGACAACCTCCCCACTAGGCTCCAAGACACCCACTGGGGTATTCAAACCTGGTACCTTCTGCAACAAAGTCGGCAGCACTACCGCTTCTCCACAGTGGCAGTCACCCTCACTGAAGGTCAGCCTGCACCCTCATTGTCTACTATAGGAATAAAACTATGGGTACCTATACTCCATTACTAAGTCTGATCTCCTTCAACCTCTTGGTACAGACCTCACACTGACCAGAGCACCTGTCCTCCACACTAGACACCTCATCCCCAGACAACCCCACAGTGATTTGGCCCTCTTCCACCCTCAACACACCCATGACCCCCCAACACCCCCCACCCTGCCAACAACCCCACTCCCTATGCCCTCCAAGGCCCGACCTGGACCCAGCTCTCCCCTGCCATTCCAACCCCTTTATCTATCCCATTCACCCTGATTGTAAAGTCCTCATCTGGGTGTCGATCCAAGGGTCTCCATCACCACCAGCCACTAACCAGAATAATCACACTGCTATTATTATTATTATCTGGTAATGTACACCCAAACCCAGGACCTATGGCTTCCAGCCCTTCCAAATCCTGTACTGCAACTGGCCTCCCTTTTGCATCCTTAAACATTTGCAGTCTCCAAAAGAAATCTGCTGCCCTCCAGTGCTGGGTCATTCAAGATCAACCTGACATAATTACACTGGTAGAGACTTGGCTCTCCAAATCCACCCCTGACTCTGCTATCACCCTCCCTGGATATACCATCTACAGGGAAGATCGAGTAGGCAAAATGTGGTAGTGGTTGAGCACTACTCGTATGGGGCTCCCTTATAGGTCAGGTACTCCCAGCTCCCAAACTTGATTATGGAGCCCAAGCCCCCACCTTAAAAAATCACACCTGACCCCACCCAAGGCTCTCTGTTCCTCACGGTCTCCTACGTACCCCTGAGGAATCAAAACCAAGCGGTCCAGTCCCTCATTGACTACCTCACATCTCTCCCTCATAAAGTGGAGCAAGTCATCCTAGGTGATCTCAATGTTAACTGGCTTGCCTCCATTGCCTCCCAGATAAGGGACTCCTTTGCTGCCCTGGATATGTCTCAGTTAGTCACCCAGCCCACCATATTCAACCACTGTACTGGCATCGGCACTCTCCTAGATGTTGTTATATCTAACCGCCCCTACAAAATCCGGGATGTCACTGTCCTCCCTGACTCTCTTAGTGATCACTCCCCAGTCCTCTATCTCTGGTCATCCTCCACTCTGAAGCCAGTGCCCCAGGCCACTCTATGCCACCATTTATGCCCTGGCAGCCTCAGAAAATTAAAACAGTACCTAGCCCAGTTAGACTGGTCCCCTACCCAGTGTGCCCCTGACCTTGACTCAGCTCTTGACCACTTCACAAATGCCTTCTGTATTCTTGTGACCTTTTCACCCCCTCACCAAGATCCACTCCAAAAAATTAAATGCCCCATGGATCACTCCACCCCTCCTCCAGAGACTCAAAAACAGAGATAATCTCTGGCACATTGCGTAGAATCTGGAAAGACATCTGATAGACAGGCCTTCAATGCAGAACACAATAAGTGCACTTGGGCCATTAGGCGGGTCAAGGCAGAGCACTACCAGACCACTCTCACCTCCACTTGGGGTTCAGCCGGGACCTTCTGGGATAATATGAAAGAACTAAATGGGAAGTCTCTCTCCCCCCCACCATCCCTGCTCTCCTTCAATAGCACCCCCACCACAGATCCACTTCTTATAGCTAATTGTCTTATCACCGCCTTCTCTGACCTAAGCTCGGTCCTCCCCAGCAGCTTCTTTGACTCAATCCCCACCTCTCTCCCTCTGGTCCTGCATCACCCACCATTCTACCTTCACACCTTATCCCCCCAAGAAGCCAGGCCACACCTGCTAAAAGCCTTAGGCAACAATAACCCCCTTGACTCCAGGATCCTCCGTATGGTCTTGGACAAAGTCCTAGTCCTCCTGACTGACCTTTTCTATGCCTGGGTCAGTTTCCAAGTGCTTGGAAAACTGCTGAAATCACACCCATACATAAAAGTGGGGACCGGTCCACCCCCAACAATTACCGGCCCGTCTCCATCCTCCCCCACTCTCTAAAGCCCTTGAAAAAGTGGTGTTGATCCAGCTCTCTGAATACCTAACCAAGTACAACATTATGTGTCCAGAGCAGTACGGTTTCCACCCAGGACATGGTACAACCATGGCTGTCCTGGAATTCTCCCAACACCTGCATGCTGCTCTCGACTCTGGCAGCCTTGCAGGAGCAGTGTTCATTGACCTCTCCAAGACCTTTGACACTGTCTGTCATCCCCTTCTACTCGACTCTCTCCACCAACTTGGCTTCTCTGGTGGTCCCATTTCCTGGTTCTGTAGCTACCTCTCTGCTAGATCCCAGCTTGTCAAGATCAGCGGCTCCCTCTCCAGCACTCTTCCCATTCGCTCCAGGGTCCCTCAGGGCTCCATCCTGGGTCTAGTACTTTTTAGTCTCTACCTCACACCCTCCCCAGCTCATGTACCGTTAAAATGCTCCTCTGTGCCAATGATGTAGTCCTCATTGCCTCACATCCCAATCCCACCTCCCTCCAATTATCCCTCCTTCAAGCTTACAACCAAGCCAAAAGGTGGTTCAGTGACCGCAGACTGGTCATTAACCTAAAGAAAACAAAATAAATGCTCTTCTCCCACCACCAAAATAAAACTAAAAATACTCACCTCTTGATTATCCCCAGCACTCTGCATCTGCTAGAACATTTGACCACATACAAGTACCTAGGCATCACGTTCGATACTGCACTCTCCTTCCACACCCACATTAATGACCTGTCAGCCACCACTAACTCTCAGATTGGCCTGCTATACTGGCACAGGGACTGGTTGCCTCAGGTTGCCCTCAGACTGGCCATCACCTCCTCTGTCTTGTCCCTCATGGACTATGGCTTGCCCATCTATGCCGCAGCTGACAGCACTGCCCTCTCCAAAATCCAACTCTCCATCAATAAGGCCTTTAGGCTCCTGAACAGTGCCCCCAGCTGCACTCACACCTGCCTTCTCTATACTACCACCAATCTGCTCAACTTTGAGGAGCGATTGCCCTACCAGACCTGCCTTCTCACTAAGAAATCACTGCTAGGACTCCCCACCAGGGGTCTCTACCTCACTACAACAGTCATCATCGTCTGTCACCACCCATAGCTCTGTTAAGGTCACCTTCCAGGTGCCCAGAACCAAGACCTCTCTTGCCCAGAGATCCTTCCTCTATCGAGCCCCCACCTGGTTCAACTCCCTCCCTAGCTGCATCTCCAACTTGCCAAAAATTGGTTCTTTCAAAACAGCCCTTTGGAGCCATATCTTTAATACCCGCTGTTGTAGGTGCAACTAACCCCCTGTTGTAACCTGTGGTACCCACCCGCCTTGCCCCCTGGCTCAACAATGTCCACTGGACAGCCTCTCCCTCCCCCAGATCCACTCCTTCCCTACTAGGTCAAAATAGGGATGTAACCCACTGTATTCTCTGAGGACCTACTATATCCATGATTGTAACTCACAATTTTGTAACATTATGTAACCTAAGTAACATACAAACTACTATATTATGTAACCTAAGTGTATCTATGTTAAATGTTCCTTTTACTGCACCTGTAATGTTATTCTCTGTTTTAATCTGCACTGTAATAACTCTCTTGATGTCTGCCCTCCCTGCGATGAGGTGCCTTTGTAAACGAGTCTCTGACTCAAAGGTCATATACCCGATTTGTAATGAATAAAGAATAAAGAATGATTTAGCTTCTCGATGTCTGCTCTGCGTGTAAATGCACCACTTAAATTCATTGGGTTTTGCTACAGTTGCTGGAAAATAAGTTAGCAGGTAAAAAACAGCCCACATGTAAATGCAATGATAGTCTCTCGGTATTCCACTCTGAACTAGTGCAATCTCAAAGGTGGTCAGGGGCTGTACATAAGGACCTAGATATTCAACGAGGTTTTGGCACAACTGAGTTGCACCAGCGCAACCCCAGAAATGCACCCCAGGGCACTATTCATAGGGGAGAATTGTGCACATCTCCAGGGGGCATGCCCATGCATATGCGGCACAACTCGATATTCAGCCTGGAATGTGCAGCACATATTCTGGCACAACTCAGAGATGCACCACATACCAGGGCAGAAAGTTGAGCCCATAGAAAAAGGCTCAACTGCTAGCCACCCACTGGTGGGCTGCTGTAGTGCAGGGTGCAACACAGTGGCTGCCAGCCATGGGTGGCTCCCCCAGAACACCATCCTCAAGCATATATTTGTGAATGACTATTACAGTATGCAGTGCAAGTCCATTGTGGACCAATGGGCTTGCAGCTGATACTGTAAGCTGTCATTCGGCAGGCAGCCATGGAGGTTTGTGGTTGGGTTGGCTGCTGCCTGCCAATGATGGGTGGGGGAGCTGGGTGGCTGGTGTTCCTGTGTGGGTGGGGGGTGAGGGATGCCACTGGACCAACAGGGAAATATTGTACATGTATGATGAGTGACTGGAGCTACAGGAGGGGTGGGGGGGTGCCACTTGACTACCAGGGAAATTTGTTTAATTTATTATAGGTGATCGGAGCTACAGGAGGGCGGGGGGATGACTAGATTGCCTGGGGCATAATATTAGTTTATTTTGGGTGATTGGGGTTACCGTCAGGGATGGGGGTACCACTATACTACCAGAGAAGCGTTACATTATTATGTACGATGATCGGGGTTACGGGAAGGGAGGGGAGTGTACCACTAGACTACCAGGATTATTACTTGCCATTTTTTGCATGATTAGAGAATCTGACAGGGATGGGGGACCCACTGGACCACCAGGGAGTTTATGCATCATACTACTGGCAATCAGTGGCATGGGATGGAGTGGGGGTACTACGGCAGTCCCTGGTACAGGGACCGCATGCTGTGCAGGGCACCATGTGCATTTTGCGGGTCAACCCCCCACAACATATGCAAATGGGGCCATAATGACATGGAAATGGGCCCATTTGTGCCTTGCATGTATTATGGCCCCATTTGCATGCTGATGGCTGAATATCAGGAATTTGCACACAGCGTAACTCTGTTGCACTGGTGCAGTTCCCATTCCTGGTATTCAGCCCTGTCTGGGAGGGATGCACCAGTGCATCATATTTGCGCAGTGCACATTACCTGATATATTCAGAGGAGATGCACCATGGCTCATCTCTTTTGAATATATTCCCCAGCAAAGCATAATCAGCAACTCATTGCGCTGCAGTACCACATGCGTCATTGCCAGGCACAGTGCTGAATACTGGGGCCAAGATGTGCTAGTAAGGTGACATGAAACTTTTCTGTCAGGACAACATAAGCATTTACACATCATGTGATTTAGAATCCTGACAGGGACATAAATGCTTTTTTCACAACATTTTGTTAAATTGGAAATTTACTTGAGTGGTGATCCATAGTGGCATGGACATATATCTGCCCAGGTAACTTGCTTGTTTACAAATTGAGAAAGCTTTGTTTTATAATTAATAAGTGCAATCTCTGAGTTATGGCAGTACTTTCCTTTACTACCCTATTTACAGAACACATAAATGAAATTCCACCCATAGTTCTCCTTGAATACCAGTCTTTTGAATGACAAATGTTTCTGCCTTATATAAACAGAGATAAAAACAAAACCACAAGATGCTGCCTGTGTTCTCTAAAAACAACGTAGCAATGGCCAATTTACAGAAAACCTCATTACTGATTGACATGGCCCAAGGCACTACATTCTTGGACTCTCTATAAAGAATATACAGTATACTGTACTGTAAACATTATATACACATTGCAGTTATAGGCCAATAATCTTTTTTGGTGAAAGATCTAGCAGCAGCATGTCACAGTACCTGGTATACAGTTTGCAGCCAGCTTTGGTAAAGACTGCCTGGCAGAAATTATGTTTATTTTGTTTTTATGAAACTTTTTTATTTTTCAGAACATCAGTTATAGCACGGAAGTTCACATTGGGCACAGAGATGCAAGACAAAGGTAACTATCAATAGAAATAGAAAGAATTATAGTTATACAAGTCAGCCTATGCAATAATTAATAAGATCAAGTCCTAACAGACTGGAAATCTAGGTTGCTCAAAAAAGGAACAGAAAAGCCTTACTTAAATGAATACACTCATCATCTGAGTCAAAGAATTAATTATCCATGGCAGCAAATCAGGGTTATCTTTAGCTCATATTAGGTAGTGTTAATAATGATAGACAGTCATACAATTAGAAATGTAAATAGAACTAGAAGGAGAGTTAATAACACTGAGAAAGCAATTAACACCAAGAAGGGGTCAAAAGACAAAAAATAAGTTAAATGTGCTTATGCAATTTAATGTAGTGTAATGCTTATGCAACTTGTTGAATGAACCTTTATAGACATTTGCCTCTCTGTTCTGGGGAATACCACCCTGTAGGGCTGCTGAAGGCAAGGAACCCTGGAGGAGGGTTCCACCCCTAAAGGTGCCAAGAGAAAGATTCCCTTAGGTTAAAGGTACCTTACTAAGGAGTCCCGAGAAGAGAGGTGAGCCACTGGAAGAGGAGGGGAGGATAATGGGGCAAAGAAAAAATGCATCTCAGTGAAGCAGGAAGGATGGCATTTAAACAGCTCAGGAAGAGGATATGGCTAGTTGTTTCAGACCATTGAACCACAGGTGAAGCCTTTCAATTCAATATGCTTATGCAACTTAGTGTAGTGTAATGCTTATGCAGCTTGCTGAATGAACCATTGTGACCTTTCACTTCTTTGTTCCAGGGGAATATCATCCTGTAGGGATGTCAAAGGCAAGGAACCCTGGAGGAGGGTTCCACCCCTAGAGGTGCCATTGGAAGGATTACTTTAGGCTAAAGGTACCTAAGGAAGGAGCCCCAAAAAGAGTGTAGAGCAGAAAGCATGCTTATGAATGATAAGTACAATCATTCTACAATCATACTAGTGGGGTACCACAGGGTTCAGTATAAGGACCAGTCCTCTTCAATGTCTTTATAAGTGACATTGCAGAGGGACTGGAAGGAAAAGTATGTCTCTGTGCAGATGTCACAAAGATCTGCTACAGAGTTGATGCACAAAGTGGGGTGGAAAGGATGAGAAGGGATGTGGCAAGGTTAGAGGAATGGTCAAATGTATGGCAGCTTAGATTCAATGCTAAGAAGTGCAAGGTAATGCACCTGGGAACCAAAAACCCTGGGGAAGAGTACACAGTGGGGGGTGAGATACTAACAACAACAAAAATGGAAAGGGACCTGGTGGTAGTCATATCAGATGACCTAAAGGTGGGCAAGCAATGTGAGAGGGCAGTAAGGAGGGCTGGGGGATACTGGGATGCATAGGGAGAGGCACCACCAGTAGAAAACAAGAAGTTGTTATCCTTCTGTACAGACAGCTGGTGAGACCCCATCTGGAGTATTGTATGCAGTTCTGGAGACCCAATCTCCGCAAAGACATAGACAGGATGGAAGCTGTCCAGAGGAGGACAACTGAAATGGTGTAGGGTCTGCGCCAGAAGACATATGAAGAAAGACTTAAGGAGCTTAATATGTATACCCTCGAGGAAAGGAGGGAGAAGGGGGACATGATAGAAATGTTCAAGTACCTCAAGGGAATCAACAAAGTCCAAGAGGGTAGCATCTTTCAAAAAAAGAGGTGTGCAAGAACAAGGGGGCACAATTTGAAGATAGAGGGGGGCAGCTTAGAGGTAATGTAAGGAAGTATTTTTTCACAGAGAGGGTTGTGGATGCATGGAACGGCCTTCCGGAGGAGGTTGTGGAGTCAAAAACAGTGGTGGAATTCAAGCATGCATGGGACAGTCATAAGGCAATTCTAGGGTAGGGTAGGAAGAAGTAGGCTGCTGGTTAACTAGGATCTGCAGCTTATCCATTAGGTAGGGAAATGGGCAGACTGGGTGGGCCAAGCAGTCCTTATCTGCCGTCAAATTCTATGTTTTTATGGTGGACTGACTGCAACCGGTGATGAGTGGAAACAGACACAGAGTGAGCAGATAGATATGAAAACTGAGGGCATGACTTCCTAAGGAGAGAGGGAACAGCGAAGGAGAGCCACCAGTCAACCGAGAAGGAGAGTCACCATCCAACTCTATCCAACAGCAGAAACCTACCTAGGTAACCTTAGAGTATACTGCTATCTAAACTAAGTAGGTATTATGACCTTCGGCATAGAGGAGTGGAACACCCCTCCTTCCCTTTGAGGAGGAAACCTGTGGAGATTCAAGACCTAGGTCATCTTTCCTCCAGGTTTGGGATATTTTGTGTAGTGACAGTGGACAGTACAATAGACAGGACAGTATTGACATAACAATATGTAACAAGGATTAGACTGACAATAGTCATGGGCCACCAGTTCCTCTTTACGGAATTTATTTTTGTTTTAGGAGACACCAATACAGTACACAGGACAGACTGACGACGGTGGTGGGTCTTGGACCACCAGTTCCTCTTTACAGAAATTTTAATTTTTTGGGACAAAACAATATAGTACACAGGACAGAGCGACACTGTTGATGGAGTCTCAGGCCATCGGCTAAAGCAAACAGAAATCTAGGACAATATAATACACAGGACAGACTGACGAAGGTGGTGGGTCATGGGCCACCAGTTCCGCTTTGCAGAAATTTTTTGTTTTTGTTTTTTTGGACAAAACAATGTGATACACAGGATAGACTGATGATATTGGTGGATTCACAGTCCACCAGCTAAAGCAAATTGAAATCTACGACAATACATTATACAGGACATACTGACGATGGTGGTGGGTTGTGGGCCACCAGTTCCTCTTTATAGAAATTTTTTTGGGGACAAAACAATGTGGCACACAGGACAGATTAACAATGTTGGTGGATTCACATGCCACTGGCTAAACCAGCAGAAATCTAAGACAATACAGTACACATGACATTTTCATTTTGAAGTATTTCTAGACCCACATATAGGGCACACAAGCTTATAATTTGTTACATTGCACATTTTGAACTATCTTATTCTTTCTGTTCTTCAATACATGCATTTAATGTCACAGCTAGAATGATACTGTCACATAGGTATGTCACAATATGATGTCACAAGCATAGTACATGGGCTGCCCACAAGAAATGGAGCACAAATTATTAGATTACCAAGGAGCAGGGTTAAAATTATACAACTTACATAATGGCTTGCTCCTTTGACTCCCGGAAACCACAGTGCCCTGCTGCAACACACAGTCCCCCGCCACGGGAATAACAGCAAGGCCATGAGGAGACACCATGACATAGAGGTAGTTACTGACTTTACCATCAGCAGATTAAATATGAGACATACTATAATCAATGTATTTGCGAAGTTCAGAATTGGCAGTATTTTCATTATTAGTCACCTTAGTGAAATCTGTCTGGTGCAAATTAATGAAATTAGTTAGGCTTTACTAAGCAACTGAGCAAAGGTAGAATTCATAAAATTGTTGGAAACACTTAAAATACTGTCCAGGAGGAATACAGCTCAAACATGTTTGAGTAAAGGTTTCTCAGTAGTTTTCAAAAAATGTTTCATTACAGTTTGAATACCCAGCCTGCAACTGAATATAATGTCGGTATCAAATGTGAAGCATGCTGGACCTCCATATTGCCAGAAGGCTGAGGGAAGCCAGGTGGAAACAATAAAAGGTGCATGCTCACAATAATACATGTTGTAGTGTAAAGATTGCTGTTTCAGTGCATTGAGCAATAGGATAAATATTGATGAGTATTTGGTTACTCAGTATAGAGTGATTAGTTGTTCGGAAGCATGTATTCATGCACATGGCAGTTAGGTAGTAAAAGTATAATGAACTAGACTCTTTTTGTTATTCATCATAAAGACCTGGCATAGACTGTTATGATTTAAACTGGTAAAATACATTATAGAACTAGTATGTGCCACAAATTAGTGTGGCTTTAAGCAAGCAGGTAAAACAAACCGCAAGAAGAATAAGCAGGGGAAAAAACCCAGATGGAGTGTAAAACATCAAATAGAAAACAGCAGCACTACTGCAAACAGGATGGAACAGTAAGAGCCGAAAGAGAAAACAAGGCATGAGGGAAGGGGCGGGAAGACAGGCCGGGTGGCAAACAGAAAACAAAACATGGCAGCACCAGCTGCAGAGAGCACGGAATGCCACAGGAATGGGAGAGAACACACAGACAGCCGCAGGATGAGTGGTGACAACAGAGGACAAGGTGAAGCATGGGCAGCAGCTGGAGGCAAACAGAGCAACCCAGATGAAGAGAGAAACACAAACCAGGAAAAGTCCAGGTGGAGCAGGCAGATAAGGCAGGGAGAGGTGCCCCGACAGAGCCTCCAGCTGCAAGGAAAAAAATGCTTCTAGTGAAGCATGAAGGACGACATTTAAATAGTTCAGGCAGGGAGCATGGCTGGTTTCTTCAGCCCATTAAACCACAGGCAAAGCCTTTAAAAAAAACTCCCTAATGCTTATTGCCCTGTTTCATTAGACATTACATTGCAAGCCATATTTCAGTGTTAAATTAAGTTTCAATGCAAACTTTGTAGTAGAAATTTAAAAAAAACATACGTTTAATTGCTTGGATCTGGTAAACTATGTTTACTCTCAGGTTCAAGTATATTCTGATGTGCTATAGTTCAATCAATCAAATCAATCAAAATCTTAATTTATCCAGGCGAATACCATTGAGCAAGCTCATTTACAAGGTGACCTGTGACACACAAGGTCAAAGCACAATATATTTATATGCAGAAATAAATACACATTAGTATATGTTAAAATGATACACACAGAGCAAAAGCAATAGGTCAAAATAATGAGTCGGTTAGTATCCTGTCTCAAACAAAAAAGTTTCAGAGTCCGGATGTTAATAGTTGGGATAAATGTGCAATGCCCCTTCAGGCGACACAGTGACCAAACTGCATGAATTCCCTTGATGGTATGACATACATGGATACGCGGGCATGGCCAAGGGAATTCATGTATCTAGGGGTATTGATGGTATGCTCAACAGGAGCCCCTTTCACCCAACAGTACTGGTTGCCTGTTGTCCTATAGAAGATGGTAGAATGTGGGTACATTTGGGTTTAAAACAAAACTCACATCAGCACTCTCTGGCTCTTTTAACAGGTACCTTCTTAAGACAATGGCATGTATTTTTTTTCTGTCTTGACTTTTTAGAAAAGTTAATTGATGGTACAGAGTCAGAGTAAAATTAAGCAGCCCTTTGATCTTACAAGTTGATCTCTCCAACAGACACTCTCCAGTGAAAATTTGTCTTCCTGTTGGTAAGAGGTGCAAATTGACTGCAATGCTTTGATCTGTAAACTGCTAGTCTATGTTTTGAATCCACATCCAACATTTATATCTGTCATTCTGCTCAGCTGTTTCCACTTTGACCGGAGGAAGAGGGTTTTATCTCTCGAAAGCTAGTCTTAAAAATAATTTTATTAGTCCAATAAAAGGTATCACCTGCAACATATTTGTTGTTTTTTTTCTCTACATTGTTGACTGGACTAACACGGCTACCACATTTCTTTTTTCACAAACCAAACACACTAAACTCAGGACTTCAAGCACTTGACTTTTCTTTGCTGGGGCACTTTCAACAAAGTTAATTTGTATTTAGCTTAAATTTCTGGTCCAAGGACCCTGTTTCATCAATTATATATACAGTTCATTATAGTAGTTCTGAAATCTTAAATCTTCCTTAGCACCATTTCCAGCAATTCTCTTTAGCACAATCCCCTGGACTGTCACTGTCAGTTTTAAGGGTTTGCCGTCGCAACATCGAAAAACCTGCAGCGAAGAACATTATAGTGACAACTTCATGATTGTTGCTATAATGGTCCCGCTGTACACTGGCGCTTGTTTCACCAGTGTTTTGCCTTTCTAATCAACCCGCCTCAGAGTTGATTGTTTAAAATAGAGTACAGGGTGCAGCCCCTAAAAAAAAAACGTGATTTTCTGACGGATGAAACTTTGACGATCAAAGTTTCCCCTATCAATGTAGGGGATTTCGACAACTTCGATGTTGAAGCAATGTGGTGGAACCATTTTTAAGATAGTTGCCACTGACAGTCATGGTTGACAGGCTGGCCTGGCTGCACTTTTTGGGCAAAGTGTTCCCAGGAGTTCCCTGTCCCCATTCTATCTGGGTCTTGCATTATCTGATTCATCTATGAGCACTGCTTCCTCATGGCATTTTGCTGTCCTAAGCACACATGGTACACCAGGCTGGTGTCCCTATATTAGGGTGAAACTACTTCTGTGGAGGAGAATGTGAAAGGCTGTCTTCCCCCTCACCATGCCTTGGTGCTCTCTCACTTCTCTCAGTAACCTGCATGCTGGCTGACCTTTTTCACATCATGCCTCAGTGTGCGCTTGATGCTCCCTGCAACCTACTCCTGGGGTGCTGTTTTGGCAGACAAGCCTGGACACCTTTCTCATATTTGGAGACTCCCTCCTTCCCCAACTTTTACAAAGGTACAGTCTCCTACCTTATGGCCACTATCCCTCAGCCAGTTCATGGGTTCTCTGGTGTTTCTGCACTCCTCCTGTAGGTCACCCTCTTCCCAGGATGCCCTTGATGATTTTTCTTTGGGGGAACCTTCTCTCAGGCCCAAAACCCATCAGGATGTGTCCATTAAGGAGACACCTCCTAGAGTCCCCACACCCTCCTGGTAGTCCCACTACACTCCTATACTATGAGCAAGTCCACAAAAACCTTATGTAGCAAGGAGGGTAGGTTGGGAATAATTCCAGATACCTAAGGTCTCTCCTGGTCACTTCTATGGCTTCACTGATGTTTTACATCCTTGCAGCTACGTGGTATCCCTAATCTCATGCTACCTTCAGATTGTGAGGGCAACATGGCACTCACATCTCCAGGTGGGAGCAAGCAATGGGATCACTTGTGCCCCTGGCCTGAGTCCTGCAGCCAGCCACCTGGTGATACACAGTATGTACCTGCCCCTCCAGAAGCACCTAGGCTCGGTGATGCATGCAGCTTCCTTCGCTCAGTGCACATGCTCAGGGCGGTCCAACTGATCCCCCACTGGTACCAGAGGTGTGACTTCAGCATGGGTACATGGGACTGGACATCCCTTAGGCATTTTTATGCCTCTGCCTGCTTCTCACTCCTTACAAGGGTACCCTGCCTATGTATTATCTTAGCTTTTTCCATCAGCTTTTCCTGCAAGGGCAATGCCAAGGCACCCCTTCCTCTGTTAGCTATGGCTAGTAACAACCTCTTCTCCCTACTGTAAGGAGAGGATTGTTACACTATCCACCAAATAAAACATTTTCATCCTCAGACATGGTGAGGAGTGGACCAGTGATGGGACCCAATGTGCCACACAATGGGTCAGATTAGACCATCCTTCACCCATTGTCCAAAACCCAAACATAAATAAATTACACACTACTCTGTCTTGCAGAGAGCAGTCCCCTACCAGTGCCCCCCCCCCCACTGCCCATGGTGCTGTGATGCCACTTCCCACACCTGGAGGCTACAGTGTTCCCTTCTGGCATCCTAAAGCCAGGTTCCTTGGGGAAACACCCACCCTTTCTGGCTATGCCTGTTCTGCATGATAGACCACCCACAGTGCCATCAGTACATGATAATGACCATGCCTCCCTTACCTTGGTCAGCAGGTTAGCCAGTCTAATCTTTCCTTTGAGGGACAGACATACTCTGCCAGCAAGCACCATGGTTGTCCTGAGGGGCTCCACTCCCTATACCGCCCCACCTCCCAGGATCACTACTTGTCTGTTTCACCCTGTACATCCCTATCCCAAGGACACATCTCCCACCTGGTGGTACCCTGAACCCCCAAAAATAGAGGCAAAGTCAATGATTTTAAAAATATATTACTCTTTATGTACAGTCTTTCACTGCCAGTGCTTAAACATGCATAACTAGTTAGGTGATGCAACACTTGGCTCACAAAGGTGCAAACACAACATTGTTTGTTTTTCTTTCTTTTTAAATATCCAAAGGGAATGTCCACTAATTCAGTCCTTTCTATTACTGTAGCATAAGCCATCTGGATTGCTCATCCAGCTAGGCTTCACTGGCAGTGCCTTCTCCTCTGAGCCGCTCAACCTAGCATGACAAAATATAGACAACAACATTTGACTATTGTGTCCCCATCCCGTACCCTCAGTTAGGAGGCATTCACACTATGTTTTTCTATTTTAAAAGGGAACAGGTGGAGCTAAGAACCTCACAATCAAGTGTGGAGCTGGTCCCAATTTGCAGTTGTGTGCATAAACATTTTTTTATACTTACTATTTACTGCAGTATAGAAGATTACATCAGGCTGATTCTGCCAACTCCCAAGCTAAGATTTGCTGTAACCAGAAATCCCAGAATCCCCTGCAGCTCATGTCAGAGTTGGGCTATATCAGTGGAAGATTCAATAGCCTGCAGTGCATGTTAGAGTATTTATAAGCCCTGGGGCCTGATGCTGGGAAAGGGCCAAAGCGGAGCACAATGAAATGCACTGAGCTTGCCCATTACCCACAACCCCGAGGATGCTATATTCAGTCAGACAGTGCACTGGAGCTATCCAGCTGAATATAGGGGCATGTTGGCAGAGCGCTAAGTCAAGTAGCACTGCCCCGACATGGATCCTGGGAGTACAGGAAACAATGTCCCCATACTCAACAGCACCGGTAGCCCCGGATGCGATAGTCAGTTGGTACCATGCCCATTGGGCATGCAAGGCACTAAGGGGCCATATGCATGCCCATTATGGGCTCATTTGCATGGGAAGCAGCAGCAGGTTTGTGCTCCTCTTGTGGCTGGCCTCACCCACTCCGATCCTTGTCCCCATTAAAATAAATATTTCCCTGGTGCTTAGTGGTCTCCCCACCCTTATTGTCCCCATCCTCATTAGTATTCAGTATTTCCCTAGTGCCTAGTGGTGCCCACCCATCCTCTGATCATCTCTATCCCCGTTAGTATTTAATATTTCCCTGGTGTCTAGTGGTCCCCCAACCCTCCAATTCCAGTTGCCATTAGTATTCAGTATTTCCCTGGTGTCTAGTGACCTCCCCGCCCTCTGATTACCGGCCCCGTAATATAACAAATATTCCTTAGGGGCTAGTGGCATCCCCCTTCCACCGATCCCCATCCCCATACTAGCATAAGCTGTCCCTAGTGGCTAGCAGCCCCCCTACACTGCTGGCATAGAGCAACCCACCCTGCCACCCCATTACCAGTTTTGACGGTGCCACTGATCCGCTATGGCAATCGGCTCAGCCCTCCTCTCACCACCTCGGCTGGCCGCTGTAGGGACTAACAGGTAGCACATATCCTCTGTACTGTAAAGGGAGCATGCATACTGTTAGCCATCAGCCAAAGCCATTAGATAAGCTACTAGCTTTAGGGGTGTCACAGTAGATGGGGTAGAGCACCAGATCACCTTGCATGTAGACAACATGTTCCTTCATCTTACTTACCCAGCAGAGACTCTGCTGGATGTGTTTGACTTACTAAAGCAGTTAGGAGTGGTCTTAGGCTACTGCCAAAATACCTCCAAAATGGAAACCCAGGGATTTCACTTTATCCCCTCCCAAGCCCTTAAAGAGGAATTTCATTTTTGTTGGGATTTACCATGCCTGAAATATTTGGGCATTAATGTGGCTCACTCCCCAGACTCGGTATAAAGGGATAATTACTCTCCCTTCACTCAACAAATGATACTGGACTTTTCTCTTTGAGTTACAATACCACTCAATCTGATCCGAAGGATAGAGGTGGTCTGCATGGTCACCCCACCCAGGGCACTTTATCTTTTCCAAAATGTTCTTGTAGCACTGTATACTCACACATGAAGATCCTGGAATAGGGAAATCTCTCATTTTATATGGGTGGGTCAGGGACCACATATCCAGTTAAAGCAGCTGTTCCTCACTTACAGGTGGCCTGACCCTTCCACACCACCAGCTGTACTACTGGGCAGCACATGCCCATTTTATCCTGTTTCACCACTTTGGAGGCATGAATATTGCCTGGTTGGACATGGAACTGGGGCTATTTCCAAAAATCTATTTTATCCAGGTTGTGTACTGCTATACAGCTCTCTGGACCTGGCACAAGCACTTAATCCATGGCTATAATTCCAGGTGAAAGTCTGGCAAGATACAGTACAAGGTGGGCACTACATCTGACTCCCTTCCTTCCTCTCCTGTGCCTGATCACAAGCCTGGAGGATTTCACACCACTCCAACTAAATCAAGGCTATCGAACATGAGAGAGGCACTCCCTTCAGTACCTTTATCAACTTATGTCTGGCTCCTCTGTTCAGTCCTTTGCTGAACTACAAACTCAATATAACTTACAAAGGTTAGAATTTTACCGCCATCTACAAGTCCAACATTTTATCCTGTCTGCTCTCTCTCTTGGGGCTCATATCGCAGACGTGCACCCAGCCATTAATTTTATTTATTTATTTAGTTTTTGTTAACCGGGTAGGTGCACTAGCCATAAAATGACTATTTTCAGGCACGACCCGGGAGAGTACAACAAAAGGAGAACAGTTGAACAACAGCAACAAGGGTACAATAGTACAAATAGAGGAACAGTACAGCAGTGCAACAAAAATACAATGGGTAGAAACAACAAAAAATAATGGCAAGCATTATACAGATAATGGCAGTAAGATATATAATAAGTGCAGAAACCATGGACCCGACCTGTGGAGTGAAAGGGTTAATAAGATAGTAAGGGTATATAGAGAGAAATGTGAGGAATGTTCAAATATAACAAGAAATACTGACAGAAGGAAGGTCAGGGGTGGTAATTGGCAAAACAACAGTGGATGGTCAGCAACAAGGTTCAAGAAGGAAGAGAGCTAGTAGTCAAGAAGTTATTTACAAAGAGAAGGGAAAATATGGGGAGCGGAAGAGGAGACAGTCTTGGAGCTGGATTAGAGCAGGGATGACATTACTGGTAAGTCTCAGGAGCTTCAGGTTGGGTCAAAGCATGTACAAGCATCAGCTAAGGATAGATAACGACAATATTCACTTTTAAATCCAAAGTGAGACTGAGACAGCCGGAGGTTGAGTGGAAGAGCATTCCATAGCCTGGGAGCAGAGAATTGGAAGGCCCCTGTGCCTTTAGTCATCCGACATCTCGGAACATAGAGCAAGGATTTTTCAGCTGATCGCAGGCCATGGGAGGATGGTTGAGGGACCAGTAACGCCGCCAGCTGGGACGGGTTTTTTTCCCGGATGATCGAGTCCATTAGTGATCCAAGGTAGTATTGTCTACTGGCAGAGGGTATAATGCCAGGATGCCTCCTCCCCAAACTTGATGCACTTATAATCAGGATCACCCAGCATTCCCCCAATGTTCTGTGCATCACTGAAACCTGGCTGTCCTCCAAGGTCCCCGATTCCTGCCTCCCTTTCCTTTATTTCTACCTCTTCTGCCAAGACAGAGGTAAATGTGGTGGGGGAGTAGCACTGTAAATTCGACAATCCCTTTCCTGCTCCATCTCTTTCTGTGAAACTCTCCCCTCCTCTCATGAACTCATTACTGCTAAATTAACCCTCCCTTCCACTCTCCCAATTTTTGTCGGAGCATTATATGCTTCCCCCAGGCTCTCTCCCGTTTCACTGGTCACCTGCATCATTTCAACTGCCAACCATGCCACCTCCGGCAAGCTCATCCTCCTTGGAGACTTCAATTTAAAATGGCTCTCCCCTACCTCCAAGCCTACCCAACACAAAACTGAATCACTGAACCGTAACCAGTTATTAACCAAACCCACCCAACTCAACCCACACTCCCTAAACCACTCCCTTCTGGACTGGGTGCTCTCCTCCCACCCCCACTGTAATCATTGCTGCAGGCACCCTCCCCGATGCTTTCAGTGACCATTGCCTGACCTCTTGTGTCAGGAAGGTGCACCCCCCCCAAATGCCCCCCAAATACATCTGATACCGATCTCTCAGGGCACTTGATACAAACATCCTGCTACAAGACCTCACTGACTCTGACTGGTCCCGTTTTCTCAGCCCCAGACATCAATTCAGTCCATGGCCTATTCACAGGAACTCTCACACATGTCTGGAATTCTCATGCCCCCTTCAAAAAAGCCAGGGTCAAACAATTTCATCACCCCTGGATCACAGCCAACCTTATAGCCTTGAGTAAATTATGGGATCATGCTTGGGGCTCATTTCAAATCCTCCCAGTCACTGTCAAATCTCCAAGTGTACAGATCACTAAGGAACTCATATATTAAGGCTGTCCATATGGCTAAGGCCAAATATTTCAAACACCAACTTCATACTAATCACAACTCACCTTCACATTTCTCGAAAGTCATCCACTCCCTCCTAGAGACCCCTACCCAGTCCACCCCCCCTCCGTCCTCATAGTGAATAGCTCACCGGTCTTGGATCCCTCCTCCATCATTGATATCTTCAATAAATTCTTCACAACGTGTGCTCTTCCTGACCACACTTCTTGGGCCCCTATTGAACATACCCACCCCTCACCTGCAGGCTACCACCTCCTCCCCATCTCCCCTCTGGAAATCTACCATGCACTAAAGTCCCTAAACCCTGCCAAAACCAGCCGTGATGGCCTAGGCCCCAAGCTCCTCTGTATCGTTGCCCCAGCAATTGTTCTCCCCGTCCCACCTCCAGAACCTTTCCTTCTCCTCTGGCATGGTTCCACTGGCCTGGAAAGCTTCCAAAGTTCTGCCTCTTCATAAAGGTGGATGCTCCTCCTCCTCCCCCGGTAACTACTGGCCCATATCTCTCCTCCCCTCTCTAGCTAAACTCCAGGAGTCCATTGTCTGCTCCAAGCTCACTGAGTTCCTTACCTCAACCAGTACTCTCTCTCCCATTCAATATAGCTTTAGGAAATATCACTCCACAAACTCCTTATTGTGGGTTATTAATGCCATCCTCTCCGGGATGGTTCAGGGTCACATCACCATTGCCATACTCATCGACTTGGCCAAGGCCTTTGACTCTGTGTCCCACTCATACCTTCTAAATAAGCTGTATTCTGTTGGCTTGGTGTCTCCAGCTGTAAAATGGGTCAGCTCTTACCTCACTTGTAGACAGCAGTCTGTACAGGTGGGGAATGTTCAGTCTTCCCCCTCCTGATCCTTGCTGGGGTCCCCCAAGGTTCCATCTTTAGCCTACTCCTCTTCTCTCTATTCATTAATAACCTTCCCTCTTTATGCACCAACTCTCACATCCACATGTATGCAGATGACACTACACCTCCAGCCCATCAACCTCAGACATGGAGGCCCCTCTCCAGCAAGACTTTAATAACATGCTGAGCTGGTTCCATGCAAACCAACTCAGGCTAAATACTAAAAAAAAAGTCTCAATGACCCTCCGCACCACAAAAACTGGTAAGGCTTTCGACACCGCCAGTGTTCACCACCCGGGAAGGCACTACCCTTGACGTGGTCCCCGCCTTCAGATACCTTAGGGTTTGGCTAGATAACAATCTCGACTTCTCAGTCCATATTGATGCCATCCTCTCAAAACTCCACCCGAAACTAGGAGCATTGTATCAAAACAAAGATTGCCTCTAACTCCCTGTTTGCCATGAGTTGGTAAGAAAATTGATCCTCCCTGTGTTTGAATATGTGGATATAGTCTATGGCACTGCTCCTGCCTCATCCCTTGCCAGACTGGACACCCTCTTCAATGCCTTTTGTTGTTTTGCCATCAACTCCCCTTTTCACACATATCACTGCTCTCTTTACTCCTCTCTGTCTATCACATCCCTACCCCACTGCTGACAGGCCCACTGCTTAACCTACATTGCTAAGTACTGGTTTGGGACCCTTCCATCATATCTCTCCTCTCTCCTATACCCTGCCATTCCTACCTCCTACCTATTGCGCTCCAGAGAATCTCACTCTTTTTTCCTTCCCCATCCCCACTCAACCACTGGTCAGTCTGCCTTCTTCTACCACACCCCCCTTATGGAATCAACTCTCCTCTACCATTCATCTAGCCCCCTCGCTCCCTGCCTTTAAGCATCTGCTCAGACTCACACCTGTTGCTCCTTGCTGCTGTCCTTCTATCTCCTGAGCCTTCTTGCCTCTTAATGGTCTTGTACAACTGCGTTAAGGCTTATATTGCTGTGTGTAATCTTTGTTTTGTCTGTATACTGCGCTTGTTTATTGTCATCATGTAGTTTTCCCTTTGTATGTTTTTGTTTTCCCTTTCCCCAGGTTGCACGTGGAAACAAGTCTTGGCTCAGTGTGCCTTTCCTGGTTACCAAATTTTAAATAAATAAATAAAGTATAGCCTACTGCATCAGTTTCTTTAAAACTGGGGTCCAACCCTACATGATTTGAACATCTATCAGGCCCCCTTGTCCTCACTGGAGAATGACTCTATGGATGTAGTCCTGAAATGGGAGGAGGAGACTGGACTCCTTGTAGATAAATACACCTGGAACTGGGCCTGCAAGGTATCCTACAAGGTAACCAGCTCCCATCAATGGAGGGAGTTTGCATTAAAACCCCTGTCCCAGTTCTTCAGAACCCCACTTATTAAGGCTCATTATTTCCCATCTCACTGTCCAGTGTGTTGGAGAGGCTGCAGGGAACCTCGGGTCACTCATACCACATAATGTGGGATTGCCATTCTTTGCAGCCCTTCTGCAGTCTCTTGATTTGGAACTGGAGGAATTATTCAGTAGGCCAGTCTCACTTTCATCTGACTTTAATGTCTTCCTGCAGTACCTAAGGGGCTTCAGAGACCCCAATGCACAATATTTACTAGGAATATTACTAATGGTGGCATAGAAATCTATCACAAAGCTCCGGCTCCCTAGCCAAAATCCAGATGTGATGTTCTAGAGGCAGTCAGTCTACAAAATGGAAAAAAAATCACCCACTCACTTTATGATCACATGGAAGTCTTCTCCTCCAGATGGAAACCTGGCTCCTACATACTATGGGTAAAGACCCATCCTTTGTACCGTAAAGCCCTCAAGGGTGGCAGTTCAGTTACTAATCGTGGGAGCCCTAATTACACTCAGCTATTAACTCTATGAATGCACCTATGTGTATGTTAAGTGTGTATTGGTGCAGTGCTCTGCTGATCTCCTGTGGTCCATTCTCAGACCGGCTATCCACCACTTCGAGCCCCTAAAGTAAGCCTGTACGTTAAACGTGTAACAGGGTCAGCTGATATGCAGGGATCTGTACTAAGTGCTCTTTCACACTGTACCTGGGGGGAGGGGGCAGAGACTTAGCTACCTTAATTGTTAAGGTTTGTACCGTGCTTTGATGTAATGCAAAAGCCTGACACATTGTGATTCAAACCTTTATTGCCAGCTTCATGTATCATGCAGACCCTGTTAATACTCAATGAATGTTATATTTATAAAAACAAAATCAGTACAGTGTACTAAAGCAATAGGGGAGAAAACGGAATCCTGGGATGCATTGGTAGGGGTTCAGTAGCAGAAACATGGAGCTCATGTGCCTTAGTACAGAAACCTGGTCATCAGCACCTGGAGTACTCTGTGAAGGTCTGGAACCCTCATCTATAGAAGGACATTAGCAGGCTAGAGTTAGTGCAGAGGAGGGTAGCCAAGAGGATTCAGGGGCAACAGGAGACTACATATGAGTAGCAAGTAGGAGTGCCTCAACGTGTACTCACTGGAGACCAGAAGGAAGAGGAGGTCATGATTAAAATCTTTAAATACAGGCAAGGCATTAACAAAGTGGACTCATGCAAGTTGGTCACAGCCAGCAACAACACTAACCCCAGGAGGAATAACAAGAAACTGGTGGTGGGTTGATATAAGAGGGATATTAGGAAGCACTACTGTACAGAGAAGGTGCTGGGTGGGTGGAACAAGCTACCTTATGTATTAGGCAGTGCTACAGTGGTGGAGGGCTTTAAGAGAGTGAGGGATAGACATAAAGTGCTGATTAAGGGAACTGGGGCAATTGGGGGGGGGGCATGTTCCCTCCAGGAGGGCATGTATCACCTCACAGGGCAGACTAAATAGATAGTAAGGCCTTCTTCTTCCGGCAGTTTTCTGTCTTTATTTCTCAATATGTGCTGGGGGTCATCAGTTGAAATGTGCTGTGTGCCACTAGATGAAAGGAAGGAGGTAGTCACCAGCTGAAGTGTGTGGCTGGATGAGAGTGTGTGTGTGTGGGGGGCGGGGGTTGGTCCTCGCTTTATCTTATTTTTTTATAATTTACACTTTTTCTCTTTCCCAGTGGACACTACTCCTCTGCCACTATGCAGCCATTCCTGCCCCATAATCTCTTGCTGGGGACTTTGCTGCAGCCTACACCTGCCAGGAGGCCCCTGATCCTTGGTTGGTGCCCCACAGACATGACAGATCCTGCCAAGGTTACAAGGACCAGACATAGGGCCTGCATAAACCTCTGGTGGCTTGCATTAGGGACAGGTATAGACAAGCATCTGCACCACCAAGGAGGCTATGCAGCACAGATGTAGTAGTCAGGTATACTGTGGAGGTACAGCAGCAGATGTTAAGATGCCTTCCTCCACACAAGACATCCACAAGAAGACAAACAAAACACAGTAGACAGGTGGATAACAGGAGCAGAGCATGAGAGGGCATGGTGTGAGCCCATTTTCCTCCAGTGCCCACGGCTCTGTAATAGCATCCCTTAGGCCTCATGCCCTCCAGGATGGACCTGATTCTATATTAGTAGCAAGGAGGGGAAAGTTAACTGCAGTGGGGAAGGGGGGAATGGCAGGTGTCCTGTACCAGTACTATACATACAAGTGTATACCATAGTGCAGCATGAGCAATGACAGTGTGTGATTCACTGTTGTGATACCATAACACAGATGAAGCAGGAAATGGAGATAATACCTGTCAACCACTGCTGTCTGTCCAGCTGTGGTGTACAGTTCACATGGTACTTTAGGTATGCAGTCATAGCCATGGACAGTCGGGTATACACATCTATCCCTCCATGACCACTACCAGCACACATCTGGTAGCAGGATAGCACAGTGTGCCAGTGCTGGCAATACCAGCACCAGGCCAGGGGAGGAAGCAAAAATACAGCGCATGCCAGCCAGCAGATGGCACAACATACAACAGAAAAAGCAGCATACACACCAAGGTATACAGATATCATTCCCTTATGTAAGCTGCAGCAGCATTACCGTTGCCATACACCCCCTGTTACATAACAGGACCCTAGGATCCATAGGTTCCTAAGCATTATACAATTGCATGAAATAATCCTGGACTTTGATTGGCCAGTCTGAGACTGGAGCCGTGATGCTATCCCAGCACAACATCACGGCTCTAGTCCCAGCACAGAAGCAACTGCATCAAATGTAAAATTAAAAATTAAATAAATCATTCCACGGCTGCAATTACTTGATTCTGTGATTCCCGCTCAACACCCGACCTTACTTGCTTCAATCCCATCGCTGCCAAGAATTTTACACTGTCATCTTTCCCTTCTGCTCTCCTCGCTAGTACTTATCTCTAAAAAAAGAAATACCTACAGCACAAAACAAAACCGTGCCTTGTTACTCCCGTAACTCCCAGAAGTATGGACAGACTAGCGCATGGGCATACGGGATTTGCGCTCCTTCACCTGCGCACACTCGTACTCCCAAACTTAAATAAAAAACAGCTTTTCAAAGAAAGGTAATACTCTTAAAATAAAAACAAAGCTGTACCTCTACATGCCCATTTTTCTCCACAACAACGCTGTAGCAACCAGTACAACTCGGCTTGTTAGCTAACCCTGGTGGCTCAGTCAACACAGCGCCTTGCCAGTTATACTATCTGCCTCTGCATTTAAAATTAACAACTAAAGAAACAACCAGAAAAAAAAAAAAACAGGCAACACATTGTAAACCATACTCTGTCTGTAACACCATCAGACCTATGTGTCCTAACAGAAACAGCACTGTAGCGAGGGTAACCTGGGAGGCAAATACAATGCAGAGCATACAGCCAACACCATATAGTGGTCAAACTGTGGACTTTTTTCTGAAAACATAAACCTCCACACATGAAAAAATACAAAAAAAACCCCATAAAAACATGAATTATTTTCTATTTTATTGTTTTAAAAACAAACAAGCCATTGTATAATAGCAATAATGCACTCTAGGGTGTGTGGATGTGCTGGGTAACGTCACTTCTGGGGTGATTAGTTGCACTCGGCCTGCGGCCCCGTGCCTAATCACCCCAGGCATGACGTTATCCCAGCACAACACACACCCTGGAGTGCATTATTGCTTAATTGACAAATAGTAATGTATGGGATCACAGGGTGCCGGGAGGAACACACAGCCCATCGCATGTTCAATCCGCAATACACACGGCTTATGTGTGTGCTTACCAGATGCGTGCCGGTCATGGTGAACTGGTGCAGGTCCCTCCTTGCCCTGATCTTGCCTCTGTTCCTGTCCATCTCTGCTGACTGCTCCTGGCCCACTCTATCACTGTCCCCTTTGCATCCTGCCTGGTTGTGATGCCTGTGGAGTGCAGCACAGTGAACACCTGTGCACTACAGGACCATACTGGCCATGACACTGTAAGTGACACCGGCAGAAGTGTCATGTGGAGATCTACACAATGCATATCACTGTGGCCGTCATAGGCAACATCATGTGCATGTGTGAACACAATCCTCCAGTACATTGAATGGCATCTATGCCCTTTTACTGCACATGTGTACACTGACAACCCCAAAGCGAGGTCTAGTGACCCACATTCCCTGCAGCACCCAACATGATAGCGGTCCAGTATTCTGAAACACAGCCCACTGTGCTGCCACTTTCCTGCCTGCCTCATACGCATGGTCGCATGTGTGATCCAGACAACTTGTATACACCATAGTGTATAGCAGAAGCAGCAACTTTACATTACTTGAACACATAAATACCAAGTCATATGCAAGGCTGTGCAATACAAATACTATTCAGATGAATACATATGACTACTGCCCCATCTACACATAGGAATACAACCAGTATATGACTCTGAAACAATCGTAATTGGTGTTACATCACATAAGGTAGCATTAGACTTGCACTGAGGCTCGGTGGCACACATATGACTGCAGTCAGCCATGTCATAATGCTAGATCTACATATGTTATTGATAACTCTTGATCCCTTGGTCATGTGCTACCATACATGACAGAAGCACGTCTGACATGCAGACAGACGTATGTGATTAGTACATATGAACGTGCTTGCAGATGCAAATATATAGACAATACAAACACTGTAACTCAGCTACAGTATGTGCACAGCCCTAGTATGCAGACAGCAGTATGGTGAGGTTCAGCAGGAAACAACAGTCAAATAATATCACCAATGGATAACAGACAGTAGGAGTATCGTTATCAATGGAGCATCCAAATATTGCTCCCCTTCCAAACATCGTATAAGTGGTGTCATACCATGCAAATGCATTCCACCACTCATGACAGAGTCATACCCTGAACAGGCTATGCAACCACAAGCTGTACCCTGGGAGGACATGGCCATAGACATTCTCTTAGTGCAAATTACTTGTCATAGTATCAACCCAATACTGTACAGGATACATCTGCATTACGAGCATGGGTGCCATTATATCATTACATGGAGATTAATCCATGGTTTGGTGTGTGTAACCAGAACTGTATACACACCCAAGGTATGTGATACTACAGAAAACCTGAGAGCGAAGCTTGAGGGGTTTATAAAAGCTTATAAAATGGGTAGGGACAAGTCTGTGTCCTGATTGGTCAGGTGACATCCCCAGCCATGTGTTTATGGAGCAACAACCCTGAGGGTGTCACTTTCCTGGTAAATAGGACGCAGAGCATGGCACATATCCATTGCTGTCAGAAACATTTAAAAAAATTTCCTGGCAGCCTTGGTAGTAAAGTAAAGAAAATGCTTCACACCCTTGCCGTTACCCATTAAATGACATTTTTACAAGCTGTAATAAATACCCATCCCCACAGTACACCTAAAAAACACATGCCATTGTAACCCCTAGGTGGCACTATCCCAAGGGCTACTACCCCTGCCTGTGTGACTAGGCACAGGTTAAGGGGCCTGAGCTCGGTGAATGGGTGCCTCCACCTGGAGGAATGGTTTTGGGGTAGCTTAACTGCTGTGGTTATAGTCCTCCGGGACACTATAACTTCCCACCAACACTTCTAGTGGCCTAGACAGATCAGCAGATAAACATTCACATATACCATATAACATCAGTATTGAACCTTCACTCGGTACCCTTATCGCCAGGGCTGGATCATCAGCAAAAGCCCGGGAGACTCCCTGTAAAATGAGATCCACAATATAACAGTTCAGTAACAATACAGTATCCCCTCCACAAAGGTACACATTAGCCAGGTTAAATGCAGAAAGAAGAAAATCTGATTTATTTGGGGGAGTTGCACAGGGGTAGGGCAGTAAATCTAGCAGATGATTATTTAGATCTGATGCATTCAGGCTGAGCATGCATGCACTAAGAGTCCCTCTGTCACAGTCGCATGCTCTGGGTACCCAGTTTTTGTACAGGCTAGCCTGAAGTGTTGCCCGGGGTAGGCCAGCGTTGCAGCTATTGTTGGGGCCCTTAGGAAAGAAAACAATTAACATGTGCTTCAACCCAGAATTTGTATTCCGGAGCCGGATGGCTCAGTTCGTTGTGATAAACCCAAACAATTAAATCAGATGACACACAATGATTGCAGCTTTGTTGCAGGGAGCTACCCTGTTTAGTACTCATGCTACCCAGACCAGAAGGCAGGATTGACGAGAGAAAGACCTCTGGATGTTGTTCTAGCTTGCCTGCATAAACAGGGCCCACATGATGCACTGTGGTGATTGATGCCTATTCAAAGGTGTTGAGCGTGGAGCCGAATCTCCGAGTAGGTCTTTCATCAGAAAAGTCTCTGCGGTGGGAGTGGCAGTCTAGGCTGAGATGGTGAGGCCCAGTCCAGGTGGAAAGTTCAGATTGCAGTCCGTGAAAGTGCTGGAGCAGCTTCCAGCTAGCATAACATTTGGGTGTGGGGAACCAATCGCGACCCACACAACACATCAGTGGCTCAGTAGGTAGCACATTCGCCTCTGAGGCCGGGAGATCAGAGGGCTGTGGGTTCAGTTCCCACATCTGGCACTTGGGTTAATATCCCAGTACTGACACTGTAGTGCAGCATGAGAGGGGTGCTGCCGTCTTTCAGATGAGACGTTAAACCGAGGTCCCATCTGCCTGGATTGGTGGTAGTTCAGGTGGATGTTAAAGATCCCATGGCATTTATCGAAAAGAGTAGGGGAATTTCCCTGGTGTCCTGGCCAAATTTCCCTCATTCACTAAAAATACCACCAACAGCTTAATCTGGTTCAAGGTCAGTTGGCATTCATCTGTATCCCCTTCCCCCAGGTCGTGCCTGAAAATAGGCAGGATTTGTCTAGTGCACTTACCCGGTCAACAAAAGCTAAATAAATAAAAATAAAAAATAAAAAAAGCAAATATTCAGCCACAGTATGGATGAAGTCCGTATGCAATATAACAAGATCTCTATGCAAACCTTTCATTCTGAGGCTCTCTTCAATTCCCGACAGGCCGATTGCTTCACGAGCAAGTCTTTGGTCCACACGTCAGGTGAGAGTCACTCACTTTCACTTCAGGATTCAAGATTCAAACAAGGTATTCAGATTTAGTCCGATTCTATTTGCACAAGCTTCTTCACACTGGAAGATGGTAACAGGTAGGCCAGACACAGCCTTCCGCTGAATCCCCGCGCTACCACATAGGAGCAGCTGCTTGAATGGCTCGAGCTGTTCACCCTCCAAACTCCAACTCTCGACTGACACACTGCTGCAGGCAGCTCTGGGATTTCTCAGTGATCCAAAAGGTTCGGTTGGTTGATCCATCTGTCTGTCACAGAAAGGGCTCCCCCTCAGGTCCATTTAGGCGTCAAACGCTAAAAAATACAATTCCTACAGAAATTCAATCCCACAAGACCTCTGGGGACAGTCTCCATTTTAGTTCCCCCCAAGGTTCTGATTGGTCCAAACTGGCAGTCCAGAACCAAAATGGTGGCTCTAAGCAAAACAGTCCATGCTGCAAAGGAAGGCAGGTTAGACACACTTCTATATTATTAATATTAAAGCAGATAATCAGCAAACAATCACAGATCTTAAAAGGCTTCCCTTTGCGCATATAGCGATGGCAGAATGGAGCAGAAATACCGTTCCCTGAGTGGGTTGCGAGCCTTAAACTACTCGGCCCCCACCCAGACTATTTATCACACACAGAATAGATGGCTCTTAAAGAGACAGGCACGGAGGCTAACAGGGCACTCTCATGCAGACATATTTCAAACTGCTGGAGATACAGGTCACCATCCTGGCAGTGGGGATTAGGCAAGCCTAGGAAAACATTTTAGGAACACCCACTTGTAGGGGAGTTACACCATAAATAAACAAATCCTTTTTGAATAATAACTAGGCCTGTTTTTACTTAGTTTTTTAATTTTTTTTCTTTTCAGGCCTGTAATCCTCGGTCACTGGTTCCTGGATTCCAGCTAACTGTACTTTTCTCTGAGAGCAGATCCTCCCCAACCCCTGCCCGTATGTACACCCTTGTACCACAACTAGCAAAAAAAGCAGTTTTTTTTTCTCTTTAAATTATTAAAATATTAATTGCAGCACTGACAAAAATGATTGTAATCATGACGAAGAAGCTAGAAGCCAAAACTTCAGAAACTCCAACCCCCCCATGTCTTGAAGGCAACAGAGAGTGTAAGTTCCCAACAACCAAGCCAGAGCCATCGGTTTGCTGAGCACACAACTCAGTCAAAGAGGTGAAGGCAGCTCTGCACTAACAAAAGGTCATGACAGGGAACTGGGAGTCAAAGCTATTGAACCCCCGCATATCTTGAAGGCAACAGAGTAGGTAAGCGGATTATTTTCAGTCTTGACTAAGATCTTAGCCCCATAGAGATATTCACGAAACTGGTCCACCACAGCCCAGATGAAAGCAAGAAATTCAAGCTTGTGGACTGGGTAATTTCATTCAGAGGGCGTTAAACTTCTACTAGCAAATGCCACTGGGCACAAGCCTTCTTCATACTCTTGATACAGAACAACTCTCAATCCCTTTACACTAGTGTCATGTCAGTACATAGGGTTTAGTGGGGTCAGCATATTCAAGCAACGGTGTGTGGGTGAGTTGATGAATAATTCTGCAAAAAGCAGCTTCACATTCAGAATTCCACCTGGCTCCAAAAAGTTCATGTGTCTTAAAATAGATCTTATCTTTCTCTTTGTCAGAGTTTTTCTTGTACTTTTGGTTAGTAGAAGGATAGCCCTGGGTGAGATTGAGCAAAGGGCAGATGACCTTGGAATAGTCTTTTAATGAACCAGCGATAGTATCCGCAGAACCCCAAGAATCATTGCAATTCTTTTAAATTATTCGGCTGAGGCCAGGTGGTCAGAGATTCTACTTTACTGGGTTGGTTTGAATTCCATGAGCTGATACTATGTGTTCCACATATTTTACAGATGTTTGAAAGAATTGACTTTTATCTATAGATAGCTTCAGTCTGAAATCTTCCAGTTGATCAAGGATCTTGAACAAATGAGCCTCATGTTCTTCTAGGGTTCGCCCAAACACAATGACATCATCCAGGTACACAAGGCACTCTAACAAGTTCATGTCTCCCACAGCTCATTCCATCAGCCACTGGAAAGTGGCGGACGCACCCAAAATACTTTGAGGTATACTTACCAAGGAGATATGGTACGTATCTGTCCATCCTAAAACATCTTGCAGAAGATGGAATTACAGCAGATCTAGGCATCACAGCACCATGCCAATAATCTGAAAATGCACCCTGTGGCATCGCACACCACCTGCATGTTGTGAGAGTGGTATTTTTTGTGGCTAGATATGCCTCCGCCCCATCATTAGGTGGTGTACAGATGGCTATATGGGTGCAATTAGTGGCATCTTGCACAAATGGTAGGTGTATAACATAGTATAATTGCTGCATGCTGGTCACTGTCTCCACCTGTGTGCTTGCAAAGGTGACATACTTCTCAGCATGGCACAGAAGGCCATTCAGGAATTGGTTCGACAGGTGGGAGGTAATCGCCTGGGTGATTCCAGTTGTGTCATCCAAAGGTATCGGGAACATGCCTGTGGCCAGGAAGGAGAGTGCTGTGGCTACCTTCAGCTCCACCAACATGGCGTGGCTGTGGTAAGTGGCACTGACAAGGTTGTTGTGGTGCAGCTTACACAGATGCATCAACACTGGCCAAATGAGCCTCAATCAGGCCATAGTTTGGTCATCACTGAGTTCCAGAAATGACATTCAGGCCTGGTACACTCTGTGAAGCACATTACAGCCTCTGTCTCTGGAGCTATGCTCTGTTGTACCCATGCTGGTTTCCCTCCAGCCCATCCATGACCCGCTATATAAGCACAATTAGATGGGCCATCCAGCAAACTCCTATCTCTGTGTTGTACTGCTGTTGTGTGTGTAACCCTCCCTTCAGCACATATCTAGGGGTCCAGATATTAAAAGGTTGAAGGGGTGCATAAGCCAGGAAATCACCAAATAGGAACACAGTTGAAATACATATTTTTTTCTTACCTTGTCCACAGAATTCTTACCAGACAGACGTTGTCTCACAGTGTTGACACGCGGAGAACAGGAACAGGGCTGGCCACAGGAGGAAAAGCAGCTTAAAATAGTCTGAGGGGCAAATTCATTAGAGCAGGCAGAACACTGATGAACAGAGGTGCCAATTTAAAGAATAAAAATTATTTCATTAATAAAATTGATAAAAAATAAAATTACACAGCTCCATGGGGTTGGAGTAACAACGAAGCACAGGCACAAGATTACACAGGCCGACTTAAGCAGCATGGAGCTGTGATCATACTTAGGCCTAAGCAGGCCAGGAAATGAGCTCCATGCACGTTCGCAGAGCTGAGAAGGCTCAGAAAAGGGGGGTGCTACAACATGAGTGTGGCCTCACCAAAATACCTGCCACAAACACCAGGGCTCACCAAAAACTTCACCTCTGGGACACCTTACCAGCCTTACAACACTTCCAGGCCTCCCACGCTCAAACACATGCCCAGGGAGCTCTCAAAAACAACTGGCTCCCTCCTAGCAGTTATGTCATCATCCTGCAGTTTCAGGCCAAAGCAGGACCCACCCCAGACACGAGCACAGTGGGTACATCCAGCAAAATCTCTCTCAGCAGGCCACCAAACAAAACAACAGCTGCGTGCCACACAGGTACAGCCTCCCGGTGCTGCCACCATCAGGATGACCACGCCATGGCTCTGCCACCCATGCAGCGCCCCCACTGCCAATCCACCAGCAAAAATGGAATGGGCCCTGGTCCACCTCAGTGCCATGGAGCACAGGGAGGGCCACAAGCACAACATCCTTCAGGCCAACCACCCCAAAAACAGAGTGTGAAGCAGCACCGCAGAAAGATCGTAATTCCTCAGGCTGGGGTTTGGACCCTGGCCTCACTTGTACTCAGATAACCCCACCAGCCTCCTCAAACTTTCTACCACCCCCCCTTTTATAGCAGAAGGGCCCAGAAGACACACCCACAAAAGCAGACAGCAACTGCCTGTCCCACCTAACAGGCCAACCCATGGAAGAAGAGCAAGGTAACTTGCAGTAAGCCTCCCAAACTGGGGTGGATTACATGTAGCTTATGTGTGTTTGCCCTGGTATAAGAACTGCCTTTTAGAATCCATATTAAGCACCATGCTATTCCACAAAATTCCACGTTTGTGCATCGTCCAGTTCTTAGTACGTAGCTTGCACTCACAGACAAGAAAAAAAGATGGATTTCTGTGCCCTGCACCACCAGCAGCAGTCAGTAAGCAAAATGATTTGTCAAATGAAACCTTCAAAATGTCTCCCTGCACCTTTCATAGTCTGCTAAATTCACTCTGCCCTACTCCTGTTGCAGGGGCCAAAAAAACAAAGAAAGAAAGAAAATAATAAAAATAAAGGTAGATTGCTATGCCTTCTACACCACCAGTAGTCAGTAAAAAATATTTATCAATTAAATCCTCCATAAGTTCCCCAGAACCATTTCCAGTCTGTTAAATTTACCTTGCCATGCTCCTGCTGCAGGGCCTACAGCTCCTCTCCTCTCCTCTCCTCTCCTCCCCTCTCCTCTCCTCTCCCCCCATCCCTCCCTTCCCCTCCCTTCTTCTCCTCTCCTCCCTTCCCAGATGTTGAATGGCACTCAGCCTTTGGCTACCTATCTCACAGCACCCAGGGTGTGTGTCATTTGAGTCTGACGCACGTCTGCCATGTGTTATTTCTTCCCTAGTCTCTAGTGAGTTTACCCAGTCAACAAATAACAAATGGAAAAATAAATAAATTTGTTCTTTACAACTAGACATTTGTATGTCATGTTTCTATGTTTCTATTTGCCTAGTACAATGACCAGTGAAGCAATGATGCCAAGGGGTGCAATGAACACTAGAATGCAGATTGGAGAACAAGTGATTGTTGTTTAATGAAGTATCAAGCTTGTGACCATAGCACTTAAATGTACCTAGTCATACCTGCTGCTGCATGGTTTGCAATATAGACCCTGCATCCTAAGGGATCACTAACATCAAGTGCCACTGTGACAGCTGTACACTTCCTGAGGGGTAGTACCTCTACATTCACCAGGAAAGGAGTCATCTTTGGTAGAGGCGCTACACCATTTGGAAATTAACCACACACCTTGCAGGGCAATCAGCCCACAGCAAGGATCCACCAAGTCCCTTATAATGCTGATTATGCCAGTGCTTAGTGACTTCTTCTGGGCAGAGGTTACGCACACAACTGCAGTTTGTTTGACTTCTTCTAAAGTCTGCTGGGAGAGAAGAACAGCTCAAGATTGTATAGGCAAGGATTCTTGTATGCTGATGTTTCACTTCTGGGGATATCAAAGTCCGAATTATTTAGTTCCATTAATATACCATTCCTTTTGTGACCACATGCATATGACTCCAGTCCTTAGTGATCCCCTGCCCCAGCCTGCTCCCCTAAAGTTTAAATCCCACCTAACTGCGCTGTCCATTCACTTGACCAGTACTACTCCCTCCTTCCCTCCTTCCTGAACCAAGTGAAGCCCATCTTGGGATACCTCACCACAAAACACCCACAAGATGGCCAGCAAACAAAGATTCAGCTTCTTGTAACAAACACTTAGAAAGTGTTTGTGTGCCTAATAGTCTTCTGTCATTTATCACTGGACCCCATGACCATGAACATTCTGAAAAATGTCACCTGGTATATTGTACCTTGCCATTTAGGAACATCCTTCTTTATGTAAATGACCTCATATCCTCAAAACGTTTGCTTCCTATGCTATTCTTGACATTGTGGACAATTACAGTCTGCTCCTCCCTCCAGCTACACTGCTTAGCCTTTGATAGCACTCATTTGACCTGTGCTGCAGGCAGAGGAATCACCTTATGTGCACTACCATCATTGTCCAGTAATGCCCCTCCACCTCACCCACTGTCTTAACTATGGGATCCCCAAGAAATACTACCTTCTTGCCACTCCACCCATCCTTTTCATTCCACATCACTGGCAGGCCATGCTTGGGGAAAATCAATGGACATGATTTTGCAAAAGGATCACCAAATCTCCTAATTGTCACAAAAACTTGAGTTAGCACACAATCAACCAGTTTTTCAGGGACTATATGCATAGCAAATTTGGTGAAATTATATTTTCTTGTTTAAAGTTACAGTGGCTTCAAATCTCTCAGTTTACTTAATGTATATGTGAAATGTAACATTTTAAGAAAATGTGGCAGCTGCTTCTAACTCAGCCACCCTCAGAGCGAGAGCCCTTCTTATTGACATGCGTAACTTTTGTGATAGGGACAAAACAGTCTTCCATTTTGTGACATTTTGGTTAGTAGTTCTGAAGTGACAGGGGCTCACAATGTCATGTTATATGTTTATATGTAGACTTGCCAATGTCTCTTATTGAATAATAACATTATCTCATGTTGCTTAGACAAGAGGACTGAAAAGTACATTGCTCCAAGCTTAGTGTAGAGCTTTTCATGCTTGGCATCGATATGGGTGAAGAAATAATAGTTTTGATCCAGCCACACTGGGGTACTTGAAGTAGGGTACCTCAGTAAATGTGGCACTATCAGAGGCAGTAATGAATGCTGTTTTAAGCGCCAGACTAATCTCTTCTTAGTGAAAAACAAACAAACATGGAAATAGTCTTTTTGGCATTGAGAGAGCTGGTTAGTGTTGGCTCTATGGTGTTAAGCAGCGAGGGACTGCATTGGCATGCTGGCAACTCAAGTTCACACTCTAAGAATAGGACCTGAGATGTGGATGCTGGCAGGCAGGACACAGAGTGGCTGCATGGGTGCTATTCTCCTACATGTGTCAGAGGATGTGTCAATGCACTCATAGTGACTCCTGCTGGTGGTGGTGGTGCTGCAGCGGTGCTGCTGGGAAGGAGGGTGAACATGCATCACCTAGCACCCCATCAAGCCAGCATGTGGTAGGGTGGGTGGGGAGAAAGGCATCAGAAACTGGCCTGTTCAAGAAGTCTTGGGTGACGACCTCTGCATGCTCACTCCCCACACCACCAGGCCCTCATCTGCAGTGCACACATTGCGCAGCGCCCCAGTTCCTGGCCAGTGTCTTTGACCACATATTTCGCCTCTCTTCTGTTGGCTGTAGAGGGGGGGCCTCAAGGGAAGGATTAAACTAACCCAGGAACTGGAGGGATACCACTGGGGTACAGACGGTGGACAGTCAGACATTGTGCACTTCATTGTCCACTTTTCATTGATTTATTCCATGCTGTTAATATATGTAATCACTTTATTTGCTATTACATCTGTATTTGTTGCCTTTGTAACCACATTAATGTTTTGTAACATTGTTCCTTCTGTAATCCCCTCCCTAAGGTTGCACCTGGAAACGAGCCTCAGCTCACCATGCCTCTCCCAGTTACCAGTTTTTTTAAACAAAAATAAATAAATAAAATATTAGTGAGAGTGAGTCTGTTGGACACAGGAAAGGAGCAATTCAGAGTGCCTAAAAGAGGAGGTTCCTGGGGACCAGTGCAAGAGGTAAAGCAAAAGAGATAAATAGGTTTTAAGCGGAACCAATGTTGGACATTTTCAAAGTCTCTCTGAAGTGTTAATTCCAGTTCATGGCCCAAGATTGCAAGGTACAAAATATAGTCCCTTTACATATGTACGCATGAGGAGACATAGACTGATGAGACATCATTAAGAATAGCAGAAAAAGGATGGGAACTTGAATGGAGCCTTGGGTAACTCACCATCTGATGGGGGGGGGTAAGGTGTCATTAACTTTGATCTACTGATGCCTTCCAGAAAGGTGGTAGCAGAATCAGCTGACCACAGGGTCAGACAGTCCAGCGCCTTAAGCTTAGTCAGGAGGATGGGGTGGACCACACTATCAAAGGCCTGACTAGGTTTATGAAAATGGTTGCAGTGATCTAGCCCTGGTCTATGCCTGACAGAATGGAATCAGTGACCTGAAGGAGGGAGGAGATTGTGGGGTGAGACTTGTGGAAGCCAGACTGGTAGGAGGAGAGAAGGAGACAGTTATCCCCTTCAGTGCTGGCTTCTTATACTCACCACCCAGTCACAATATAATATGCCAGGCTGGCAGTATAGCCTAGAGGTTAGAGTAACAAGCTGTGAACGAGCTTGGTACATCCAGAAGACCAGACCTTGGTTTGATTCTCACAGGCTCCACTTGCATACTGTGTGACTCTGAGCAAGTCACTTAACCGCCCAGTGCTCCCAGGTCACCTCTGAAAACAGGCACTTGTGCCTGGTGGGCCTTATTCGGTTACCAAAGACTAAAATAAATAAAAATAAGTATATACTATTTCCATGCAAAAAGGGTTAATTCAGCAAATTAATCGGCAATTAACAATTAATACCACCTCTTAAATTAAGTTTCATGTCTGCTGAACATTCAAAAAAAAAACACATTGTGGCTGAAGTCATGATGATATGCTCATCTGCATTTAATTAAATAATGGAATGTGTATGTATAAACTAAGCCAGATCAGATGTGTATATTTTTGTTTGTGGCTTAGGAATCCTCCAGTGGTACAACATTATATTTGCTTTGTTACATGTGTTCCTCTTTTGATTTGGAAGCTAGATTTTCTTTATTACATGAGTTATTACATCCTGGAATGAATTCTTCTAATTTTAATTAGTATTCTGTTCATTTATTTGAAATTTACATCAAACAGATGGTAAAATGGGTCCATGCAACACAGTGTCTCTTTTTCAGGGTGGTCCTTTGGTACAGCAGGGCACAAAACAGACTTTGCTTATAGTGCTGTACAACAGGATATTCACATGCTACTTCCAAAAAGATGCACACATGTAAGTTATTTACAGTACAAGGGTCTTCATGGCAATAGTAGAGACCAATTACAGAAGGTCAGAGATGATGGTCCCTGGTGTCCAGGGTTGCTCCTTTATACACACAAACATTACTGAGAATTGAAAGGGAAGTGGGAGCTGGTAATCCATACAAATCAGTAAATTCTGGAGGTGGGTAGGAGGGATTGCATGTGGGAGGGCATAGCTCTTTGAGCTGCTCAAGCAGTTGCCTTCAGAAGAGTTTGTCAAGGGAGGGGTTACTGATGGGTATTGCATATGAAAAAAGCAGTCCGTGCAGAGCAGTGCCATCTAGTAGTGACAGCTGTGAGTTCCAGTCAAAACCAATACAACCAGCTTGCAGTGGTCTATGGGATTGCAAGCATGAAAGTCAAAGGACATTTGCGCTTTCCAGCTAGGAGAAATTTCCCTTTAGCTGACTGGGTTGAGGTGCTGCTGTCTGAGACTTGTAAAACTATGCCTGGGGTGGTGGAGGAATGGGTGACCCACCCCACCATGAGTGGTACTTAGGCGTGCCTCCCATGTGTCCTTTGGATGCATGTTTGTTTGCTCACTGCAGCAGTGCAACTGCTGCCTCTCTGATCCACCCTTCTCATTCATCTCCATTCTTTCTGCAGCACAGCTGCAGCTCACTGCAGCACTCGTCCTCCTGCAGTCTCCTCTTTGATTTTCAGTGTCTCTCTCTTCTCTGCTTTTCCAGTATGGTGGGGTCTACTCTGCTTACATGGGTCTGCAATTGTGTGTATCTCCCTTCATTGGTAGCTTTTCTGGATCCTTCCTGGAGGGTTCCACCATGCCGTAGCGACACAGAATTCTATCAGCACAGCGATGGCACACCACCACCAACTGGTGTTGTGCCGTAACTGGGGGAACTTTTGTTTTCTGTGGGGGGCTTTGACCCTTGAACCCCCACACTTAAACTAACCAACTCCGAGTTGGAGTTGGTTCGGGAAGGGGATGAACACCCTGGAGGCAACAGTGTCAGGAACCCAGTGGATCATCACAGCAAACTGCCAAAAATGTTGCTGTAATGGTCTTTGCTGTATTCCTGTCGTTGTTGTGTTGTGATACTTTCCTGGTTTGGTACTTCTTGTCTGCTGGTTGGTAAGCTGTTGCTTGTATAGTTTTCAGTGCCTGGTTGCTTCCCACCTCATGCTAGTCAGTTGGCACTGCCTCCATTTGGCTACTTTGTGCCCCTGGTGCTCCTACTGGTGTGCCACTCTGGTTTCCACTGCAGCTCTGCCATTGTCTCCATTTTCCCGGCACAGTCATCTGCTGGTTTGAGTCCTTTCTCAGAGACAGGATTCAGAGGACGGTAATGGGAAATTTCTCCTCACTCCCAAAGCCCCTGCTCTATGGTGTGCCTTTGGGATGGATCATCTCTCCCACTTTGTTTGTGGTGTATATTAGATGGTACAATATAGGTTTTCATTGTTATGTCGATGATACTCAGTTGTACTTGTCTTTTGCAAATAGGGCACAGGATGCAGTCAAAGTGTTAAATTTGTGCCTGACCAAAGTCCAGGACTGGATGTCATCAAGCTGGCTAAGACTCAACCCAGACAACATGGAGATCCTACTGACTCAGTCTGGTTGCTGGTGGGTTTCAAAGATCATAGAGGAGACTATGGGTTTAGTGCTTGGCTTCTGTAGTTTGGTAGTAGTCTCTGCTAAAGTGAAGAATCTGGGGGTTATTCTGGATGAGAAGCTGACACTTGAGGTTAAGGTATAAGCCGTAGTCTGGAGTCACTTTTACCATCCATGAAACACTGCCTGGGTTAAGGCCTTGATCCTCCCAGAGACTTGCCCTCACTGGTACATGCTTTTGTCACATCAAGACTCGACTACTGTAATGCTTTTTACCTTAGGATAAGTGAAGGTGTTCAACGATGCCTGCAGCTAGTGCAGAACACTGAAGTAAGATTATTGATGGGCCTTCCCAGGGTTGGACATGTAACCCTGGTCTTTTGTGAACTGTACTGGCTGCTGGTGAAGTGGCGTATCACCTTCAAGGTCGATTTGCTGACCTACAAGTCCCTGTATGGATTGGGTCCAGTCAGGGATGCAACCAGCATGAGATTTTGGGAGGGGCTAGGCATTTTGCATGGGGGTTCTTTTTCATTAATGCAGGGGTCTAGGGTTTGCCAGGCCCGCAGAAACCCAGGGATACTAGATGCTCTGTGGTGCATTTTGTAGCTAATTTTGAAGCTAAATAACTCATCTCTGAGCTCTCCTCCATCATGGAGGAGAACTCAGATATTAATTATTTAGCTTGAAAATTAGCTACAGAATGCCTTGCTCTAAGGAAAATTATTATTATTATCTGTCTAGCTGCAGGTTGAATACTATATATGTGTATTCAGTACCTGAGGCTAGCAAAATGCTGCTAATGTACTTTACCTGAGGCATACAGTCACCAGCTGTGTTTGGTTGGATATTTTAGTACCTTGCTACTGTGTCTGTTTGCTTCTAGAACAGGGGTCTGGGGCCGTTAGGCTCCCAGAAGCATTCGGGTACTAGATGCTCTGTGATGCATTTTGTGAAAAAGTACCCTTTAGTTTTACAGCTGGCCGTGATGTGTTATACACAATAAATGAGTCAAAATGTGTTTACTCTAAAGAAAAAAAGTTAGTGCAATGTTTGTGGAATACAATGGGGTATATAGTGCTTGTGTAACTTGTAGTACTTTTTGTGGCTTAACTCTGTTCCCACCCTTGAGTAGCAGGTATGTAGGTAGGAGTTTGTAGGGAATAGAAGACCCAGGAATAAGGCTGAAAAGAGCACCATAGAAGGAGAAGGAGGGGATGGAGGTGGACAAAAAACACTCTCTAAGCAAGGGAGGTGCGTTAGTGGAGGGCTTTAAGGAGAGGTTGCGGGAGGAGCTATTCCCCACATTGAACCTTGGGCTAAGCCCTCCCATTCAATGTTTATGGAATAGCAATGGGGTATATAGTGCTTGTGTAACTTGTAGTACCTTTTCTGGCTTAACTCTATTCCCACCCTTGAGTAGTAGGTATGTATGTAGGTAGGAGTTTGTAGGGAACAGAAGGCCCCAAAAGATACCTTCTCCAACTCAGGGAGAGTATGACCCCCCCTGGCACTCAGGAGAGGAACCCCCCCCCCAGGTGGAGGAAACCTCTGAGGACCCATGGCCGGTGGTCTGCCTGTCCTCTGGGCACACTAACAGGAGAAGGACCTAGGTTCTAGTAACCATAGCTAAAGAGGAATGTGAGCATCTTGGAGAGATGGTGGTCCATCCCTTTTTTTTTTAAACTTTGTTTTTATTATGTTGACTTTAAAGGTACATATTCTTTCATTCATTTCATGGCATACAGTGGTAAAAATCTGATTCCTTCTAACAGTCAGGTAGTAACAGTACACTAAGAATATAAAAAGTACTTTCCCCCTTCTTTGGTAATCTTTGTTCAATACATTTATATAATACCCCACCAGAAACCATCTGCCCCTTTTCATATTTCTTCAGATTGATTTTTCTCCTTCTACACCAAATACATGGCTTAAGTAAGTCATTATCTTGAAACTTTATAGGTGCAATCATGGAACAGAAGTGGGGTCTCTTGGTGAATTATAAAAAACCCAGGACCGCCACCTTAATTCAAACTGTGCTGTCCATCCCTGAGCACCTGCAATCAGTCTCTATAGTAGATAATGTTCTGCTATCATATCCTGCCAAATCTCTATTATAGGGGTTCTGACCTGTTTCCATAATCTGGTGATTGTCTTTTTAGCAATGATAAAAAAGGTGGATATAAGAGAGCCTTTTAGCATCTTATATCCAGTGGGAGGGATTGATAGTAATACCCACTGTGGCGTTAACTTCAAGTCTGGAGAGTAAATTTCCTGAAGAGCTTCCTCGATCTTCTGCCAATAATTATATAACTTTGAACAGCTCCAAAAAATATGTACCCGACCAGCTATTGTTTCTTCACATTGTCTCCAGCACACTACACTGGTCAAGGGAGATATCTTGGTTATTTTAGCTGGGGTATTAAAATATCTATTTCAAGACTTCCAGGCAAACTCTCACCAATAAGGTGCCAGGGAAACTCCCAGGGAGGGGTGGGCATATTATATCCAGTGCTGGTATGGCATTGCCTCTGGCCATTCCTTATTCCATGCATCTAATACTGACTGAGATGAGTCAGTCACCAGCTCTCTTATTGCTCTGTATAGTAACCCAATCATATGGGCCTGGTCAGATCCCCTGATATTTTTAATAATCAGGCTCAAAAGGAGAGGCATGGGGTTTGGGAGACAACTTCTTTGTTGACCCTTATGTAGTAGAAACTCTCTAACCTGTAAATATCTGAAATGGTCTCTATTTTCTAATTCAAATTCTTTTTGCATCTGAGCAAATGAGGCCACCCCTGAACATCCATGAATTGGAAAAGAAATGTTAAGCCTTTCCCGTGCCAGATCCGGAATGTTGTCTCAAATTGGTTTTGTAGGAATTCTGCCTCCACAGTTAACAACCGTAGAAAATAAAACACTGAATCCAGAGCTGGGTTATCTCCAAATCTGTACCAGCTTTGTAAAATCTGTCTTGTCTCCCATTTGAACTCTGTTAATGTGGGGAGATCGGACAGGGGAGCAAAAACTTTTCTCTGTGGATCTAGAATGTAATTAAGAACACATTCAATTGTCTTCCAAGGCAAGTGAACTTTAGGATGTACCCATGCTAGGATATGGGTTATTACCACTGACATTGCATATTGTATCAGGTCTGGAACGTTTAAGCCTCCTCTGTCCTTTGGTAGTTGTAGTAGAGACCATCTAATCCGTGGTTTACAGCCCTCCCAGACAAATCTAGATAATATTTTATTCCAAACATTAAAATATTCTTTGGGGGGGGGTTAAGGGATATCGTTTGAAATAAATATAATAATCTAGGCAGGATATTAGACCTAATTATTTATATTCTGGTGTATGGGGGAAACCTCATCTGTGACCACTTGTACAGATCCAACTCCAATGCCTGTGTCATCAGCTCATAATTTACTAGGATTACATTGGACACCTCAAGGGGGAGCTGTACACCTAAGTATTTTAACCTTGTGGCTCTCCACCTAAATGAGATTGATTGTTTTAACTGAGGAGAGGGGGAAAAATTAAGAGCAAGGACCTCTGTCTTTGAGGAATTAATAACATATCCAGAGACTGAAGCAAAATCTGTTAGAACTCGCCAGGCACCTCTTAAGGATATTTCTGGGTCTGTTAATGTTAAGAGCACATCGTCTGCATACAATGACATAGTGTAAGATTCTCCTCCTACTTCTACACCCTGTATATCATTGGCCTCTCTAATTGCCAGTGCTAGTGACTCTATATAGAGCGCAAATAATAGAGGCGAAAGAGGGCAGCCGTGTCTGGTTCCCCGCTCTAGCGTCAATGGAGAGGACAGAGATCCATTTACCTTTACATAAGCCTTAGGGTCAGCATATAAATTGTTTTTATCCAAGTGATCATTTCCACTAGGAATTCAAAAGCTTTCAACACCTGCCATAGATAACCCCAGAGCACCCGGTTGAACACTTTATATGCATCCAGGCTCACCACTACACTTGGCAGTGATGTCCTAGAGACATAGGAAAGCAGATGGACAGCTCTAACGGTATTATCTGATGTCTGCTGATTCTTTAAAAAAACAGATTGGTCTTGATGTATCAAATTTGGAAGAATATCCTCTAGTGTCTTGACCCATATTGCCATATAGAGCTCATAATCACAGTTTAAAATTGAAATTGGCCTGTAAGATTCTGGGTGTTTATGATCTCTGCCCGGTTTGGGGATTGTTGAAATCACTGCATGTGCCCAGGATGCAGGGGGTGGCTCCCCCATCTGCACTTCTGTAAAAACTTGTTTCAGTAGGTTGATTAATAAGGGGAGTTGTGCTTTATACCATTCCTGTGGGAACCTGTCTGGGCCTGGTGATTTAAGAGTCTTTGCTTGCTTAACTGTCCACCTGATCTCTACCACTGTCAATTGTGTCTTAAGTTGTTCTTACTGCAGGGGTGTTAGTTTCTTAAAGGGCAGAGATGACAAAAACCCAGCAATTTCTTGTTCAGATGGTGGGGCCACATTAGAGTATAGTTCTTCATAGTATTTGTGAAAGATTTCAAGGATTTCAGGAGTACTGCCTTTCACTTCTCCTGAGGTTAAGTCTTTAAGTTTCATTATTGTGGCTATTTGTCTTGAGCCCCCTCAATCTCTTAGCTAAGTTTTGTGGTCCCCTTGGTCCACCTTCAAAATAGTACCACTTTAATTGTTGAAATGTTGCTTGTACCTGCTAATCTATTACAGACTGAAGCTCCCCCCTGAGGCATCTCATCTCCAGTTCCTGAGCCTCATCTGCTTGGTCTCCCCTCTATTGGAGGAAGGCCAGTCTAGACTGCAGTTGTTTGTATCTTAGGTCCCTCTGTTTTTGTTTTCTGGCACAGTAGGCTATCAGATCTCCCCTTATGACTACTTTTAATGTGTCCCAGACTAACGCTGCCAAGGTTTCTGGGGAAGTATTTTCCTGTATAATCTGTGGCATCCTGGTTGCTAGTTTGTCTTTTAGTTCCTGATCTTTAAGTAACGATAAACTGAATCATCAAAACATCTGTTTCCGTGGCCTTCCCAAGTCTAATTTAAGGAGCAATGGACTATGATCTGACAAGAACCTCCCCATTAAAAAAAGATCTCTTAGAATGTCTAAGTGTTCTACTGAAGTAAAAAAATAATCTATTCTGGACTTTGTTCTAAACCGTGGTGATTCTTAAGTATATCCCTCCCCCCTTGGATAAAAGTGTCTCCACACATCAAGAAACCCTAAGGAATTAATCTGGGAAGAGACCCATTTCTGTGCTGGAGAATGTCTATGTGTTAATGGATTAGTAGTGTCTAGATTTGGATTTAATGTGATGTTGAAGTCCCCGCCCATTATTAGTATGCATTTTTGTAGGTCTAGCACTTTATTGATAAGTTGACGTATCTTCCCCTGTGCGGAGGCTGGTGGGAGATATACATTCACCAAGGTTAATTCTTGGCCATATAATGTGCTCTGTACAATGACAAAACATTCTGCAGGATCAGCATATTCCACCTTTACCTTGAAAGGTAAGGTAGCTGGAAGGAGAACAACAACTCATCTTCTCAGTTCTGTTTTGCTAGAAGCCGAATATACCCTATATCTACCTCCCGCCCCCAATTTCACATGTTCGACCTGTGACAAATGTGTTTCCTGAATATATATAATATCTGGTGCCTGTCTTTTAATATATTGCTGTAGTCGTGATTGTTTTACAGGGCTATTAATTCCATTTATATTGAGCGATAAAACAGCACATATAGAGTTAACCATTTTTTCTATATTTGAAACCCTGCCTAATTCTATAGAAAGTACTTGACTCGTCCCATTCTTTCCTGATTATTTTTTTTCTCCATTGCCATCTTCTGGCCTGTTTTCCAACTGTCCATCTCTTTATATTTCTAGATGTGAATTTTTCCAGATTATTACCTTCATATTCTACCTTTAGCCATGCTTCAATTATTTTTTGTTTACCCTCTGTACCTCTTATAAACCTTGTCTGAAACTTTAAATTATATATCTGTTGAATCTCCGAATCCCACACTGGGTGGGTTCTGAGCATTAAATATGTCAACCATAACTGACTCTCAAAAAACTGTTTGAAACATATATACATCTTACAATTGGTTACTTCCAAGGTGGGGAAGGATAATCTCTTCCTTCCTATATTTCTAGTGGGGTATATCGATAGAATCTGAAAACCCATAGGAATGGAGGTAAGGCCCAGGACAAAAAAGCCTGGGGCCTACTGGGAGCAACTGAAAGCTCCACCATACCATTGTGTTAAGGTCACACAAGCATAAAATAATATTAAGTGTGCCATCGCCCCTGCGCTTGTTAGTGTATACATTGTATACTGCCCGTATAGTTCTCCCTCCCACTTTAAACACTTTTTCACAACAACAAAAAAAAAGGAAAAGACTGGTGTTTCATTTAGACTAAAAGTTCAAGCCGTGGGTGCCATCTATAATTTTCAAAGCCTTTGGCCTGGTTCTCTGCACCACCTAGATAATTTACAGTTCCGATTAATCTCTATAACCTGGTTGCTTTACTTTAAGTTTGAGAACCTCTCTGGATTACAGTCCCGGACCTCTTTATATAATAGGAAAAAGGATTAGTAGGGAGGGAGACAGGATCTGATTCCATTATCAGCTCGGCAGTTGGCCCAGCCTGCTACATCAGGTTTTAAAATTGTATATGCTGGGCCTAGAGTCAGGGCAGTCGAGGATCAAGGATGTCCCTGGTTACTTGCTTATTTTGTAGGCCAGAGGCCTCCGATTCAGACCGCTCCCCATCGCTTTCCATTTCTGTTGCTAAATCAGACCAAACACCAGTTTCCGAAAAGAACTTCCCTTTTTTGACTTTCTGGTAGCTTTTTTATTTAATACGAATTGCTAAACACGGTTGCTGGAGGGATTTTGCTCAGGTGGAGATCATGGAGCGCTAGACTAAGCAGCCATGCATTGCAGGGGCAGAACCAGAAGTCCATGATGGTCCATCCTTGATCCATGGATGATGCAGATTGAATGATGATCCTGAGGTTGAAGAGTAGGTTTTTTCCAAAGAAGCGGTAGACTCCTAAGAGTGAAGCAGGTGTAGTTGAAGAAGAGCGAATGAAATCCAGATTTCCGAGGTGATGAAAGATGCTTGTCCAAAGGGATTGCTTGAGTGGAAGAGCAGGGAGAGCATGATTTGATTGACATGGTACCAGGTGGTGAACAGTGGGAAATGCGATGATTTGTGAAGTCATAGGTGACTGATCCGACTTGTGTGAGGTTTGACTGTCAAAGTAAAGACTGGAGGCAAAGACTGTACTAGTGAGCAATGAGTAGCTAAGTAAGCATCCATAACGTAGCAAATGAGTAAAGGTAAGTCTTTAGGTGCCTGATAGGACTACTGCCATGAGTGATTAGCAGACAAGATGGAGGAAGATTTGCAGATACAGCCCAGATGGTAATCGAATATATATAGAGAATGATCGGAAGTTCAGTATAAGGAACTGGATGGCTTATTTGGGCATGGTGTCATAACTGTATTTGTGTATGCTATGCTGGTACACTGGCTGAAGTAAATATGGGTATTTCTGTGGCGTGATTGTCTGTGATATGCACTGCGGTGCCTATAGTTGGTTAGGTTTACAGGTACTCCGATGCCGAAATACTTGCAAGATGCTTGGAGAGTCTGTAGGCTGAATTGGAAGTAAAGTCAAGTAGTGTGGAATACCAGAAGATCTTAGTGCTATGGCTGCTTAAGATCAGTTGGAGGCAAGACTGGGTTAGTGAATTTGCCTTAAGTTGCGGATTTCTGGATGGACATTGGAAAATCCTGATCTCAGTGATAGTCTTTACTGGAGAGATTAATGTAGATAATTCGTGAAGAAGAGGTTGGAGGGTCCACTGAAAGGGTGGTTAACTCAACTGAAGGTACTAGATGAAGAAGTGTGGATGATTGCATGAGGAATGGTGATGTCCAGGAGCCAAACTGAAATGATGGTTTGGATGGTATGGCAATAGTGAGCAGCTAGGCGGTGGAGCTCCAATGATGAATATTCTGGAAGGCAGCTGGAAAGGTCTTAGAACAAGCAGTGACTGTTGAGGAGGTAAGAGTCTAATAACGTGATCAACAAATTCGGTGAAGATAGTAAGCTGTGGATGACACTATAATGTCCGAGGTGCCCTGAGGTATCTTGTGAGTCCCTGGATCTGGAGAAGAGATGATGGAGAGTAAGTTGGAGTATACCAGAAGAGGTTATGTCCTTTCCATGTAAGAGGATAGACTGTGAGGCATGATAGACAGGAAAGTCCACGGAGACTGAAAGGGCAAGATTCATAGTGGGTATTAGATGGAGAGAGATGGGGATGTTTCTAGTGGCCAGTCAAAAGAGAGTCCACAATGGTCGAGGGGAGTGGATTGGTAGTATGGAAAACTTTAAGTTAATGTAAAAGTTTCTGAGGCATGTTCTCCAAGGAATGCGTGCTAGAATTAATTTCCTCAAGTGAAATGGACAGTGAACCATCGAGTAGCGGATAGGAGCTGAGATGATGGCCAGAGTAGGAGCATGCAATGGATAAATCAGGGTAGTAGATGCCTGAGTAGAACTACTGGCAATGGATATGGTAGAATGCCCAATAGAGCCATGGCAGACAGGATGAAGCCCCGAGCCTCCAAGGCAGAGAAGAAAAGGTCGCTATCCAAAGATGGAAGGAAGTCTGGAGTGAATCCCGATGGACTGAAGGACTGATCTAGTTCGATGTTGAGTTGAATGAAGCCAGATAACATAGTGTGCAGGAAGGAACAGGACCAGGTCAACTCCTCAGCCAACGGCAGCAGAAAACAGGAAGGTTGTAGCAGTCACTAGAAGATGATCCATGGAGGGCCGAGGAGGTACATAGGTCCAACATCTGACAAAGGCATCAACCAACTAGTGAAGGGACTGAAGGTGCTGGAGCAAAGAAGGATAAAGTTCCCACATCTGAAGGAGAAAATAAACTCGGACATCGACTAGATGGAGGACCTGCAGCAAGGAAGCCCCAGAGGTAGTCAAACTAGATCGAGATAGATACTGGGCCAACTAGCAAGATCCAAATATGAGGGAATGTAGGCCAAGGGGTGACATACGATAGTCCATGAATGAGCGGTATGGTGAGTGGTGAGGAATGCTGGAAGGTAGTTGGAGTAAATGGGTCCCGAGTCTAGAGGGAAGTGGTAATGAGTTAAGATATGGACATTGCATAAGAAGGGACCCTGCAAGTGCAGACAAAAGCTCCTACCAAAAGTAGGTGAGGTGAGATGAAGGCACGACTCTCCAGATAACGGTTAATGGAAGGCACATTTGGGAGATGCTCAAGTCCAGGAGGAAGCAACAAGTGGCAGTCCGGTGGAGAGCAGGGAAGATCAAAACAGTTGATTGTAGAAATGAGCTTCCAGGCACAGGAAACATGGAGTGAGAACAAGCCTTCATTATCACCCTGTAGAGGAAGGAGGATGGAGACAAACGAAGAATGGAGGCCTCTTCAAATGGGAAGTGGCAACCAGGTAAGAGACAGAGGATACAATAGCCTGGTGGATCCAGGGACAGGCTATGACTCCATGATGTTGATGAGATGACATGCAGTCAATGCTGACAGACAAAAACGAGAGTGGAAGGCAGGTGGAATGTGATTGTCCCGTTCCCGAAGGGAAAAGGTGACTTGTATTAGGTAGAGGAAGCAGAAAGTGGAAACAGTGATGCAAGCTCAGGCTGTGGACCAGGCAAGGTAGTGCAATGAGGCTGGAGAGAAGGCTGCAGGCAATGAGAAATAGAGACTACTAGCAGGAGGAGGTCCAGTTCCAGAAGGGTTGTGGCATCGGATAGCAGGTGGAGAATGAACACATGTGAAGCAGTGGAATGGAAGCTCAGGCATCCAGGCGTAACAGTCGAGGTGAGATAATCCCGGCTGGATGCAGCTAGGAGAGGTAGGATGATGAGAGCACATGGTGGAAGAAGTTCCATTCCCAAAGGGAAGCGGCATCCTGCATCAGGTTTAGGATGCAAATGGTGGAAACAGTCGAATGTAGATTCAGGCTCCCAGCCATGGAAGTCAGCAGGATAGGACTATGAATTGAGGATGCAGACTAGGTAAGATGGAGAAGGCAAATCGAGCAAAGTCATATTCCTAAAGGGAAGCAGCATCCGGGTTCAGGCTGAGAATGTGGAAATTGAAGCAGTAGAATGAAGACTGAGACACCCACTGTTGACGGCTAAAGTGGGATGATCGTGAGTTGGGGTATCTAGGCATAGGTAGAATGATGAGAGCACATAGAGTGAAGAAGTTCTGTTAGCGGCAACTGGCATGAGGTATAGAAGGCATGGTATGGCTTGGTAGAGTGTAGACATGGCTCCCATCCCTGGTAGCTGGGGCAAGCTAACCTTCACTCGATGCTGTCCAACAGAGTTAGGGAATGAGGATGTCAGGTTGGTAAGTAGTAAGAGGTTGTGAATGGAATGTAATCCCATCCCCGGTAGACAGGGGAAGCCTAGCTTTGCTCAGCCCTCAGAAGGTGCGAGCTAGGGACAGAATCCAGAGTATTGCTGGTATGGGCTAGCAGAAAGCGCAAAATGCTGCTGAAGAGAGAGTACAGGAGGAAACTGCAGGGTAGGCAGGCAGGAAGGAACATTACAGAAAATGGAAGGAAAAATGAAGGAAAGATGGAAGGTGGGTGCAGAAACAGGAAGAAAATGCAGAAAGGAGGGGCTGGCAGGGAAGCAAGAGCAAGGCAGGAGGTTCAATGAAAGGACGCAATTACCAGGGAGGAGTACTGATGTGAGGGTAGGTGAGTCAGGGGTGTGCCCAGCAGTGTAGACAGGAGTGAACTGGAAATCCAGGGAATGAATGACATTCTGAGGTTGAGACAGTATCTGAGTGGCACAGTTAGGAGTCAAATCCAGGTCAGTTGGGTAACCATGTCGGTAGTCAGGGTAGTAACCTATGGGCTATAGTTCTGTAGTATAGGATCTTGGCCAGATCTGGCTGGAATAAAATATGCATGTAGAAGGAGGGATATCTGTAGAATCATGGTGATTCCTGGCTGTTAGGTCCTGCTGCTGCATAACTGCACGCTGAGGGCTCCCAGGATTAATAGGAGTAGTGGCGGGTGAGGAACAGATAAGGAAAGATGCAGGGAACAATGAACAAGGTGACAAAAATATTCCAGTACTGGATAGTGTTAGGGAAGCATTAAAAGAGAAGGTGGGAAGCTGGGTTGTTGAAGATGGGCTATGAAATGGGACTGCCAGAGTAGGGAATATTCGAGCATTGGGTCGTTCCCCCCCTCCCCAGGAGGAATCAGGAAACAAGCTGATATTAGCACAGCACAATTGTCCTGGTAAAGCTGGTAAATACATTGCAGAATTGTGTTCGGAACTAGTGAGCTCGCTGGTGTGAAGTTAAACATTTTAATGTTTGAGTGTAAAAGGTACATAAATGTGGCTGAAATGCAGACTGAAGAGAGAAGCTACACTATGTATAGCTGACAATCACACCTTGAGTAACAAACAGGCAAGGTTAAGGTGATGTAGAGCAAATTGGCAACAAAATGAATGGTAGATAATGCGAGCTGCTCTCACCAGATATCCTGGGTCCATGGAGCAAGGAGAGGTGCCAGGTGAGAAAGGGTGTCAAGCAGCCTTGAAGTTGTCGGCGTGTGGTGGGGCATGACAAGGAGGAGAGAGTTGGACTTGAGATCAAGCAGACATTCCCAGCTGGCCCAGTGGCACTGAGGGCTGAGGTGCTGGATGCCTTACCTTGCACACAGCACTGGCAGCAGGTTGGGAACAGACTTGGGTGCCAGGGGTCGGCAGGGGGTCGGAGAGGATTGAGCATCCGGAGGACTGCTCTCCTCTCCTGGGGTGGGTTGCGGGGAAGCTTCGCTCGGCAGCGGCCCCTGGTGGAGACTGGAGGCACTGCATGAGCGGCGCATTGGGGAACTACAGAAACAACAGAAAAACACCTCCAGAATCCACTGGATGATGGCTGCTGGTCTTCAACACCACCGAAGCCCTTCAGGGAGCCATGTCCACCTCAGGGGCCAAATAGTGAGTACACTGGCAACCCCCACTGGTGCCTTCCCCCTCGGAGGAGAGGGACCCACTTGGTGAAGGGTTACACCAGGTTACCTTGGAGATAGCTGCAAATATGAGGATGGAGGACTTGAGTGAGGATAGTTGGAGGTAAGTCGAGGACATGGTGGCCTGAAGGAGTGGTGGGAACTGGAGCACGTAGTGGGGTATAAACAAATCAGGGAAAAAAAAAGCAGGTGTTCCTATTTGCAACAAACAGTGCAGACAGGTGAAAAGAATACAGTGTAAAGAAATCAGGATGGAATACATTGTAGTGCAAACATGCAGAAGCAGAGTCCTGCCCAGTCAGTGACTGCCTAGTGGCCTTGAAGCCCAAGTAAACACAGGAAGCATGATGTAATGCTGAGCGACAGTGTAGAGGTACATACAGTGTAAAAGTAGAGCATTGCAGAGCGATTAGGAGAAATGACTGCAAATCCATTGTCTGTAGAGAGACAGACGGCTTACTGCATGGAAGGGGTAACTGAAACTGAGCAGGGGATATTTGAAAGGGACAGATAGAAAGCAGGCGAGCTCCAGGAAGGAGACTGAGGGAAATACCGGGACAACATAGCACCAAGAGACATGGATGGAATGACTGAAAAGCCCAAAAAGATCATGAAAGGGGGGTACTCTGGAACAAGAGAGAACGGAGGAGGAGAGGAAAAAGTGGGGAGGCGGAACGGGGCCTCTGAGAGAGAGAAGGCCAACCAGGACATGGACTAGAGGGAAAAGAAAAAGAAACCAAAACAGGAGAGAAATGGAGAATGGGGGGGGGGGGGAGAAGGAAATGAACAAGAAAAGAGCAGCAATAGGCACAGGAGAAGCATAGCCGAACAAACCACACAGGGAGACAGGGAACAAAAAACACTCCCTAAGCAAGGGAGGTGCGTTAGTGGAGGGCTTTAAGTAGAGACTGTGGGAGGAGCTATTCCCCCACATTGAACCTCAGGCTAAGCCCTCTGAAAACAAACATGAATTCAGTCACTCATAAATCTAAATGACAATTCTTCTTTGCTAGCTCATCTATAATGTCTTCTACTCCTGGACTGTTATTTCTGGAAAGGTTAATCATTGCAAGCCTTGAAGTTGATTCTGTTCCATCATTGTACAGAAATAGGACTTGAGCCTGCGTAGACAGCTGAAAGATCTTTCAGCTGATGCTGTTGTGATGGGTTTAGTAGTGAAGATTTTCAATAGACAGTAAATGTTTGGGTAGAACATTATGCCAGCTGCTGCAAGTGCTTCCATTACATTCTTCGTTCTGTCATCCATGGACACTTTGCTCCATTTTGCTAGCCACCTGTCATACTCGTTCTTCAAGTCCTCCCGTGTACCAGGAATGTTGTCCTCATAAATTTCTATGGTACTACTTAACTTCTTGAATCCACCCACAGCCACATATTTCAGAATCAGATGCTGTATCATGCAAATTATTGTTACATGTTCTCTGGATCTATCATGTAGTTCATTTATGAGGCTATCAACAAACGGAAGGAAAATAGAGTCTGTAGTACATTTTTGGATCCGATGTTGTATAGCTCATCCATTTGGTTTGCCTTCCCGCCAGGAGATGTATTTCAAGAGGAACACCTGCAAGGTCTTCTACTTTTTACGTTCACTTGCGCGCATGCGCAAGGAACGTTTTGGGAGAGTAGCACACTTTGGAGGTGTGCCTCTCCCGTTAAATCCACTGCTCAGTTGAGTAGGCGTGGCGGTCCTGCACCAATGGGTGCGGGAGCTGTGTATGACAGCGGTGGTCTTCGCTTCAAAGAAAACCACTGCTGTCTGCAGGCTACTAAATCACGCCACCCGAAATCACTCTACCCCGTCCGCGCTCCAAATCTTTGCTGCCATGCAGGAGCCCACCCCAGCATGGCAAGCGTCCGTGTTGTTTGCCGATGGGGGTGCCCAATCCCCGGTCGGCTCACGGCCCCCAAGCCATCCTTTACTGCCGCTGGAGCCCACCCCAGCATGGCAAGCGTCCCCTATTGTTTGTCGGCAGGGGTGCCCAATCCCCGTTGGCTCCTCGGCCCCCAGCCATCCTTGTGCCACGCTAGGAGCCCACCCCAGTGTGGCAAACATCCACGTCGTCAATTATAAAAACAAAAAAACCTGTAAAGTAAAGCGGTCCCACGCAGTCTCCCGCCCCCTCCACAACCCGCACCCACCACTGCGCACCTGCCTCCCACCCCCCTCACCCCATACTTACCTCCGGGCTCGGCGCGGCGAACTTGATGGACCAGGAACACGTCTGCACTCTTCAAAGCCGACCGTGAACTGAGGAAATGCCGGTAAGCTGTATAATGGGCTAGATAGGGGTTTTCAACTTTATTGCATATCTCAGGCATTTTGGAATTTTTGCACAAATTTTCAACATGGGGTTTTGGGACCCCTTCTCATGAATGATGTCACTGTCATGGCATTATTCGGGCCCGAAGGTGATTCGCGGTCACTGTGCGATCACTGCATGAAATCACCCTTCAGGCTAAACTCTTTCATAACAGTGACATCATTCATGAAAGGTCCCAAAACCCTATGTTGAAAATTTCCGGAAAATCTTGCAATGACTGTTTTATGAGCTGCATTGCGCAGTTCCTACGCACGTCAGATTTGTGAATTTTCAATATTTCACTCCAGATTTTCAACATTGCCATTTTACCACACCTTCTTATGAGCAGTGCAGCTGTCATTTTTCACATCTCACCCAAAGCGTTTCCGCCCATGTAGCGACAATGGCAGTCAGTGTCGAAATCAATGTATGGGACACATTAAGAAAATCACAATGACACTGTTCATGAGCAGAGGTCTTAAAATGGCTGTGTTGAAAATTTGGTGAAAAATCCTAAAAATGACTGTTTCTGAGTCTCGTTGCATGATTTCCTATACTTGCCTTCGTAAGTTTGCAATTTTCAATATTTTCACTCCACATTTTCAACATTGCCATTTTACCACACCTCCTCATGAGCAGTATAGCTGTCATTTTCACATCCTGCCCAAAACATGTTTCCGCCATATGGCGCACAATGGCGCAGTCCGTGCTTGGAACTCAATGTCTGGGACACATTAAGGAAATCCACAGTGACACTGTTCATGAGCAGAGGTCTTAAAATGGCTGTGTTGAAAATTTGGTGACAAAATTCTAAAATGACTGTTTTGACGTCGCTAGTGCTAGCAGTTCTCACTGCACGCCGCAGGTTTGACAATTTTCAATATTTCCACTCCAGATTTTCAACATTACCATTTTACCACACTTCCTTATGAGCAGTACAGCTGTCATTTTTCACATCCTGCCAAAAGCAGTGTTTCCGCCTATGTAGCGCACAATGGGGGTAACAAAAAGGTTATGCTGAAATTTTATTGTGCAAATACCAGCAATCGCACAGGGCATTAGGGTAAAGCACCATACGTGCCAAACACCACTGCAAATACCTGCAAGCGAACATTCGGCATTGACAAATGCTTGTTTAAATATGTCGTCAAACTCCTCCTCAGAGTTCTGCCTTATTGTCTGAATAACATCGCAGATATCTTCGATTTGCTGAAAGCACTGCAGAATGTCAATGTCTGGTTTCTGAAGCAAGACAGACACTGGAAGAAGCAGTCCTTAGAACCTTGCAAGTGTGTGTAATGAGACAAAGAAGCCATGTGGGTGAATGCAGACAAGAAATTGTTCAGCTTTTGCAGAAGCAGCACAATCAGGCCAGTCACTTATATCTGACAGCGCCTCTGTCACAGCAGGATGCATATCAATGAAACATGCAATTGTTTCATTCCTTTTAATCCACTTCTCCTGTTCCATCAGTAAGTTGTTCAAAACCTAGAAACTGGTTGTAAATATTGTTGTTCTCGATGAATCTGTCGATAATTGACAATTGTTCCACTGTAGCACTGTTAGTCATACTGTCTGCAAGACTTTAGAAAAAACTTGCATTATTTACATGCTTTACAGGTGTTTGTCCTATCAGATTGCTGCTTGTGGTAATGATTTCATTCTGGATTTTCCAGCTTATATACATTGTGTTGTAACTACATATTTTCAGATGTTTTGCCAGAACATCATCACCTGCTTGCAATCAAAATCTCAAAATGCTGCACGAAAATTACCATCGTTATCTTCTGGTTCTGCAAGAGTAAGCAGTGTTTCACTGTCACAGTTACCCCGTAGTGGTAATCCTTGCTTAGCACAGAAAATCACTGTTTAGAATATTGCCCCCTCATAATAGGCTGAGAAATCTGCTGCTGCACTCATATTATCTTGGTGGTACTTAGTGTGTGTGATTGAAACTTGTCAAGAGCATATTGCCATTTAATGAGCGGTTCTGTAAAAAGCTGTCCTGCATTTTGATGCTTTCCATGTCCTACTTCTGTATTTGCAAACAGAACACAAAACTTACAAAAGACACCCTCAACTTTAGTACTGTACGCTAGCCATAAGTATGTTTTCAACCAGGAAAACTGAAAATTATGTGTTTGTTTTCCTTGTTGTGAGGAAGGAAAATTATATGATTCTTATGGCACCCAACAAGAATGAAGAAGTTTGTAGCGAACCTCATCAGTAATACCTGATGGGCCTTTTGATGGTAAATTCAGAAATCTGCCAATATCATATTGATCAGACTTTTACAATGGCGATTGAGTTTGTGTTGATGATGTCGACTCACCGTCATACTCACAGCTCTGAGGTGAGTTTTGACACTCAGCCAACATGACTGAAGAGGAAGGCAAAGCTCCAGAGGGAGATTCCTGCTGGCTACAGGTTAACGAAGAAACAGTCAAGGTGCTTGGCTTGACTTTATCAAAAAAGTCAGGCACTTTTTGCTGCTTTGGTGTACTTTTGCCAGTCTTATCTTTTCAGCCATCACAGTGGTCGAAGTTTGTGACTCTCTTGTTTTTTTTTTCTAGTTGAAGTGCCAAGACAATACAGTGGTTGCAACAGGTGGCAGCAGCCGTAATTTGTCTGGGGCCAATCTCCCTGGACTTGGGAAAGAGGAGGGAAGGGGGAAGATAGAGGTGGTCCCGAGGGAACTAGTTGCTCCAGCGATTGGTCATGGGACCACCAGGGTCTCCCACTAGGGAAGGGGGTCACATCCTGTGGGGAGAGGAGAAAGAGGTATTTGTTGGGACCTTATCGAGCAGTCCCTCCTCTTTCTCCTCCTGCCCTGCAATGATCAGGACATGTGTGTTGCAAACCGGACAGCCAGGTAAGGGCCTAGTAGGCCTGGGGGAGCATGATGGATGGCAGGGTTAAGGGAAGAAAGAGGTGCATTTTCTATGAGGGCATTAGTGCCCAGTGGTTTGAGCCCTTTACAGTTATCTGCTAGAGTACCTTTCACCCCCCCTCTTTGTTTCTTACTGGTAGAGTAGCTAGGCATTTTCCCTCCCCAGTGCTCCCTGGCATAATTCTGTACATCCGCTTTAGAGTGTGCCCCTCTGCAAGCATCTTAACCTTGTTGTGCTCCTAGCTCTCATGGGGAAACAAGTGTGGCTCAGTCACTTTTCCTGGTCAAATACAAAAAGAATATATATATTCAGTTTAAAAATGGTTTGGGTACCTGCATGGTGGCGGAGTTTGGTCCCTTTGAGCTGCTTCTCTGCTAGCTCCTGAGGCAGCGGAGCTATCTGGTCTGGCCACGGGGTGGAGGCGAGATCCAGGGCCCTTCCATGGTTGGCAGTCCATGGGCCTGTACGGCGTTGCTGCGGGTGGTCGACTGGCCATTTCCATGTCTCCTGCATGGGGCCAAGTTGGATCTGCTTCCCCTGCTCTGTCGTAGGCGGTTATGGGAGCGCTCGTGAAACAGCACAAGGAGGGGTGGATTGCATTTTGGGGCTGCACTGCCCACGGGCAAATGGAAGATGCAGGACCTCTTCAGCCAGTTGCAGTGGCCAATGCCATACTCAGGGAGGGCCATAGCAGGTGCACTGGCTTGTGGGTAGGACAGGACAGCTCCTGTTTTTCAACTTCGCAGGTGCTGGGCAGCCATGGCAGAGGTGGCCATAGGCAGATTGGCTGCGAGGTCTCGCGAGACTCTTGGTGGCCATCTTGTGTATGTCATGGTGCCATGAGGCAGGCCCACAGGTCTGAGGACCCAGGCTGCCCATCTTGTGGATGGTTGCGTTCGGCAGGCGCTGAGGAAACATATATAAAAAAAAAAAGAACAAACCTAAATAAATAAATAAATAAAAAAAACAAAATAAATAAATGAATAATATACAGGGGATGGAGAGGAATCACTGGCCAGAGAGGATGGGGGACTGCAAGCCCTCAGCCACGCTAATGCCCCAGGTGGAAACCCCATCGACACCACTCGGATAAGGGGGGGATCTTCATATCCCCCCACTGGCAGATAGATCATAGGAGTCGCTGCTATGCAGGGCATTGCAACCTCAAGTTTAAAAAAATAAATAAATAAATATATATATCTAAATGGTAGGATCGAATCGCTTCATAAAATAACAACCAATGGGAACACAATCGGCAGAGCCAGGCTTGGGCAAATTAGTATAAAAAGAAAAGAAAAAAAATAACAAATAAATAAGAAAATATATACATATATATCGTTATGTACCAAAGTTATGCAACAAGGGAGTTGAGGGGTGAACTAGATCACTACACATCACCCCCCCCCCCAAATAATGAATGGAGTGAGCAGGGGGTTTTTGGCAGGCCATTTCCTCTCTTCTTCCCCCAGTCCCTGGTGGGACAGAGTGTAGCTGAACTAATGGTTTCTGGGGATTGGGGGAGGGGTTTAGTGTGTTGCAGGTATCATGTTAGCCCATCAGAGAAAACCATCGATGAAGGCTGTGGAGGGCCTGGAGTCACAGCGGCGGGAGATGTATCGGAAGAAGGGGCAGCATAGCTGGAAGCCTGTCTAGAGGGTCTGGAAGTGACCTCAGCTATGGGAGCACCATCAAAGAAGCAGTTGGCCAAAGGCCATGTGGCATCCCCAGCAAAAGTACCCAGGATGCCTAGGGGAGGTGAGCAAGGTGAGAAGGTAAGACAACTGAGGGAAGGGGATGTGCTTTAGGTGCTAAATACGGCCCTGGGGGTGGGGAGTGGGAGCAAGGTGAGCTTGAGGACTTGGGGGGTAGAGGAAGCACCCCTCAGGCAGCGGGCAACCAACAGGGGTGAAAGGACCCGAGGGGGCAAACCAGACGGCAGTCTGGGGCAGGCAGAGATAGGAGCTAAGTTAGATAGGCTGCTGGCCTTAATGGTAGCAGTGGTGGAAAAAGCTGGGGGGAAGGAATCGGTCGCTGGGTCGGTTGATGTTCCTGCTCCAACCTCCACCGAGACCCCACCTCCCTCGACTAGCTCCTACACAGTGTTAGACAAACAACTGGGGTACCACCTCAATGACAAGGTTAGGCAGCAGATCAGGAACAGGGAATCTGTGGACAAGTTCTCCCTGTTAAATAGGCCAGTTGAGAAGGAAGAAAAGAAAAAGGAGAAGGGAGAGGAGGTCGACAAAAAATCCCTAAAGGTGCCCCGCATCTTTGAAAATTGGATTGCGGCCATTCACATCTATACCGACACCATCCTGCAGACAGACAGGGACCAAGGGCTGTGGTTGTACACCTTCCAGAACTGGATCACACTCATGCATTGCAGGAAGAGGGGTATGGCCTGGATAGAGTACGATGAGGAGTTTAGGAGGAGGCGCCAAGAGGATAGTTCTCTGGGGTGGGGAACAGTGGATATGACCCTGCTCATGGACATCATGCATGGGGGTGGGGTAGTGCATACCGACAGTGGCCTGACACTGAGGCCTGCCCAGCCACTGAAAGTAGAAGGGGGGATATGACCCCGACGCAGGCATGCTATGCTTATAACCAATCCAAGTGCAATCGGATGATGTGCCGCTTTTGACACATCTGCTTGGTCTGCAGACAACAGCACCCCTTTGTTCACTGCACCTCCCTGCATGCCCTGAGAGGAGGATTCAGGAGAAGGGCAGGAAGCCAGGAATGCCGCAAGGCAACAAACCTGCCCACTCTGGTACAAGTGAACAGGATTAACCTGAGGTAACTCAGTACTCGGACAGGGAGGCCGCAAACCTGTCGGAGGAGGGTTTCACAGTGGGTTTCAGGATCCATTATGACGGCCCTAGGGGGCACAAAGCCAGGAACTTGAAATCTGTGTGAGATCATCTACAGGTGGCCCGGGACTAATGGGAGAAGGAAAGGTGGCTGGCAAAAATTGGCAGGCCATTCAGCACCCAGCCATGCTCATCACTTAGGTTATCCCCCATCAGTTTGGTACAAAAAGAAGGCTCTGGAGGAATTCAGAATGATCAATCATTTATCATATCTGGAAGGTGATTCTGTGAATGACCACATTGACCCGTGATATGTACCGTTCCAGCCAGAGAACATGGGGGTGGTGCACGTCAGGCTTACTGCTGAACACCACATTTAAGGCCATACACATACCCGGGGTTGACAAGGGAATTGCTGATGCTGTATCTTGTTCACATACATCACGTTGTCCAGGCACAATGGGGATTAGCTAGGAGTCATGGGCAGGCACCTCACTGACTTGTCTTGGTCCTCCAGGGCCCTGGAGGTCACCAACAACATGAAGACTTTCAGGGTGTTAGTAGGTGTTGGAAGGGTGGTGGAAGTCATTGGCTTCCCACCAGGACATGAGGTGCCACATCACTCCAGTGATCCTGGAGAGCATTTGGGCGGCCTTCCCCATGGTTTGCTGGACCTCATTTGAGGTGCTGTTGTTTGGCGCCAGGATTCTGGTGGCCTCTTGCATTGCCTTCAGGGTGTCAGAGTCACACAGCCCAACCAGTTCACTAAGGTGATCGGGTTGGAGGTATGGGATTTTGTAATAATCTAGAGGGACATATGGGTATGGCTTAGGTGGAGCAAAAGGACCAGGTGCAGAAGAGCCGGTGGTACAGGGTGGAGGCGCCACTGGATGTGCCCAGGTAGGTGCAAGAGAGGGTAAGGTCTTCCACAGCTGTAAAACCAAAGTAAGTGGCAGGGGGCACTCTTCCAACATGCAGTTGGCAGGCCTGTCACGGCCTACAAGTTTAGAGCAGTCCTGGCCAGGGCCGTGAGGGAGGTGGGGCTGAACCCAAAAGAGTTTGAGACATACTCCTTTAAGATCAGGGCAGACACAAATGCTTGGTGCCTATGGAGGGCAGATGCACAAATCCAGGCACTGGAGTGCTGGAAGTCTCGGGCATTCTTGAGGCATGAGTGCCCTCACTTGCAATAACAAATTTTATTTCTTCAAGAGTCCCCAAGAGTTAATGGTTCAACATGGATCGGTGGCCAGGTCTTCAGGCAGCAAGCGGCAGCTAGAATGGTGGCCAGGGCAGGGAGGCTGCCCTGGGAGAAGGGTCATCCGAGGGCCCAGATCCGCTGTCTGGGATCTGAACACAGGCATCTGAAGATGGTGGAGTCACTGCTGGCTGTGAAGAAGGATTTCGAACCATTTAGGGAGGGTGGCGTCATGCTATCCTCATCTGGTCCCAGCTGATCCAGAGGTCAGGTTGGCTAAACCGAGGGGGGTGGCCCCTCTTCACAGGGCCAGAAGGCAGATCAACAGGGAGATGAGGGCAATCAATGCAGGTGGCAGGGGGGACCATGATGAAACATAGCTAGATTGAGGCCTCTGGTCAAACTCATGGTAGCTGAGATGGGGCATTTGACTGAGCGAGTATTGCAGCAGTGGCTAGGGGCAATGGAGAAGGTCTTGGAGGGAGTTGGTGAGCAGGCGGCTTTGGGGGTTGAACATTGTCTGTCCTGTGGCATCTTGGGAGGATCACTAGGAGATGGAACAGTGATAAGGAGGCAGTGATGAGCTGAGTTCTCCTGAAGTGCTCATGACACCCTCTGGTTGGCATGGAGGTGGATCCGAGTACTCGAACCCGGGGGAGGGGTCATGATCCACCTACAGCAGGTATAGATATACTGCAAGAAAAAAGGCGCCTGACAGGGGGTGGCCATGCAGCCTTGGCCAACACGACCATGGGTAGATGATCCTCCCGGATACACTCGCTGCTGTTGTTATCTGGTATGTCTATCAATAAACACATGGCTGCGGCCATTTCCTCCAAGACCTGTGTCAGTGTTTTTGAAAAGGGGATATGGAGGGATACCACACAATACAGTGGCTGCAGCAGATGGCAGCAGCTGTAATTTGTCTGGGGCCATCCTCCCCAGACCTGGGAAGGAGGAGGGAAGGGGGAAGATAGAGGTGGTCCCGAGGGAACTAGTTGCACCAGGGATTGGTCGTAGGACCACCAGGGCCTCCCACTAGGTAGGGGGGTCACATCCTGCGGGGTACAGGAGAAAGAACCATTTGTTGGGATGTTAGCCTGAAGTCCTCCTCTTTCTCCTCTTGCCCTGCAAGGTCACCCACCCACCGCCCTCGTAAAAGCAGAGTTGTGGGGACCAGGTAGTTAGGGACCCTTTTTGACCCAGTAAGGGTGACTGCACTAGGGGCTGGGAGTGGCTTTTCCTAGTTTTACCTGTAGCAGGATTTTCCTGAGCTTTTCACCTCATACAAAAAGGTGTTAAAACCAAGGCAGAAATGGGAGAAATGAAATAGGCAAGCATAAATAGCTAGGGTATTGTGAATGCCAATATGTTGCAGTCATGGTGGCGTCTCGGGAGGATCACTAGGAGATGGAACAGTGGTAAGGGGGCAGTAACAAGCTGTGTTCTTTTGAAGGGCTCGTGACACTCCCCTGGTTGGCATGGAGGTGGATCCGAGTACCCAGACCTGGGGGAGGCGTCATGGTCTGCCTACAGCAGGTATATCTATACTTCAAGGAAAACGGCGACTGACAGGGGGCGGCCGTGCAGCCTTGGCCAACATGACCATGGGTAGATGATCCTCTGGGATGTGCTCGCTGCTGTTGTTATCTGGTATGTCTATCAATAAACACATGGATGCAGCAATTTCCTCCAAGACTTGTTTTTTTTTTTTTTTTTTCCGCAGAAAGGTGGTATGGAGGGATACCAGACAACAGTTCTATGCGGTGGTGATGATAGTGGTAATAACTACAAACTTTTAATAATGTTTCTTTGAAGGTCACTGCTCCCTCAGTGCCAGCCCAACTCTCACCCTCCATCTCTCTTGGAGTCTCTCAACACTCTCCTGTTTTTTTTTTAGTTGATGCTTCAAGACAAGTGTGCCATAAGGTAGTGATGATAATAGTAATAACTACAATCTCTTAATTTTTCTTTTCAGGTTGCTGCTCCCTCAGCATAAACCCAGCTCTCTCTCTCTCCCTCTCTGTCTGACACTGTCCTGTTTTTTTTTATGTTGTCTTCAGCATGCGCAAGCAACATGTGGTAGTATGAGAAAAGCAGAGGTGTGTCAGTGTTGGCGAATGCAGGGCTCACTTTAGTAGGTGCGTCCCTCATTCATGTGTGTCAGCGTGGCTCAGTTGGTAGCACATCCGCCTCTGGACCAGAAGGTCGTGGGTTCTTGTCCCACACCGGGATTGGACTTGCACCTAAAAATCGCTGGCATCCGAGTGCAGTATTGGGGGGTGCTGTACTGCTGGGGTGTGCCGTCCTTCGGATGAGACGTTAAACCGAGGTCCCTTCTGCCCATCCTGGTGTTGTCCTGGTGGGTGTCCAGGTGGAAGTGAAAGAACCCAGGGCACTCTTCGCAAAGAGTAGGGAACATTCCCGGTGTCCTGGCCAACATTCCCCTTCCCATAAAACCGGTTCATGCAATTATCCAGGCTGTGTGTGATGATGTGCGATATGGCCGCCACCACACATTCAGTCACTTCACTACCAGTCTAGCATTGCTTGTAAAAGCGCTTTGGATGTATGAAAAGCGCTATATAAATACTGATTCTTCATCAATTAGCCAGCATGCTAGTGCTGACACAAGTTTATGTAAAGTGCCACCAACTTGAAACACCACCCAGCAGCTCATCCATCTGCATACCCCTCCTCCTAGGGCTCCCCTTGGCCCCCCCTTCTGTCTGGCCATCTCAGCTCTTCGGTCCCTCCCTATTCCTATCTTTCTCCAGAGCCAGGCCACGCACGGTACCAAGCACAACTGAATAGAAAGCACATGGCTCTTTTCAAACTCATCTCCCTCCTACTTCTACTGTTAGGCAATGTCCACCCCAACCCAGGCCTGTAGCAGACAGCCCTAACTGCCCCTCCACATCCACTGGTCTACGTATGGCCTAGATAAATATTTGCAGTCTCCTTAAAAAATTTTCCCACCTACAGGGCTAGGTTGCCCAACACCAACCGGATATCCTAGCACTAGTGGAAACATGGCTTTCCAAAAAAAACCCTGATCCCTTTATTACCATAGCAGGTTACACACTCTTTCGGGAAGACAGGGTTGGGAAACGTGGAGGTAGCTGTGTGATATACCTCAGAGACACGTTGCAAGGGCTTGCCTTCCCCCCACCTCAACTGGAGCATGGTGCCCAGGTGATCTCCCTCAAAATTTTCACTGGTGCCTCCAGAGCCCCCCTAATATTCACGGCTGCCTATATCCCCCCTCGGCACCAGTTCCCTGCCTTTCAGTCACTTCTAGAGCACCACTCCAGTCTGCCCAGCAAACTGGAACAGATCACTATGGGTGATCTCAATATTAACTGCTCTCTAGCTCTGCCTCTCAAGCCAAGGATACTATAGCAGCCCTTGATCTTACACAGTTGGTAACTACTCCCACCCAGTTCCACCTTACCAAAGGCACTGCCACACTTCTGGACATTGTCCTCTCAAACAGACCTCATAAAATCACCAGCACCACAGTACTACCCAATGCCCTCAGTGACCACTCTCCTATCACCCTCTCCTGGTCCTGTAAAATAAAAAAAAAAAAAACAGCACCAGAAATTGTCCTCCGATGGGGCATTCACCCTGGCAAGCTAACACAACTTACAGAGTACCTTGCCAGCTCAGACTGGTCCCTGATTAAACTAGCTTCTGACGTTGACACTGCTTTCGGTTACTTTGTCCAATCATTTAATGCAGCGTGTGACATCTTTGCTCCCCTTACTAAATCATCTATTAAGGAACATAACTCCCCGTAGGTAACCTCAGCTATAATCAGTCAACTGCAGAATAGAGATAATCTCTGGAACAGAGCAATCAAATCTAACAAGCCTGGAGATAGGCAAGCCTATAGTGCTACATGCAATAAATGCACCTGGGCCATTCGCAAGGCAAAATCAGACTGCTATAGATCCACGCTTACCTCCTCCTGGGGGTCCGCCCGGAAGTTCTGGGATAATATAAAGGACCTGAATGGAAAGTCTACAATGTCCCCACCTGCCCAGCTTGACATAAATGGCTTGCTCACCACAGACCCACAGTGTATCGTCAATAGACTCAATGAAGCTTTCCTCAGACCTCAGTGCAGTCCTCCTCACCAACTTCTTCGACCCTGCCCCTACCCTTCCCCCCCACCTCCACTAACCCCCTTTTCACTTCAGGGCACTCACACCATCTGAGGCCAAACCCTACCTGCTTAAAGCCCTCAGTTGCACTGGCTATAGTAATGACACACTGGATCAAAAACTCCTTCACCTAGTTCTGGACGCAGTCTTTGTTCCCCTTACCAGCCTTCTCAGTTGCTTACTCTGTCATGGCTAATTCCCCCTTGCTTGGAAGACTGCAGTGATCACATCTATACACAAAGGTGGGGACCGTACCTCCCCCAGGATCTACAGACTGATCTCGATACTGTCCCCCTCTGGAAAGCCCTAGAAAAAGTTGTGGCTGACCAAATGACCAAATACCTTGACAAACACAATCTCCTCTGTGCGTAACAGCATGGTTTCTGCAGGGGCCATAGCACCACTACTGCCTTCATCGAGTTTTCCAACTACTTACACACAGCCCTGGATAAAGGGCTCCTTGTGGGTGCAGTCTACATTGACCTATCAAAAGCCTTCAGTACCATCTGCCACCCACTCCTCATATCCACCCTCTCCCAGTTAGGTTTTTCACACGGCCCTCTGTCCTGGTTCTCCAACTACCTCACCTCCCGGTCACAAAGAGTGAAAATCAACAGTACCCTCTCTGGCACTTGGCAGGTCCGCTCAGGTGTCCCACAAGGCTCGATCCTTGGATCGCTGCTTTTTAGTCAGTACCTACATACACTCCCCAGCTCCTGCTCAGAAAAAATGCCCCTCTACGCGGACGACGCAGTCTTTTTCACATCCCACCAGACCCCCTTCCACCTCCATAGTGCCCTGCAACACTCTTTTAATCAGGTGGAATCCTGGTTTCTGGACCGTCGTCAGTAATTAACCTAAAAACGATGAAGCACATGCTATTCTTGCATTCCCAAAGCAAATGCAGGGACTCCCAACTCCCTGTCCTGTCTAGCACCCTCCTTCCCCTCGAGCAGGTAAAAACCTACAAATACCTGGGCACTACCTTCGACTCTGCTCTCTCTTTGCATGACCACACTCGCACCCTCGCTAAAGCCATAAACACGCGTGTTGGCCTACTGTACCTCCCCAAGAGCTGCCTACCACCTGCAGCCCTAAGGCTGGCCATCACCTCTTGTGCTATCCCTAGTGGACTATGGCATTCTGGTGTATGGTGCAGCAGACAAAAACACACTCAATAAAATCAAAATGTCCCTGAACAAAGCCTGCCGCCTACTTACAGGCTCCAGCAGACTCACCTACACATGTACCTTATATGACCTTGCTGATTTTCTCAGCCTTGAGGAAAGGTTGTGCTACCAAATGTGCCTCCTAACCAAGAAAAGTGTTGCAGGCCTTGTACCTCCAGGCCTAATTTCCATCCTCACGCCCTCCGTCCCTGCCATCTCCACATGGAGCACATTCAAGTTTACACTTCAAGTGCCCAGAGTCAGGACATCCCTGGCCCCAAGGTCCTTCAGATACTGGGCCCCAACCTGGAGCAGCGCCCTCCCCTCTGATATCGCATCTCAACTAAGAATAGGGCCTTTCAAATCTGCCCTTAGGCAACACCTAATCACCACCCACAGCTGTAACTGAACATAGCTGTTTGCTTCCCCACCTCACTGGGGACCCCCTCCACTGTCTCATGCCCTGGCAGAACATGTAGCTGCCCAAGTGTCACCACATTTGTTTTAAGTTACTACCTATTTTTATTAATAACAGAACCCAAATTGCTGTCTCTGGTGTACTAGATTGTTTAGCTACATCACTGTATAGGACCTGTATAGAGTTTCACTCTCTTATGAATTGCATTCCTGGTATTTATGTATATACATGTATAGTGTTTTCCCGTATAGAGTTTTTGCTCTCATGTAAATTTTATCCCTTGTATTTATGTACATACGTATATAGTATTCCCTACATCGATCTGTACTCTATGTAACTATGTCTGTATTTGTATATACTGTTTCCTGATGAGGAGCCTTTGTAAACGAGTCCCTGACTCAAAGGTTTGCAATTCTGATTTCTACTAAAAAAATAAATCAAAAAATAAACAAATGCACCACTGCAATCAGAGACAAGATTGTCATGCAGTGGTACAGATGACATGCCTCTCTACGTGCCTTTGCTGGTGAAACATTTCAATAAACATGGCGGCGGGTCCTGCTACCGCCACAGAATCTCAAAAGAAGGCCAACATCGGGAATGCAATCCCCATGTTGGCATGTCTGCCACCCCCCCCACATTGTGTGGCACACTGGGAGCCCACCCCAGTGTGCTGCCGCTAAGAGAAAGCCACTGTGTTCTGCACTAGCTGCAGATGGTGAATATCCACTCCCGGTAGCCCCAGGTAAAGGGCATTACAGTAGTCCAACCATGTGGTGACAAAGGCGTGGACCAATGTTTGCAGATCTTCAGACGGAACCAGGTGCTTCACCCTAGCAATGTTTCTCAGGTGATAGAAGGCGGATTTGACTATAGTCAGCACCTGAGTTTTCAGAATCAAACCTTCATCAAATATCACCCTAAATTCTGCACCTGGCTTGAGGCTCTGAGCAGGTCACCACCAAGTTGTAGACCAGATGGTTTTCCCACCCATGATCCGACCATCCTCAGATCCGGGTTCATGACCAACACCTCAGTTTTCTCCAGGTTTAGCCTCAGCCAGCTAGCACTCATCCAATTCTGTATCTCCTGCAGGAAGTTATTAAACACAGAGACAGTATCATACTCCTGGGCAGGTACAAAGGACATGTACAGCTGCGTATCATCAGCATAGCAGTGAAAACTCAGCTTGTAATGCCTAATAATGTCCCCCAGTGGCAGCACGTACACTGCGGACAACATGGGGGAGAGCACAGAACTCTGTGGTACCCTACAGGGAAGATTGTGAGGGGTCAAGGAATAAATCCCCAATATTACCCGCTGCGATCTTCCCTCCAGGAAAGTTCGAATCCAATTGAGGATTGCCTCCTCCAGTCCACAAAAGAACCGCAGGCATTCCAGTAATACCACATGGTCCACAGTGTCAAAAGCTGCTAAGAGATCAAGGAGAACCAAGATGGAATGGGCTGTCTGATCTCTTGCCACCTGGAGGTCATTAAGTACTCGCACCAGGGCAGTCTCTGTGCTGAGCCTTTCCCGGAAACCAGACTGGAGAGCGTCATGGATATTATTGCTGGTTAAATGTTTGTTCAGCTGCAGAGCGACCACCTTCTCAATCACCTTCCTTACAAACGGTAGATTGGAGATTGGTCTGTAACTGGCAGGGCAGTCTGGGTCCAAGGAGGCCTTTTTTAGCAGTGGTCGAATCACTGCTGCCTTTAAGGGATCAGGAAAGATCCCTCTCTCTAAGGAGACCCAGACTATCCGAGCTAGAACAGGACCAAAAATCTCAACACAACTCACCAAAAGGCAGGTTGAGCCCAGGTCTAAATTACAGCAGGTTGAGGTTGGCTGCAGAGTCTGGATGATTCTCGCTATATCCATGACTACCAGAAGGCTGAAGGTAAACCAGACAGATCGGGCATTAGTACCACTCGGAGAGCCACTATTGTGCCCTATGCGGAGGCACTTTGCTGATCTCTGTCCTGATAGAGGACACCCTAACAGCAAAGAACTGAGCAAACTCTTCACACCTTTCTTATGACAATGCTCCTCCAGTCTGCATACAGACTGGATTGCACAGTCTGTACACGGTCTGGAAGAGCTGAGCTAGTCTGTTCTTTGCTGCAGCAATTTCTCTGGATAGGAATTCTGCCTTCTTGTGAGATATTGCTGACTGATAGACCTCATAATGGTCCATCAATATAAGCCTGTCCAACTCCAGTTGAGTTTTCTGCCAGTGCCTCTCCAACCTTCGCTCCTGCCTCCTTAGCTTCTGTAGTGATCCATCTAACCATGGGATACCAGGGGCGGGAGGTCAGTGGGCGAACACAAACTGGAGCAAAAACATCCAGGGACCCGCTACTGCCCCATTATAAGCCAGCAACAGGGCTCCTGGGTCACTGCTTTCTAACGGAATCTCCGAAATGTTCAGTACCAACATATGGCCTTCAGGTGTTACCTGTCTTAAAGGTCGGTACTGCACCAATTCCTTAGGGGCAGGCACTTTTTGGGGGATCGCAAAACTAAACCTCGGTGTGATGGTCTGACCATCCAACTGGATTCACCTCCATGTCAGAGAGCTCCATCCCCAGGTGGAACACTAAGTGCAATGTGTGCCCTTTCTCATGTGTTGTGGTGGTAAGAACCCATGTCAGGCCCAATGTATCCATCAATTGGAGGAGATCTTCAAAGCTGAACTGCAAAATGAAGGATTGCCAATAAGCTGTATAATGGTATAAATGGGGGGTTTCAACTTAGGTGGATATCTCAGCCATTTTTTTGAATTTTGGCTCCAAATTTTTAACATGGGGTTCTTGGGACCCCACCTCATGAACACATGCACTGTCATCTCATTATTTGGTCCCTAAAGGTCATTTCGCAGTCACTGCGTGGAATCACCTTTCAGGACTGATTAACGAAATGACAGTGCTGCTGGACATGAGGTGGGGTCCCAAAAAGCCTACTTTGCAAGTTTGGTGAAAAAATTCCAAAAAATTACTGTTATGAGCGTGCATTGCACAGTTTCCACGCATGCTCATAACTTTGACAATTTTTTATATTTTCACTCAAGATATTCAGCATTGCCATTTTGCCCCACCACCTTATGAACAGTACAGCTGCCATTTTTCACATCCTGCCTGAAATATGTTTTCACACATGTGGGGCACAATGTTGCGGTCACTGTGGGAAATCAACATTCGGGACAGATTAACAAAATCACAGTGACACTGTTCATGAGTGGAGGTCCCAAAATATCTATGTTGAAAATTTGGTTAAAAATACCCCCAAAATAATTGTGTTACGGGCGTGTGTTGTGTAGTTTGTATGCACGCCTGTGACTTCACCAATTTTCCATATTTTTACTCCAGATTTTGAACACTACCATTTTTTTACACCTCCTTATAAACAGTATGGCTGTCATTTTTTACATTCTGCCCAAAATGTGTTTTCGCAAATGTGGTGCACAATGGCATGGTCGCTGTGAGAAATCAACGTTCGGGACAGATTAACAAAATCACAGTGACACCATTCATGAGTGGAGGTCCAAAAATGCCTATGTTGAAAATTTGGTAAAAGAAATCCCCCAAATGATTGCATTATGGGCGTGCATTGCACAGTTTCTACGCACACTTGTGACTTCATCAATTTTTAATATTTTCACTCCAGATTGTCAACATTGCCATTTTTTTACACCTCCTCATAAACAGTACAGCCATCATTTTTCACATGCTGCCCGAAATGTGTGTTCACACCTGTGGCGCCAAATGGCACAGTCGCTGTGCAAAATCACCTTTTGGCTAATGAACTCATAGTTCCACTGTTCATGAGGTGGGGTCACAAAAAGCTCATGTTAAAAGTTGGAGTGAAAATACCAAAACACCCAGGGCATTAGGATTTCCAATCAGACCGCCTCATTTCAGAGACTGACAGGCGTCAGGGGTGTGACTTGGGATTGTTGGCTGTAATGCTCACGCCATTCCACCCCACCCCCATCCTGCAGCCAGTGACAGGCATTGAGGTGTGCCTTGGACTCTTCAGCCCCAAAGTTCACCCCATTCTCCTATACTGCACCCATCTCAACGTATTTCCTTATGGAATGGGGTGAGCGTAAAGCCCGAAGATCCCAAGGCACAATGCAACACTTGTCAGTGTCTACAGGGTAGGGTGAGGTGAAATGGCATGAATGTTATGGCCAGTGACCCAAAGGCACACCCCAATGCCTGTCAGTCTCTGCAGGGTTGGGGTGGGGTTGGCGTCAGTTCAATACTTCACTGCCATTTCTATTATGCATCTCTCTACACTACCAATGCCAGCAAGACAACATCCGGCATTGACAAATGCTTGTTTTTCTAGTCAAAGTAACAAGACAAGAATGCCGTGAGGTGGTGATGATGATAATAATAATAACTACAAGCTCTTAATAATTTTTCTTTGCAGGTAGATGTTCCTTCAGCGCCAGCCTAGTTGTCTCTCTCTCTCTCTACCTCCCTCCCTCTCTCTCGGAGTCTCTCAACTTTCTTCTGCCTTTTTTTTTTTTAGTTGAAGTGCCAAGACAAGAGTGCCAGGAGGTGATGATGATGATAATATTGATAAGTACACAAGATCTCAATAATTTATCTTTGTAGGTCACTGCTCCTCCAGTCAGTGCCAGCGCAGCTCTCTCTCTCTCTCTCTCTCTGACTCTGTCCTTTTTTTTTTTTTTTTTGTTTAGTTGAAGTGTCAAGACAAGAGTGCCGTGGGGTGTGTGTTGGAGGTGATGATAATTACTGTGATTTTTCTTTGCAGGTCACAGCTCCTTCAGCACCAGCCCAGCTCTAGCCCTCCTTCTCTGACTGTCTCCTGTTTTTTTGTTTGTTTAATTGAAGTGCCAAGACAAGAGTGCCCTGGGGTACTGATAAGTAACTCTTTTATTGAGACTGATCACCACAAGCTAGCCTGACTAAATACTACATTGCAAAAACACAGTTGCACTTGACTCTCGTAAAGGCAGAAATACAGCAGTATCAGTGAACTGCCTAGACTCCTTTATGCCCAACAATAAGCTGATATACTGTACATCAATCTAGATCATTATTTTACAGATTTCACTATGCAAGCATAAGAAGGGACTGCTACAAAGTCATTTAAGGGCTTAATCAATCAATCAATCAATCAAAATCTTTATTTACCCAGGCGATCACCATTGAGCAAGCTCATTTACAAGGTGGACCTGCAGTCTGCAAGGACGAGGGTACAGAATAGAGTACAAGTAAAATATACATAAAAGAACAGTAGCAAGACGTATATAACAAAATATATACAGTGTAGAAATAAACGTAAATAATATATACAGAGATGCCTATATACTCCTGTCCGTCAATAGCATGTTCATAGCCTGTAAAGGAGTCCCTGGAATATGGAAAAGTGCACGCGTAGGAGGCAGGGACGCTGGCAGAAAGGTTCCGGGATACTAAGCAGGTGGTATCAGGGCATAAGAGTGAGCGATGGAGGGGGGTGTTGCAGTGAGTACGTAGTACCGGTGGGACTGGAATGGACTGAGGTGAACCGGTAGTACTGGTGGGACTAGAATTGACTGAGGGAGGGTAGTAATCTTGGTAAGGGGATACTTAGTTTGAACAGGAAGGACTTAGATTGAGCAGAAACAGCAGCTGGACAACTAGGAATGGTGGAAACAGCTACAGAGAACCACAAATGTTTTGGCATACAAGGTCTTGAACATAGCAAGACTAACAGGGGAGCTAAGTCTCAGCCATTTCTGTATCCTATTCCAAAGTGTGGGCAGGACAAAGCTTATGGCTGCTCTTCCAAAGCGGGTACTGACCTTAGGTACTTTTCAGGGAAACCAGTGAGTGACTTCTCAAAGCATAATTCCCAATCAGGCTCAGTGGGAGACTAAATAAGGTTGCCGTTACTTCTCCAGAGTCCCACTAGCTCTAATTAAATGGGCAAGATATTATTGCTTTTTACACATGGGGCTTAGTCACTGCATACCAGTGATGCACACTGGCAGTTGTATTTGTGGTTTTTCAAAATTATAAAAGTTAATCACTGTTTTGGGTTAGTTTGTGGCTATACACCAAGAATCAACAAGTCAGCATATTTGAAATTCTCGAGTAATGTTTCAAACAACACATGCACTATGAATGAATCATTCCGCCTTTTATTCACTCAGAAATGCCATTTCTGAAATGCCAACTTGAAAGTTTCATTTATAGGGCCCTAAAACATTTCACGGTATGCATTTTGTTGGCTCCTAATAATTTGCAAGCAGGTCCAGGTCGCTCGCTGCTCCCTCCCTCCCTCCCCCTCCCTCCCCAGCCAGCCCAGCTCTCTCCTTCCTGTCTCTCTGACAGACTCTCTCACTTGGTCTCTCTTCATTTTTTGTAGTTGTTGCAAATAGACAAAATAAAAATAACTAGCTCTTAAAAGAATTTGACAAAATTCCAGGAAATCCCCGATGAGTGTAGCACACACACCCGAACACTGTCTTGTCTCCAGTTATAGAACAGTACAGTATCCAACTGACTATCTCTGTCATGCTGGCACTGCATGCCTAGACATTGAGGGGACAAAAGGAGCAGGACACACACACACATCATTGGTGGCTGCTAAGCAACCTCACTCCTGCAACTGTGTGTCTCAGTTGTCAGTCTTGTTGGGACTTGGTGGCAGCATGGTTGGATCGCACACTTGCGTGCGGGGTTAGCTGACCTGCAGTTCGGTGTCCCCATGATCACTGAATAAGCTGAACAGCACCAGTGTGCCACCAACACATCTCCATCCTGATCGGCCATCACTGTCTGCCAGCCTGTAAGTTGCTGATGTCACTCTCATCCAGCGGGCATCAGCATGCTGAGTAGCTGACTGAATCAGCTTGCAAAAAAAAAAATGGCATCCACACATGCACGGTGCGCCCGGTCCCGAGACTCCTGATGCTCATCACTTCACAGACTGAACTTTTCCTTATTGGCATGCTGCTCGTGCTTGCTGCAGTTTTGCTTATAAGGATTCCTTATAGTAAAATTGTGATGAGCACGAACAGTGAGCCAACAATCCAATAGTTCAAATGCTCTTAATTTGGGGGGCGGTTGGGGGTCCAGGGTAGCCTGTGACATTGGCGCCTGAATTAAGGCGCCGTCTGAAATGGCACTGCGACGTGGGCAAAAGCCCGAATGGTGATGGGGGGGGGGAGGATGACTGGATGTGGTGGGGTGGGCGACTGCGGGGACAGGATGTCGCTATATGTACACACGTGTGGGGGGGGCACGAGCATGGCGAGTGTGGCCTCAGAGGGGGTGGAGGGAATGTAGTGGGTGGCACTGTGGATGGCTGCCAAGCTGCACCATGGCATCAGGGGTTGGCCTCCGCTTGCGGTGCATGGGGTACCGGGTCTGGGTCCAGGCACTACTGCATTTTTCTTGCACCTGTTTTTTTTATTGCTTTTGCCCTCCCCCCGACATGCACCCCCCTGGAGTTGAGCATCCTTTAGTAGGGGGGTGTCAGGAGGGCACAGCCCCCCCACAGAAAGCAATAGAACCAAGTTCCCGGCGTCATTCCTCCATGCGCCGAGGATGTCAGGGTGGCGAAATTGTTTTCACCGCCCTGACATTGCATAACACGGGTCGCTGTTCAGCGGCGCTGTCACATCACACATAGAACCAGGGGATAGAGCCCTCTTAGCTTCCTCTTGTTGTGCCCCTGGGTCCAGGTTAACTAAGTGACCTCCCGACTCCCTATCAGACCCTCACCCCCTCTGCTCCTCTGAGGTGGGCCTCCTAGCCATTCCCACAGCTAGGCTAAAATCTTCCGGGGACTGGGCATTCGCTCTTGAGAGACCCACCTTGTGGAACAGGCTGCCTCAATCTCTGCAGGTGGTCCCCTCAGTGGAGGCCTTTAACAGGGGCCTAATATCCTTCCTGTTTTGGGGGGGGAGGGTTGCCTCACATAGTAAGCTCCATGTTGCCACATAAGTAATTTGATAGACTGTTGCAAAATTTGCACATATTTATGTTTGAAAGGTTTTATTGGGAATGTCTGTAATTTTATTTATTTTTCTGTGTTCTTTGTTTTACAGTGCTGTGAATCCCAGGGAATATGCACTTTATAAACAAAATCTTATTTAGTTTTACTTACTCTCACTGGAGACCATGCAGCCTGGCGACTGAGGTGGCTTCCACTGCTGTTGCCTTCTCCCTTGCTTGGATATATGGGGGCCATTCTTGATTCTTCTTTGTGCTGGCTGTTCCCCCTTCCTGCTCCAGTTCTGAGGGGTGGGGCTGCTGGGTCTGGGTCTGCTTTTCCTTAGACCCTGCTTCACCTGCATGTCAGAGGGCTCCTGCTCCCAGCTGTTGTCTTGCCCATGCTCCACGCCCACGTGTTTTATTTTGGGATCCATCGACCCATGCCCTTACTCCTTGCCATTTTTTGTCTGACACCACAGTTTATCTCTCAGTCATCTACCTACTTCTCCTGAATACAGATTTGTATTGTGGTAGCTTCAAATAGCTCCGGTTTGGAATCTATCAGTGTCCTTGCAATACCACAGATTTGTATTGTGGTAGCTTCAAATAGCTCCGGTTTGGAATCTATCAGTGTCCTTGCAATACCGAGACCAGGTACAGACTAACAGGCACACAAGCTGTCTGTACCTGGTCTCCGTATGTCTCGGCAGCACACGGGCTCCAAACCGGAGCTGTTTAAAAAGCCTGCAGTATGGCAAGTCTATGGAGACACCCCGGCTCCTCCCAGCCTGCCACGTCATCACGGGGACAACCACGGGTGCTTGTGGGCGCGATGGGAAGGGTGTTGAAACCTAAAATGCCGACGGGGAGGGCGCAGGATCAACCAGATATAAATCAAAATAATATAATAATCAGTAAGTGCCACGTTTAATACTTTTTTTACATCTGCTAATCGGGCCCCACTTCACACGGAGGTGGGGCTCGATGGGACATGGACGTTTCCCTTTAACTCAGATTGCTTATAGAACAGCCTGCCTCCCCCAGACTTACCCCTAGACCAGCCTTGAATGTGATCTTTTTCAGTAAATATGAGTATATATTTGGTTCTGATATTAGTATTTTGCAATGGGAAAAATAAGGAATTATCAAGTACCATATGGTTCTGCAAAGACTTTTAACAAGATGCTATACTGCTGTCATACATTATGCATCTCTGTGTCATTTCCAGCTACCACAGCCTTTCAAAAGCTTTAGCACAACCCTAATAAATTGTGTGGTCCAGATCCATACCATAAGGACATGAAACAAAGTTTCTAGAACTGAGACAAAAATAATTAGATTATCAGAGCAGACACAGAAAAGCACATTAAACGAGAGTTGTATCACTGTAAATGTGCAATTTGGCAACTTACAAGTGTGCATGGAAAGTGACTGCAAAAAAGGCATATAATATAGATTACAGCAACAACAGTGATCTAGCAAACTCTCCTCACGTAGCTTTTCATACTTGCTGACCATGTCACTACAGTTTCGTTGGGTATCACAAGTAGGTAATGTAATTTAAGGGTATCAAGTCTGTATAAGGACAGCGGACTTTCTAACCTCTTTATTGAATCACGTTTTCAAAAGCTCTAGGTTATAATACTACCACGACCACTGACCACTGGTCTGAATTATTTCAGTCACAAATCTGCAATCTGAAAATTGGGTACCTATTAATAAAAAGGAGGATCCCAGGCCCGAATCCCACCATTGCTACTGATTTAGCATTATTATTTTGAAAAATAGGGTTTTTTGCTGATTTTGCAGAGACTATGGGTCCATAACCAAACTACAAGTAATGTAGTGTGAGCATTGACTATACTGCTAAAAAGTTACTAGGATTTGCAGCTGAGCTCTGTAAAATGACACAAATTGCAACGGCAACTTGGGCTTATTCTTGTATGCTAAATGCCATGTGATTTTACACATCCATCAGTTTGATTCACTAAACAATTTAAATCTGAATCCCTCTCTGGCCATGGTCCAAATGGCCAATCATGTAAAAGCCAGCTTTTACTAATCATCCCTGGACCTGGTACACTACTGCAGAGAATTGCTCACATGAAAGAGGAAGTCATAAACTCAGAATTTAAAAGGGGTTATACTCAAGTACAGTATGAGCATGCTTTGAAAGTGGATTCTAACTCTTTACCAGTAATCATACACTGAGGCCATTTAAAGAAAAAAATGTTCAAGGAATCACATTGGGCATATTTAATCACTACCACTTAAAGAGGAAAATTTTCATGGAATCATATTGGGCATATTTAATCACTATGTCCTGATCCCACCAGAACCACTGGCCATGTCACATCATGGACTATACCCTTATAAAATCATGAATTTTTGAAATTCCTTTTTTTTTGCACAGTTTCAGTGGCTCTCTATGCCTTATACCCCTCCTCTCTCTCCGCTATACTGCCACCCTCATACCCCAAAACTACTCCTCTTCTAGGCACCCTCTTCCAAGCAAAACTTAACTATTCTGTAGGTGGGTCAAATACTTAACCTTCCTGCTGCTAATCTGTGCAGGTCATGTCGAATTAAATCCTGGTCCATTGCAGTCGCTAACCACTCCCACTGACCTCGCAAACACCAAAGGCCTGAAATGCCTGCATCTTAATGTATGCAGTCTACTGAAAAAATTAGACCTTATCCAGGCATGGATCTCCCACACAGACCCGGATATTTTGGTACTAGCAGAAACTTGGCTGAAAAAAAACATTCCTGACACTACTATATCTTTAGCACACTACAACCTCTTCCATAGTGACAGAGAAACCAGGGAAGGGGGCATGGCAATTCACAACAAGAATAAGTTTACAGTGGGGGGGGGGCTGCTGGGCCTTGGATCTATGAGCAAATAATTAGTTTGGGTGGTGCTCCTGGAGATCTAGGCTGCCTTCTGGGAGGTCCCTCTGGGCCGTCAGTATGCGGGTGGGAAGGTGGGGATCTGGAGCACTGGGGGGCCCTTCTGGAGTCCATACTTGAACATTCAGAGGTGCACGATGGCATGGGTATGCCCCCACGCCTGTAGAGAGAGGTCACAGTTGCTGCTGGGGTTCTACTGGGATGCTTGTGGGGGGGTGGGCAACCGGGGGGTTGCGCCCCAACCCTGGAGGAAGAGACGATCCACCTAGACTAACTGGAATGATCATTTTCTGAATGGGACATACTAATCCGGAGTCCTGGGCCTTGGGACTTTGGGCCTGTAATGTGAATTTATATAGGAGAGCCACACATTCCAGATCTGGAGATACCCTCCAGGATATCTAGAACTCTTCATTTAAACTGGCTCTCTGCATCTATTTAATTTAGAGACTTTCGAATTATAAGTGTAGATTTGTTTGGATATTGAGATGACTGAACTCCATGCAGGGACCATTATTGATAAGATCAAAGCCATAGCATTACATTTATTATAATTCTTTTTTTGAGAGGGAGCAGACACAGGGGCTGAGAGGTCACTTGAGGTGACGCACATTATGCATTCCCAAATTCCCCTCCTATTGAGTTTAGACCTTAAAGGCCTGCAGTTTTTTTTTTACTTCCTTTCCCTTACTTCCTTATATCCTGTTTTGGGTCAGCAGAACCCAGAGGGAGACCCTTGGTTGCATAATATCGCAACGCTCCCTAGGCAACCAGATCGGTTGCTACGCTTAGTTTGGCGAGAGAAAGCCACCTACATTCTGGAAATTACTATTGTACATAGTTTAAAGTTGTTTTTCAAATGGTTCCCCACTTCTCACTTGTTCCCCAGTTGGGACCAGGTTGAGACAGTTCTTTTACCGTATCAGGGCTGGAAATGCATCATTGAACATGCTACGGTGTTGTATTTGAAAAATGCTGTTGGGAGGGTAATTAATAAACTGCTTGGGGGATGGGGGAGGGCAGGGAGAGGATTTGAAATGGTTAGTTTTAATGAGTAAATTATTGAGAGTGCTTTCACATAATGTCAGTGGCTTGACTGTCCCAGTGAACTGTTACAGGACTATCATGGTTCTTAAGAAATTTAATGCTGAGATACTTCTCTTGCAGGAAACGCACCTTGAGTCCAGTGATCACCAGAAATTACTTAAATTTGGGTTTGGACGGATCTATGAATCGGCATTCTGTAGGGGCTGACGTAGGGGTGTGGCCATATTGATCGCTAAACGATCATCTTTTGAGGTCTCCAGCCATTATTCAGATCCTGAGGGAAGATTAGTTCTGGTGGGGAGCACTCTTAGGGGTCAGCAATACATGATAGCAAATATTTATATCTCTCCAGAAAGTGACGCTTCCTCTATTCAACAACTGTTTGATAAGATCCTTCAATTTAAGAAAGGGATTTTGGTGTTGGAAGGGGATTACAACTGCCTCCTCAACCTCACTTGGGACACATCGGCCCTAAAGATTCCTCCTCAGATGACAGGCCAACACCACATGAGGAAACTTATTAAAGAAATAGGCCTTACATACACTTGGCACAGTATGAACCCAGCAACTAGAAAACTTGGTTTTTACTCCCATGCACCTCGACATTACACTCTCGCCTAGACTACTTTTGTATATCAAACGAGTACTTGGATCAGGTCCGCACAGCGGAGATAAATCACATATGCATATCAGATCATGCTCCTATCACCCTGGACCTGGAGAGCCAAGGGTAGAGGAGGAACTCTTACCGGTGACTTAACAATTCCCTATTACAAGATCTGGAGTGGAAAGAATTAATAAAAACCAAAATAGCGGAGACACTGGCAGATAACTCCACTCCACAGACACCCCCCCAACTAATATGGACACCCAGAAGGTGGTGCAGAGAGGCTATATTATAACATATGCAACTCAGAAAAAATGTAGAATGGAATCTAGGTTGTGGGAGCTACAGGAGCTATTGGGCTTCTTGCAACTTGCTCATATGCAAGGAGACAACTCTTTGTCAGATCAAATCGCAACTACCCAACATGCCATACAAAAATTACTTACAGCAAAAACAGCACAAGCGTCAGTCTGGCTCAGACAGAGGTATTACATAGATACATACATAGATACATAGACAGTGTCGGCAGATAAGGGCCTATGGCCCACCTAGTCTGCCCATTTGAGCTTGTAAGTTCAGTTTGTTTTCCTAGAAGTCTATTTCCCCTTACCCCTGACCTCTAGAATTCCTTTATGTCTATCCCATGCATTCTTAAATCCCGTGATTGTTTCAGCCCCCACCACTTCCTCTGGCAGGGTGTTCCACTTGTCCACCACCCGTTCTGTGAAGAAATTCTTTCTCATGTTTCCTCTGAATCATCCTCCTCTAACTTCATCCCATGCCCTCTAGTCCTGAAACATCTTTTTCGCTTAAAATAGTGTTTTCCTGCACCCTGTTCCTCCCTGTAAGATACTTGTATGTCTCTATCATATCCCCTCTCCCTCCTCTCCTCCAGGGAGTACATGTTCAGTTCCTTCAACCTGTCTTCATAGGATTTGTGATGCAACCCATGCACCATCTTTGTTGCCCTCCTCTGAACCTTCTCTACTCCTGTCTATGTCCCACGTAGGTATGGTCTCCAGAACTGTACACTGTACTCCAGGTGGGCCTCACTAGTGTCTTGTATAGCGGAATTATGACCTCCCTTTTCCTGCTGGTGATGCCCCTGCCTATACATCCCAGCATCCTATTTGCTTTACCTGATGCCTTGTCACACTGTTTCCCTACCTTGAGGTCGTCAGAGATGACAACCCCAAGATCCCTTTCCTGCTTGGTGCATGCTATATCCTCACCCCCCAACTGATATATTGTGCCAGGGTTTTTGTGCCCCATATGCATTATCTTGCACTTCTTTGCATTGAATTTCAACTGCCAAACCCTTGACCATTCTTCAAGTTTCTGCAGGTCCCTTCTCATTCTGTCTACACCCTCTGGTGTGTCTACTCTGTTACAGAGCTTTGTGTCATCAGCGAACAGTGAAATTCTGCCTTCTATATCCTGTGCAATGTCACTGATGAAGATGTTGAATAGGACCGGTCCCAGCACTGATCCCTGTGGTACCCCACTGGTCACTCTTCCCTCTGTGGAGTGACAGCCATTTACCACCACCCTCTGTGTCCTGCCACCCAGCCAGTTACCCACCCACCACACTACTGTCCTGCCCACACCCATATTCCCAGTTTGTGTAATAGTCTTCTATGTGGCACAGTGTCAAAGACCTTGCTGAAGTCCAGATAGGCCATGTCCATTGCCCTCCCTGATCCACCTCCCTAGTCACCCAGTCAAAAATTCAATGAGGTTGGTCTGATATGACCCTCCTGCAGAAACCATGCTGTCTTGGTCCTGTAGTCCATTGACAACCAGATGTTCACCAATCTCTCCTTCAGTAGTGCTTCCATGATCTTTCCCACTACCGAGGTGATGCTGACTGGTCTGTAGTTCCCTGCTTCCTCTTGTTCCCACTTTTGTATAAGGGGACTACATCTGCTGTCCTCCAGTCTTTGGGTACCTCCTGTATCCAGTGATTGGCTGAACAGGATAGCCAGAGGTTCAGCCACCACCTCTCTTAGTTCTTTAGGACCCTGGGTGCACCCCATCTGGCCCCATTGCTTTGTCAACTCTTATTACTTCCAGTTCCTTCAGGACCCTTTCTCGTAAAGGGACTTGTGTCCATTTCTGCACCATTCTCACCCCTTGTACTCCCTTCAGACCCATTACCCCCCTCTTCCTTAGTAAAGACTGAGCAGAAATACCTGTTCAATATGTCAGCTTTACTGTTGTCATCCTCCACGCTGCTCCCATCCTCCCCCTTCAGTCTAACTATCCCTCCCTTTGTCCTTCTTTTTTCACTTATGTACCTGTAAAAGGTTTTGTCCCCTTTAACCACTGATTTTGCAATGTGTTCTTCTGTCTGAGCTTTGGCTTCCCTTACTGACTTCCCTGTCTCCCTTTGTTTCTCCTGGTACTTCTCCCTATCCCCTTCTGCCTGTGTCTTTTGTATTGCCTGAATGCAGTCTTTTGGCTTTCACTTTCTTTGCTACCCTTTTGAAAACCATAATGGTCTCCTTTCTTTTCCTCTTGCTAACCTGCTTAATGCATAATTCTGTTGTTCTTATAATCCCCATTTTAAATACTGCCCACTGTTCCTCAATCCCTGATTCCTGTCCCATTCCCTTAATGCCTCTTTCAAGCATCTCCCATTTTCCCAAAGTCTGCCCCCTAAAATCCAGGATACGTGTTTTGTGTGGTTTGGTTCTGCTCTTTCTGTGATTTCAAACCACAATGACTGGTGGTCACTGTTACCCAGGTGCTCCCCACTGTTACTCCCATCACACTGTCCCTGTTTGTAGCACAAGGTCCAGTATTGCCTTCTGCCGAGTTGGTTCCATGACCAGTTGCTTGAGGAAGGCACCCTGAAGGAGTCCAGGATAAATCTGCTCCTAGTTGATGCTGCTGCTGGGATGCTCCAGTCCACATCTGGTATATTGAGTCTCCAACAAGAAGTACTCACTCTTTTGTCTGCCATCCTTTGGATGGCTAGCATCAGCTCCTCTATCTGTTTCTTCCTCCTGGGCTGGTGGTCTATAGACCACACCTGTGCGGATGGCTGGCCCCATTTTCCTTTCCAGCTTAACCCACAGTATCTCTCTCCATTTTGTTCCTCCTGGTTCTGTGTGGCCCTTATGTCATTTTTCACATACAGTGCCACCTCCTCCCTTCCTGCCTGCTCTGTCTCTTCTGAATATGTTGTAGCCAGGTATGGCCATCTCCCAGTCATGGTTATCATTACCCCAGGTTTCAGTGATGGCCACAATGTCCAGGTCTGACTGTACCATGACAGCCTCAGATCTTCCATCTTGTTGCTAAGGCTCCTGGCATTTGCACACATGGCTTTCCATGATTTGACCTCCCTAGACTGCTTCACTGTTCTACTCCAGCCCCTTCCTTGGTTGTCATTTATCCCTGGTTCTCCTTGCTGTCTGCCCTTCTGCTGAATTTTGCCCTTTCTGCTTATACACCTTTGGACACTAATCTCCAACTTTGCACACTGCTTTGCAGAGATAGCCACCCTCTGGTTCACTGGTTCCATTATCTAGCTGTGGGTGAGCAAGTAGGTACCATCCTTGCTGGCCTGCTACCCTTTGCTAGTTTAAATGCTTGTCAATGTAGCATTTAAACTTATCATTGAGTGCTTGATTCCCTCCAGGATGGATGCAGGCCATCAGGCTTGAACAAACCTCCATCCTTCAGATGGGTCCCCAGTCACCAATGAATCCAAACTCTTCCCACAGCACCAGTTCTTCAACCATGAGTTAAAGTTCCTGGTGCATGCACCTTATGTTTCCTTGCTTCTCACAGGTAGTACTTGAGAAAGTGACAGAAGTAGCTACTTGCTTGAGACCCTCCCCAGTTTCCTAAACTCTTCCTGAACTTCCTTTGGCTCCCATTTGCCAAGTCATTAGTACCTAGGTGGATAATGACATCCAGCTCACCCTCCTGTCTTGCCTTCCCAGTGATCCCCAGTATCTTCCTTCCATCCTCCATGCTGTGGCACCTGGTAGGCACCTCCACCTCCCTGTCCTCCCTCCTGTGTTCCTAGCTGATCCTCTTATGATGGAGTCCCCCACCAGGATTCGCTTCCTCCTCTGGGGTCCACTGCTTTCCCACTGAGGTCACCTCCTGCTCAACCTCCACATCCTTTCCTTCCACTTCCTGGGTACTTATTTGTTGTCCTCATTTGCCAGTGTGGCATATGAGTTCTTGAGAGGAATAGGATCTGGGATGTGCCTCTGCCTGACTGCTCTAAACCTCCCTGAGCCCACTGTCATCCAAGTGCTCCTCGTTCTGGCATCCTTGAGGCAGCTGCATTGGACTGGGTGGTTCCTGGACAGGGTGATGGTACTCTGACCCAGTTTACTTCCGCCTGAGTCTGGCTACTCATCCCTCAGTCCCGAGAGTTGCATGCAGATAGGGCAGCACCTCAGTGTCCAGAAGGTCTGCTCTGAATATGGCTGCCCCACAGCCACTACATCATTGCACCACTCCCCACATTATACTGCAATTCCACTACTTATCTGCTACTGAAGCTCTCTTAGTTCTCTTTTTATTTATTTACAGTATTAAAATCCTGTAACTGATCCTCAGATATATATTTTTTAAGGAAAAAGAAACCAAAAAATAAATAAATCAAAACACTTGTCGTGCTGTGGGTGGTCTTCTTCCCCCTTATGCCCCTCCTACTTCACACCTCTTACTATACCCTGTGTTTAGCTCCTGTCAATCAGATTTATCAGGGCATATAATTAAGAGTTGGGGAAGGGGTTAGAATGGGGAAGAGTTGGGGAAGAATTATAAGTAAATACAACACAGAAAGAAAGTATAGTGTCACTACAAGCCTACAATCTAAGTTTAAAAGAAAAATACCAGTTACCAGTTACTCTGAAGCACTGAATTGAATATGTTTCCTTCCTTCACCTTCTGGCTTCTTCTGAGAAGATGAACTTCTGTTTGCTGCTTTAACTGTGACTAAGCCCCACCTTCAGTTATCACGTAGCTGAGGTCAGAGGCCAGACAATTAACACCCTTCACCCAGCTACAGGACAGTCAGACAAGCCAAGATAAAATTTGCAGCAATTAAAGACAGCACAGAATTACACCACCACTATTTTTAAATTTTCAACAGCCCAAAAACAATTATAAGTAAAGACAACACAGAAAGAAAGTATAGTGTCACTACAAGCCTACAATCTAAGTTTAAAAGAAAAATACCAGTTACCAGTTACTCTGAAGCACTGAATTGAATATGTTTCCTTCCTTCACATTCTGGCTTCTTCTGAGAAGATGAACTCTGTTTGCTGCTTTAACTGTGACTCAAGCCCCACCTTCAGTTACTTTCACGTATTGAGGTCAGGAGGCCAGACACTAACACCCTTCCCCAGCTACAGGACAGTCAGACAAGCCAAGATAAAATTTGCAGCAATTAAAGACAGCACAGAATTACACCACCACTATTTTTAAATTTTCAACAGCCCAAAAACAATTATAAGTAAAGACAACACAGAAAGAAAGTATAGTGTCACTACAAGCTCAGAATCTAAGTTTAAAAGAAAATACCAGTTACCAGTTACTCTGAAGCACTGAATTGAATATGTTTCCTTCCTTCACCTTCTGGCTTCTTCTGAGAAGATGAACTTCTGTTTGCTGCTTTAACTGTGACTAAGCCCCATTTTCAGTTATCATGTAGCTGAGGTCAGAGGCCAGACACTAACACCTTCACCCAGCTACAGGACAGTCAGACAAGCCAAGATAAAATTTGCAGCAATTAAAGACAGCACAGAATTACACCACCACTATTTTTAAATTTTTCAACAGCCCAAAAACAATTATAAGTAAAGACAACACAGAAAGAAAGTATAGTGTCACTACAAGCCTACAATCTAAGTTTAAAAGAAAAATACCAGTTACCAGTTACTCTGAAGCACTGAATTGAATATGTTTCCTTCCTTCACCTTCTGGCTTCTTCTGAGAAGATGAACTTCTGTTTGCTGCTTTAACTGTGACTAAGCCCCACCTTCAGTTATCACGTAGCTGGAGGTCAGAGGCCAGACACTAACACCCTTCGCCCAGCTACAGGACAGTCAGACAAGCCAAGATAAAATTTGCAGCTATTAAAGACAGCACAGAATTATACCACCACTATTTTTAAATTTTCAACAGCCCAAAACAATTATAAGTAAAGACAACACAGAAAGAAAGTATAGTGTCACTACAAGCTCACAATCTAAGTTTAAAAGAAAATACCAGTTACCAGTTACTCTGAAGCACTGAATTGAATATGTTTCCTTCCTTCACCTTCTGGCTTCTTCTGAGAAGATGAATTCTGTTGGCTGCTTTAACTGTGACTAAGCCCCACCTTCAGTTATCACGTAGCTGAGGTCAGAGGCCAGACAATTAACACCCTTCACCCAGCTACAGGACAGTCAGACAAGCCAAGATAAAATTTGCAGCAATTAAAGACAGCACAGAATTACACCACCACTATTTTTAAATTTTCAACAGCCCAAAACAATTATAAGTAAAGACAACACAGAAAGAAAGTATAGTGTCACTACAAGCCTACAATCTAAGTTTAAAAGAAAATACCAGTTACCAGTTACTTGAAGCACTGAATTGAATATGTTTCCTTCCTTCACCTTCTGGCTTCTTCTGAGAAGATGAACTTCTGTTTGCTGCTTTAACTGTGACTAAGCCCCACCTTCAGTTATCACGTAGCTGAGGTCAGAGGTCAAACAATTAACACCCTTCACCCAGCTACAGGACAGTCAGACAAGCCAAGATAAAATTTGCAGCAATTAAAGACAGCACAGAATTACACCACCACTATTTTTAAATTTTCAACAGCTCAAAAACAATTATAAGTAAAGACAACACAGAAGAAAGTATAGTGTCACTACAAGCCTACAATCTAAGTTTAAAAGAAAACACCAGTTACTCTGAAGCACTGAATTGAATATGTTTCCTTCCTTCACCTTCTGGCTTCTTCTGAGAAGATGAACTTCTGTTTGCTGCTTTAACTGTGACTAAGCCTCACTTTCAGTTATCACGTAGCTGAGGTCAGAGGCCAGACAATTAACACCCTTCACCCAGCTACAGGACAGTCAGACAAGCCAAGATAAAATTTGCAGCAATTAAAGACAGTACAGAATTACACCACCACTATTTTTAAATTTTCAACAGCTCAAAACAATTATAAGTAAAGACAACACAGAAAGAAAGTATAGTGTCACTACAAGCCTACAATCTAAGTTTAAAAGAAAATACCAGTTACCAGTTACTCTGAAGCACTGAATTGAATATGTTTCCTTCCTTCACCTTCTGGCTTCTTCTGAGAAGATGAACTTCTGTTTGCTGCTTTAACTGTGACTAAGCCCCACCTTCAGTTATCACGTAGCTGAGGTCAGATGCCAGACAATTAACACCTTCACCCAGCTACAGGACAGTCAGACAAGCCAAGATAAAATTTGCAGCAATTAAAGACAGCACAGAATTACACCACCACTATTTTTAAATTTTCAACAGCCCAAAACAATTATAAGTAAAGACAACACAGAAAGAAAGTATAGTGTCACTACAAGCCTACAATCTAAGTTTAAAAGAAAAATACCAGTTACCAGTTACTCTGAAGCACTGAATTGAATATGTTTCTTCCTTCACCTTCTGGCTTCTTCTGAGAAGATGAACTTCTGTTTGCTGCTTTAACTGTGACTAAGCCCCACCTTCAGTTATCACGAGCTGAGGTCAGAGGCCAGACAATTAACACCCTTCACCCAGCTACAGGACAGTCAGACAAGCCAAGATAAAATTTGCAGCAATTAAAGACAGCACAGAATTACACCACCACTATTTTTTAAATTTTCAACAGCCCAAAAACAATTATAAGTAAAGACAACACAGAAAGAAAGTATAGTGTCACTAAGCCTACAATCTAAGTTTAAAAGAAAAATACCAGTTACTAGTTACTCTGAAGCACTGAATTGAATATGTTTCCTTCCTTCACCTTCTGGCTTCTTCTGAGAAGATGAACTTCTGTTTGCTGCTTTAACTGTGACTAAGCCCCACCTTCAGTTATCACGTAGCTGAGGTCAGAGGCCAGACAATTAACACCCTTCACCCAGCTACAGGACAGTCAGACAAGCCAAGATAAAATTTGCAGCAATTAAAGACAGCACAGAATTACACCACCACTATTTTTTAAATTTTCAACAGCCCAAAAACAATTATAAGTAAAGAGAACACAGAAAGAAAGTATAGTGTCACTCAAGCTTACAATCTAAGTTTAAAGAAAAATACCAGTTACCAGTTACTCTGAAGCACTGAATTGAATATGTTTCTTCCTTCACCTTTCTGGCTTCTTCTGAGAAGATGAACTCTGTTTGCTGCTTTAACTGTGACTAAGCCCCACCTTCAGTTATCACGTAGCTGAGGTCAGAGGCCAGACAATTAACACCCTTCACCCAGCTACAGGACAGTCAGACAAGCCAAGATAAAATTTGAAGCAATTAAAGACAGCACAGAATTACACCACCACTATTTTTTAAATTTTCAACAGCCCAAAAACAATTATAAGTAAAGACAACACAGAAAGAAAGTATAGTGTCACTACAAGCCTACAATCTAAGTTTAAAAGAAAAATACCAGTTACCAGTTACTCTGAAGCACTGAATTGAATATGTTTCCTTCCTTCACCTTCTGGCTTCTTCTGAGAAGATGAACTTGTTTGCTGCTTTAACTGTGACTAAGCCCCACCTTCAGTTATCACGTAGCTGAGGTCAGAGGCCAGACAATAACACCCTTCGCCCAGCTACAGGACAGTCAGACAAGCCAAGATAAAATTTGGCAATTAAAAACAGCACAATTATACCACCACTATTTTTAAATTTTCAACAGCCCAAAAACAATTATAAGTAAAGACAACACAGAAAGAAAGTATAGTGCCACTACAAGCCTACAATCTAAGTTTAAAAGAAAAATACCAGTTACCAGTTACTCTGAAGCACTGAATTGAATATGTTTCCTTCCTTCACCTTCTGGCTTCTTCTGAGAAGATGAACTTCTGTTTGCTGCTTTAACTGTGACTAAGCCCCACCTCCAGTTATCACGTAGCTGAGGTCAGAGGCCAGACAATTAACACCCTTCACCCAGCTACAGGACAGTCAGACAAGCCAAGATAAAATTTGCAGCAATTAAAGACAGCACAGAATTACACCACCACTATTTTTAAATTTTCAACAGCCCAAAAACAATTATAAGTAAAGACAACACAGAAAGAAAGTATAGTGTCACTATGCTTCCACAATCTAAGTTTAAAAGAAAAATACCAGTTACCAGTTACTCTGAAGCACTGAATTGAATATGTTTCCTTCCTTCACCTTCTGGCTTCTTCTGAGAACATGAACTTCTGTTTGCTGCTTTAACTGTGACTAAGCCCCACCTTCAGTTATCACGTAGCTGAGGTCAGAGGCCAGACAATTAACACCCTTCACCCAGCTACAGGACAGTCAGACAACCAAGATAAAATTTGCAGCAATTAAAGACAGCACAGAATTACACCACCACTATTTTTAAATTTTCAACAGCCCAAAAACAATTATAAGTAAAGACAACACAGAAAGAAAGTATAGTGTCACTACAAGCCTACAATCTAAGTTTAAAAGAAAAATACCAGTTACCAGTTACTCTGAAGCACTGAATTGAATATGCTTCCTTCCTTCACCTTCTGGCTTCTTCTGAGAAGATGAACTTCTGTTTGCTGCTTTAACTGTGACTAAGCCCCACCTTCAGTTATCACGTAGCTGAGGTCAGAGGCCAGACAATTAACACCCTTCACCCAGCTACAGGACAGTCAGACAAGCCAAGATAAAATTTGCAGCAATTAAAGACAGCACAGAATTACACCACCACTATTTTTTAAATTTTCAACAGCCCAAAAACAATTATAAGTAAAGACAACACAGAAAGAAAGTATAGTGTCACTACAAGCCTACAATCTAAGTTTAAAAGAAAAATACCAGTTACCAGTTACTCTGAAGCACTGAATTGAATATGTTTCCTTCCTTCGCCTTCTGGCTTCTTCTGAGAAGATGAACTTCTGTTTGCTGCTTTAACTGTGACTAAGCCCCACCTTCAGTTATCAAGTAGCTGAGGTCAGAGGCCAGACAATTAACACTCTTCACCCAGCTACAGGACAGTCAGACAAGCCAAGATAAAATTTGCAGCAATTAAAGACAGCACAGAATTACACCACCACTATTTTTTAAATTTTCAACAGCCCAAAAACAATTATAAGTAAAGACAACACAGAAAGAAAGTATAGTGTCACTACAAGCCTACAATCTAAGTTTAAAAGAAAAATACCAGTTACCAGATACTCTGAAGCACTGAATTGAATGTGTCCTTCCTTCACCTTCTGGCTTCTTCTGAGAAGATGAACTTGTTTGCTGCTTTAACTGTGACTAAGCCCCACCTTCAGTTATCACGTAGCTGAGGTCAGAGGCCAGACAATTAACACCTTCACCCAGCTACAGGACAGTCAGACAAGCCAAGATAAAATTTGCAGCAATTAAAGACAGCACAGAATTACACCACCACTATTTTAAATTTTCAACAGCCCAAAAACAATTATAAGTAAAGACAACACAGAAAGAAAGTATAGTGTCACTACAAGTTCCTGCAATCAAGTTTAAAGAAAATACCAGTTACCAGTTACTCTGAAGCACTGAATTGAATATGTTTCCTTCCTTCACCTTCTGGCTTCTTCTGAGAACATGAACTTCTGTTTGCTGCTTTAACTGTGACTAAGCCCCACCTTCAGTTATCACGTAGCTGAGGTCAGAGGCCAGACAATTAACACCCTTCACCCAGCTACAGGACAGTCAGACAAGCCAAGATAAAATTTGCAGCAATTAAAGACAGCACAGAATTACACCACCACTATTTTTAAATTTTCAACAGCCCAAAACAATTATAAGTAAAGACAACACAGAAAGAAAGTAAGTGTCACTACAAGCTACAATCTAAGTTTAAAGAAAATACCAGTTACCAGTTACTCTGAAGCACTGAATTGAATATGTTTCCTTCCTTCACCTTCTGGCTTCTTCTGAGAACATGAACTTCTGTTTGCTGCTTTAACTGTGACTAAGCCCACCTTCAGTTATCACGTGAGCTGAGGTCAGAGGCCAGACAATTAACACCCTTCACCCAGCTACAGGACAGTCAGACAACCAAGATAAAATTTGCAGCAATTAAAGACAGCACAGAATTACACCACCACTATTTTTAAATTTTCAACAGCCCAAAACAATTATAAGTAAAGACAACACAGAAAGAAAGTATAGTGTCACTACAAGCCTACAATCTAAGTTTAAAAGAAAATACCAGTTAACAGTTACTTTGAAGCACTGAATTGAATATGTTTCCTTCCTTCACCTTCTGGCTTCTTCTGAGAAGATGAACTTGTTTGCTGCTTTAACTGTGACTAAGCCCCACCTTCAGTTATCACGTAGCTGAGGCCAGAGACCAGACAATTAACACCTTCACCCAGCTACAGGACAGTCAGATGCCAAGATAAAATTTGCAGCAATTAAAGACAGCACGAATTACACCACCACTATTTTTAAATTTTCAACAGCCCAAAAACAATTATAAGTAAAGACAACACAGAAAGAAAGTATAGTGTCACTACGCTTACAATCTAAGTTTAAAAGAAAAATACCAGTTACCAGTTACTTTGAAGCACTGAATTGAATATGATTCCTTCCTTCACCTTCTGGCTTCTTCTGAGAAGATGAACTTCTGTTTGCTGCTTTAACTGTGACTAAGCCCCACCTTTCAGTTATCACGAGCTGAGGTCAGAGGCCAGACATCAACACCCTTCACCCAGCTACAGGACAGTCAGACAAGCCAAGATAAAATTTGCAGCAATTAAAGACAGCACAGAATTACACCACCACTATTTTTAAATTTTCAACAGCCCAAAACAATTATAAGTAAAGACAACACAGAAAGAAAGTATAGTGTCACTAATGCTTACAATCTAAGTTTAAAAGAAAATACCAGTTACCAGTTACTCTGAAGCACTGAATTGAATATGTTTCCTTCGCCTTCTGGCTTCTTCTGAGAAGATGAACTTCTGTTTGTTGCTTTAACTGTGACTAAGCCCCACCTTCAGTTATCAAGTAGCTGAGGTCAGAGGCCAGACAATTAACACCCTTTCACCCAGCTATGGACAGTCAGACAAGCCAAGATAAAATTTGCAGCAATTAAAGACAGCACAGAATTACACCACCATTATTTTTAAATTTTCAACAGCCCAAAACAATTATAAGTAAAGACAACACAGAAAGAAAGTATAGTGTCACTACAAGCCTAGAATCTAAGTTTAAAAGAAAAATACCAGTTACCAGTTACTCTGAAGCACTGAATTGAATATGTTTCCTCCTTCACCTTCTGGCTTCTTTCTGAGAAGATGAACTTCTGTTGCTGCTTTAACTGTGACTAAGCCCCACTTCAGTTATCACGTAGCTGAGGTCAGAGGCCAGACATTAACACCTTCACCCAGCTACAGGACAGTCAGACAAGCCAAGATAAAATTTGCAGCAATTAAAGACAGCACAGAATTACACCACCACTATTTTTAAATTTTCAACAGCCCAAAAACAATTATATAAGTAAAGACAACACAGAAAGAAAGTATAGTGTCACTACAAGCCTACAATCTAAGTTTAAAAGAAAATACCAGTTACCAGTTACTCTGAAGCTAATTGAATTGAATATGTTTCCTTCTTCACCTTCTGGCTTCTTCTGAGAAGATGAACTTCTGTTTGCTGCTTTAACTGTGACTAAGCCCCACCTTCAGTTATCACGTAGCTGAGGTCAGAGGCTGAACAATTAACACCCTTCACCCAGCTACAGGACAGTCAGACAAGCCAAGATAAAATTTGCAGCAATTAAAGACAGCACAGAATTACACCACCACTATTTTTTAAATTTTCAACAGCCCAAAAACAATTATAAGTAAAGACAACACAGAAAGAAAGTATAGTGTCACTACAAGCCACTAATCTAAGTTTAAAAGAAAAATACCAGTTACCAGTTACTCTGAAGCACTGAATTGAATATGTTTCCTTCCTTCACCTTCTGGCTTCTTCTGAGAAGATGAACTTCTGTTTGCTGCTTTAACTGTGACTAAGCCCCACCTTCAGTTATCACGTAGCTGAGGTCAGAGGCCAGACAATTAACACCCTTCACCCAGCTACAGGACAGTCAGACAAGCCAAGATAAATTTGCAGCAATTAAAGACAGCACAGAATTACACCACCTACTATTTTTAAATTTTCAACAGCCCAAAAACAATTATAAGTAAAGACAACACAGAAAGAAAGTATAGTGTCACTCAAGCCTACAATCTAAGTTTAAAAGAAAAATACCAGTTACCAGTTACTCTGAAGCACTGAATTGAATATGTTTCCTTTCACCTTCTGGCTTCTTCTGAGAAGATGAACTTCTGTTTGCTGCTTTAACTGTGACTAAGCCCCACCTTCAGTTATCACGTAGCTGAGGTCAGAGGCCAGACACTCAACACCCTTCGCCCAGCTACAGGATCAGTCAGACAAGCCAAGATAAAATTTGCAGCAATTAAAACAGCACAGAATTACACCACCACTATTTTTTAAATTTTCAACAGCCCCAAAACAATTATAAGTAAAGACAACACAGAAAGAAAGTATAGTGCCACTACAAGCCTACAATCTAAGTTTAAAAGAAAAATACCAGTTACCAGTTACTTGAAGCACTGAATTGAATATGTTTCTTCCTTCACCTTCTGGCTTCTTCTGAGAAGATGAACTTCTGTTTGCTGCTTTAACTGTGACTAAGCCCCACCTTCAGTTATCACGTAGCTGAGGTCAGAGGCCAGACAATTAACACCTTTCACCCAGCTACAGGACAGTCAGACAAGCCAAGATAAAATTTGCAGCAATTAAAGACAGCACAGAATTACACCACCACTATTTTTTAAATTTTCAACAGCCCAAAAACAATTATAAGTAAAGACAACACAGAAAGAAAGTATAGTGTCACTCATGCCTCACAATCTAAGTTTAAAAGAAAAATACCAGTTACCAGTTACTCTGAAGCACTGAATTGAATATGTTTCCTTCCTTCACCTTCTGGCTTCTTCTGAGAACATGAACTTCTGTTTGCTGCTTTAACTGTGACTAAGCCCCACCTTCAGTTATCACGTAGCTGAGGTCAGAGGCCAGACAATTAACACCCTTCACCCAGCTACAGGACAGTCAGACAACCAAGATAAAATTTGCAGCAATTAAAGACAGCACAGAATTACACCACCACTATTTTTTAAATTTTCAACAGCCCAAAAACAATTATAAGTAAAGACAACACAGAAAGAAAGTATAGTGTCACTACAAGCCTACAATCTAAGTTTAAAAGAAAAATACCAGTTACCAGTTACTCTGAAGCACTGAATTGAATATGTTTCCTTCCTTCACCTTCTGGCTTCTTCTGAGAAGATGAACTCTGTTTGCTGCTTTAACTGTGACTAAGCCCCACCTTCAGTTATCACGTAGCTGAGGTCAGAGGCCAGACAATTAACACCTTCACCCAGCTACAGGACAGTCAGACGTCAAGATAAAATTTGCAGCAATTAAAGACAGCACAGAATTACACCACCACTATTTTTAAATTTTCAACAGCCCAAAACAATTATAAGTAAAGACAACACAGAAAGAAAGTATAGTGTCACTACATGCTCACAATCTAAGTTTAAAAGAAAATACCAGTTACCAGTTACTCTAGCACTGAATTGAATATGTTTCCTTCCTTCACCTTCTGGCTTCTTCTGAGAAGATGAACTTCTGTTTGCTGCTTTAACTGTGACTAAGCCCCACCTTCAGTTATCACGTAGCTGAGGTCAGAGGCCAGACAATTAACACCCTTCACCCAGCTACAGGACAGTCAGACAAGCAAGATAAAATTTGCAGCAATTAAAGACAGCACAGAATTACACCACCACTATTTTTTAAATTTTCAACAGCCCAAAAACAATTATAAGTAAAGACAACACAGAAAGAAAGTATAGTGTCACTACAAGCCTACAATCTAAGTTTAAAAGAAAATACCAGTTACCAGTTACTCTGAAGCACTGAATTGAATATGTTTCCTTCCTTCACCTTCTGGCTTCTTCTGAGAAGATGAACTTCTGTTTGCTGCTTTAACTGTGACTAAGCCCCACCTTCAGTTATCAAGTAGCTGAGGTCAGAGGCCAGACAATTAACACCCTTCACCCAGCTACAGGACAGTCAGACAAGCCAAGATAAAATTTGCAGCAATTAAAGACAGCACAGAATTACACCACCACTATTTTTTAAATTTTCAACAGCCCAAAAACAATTATAAGTAAAGACAACACAGAAAGAAAGTATAGTGTCACTACAAGCCTAGAATCTAAGTTTAAAAGAAAAATACCAGTTACCAGTTACTCTGAAGCACTGAATTGAATATGTTTCCTTCCTTCACCTTCTGGCTTCTTCTGAGAAGATGAACTTCTGTTTGCTGCTTTAACTGTGACTAAGCCCCACCTCCAGTTATCACGTAGCTGAGGTCAGAGGCCAGACAATTAACACCCTTCACCCAGCTACAGGACAGTCAGACAAGCCAAGATAAAATTTGCAGCAATTAAAGACAGCACAGAATTACACCACCACTATTTTTTAAATTTTCAACAGCCCAAAAACAATTATAAGTAAAGACAACACAGAAAGAAAGTATAGTGTCACTACAAGCCTACAATCTAAGTTTAAAAGAAAAATACCAGTTACCAGTTATTCTGAAGCACTGAATTGAATATGTTTCCTTCCTTCACCTTCTGGCTTCTTCTGAGAAGATGAACTTCTGTTTGCTGCTTTAACTGTGACTAAGCCCCACCTCCAGTTGTCACGTAGCTGAGGTCAGAGGCCAGACAATTAACACCCTTCACCCAGCTACAGGACAGTCAGACAAGCCAAGATAAAATTTGCAGCAATTAAAGACAGCACAGAATTACACCACCACTATTTTTAAATTTTCAACAGCCCAAAAACAATTATAAGTAAAGACAACACAGAAAGAAAGTATAGTGTCACTACAAGCCTACAATCTAAGTTTAAAAGAAAATACCAGTTACCAGTTACTCTGAAGCACTGAATTGAATATGTTTCCTTCCTTCACCTTCTGGCTTCTTCTGAGAAGATGAACTTCTGTTTGCTGCTTTAACTGTGACTGCCCCACCTTCAGTTATCACGTAGCTGAGGTCAGAGGCTGACAATTAACACTCTTCACCCAGCTACAGGACAGTCAGACGTGCTAAGATAAAATTTGCAGCAATTAAAGACAGCACAGAATTACACCACCACTATTTTTAAATTTTCAACAGCCCAAAAACAATTATAAGTAAAGACAACACAGAAAGAAAGTATAGTGTCACTACAAGCCTACAATCTAAGTTTAAAGAAAAATACCAGTTACCAGTTACTTCTGAAGCACTGAATTGAATATGTTTCCTTCCTTCACCTTCTAGCTTCTTCTGAAAGATGAACTTCGTTTGCTGCTTTAACTGTGACTAAGCCCCACCTTCAGTTATCACGTAGCTGAGGTCAGAGGCCAGACAATTAACACCCTTCGCCCAGCTACAGGACAGTCAGACAAGCCAAGATAAAATTTGCAGCAATTAAAAACAGCACAGAATTACACCACCACTATTTTTTAAATTTTCAACAGCCCCAAAACAATTATAAGTAAAGACAACACAGAAAGAAAGTATAGTGCCACTACAAGCCTACAATCTAAGTTTAAAAGAAAAATACCAGTTACCAGTTACTCTGAAGCACTGAATTGAATATGTTTCCTTCCTTCACCTTCTGGCTTCTTCTGAGAAGATGAACTTCTGTTTGCTGCTTTAACTGTGACTAAGCCCCACCTTCAGTTATCACGTAGCTGAGGTCAGAGGCAGACACCAACACCCTTCACCCAGCTACAGGACAGTCAGACAAGCCAAGATAAAATTTGCAGCAATTAAAGACAGCACAGAATTACACCACCACTATTTTTAAATTTTCAACAGCCCAAAACAATTATAAGTAAAGACAACACAGAAAGAAAGTATAGTGTCACTACAAGCCTACAATCTAAGTTTAAAAGAAAAATACCAGTTACCAGTTACTCTGAAGCACTGAATTGAATATGTTTCTTCTTCACCTTCTGGCTTTTCTGAGAACATGAACTTCTGTTTGCTGCTTTAACTGTGACTAAGCCCCACCTTCAGTTATCACGTAGCTGGAGGTCAGAGGCCAGACAATTAACACCTCTTCACCCAGCTACAGGACAGTCAGACAACCAAGATAAAATTTGCAGCAATTAAAGACAGCACAGAATTACACCACCACTATTTTTTAAATTTTCAACATCCCAAAACAAATTATAAGTAAAGACAACACAGAAAGAAAGTATAGTGTCACTACGAGTCTACAATCTAAGTTTAAAGAAAAATACTAGTTACCAGTTACTTGAAGCACTGAATTGAATATGTTTCTCCTTCACCTTCTGGCTTCTTCTGAGAAGATGAACTTGTTTGCTGCTTTAACTGTGACTAAGCCCCACCTTCAGTTATCACGTAGCTGAGGTCAGAGGCCAGACAATTAACACCCTTCACCCAGCTACAGGACAGTCAGACAAGCCAAGATAAAATTTGGCAGCAATTAAAGACAGCACAGAATTCACCACCACTATTTTTTAAATTTTCAACAGCCCAAAACAATTATAAGTAAAGACAACACAGAAAGAAAGTATAGTGTCACTACAAGCCTACAATCTAAGTTTAAAGAAAAATACCAGTTACCAGTTACTCTGAAGCACTGAATTGAATATGTTTCCTCCTTCACCTTCTGGCTTTTCTGAGAAGATGAACTTCTGTTTGCTGCTTTAACTGTGACTAAGCCCACCTTCAGTTATCACGTAGCTGAGGTCAGAGGCCAGACAATTAACACCCTTCACCCAGCTACAGGACAGTCAGACAAGCCAAGATAAAATTTGCAGCAATTAAAGACAGCACAGATTACACCACCACTATTTTTTAAATTTCAACAGTCCCAAAACAATTATAAGTAAAGACACACAGAAAGAAAGTATAGTGTCACTACAAGCCTACAATCTAAGTTTAAAAGAAATACCAGTTACCAGTTACCTGAAGCACTGAATTGAATATGTTTCCTTCCTTCGCTTGGCTTCTTCTGAGAAGATGAACTTTGTTTGCTGCTTTAACTGTGACTAAGCCCCACCTTCAGTTATCAAGTAGCTGAGGTCAGAGGCCAGACAATTAACACCCTTCACCCAGCTACAGGACAGTCAGACAAGCCAAGATAAAATTTGCAGCAATTAAAGACAGCACAGAATTACACCACCACTATTTTTTAAATTTTCAACAGCCCAAAAACAATTATAAGTAAAGACAACACAGAAAGAAAGTATAGTGTCACCACAAGCCTAGAATCTAAGTTTAAAAGAAAAATACCAGTTACCAGTTACTCTGAAGCACTGAATTGAATATGTTTCCTTCCTTCACCTTCTGGCTTCTTCTGAGAAGATGAACTTCTGTTTGCTGCTTTAACTGTGACTAAGCCCCACCTCCAGTTATCACGTAGCTGAGGTCAGAGGCCAGAACAATTAACACCCTTCACCCAGCTACAGGACAGTCAGACAAGCCAAGATAAAATTTGCAGCAATTAAAGACAGCACAGAATTACACCACCACTATTTTTTAAATTTTCAACAGCCCAAAAACAATTATAAGTAAAGACAACACAGAAAGAAAGTATAGTGTCACTACAAGCCTACAATCTAAGTTTAAAAGAAAAATACCAGTTACCAGTTACTCTGAAGCACTGAATTGAATATGTTTCCTTCCTTCACCTTCTGGCTTCTTCTGAGAAGATGAACTTCTGTTTGCTGCTTTAACTGTGACTAAGCCCCATCTTCAGTTATCACGTAGCTGAGGTCAGAGGCCAGACAATTAACACCCTTCACCCAGCTACTGGACAGTCAGACAAGCCAAGATAAATTTGCGGCAATTAAAGACAGCACAGAATTACACCACCACTATTTTTAAATTTCAACAGCCCAAAAACAATTATAAGTAAAGACAACACAGAAAGAAAGTATAGTGTCACTACAAGCCTACAATCTAAGTTTAAAAGAAAATACCAGTTACCAGCGTTACTCGAAGCACTGAATTGAATATGCTTCTTCCTTCACCTTCTGGCTTCTTCTGAGAAGATGAACTTCTGTTTGCTGCTTTAACTGTGACTAAGCCCCACCTTCAGTTATCACGTAGCTGAGGTCAGAGGCCAGACACCAACACCCTTCACCCAGCTACAGGACAGTCAGACAAGCTAGATAAAATTTGCAGCAATTAAAGACAGCACAGAATTACACCACCACTATTTTTAAATTTTCAACAGCCCAAAACAATTATAAGTAAAGACAACACAGAAAGAAAGTATAGGTCACCACAAGCCTACAATCTAAGTTTAAAAGAAAAAATACCAGTTACCAGTTACTCTGAAGCACTGAATTGAATATGTTTCCTTCCTTCACCTTCTGGCTTCTTCTGAGAAGATGAACTTTGTTTGCTGCTTTTAACTGTGACTAAGCTCCCACCTTCAGTTATCACGTAGCTGAGGTCAGAGGTCAGACAATTAACACCCTTAGCCCAGCTACAGGACAGTCAGACAAGCCAAGATAAAATTGCAGCAATTAAAAACAGCACAGAATTACACCACCACTATTTTTAAATTTTCAACAGCCCCAAAACAATTATAAGTAAAGACAACACAGAAAGAAAGTATAGTGCCACTAAAGCTTACAATCTAAGTTTAAAAGAAAATACCAGTTACCAGTTACTCTGAAGCACTGAATTGAATATGTTTCCTTCCTTCACCTTCTGGCTTCTTTGAGAAGATGAACTTCTTGTTTGCTGCTTTAACTGTGACTAAGCCCCACCTTCAGTTATCACGTAGCTGAGGTCAGAGGCCAGACAATCAACACCCTTCACCCAGCTACAGGACAGTCAGACAAGCCAAGATAAAATTTGCAGCAATTAAAGACAGCACAGAATTACACCACCACTATTTTTAAATTTTCAACAGCCCAAAACAATTATAAGTAAAGACAACACAGAAAGAAAGTATAGTGTCTACTACAAGCCTACAATCTAAGTTTAAAAGAAAAATACCAGTTACCAGTTACTCTGAAGCACTGAATTGAATATGTTTCTTCTTCACCTTCTGGCTTCTTCTGAGAACATGAACTTCTGCTTGCTGCTTTAACTGTGACTAAGCCCCACCTTCAGTTATCACGTAGCTGAGGTCAGAGGCCAGACAATTAACACCTTTCACCCAGCTACAGGACAGTCAGACAACCAAGATAAAATTTGCAGCAATTAAAGACAGCACAGAATTACACCACCACTATTTTTAAATTTTCAACAGCCCAAAACAATTATAAGTAAGCAACACAGAAAAGAAAGTATAGTGTCACTATGACCTACAATCTAAGTTTAAAAGAAAATACCAGTTACCAGTTACTCTGAAGCACTGAATTGAATATGTTTCCTTCTTCACCTTCTGGCTTCTTCTGAGAAGATGAACTTCTGTTTGCTGCTTTAACTGTGACTAAGCCCCACCTCAGTTATCACGTAGCTGAGGTCAGAGGCCAGACAATTAACACCTTCACCCAGCTACAGGACAGTCAGACAAGCCAAGATAAAATTTGCAGCAATTAAAGACAGCACAGAATTACACCACCACTATTTTTAAATTTTCAACAGCCCAAAAACAATTATAAGTAAAGACAACACAGAAAGAAAGTATAGTGTCACTACAAGCCTACAATCTAAGTTTAAAGAAAATACCAGTTACCAGTTACCTGAAGCACTGAATTGAATATGTTTTCCTTCACCTTCTGGCTTCTTCTGAGAAGATGAACTTCGTTGCTGCTTTAACTGTGACTAAGCCTCACCTTCAGTTATCACGTAGCTGAGGTCAGAGGCCAGACAATTAACACCCTTCACCCAGCTACAGGACAGTCAGACAAGCCAAGATAAAATTTGCAGCAATTAAAGACAGCACAGAATTACACCACCACTATTTTTTAAATTTTCAACAGCCCAAAAACAATTATAAGTAAAGACAACACAGAAAGAAAGTATAGTGTCACTACAAGCCTACAATCTAAGTTTAAAAGAAAAATACCAGTTACCAGTTACTCTGAAGCACTGAATTGAATATGTTTCCTCCTTCGCCTTCTGGCTCTTCTGAGAAGATGAACTTCTGTTTGCTGCTTTAACTGTGACTAAGCCCCACCTTCAGTTATCAAGTAGCTGAGGTCAGAGGCCAGACAATTAACACCCTTCACCCAGCTACAGGACAGTCAGACAAGCCAAGATAAAATTTGCAGCAATTAAAGACAGCACAGAATTACACCACCACTATTTTTAAATTTTCAACAGCCCAAAACAATTATAAGTAAAGACAACACAGAAAGAAAGTATAGTGTCACTACAAGCCTAGAATCTAAGTTTAAAAGAAAAAATACCAGTTACCAGTTACTCTGAAGCACTGAATTGAATATGTTTTCCTTCACCTTCTGGCTTCTTCTGAGAAGATGAACTTCTGTTTGCTGCTTTAACTGTGACTTAGCTTCCCACCTTCAGTTATCACGTGAGCTGAGGTCAGAGGCCAGACAATTAACACCCTTCACCCAGCCACAGGATAGTCAGACAAGCCAAGATAAAATTTGCAAGTATTAAAGACAGCACAGAATTACACCACCACTATTTTTTAAATTTTCAACAGCCCAAAACAATTATAAGTAAAGACAACACAGAAAGAAAGTATAGTGTCACTACATGCTTACAATCTAAGTTTAAAGAAAAATACCAGTTACCAGTTACTCTGAAGCAATTGAATTGAATATGTTTCCTTCCTTCACCTTCTGGCTTTCTTCTGAGAAGATGAACTTGGGTTTGCTGCTTTAACTGTGACTAAGCTCCCACCTTCAGTTAAATCATGTAGCTGAGGTCAGAGGCCAGACAATTAACACCCTTCACCCAGCTAAGTACAGGACAGTCAGATAAGTTTTCAGATAAAATTTGCAGCAATTAAAGACAGCACAGAATTACACCACCACTATTTTTTAAATTTCTCAACAGCCCAAAACAATTATAAGTAAAGACAACACAGAAAAGAAAGTATAGTGTCACTACAAGCTCTACAATCTAAGTTTAAAAGAAAAATACCAGTTACCAGTTACTCTGAAGCACTGAATTGAATATGTTTCCTTCCTTCACCTTCTGGCTTCTTCTGAGAAGATGAACTTCTGTTTGCTGCTTTAAATGTGACTAAGCCCCACCTTCAGTTATCACGTAGCTGAGGTCAGAGGCCAGACACTAACACCCTTCGCCAGCTACAGGACAGTCAGGATAACAAGATAAATTTGCAGCAATTAAAGACAGCACAGAATTACACCACCACTATTTTTTAAATTTTCAACAGCCCAAAAACAATTATAAGTAAAGACAACACAGAAAGAAAGTATAGTGTCACTACAAGCCTACAATCTAAGTTTAAAAGAAAAATACCAGTTACCAGTTACTCTGAAGCACTGAATTGAATATGTTTCCTTCCTTCACCTTCTGGCTTCTTCTGAGAAGATGAACTTCTGTTTGCTGCTTTAATGTGACTAAGCCCCACCTTCAGTTATCACGTAGCTTGAGGTCAGAGGCCAGACAATTAACACCCTTCGCCAGCTGCAGACAGTCAGACAAGCCAAGATAAAATTTGCAGCAATTAAAGACAGCACAGAATTATACCACCACTATTTTTAAATTTTCAAATAGCCTCAAAACAATTATAAGTAAAGACAACACAGAGAAAGTATAGTGTCACCATGAGCCTACAATCTAAGTTTAAAGAAAATACCAGTTACTCTAGAAGCACTGAATTGAATATGTTTCCTTCCTTCACCTTCTGGCTTCTTCTGAGAAGATGAACTTCTGTTTGTTGCTTTAACTCTGACTAAGCCCACCTTCAGTTATCACGTAGCTGAGGTCAGAGGCCAGACAATTAACACCTTCACCCAGCTACAGGACAGTCAGACAAGCCAAGATAAAATTTGTAGCAATTAAAGACAGCACAGAATTACACCACCACTATTTTTTAAATTTTCAACAGCCCAAAAACAATTATAAGTAAAGACAACACAGAAAGAAAGTATAGTGTCACTACAAGCCTACAATCTAAGTTTAAAAGAAAATACCAGTTACCAGTTACTCTGAAGCACTGAATTGAATATGTTTCCTTCCTTCACCTTCTGGCTTCTTCTGAGAAGATGAACTTCTGTTTGCTGCTTAACTGTATTCAGCTTGCCCACCTTCAGTTATCACGTAGCTGAGGTCAGATGCCAGACAATTAACACCTCTTCACCCAGCTACAGGACAGTCAGACAAGCCAGATAAAATTTGCAGCAATTAAAGACAGCACAGAATTACACCACCACTATTTTTTAAATTTTCAACAGCCCAAAAACAATTATAAGTAAGACAACACAGAAAGAAAGTATGGTGTCACTGAGCCTACAATCTAAGTTTAAAAGAAAAATACCAGTTACCAGTTACTCTGAAGCACTGATTGAATATGTTTCCTTCCTTCACCTTCTGGCTTCTTCTGAGAAGATGAACTTTGTTTGTTGCTTTAACTGTGACTAAGCCTCCACCTTCAGTTATCAAATGTAGGCTGAGGTCGAGGCCGATGACACTTAACACCTTCACCCAGCTACAGGACAGTCAGACAAGCCAAGATAAAATCAGGCAATTAAAGACAGCACGAATTACACCACCACTATTTTTAAATTTTCAACAGCCCAAAACAATTATAAGTAAAGACAACACAGAAAGAAAGTATAGTGTCACTACAAGCCTACAATCTAAGTTTAAAAGAAAATACCGTTTACCAGTTACCTGAAGCTACTGAATTGAATATGTTTCCTTCTTCACCTTCTGCTTCTTCTGAGAAGATGAAACTTCTGTTGCTGCTTTAACCAGACTAAGCCCCACCTTCAGTTATCACGTAGCTGAGGTCAGAGGCTGTGACAATTAACACCTTCACCCAGCTACAGGACAGTCAGACAAGCCAAGATAAAATTTGCAGCAATTAAAGACAGCACAGAATTACACCACCACTATTTTCTAATTTTCAACAGCCCAAAACAATTATAAGTAGAAGACAACAGAAAGAAAGTATAGTGTCACCATGTTTACAATCTAAGTTTAAAAGAAAATACCAGTTACCAGTTACTCTGAAAGCACTGAATTGAATATGTTTCCTTCCTTCACCTTCTGGCTTCTTCTGAGAAGATGAACTTGTTTGCTGTTTAACTGTGACTCAGCCTCACCTGTTATCAATGAGCTGAGGTCAGAGGCCAGACAATTAACACCTTCACCCAGCCACAGTGGCGCCAGACAAGCCAAGATAAAATTTGCAGCAATTAAAGACAGCACAGAATTACACCACCACTATTTTTAAATTTTCAACAGCCCAAAACAATTATAAGTAAAGACAACACAGAAAGAAAGTAGTGTCACTACAAGCCTACAATCTAAGTTTAAAAGAAAATACCAGTTACCAGTTACTCTGAAGCACTGAATTGAATATGTTTCCTCCTTCACCTTCTGCTTCTTCTGAAAGATGAACTTCTGTTTGCTGCTTAACTGTGACTAAGCCCCACCTTCAGTTATCACGTGCTGAGGTCAGAGGCCAGACAATTAACACCCTTCCCTGCGGCTACAGGACAGCTGACAAGCTTTTCAAGATAAAATTTGCAGCAATTAAAAACAGCACAGAATTATACTTCACCACTATTTTTTAAATTTTCAACAGCCCCCAAAACAATTATAAGTAAAGACAACACAGAAAGAAAGTAGTGTGCCACTACAAGCCTACAATCTAAGTTTAAAAGAAAATACCAGTTACCAGTTACTTGAAGCACTGAATTGAATATGTTTCTCTCTTCACCTTTCTGGCTTTCTGAGAAGATGAACTTCTGTTTTGCTGCTTTAACTGTGACTAAGCCCCACCTTCAGTTATCACGCAGCTGAGGTCAGAGGCTGACAATAACAATTCTTCACCCAGCTACAGGACAGTCAGACAAGCCAAGATAAAATTTGCAGCAATTAAAGACAAGTACAGAATTACACCACCACTATTTTTAAATTTTCAACAGCCCAAAACAATTATAAGAAAGAAACACAGAAAGAAAGTATAGTGTCACCATGCCTCACAATCTAAGTTTAAAGAAAATACAGTTACCAGTTACTCTGAAGCACTGAATTGAATATGTTTCTTCCTTCACCTTCAGGCTTCTTCTGAGAAGATGAACTTCTGTTTGCTGCTTTAACTGTGACAAGCCCCACCTTCAGTTATCACGTAGCTGAGGTCAGAGGCCAGACAATTAACACCTTCACCCAGCTACAGGACAGTCAGACAACCAAGATAAAAATTTGCAGCAATTAAAGACAGCACAGAATTACACCACCACTATTTTTAAATTTCAACAGCCCAAAACAATTATAAGTAAAGACAACACAGAAAGAAAGTATAGTGTCACTTCATGTTTCACAATCTAAGTTTAAAGAAAATACCAGTTACCAGTTACTCTGAAGCACTGAATTGAATATGTTTCCTTCCTTCACCTTCTGGCTTCTTTCTGAGAAGATGAACTTGGTTTGCTGCTTTAACTGTGACTAAGCCCCACCTTCAGTTATCACGTAGCGGGGTCAGGGCCAGACAATTAACACCCTTCACCCAGCTGGGACAGTCAGACAAGCCAAGATAGAATTTTGCAGCAATTAAAGACGGCACAGAATTACACCACCACTATTTTTTAAATTTTCAACAGCCAAAACAATTATAAGTTAAGACAACACAGAAAGAAAGTATAGTGTCACTACAAGCCTACAATCTAAGTTTAAAAGAAAAATACCAGTTACCAGTTACTCTGAAGCATGAATTGAATATGTTTCTTCCCTTCACCTTCTGGCTTCTTCTGAGAAGATGAACTTGTTTGCTGCTTTAACATGACTAAGCCCCACCTTCAGTTATCACGTAGCTGAGGTCAGAGGCCAGACATTAACACCCTTCACTCAGCTTACAGGACAGTCAGACAAGCCAAGATAAAATTTGCAGCAATTAAAGACAGCACAGAATTACACCACCACTATTTTTTAAATTTTCAATAGCCCAAAAACAATTATAAGTAAAGACAACACAGAAAGAAAGTATAGTGTCACTACTGTGCCTGCAATCTAAGTTTAAAAGAAAATACCAGTTACCAGTTACTCTGAAGTACTGAATTGAATATGTTTCTCTCCTTCTTCTTCTTCTGAGAAGATGAACTTCTGTTTGCTGCTTTAACTTTGTGACTAAGCCCCCACCTTCAGTTATCACGTAGCTGAGGTCAGAGGCAGAACAATTAACACCCCTTCACCCAGCGGGACAGTCAGACAAGCCAGGTCTAAAATTTGCAGCAATTAAAGGCAGCAGCAAATTACACCACTCACATTTTTAGATTTTTCAATTGCCCAAAACAATTATAAGTAAAGACAACACCAGAAAAGAAAGTATATTGCCACTTCAAGCCTACAATCTAAGTTTTAAAAGAAAAATACCAGTTACCAGTTACTCTGAAGCACTTGATTGAATATGTTTCTTCCTTCACCTTCTGGCTTCTTCTGAGAAGATGAACTTCTTTTGCTGTGCTTTAACTGTGACTAAGCCCCACCTTCAGTTATCGCGTAGCTGAGGTCAGAGGCAGACATTAACCCCTTCACCCAGCTACAGGACAGTCTGACAAGCCAAGATAAAATTTGCAGCATTGAAGACAGCACCAGAATTACACCACCACTATTTTTAAATTTTCAACAGCCAAAAGCAATTATAAGTAAAGACAACTCAGAAAAGAAAGTATAGTGTCACTCTAAGCTTACAATCTAAGTTTAAAAGAAAATACCAGTTACCAGTTACTCTGAAGCACGAATTGAATATGTTTCCTTCCTTCACCTTCTGGCTGCTTCTGAGATGATGAACTTCTGTTTGCTGCTTTAACTGTGACTAAGCCCCACCCTAGAATTTATCCAAGCTGGGGTCAGATGCCGAACAGTTAACACACCCTTCACCCCAGCTACCAGGACAGTCAGGCAAGCCAAGATAAATTTGCAGCAATTAAAGACAGCACTAGAATTACCACCACTATTTTTAAATTTTCAACAGCAAAAACAATTATAAGTAAAGACATTACAGAAAGAAAGTATGTGTCACTACAAGCCTACAATCCCTAAGTTTAAAAAGAAAATACCAGTTACCAGTTACTCTGAAGCACTGAATTGAATATGTTTCCTTCCTTCACCTTCTGAAGCTTCTTCTGGGAAGATGAACTTCTGTTTGCTGCTTTAACTGTGACTGGTCTCACCTTCAGTTATCACGTGGCTGAGTTCAGAGGCCAGACAATTAACCCCTTCACCCAGCTACAGGACAGTCAGACAAGCCAGATAAATTTTAGTGGCAATTAAAGACAGCACAGAATTACACCACTACTATTTTTAAATTTTCCTTAGCCTAAAAACAATTATAAGTAAAGACAACACAGAAAAGAAAGTATAGTGTCTTACAAGCCTACAATCTAAGTTTAAAAGAAAAAATACCAGTTACCATTGCTCTGAAGCACTGAATTGAATATGTTTCCTTCCTTCACCTTCTGGCTTCAACAGAAATGGGCTGGGCAGAGCGCAGTGCTGCTCGGAGCAACACCTCGTCTGCCCTGCGTTAACTCTCTGATGCTGCCAACACTCTACCTGCGCTTAGCTTCCACCTACTCACACGGCAGCTTTTTACACGATTTTAAATTAAAATAAGCCAGTGCACAGTTTGTTTGCTTTTCTGGTACAGAGTGTGACTTAGTTTCACTGTTCGGCTGCACATTACGTATCACTTTTGACCACGCTCGGTCACGCTACACGTCAGTGATAAAAGTGAAACTGCTGTCTACCACTCGCTTCAGCTGGCTTGTTCTTTTAGACAATTCTCAATAAAAATAAGGTAAAATGCAGTTACTTTACTTTTTCACACTGAGGGACTTGCTTTCAGTGTCTGCCTGCATATTAGGTACCCTTATTGACCACGCTCGGTCACCCTACATGTCACTGATAAAAGTGAAAGTGGTCCCCACTCGTTTTCCTCCCTGTAAAGAGGACGACTTTATTCTAAGAATAGTAAAGGAAAATAAATAGGAATACAAACCTTTTTTTTTTTTTTTTTTTAGTCAGTCTTAGTTTGAACTTTGGCAGCAATTTATTTACCAGGGGCAGTTGTTATTAATGTTGGTAGCAGTCTGAATGTACCACTTGTATGCATGTGGGTGCCTATCTGTGATAGATGTGGAATGATCTCACTACTGGTGAGAAGGTTTTGAAGGATAAAAAGTAGGACAGGCATGCGGTCGCACTGGGAGGTGTGCGGTCATTGGGAAATAATGCATGGTCATGTGATGCATTCTGTCCAATCATGTTAGTGGAATTTCTATGATTTTACCACCCCATTTTATAAATATATATATATATATATATATATATATATGTCACTTCTATGTTAAAGTTCAAACTTTGAACCCTAGTAACTTTGGAGTCATTCAATGGATTTGCATGAAATTTGGCATGTACAATTTCTAGGGGTAGGTCTCTTGACTGACTTGCCACATTTCTTGGGAATCTGTTGTGTGGTTTCTGAGATACAAAGCATTGAAAAAAAACAGAAACATCTGTTTGTTTTTTGCCATTTCTTTCTCCACCTGTATCTCAGAAATGGCTTTAGGCGTTGGTCTCAAATTTTCAGGGTTGAACACCTTTGCCTCACAGATGTGCCTTTTGAAGGTTTGGTGAAAAAATATTAATCCGTTCAAAAGTCATTCAAATTTTTAATTTCTCATTATTTCCTATAGGAATATTTATGTCAGGCATGAAAATATATTTTTCGCACAATACAACTACTTTGCGCAAAATACCAGCTTCTTTTCTCAAAGAAGGGCAGTATTTTGTGTAAAGTTCAAAGTCATTCGACCGGTGGAGCGGTGTGCTGTCCACCATCTTGTCTGCTGTTTAGCGAGGAACTTGAAGTAGAGAATGTTTAAAAAAAAAAAAAAAAACCATCAGAACACAGCTAAAGAGGACCTCTTCAGGAAGTATTCTTAAGTTTTTTGTTTTAAGCTGGCCCCAAACAAGTTTTTTTTTTTTTTTTTTTTGGTGCCAGCTTATGAAGAGAATGGCTTGTAGTTAGTTCTCTGTATGAGAAGAGTGGTATTTTCTTGACCTCTGCAGCTGCACCTGGAAGTTGTGCTGCCAGCTGCACAATCAAGGTAGTCTCGCTCTGTAAACTCCATACAGTACACAGACCTAATGTTTGAAAATTATGCCTGGAACAAAGAAAATTGTCCTCAGGTGTCTTTTTTCCTTCCATGCAGAATCTTGCATTGAAAGTTTTGATAATTTCGATGCAGGATCCTGCATCGAAGTAGTCTGCCCTCCTGGCAAATTCCTATTTTTCACACTGACATGGGGTGCCCAATCCCCACGTCAGTATGTATCTCCACACACACACACACTTATTTGGCACACTGGGAGCCCACCCCAGTGTGACCAAATATGCAAGTATTTTAAAGCCTGTAAAATAAAGACAATCGTCCCCCAACGTTTATTTTCTTCAATGCAGAACCCTGGATCGAAATTTTCGATGCAGGATGCTGCATGGAAGTAGTGTGCTCTCCTGGCAAATTATTATTTCTTGCACCAACACGGGCTGCCCAATCCCAGTGTCAGTATGTATCCCACCTCCACACACACTTTTTTGGCACACTGGGAGCCCACCCCAGTGTGCCCAAATTTATTTTTTTAATGTCTTTTACCTGTAAATAAAGAAAATCATCCCCAATGTCTTTTTATTTTTACAACCAGTAAAAAAGGAAATGGTCCCTCGTCATCTCCTCAGTCCCCCCTCCCCATCCCCATCCTCCCACTGAGTACCTACCTCCCCACCTCCCCTTACCCCATACTTACGTCCGGAGGTAGGCACTGTCCTCTTCTGTGGACCAGGACACATCTGCACTCTTCAAAGCCGAACTATGATCTGAGGAACCAAGGTAAGCTCCATATAATAGGAGTCAATAGGGTTTTCAACTTATGTTTATATCTTAATGAATTTTAGGAATTGCTGCACCAAATTTTTAACATGGGGTTCTTGGGACCCCACCTCATGAACACTATCACTGTCATTTTGTTTCTTCATCCCAAAAGGTGATTTCGTAGTCGCTGCACAGAATCACCTTTCGGGACCAGGTGCTGAAATGACAGTGCCACTGTTCACGAGGTGGGGTCCCAAAAAGCCCATGTTGCAAATTTGATGACAAAATTTCAAAAAATGACTGCGTTAAGAGTGTGCATTGTGCAGTTTCTATGCACGCTTGTAACTTTGTCAATTTTTAATATGTTCACCCCAGATTTTTAACATTGCCATTTTTCACATCTCCTCATGAACAGTAGAGCTGTCATGTTTCACATCCTACCTGAAATGTGTTTTCGCACCTGTGACACAGAATGGCACAGTCACTGTGCGAAAACAACTTTCAGGATGGCTTAACAAAATCACAGTGCAACTGTTCATGAGAGGAGGTCCCAAAAAACCCATGTTGAAAATTTGGTGAACAAATTCCAAAAAATGACTGAGTTACGAGCGTGCATTGTACAGTTTCTATGCACGCTCGTAACTTCGCCAATGTTTCATGTTTTCACTCCAGATTTTCAGCATTACTATTTTTCACACCACCTCATTAATAGTACAGCTGTAATTTTTCAAATCCTGCCAAAAATGTTTATTTGCACCTGTGGTACAAAACGGCATTACAGTTGTGCAGAATTATGCTTCAACAGGGATATATATTATGGTAGAGTAGCCCTTTTAAGGTTAAAGGGTCAAACTTTGCACCTTAATAACTTTGCCATTGTTCAATGAATTTGCCTGAAATTTGGAATGCATGATCAAGAACCATACATCTTGGGATTTGTCAACTTTTGTAGTGGTTAGATATATGGCTGCGGAGTTATTAAGCGAGATCTGTGCCTGCATTTACAGTTTTTGTGAAGTCTTTGCTCGCACTACAGGTCACATGGTTTGTGCAACTGGTCTGAAAACATCAGGGAACCTGCGGCTTGGGTTCCCAATGTACCTTTTGAAGATTTCGTGAAAAAATATTAAATGGTTCAAAAGTTATTCAAACAATAAGTTCCCACTATAAGTCAATGTGAAAAGTTAACAAAAAGTTTGACAGTGTCGCAAATGCACTTTTTAGTGTCACAAATGGCCCTAGTAGTGTCGCAAATCCACCATTTTGTTTTCAGTTGGTGATCACAAAAATGCTTGGCATTTAAAATTGGGACCATCTAGGGACACAATTCTTTTTGTGTTTACCTAGTCGAGCCCTGAGGATGCTAGGCATGTCTTTATTTTGGGGTTAAACACCCCAGAAATATGTTTTTCAAATTTCTGTAAAAGTAATGTTGCAAAGTAGTGTTGCACTCCTCGACACTTCATTGATTTCATTCTTGAGAAAGTGTCATTGATTAACTACTATTTTGCTACTATACAAAAATGAACAGGAATTCTTTGCCACCCTTCTACAAAATAATGCTTTGGTCTTTTTGGCTGAAATTTGAAGGGAAGACAACCAACATGCCACAGATGTGCCTTTTGGTGGTTTGGTGAAAAAATATTGAAGGTCTGCAAAGTTACGGCACTCCAAAGTTGACACTTTTTCCCATAGGATAACATTACGGCATCCGCCACATTACAGGAATTCTTTGCCACCCTGCTGCAAAATAATGCTCTGGTCTTTTGGGCTGAAATTTAGAGGGAAGAAAGCCAACATCCCACAGATGTGCCTTTTGGTGGTTTGGTGAAAAAATATTACAGGGTGGCACAGTGATGGCACTCCAAAGTTGACACTTTTTCCCATTGGATAACATTACAGCATCCATCGCGCCTTTTGGGGCCTGTATCTCGGAAACGGTGCAAGATACAAACTTTTCATAGCTAAAATGCTTAGCCCCCAATTAGGGGCTAAGTACAAAACTAGGCAGAAAAGTCATAATTCATATGAAATTTATATTTTCTTTCTACGTCGTACGGTTCCTGAGATATAAGCAATTTAGTATTCCAAGTCCTCATTTTCTGCTCCAAGGCCCATTGTTATGTATACATTCTTTGTTTTCACTTTATTTTTCAATGCAGTTTTTGGGGAAAAGAAGGGTGTGCCCTTTCATTACTGTGCCAGTTAGCTTTTCCAGTTGCATGTCCGTTACCGTTCGCGGCACCATTCCTGTCTACATCACCATGTGCGTTACGGTTTGCGTTTTCGCTTGTGCTTGCATTTGCGTTTGCATTTCTATGTCGTTTGGCATTTTTGTTGCTGTTACCATTACCAGTTGCATTTGCAATTGCGGTACCGTGCCCTTGCACTATGGTTTGTGTTTCCGTATGCGCTTGCATTTCTGTTTGCGTTTCTGTTTCCTTTGGCATTATTGTTGCTGTTACTGTTACCAATTGCGTTTACAATTGCATTACCATGACCGTTCACATAACGGTTTGCATTTCTGTACTAGCTTGCATTTGTGTTTGCATTTCCCTTTCTTTTGGCATTATTGTTGCTGTTACCGTTACCATTTGCGTTTACAATTGCGGTTTCGTAACCATGCTCGTTACGGTTTGCGTTTCCGTACATGCTTCCATTCCCATTTCCATTTCTGTTTCCTTTGGTGTTTTTGTTCATGTTAACTTTACCGTTTGCATTTACTATTGTGGTACCATGCCCGTGGGCATTACTGTTTGCGGTTATGTGCGCGCTTGCACTCGTGTTTCCGTTCCTGTTCCCTTTGCCGTTCTTTTATCTGTAACACTTAACATTTGCATTTAAAATATCAGTGCCATCACTGTGCGTATTATCAGTTGCATTTTTGTACACACTTTCGTGTCCATTTGCGTCACTGTTCACTTCCCCGTCACTTTGCGCTTGCATTTCTATTAACATTTGCTTTAACATTTACATTTGCGTTACCATCTGTGTAACTGTTGTCGCTTGCACTTGCGTTGCTGTTCCTGTTACTATGTGACAAGACATCACATGGTGGGAGCGGGGCCCAAAGGGCTCCGAGCTCCCGCCACTGCATTACATTCACTATTTATCGTCCTCATTCTCAAAAAGAAGGGAAATTAGAGGCAAAAAACTCTGTTTAATGCATCAGTTAGGGTTGTTCCACAGTGACAAAAGTGATGAAATTTGATGTTAGGGTTGAAAGCCCCTTGGACTTATCCACCCCCAACCAGCATTGGGGTGCACATTGGGGTTGTCGGTCCTCTCACCCCATTCTCCTACACCTCAGCTTCTTTACATGCGATGGGGTGAGTTAGGCCAATGACCCCAATGGCACCCGATCAGTTGAGGGTGGGCTGGGGTCCAAGGGGCTTCAACCCTAACACCGAATTTCTTCACTTTTGTCACTGTGGAACAACCCTAACTGATGCATTAAATGGAGCTTTTTGCCATATATATATATATATATATATATATATATATATACACACACACACACACACACACACACACACACATAGTACATCAGTTAATCAAACTTAATTTAACCAGGCAGTCACATCATGGAGCAAGCTCATTTGCAAGATGATCCTGGGTACAGAGGACAAATTCATTTACAGTATTCAACATCATTTCATAACACAGCAGACACTGAAACAGACTATTCTAAGTACAAGATCACTAGGTAACTGGAGCAAAACTTAGATAATGAGGGCTATATACATATACAGGCAATTCATCATATATGGGTTAGGGAGGAGAGGATGTCAAAGACACAGTGGAGGACAGAGAGAGGAGAGGAGGCAAAGACACATGAGGGGAGTGGGGGGCAGCCCAGCTAGGGTAGAGGCCCCTGGGGGGGTTGCCATGGGGAAGGAGGGAGGAAGGGAAGGAACTCGGAGGGGAGTAGTTACACTAAAAAGGGATGCTGGCTGACAGGTGACTAAGAAGGCCAGGGAGGTCCAGAGGCTAGGGGAATATTCAGTCCATATGCCAGTGATTACCTGAAGCAATCGCAAGCAGTATTCAGACATCAATAAAACAGCTGCCTGAATACATAGGGGCTAGGCAGGAGGCAAAGGTTAAGTGCTTTTTGCATGTTGTTCCAAAGTAATGGTAGGAAGGAGCTGATAGCAGTTGTGCCATGATGTGTCCTCATCCGTGGTATCTTGAGGAGGACAAAGGAAGAGTTCCGTAGGCTGTACACGCCATTAGACCATTCGAATGGTTGCATGGTTTCATGGTTGGGCCCTTTTCTCCATTGAAAAAGCCATCATTTATTTATAGCAGTCAAGTAGGGTATTATGACCCTAACTAGCTGCCTATATAGAACACAGCTAAAAGTGTCCAGCCTTGCGTATTATGTAAAACAAATGATGGCAAAGTGTGGTACATGAGGAAATAATGTCTTGTCAGGGTTGAACAAGTTCATAAAGGCCACTAGCCCTTCTGGCTTGTGACTTTATGGTTTGTTCAACCCCCTCAATGGTATTATTTCCTCATATAACACACTTTTCTATCATTTATTCTCTATATGTATATGATATATTCATTGCAAAAAACTCCATTAATGTATCAGTTAGGGTTAACAGTACAGCGACAAAAGTTTGGAAATGTGCTGTTAGGGTTCAAAAAACCTAACTCTGCATTCCCCCCACCACACACACACACACACACACACACACATATGCAAGCAGAGGAAGTGCCAAGGCAACACAACTAATCAGAGACAACCAGCACCAGGTAACAGAAGTAACGTACCTCTCTCAAAATGTACTGCAAGACACATCCATCACCATGGGTCACCAACTGTATGAGTTCTGCCACCATCATAGTGCCTTGGGAGTAGACACGCATGCTGGGTAACCATGGGTGATGCCCCACAGTAAGCATTTGTGTGTTACAAACAGCAATAACTAGATTTAAGCAGATGTCTATATTTCAAGAGTGAAGAAGTGATGAAACACACAATAAGTTATCTACAGATTGTTTCTTGGAAATGAGAGTTAGTAAAGCCTACCAACAGTCATTGGATGTTTGCATTTATTTTTCTGATAGAATGAGTCAGTCCTAATAACAAACGGTAGTAATAATAAAAGTAATTATTTGTAATATACTTTGCAAGTAACATGTGAAAGCAACAGTTGTAAGATCCAAAGCTAACAATAACATGCTGCCAATTAGTATTTCCAGGTAACGCAGCAGTATAACAACATGTGATGGTGCTAGTTTCATGCCTGAGCAGTATCTTAAAAGTTCTATGTGCCATCTGTATCTGTCCTGCTACCACATGCCCAAGTGGTAGTAGCAATACCTGCAGCAACCCAGTTGTTGAATAGTGACACATAAAAGTATTTTGAAAATGTGTACAGAGTAAGTCTCATTGTATGAAGAAGATATGCCAGCAATAATGTGTCATCATACTGTGCTGGCAGTATTGAGCTGATGATACTATATTTGTTTTTTCATTACAAAGTGTTATGTGAAATGAGTACAGTGTTGTGATTATTGTGGTTGCAGATGTGGTGGAGTGATATAGTGTCTTATAATCTTGCATGTGTCTTGCATATGTGTGTGTGGGGAGGTGGAGGGGAATGCAGAGTTAGGGTTTTGAACCCTAACAGCATATTTCCAAACTTTTGTTGCTGTACTATTAAGCCTAACTGATGTATTAATGGAGTTTTTTGCAATGAATTTCCCTTCTTTTTGAGAAAGTGTAATGTAAGTGGTTTGTGTCAGTGGGAGCATGGGCCCTCTGTGCCCTGCACTCCCTTCACATTGTCCATTTGTTGCATATTGCTATGTGTATGTGGAAGCATGAGCCCTCTGGGCTCTGTGCTTCCACTTATGCATAACTACAGGGCCACACAGCAGCCTTAGAGGGCAAGGGACTCTTGTGACACTAATTTGCTAACATCTCAGCAAATGTAGCAGCTAGGAAAAAAGTCCAGTGCTGTTGTAATCATGACAGTGGGCACTTCACACAACATAACAGTGACCAAATCCGTATCTCACATAGTTTCTGAGATACAGGTACTGGAAAGCACTGAAAAGGCACCCTTGGATCCCTTGGAACATCTTTTTGACAATATTTCTGTAACTGTTGCAAGTAGGAAAAAAATTTAATTGCAAGCATCATCTATGATTTCCAAACTTGTTTCTGTAGCTTAGTTCACTTAAAGGTGAACTAATCTGCTGGTAGGGAAAACTCCATATCTTGCTTCGTTTTCAAGAAACAGGTGCTGAAAGACATAACAGACACTGCAATGTTATCCTAAGGGACATTTCTCAACTTCAGAATGCTGTAACTTTTGCTCCTTTAATGTTTTGACACCAAACTACCAAAATGTGCATCTGTGTGACCAGGGCTTGCCACCCTGCAAATTTCAGGCCAAAAGACCCAACCATTTTGTTGCAGGAGGATGGCAAAGATTTGCCACTTTTTTTTTAATATTTTCAAAAATCATGAAAGTTTTGCAAAAAGTAGCACAGATCTTTCACATTTGTGAAAGTATTTTGGCCGTTTCTTTCATGATTTGCGAAAGTATTTTTTCCCCAATGTTTAAAATGGCATTTCTGGGGGGGGGGGGGTTACCCACAAAAAGATAGGGCTGGCATCCTCAGGACCCAACTAGGTAAACCCAACAGTCAGTGTTTAACTAGAGGGTCCCAAATTTAAATGCCAGCCATTTTTCTTTCTCACTAACTGAAAACAAGATGGCCGAAGCACGAAAGTAAAAGGGCCATTTGCGAAAGTAAAACTGCATTTGCGAAACTTTTGCTATGCACATATATTTCCCCCCATTGACTATAATGAGAAATTTGTTTTTTGAATAACTATTGAACGGTTTAATATTTTTACACCAAATCTTTGAAAGACACATTGGTGACCCAGACTGAATCTTCCCTGAATATTTTGGACCAAACGGACAAATCATGCAAGCTGTGGGCACGAGCAAAGAAACGTGCAAAAAGTCCTTTTTTTTTTGCGTTTTTTTGCATTCTGTAGCTCCTCACTTGTGCCATTGGTCGGTGGTTGAATATCGCACTGTGATGCATATT